>OY282488.1:2117500-3367500 GCA_958295575.1 Leucania comma
CGCGTAGTATTTGTGTTTTTTTTTTTTTAATTAAAAACAAAGTAAATTTCTTTCTTCTAAAATTATCAAGTCCCTCCACTGCGTCTTCATGTCTGTCCCCAAAAAAAAAAACAAAAACTATAGAACGGATCACCAAACCACCCAACCAACACACCAAATTGACAGTATAAGACAGAGTGACTCTTGAAGATGGTTTGTGTGTAATACAAGCATATTTTATAAGAAAAAATGTCACAAATTCAAAAGATTTGAAAAAAAAAAATGGGTAAGCGATTTCTTGACCGACATTCAAAGATGGAACGTGCGTTTGTTATTGTTTTTTTATGTTACATCTGCAAAAGAAATATAAATTCTGCGAAAATGACAACTGTTGATATTTTCGTACTTTCATTTGACTTTGTTTTGATCAAAATGTAGGAAAATCCTTTGACGTCAAATTACGGTTGACGGTCGTTTCAAAATTCAGTTTTAAAATTACTCGGCGGGTGACATCTGCAATAATATTATATAGACGTCTAATAAAAACCCAAACCCAAAACAACTATCTGTATGACATAAACATATTTTTTTCGAGCGGGAATCAAACTCGCGTTAAGCATGATAGCAGTCGATCACTCAACCACTAAGCTAATCGTGCCATCAAAGTTAAAATTGTTAAGTTCTAATTGCGAAAATTCTGAAAGTCGAAAAACTGTGAAGTCCTGAATTTGACTGAATCGTCATCATCATCATAATTTTAGCCGAAAGATATCCACTGCTGGACATAGGCCTCCCCCAAGTCTCGCCACAATGAACGGTCCTGTATGTCTTGCATCCATCGGATTCCCGCAATCCTTACCAGCCCCCCTAGCCAATAATTACAATCGTTTCTGACTGAGCATTGAGATGACGTCAGAAAAAAAGAATTGGGGGCGTGGCCAACTCCAAGCGTTCACGCTAAACGAAACGATTGTAACTTGGCTAGGGGGCAGGCCTACCCTGTAGGAGGCCTTAAAATGCTTCGTCTTCCAGTACGTGGTCGCCATTTAAAAACCCTTTGGCCCCAACAGCCACCCGTTCTGCGAGCAACCACACTAAATCATGACACAGCATGAAGATCTGGACGGAATATAATGGCCCAATTTCGTCCTAGAAAATACACAGCCCAACGCCGCCAATTCCTTTGTTCTGATGTCATCTCAACAAAGGAATTGGGGGCGTGGCCAAAGCGTTCACGCTAAACGAAACGGTTGTAACTTGGCTAGGGGGGCTGTTTTTGCAGGATATACGACAGAAGCGAAGCCACTGAAAGTAACTAGTTTTAGCATAAAGTTCTAACAGTCTGTAATGAATATTTTCAGTTGCTATTTTAAAATTAATTAGACGTCTATTTGACTCTTAATTTAACGCTACGTCATTACAGAACACCTATGACGTCTGGAACTATACTGGAAAACATTCCAGTTGACATTTGATATGAGTGTGCGTGTGCAAAGGTGACATTTGGGGTTTATGGTTCATAAATAAGAAATGTGAAAAAATACAGTGTTATATGACAAACTGGTGCGTGGAAACTTTATTTTTTCTTTAATGCATACAAAATCTATATATATAAAAGCGAAATAACATTCATGAACTTTCAGAAACTATAACATCTACAACTTACAATTTGGCAGGTTCCCTATAGGGTGTAGACATCCGATAAGAGCGGATTTTACGAAAGTCCACTCTTAAGGGGGTCCCAAGTCGTCGACGGCGCGTTCTGTTCCCGCGCGCCTCAAGGAGCTGTCAGCACACCGAAGAGGCCCAGCCTGCTAACTGCAGGCAGGCAGGGTCGAAGCCTACTGGGGTCATGGGTTAGTTCCGAAAGGAATGCTCGGCCCCGGCACGATAGGCTACGAAGGAACGGGGTAGGTTTTTAGTCAGTAAGAGTCTGACACTACTTCCCGCTCCGCCCAAGGGCGGGATTTGTCATTGGATGATTTTACCTACCATAAAAAAATAAAAAAAACTCTTAAGAGGGTAAAACGGGAGTTGCAAGTTTGTGTGAACAAACCGAAGAAGCCAGTACAAATATAATAAAAGGATAGTTAATGCGCAATGGTGAGTTCAAGGTATTGTTCAGATTAAACGTATCGTCGGCCGTTTACTTTGAGCGGGTGTAATGCAGTCTATCGCTTTCGAAACATACGCTATTACAGTACGGCCGACGTAACTTGGCGAGTCTGAACATAAGCTCAGTACCTCTACCATGAGTTTTAAGCAATAGTATTCGTCGCTACTCGATATCGACGCCGTAAATATTTTGTATGGTGCAGCGCCTCTAGCTGTCACTTGCAGAACCAAAATTTGCCATGCGATATCGAGTAGCGACGAATACTATTGCTTAAAACTCATGGTAGAGGTACTGCAAACTTAAACGCATGTACACTCCTAAAAAAATAAACTGTTGTTATTGTTGTTAACAACTGTTATTGGCATTTTTTAACATTTAAACATCGGCAGAAGTCATTGGATGAGTTTCCACCTCTAAAAAATCATTTGAAAATATCAAAAAAGAGCCAAACAACATTTCAAACATTGCAACCGATACACCGGCTCTAGTATCGATTCAAATCAATCAGAATCGCGTGTCAGATTCTGTCGGCGGCGTGAATAAAATTAAACTCGGCCTCAAAAGCGCCCAAAACGTGCCGCTCGTAAATATGGCGGACGAAACAATAAACAGAAACTTTACTGTCGATTATAAAACATTGCCACTTTACTACGAAGTTTGATATTGTTTTTGAAGGTAATGTTGACTAGTTTTTGTAGATTTAGGTAATACTTTCAATTCCGACAAAATCAAATCAAAATATTTATATTTCACATAGGCCTACATAGGTACCTATTTACCTATAAACGTCACAAGCTAGTGCATGGTTTCAATTGGTTCTTTCATATGAAAAAGAACTGGAAAGAAACTCCACGGCTGCTTTTTAAAAAAAGGTTTTGGCAATAAATAGGTATAAGAGGACATTGTGTAGTGCACCAAACAAGTACATAAAAAAGTGTAAGTATACGAATGAATAAAGCTAGAACTACATTAGATCGACGCACACGTGTAACACGCCTGATTTGTACGTCGAACAACGTCGCGTATCGTGTATTAAGTGTAGCTCTACAAGTCTAGTTTCCATATAAAATGTGTGGAGACCGAAGCGCCCCGATCGGCGTGTGTGGCACACGTGTGTACAGTGTAGTTCTCGCTTTAAAAGACCTAAGCATACAGCGGGAAATGACTTTGTTTGATACTATATTGTGCTGATTAAATCTAAATGGATATCATTTCCACAAATATGACTGCCGCAGTTTGTAAAAGCGCTCATTATGTAAAATAATTGCTTAAAAAAAAAAATTAAAATAAAGTTAAGATTGAGCAATTAACCATGCATTTAATGAGCTACCGAAGAAGCCACAATAATCAGTGAAATACACTGCAAGCCTTTTTTTCGAGTAAATTAATAACACTTTCATAAATGATAAACCACAGTTTCCTCGCTTCTTGAAACCACATCACGGTACTACAAATTTACAACTAGCTTCTGCCAGCGAGTCCGCCCACGAGAAACAAAAAAAAAAAAATTTCGGAAGGCAACATATTCCCAGGGTAAAAATCTTAGGTTTTTTTATGGTAGGCAAAATCATCCAATGACAAATCCCGCCCTTGGGTGGGGCGGGAAATAGTGTCAGACTCTTACTGACTAAAAACCTACCCTGATCCATTCATTGCCTTAGCCCCAGGGCCCCGGGTAAAATTTTCACATAACCTTTGGCCCCAGTAGGCTTCGGCCCTGCTGGGCCCCTACAGTTTGCTGACACCGCCTTGAGGCGCGCGGGAACAGTGCGCGCCGTAAACGACTTGAGCTCGGACCAGTCTGTTACCGGACGGACGGAGTAAGAAGTAGTGCCAGACTTTTACTAACAACCCGTATTTCAGGTGCTCTTTACGTTCCAGGGCCGTAGTGACACTTTGAAATAATCACGAAGCCCTTGCATGCTACATAAACTACATTTAGAAGGTCAAAGTCGAATTATCATAGTTTTACGGTGTCAGCATGAAAGTGTGACAGATATTCCCCAAATTTTTTACGATAACTTGGTACTTGACACTATTTTTATTTTATTGTCACGTCACTTTTATTGGTTATATGGTGTAACCGAGCATTTGCTGTCGGTTTTTAGTGCCGTTTTCGTATATCGACGCGAACTATTTCGGAATAGGCTTGCTAAAGATTTGAATAAAAATAAAATTATACCATCCCAACCTAAGAAATACTGATAACATTAAACTAAGGAGACCTAGAATAAATATCTATTGCAATAGTAATATAATCATCAACATCATCATCAGCCTTCTAATGTTCCCACTGCTGGGACACAGGCCTCCCCTCTAGGGGAGGGAATGGGCCGTAATCCAAACCACTGCTCTCAGAAATATAATATGGGAACACATTCATTGTGCGTACCATCAAAGACACTTTCGGCTGAACATCGCTAAGTTCATTTTAGCACACACTATAGTACCTACAGCTATGGAGTGGAATATCCTGACGAAGTCTGTGTTTCTTGATGGCTACAACCTAGGGACCTTTAAGTCAAGAGTGAAGCGTTCCATGTAAGCGTATTCAATCTTCGACCATATCGTCGCTTTCCATCAAGTGAGATAATGGTCAAGCGTGAGCCTTTTTTTTCTCCTCTTTATTTTATTTACATTGTTCTTACATAATAGCAGCGACAAGACAATGTAACTGAGATATTTGAAAAGATTGTCCATGGAGTTTCTTGCACATTCTTCTCCATAGAGATCTTCGCTTTAGAATGTACAATTAGCATCATTTTTTTCAGACAGACGGACTTCTTGACCTTTCAAAAGTGCCTGTAAATGATTTATTTGAAATAAATGCTTTTGAATTTTGATTTTTTTTTACCTAGGTATACATAGTAGAAAAAAAATTAAATATTGTTTTATGGACTGTGTGTTAATTATCCTACCTAGTGAAATCAAAAAAAAATTAAAAATGTTTTGGAAAGTAGTCAATTTAAAAATCATTAAATGAAGCTCTAGGGTGGAGCGAGAGGGAGTGTCAAATTTTTATGCGGGAACTAAATTAGACCTACGCATACGTGGGCCACGCCTGATTTGTACGTAGAATGACGTCGCCTGGCGTGGATCTAATGTAGCTCTACAAGTCTAGTTGCCATATAAAATGTATAGAGACCGATGCGTCTAAATCGGCATACGTGGCCCACGTGTGCGCAAAGTAGTTCTAACTTTACTGTCTAACATCCGTATTTATAAACAAGTAAAACTAATTACTTGAGTAAAAGTAACTACTTAAGTAACAATTTGTATTCTATAGTAAAAAAAAATGAAATTTTTAATGAAGATTCTTAGCAACAAGTAATTACTGCTTTATAAATACGAGTGTTAAACCCACCTGCATTCCTTATTCCTTTGCGGTCAAGATGAGTCTTTCCAACAATTCCACCACCCTAAAAATATACCTACATGGGTTCACATTGTGCCTAGCGTCTATACAAATCAGTTTTCTTACCTCACGTGTCTATTCTAGTATATAAAACAATAAAATTTTGGGTAGAATCTCAGTCTGACAGCCGAGTGTCTATGCTTACAAAGCTTCAGGGATTTTCTAGGATAAAATTATTTTGACCTTTAGATGTTTCGGGGCGTCAATGTACGGATAAGTCTTCTTTTTTTAGCCGACTTAAAAAAACTGAGGTTCTGTTAACTCGCATATATGCATGAATTGAATGTATGCTTTTTTTGGTATCTTGGATAACCACTCAAACACTCACTCTTTATCACTCGTATTATTTTCACGTTCACGTTTCACGTCCGATTATAATTTAGGTGTCTTCAAGGCTAGAGTGAATAGGCTCTTAGCTCTTAAAACTAGTGCGCCTCATCATCAACGATTGCATCACTACTTACCATCGGTGGGATTGCAGTCAAGTACTAGTTTATATAAATAAAGAAAACATTTTAATTTTCTTGTCCAGCTTTTAAAAATAGTTGTACTCTATGTGTAATAAGTATTGTATACTATGTGTAAAAATGAATCAGCTGAAAAAATTAATTCAATGAATGACTAACAAATGTATGCCCAAGAAAGTCAGTTTACTTTCCCAGCCGATGTTCGATTTCGGTCCTTCGCTTTCTGCACAAATGTTTACTTTTTCAAGATTTTCATTTTGCTTTTTCCAACCTTATTTTCTCTTTTTTACATGCGTGTTCCATCTTTTGTGAAAATTCATGCATAATTGAATCTTTAGATCAATATATTCCTCCACCCGCCTCTCATACATGAGGTTGCGAGTTCTAAACCGGGCAAGTGCCAATGCAAATTTTTCAGTTTATATAATTAGTCTATTCTCTAAGTCTTGTACAGGCCCCGATCCGAAGCAAGGAGGAGTGGCAGGTGGCCTTCATGCCCCAGCCACCGCCGGGATTCCAGTCCCGAATCCCAGCCATTGCAGGCGCGGGCTTGCGGATAATAAGCAATGGGTAGCTCGCCGTTCGACCGTCTAGTAACCGTTCGGACCAGGACCAAGTCGTCGACGCCGATGGCGCGTATTGTTCAACAGGGTCGAAGCCTATTAAGGACATGGATTGAGCGAAAGAGAACTCCGGCACTTCAGAACGAAAACAAAGAACGACTATCCCTAGGTAAAGTATCGAAAGTGAAAAAAAAACTTAATTTAGAGGAGAGCGATTTGATGTTAATTTTTTAGATAACCTTAGCATTCAAAATTTGGTTTCATTAAAGTTGGGTTTAAGAATCATTAAACATTAAAAAACATTTTGTTTTTTATTTAGCGAGCTAGGTTTTTTTAAAGCCTAACAAAAAATATATTAATGCATTTTTCCACATTCGAAAGTTTATCTAGGGACAGTCGAAAAGGAACATTTGAATAAGTTTTATTCTGACACGCCTCGCTCCGACCCAGAGCGGGAAAAATCATTGAATGATTTGACTGAAACTTGTCCCTAAGCTATTTGAGAAAAGGCTTCGCTGAGATGATGATTCTATTTTTTGTTTCAAATACGTTCAGTATCTGAATTTGACGTAGTTTTTTTTATTACAGCTATATAAAAAAGCACAAAAGATTATTTACTTCGTTTCTTCATTGAAATCCATCTTTTTATAAACTCTTTGTAAAAACAAACGGACAGACGGACAAAGCTATTAACACTGTTGTTTTTGGCACCAAAAAAAAGCTGAGCCAATGCGAGTCGGACTCGCGCACTGTGGGATCCGTACAACTTATTTACTTATAAATAGTTCAACGAAAATTTTTCCGAATCGTTTTTTTTTATGATGTATCAACAAATTTATATAAAGGCAAGGTTGCCTTATGGCAAATTTCAGAATTCTTTGTTAACGGGAAGTACCCTATGAATTTTGATTCCCAGATCCAGTGTCAAAATATACATTTTTTGCTACGTAAACGGCCGTATCTTTTTTTCGTTAACTTGATTTTTTTGTGTGAAGTTTTTTTACAGTTTCAAGGTACTGCAGACCTAATTATATGGTTTTAATTTGAACCCGCTACTTTAAGGCGTTCCCGAGATTAAGGGCCTGGACAGACAGATAACAAAGTGATCCTATAAATAAGGGTTTCGTTTATTTTTCTTTTATGGTACGCAACCCTAAAAATGACGAATTGTAATATATTTTACTACTACGAATAAAAACTTGAGATACATTGGCATTAAGGAAATAACTGTTTATTGATATAGCTTTGATGAAATAAAAAGGTATTTCATTGATCTATAAAATTGGGTTAGAATAAATTATTTTTAGTGGGAAAAATGCTTATTATTTTACCCTAAACACTTCACATCCCATCAATGTCGAGTTTTTTTTTTACTAATAGCGGGAAGTGTCAGAATATCAATATTTGAAATAGGCCAAATAACTCATTGACTTCTTCAACCCAATTTTTCGAACTAGCGACCCGCCCCGGCTCGCACGGGTGCAATGGTGATATTAAATATGTGGTCCACATCCCTGTGGTTCTATGGCTGTTTTACAATTCAATCTAAATAATATTTTGCTGAAGTGACAATGATTTTTTATGAAATCTTTAATATTTGCAGCCTCGAGGCGATCGACGAAAGAGGATCGAAATGACCTGGTTAGGCCTGCAGGGGTCCTAAAAATGATTACCAATCCATTGGCAGACCGCAATTTCTTGTTAAAAGACTACGAAGACTATCGTGTCAGGGCAGGATGTAGAATATTTTTTGTCAATTTTCTGACTAAATTTTTAACTTGATGGAGAAAGAAAGACGAATAAAAATGACATCAATATTTTGTTTCTTGTGTTGTCTTGTATGTTTGTAACTCAACAACAACATTTCTCCCAAATAAAAATTGTTTTTTTTTTATATTTGACCCTCACGTCAGACATCGTCCACTAATCTGTGGATTACTGTCCATTCCCTCTCCTAGAGAGAAAGCCTCAGTTACCACAGTGGGAACATTATAAGGCTGACTTATTATGCTTCATCGTCATCATCATTTCAGCCAAAAAAGGTCCAGTGTTGAACATACCCTAAAGTCCGATTCAACTCAACTCAAAATCCTTTATTTCACATAGGCCTACATGGGCACTTATAAAACATCAGAAGCTAGCGCACGGTTCCAATTGGTCGTTTCCTATGGAGAAGAACCGGCATGAAACTCAATGGTTACTCTTTAAAAAAAGTGATTGTTTCTACAATATTTCTATATTGCAATACTTATACACCGTTCAATTTTAGTCGTTTTTATTCCGTGGATGATCGATTCGGTACATGAAACACTATCGATTTATAAAGATAAAATTAAAAAATAAAGTACTTTTTTTACTAAAACTCGAATTAACCTGTTGAATACCGTAATTAGAGACACAATAGAAAGACAATAGGTGTGCGGACGCCGGCGTCCTCTCGGGGAATAATGAATTAATATATGCATGTACGAAATTAATTTCTTTATGTAAACGAGTTAATGACCTTGTAGGTACAAATCGATAGGGTTTCATGTACCGAATCGATCCTCCGCGGGAATAAAACGACCCAAAATTAACGGTGTAGATATGAGAGGGCAAATGACTGGCGACTGATTATTTGCCGCGTACTTTAGGTAGACTACTAGTCTTTGCTTGCATTTGAGCTTGCATTTAGCAACACAAAACTAAACCATACGGCGTGTATCAATCCTATGTACTGGCGATCGTTCGTTAACCTAGCCGTCACATAAACTTACTACAGAATTAGTATTCTGTTTGTTTGTCTATGACAGTGGGCGCGAGATTCACTATATCAACGTTTATGCTGCGTTTACACATTCGAGTGGCGAGGCGAATTGGCGAGCATGCATGTGCAAACAGCACGCATTATTCGCTTCGCTCACTTTGTATACAAATGTTTCGTCATACGGGGTGGCGGGGGCTACTGCCGCCCCCCCCTAGAGGCTTGCTTTACAGCTTCAGAGCCTAGGCACCAGTCTCCCACAATATAATGCCCATCCTTTATGTTACCGTAGATATAAAGCTAGCAATTAGGAGTTATATTGTTGAGAAAAAAATCTTTTATTATTATTAAAAAAAAACTTTTATTATTATTTCCTATGCTCCCAATAGCCCCCCCCCCCTTAATTATCGACTGGCGATGCCCTTGTTTCGTCAAACGATAAAACGAATGGAGAGCAAGTTGTGCAAACTTGATAATACAATATTCAGACCACAAAACTGATAACCATTGTAAGATAAGATAAAAAAAAAATCTTGCGTAATACATAACTATATATTATTATTAAATAAGGAAAAAATCGTGAGGAAACCGGGATGTCTTAGAACTAAAAATTCGAAGATATGTGACATTCACCAACCCGCTTATGGCCCGCGTTACGGCCCATTCCCTCTCCCAGAGAGTTGGCCTGCGTCCCAGCAGTGGGAACATTAAAAGGCTAATGATAATATTAAAAATGGCTTCCGCCTCATTCTTAACCTATCAACTGCGCGGTGAAGACTTACCGGTACTTATCAAATGCAGTGTATTAACTATTATATACAAAACAGGACAGATACTACAAAAGTAAATTATTTTTATTTTGCAAATAGGTTTTAAAAACATTTTTTTTACTATAAAAAACATTTTACAAAAAAAAAAAAAATACAGCCGATTTCAATGAAAAAAACAAAAAAAGGGCAAAGTAACTTTAACCTTCCGGTTTCATCATCCGATCAGTTCTATGTATATACCGACCCCTTCATTCACCGACTACATGTATAAACAAAGCAATTCCACTTGTTATGACAGTTCTGCTATGATTTTTTGAAGAGTTCCATTCTATATCTTCGAAGTTCATCATCAGATCAAAAAGATATTTTTATGGGACCAATTCGGAAGCATAAACTTTTAATCAAAACAAATATTTTCGAAATCGGTCCACAATCGACCGAGATATCGGTGAACATAAATAATAAAAAATACATACAACCGAGCAGAGAACCTCCTCATTTTCGAAGTCGGTTAAAAAGAGTTCTGAGTTTACGCGTAAATGGGTGGAGAGGAAGAGGGAGGCCAAAGAACATTCACTAGTCACTTTACTTCAAGACTACTAGGTGGTGCAAATCTGAGGTAAATACAGCGTCATAGCATGAGTCATGGGTTGCAAATAATTGCACCGTAGTGTAGAGAGCTTTGTTATCCGTAAATAGACGAACGTGAAATGTAGATGGAGAGGAAATAAAGATTAACCATCTGTTTACATAATAGAGCAGTTGTGAAACTGTCAGAATTGCAGAAATGATTACTGTTATACACCGTTAAATTTTAGTCGTTTTAATCCCGCGGAGGGTCGATTCGGTATATGAAACACTATCGATTTGTAAAGAGAAAATTAAAGAATAAAGTACTTTTTTTAAAAAACTCGAATTAATTTCTTCAAGTAAACGTCAGCTGAGCGAGGGCAATGAACTGTAGGCAGTTAGTACGCAACGACCGACAACTACCTACAAAGTGATTGACTCGTTTACTTAAAGAAATTAATATCGTTCATGCGTAAATTAACTCGGTACATGGAACACTATCGATTTGTAAAGATAAAATTAAAAAATAAAGTGCTTTTTTTTTAAACTCTTATTAATTTACGCATGTACGAAATTAATTTCTTCATGAAAACGTCTGCTGAGCAAGGGCAATGAACTGTAGGCAGTTAGTACGCAACGACCGACAACTACCTACGAAGTCATTGACTCGATTACTTAAAGAAATTAATTTCGTTCATGCGTATATTAACTCGAGTTTTAGAAAAAAAGTACTTTATATTTTAATTTAGATAACAAATTGAGTGTTTCATGTACCGAATCGACCCTCCGCGAGATTAAAACGACCAAAATTTAACGGTGTATAGGAATAGTCTTAGCATAGCGTAGCATAGCATAGCATCAGCTTTATAATCTTCCCACTGCTGGGACTCAGACCTCCTCTCTATGAGAGGGAATGGGCCGTAATCTACCACGTGGGTCTAATGCGGGTTGTTGGATATCACACGTCTTCGAATTTTTGGTTCTAGGACTTGCCGGGTTACTCACGATGTTTTCCTTCACCGTTTTGAGAGCAGTGGTGATGAATTAAATTACACAAAATAATGCCGCCTGACTGGGTTGGCATCTGCGACCTGCTTCTGCTTTGCTGCTCTGTCTCTTAGCATACTAAGGTCTAATGTCCGCGGACTTCATAGACGCATATTTGTCATCATGCGCTTAGTTTACGCCTGCGTGATACTTACATACAAAATTATGAAACTGTGTCGACGAAGCGGTAAAGACACGACGGTACGGATGCTGCCGCTTTGTAACCTTCACGCAGGCGTACACCAAGCGTACTCGTATAATGACGAATATGCGTCTATGAAGCTACGCGTCTACAGTAGGCCAAAGCCAATGGTTGCAAATTTTCATTTTGTTTCTTTGAGTCTGGTGGAGGATCATTGGTAATGATGCAGTTGACATGTCGAGGATTTGAAGTCTTGAGCATCAACAATGAGAGGGTCTTGAGCGCCGTAGATTAAGAGAAAACTAAGAGGCTTCAACACTTGATCCATATCGTTTATGGTGACACTTCGAGGAGGCCTTCCATACAGGGTAAGACTTGGATTAAATCAAAACAGTGGAAGGTAGGTGACTCGCCTGTAGCGCCTGAACCGCTGAAATTGTGCCTCTAAGGCATGACAAATGGGCTATTAGGCTGCTTACAATTTAGCCGTTTCATGTCGGACCGCAGCCGGTCGGTTGCAGTACGTTAGCAGTCCGGCAACAAGCGCCTAAATTGAAAACGTATCTGGCTGCCGTACGTTTGTATGCCAGTGATGCGCTATTCAACACCGCACTATTTGTTGAACACGTGGTGCTTGTGACGTTACCGTCCTGTTGTCGACCGTTCGCAGTGCGATTGCCGCACCGTGCGCTGCGTATGAAAAATACGATCGGCACTGCATCAGTACCTCTACCATGAGTTTTAAGCAATAGTATTCGTTGCTACTCGATATCGACGCCGTAAATATTTTGTATGGCAAATTTTGCAGCGCCTCTAGCGGTCACTTGCAGAACAAAAATTTGCCATACAAAATATTTACGGCGTCGATATCGAGTAGCGACGAATACTATTGTTAAAACTCATGGTAGAGGTACTGGCCGTCAAAAAACGCATAAATTGAAAGCACCTTTAAGGTGCTTACCGAGTTGCAGAAGCTTTTCGGTGTGTAATTAACGGCTAACCATCCAAAAACTGACCTCAGTAGCATTGCTTTGCCTTGAAAACCGACCCAATGACATTTCCTTCAAATAATCGCTAAAATAAATAAACCAGTTCAGTGTGCCTTGAGTTGCGTCACATAATGTCAGACAGACAAACCGGAATTTCCATTCATACGTGTTTCCTCGCTTCCGTCCTAGATTTTTGTCATGGCAGCATTTCATCTGACATGTCTTATTGAGAATTAAGTCGTAGGAGAATTTCATTATGTTAAAACTGTGGAGCATTCAAAGAGTAACATGTATAGACAGCTGCATCAATTGCGTGCCCCTCTCACATTAATACTCCTAGTTTAGAAAAAAGGGGTAAAGGGGTTTTTAGGTGGGAAATCATCCGATGACTTCTCCCGCTCTTTTACTGACTAAAACCCACTTCTGTTTCTTCTTTGCCTTTCATAACAGGGCCGAACCTTTCTTTCAGAAATCTATCCTTGGCCCCAGTAGGTTTCGAACCTGCTAGGCCCTTACGGTTTTGCTGATCACTCCTTAAGGCGCGTTTGGAACACTACGCGCCATTGACGACTTAGGCTCAATTTGGACGGCGAGCTACCTGAGGCCAAGCAGACGCTGCAAAAAAGCTATCCATATTAATTTTATCATCTGACTAAAAGTGTTATGAACGTCATTTCAACACTTCTTTTTCTTCTTAGTCGGGCATTCTTGTCATAGTGGTCGTGGCTGTTGATGATGACCGCGGCACGCCATCATCGTTTGCTTCCAAGGCTACAGCATATCGAGCGATATCTTTCCATTTCTGGCAGTTGTTGGCATTATACGCACACTGTACTGCGGTCGCATTGCATTTCAACACTATTTAAGTATAATAAAAACGTCTGCAACCCGTGTGGTCCAGCTGTTTTGTAAAAACGTATTATATAAGTCACTTCGTTCACTGTTTATGCCACATACTGCGAGCTGTCAGGGTTTGTGCCAAATCTCTGCTTTCACTTCTCACAAAATTGAACTTGACAGTGACATTCTGCAGAATTGACAGTGTTGCAAAACGATAAACAGTTTAAAATAAAAGAAAAACAACAATTTTCTGGATAGATACAAGTGTATGGTATATTTATCTAACAATTACTCCATAAGTACATCCACCGTAGCCGCGGGCTTGCGGACAGCGGGCAATGGGTAGCTCGCTGTCCGTCCGTCCGGTAACAGACCGGTCCGAGCCCAAGTTATCTACGGCGCGCACTGTTCCCGCGCGTCTTAAGGAGGTGTCAGCAAAGTGTAGGGGCCCAGCAGGGCCGAAGCCTACTGGGGCCAAGGGTTAGGTGAAAATGAACCCCGGGGCCCTGGATCGAGGGTTATGAATGGCACGGAGTAGGTTTTTAGTCAGTTTGACACTATCTCCCGCCCCATCCAAGGGCGGGATTTGTCATTTGATGATTTTACCTACCATGAAAAAAAAAAACATAAATAGGTACATAGTATTATTGGCGTAAAAAAGAATTACTCAACTAACTGGTGAGGCTCGTAGGAATCCAGTGGATGCGAGATGCAAATGACCGGTTTTTAAGGAGACACTTGGGGGAGGTCTATGTTCAACAGTGGACGTTTTTCAGCTGAAATTATGATAATGACTAAAATATACAATAACCTTGAAAACAATAGCCTTATAGCATAGCATAGCATCAGCCTTATAATGTTCCCACTACTGGGAGTCAGGCCTCGTCTCTAGGAGAGGGAATGGGCCGTAATCTAGCACGCGGGCCCAGTGCGGATTAGTGGGTGTCACATGTCTTCGAATTTTTGTTTCTAAGACATGCCAGTTTCCTCACAATGTTTTCGTTCATCGTTTTTAACAGCCTTATACTCGCATATATTAGCATATGCAAACATGCATATAATTAGATGTCTTGTTGATTTGGCAAAGATTTTATTACAATTTAATATCTATTTAAAATAACACAAAATCTGATAACCTCGTAAATGTCATCCTAAATAATATGCAGTACTAGAAAATGACTTAAAACCAGATGGTACAACTCTTATTTACTGACGGTAAGTAGTGGAACTGTGTGCTCTGCCACAGTGGCAGCGTGGTGCGGGTAGCGGCGCGGGCGCGGGAGCGGGCGCTGGAGCGGGCGCGTTTTGCTTGGCCACACTGGCAGCAACCATAACCAGTTTCAAAATAAATCTAAATCTAAAAACGAAGCAAGTTAATATTTTAACCCACTGTCAATGATGTCCGATTAGCCGTAAAAACTGTAAATACAGTTAAAATCAGACTGAGATCCCCGCTCCCGCACGTGTTGCCGCTCACCGCCCGCGCACTCACTGTGACCACTTGTATAAACTCTGTATGGCGAGAGATGCCCGCGCGCGTCCCGCACCCGCGTACCCATTGTGGACACGCGAAGGAAGTTTTGTGTTAGTGATTGCCGCGTCGCGCCCGCCCCGCACCCGCGCTGCCAGTGTGGCCGAGCACTGTAAGTGCTCGATTGCGGATACGCGGCGCGATGCGTGGCTCGTCGGGTGGTCCGTCGTACATTGCCATATGTTTGTGTTTGCGCGTGCGATGACGCGGCCCGCTGCTGCAACGTACGACGAAACGCCCAACGCGCCGCATCTCCGTAAACACGGCCTAAGTCAAATAAGTGGATGCATTTGTGATGCACTAGGGAACAATTGCGTCAATGCAGTAAATCATAATTTTGTGAATAGACATTATTATTATGCTCTATTAAATAGTGTTTTATTATTGTAAAGACATATGGTTTTAACAGGAATAGATTTTGGCGAAGATTTTGTTGTTCTGTCTTTTTGGTTCATGGCGGGGGATCAACTGTTCCTCCGAATTGTGTAGTTTATGTGTGCCAAAATTATGTTGCGATGAAAAGTTGCGACTAAAAAAGTTAAGACAATATGCAACATGTTGCCTGCTGGAACAGTTTGCCTGCTGTGGCCTTTCAGTCTATTTATTATTATTTTATTTTTTATTTTTTTTCTAGGCTAGAGTGAATAAGCTCTTAATAAACTAGTGCGCCTCACCATCATCGATTGCATCATTGCTTACCATCAGGTTATTTTTTTTTTATGGTGGGTAAAATCATCCAATGACAAATCCCGCCCTTGGGTGGAGCGGGAAGTAGTGTCAGACTCTTACTGACTAAAAACCTACCCCGTTCCATTCTTTGCCTTGGTCCCAGGGCCCCGGGTGCCATTTTCACATACCCTTTGCTTAATCAGGTGGGATTGCAGTCAAGCACTAGTTTAAATCAATAAAAAAATGTAACCGGACTACTGTTCATTATTTTACCAGATATTAAGCAATGATGTGGTCGATGATGGAGCATGCTTACCTAGAAGTAACATTCACTCACAACCTGGATAACTTGCTATCAGGATGACTGGATACCTGGATGACTTGGCAGAGAATTCCACTCCTTAGCTCTATGCACAATAAATGTGGTCCCAAAATGTTTTCTACGCACTGTGTGAGGAGCGATATGATAGAAAAGGGAATCAGTGATAGCGTGATGGGTCACAGAACAATATAGAAAAAGTATACGTGTTGCACCGCCCCTAAGTAACATGGTACAGTCAGGGCTCAAAAGTGTAGTTGCACTCTACCGACACTAAAGTATGTAAAATTTCTTTGTAAAAGAGGATCAATGGATCATTAGCCATTTAGTTTGTAGCATAGAATCTAAAATATTGAATAAACTAGTTACAGAACACTGGACTTCTACTACAAAGAAATTTTAGATTGGTATTGTTTGAGTGCAACTGCACTTTTGACCCCTGACTGTACAAGGGCAGGAAGACGGAAATGTGTGCCAAAACCAAAACTATAAACGTTATTATTGTAATAAAATTCATAGCGATTATAACTGAATGCATCTGCTGCTGATAGAATAAAATTGAATAATATACATCAGGAATACATCTATCGTAAATACAGTCGAAAATTAACAATTATATTAAATTAATTAATTAAATTAAAAATTAACATTGTAAAAAAATGTGTTTTTCACGTCGGGGTCACCAAGTTGCCGTGGCCGAATATTGAATCAGGCTAGGAATTTAATTTGGAGAAAAAAGACTATTTTTGCAATAGACACACTAAGAAAAAGACCAAGTTGCTAAGTAAATAGTTTTAGTAGAATTTTCAATTGAGATTTTTGGATTGGACCTTACTGGAAGTAATATTAGTACCTTACCCTCCTAGGTGGACCAGTGACGGGTTGCCCTTGGTCTCCGATTGAAGCCACTGGCCTTTTGAAACCCTATGTAAAATTGACAGAGTGGACTGGCTCAAGCTGAGATGAGAAGCAAATATTCTCTGACTGAGTTTCTGCTGCAGTAGAGAAACCACTTAAATGGTTTTTTGTGGGGTTTTATCCATAATTTATTTCATCTTTTACACAAAATAGTTACATGTAACAACCATAAGTAAATTTTAAACAAATAATTATGCTAGTGCTCAAGGAATAACTGTATTTAACTTTGTTCTTAAATGATAAATGATATTTATTTTGCAAATAGGTTTTTCAAAAACACTTTTACACGTCATTTTTTTTTTTTTTTGTCAGTTTAAACTAGATGAGGCTGGTGTTTAGAAAGAAAGAAAGAAAATCGTTTATTCGTGCCTCACACAAAGCTGACTGACTACCCTGAGAAGAAACACTGAAACAAACTCAGGGGTCAAAGTCTCTTTTAAAGTCCATAAAGTAAATATGTATTGGTCAAATCGTATGATAAACTTGCAAATTAGTGTCTGAGATGGCCTTTTGAGGAAAGAAATTGATTTAGATAGATAGAATATTGATATATTTAAAAACTAAAGGAAAATTTACTTTATTAAACTAGAATTATAAATAATTAGCGGCTTGCCCGAGCTAGGTTTATAAAACCTGTGTTTCGATTCATCACTTACAAAACGGGTGCATGTAAAGAGGAATTACAGAATAAGAACTTACAAAAAATGATAATAATTCAAGCTGAAGATCCAGGCTTTCTAACGATATAATTGTTTTTAAAAATAAGTTAAGTACTCTTTGAAGAAAACATCTGCAAGTGCACATAATAATATGTACGTTGAGTCGATGTGGTTGCTCGCGAGTGTAGAAGCTTGTAAACAGAAACGATGCACAAATTCCGTGATGACGTATCACCGGTTGAAAAACCCATAACAGGGT
The DNA here is from genome assembly GCA_958295575.1 of Leucania comma. Lineage (NCBI taxonomy): Eukaryota > Metazoa > Arthropoda > Insecta > Lepidoptera > Noctuidae > Leucania > Leucania comma. The sequence continues at coordinate 2,135,497 of OY282488.1, forward strand.
GTGTTCAACACACCATAACACTCTACAGATTACCGATTAACCAGATCGTAACTCACGATAGCAAAATAACTTCGGATCTGAGTCACGATCATGTTATCAGCTGATTTTCCATTCAACAATTTGAAAGGGGGTTGAAGAGTTCTGGAGCGGTGACCGCGTACCGGAAAACGCAGCGTTGAGTAGCCTCTCACAAGGAGTGAAAAAGAAAAAGAAAGAAAGAAAGAAAAACAGTTTATTTACACGGAATGACGCAACTAAAAACTAGAAAAACGTAACATTTTAAAGGAAAGATATGCGCCACATCCGTGCACAACGGCCGAACGCTCAGCATAAAGCTGTGCCCTCATGCACAATGCGATGAGCACACAGCGCTGGTTTTCAGCGTTGGCCAGTGCTGACAGAAAGACGTCGGAACGGTGCAATGTGCAAGAAGATAAAAATAAAAATAAATAATCATAAATTTTAGATAAATAAAAAAAGGAGACTGTGTATTTATGAAGTGAAAGTCGTAGGAATTTCATGGACCGCAGAACCTATCGCTGTGGTCACACTTGGGGAAGTCTATGTCTAACTAGTAGACGTCTTTCAGCTAAAATCTTATTTTTAGGGATCCTTACCTCAAAAAGAAAAAACGGAAACCTTTTAAGATCGCTTTGTTGTCTGTCTATCTGTCTGTCTGTCTGTCCTATTGTCTCGAGAACACGTGGAAGTATCGAGTTAAAATTTAAAATATATACTTAAATCTGTGGTCCCTAGAAGCTGTGAAAAAATCAAACTTCTAAGTTAACGAAAAAAAAAGATACGGCCGCCATTATATCACAAAAAACATATATTTCGACACTCTCAAGGGAATCAAAATTTATAGGGTACTTCCCGTTGACCTAGAATCCTGAAATTTGGCATGAAGCAAGGTCTCATAGCACAAGAATAGGAAAAAGTCTGAAAATAATTTAGTTACACACAAATTTTTTTTGTGCGATTCGGATAAATCTTTTGAAACTCGAACCTCGGTTCGCGAATTGAACTCTTTTCATAGGTAGGTAAGTTGCATGTGCACGAGTTCCGCACTAGGCTGTATTTTTTTTAATGAGTAACCGAGGAGTTTCTTGCCACTTCTTCTACATAAAAAACGGTCAATTGGAACCGTACGATGATGATGAGACTACAGTAGTTCTCATCACTACCACTTGCAAAGGAAGATGACCAGCTGACGAGATCGAAACATAAGGCAGTTATTGCTTAGCCGTGATTTTCTTCTGATAGCAAAACTTAACATAGCAAATCACCTGACTCACGTTCTCGTGATTAACAGCTGATTTTCTTTGTTGTATTCAACGTGCTATATCTAAATCAGCCTGTGTATAGCAAGTTTTACGTATGTAAACACTTTCGCTAAAAACAATATACTGATTTGTTTTGAGTGGGAAATATTTTGGTCAAGAGCGTGCCCCGTAAAATGTCGAGTTCCGTATAAAATACTTTATTTATGATTCATTTTGAAAAGGAAACGTGTCGACGGCGCGTGCTGTTCTACGCGCGCCTTAATGAGTTGTCATCAAACCGTAGGTGCCCATCAGGGTCGAAGCCAACTGGGCCCAAAGGTCTGCTTCTGAAAGGAAGGCTCGGCCCACGGACTTGTCAAATCCATGCCGTGCATCAGCCGAATTTCAAATAACTCAAAATGTTTCACCTGAATCACGCCAACACCACGTACCACCTAAAACATTTCCAAACCATATTAATATAATAAAAGTGCAAATTTGCATGTGTGTTTGATTCATATCTTCCCTTCGGTCAATTTTCTTCCTTTTCACGGGTAAAACCGCTGCCAGAAGTTAGTCATCATCATCATCATTTCAGCCGAAAGACCTCCACTATTGGACATAGACTTTCCCTAAGTGTGGCCACAATGAACGGTCCTGTGCGTCTCGCATTCACCGGATTCCCGCAACCCTTACCAGGTCATGGGTCCACCTTGTAGAAAGCTTTCCAACGCTACGTCTTCCGGTGGTCGTCATTCTAGAACCTTACGGCATGACCGTCCATTCTGCGAGCAATGTGCCCTGTCCAATGCCACTTAAATTAATTGTTAAAACGTTAGTATATGAATAATTTTAACGCATGATTTTTAGCACCGCGGAACCCTAAAAAGTGAAACGCCACGCTACATTTCGCGTCTACCTGTTCTGTGAATTATTAATATATTTAGCAAGAATCCATGCTTTTATCTTATTCACCTTTGAAGTTCTAGCGGCCATGTTGTTATTATGGAGACGATGATGTAAGTCTGAATTAATAGATTATTTTCTCCTTTTATAGAGATCAAAGGAAAACTGAAGTTTTTTTTACTCACGTTTAAAAAGTGTTGATTAATTGAGTGATGCCTTTATATAATATCTTTAAACGCCTGAAATATTTTCTTTTTCTTTCGTTGGAAAATACATTCAATGACATCTCCGCGCCCATGGGCGGGACGGGAGATAGTGTCAGACTTTTACTGACTAAAAACTTACTCTTGTTCCTTCTTTGCCTTTCATACCGGGGCCGAACCTTCCCTTCAGACGGCGAGCTACCCATTGCTAGCCGTCCGCAAGCCCGCGCCTACGGTGGCCGGAAATCGGGACCGGAATCCCAGCGCGGCGGCGGCTGAGATGTGAGGAACGTTGCCACACGCGTGCAGCTTCCTCCTTTGCTAGCATTACTGCTTCGGAGAAGGAGGTGACCGCCTACCACTCCTCCTCGCTTAGGACCATGTCTTGTACCAAGGCCCGGCGCGAGAGATCGCTGTCGCCGATCGCTCCCACGAGGACACGGCGGCAACGGTGCTCTGTCCAAACGGGGCATACATCTGCCATGTACTCCACCGTGACTTCTGGGCGGCTTCTAAGAGTGATGACACCCGGGCATCATATCCGCACGAATCCGGTGCAGGAATTTCCCGAAATGACCGTGTTTGGTGAGAACCTGTGTCATGCGGAAAGCGAGGACGCCGTGAGAGCTTTCCAACCACGCCTCAAAGAGGAGACTTACCTTACCTTACATATTTATGGCGTGCTCAAGCTTATCCAACATGCGGCAGACGTGCCGAAACCAAACCCCAATCTTAAGTAACAGTATTATTGAATACATAAATAAATAATAATCATGCTTACTCATTTACATCTACGAGTAAAATGCAATAGCATTTACTCCAAGATATTTTCTCCATTCCTTTTCCGCCTTACCAAGCTTATCAAAACTTGGCAATCCAACTCGACAGTAATTACCACATAAGTCGGCCATTATAAACACTACAACACATGGCGATTACTCCAGCAACTAATTAAAATTCTTCCTACGAGGAAATACTTCCTCTGGTAAATAAACTCACAGGAACATTATTTTTGAAGTGACGTAAATGAATGTAGATACAGTGGAAATTCAACTGTGTCTCTTATAAATAGAGTTGAATTCCGGTTGTTGTGTTAAAGGGCTGCTTTGGCCTTGCAAGAAATGTGTAATGAAAACATATGGCGTCGTATTGTGAGCGTTCAAGATCATTTTAGGCGGTCCACAAGCGTAGCAACTTTAGTTGATGCAACTGCCAACTTTTAGATGTTTCTATTAACAGTTGCAGCAACCAAATGTTTTAAGTTTACAGTTACCGCGATTGACGTTGAGCAATACTAGCACAGAGTGTAGTAGGGCATAGGAAAGAAGTAAAATAGTAAACAACCTGACATAAGTGGAACCAATATGTCGGAAGCTAGGTACATAGTTGCAGGAGTTTGGAATTGATTTTGTCACTAAGTGCTGATAATTTTATAAATATGGTAAAATGGTATTTTTCAAATAGGTTTTTAAAAATGCTTTAACACGTAATTTTTTTCGTTAATTCAAACTAGATACTTAAAGGCTGTATTTCCTAGCTAACTACCATGACAAGAAACATCGAAACAAACTCAGAGGTCAAAGTTTATATTGTTGATTAGGAAAATTCGCAAATATACTAGCCGGATTTTTATGACAGGGCAGTTAGGGCAGCCAGCCATCACTTCTTCTGCATCCAAAGATTTTGAAAAAAAAAAATGCTTTTAAGCTATTTATGGTTACTGGTCATAAGTGACCGATACTTAAACACTTGATTATTGTCATGATACGAGGGCGAGTCAATAAGTCCGTGACTTTTTGAATGTAACACTGGTTTTTGGATAAAAACCCATTTTATTTTTCAACATAGTCTCCTTTGAACTCTATACACATTGTCTAGTGAATCTTCAATTTTTTATTCCTTCCAAAAAATACGATTTGTATAGGTCGTCAAATAACTATTTGTTTGCGAGATGACTTCACTATTGGAGCCAAATCTCTTTCCTCCGAGCTACTTCTTTAGGTTTGGAAACAAGAAGTAGTCACTGTTATTTATGTTCGTCTAACTAGTCAAAATGTACTGAACTTGGCTGTTTTCTTTCGCGATTCAGGTTTGGTTCCATAGTAAAAGTTGTTTGTTATCATGACTACAATTTATTTATTTAAAAATATAAGTTTACAGTACAAAACCAAAACACTTATATTCTACAATCTTAAAGACTAATAAAAACAACATATGTGAATGACGTGTTTAAGTATTGGTCACTAATTACCAGTCACAGTCACCCTATATAACTTAGTTTTTGATGAAAATACGTGTATTTTAACGGTTTTATTGAGCAAATATAAAATTACATATATTTTCTTGGTACCGAGATTGTTAGAAAGTTTGTTATGGGTTGATTGTTATGGGTTGCCACTTGTCAAAATTCTAAGAGCAAAGTTGCTTCGTCTGCACAACGCCTTAATGTCAAAAGTTTTGTTTCGCTTTGTTTTAAATACACGTGGTTCGGTGACATTAATTCTGTGGTATTGATTGGTTTAATTATTTTATTTGTTTTGTTTTGTGGGGTATATTAACATTAACTAGGGCACATTGGGGTAGTACGGTGATCGTTGGCGTTGATTAATAAATTGTTTCTTTAATGAGTTTTGTTTTTATTATTAAAACTGACTTTGACTTGGTGACGTATATATAATATATAATATAATTATATCACACACACTATCACACAACGTCGTCTAGTCCCAAGCTAAGCAGAGCTTGTGTTATGGGAACCAGACAACTGATAAACATACATAAATATTTCTAAATACATACATATTATAGATAAATTACACCCAGACACAGAACAAATGATCTTGCTCATCACACAAATATTTGTCCTGGGTAGGAATCGAACCCACGACCTCCGGCATAGCAGTCAGGGCCACTAACCCCTAGACCAACAGGTCAGTCAGTGTGTGACGTGTGTGTGCCAGTATGTGTGTGAGTTAAGTTGTATTTTCTTATAGACTAAGATCCCAAAAATGTCCGCTGTGTGCTGTCTGCTGTCTGGCAAAATTTGTACGCCTCGATATGCGTCTGAACATGTTAGACCTTATATCAATATCATTATTATCTTGCATGAAATGTTTCATGTCCACCATGTTTAAATTTTTACTTACTTACTTACTTGGTTGCATGGCTGTCTGTTTATAAGGTAACTATTACAAAGTTATATTTCAGTAGATAGACAATTTAGTTAACAAACATCCCCTAAACACAACAATTATTCAGCCGAAAGCACGCATGCGTTTCAGAGCCAGTGTGACAATTTCATGCACTGCCTGGATGTTTGGTCACTACAATTTGTCTGACTAATGAAGTATAACTAACTTTATAATAGTTACCTAAACAACATATTTAAAAATCAGACATGTTAAAAAAATTGTGGAGCTTTTAAACATTTGCAAGAAGTTTCGGTACATGGAAACTGTCTGACACTTATGATACCACTTTAGAATAATATTCTACAAAACATTATAAAAATTAGCTATACAAATCAGCTATAAAAAAGTACTTTAATTTTATTTTTACAAATCGATAGTTTTTCATGTACCGGATCGACCCTCCACGAGATTAAAACGATCAAAATGTAGCCGTGTTTAAAAAAAATATTCATAATAATGCAACAAGAAGATACTACATAACTCTCCAATCATAGTCTGTTCTATTTTCGAATTCCAATATCATAAAGATGAATGGGTGAAGTTTCACAATAGGGACACGATGGAACAAAATGGCCGCCAGCCGGAGTTTACCGACTAATTGCAATACTTCGGAAATTATGCCGAGATATTAATTACTAAAGCAGACCCGCGGCTCCGCTAGGGCTGGTATTACTTCCGGGGTCTGATGTTACATGGGAAGCTATAGTTAGAAGTTGCTAATGGTTTATTTACAAATATATTAATCAGACTAGAATATTACAAAGGCAAACGTTGTATGTTTGAATGTGTGAGTGCGTGGTCAGCGTGCAGACAACTTATTAAAAAAAGTCTGCGTAATTCTAGGAGGTACCGTGTGGATGCACCAGTATAGTGAAAGCGCATTAGCGGAAATAAACTGTGAAGTCAAAAAGCAATGAAAACATCAGCGAGTGTGCATGTCTGCGCTGAATCTATCCTCACAATCCAACTGACTAGAATACCTTGATTCTTTATTTCGTTTCGGAGAACTGATTAAATTGTATTTGTAAGTACTGTGTTTTCAATTCTGTATTATCATTTTCTTTTCTATATTTTAATTCATATACTTTATTGTATTCAAAGGCTTCCCTCCATTCTTTCCAATTATCCTGGTTACTCGCTTTCTTGTTCCAATTCTTAATTAAGACATCCAGTTCGTCCCGCCATCTCCTTCGTGGTCTGCCATGGCCCCGAGTCGCTGTCCGGGCACCAATCCTGTGTTTTACGGGCCCACAGCTCGTTGGACATACGGCAGACATGTTCTGCCCAGTCCCATTTAGGTTGGGAAGCCTTTTGAGCCACATCAACGATTTGTGTTTTGGAGCGCAGTGTAGTGTTTCGAACGTGGTCTGTTAATTTAACACATAGTATGCTGCGCTCCATAGCATGCTGGCAAACTTTGAGTTTGGACTTGTGGATGTTAGTCAAAGACCAAATCTGTGCACCATAGGTCAGAATGGGGAGAATACACATGTCCATCAGCTTACGCTTCAGTACATGGGCAAAGTGCCTTAATTAGTTCCTTCATGGACCAGAAGCTCTTCCAGGCATTTTCTATTTGGCGCGTTATTTTTTTGTCTTGCCTTGCCTATAATATATATTATAGAGATAATAATATAAATTTAAATAACTTTTTAACTGTTACATACATATCTAGTGTACAAAAAACAGTCAATAGGCAGATTTTTCTCGCGTTACCAGTTTAATTATGCTTAAAATTTGTGCATTTTTAAATAGTATAAAACAAAATCGATTTCCGCGTCTGTTTATTTATCTGTTATTTTCTCCTAAACAGATGTGGTTTGCACAAATAGGCTGAACAATAAACGAGAAAGGGTTATATATAAAAAATATAAGCGTGCAAACCGCGGCGGTTATAAATAATATAATATTAACATTAATCAGCATGGTTTTGGAGTGGCGCTCACGTACTGAAAGATGCATTGTTCGAAGGCTTCCCCCAAGATGGACTAGCGACCTGGTAAGGGTTTTTTTATGGTAGATAAAATCATCTAATGACAAATCCCGCCCTTGGGCGGAGCGGGAGATAGTGTCAGACACTTACTGACTAAATACCTACCCTGTTCCTTCTTTGTCTTGATTCCGGGGCCCTTATATGCTCTTTCATACCTCCCCAGAGCCCGACCTGGTTAGGGCAAGCCCAAGCCCGGTTGATGCGAGATGCACACAACCAATTTTGTGGCGACACTTGGAAGAAGCCTATGTCCAGCGGCGCACGTCTTCCAGCTGAAATGATTGTTTATATCAGCCTTATAAAGTTTCCACTGCTGTGATTAAGGCCTCTTACCTATGAGAGAATATCCACCACGTAGGTTTAGTGCGATCAAGGTCGCTGACATAGCCCGAAGAACCGCCAAACTAAAGTGGTAGTGGGCAGGGCACATTGCTTGTAGCACGGATGGTCGATGGGGCCGACAGGTTCAAGAGTGGCGACCGCGTACAGGAAGACACAGTGTTGGAAGGCCTCCCACAAGGTGGACCAATGACCTGGTGAGAGTCTGTGGCGGGAATACAGTGGATGCGTTCGTTGTGGCGATACTTGGGGGAGGCCTATATCCAACAGTGGACGTCCTTCGGCTGAAACGATGATGATGATGATGAGGTTTAGTGCTGATTGGTGGATGTTACATGTCTTCGATTTTGTGGTTGTAGGACATGTCGGTTTCCTCACGATGTTTTTCTCCGCCATTTTATAAGTAGTGGATAGAAATTAAATTACAAGAAGTCCTTTACCAGTGAGCTGCAGCTCAGACAAAAATAAAAAACAGTTTTTAATTAAGTCTATTTGTTTTTATACTAAGACATACTGCGACATTATACTGCGACATTACATAACTTGTCTAGTTTACCATTGCCACAGTGTTCCACTTTCGAATTTCGTCCTGTAAGTGAAAGTGATGTCAAAAAATCTATTAAGGCCATCTCCTCTTCCGCTGTTGGTAATGATAACGTGTGCTCAAGAATGATTTGTCATATTCTCCCCGCTATACTTCCCGTTTTGACCCACATTTTTAACTTTTCCCTGTTTTCTTGCGCTGTTCCCGACGCCTGGAAACAAGCTCATATCATTCCATTACCCAAAATTCCTAACCCGGCTTCACTGACCGATTTTAGACCTATTTCTATCCTTCCTTATCTCTCTAAAGTTCTTGAGCACATTGTCCATCATCAACTCTCTCTCTTTCTTTCTAGTAACGATCTTCTCAGCCCCTTTCAATCCGGTTTTCGGCCTGGTCACAGCACTGTCACAGCTCTTTTAAAAGTTACTGATGACATTCGCTGGGCTATGGAGCACAAATCTCTCACGTTACTTGTTCTTCTTGATTTCAGCAGTGCCTTCAATTCTGTTGACTTCGATATCCTTCTTGGAATCCTTAAATCCCTTAACTTCTCCTCTTCCACTATTCGATGGTTTGATTCCTATCTTAACGGCCGCTCGCAGCGGGTACGCCTTGATGACTCTTCGTCGGATTGGTGCTGTCTTACTGCGGGTGTGCCTCAGGGTGGCGTTCTCTCTCCTCTTCTCTTCTCTATTTTCATTAACTCTGTTACAAGAGTAATTTCCTCTAACTTCCATCTCTATGCCGACGACTTGCAGCTTTACCATCACTTTCGTGGAGATGATGCAGAAGCCGCCGTGTCTGCCATGAACCGGGACCTGGAATTGATTGGGGAGTGGTCACGTTCTTTTGGGTTGCAAATAAACCTTAAAAAGTCCCAGGCCTTGGTCATCGGCGGCAGGTATATGCGGAACAAGCTTGATGATACGTCGTTGTCTCCGCTCTGGTTGAATGGAGTTCAAATTGATTATGCTAAGACTGCTAAAAACCTAGGGGTGATCATGGACTCGTACTTATCGTGGACTGCCCAAGTCGCTGAAGTCAGTCGCAAAGTACACTATACGTTCCACACGTTGAAATGCCTTCAGAGTTTTTTGCCCTTGAAAACCAAAATCTCCCTCGCCCAAACACTCATTCAGCCCATCATTGACTACGCTGACGCCTGTTATTTGGATGCCACCGAGGAGCTTTTAAATAAACTTGAGCGTTTGCAAAATATTTGTATTCGTTTTGTCTTCAATCTTAAAAAGTATGATCATGTCTCAGGCTCTCGCAAGATACTCAAGTGGCTCCCTATTCGACTTCGCAGGAACTCTCGAATATTGTGTTTGCTATTTAACATCCTTCACAATCCTAAAACGCCCTCCTATTTGCGGGAACGCTTTTCCTACTCACGTCCTTCTGATGCACCTTGCAGGTCGCATCTAAGGAATCTCCTTAAATCCCCTCCTCACTCCAGCAATTTCTATTCCTACTCCTTCACTGCGCATGCAGTACGATTGTGGAATTCTCTACCAACTGACATTAGGGCCTGCCAAACTCTTGCAGTCTTTAAAAGTAGAGTAAAAGAACACTATCTTTCTCTTCCGTCATAGTTGCATATTAGTATGTATTATATAAGTATGTATTCTTGAGATATTTATTTTACTTTGTGTATGTTTATATTTATAATAGTGTGTTTTTATTTACATATTATAATTGTTTATTATCAATCATTGTGTGTGTACTAATTTTCCTTTTACTATTACACACGGTGTCTACTTCTCTTTTTTTTTCAAACTATCCTTTCGCAGGTATGCTGGAAGAGATTTCTTTAGAAATAAGCATCACCTCTGTACCTATTTATCTGTATTCTTCATTTTTTTTTTTCCTTTTTTATGTGTGTGTACAAAATTGTTAAATAAATAAATAAATAAATAAGATAAATTATAAACATTCTAATAGTATGGGAAATAGCTGTATATGTGAACTGCAGACGAACGCAGTTTTATTTAAAAATGAACATCGCTGGTAATTGAGCAAATTGTTCCTAATATATCTGGCACAAATGGTCAATACTTCATACTTTTCTGCCTGATGATTTAAAAAAAAAATCACTTGAATCCTGCGACGCGGCGCCAAACCAAACCCTTTCTAATTTTCGTTTCAAGTGCAAGCAAAAATGAACTTAACGGTGTTTAGGCGCAAGCGTCTTCGATAGTACTTGTTTATTTTTCTGTTCTCATTGACCTGTCAACCTGCGAGCCAAGTTGACAAGTCAATGAGAACAGAGAATTGATAAAAACTATTGTTTTGTAAGATTCCAATGTTTTTTTTAAATTACACATAGGCTCGCGTTTGACCACCATCTCACCTGATGGTAAGCGATGTCTTAATAAAATAACATTAAATGAACACAGGTGATAGTTTGTATGTATGTGTGCGTGTATGTTTTTTGCCCTTTTGCGATCAAACGTACAGACTTGGTTAAATTTGGCTTACGAGTAGACCATGTAATAGAACATGGGATTGGAAATTTTTTAAACCAACGAGTATGTTGCCTTTAGGTCATTTTCTACGCTTCTTGCTTCATTCCGTTGCTCAATATTTGGTTTCGGGTTGTATATGTGGTATCATAGATGTCACTACCTGGGTGATAGTGAGAGTGACAGTGATAGTGATATTGATGATTGTGCTTTTTTGTGATTGTGTTGATTGAACACCGAGGCAATACGTGAGGACTCTTCTTCTTCTTCTCAGCCGTGCACTTTTGACGGAGTAGTCGTGGTCATGGATCGTCTGGTAGGTTGATTGCGGCTTTTGCGAGAATTCGCCATCTATTTATGGCACTTCGTGTACACTCATTGAGGGAACACTTCGAGGATGATTTAATGAGGTCTGTCCATCTAGTAGGTGATTGGCCACGAGAACTTTGGCCTGAGCTCTTCCGTGTACCACTAAACGTTCCAAAGAGCTTTCAATGCGTATGGTATGTCCAAACATCTTAAAGATTCGTTGTTGCACAATCGACGAAAGTCTTTGTTTGATGCAAAGCTCCGCCGAATCGTTAGTGCCATGAGCAGTTTATTTTATCCTCAGTAGACGCCTCCAGCACCACACGTGAGGGGTAGCTGAAATGATTTCATTGATTTAGAACGAAGTGTACCACTTAAAGTATCTTTTCAATAGCAGATCTTACAATATTCATGACACACATGAACACAAAAAAAAATACACAATTTACACAAAAACTGCGTAACATTCGAAACCGAATTAGACTATAATTTATCAATCTCAATCATAATAAAATGAAAACAAATAATCATTTAAAAATATGGGTTGGGCAAAAATTTATGGGCAAAGTTGAATATTAATACATTCTGCCCACGTAAGTGTCGGTTTGGGCAAACTTGTATTTTATGAGAATCGTAAAGAATAGGAAAACATTACTTATTGTGTAAATATAAATCAACGCTTATTGGTTTCGTCAAAATTAGTTTGAATTATGAGGTTCTTGCATTTGGTTCAAATCTGGATTGGACTGTTGGTCTATTGGTTAGTGGCCCTGACTGCTATGCTGGAATTCGTGGGTTTGATTCCCACCCAAGACAAATGTTTGTGTGATAAGACGTTTGGGTGTAGCTATTGAGCGAACCACCCTGAGGAGACAGTGGAGTATATGGTGAAAGTGTACCCTGCTTGGGTGAAGCACCGCCGTGACTTCATGGAGGCAGTGTGAATTTTCGAGCTAAGCTCTAGTTTAAGCCATGACCCGACCGTACGGTCGGCGTGATGGATAAGACATCCACACGCCCATGTTCCCGCGACAGGAGACGCCCCGGGCGCCTCAGGGCTTTTCCCAACCACCGTATGCACAAGCTTGCGGGCAACAAGCAATTGGTAGCTCGTCCAGCTGTCCAGTAACTGTCTGGACCGAGTCGTCTGACACCATATCATGACGTAATATAATATTATTTGCCATTTGGAGAGCAGTGGTGGCCGAGTGGTAATGGCCCCGACTTACGAGTTGTAGGTCGCGGGTTCAAACACTGGGCCCGCGTGGTGGATTACGGCCCATTCTGTCTCCTTGAGACGAGGCCTGAGTCCCAGTAGTGGGAACATTATAAGGCTGATGCAAAGCAATGCAATGCTTTCTTTTTTTTTTCGGTTGCTTCTTGTTCTATTTAATCCTTCTCTCGTTCTTCGATTTTCATGAAGCATTCATTAATATACAGAATCATTTATGAGGAAAGTTTAGTGTGCTTTTTAATATCGTGCGGATTTCATCATGCATGCGGATTTGCTCCGCATGCGTTACCTCCACAAATGTCCTTTTCGTACAAGTATTTATTGTAATGCGTGCAACACGCACGCGGTACGCTTTTTTTGCCTTTTGAAATTTTGTGCATGCGGAGTAAATCCGCATGCGTGCTGAAATCTACATAATATTAAAAACACCCTTATTATTATTATATAGGTGTATATCATACATATTATACCAGAGAAATTAGAGAATATTAAAGTTATCTGAAACCCGTGCAAAGATGGCGCGGTTTTCTAGGTATTATCCAAATACAAAGAATGCCAAAACATATACGCCCGACCCACTAAACAACATCCCCAATTCCCCACCCGTATGTCCCCTTGCAATGAACTCCAAGAATGTTGAAACTTTAATTTGTTTAAAGGCTTCCACATCCCACAGACAGACTCAACGCGACAGACAAAACGATGAAACTACTCTTTGTAGAGATAAATTGTTGTACCATATCCATGAAAATGTGTTGTCGCATAATGTTGCGCTATCGCGTCATGCCTGTATGCTGGAAACTATACACCGTTATATTTTAGTCGTTTTAACCTCATGGAGGGTCGATTCGGTACATGAAACACTATCGATTTGTAAAGATAAAATTAAAAAATAAAGTACTTTTTTTTTAAACTCGAATTAATTTTTTCTCAAAGTCAGCTATCTAGTCAGTAGATTGGAGTAATCTGCAATGTAACACAGGTATGTGCTCTCAATTCACTAAGCCTCCATTTCTAGAATGGGTCCCGGCTGCTACAATTTATCTTGTATTTAAAATATTATATAGTTAAGTGCAATCGGGTACAAAGACTTTCTCGTTTTATGGCTTTTTCATGAATACTCTGAAAAGCAGTCGGGTTTTTTAGTTTTTAAATTACCTTTTTTTTTAAATAAACTATTCTGATTTCGATTCATTGTGCTTACAGCTCTGGAGTGGAATTTTCTGCAAGTATTCACTGATAGCTTCAACTTGAGGTATTTTTAAATCAAGTGTAAATAGGTTATTTTTAGGTAGAGACAACGTCGACCACATTATTGCTAACCATCAGGTCGTAGATAGTAGTCAAAAGGGTGTGCAAAAAAAAAAGATAATTCAAATACAGACACGCAATAAGCTTTTTGGGTTGTCAGAGCTGGACAATAAATGTTATTTCATTTTTTTTTCTTAATTTTTTACTTTAGTTTTTGTTATAGCTAATATATAAAAGCGAAATACCACTTACTGATTAATCACGAAATCTCAGAAACTGTAACATCTACAAACTTAAATTTTGGCAGATAGGTTGCTTATAGGATGTAGACATCCGCTATGAATGGATCTTACGAAACTTCATCCCCAAGGGGGTAAACTAGGGGTTGGATATTTGTATGGAGAAACCGACTTTGATGCGGGCGAAGCCGCTGTCAGAAACTAGTTTCTTAGTTATTTTATAATATTCTAATAGGATACAATTTCTTTGTGTTCCATTCTTCATATTGTAAAACTAGCTGTGCCCGCAACTTCGTTCGCGTGAACGACGAAACTTATCAATGAGTTTTTTGTGTAAAGTGCTATTTGTGTAGAACGTTATCTATCGAGCATACCGGTATTAATACTTCTGTCCCGGCGCGGGCCCTTTGTGGCTACGACAAACTTATTATTTGCGGTTGGTACAGTAATCGGGTCTAGGGATCGAACCGCAAAATTAAGTTTGTTTTTTAATGTATATATGTACTTTTCCGGAATAAAAAGTACCCAGTGTGGTGCCCAGGACATTAAAGAATAGTTTCATCGTAATCGAACCGGTAGTTTTTGCGTGATGCCTGAACAAACAGACAGACAAAATTTTTTTAAATCAATTTTTTGGGTTCGGTGTCGGTCTAGTAACACTCCCTGCCATTTATTTTTTTGATATTTTCAATGTACAGAATTTTTACTTCTACAGATTTATTATAAGTATAGATGTGCTGTGTCACAGAGAACTTTCCATCGGTCTAACCTGCTATTTAGCCCTGGGCCACCGACATACAGACTGTGCCTAATTTGGGGTCCACGGCTACTTCTAATGTGTTCTCTGTTTGTCTTCTTCTCAACTGTATATCTCTTATTTTCTTTAAAAACTTATTTATAATTTTAATTAATAATTTATTATTATTAATATAATTTGACTGGCCTGTTGGTCTTGTGGTTAGTGGCCCTGACTGCTATGCCGGAGGTCGTGGGTTCGATTTCCCACCCAGGACTAATGTTTGTGTGATGAACACGATCATTTGTTCTGTGTCTGGGTGTAATTTGTCCATAATATGTATGTATTTAGAAATATATAAGTATATTTATCAGTTGTCTAGTACTCATAACACAACCTCTGCTTAGCTTGGGACTAGACGGCGTTGTGTAATAGTAGTGGAATATAAAAACCAAAAATTGTTGAACAAATTTTGTGAACACAACTTGTCGCATTGTACTGTCGCGCCTGGCTATAAGAGCCTTTACACGGGAGACAAAATGGCTGAAGCCGTCAACATATAACTGTTGTTCTTAATACTAGTCAAGGGTAGTATGTTGATGACGTCATAAAACGGGACCATTCGTTTATGGATGCGCAAACTTATAGTAGAGAAGTATTTTTGTTGCATGTAAAGAATTTCTGGATATTTTGAGTGTTTTGAACAGAGGTTTCTGGGTGTTTTCACTGTTTAAAACACAGCCACACTAAGCTTTTTGCGTTGTTGAAAATTTACGTTCCGGACTAAGCGTTTTGCCTCCTCGCTTATATCGCGTACATCGAGGAACTGGAACAGTGTGCCTGCTGTGGTCTTGCCTGATTATAATTTAGGTGTCTTCAATGCTAGAGTGAATAGGCTCTTAATAAACTAGTGCGCCTCACCATCATCGATTGCATCACTGCTTTCCATCAGGTGGGATCGCAGTCAAGCGCTAGCTTATATCAAATAAAAAAAATAGCTAAGTTACTCTGATTGCCGCTTTGTTAATATTCATTTTTACCGCATATACACGATGTGTAAATGAGGTCCAAAAGAGTTACAATGGTCTTGAAATTCAATGGGCAACTAGACTAAGTTTTAGTCAATCCCTTGCCACTCCTTTTCGATCTCTTCCAAAGTTGGAGGTTTTTATTTTTTTTTCCATTGCAAAAACGGTAAGCGGTGCAATTTGGTAGAAGTTAGACCTTTAAGTCCAGTGTAGCTTCTCTGGTAGTTCCTATCCCGCTTTAGGTAGAGCGAAAGGGTGTTTCAAGCTTTTACAGATTCTCTTACCCTTCTGGATTCTTCCATGTCTCTCTCCATTTCTGCAGTTCTGTTTTTATTCCCTTTGTGTTACATATAATTTACAGGATGATGCAGAATTGCAATTAAATCAAAACTCAATAAAAGTTATGATATTAATAACCGACATTCAAGCGGACGAATTCACTCTTTATTCTGAAATTGGTTGACCAATTTTAAATGAAATATTGTATACCTATGTATTTAGATAGGTCGTAAAGTATTTTTCACCCTTCTCGAAAATATTCTTAATATACTTCAAAAATATTAAAATTGAGATTTAAAAATATGGTGGGGATATTTTTAAACCTCAATTTTAATATTTTCGTTTCGATTTATACTTGCGCTTGATTTTTTGAAAATTTATACGTTAGAACAATATATCGTGATCAACATTTTCCGGGTTAACTAACTACATTATAACAAAAAAAAACTAATCACTTACATAATAAAGAGTATTTCCACAAATAGTTCGCAGCAAAACCTAGGTTATTCACCGTCTAGGTACCAAATTAGTGTTTATAGGCCGTCGGGGGTGTGCCGGTGTTAAATCTAGACTCGTCTACTGTCAAACTCTCTGTTGGAAGCGTATCCAGCTTTTAGTGTGGCAGAATGAACTGGTACGGAAATAATTATTAGTTGTGTTGCGAAAGGTGAATTGATTAAGCTTTATACACCGTTAAATTTTGATCGTTTTAATCTCGTGGAGGGTCGACTCGGTACATGAAACACTATCAGTTAAAAAATAAAATTAAAAAGTAAAGTACTGTTTTTTAAACTCGAATTAATTTAGGCATGTACGAAATTATTTTCTTTAAGTAAACGTCAGCTGAGCGAGGCCAATGAACTGTAGTTAGTAGTAGTTAGTACGCAACGACCGACAAATACCTACAAGGTCATTGACCCGTTTATTTAAAGAAATAAATTTCGTACATGCGTATTATTAATTCGAGTTTTAGAAAAAAAAATACTTTATTTTTTTATTTTATTTTTACAAATAGATATATACTGATAGTACTTCATGTACCAGATCGACCCTCCACGGGATTAAAACGATCAAAATTTAACGGTGTATATCATCATTTATTATGTTGGTAAATTTGTAGCAATGCTACACGTGCGATTCCCAGAAAATTGATCAACACATTAATTACAGAAATAATTAAACTGAAACATTCAATAATTAGTTACACACCGCTAATGGCTTACCCATCGGACTTTGAGTGAGCATATTGATAAATGATAAATGATGATAAATGATATTTTATTTTTGCAAATAGGTTCTCAAAAACACTTTTACACGTCAATTTTTTTTTTTGTCAATTTTAACTAGATGAGGCCGGTGTTTCCTAGCTGACTACCCTGAGAAGAAACACCGAAACAAACTCAGGGGTCAAAGTCTCTTTTAAAGTCCATACAGCAAACAAGTAATGGTCAAAGCATATGAGAACCGTGCAGATTAGTGTCTGGGATGGTCTTTTGAAGAAAGAACCACACAGTTCTGAGTGGACCTGTCCAGTCAGTGCAAGCATTTGTCAGTATTCGTAAAGCTCAACTCAGGACTACTAAGGAGCTCAACGACTTGACGAACAATACCAAAGAAAGGACATTTGGGTAGGCCGCAAAAAGTACTCATAACTGTCAGACATTAATTAAAATTAGAGAAAAACAAGAAAAAAAAATCCACATAGTCCCCAAATTCACAATAATAAAATATACAAAATGTAATTTTACAGAGTTAATATTGCCAAAATAAAAATTATAAAAGTAATTGTTAATGTCAAATTGTAAAAATAAACAATGACATAATTGTATAAAAAAGAATTAAAAAAAAAAAAAAATAATTAAAAAAGTTAACAATGTCATAATTGTAAAATAACAATAATCGTCAAATTAAATATAATAAATAAAACAAATAATAAAGACGGGCAATCAAAAAAAATAAAAAATAAAGTAAATGAAATAACAACAAATATAGTGAGTACCGGAGCAGGTCAATCCCAAGCCGTTTTGTCCTCGAGATACTCTTTTACAGTATAAAAAGCCTTCTGGCAAAGTTTCCGTTTTACAAGTTTTTTGAATTTATTAAGGCTAAGTTCCTGAATAGGACTGGGAATCTTATTATAAAAGTGTATACATTGGCATCTAAATGAGCCTCCTATTTTTCTGAGTCTAGTCGCAGGAACCACTAATTTGTGTTTGTTCCTAGTATTCACGTTGTGAATATCACTGTACTTTTTAAACAAATTTCTATTTTTGTGAACATACAAAATATTTTCATAGATATACTGAGATGGCACAGTCAAAATATTAATAGTTTTTAATTTATCTCTAAGGGAGCATCTGGGACTTAATTTATAAATTGAACGAATAGCCCTTTTCTGTAACACAAAAATCGTCTGAATATCGGCGGCATTACCCCACAATAAAATACCGTACGACATTACGCTGTGGAAATAACTGAAATAAACTAAGCGGGCTGTCTCTAAATCAGTTAGATTTCGGATTTGTCTAACAGCATATGCTGCAGAACCAAGTTTTTTTGACAACTTATCAATGTGTGGGCCCCACTGAAGCTTAGCATCAAGAGTTAAGCCCAAGAACACTGTAGTACCTTCAGGACTCAATTCTTTACCTTTTATTAGCACACTAGTTTCCACTTGCCTAACATTAGGCATCGTAAACTTTACAAATTTAGTTTTTTTTTCATTAAGAAGTAAGTTATTAACATTAAACCAGTGTACTATTTTTGAAAGGGCAATATTTATATCGTCAGTAACCGGCTGCTGACGTTTAAGTTTAAACAAAAGCGAAGTGTCGTCTGCAAACAACACTATATCATGGTTATCCTTTATAAGGTAAGGCAAATCATTTATATAAATAAGAAATAAAAATGGGCCAAGAATTGAACCTTGGGGTACACCCATTGACACTACAGACCCGGGTGATCTTATTCCGTTTACGTCAACTCTCTGAATCCTATCACTCAAATATGAAGTAAGAAGATCCAGGGAGGAGTTCCGGATTCCATAATGGTGAAGTTTCCTGATTAATGTTTCATGGAGAACACAATCAAAGGCCTTGGACAAATCACAAAAAATGCCCAGGACATCGCATTTGTCTTCCCATGCATTATAAATATGTCCTAAAAGTTCAACACCGGCATCGGTTGTTGAACGACCCCTTGTAAAACCAAACTGTTTAGTGTGTAATAATTTATGTGTATTAAAAAATCTTTGTAACTGTTGTAAAATTAGTTTTTCAAATATTTTACTAAAGGTGGGTAGCACTGAGATGGGTCTATAATTCGTGGGGTCAGATGTACTACCCGTTTTAAACAATGGTATTATTTTACTATATTTCATTAAGTCAGGAAACCTGCCACGATCAATACAATTATTAAAAATAAGTGCTAAACTGGGAGCTACTACGTTTATAATAGACTTTACAACATCCACAGAATTTCCCCATAAATCTGTAGTCTTTTTTACATTCAAAGTATTAAAGGTTTTAATTATATCTAAATAAGTAACATGTTCAAAATTAAAATCCGAATCGCAAACTTTTACATTTTCTTTGAGCAAAGACTCTGCATCAGTAGGTGATGAGTTCAGTGATTTTGTAGTTAATATGGGGATCTCTGAAAAGAACTTTTCAAAAGCCGCGGCAACCTGTGAGTCCGAATTGACCACATTGTCATTTATTATAAGGCTATAATCATTACACGGTTTTTTAGACTTTCCAGTTTCACTATTTATAATATTCCAGGTTGTTTTAATTATATTACTACTATTTTTAATTTTGGAACTCAAATAACGCGCTTTTGCGGTTGAACATATTTTTTTGAATAATTTTGAATAATTTTTAACATATAAACTAAACTCAGCAGTGTTTACAAGAATTCTTTCATCATACAATTCATAAAGTCGCGTTCTGCTTTTATGGATACCAATAGTAGCCCATTCACTGAAAGATACATTACTATTAACCAATATAGTTTTGGGTATAAAAGTGGAATTAAATTGCTTACAGTACATGTTAAAAAAACTCTCATATTGATGATTCAGATCATCTAATGTTGACAAAACTGGTAAATTATTAATGAGTTTAGTTTTAAAACTTTCTAAGCGATTTGCAGTTTTCGGGTTAACAGTGATATTCTTTTTAGCCACTTTGATGTTTGGGTTTTGAAAAGTAATTAATTGCCCACAGTGATCAGAATCCAGCAAATTTATAATGTTTTTGTGGCTAGGTATAACATCAGTATAAATATTATCTATGCAAGTGGCACTAGTAGGAGTTACTCTTGTGGGCTCCAAAAACAAATTAACAAGATTGTATGACTGAAATAGACTTATGATTTTGCTACATAAAGCTGAGTTTTCTAGTAGATTAACATTAAAATCACCACAAGTGATTATGTATTTGTTTGAATTACAGATCTTGTTAAACACTTCATCCATTACCTTTTCAAAGCAGTCATACAATCCAGAAGGGGGTTTGTACACACTTAATATAATAAACTTGTCCAACTCAATACAGGCTATTTCAATTGACCGCTCAACAGATAGACTCACAATATCCTTACGTTCCTTAAATTTAAGGTGGTTACTAACTAAAATCAATGAGCCACCACGTAAGGCATTAGTTCTGCTAAATGAACTACCAACCTGGTGATTACTAAAATTAAACATGAACTGGTGGCTTTTAAGCCAATGTTCTGTTATACAAAGAATATCGATATGATTACAATTAAGGAATAGTTCTATTTCTAAATCTTTGTTCATAAATCCTTGAATATTTTGATGCACCAGGTTGATATCATTTATTGATTTCAAAACTTGACTTGAATAATTTTTGGTTGCCAGTATATTCAAGCTAGAGATTGACTCTGTTGTCTCAATGTCTAATTTAAATTAATATTAATGTCAATATTCGATGCCAAGTTATTGGCAAAATCAGTTGTCATGTTATAGCGTTGCTCAATAGGAGCAATTTGTTTAGCCAAGTTCTTGGCTGTAATAAGAAAATAATATGATAGCGACATAGCTATCTGTCTCTTACAATAGTTTGATAGATAGTAAGTATCTACAAGATATCTATCTTTAGTCAAATAATAGTTAGTACCAACATAATTGTTGGTGTCAATTAGATGAAACAATTGATTATTTAATGTTATATTATACAATGTTGAATTGATCTTATACCTAATGCGATTTTCTTCCTGTGGCAAACCTTTACTATATGGGAATGTGAACATCACTATTTTTTTTACACTCAAGTTACTTAAGGTACTATAATATTGCAACAATTCTCCTTTGTTTACATAACCTTTATTACCAAGAAAAATTATAAGTATAGTATCCTGGTGAAATTTACATTTCATAATTTTTTTCATTATATCGAATAAAGAACAGCCAGGCAAGCAGTGATTTATTATTGAGTGTCCCGGATACTCATTTGTCAAATAGTGGCCTAAACCTTTTCCAATTTCATCACAAAATACAACTATTTCTTTATTTACAATCTCTTGTGACAAACAATTAGTTATTTCTACTGGCAAACTGACACTAGACTGGGTTAAGGTGGTATCACATATTGACAATGAATGGTCCGGCACAGAAGCAACAGATTGACAATGCTCACAGGTGTTTTTTTGTGAGCTGACCAGCTCATTCATTGCCAATACATATTCCCTCATTTGGTTTTCAGAGGCTGTATATTTGATTGTCATTGAACTTAGTTTGTGTTGTAGGCGGTTTAGTTCACATTGTAAGTCTTCAGTGTCAGTTTGATATTTCCTAGTACTTTTCTCTAGGTTTGAAGAATACACATCTAATTGTTTTAGTAGGTGTAACCTTTCCCTATTTAATTTAACATTCTTGATAAAGAACTTTTGCTTCTTGATCATTTTCTTGGTTTTAACTATATATTTGTTGATTTTAATATATTTTTTAAGTTTATTTTTACTAGTGACTACCCTCACAGTTTTACTTGATTTAGAGTCATCATCACTAGTCAAATCTATAGTAAAAGAGGGGTTAATTTGTGAAACCATTGATGGGGCGATAGGCACCAACTCGCTGAATAGACTTTGGTTCAATGAGGCGGTGATGTTAAGATTAGTTGTCTCTAGTTGTGATATTTGAGATTTAGCCTCTTGCAGCTGTTGTTGCAATAAATACTTGTGATTCAGAGCATGTTCATACTCTGTGCTACATTGGCTGAACCCATCCACAACAAGTTGGAGCCTATTCCGGTCTTCTATGGCCTCAGTGAATTGAATGTATAACTGAGCCATTTCATGTTTCAACTTCCTATTATTTTCATGGGCTTCAAAGAGTACCTTCTCATTGCCATCTATTTCCTTATTTAGTTGGTCACAGTACTCTTTAGACGCCTTTAATTCGCTCAAAGCCAGACTAAGTTTGGACTCCTCCTGGCGAGCATAGGCGCTACGAGTCATAGGCATGATTATAAGGAATTAAAAAGAAAATAGAATAGACTAGGAAGTTTAAGATAGTAGTAAAGATAGTTAGTTAAAAGAAAATGAACTTAAAAAGTTATATTCTGTCACCAACTAACTAAGGTTATATTATGTTTCAATTGTCATTTACAACAATATGTAGCTGAATAAAAGAACTATAATTGTGAGTTAAATTAAATTAACAAAATGCTAACAATAAAATAGCAATCAAATATAAAGTAATTGTACCTGATAACAAGATGACAATGGAAAAACACTCCTACCGGTAACCTCCAACTGTCACAAAGTTTTGTTGAACTTTTTGCACCGAATTGCACGAATTTTACACGGAATACAGTTCAATACCCTATTTACTTGATGAGTAATTGGAAATAGGCTTTTAAAATATAAAAAATTAATATTTAAAATTAAAATTACAAGGGACTAATTTAAATCAGCTGTTGGCTGTAGTGTTGCCACAGGAAAAAAAAACAAAGTGTTTGTATTGGATAGCAATGATATTATAACTGGATATCGTTTATTCAATAAGAAAAAAAGGGGTTTTGGTTACAATTGACTGGCCTATTGGTCTAATGGTTAGTGGCCCTGACTGCTATGCCGGAGGTCGTGGGTTCGATTCCCACTCAGGACAAATGTTTGTGTGATGAGCATGATCATTTGTTCTGTGTCTAAGTGCAATTTATCTATAATATGTATGTATTTAGAAATATATAAGTATGTTTATCAGTTGTCTAGTACCCATAACACAAGCTCTGCTTAGCTTGGGACTAGACAGCGTTGTGTGATAGTTGTGGAATTATATTATTATTAATTTGTGATTTTTTATTTGCATAATTGAAGACATGAGTGGATGAAGGGGATATGTAACGTTTTTTTTAAAAAAAAAAATTGCATCGAATGAAGGTGTTATGTACTTACAAACTATTTTAAACCTTAAAACAACGCTGTTTAAGCTTAGTTTTAGAAAAAGTAACTGATGAAAGAGTTATGTTCGTTTTTTTTTTTTTTAATAAATACATATTCTTACACTTTTATCTTATTTTTTCACTTCATATTAGTAGATTTGTATAATTACTATAATTCGATATCAATAGATAGTAAATAAACAAAAAGAAAACCGATTTATCTCAATAACAAGCAACAAAACTTTGATGCCTGTTTTCTCAACATTTACAAATTGTATTATATCTCCTTCATCCACTCATGTCTTCAATTATACTTTCATATCATTATTGGGTTCCGTATTTGATTTTGAAACTTGTTGATTCGATTTTTATCATATCGAACACGGTTTGTCGATAATTCAGTTGTACGATGTCTTATTCCGTCGATGCTTTATTGGTGCGATGTAACATTAGTGCGAAAATCCCTACAGCTATTGCTTGATACCTCTGCTCGTTCCTGAGATACAGGGTTTTGACAGACAGACAGACGGACAACAAAGTGTTCCTATAAGGTTACATCAGCTATATGCTTGCATGCTATATGTATTCCTATAAAGTTACCATATTTTTCTTACGGAATCCTTAAAACTACGCAAGCGAAGCCGCTGAAACAAACTAGTACTATTCTCTACACTTCAAGTAGTAAAAGCCAGATTCTAACAATAAAGAAAGAAAGAAAGACAAAAGGAAAGAAAATATCTCCACCGCAGCGCTTTTCCGGCTGTTATTAGGTTCCGCATGACGTGCAAGCATTTCCTTTTGTCGTAATATTGAATTTCTAGTTTGTCTTCAATCGGTGTAAAAAACGAAGAAATATTGCAATATTGTGCAAGCTATTATTTGCGAGCAGTGTTTGTGAGTTTATATTTTTTAGAGCAGTGGTGGCCGAGTGTTATTTCATCCCCACTGCTTTCAAAACGGTGAAAGAAAACATCGTGAGGAAACCAGCATATCCTGAAATACTTTTCAGCTTACCTTTATACACTATTCGACTGACCTGTTGGTCTAGTAGTTAGTGGCTCTGACTGCTATGCGGTCGTGGGTTCAATTTCCATCCAGGACAAATGTTTGTGTGATGAGCACGATCATTTGTTCTGTGTCTGGGTGTAATTTATCTATAATATGACTTGTATGTAGAAATATATAAGTATGTTTATCAGTTGTCTAGTACCCATAAGACAAGCTCTGCTTAGCTTGGGACCAGATTATGTGGTGTAATAGTGTGTGTGATATTATATTATGTATTGTTTACCATTTTTGCTAGATATACGAGTATATTTTCTTTTTTAAACTTTCCAAACTGTACGAACCCATCCACTGATGGGGCTCTACAGACAAGAACCTTCTTAAAATGTGTCAAAGAGCACCGCTTTTGCCATCAAGCCCTTGAGCTGAAAAGAGCTTCTTGAGAGGCCCTTGGCTATTATGCTATTGACCGTGATGGCTATCGGCACAATGGCTGCGGGGTCCAAGTATTTTGGCAAACTTGCTCAGCAAATCAAGTTTTTTTTTTTAAATCTATACTTAAAGAAATAAATACAATACACTACTACTATTTTACTTCTGCATCAAGTAACATTAAAATTGGCCAAGTGTGAGTCGGACTCGCACACAAAGGCTTCCGTATTGTAATGTTATAATTTGGCCAAAAAAATGCCGATAGTAAAACTTTTCTTGTATGGGAACCCTCGTAATTTTTTTACTTTATTTTAATTTTATTATTTATTGTTATAGTGGCAATATAGTTCTGTAAAAATATAGATAAACTAGCTTCTGTCAGCGGCTTCGCTCTCGTTTTTTGCTTTTTAAAATTATATACAAACTTCCAACTCCAGTTTTACTTGAATCTTAGTTTAATCTTCATTATTTTAATTTTTTCTTATACTTGTGCTATGAGACCTTGCTTCATTCCAAATTTCAGGATTCAAAGTCAACGGGAAGTACCCTAGAATTTTGATTTCTTTGAGAGATCAAAATATACGTTTTTTGCTACATAAACGGCCGTATCTTTTTTTTTTCGTTAGTCGAGATAAAGGGTCTTAACAACAGACAAGAAAGTGATCTTCTATGGTCGTATCATATATAGTAAGGACGTAAAAGGTCTTGACAGATAGACAGACAACAAAGTGATCATATAAGGGTTTTTTTTAGGGTAGGTAAAATCATCCAATAACAAGTCCCGCCCTTGGGCGGAGCGGGAAGTAGTGTCAGACTCTTACTGACTAAAAACCTACCCCGTTCCTTCGTTGCCTATAGTGCCGGGGCTGAGCCTTCCTCTCAGAAAACAGCCCCGTTTTTTCCTTTTGAGGTACAGAACCTCAAAAAGAAATAGAGATATTAAAGATCTAACCCGAATAATTTCTGACATTTAGAAGTCTTGTGTCACTGACAAAATAAGCTTGATATATCAGAGTGATGTCACGATTCAAAACATAACTGTAACATAGTATACTAAAACATGTTTAAACCATATCATAAACAGTGGCTGAAACTAATTTTATATCCCACACATTGACAGATATATCCTCTGCGATGCTTGCCATATTAAAATAGTTACACAATATTGCGAACGCATTTCGTACTATTTTATAAGTTTTGTTATAATGTTTATTATTTATTTATTTAACACTTTATGCACAAAAGTACAGAGGCGGACTTAATGCCTTAGGCATTTTCTACCAGTCAACCTTAGGGTGATGGAGAGGCAAATAGTGGTAGGTGCAATAAAACAGAGAGAGAAATGGTGAATATAATTATGGATATTCTAATAAACCATAAATATAATACAATTATATAATATATGTACACATAATATATACTTAAATAAATAAATAAAGTCAAACTAATAGTTCAAATCTGCAACTAGAAAAAACTAACGCTGTGATGAAACCACTGCCAACTTCCTACGAATAAGCTCGTGAACTTTGGCTTTAAATGTCAATCGATTTGTTTTAACTATAAAACAGTATTTAGATTTTCTCCTGTACTTGTGCAGTCTATAATTTAAATACTCAATTGCAAAAAACATAAAATAATTTTGCAATTATTTAAATAGTATTAATTATTTATTTTGTAATGAAATTATTATTTCAGAGCAGTGGTGGCCGAGTGGTAACGGCACCTACTTACAAACCCAGCCAGGCGCATTGCTTTGTGTAATTTATTTCATCACCACTGCTCTCAAAACGGTGAAGGAAAACATCGTGAGGAAAGCGGCATGTCCTAGAATCAAAAAATCGAAGACATGTGACATCCACCAACCCGCTCTGGGTGTTGCTCCCACGTGATATATTCGAACCTCTCTTAGAGAGGAGGCTTGAGTCCCAGCAGTGGGAACATTATAAGGCTGACGCTATTACATTTAAGGTTACTGACATAGCCCGCAGAATCGCCAAACTTAAGTAGCAGTGGGCAGGGCACATCGCTCGTAGAACAGAAGGTCGATGAGGACGAAAGGTTCTGGAGTGGAGACCACATACCTGAAGACGCAGCGTTGTAAGGTTTTCCACAAGGTTGACCGATTACCTAGTGAGGGTCGCGGGCATCCGATGGATGCGAAACGCACAGGATCAGTTTTTGTGGTGACACTTGGGAGATCCCTATGTCCAGCAGTGAACGTCTTTCGGCTGAAATGATGATGATGATTTACATACATTATAATCATCACACAACCTTGTTTGCGCACGCGCATACACACTAATGAAAGATTTAGGCTAAAAGCTTTTGGGTGGGATTGTAAAATATTACAAACTATGTGCCTTGTGATTAAATTATGAGGTATTTTCGAGTTTAAGTGGTTTTGTAGGTTATTGAAATTGTAAAGAGGTAATAATTCTGATGAAAAAAATATGGCGGCTGAGGTTGTTTGTTATTCTTTGATTGGTTTGTTCTTTGAATTGTCAATTACAGTGGTATTATTCTCTAAGAAAACGCAGCGCTGCCGCAACGACGAACATCTAAAAAGGATACATTAAATTAACAATCCAATTTATAGGCATATTAGGTTGACAATCCAATGTATCCTATTTGGGTGTTCGTCGTTGAGGCAGCGCTGCGTTTTCTTAGAGCACCACTGATTGGTTTCGGCAAATATTCATCATATATTAACTACCTACGGCTAATTAATTTTATTATAAAAATTATGTAATATAGAACAAAAGGTTTTGTCATTAAATGTTTTATTTATTAAATAATTTATGCACATACATTTATGCACAAGTACAGATGTGGACTCCAATTCTTTAGGCATTTTCTATCAGTCAACCTTTTGGTGATGCAAAAAGAAATAGTGATAGGTACAAGAAAATAGAATTAAAAAGGCGACTGCAAAAAAAAAAAAACAAATAAAGTAGGACTTTTACTATTATTATATAGGGTGATTGATAAATTAGTGACCGATACTTAAACACGTGATTGTAGTCATAATAACAAAAAACTTTTACTACAGGGCCAAACCTGAATTCGCGAAAAAAAAACACAGTGCATTTTGAACAGTTAGGCGAACATAAATGTGTGGACCAGTATATATTGCCAGTCGACAGCAATGCGTTTTTCAATGTTATTTTAGATTTGTCGTCATTTTTTGTAGTTTTTCTATCTTCGTAAATACTTATAAAAATAAATAAATAATAGTAATTATGCATCATCATCATCAGCCTTTTAATGTTCCCACTGCTGGGACACAGGCCTCCTTTCTAAGAGAGGGAATGGGCCGTAATCCACCACGCGGGCCCAGTGCGGGTTGGTGGATGTCACATGTCTTCGAATTTTTGGTTCTAGGACATGCCGGTTTCCTCACGATGTTTTCTTTCACCGTTTTGAGAGCAGTGGTGATGAAATAAATTACACAAAGTAATGCGCCTGGCCGGGCTTGAACCCGCGATCTACTAATCGTAAGTCGGGGCCGTTACCACTCGGCCACTACTGTTCTCCATAGTAATTATTATTATTTATTTATTACAAAAAAAAATATCACCCGCGTAAAAAATAATTCTATGTGCTATTCCAAGATAATATGGTCTACCCGTGTCCAAGTTTCATCGAAATCCATTTGACCATTCAAGCGTGAATAAATAACAAACTTATACGAACACTCACAAACTTTTGTTTTTATAATATTAGTGTTATATATATAGTCATGTGTGTTCCGTGTGTCCGTGGCATCAGTAGGCCCTACCAGAATACCAGCACTGCGTTATTTTAATTTTTTTGTGAAATATCGCAGTATAATGCTGAGGTCGGAGCCTTTTTGGCCTCGTACAGTTCTCTTTTTTAGTATTGATTTCGTTTACCTTGTATTTTTTTTCTTATTATTTGTTCTTTGCAAGTCACAAGTTTTTTCCTTCTTTCTTCTTTCTTTTTATAGTGTGATTTTTAAAACATATTTATGTTATCCTTTTATTTAGCTTTTCAAAAACCACACTGAAAATAGATTCTCCTCAAATTGATGACATAAACAACACAAGACCACAACATGACAGTTTTCCATCCATGACAGTTTTCTGGTGGACTACTTCATAACTTGACAAGTACTGGCGAAACGAAGCCTATGCGGTCATGATGTCAAACAAGATTATTTAGCATCACCGATAATAGAGTAAGAATAATTACCTATTTAATTAAGGTGGATTTAATTACTCAAGCCCCAAGCAGACATCGGTGTCTGCACAACTATAGTCTTTCTATTGTGTCTCTAATTACGGTATTCAAACGGTTAATATTTTTTTAAAATAATTTCTGGCATATTTACAATTTGCCTGCAGCGGTTTTTCTGTCCGATTATAATTTAGGCGTCTCCAAAGCTAGAGTGAATAGGCTTTTACTAAGCTAGTGCGATCCACCATCAACGATTGCGTCACTGCTTGCCATCAGGAGGAAACGCATTCAAGCACTAATAAAAGTATATGCAATAAAATATTGAGTGTGAATGTGTGTGAATTGTGAGCAATTGCGCATGCGTGGTGAAATTATATTATTATTTTGAAACACTCTTATCCAAGAGTGAATAGGTTACTTCTAGGCACGCGTGCTCCATCGTCGGCCAAATTATCGCTTACTACCAGGTGAGATATTGGCCAATCGCAAGCCTATACATAATAAAAAAAGATAGAACTAAATAATGGCGTAAAGTTACAAACTAAAATATACCCAGAAGTTCTCAAAATTATCCACCTTTTTACAAATCATTTTCATTACAAAAAATTAACGATTCAATCTCTTCTTCCCCAGGTACGGAGACATGGTGCCAGGCACGATAGCCGGCAAGATCGTGGGAGGAGTGTGCTCCCTCTCCGGAGTGCTGGTGATCGCGCTTCCCGTGCCCGTCATTGTATCCAACTTCTCCAGGATCTACCACCAGAACCAACGGGCTGATAAGAGGAAGGCTCAAAGGGTAAGATTTTTCAATATCATTCTGTAATTTTTTTTTCAGCATTTCCAAGGTACCTAAGGGTGTTTTTAATATCATCACGCATGCGGATTTATTCCGCATGCAGAAAATTTCAATTGGATGATTTTACCTACAATAAAAAAAGGCAAAAAACGCCTGTATGCATATTGCACGCATTACAATAAATACTTGTATGAAAAGGACATTTGCGGAGGTTACGCATGCGGAGCGAATCCGCATGCGTGATGAAATCTGCACGATATTAAAAACACCCTTATTGCTTAGTTACTGGGTTACAGAGATCAGATATGTAATTACTTCAGCATATTGATATCCAGGTCGATGTCTCCTCCGCCAAAAGTATATTGACTAAAATTGTATCGTAAAAAAAATATATAATTTCTTAATACATACATAAATCTGGTAAACAGATAATATATTTTTTGCTAAAAATCGTACTTAATTTTACAAGTCACAATACCTTTTAATTAAATGAAGTACATAGTAGAGTAACATATTGCTACAATTAACTCAATAACAAAATTACAACAATAGATTTTTTTTAAATCCATTAAAATTAATTAAATCATAGTAAAACATAAAGTAATAATAAATTAATCTTTAAACAAAAAATAATAATAATGAATATAATACCTGGTTGCGCGAATTTGCTGTGGACTGTAGGTTTAAAAAGCGATCTAAGGTTTGTTAACAATATGCAGGTACTGCGCCTAGCGTTTATTAATGGGATAAATGTATTAGGAAGGAACACTGACCTTTTGACTTCGAAGGTTCCACGTGGCGCCGGCCGGCGGACCTCGACTTCGCACATTTAACCACTGCCAGGTCCTGTTTTGCACTACACTGCACTATTGTTGAGTTTTTGATTGGTTGGATCACGAAATAGTCAATTTTCTTGTAATTTCGAGCGGGCGTTGTTAGCGGTGCGGTCACATTCACAATCGATGCACAAACGTCAATGTCATTTCATTTCTAGAGGTCGTGCGGGAAGGGAAACGGATGGTATAGGATTGCTAGGCCAAAAAAATAAATTACAAAAAACAAAGTCGCGGATCATAGCAAATTGGCGCAACCAATACCGGTTATAAGCAATAAATTAATTTGTAGTTTAATATGAAAATAAAACTTTAATATATACTTTTATAGATTGACTTCTGATTATATTGTACGAAACAATTTCCTGAGTCAAACTTTCTTTTGTGGGAAGCATTTAGGTCACACTTTTCAGTCCCTATTTTCCATATCAAAGGGAAATTCGCCACATACTCCATAACACGGTCCCTTCCACAAAAGAGTGTTATAATTTTACGAGCCCCGACGTGTTTATAGACGCGAGCGTGTCAAGATTCCCGGCGTTTGTCGCCAGCGTGACACTCGATACAATCTTTGTAAAATGCCAACACTACGGTAAAATGTGACGGAAGAGTGGCAGTTTAAAATTGTAATTTAAATTTTGTACGTATAATAATTTTTGCGTATTCATTTTATGGGACGCTAGCTATTTTTTGCGGTATCACCCGCGTTTTTGGTTACTGTTCCTGCTGCTTTTGGCTGTAGCGTGATATTATTGTGCAAGTTCGACTCCCAGTTTTTAATCACACAAATCGACTGTCCCTACGTAAACTCTCGAATCTGAAAAAAAAAAATCAAACTTGATAAAAACCAGCTAGCATAATAAAAAATATTTTTTATTAATGATTCTTTAACCCAACCTTATAATAGACAATAATAATAGTTGATAATAACAAAATTATCCATAAAAGTAAGTTTTTTCACTTTCGATAGTTACCTAGGGACTGTCGAAATATTATACAGGCAAATTTAGGAGTATGTATATTTACTACTTCTTCACGCTTGAATGGCTGAAGAGATATCGATGAAATTTGGTACACAGGTAGATAATGTCCTAGAATATATAACAAATAATTGTTTTTTCTTCACAGTATGTTTCCTTGAGACGATTTTCTACAATCACGTGAGCGACGCCACTAGCAGAGGCTCATAGTATTATAAAATATAGATACTTAAATATCTTCTGCCACCTACTTCATCCACGTATATGTCCGTTATAATGAACGTGAAATCGAAGCCAGATAATAAGTGGCATATATCCTTCCTTGGGGTTCAAGCTTATGTACTCTGTTGTGGACGGCTGTCTGACCGTCCGCTAACCATACGGACCAAGACCAGGTCGTCGACGGCGCACACTGTTCCCGCGAGGCCCAGCCTGTTAACTGCAGGCAGGCAGGGTCGAAGCCTACTGGGGCCAAGGGTCTACTTCTGAAAGGAGGGCTCGGCCCTGGTATCTAAGGCAACGAAGGAACGGGGTTTTTTTTTTTTTTTTTTTTTTTATGGTAGGTAAAATCATCCAATGACAAATCCCGCCCTTGGGCGGAGCGGGAAGTAGTGTCAGACTCTTACTGACTAAAAACCTACCCCGTTCCTACGTAGCCTATCGTGCCGGGGTCGAGCATTCCTTTCGGAACTAACCCATGACCCCAGTAGGCTTCGACCCTGCCTGCCTGCAGTTAGCAGGCTGGGCCTCTTCGGTGTGCTGACAGCTCCTTGAGGCGCGCGGGAACAGAACGCGCCGTCGACGACTTGGGCTCGGTCCGGTCGGTTACCGGACGATCGGACAGCGTGCTACCCATTGCACGCCGTCCGCAAGCCCGCGCCTACGGTGGCCGGAAATCGGGATCGGAATCCCGGCGGCGGCTGGGGCGAGCGCCCCGTTGCCTCTGCCTGATGCGGTCGGCCTCCTCCTTTGCTAGCATTACTGCTTCGCAGAAGGAGGCGACCGCCTGCCATCCCTCCTCACTACGGACCATGGCCTTAACCAAGGCCCGGCAACGAAGGAACGGGGTGGGTTTTTAGTCAGTAAGAGTCTGATATCTATCTCCCGCTCCGCTCAAGGGCGAGAGATGTCATTAGATGATTTTACCGACCACCAAAAAAAGGCTTATGTACTCTGTACCAAATTTTATCTAAATCGATTCAGCAGTTCATCCGTAAAAGCGCAACAGACAGACAGACTGACTGGCCAGGCATTCACATTTTTAATATTACAAGTTTCTGCCAGCGGCTTCGCCCACGTAGCTGCCGCGCGAGTTTCGTAAAATCCGAAAAAAAGGATGGATGTCTACACCCTATAAGGAACCTACCTGCCAAATTTTAAGTTTGTAGAAGTTGTAGTTTCTGAGATTTCGTGATTAATCAGTGAGTGGTATTTCGCTTTTATAAAAATAGATTATCAGATGTGTGGATTATAACATTTCAAGACCTTAAATCATATCTAAACACTTCTCGAATACGATATAAACACACAAATATATGAACATAAACGTTCCTTCGATTTATAGCTATTTATACACCCCCATATTATAGGATTGTAATAAAAACTTATCGAGTGTCACGCTACTGTAAACCGCCGCGCAAACTTGACACGCTCCTGGCTATATACAGCAAAAGGATCCCTGACACGCGATGTTTGTTATGGTACACAAGTGATCGCAACAACAACAATGCTTAGCAACTGCTCAATATTTACAAGCGATCTGAACCAGCTTCATTACTATGATATGCATGTATGCACTTCGCTTTACATAGTTCGAGAAATCAAGTGAAAGCGTGCTCTATCGTCGATCACAATCATGTCCGGAGCGAAGAGGAGTGGCAGACGGTTGCCTTCTTCTGCGAAGCAGTAACGGTAACCGTCCGACCGTCCGGTGTCCGTCCGGGCTGAGCTCAAGTCGCCGACGGGCATAGTGTTCCACGCGCGCCTCAAGATGTCAGCAAGACCGTAGGGGCACAGTAGGATCAAAGCCTACTAGGGCTATGGGTTGTGCAAAAGAGAATCCCGGAGCTCTGGGATGAAGGCAAAGTAAAATGAAATAAATAATAAGTTTTAGTCAGGCACGCCCTCCCGCTCCGCCCAAGGGCAGGAGATGTCATTGGATAAAAAAGTCGTCGATCACATCATCTCTTCAGAGAATAGTCAAACGCGAAATTATCTATAATAAAAAGAAAATCTTCAAAAGTATAAATAAACGTGTTGGAAAAAACAACTGAAACTTAAAACAAGCTATTTATAACGGGTTGTTTGAAGTGTTATATCTATTGTATGTTTGGATTGACTTGGTATTATAAGTTCAAATGAACTTTATATTAAAATGCACGTTATTCTTTTTTCAACATTAGGTATTTATTGGTTTCTTTGCGTTTAGTATTTTTTGTAATATCACTGTATTTATAATCATTTTTCTAAACCTACAATAAAAAAAAAGCAATTTTCTAAGAAATTTAAGAAAACTCGCATTGTTTTGTAAAATGAGTTCTAGCGTGGAAACAATGTGTCTCAAGCAGTATGCAATATTGATGAATTGTATACGGACTTACTGCCATTGAATAGGATGTTTGTTTTTGTTTCAATCACTCTCACGTGAGAAATTTTATCTCACGAACAACTTTTCTTCTCAGGGCGGCTACAAGACAAAATTTCCAAAACGAGAGCTAATAAACCGAACACAGAGTTATTTTATTAGAAGAAATTCGTAGGTATCATTGATATTAGACGCTGCAGTAGCACAGGTTTTGTTAATCAATAAAAGGTGCTTATTATAACAGTATCATTTGAAGGAAACATAACATATGAAATATTATAACAAAGTACTTTTATTTACTACTAGGTTTTGCCCGCGGCTTCGCTCCCGCTCTACTCTACTCTAACCTACTCTACCCTACTCTACCCTATTCTACCCTACTCTACCCTACTCTATACTACTCTACCCTACTCTACCCTACTCCTACCTACTCTACCTTCCGCCAAGTTTCAACCAAATCGATTCAGCCGATCTTGAAGTTAATCACATATCTCAGCACGCGAACCTAAACGCACATACATAATTCTTACAATCTGGACATTTAAGTAAATGGCCTTTAATTAGTATAGGGGGAGCTATCGGACGGTACATTTTATTTGTCGTTTGTTGACGTTATGTTTGTTTCACATGAACGTGTGGGGTTTTTTGTCAACAAATAGCCCTTAAAATTTCATGAAATGGAAAGTATTGAATGTGAAATATTACCCCTTTTTAGGTTCCGCATATCATAAAGAAAAAACGGAATCCGTATAGGATCACTTTGTTATCCGTTTGTCTGTCTGTCAAGACTCTTTATCTTGGGAACGAGTGGAAATATCGAGTTGAAATTAAAACCATATACTCAGCTCTGCTGTTCCTTAAAGCTGTAAAAAAATAAAACTTTTAAGTTAAAGGAAAAAAAATACGGCAAGGGAATCAAATTCATAGGACATTTCCCGTTGACCTAGAAACCCTAAAATTTGGCATGAAGTAAGGTCTTATTGCTCAAGTATATGAAAAAATCTGAAACCTCCTTTTTGAAGAAATGAAAAAGTGACCCACAATTGACACAAATTCTCATGAATGTTTTGTTTGTGTCACAGCCTCCAGAAGCTATGGACGCTCTAATATTCGCCTATAGTCTGCACAACTATCTTCAACAGGTTTTTCTTATGGCTAGGAGTTATTTGCTCAGTGTGGCTTAAAGGCTAGACGGTGTATTAAATAATATACAGGTTGTGTCTGATATTGGCGCACAAAGGAATACTATTGATTCAGTACATGATTTTTAACCCTAATAGTGGAATTTTTCATAATTAAAAAACGTAAAGAAAGATCTTTACGTTTTTTAAATTTTAACTGTCTAAAATCGTTATTCTAATATTTTTAGTGAAAAAAAAAGGTTGAATGAATTGCTTTTAAAATTAAAAATGTCAGCGGGGTTAATTAGAATAACGGTTTTATCAACCCGATAAAAAAAAATCGATGACTTTTTAATTATTATTTTTTTTTGTTTTTTACTAACAATATCATCGGGTTTGGATAAAATAACGATTTTATACAGTATAAAGATAAAAAGTACAATTTTTTTTTAAAATTAAGAAAAACCGACGAGAAATTACACCACTGGGGGTCGAAAATCATGTACTGGATCCATGGTATTTGTTTGTGGTACGATGTCAGATATATCCTGTATAATGTGTCAAAAATGAGAGTACAATTTCTGTTTCTTATATGTGTTGTATTTGTTCGTAAACGTCTTGTAAATATGTAATCATAGACAGCTAAATGGAAATATGACTGAATATAAGTACACTTTTAAACAGCAGACTAGTGATCATAGTGCCTTGTGTGAGTTTGTTTTACGTTATCATGATCGACACGTTTATGACGTTCTGAGCTCCGATTGGCCCGTTCTAAGCTCTTAACCAATCAGAGAGACAAACGTGATAAACGTTCTGATCGCTTAAACGCAAAAACAACTCACGCTCAGCGCATAGGATCACAGATCATTATTATCAGTGTATTCGTGCTTGTCTGTAAACCAAAGTATTTTTTTAATAGACCCAAGCCTATACCCACAATGCAAACTACTAAACGTAGCCCATGGAATATTTCTTTCTTTTGGCTAGACTATAGAATATGATCCAATTTTCAACTCATTAAGACATCCTTAAGGATACAATCAACAATTTTCCTAACAGAACCTTATTTAACCATCAAATTCTTGAAGAACTAAAAAAAAAACTAAAATATGGCGTCGAAAATTTCCTCCGCTTCGTTGTCGACTGGTAATGAACCCAAAAGACTGGCGGCATTACCACACTGTATGCAGAGGACTTTTTGATGCCATACTTTAGATTACTTTTTAGTTCTTTCGGGATTTTATTTTTATTTAGTGTATACAACCTTATTTTTATTCGCTTATACTAAAAATAATGTTGCATAATGACAGTTATATGTTTTTGATATGTTAAGTGCTAATTTATTATATCTAAATCAAATTCCAGAAAGCCCGCCTGGCCCGCATC
Organism: Leucania comma; assembly: GCA_958295575.1. Taxonomy (NCBI): domain Eukaryota; kingdom Metazoa; phylum Arthropoda; class Insecta; order Lepidoptera; family Noctuidae; genus Leucania; species Leucania comma. The sequence goes on from OY282488.1 coordinate 2,172,222, forward strand.
CGCATCGCCAAAGCGTCATCAGGGGCCGCCTTCGTGTCGAAGAAGAAAGCAGCGGAGGCCCGCCTAGCAGCTCAAGAGTCTGGAGTAGAACTAGATGACGCTGGAAGAGATGAAGACATTTTCGAGTTGCAGCACCATCACTTACTTCGCTGCCTGGAGCGCACTACGGTGGGTGAAGTTAGAACAATTTCTAATACTACGCTTCGGTCTCGTGGCATGTTTTTGTGACTCTGGTCATGTAAGTGTGGTGTTGTATCGTGTAGTATTTAGTTTATTTTGATCTCTGACAGACATTAGCATAGTCCAGCCTCTAATTGTTAGTTAAAGTGTTACCTGGATTTGTTGTGAGTATGATTTTTGCGGTGACTTTTCTTTTGAGATGGTTTTTATTGTGTAAGCCGTGTTCGTGATGTGTTTTCTTTAGTTTTATAATAAAAAAAATGGCCGTCTTTTTCTGGGTTAGTTTAGGATTATTCTGCATAAAAGCCAAAACAGTCCCTCCATTATTATTTACAGTAATCTTTGGCAAAGCCAGCTTTGAATTGTCGGTTCTCCCGCAGATTCAAAGCCAAGTTTCTGCCGATTATAACTGTTTTATTATTTTACTTTATCTTTTACGTCTCCCCATATAGGGCCTTAACACATGACCGTACCTACAGGACCGTGAGTTTGTGGAGATGGAGAATCCCTTCAACGGGGCTGCTAAGCGCGCTGGGTCGCCCTCCCCCTTGGCTTCGCCGGCGCACTCGGGGCGTGCCCCAGCACTGCTCGCGTGCTGCGCGCGTTGTGGTTGCTGCCCCCAGAAATACCAGGTACCTGTTATATAGTTGGTTTGTCGGTGTTTGTCTTGTGAGTTAAGGGCGTAAGTGAAACACACTGCTACTTACGCCCTTTTAGTTTCTAACTTAGCGTAAATGGGAATGATTAGTGTGTCGATTTAGTGTTAGAATTAATAGAAAGTAATCTTATGTGAAATAACAGATGAATTACGAATAAATGAAGATTTGGGAAAAAAAGAAAGAAAAATTTAAAAGAAAATAAGTTTGAATGAGTTAAATAATGTCAATATTTAAGCTCACTATATCTTGAAAAAAAATGAAAACCTTGTGGTGTATACACCAGGCATCACACTCAATGGATATCTAAAACAAATCGATAAAATATTATTGGGCATTTTACTTCACCGAGAGTGACGGAGGTGAACAGTATAAGCCAATGGAACGGAAAGTATACAGTATACCAACTGGTATAATGTATACCTACTAGTACACTGTATATAAAAACTTTAAAAAGCTCAGCATGGGTATGCCTGTAGCTTTATGATCTTTTAACAAAATTCTATGCTCATTCATTTTCTTCTGATTTGATTTTAAATCTTGCTGAAAAGCATTTTTCAAAGCATGATCTAGTTTTCTTACTTTAGTATCTGGGTAGGTGACATATAAGGTATACAGGCTTACGGGGCTTCGAATAATATAACAATTTATACATCGTGTAGCATCGTACCACAAACAAATACCATGGATCCAGAACAAAATATGATTCTGGACACCCCAGTTGCAGTAGTGGAATTTTTCGTCGGCTTTTTCCTATTTTTTTTTTTTTAAAGTTTGTGCTTATGATATTTTCAGAAAAAAAAAGATTATTAAAAACTAATTGGTAATTAAAAAGTTATAGGGGTTGGTAAAATCGTTATTCTAACCACCTTCGACAGCATTTTTATTACCGATTTCATTCCGTTTAAATTAAAAAAACAGTAAAGATTTTGTTTTAATTATGAAAAAACCGATGAAAAATTCCACCATTAGGGAGTCCAGAATCCTGTACAGGATTCATGGTATTCGTTTGTGGTACGATGTCAGATGCATCCTGTATATGAAGCCATATCTAGAAATAATGATTTTACTAAAAAGAAGCTTTTTAATAAAAAGCATTTTAAATTTTATAAAAATCAGAATGCATATTAATTTATCATTTTATGCATAGAGAAGCACAAGTCCTCCTCCTTAATGCTTCAGGCATTTTCTACTATTTTATAGTCAAACGAATAATTGCGCCATATTATGAAAATTTTAACTAAATTTCAACAGCCTGGTTATTTTAACGTGTTACCAACCTCAGAAATCTTATTCTCTTTCTAGGTTTACTATCTCTTTCTATTAGATATTATGTTACATATTTTTATAATAAATATACCTTTTGTAATATTTACAATGAGGTGGAGATAGATTTTATTTATTTACATTAAAAAAAAAACATCGATGTAACACCAATATTTCTTTCAAACAATACTAAAAAAGTTTTTTTTTTTTAAACTGTTTTATAAAAAATGTTACATCGTTGTTCATTCTTCAGGATTTGATAAACAGTTATTTAAGCTACTTTACTAGTCGTTCTCGTATATCCATTTTAATGCATATTAATTCACGGGTATTAAAATTATTATATCACTTTTTTATTACTATTATTCCATTTTGTTAAATATAAGAATTTGCATATTTTAAAAAAGCCCCGTTTTTTTTTCCTGCACGTTCATTTTTATATAAAATTGAATATTATTTAATACTTTTCTATATTTTTGTCTTTTAATTTGTGTAATTTCATATTTTGACTGTGATTTTTATATCATAAATGGTCAACGAGAACGTCTTTGTTTATATTGTTGATGATGGTACTTCTTGGTGACAGAAGCGCCATCGTTCTGTGCGCTGCATCAGTCCCATAGGACAGTTCGCGCCCAATAGAAGAGAGGTACTTATTGTGCTAATGGGCTAGTGTCTCCGGCATCGTTGCCTCTGTCTTGACTCTTTTGCGGATGGATATTAAAGTCAAAATACATATTATAATAAAAATACTAAAATAAAAAATATATTTCTATTTTTGTTTCTGTCATTGATCACGAAGCTATTTAGTTTTTTTTTTGTTCTCTCTATATTATAACATATTATAATTTCTGTATTTGATAACATTTATACAATGTTTTATTGTCAGGCTGCGGACAAATTCTGCAAAATCAATTATATTTTGACTACATATCCAAACCACATAAGAGTTAAATCTAAATTATTTCTATAGTTTTTCATAATATTATTAAGTTATTCTATAGAAATAAATAAAGGATCATTGTATTGTGGCTTCCAATGCAGAGTGTGGCTAGAAAAATGTGACAAAAGCTATATGTCGTCTGCCGGATTCGCTTGGCAGAAAATACTTCAACTTTTGATATTTAGCTTTGCCTATTAAATATACAATATTATAAGAGCTATTACTCGTATGTATTTATTAACTATATAAGCTAGTATTAAAGTTGCCAGAGACTTTTGATAACATAATAATATGGATTTGTTTATGGTAGGAATGAAAATAATACAGTATAAAAAATCTAGGCTAAACTATTTTATAGGCTTATGGGTGAATACAGGTAAGTATGCAAATATTAAATGGAATCGCATATTCGGATAGATGTTATATGTATCTGTTTTTGTATTCGCTATTGATGAACTATTATATTTATTATAATTGATTTTATGAATAAGATTGTAATAATATTATGTATTTTATACTAAATTATATTTTGCTGGTCTATATAAATTAAGTTAGAAATTCGATTTGATTTAATTTTTACTCTAAACTTACACTTTCACCAAATATTTTTTGTTACTAAAATGACACAAAATTAACACTTTATTGCTAGAAAGCAAATTAAAAAAAAAGATCTTTTTTATTTTTATTTTCCGAAATATTTACTGTTTTTACACACTTTTAACAACCAAAGTACTTTAACATATTTTTTTTTCATAACTACAATTTCATTTCCGAAAATTGACAAAATTTTCCTTTTTTTTTTAATTTGTGTCTAAGTCTCAGTCTCGAATTGGCTATGACAGGTCCTGCTATTAGACACGAGTAGGAAGGGAAGGAAGGGCAGCAGGCGGTATACCTCGACCTCACGACCCTCCGATACTTCGGTGTCCGCTGCACCCAGCGAAGATCCATTACCAGTACGTGTGTGCGACGTTAACATACAGCGATGACGGGCCGTGAACAGCCCGCTTTATTTATCATAATAATATAATTAAAATATGTCCATGACTGTTTTTTATTACATTATATTTTCTAAGTATTTTCCCCGCTAAACAAAAGGAAAGGTAAAACAAAATCTTTCTGATAGTAGTTTCTATAATAAATTGAGCATGTTAAACTAAAATTTGGCAAAATATTTATTCAAGTTTTTTTTAATAAAAATTCAAAAATAATATATAATTTTTATTTTGCATTTTTTTATTATTTTGTTCAGTCTTCGTAAAGTCGCTGTGTGGTAACGTCTGCAAATTCAAAAGATAAATAAATATGAGGCTTTAAATGTCTGCAGGGTGTTGGCTGCCTTATACTGTTGCTTTATAAATATGGTCCTGTTGTATCTTGTTAAATGTTGTATCATTGTTTATGGGCTTGCGCTATGGTGCTACCGTGTTGTCAATTATTTTATATAAAATATATGTGTACGTATAAAATATGTTCCTGTATTTTGTAAAATAAATCGCTTTATTCTTTCACATTTTTTACGTAACGATAAGGCGATAAACCCGCAGTAGATCCAAGTGTTGTAAATGTATATTAAAAAAGGATGTCTTCGTGTTTTTTTATGCTCTTATATGTTGAACAGAATATACGGTTTGATTAAATGCCAACACACTGCACACATTTTGATTGGAAATTATTTTAATTGGCAACAAATGAGATCAGCACTTTTTAAGCCAAAATTTTGTTGCAAATCAGCCCTCAATTCGACCTCACAAAAAACAATTTTGAGTATATTTTTAAATTATACTCAAAAACTTATCCATTTAAAATTGTAGGTCATTCGAAATTAAATAAAATGTCCAATTTATAAGTCTTCAAATAAGACTCACAGGAAACAAACATCATCAAAATGAAATCCACGAAACTTAAAAATCACAAAATAAGAACAAACAATCATGAACATCATTTTGACATTATTTTTTCTGAGTTTAATTATAGAAAAAAAAAAATGCAATTTTTTTAAGTTTTGTGCTAAAAAAAAAGTATTTCATTTTTCTATAATTACATCAGAAAACTTATACATTTTACATAACACATTGGGTCTACATATAAATCTACTTTATTTGGTAAATTGGCATGAATGGCACACATTATACTCACACTACATCAAAGCTAGCAAACTGTCACAAATTTTTATTAATTTTTTTTAATATTTCTCGATGTTTTTTTTATTATATTTATTATTCGTTTTGACGTGTCTGTGTTTTTGGTTCCGCAGGTTTTCGGGGATCGCTTTTTATTGTTGTATAAGCTTGTTTAATGTGAGTGTAGATAGTTTAGGTAGGAGTATATTTTCTATGTAAAAATGTATTGAAAGTAAGGTGTGTTTATAATGTAGCTATTTTGAGAACTATCTGTGTTTTTATTTTATATGGTATTCTATGTTGTGTTACTATTAATGTAGGTATTGTTATTAATACGTATTATGTGTATGGTATTATTAAATGTTGTTCTTTAGTTTTACTCAACGAGGATGTGTAGGTAAGGCATATAACAGCTAAAAGCATATTTATTTTTAAACTGAATAAAGATAGTTCCCTTGTAGGTTTACTTAAATTTTACCAGTATTCGATAATGTATAAATAGGTAAATAATTGTCTTTTGTACTGTGTTAAGCCATTCAGTCTGGTTTCAAAAACCCGTTTTTTTTTTTTAATTCACAATTCAAACGCATATTCTTCTGATTACAGCAAGCGTGTGGCAAATACATTCCTGCCGGGAGTACGGTGCAAGGAAATCAGACTGGTGTCGCAATGGACGGGACGTACTTAGTCGAAGCATCTTTCTAGGGCCCGTCCACCAGCCACATGGAAACTTATGTATAACCATGCAAGTGAAACTGTCACGGACATGAAAGCATAGTTAAATACTAGCAAAAAATGACGCCACGTCGAAACGACGTAACAAAACAACAATTATTAGAATTATGAATCTGTGTAACATAATGTTCTAAGTCTAACACGATACTGCCTAACATTAAAAAAAATATCAGATTTGTATTTTGCAAGATTTTGGAGTGTGAGTTATGGACACAGAGTTTTACACTGTGATGTTTTAAAATGGAATAGTCCATTTCTTGTTCCATTCCATGTTTAAAAGACTTCTGTCGTGCCATTCCAAATTTCAAAATCGGAATGCGCGCAGGAATGGAAGAAACGTTTGGAAATGGAATGCATTTCTAGATTGTGACATGAAAGAGATGGAAGATTCTGGGATTGTGGTCTTTGTCTCCGGAACGTGATGTTCTTTCGCGTCCTCTCCGTGTAGTTTCTTTTATCCGTATTAGTAATAAAACAGTATTAATTAAGATTTTAAATGTTAATGATGAACGGATAGATTCTCGCTTCTTATAACAACGAGGTAAAATTATGTGAAAATGGTATCCATCTTTAGAATTTCTTGTGAGAGGCGTTTTTAGAAAAGACAACTAGTTTCAAATTTCAATATAGTCAATAGTTATTCGAGTCATATCAATATTAGGCAGTTATTTAGAGGTACCGGTATGTATTAATTAACTGTTCATAGTTGAAGTCATTTCTGGGGGTCCTAAGTTATCGTTAGAGTGTATAATAGGTTTTTGAAATACTAGTCGTGAATGAAAAACGAGTAGAACTAACGCAACATATTTTTATTAAATTTTCACAAACAATGGCATTTTCAAAAGATGCCCCTTTCTAGTCAAAAGTCAATGTGATTTAAAAAAATCAATTTACATTTTCGTATTAACTTATTTGTTTGCATTTTTAATTTTAAGTTGTAAAACAGCGATGTAACATCGAATGTATTTAATTTTAAATTTAATATAGAATTAGGAGTTAATGGTTTACTAACAATATCAAACGGAATTCATAATCACAAAATTTTTCCAAAATTATTTTTTTAGATTCCTGATATATTTTTGTTAATTGTAATTTGTTGATTCCACAAATAATTTTCTGATTTTAAAAATAATTTCCGGTTTCTAAAAATAGTTTCCTGATTCTAAAAATAATTTCCTGATATTTGAAAAAACAGGACCTTCCGATGACTTTGATTGTGGACATGCTCTTGAAGTTCCAACTTTTAAACTTTTTTTTTTTAATTACACACTAGAATTCTACTAGTGCCTTCAATATCAGTTATTTCCATAATAATGTTGCTGCTCGGCGTTAGTGATGTATTGAGTTGAATGTGAGTGTTATAACGGATTATATCGTCCCCGAGACATAGTGCTGTGTAAATGTAATGGACTATACGTCGCGGTGACGTAGTATGCGTGTATAAGTGTACGTAAGACGGGTTGGATACGTCATCAAGACGTAGTGCTGGAATATGACGTGTGCGGTATTTTATCACACAGTGAAATGTATTTAGCATTATGTGATTTTTTGTTTAAAGATATATTTGGCTGGGCAATCAAGTTAATATAAAAGAGTTGGTACGTTAAAGATTATTGTATACTAAGCCTTGTAATCATGATGATTGTTGATTTAATTGGCAGTTACTGACGACCTTGATTAGTTCAAAAATCAAGGTTGATCAAGGTTGATCTGGTTAATGCTAATCAGACTTCATTTATAGGGTGACTGGTAATTAGTGAACGATATTTAAACACGTGATTGTAGTCTTGATAACAAACAACTTTTACTATGGGACCAAACATGAAATCGCGACAAAAATCAGCCAAGTTCAATACATTTTGACCAGTTAGGCGAACACAAATGTGCTCAACTTGGCAGATGTTTTTCGCGATTTCAGGTTTTGTCCCTTAGTAAAAGTTTGTTATCATAACTACAATCACGTGTTTAAGAATCTTTCACTAATTACCAGTCGTCCTATATATAACGTCTATCTGAGTAGCAGTATCAACTGACAAAAAAATATTGCCCAGCTATTTATATATTTCATACTGCTCAAAAATATATTTCACTCTGTAACAAAATTTTTGCCATACACACAAATAAAAATTAATGACATTACAGAATGTCTCCAGTAGCGCGACCCCCTATCATAGAATCTGTCTTATGATTGCATTAGTAAGAAATAATGTTATATCTAGATAGAGAATTTATGTGGTTACCTTAGAGATTTATTTAATTATATGTTAATAATAGTATTAAGACGATAGTTTAAGTAAAATTTATTGCATTGAATGCATGATTTTAAAATTGTAGATAATGTATTTTTTTCACCATGCTTTCTTTCCAAATGTGTCTTTTAAAGTTATCGATAAAAATAATTCGAAAATTCTGTGACGTGTTTCACGTCACTATGCGTTGGTTGACGCTTCAATTTTTTAAATTAAAAATTATTAATCAGTATACCTACTACGTAAAATTTTTTAATGGTTTCTTGTAAATTAAAATTTTACTTCAATTTACTGAAGTATAAAATCGCTTGCCAGATTTATGGTCTATTACTAAAAATGGAAGACAGACTTCCGATTTCTTTAAAGTAATTCCTATATAGTCTACTTAAAATTACTTGTAGACATAAGCGTTATTTAAAATATTCTTATACGACTGTGGGTTCTAAAAATGGTGCCTCCAATTGATCGCGGACCATTGAATCCAAGAAGAAAAAAAATAATCTCGAAACACGTGAAGAAAGCATGGTTCAAACAAAAACGTTTTTGTTTTTAATATTTATCGTAGTATTTATGAAACCGAATTCGATGTTAAAAAATGTTTCTTCCAAAGTATTGCCACAATTTCTACTAAAGTGTAATGAGAAAATGTGTAATATTCAATAAAAATTTTGGTAATATCGTAAGTATGTCTAGGAGTTGAATAAAAAATAAAAAATTTGAAATTTTCTTTTTCTGTTACGTTTTGTTGAAGTGAAAGCTGATAATAATTTGTGGTAAATTGGAAAGGGGGTTCTAACTACAAGATATTTGTTGATTTGTAAAGAATTGTTGCTATGCGAAAGGGTATCCATTCGATTGAAAAAAGACTTATATTATGATAACAGCTGAATATTGTGCTATGCAATTATAATTCAAATAAAGACTAACTTATATAGCGTATTTTTAAATTCCATTTATTTTAAACAATTTAGCACTTAGGATGCATAGTTATCCCTACAATATAAATTGGTGCACTAAATTGCGTAAAATAAAAACTTAGATATTCTGAAAATCAAAGAAATATCTTGCAGTTTGGACCCAAAACTTGATAATATACTCGTAAACACCCAGCGGCAATCAATATGGCCGAAACTCAAAACCCAATCTTGTGAACAAGCCAAAGCTATTTTTTTTTTACTGAGAATATGTAGAAAATGTATTTCATCATCGTCATCGTTTCAGCTCAAAGACGTTCACTGGTGGACATAGGCCCCAAACGTCGCCACAATGAACGGTCCAGTGCATCTCGCATCTGATTCCCACAGCCTTTACCAGGACATCGGTCTACTTTGTAGGAGGCCTTCTAACGCTGCGTCTTCCGGTACGCGGCCGCCACTCCAGAACCTTTCGGCCCCAACGGTCATTGGTTTTGCGGGTAATGTGCCCTACCCATTACCACTTTAGTTTGCCACTTGGTTTACATGCGGATATCTTCATTCCTGTTTCGATCACGCAAGGAAACTCCGAGCATAACCCTTTCCATTGCCTTTTGGGTGTCTTTACGCCTTCTGATGAGGCCCATGGTTAGCAACCACGTTTCCGAGCCAAATGTCATCACTGGCAACATGCACTGGAATTTCGTCTTGAGACACTATGGTATGTTGGATTAGAAAATACCGCGCACCTTTCCGAACGCTGCCCAGCCGAGTCGGATTTGACGATTGGCCTCTTTCTCGGAATTAGATCTACCCAACTGGACTGTCTATCCGAGGTAGACGTAATCGTCCACAACTTCGAGTGTAGAGTCTCTGATCTTGATAGGAGTGGGTGCTTTATGGCTGTTTATCATGACTTTGGTTTTGTCCATGTTCATTTTAAGACCAACTCATTCGGAATCTTTCCTGATTAGTGTCAGGTACAGACAACTAGTGTCTGGCATTCATGCTGAACTGGACCTATTTTGATGCAGCTGTGGGGCATACAACTGTATATTTTTTACTTCTTGGTTTTTTATTTTTTTTTCTATTTCGTGTTACCTATATATTGTGTTATGCCCTGTATTGTACCAAATAAATTATTTTTCTTTCTTTTCTTTTCCTGCTAAACTTGGTTGGGATTGGTCGCTGTGATCGAAAATCGGTCGGGAGGATTATTATGCCCATTCTCATTAAGAAAAATTACAAAAATTAGCTTGAATTTGTTCACAAGTTCTCGCTCATGGTTTGTGCTACTTTTATTACCGCTGAGTGTATTCTATGTGGTCCACATCCCTGTGATTCTATGGCTGTTACGATTTAATTGTTTCGGTTTCAATCTGAATAATATTTTGCTGAAGTGATATCGAATGTTTATGAAATCTTTACTATTGAAACCTTAGATACATTGGGATACAAAATCGTCGATTTACTACAAGAACTCATTAATTGACAAATACAAAAACTCAACAAAAACAAGTCACTTTTAGTTACTAAAAGTAACTTTATTCAAAGTTCCTATAGTATATGCGAAATACGAAACACATTTCCAGTATTTTTATATAAAGAATCTATGTACGAAATGTCATAATTATAATGAAAAATCAAAAAGTTATAAGTTTGTTAAGTTATCCGGTTTTCCGTACAAATACATGGTCACCGACCCATTTGGCCCTGCTGTGACCTGTATTTTACTTAGTGTGGGTGTAGTCCAACTTGTGACATGTTTTAAATATTTTTGGGATCAAATTTATCATGGTGTAAAAAATATTGGAATCGATTCAGTAACAGATTCAAACTATGTTCAGGTTTAGCATAATACTAAGTCTACTTACTAATCATGTTGTAAATCATCAGATGAGATTTTGTTACTAAAAGTGGCTTTATTCAAAGTTTTTCAATTGTTAATTAATGAGTTCTAGCTGTAAGCCGAAGAAATGTCCATTAACATACCGCGCAACGCTCAATCAACGTGAGTGCTTGTTTACGAAGACGCGGCGCGTTGCGCGACTCATTGGGTGCATCGCACATGCAAACACCAACATATGGCAACGTATGACGATCGCTCAACGCGCCGTGTCTCCGTAAACACGCCCTGCAACGTTGCGGTTAACGGTATCCCGCAAGTTGCTCCCAACACTTTACAACGCATTAATGTGACGCAAGACATTTTGATTGGCAATTTGACAGCGTTGCACGTGATGTTTAGTGACATTTTGTCCTCTAAAGTATCTAAAGTTTAAAACGAATTATAACTAATTTTATTTCGAGACTTCAATTTCTTGATTAATTTCATTGTGATGGATTCATTCAAGACTCATTAGCTCAATAATTTATAAAAAAAAATATGCTATATTTATTACTTACCCTTGTTAACTTCCTTGGGATAGTGTGAAAATGTATATTAAGGTCCTGGAACCAAGGCTATGAAGGAACAGGGTAGGTAGGTAGGTAGGTTTAGTCAGTAAGAGTCTGACACTATCTCCCGCTCTGCCTGAGGGCGGGAGATGTAGATTGGATGATTTTACCTACCATAAAAAAACCTTTGTTAATTTTTCAATGTTCGAGATAGCAGTCTTTATACACAAGTCAGTCTTAGTTTATTATTATTATTTCCTTTATTTCTTGTTTTACATATTTTTTACATTTTTAAATATTTTTAACATATAATATATAAAAAAAAAAAACATTTAAAAATATAAAATATAGTGTCCCACCGGTATCGGGAACAGGGTCCAAGCTACCGGCGGTCAGGGCTCCAGAGAAAGGAACCTCCTAACAATACGAGCCGTGTCCAGGAGTACCGCTTTCTGAATCAAGCCCTTGATCCAGCCGCCTAACGAGAGCCTCCTAAGGTGTTGGTCGAGGCTCTTGGCTATTAAGCCATTACCCGACACGACTATCGGTACAATGATCGCCGAATCCACTTCCCACATGTCGACAACCTCGCGAGCCAAGTCAATATACTTGATTTGTTTATCTTTCTCGGCTTTCACGAGGTTCTCGTCATGCGGAACGGATATGTCAACAATCATTGCACGCCTCTCGTTTCGGTCCACCACCACTATATCAGGCTTATTGGCTACAATAGTCCTGTCAGTGATGATGGACCGATCCCAGTACAACGTGATATGACCATTATCAAGAACTGGGTCGGGCTCATACCTGTAGTACGGCACTTCCGATCCCACAAGAGAGTATTTCAAAGCAAGTTGCTGATGGATAATCTTGGCTACGAGGTTGTGCCTATGCAAATACTCGCCGTTAGCCAGACGAGAACAACCGGAGATAATGTGACGAATTGATTCTCCCGGACGGTGACATGCCCGACAGATGTCAACCGTGCCGTCCTTCACAATAAATCTATTATTATTATTATTATTATTATGAGCCTGTAGTGTCCCACTGCAGGGCAAAGGCCTCCCTTCCATTCTTCCACTCTTTTCTATCTTTTGCCACTTCGGGCCAATCCTTTAGAAAGGAGTCCAAATCGTCACGCCATCGCCTTCTGGGCCTACCGCGTCGCCGGCTCCTGCTGTTCGGGATCCAGTCGTTGGTTGCTTTCGCCCAATTCTCTTGCGACATGCGGCAGATGTGGCCTGCCCAGTCCCACTTTAGTTTAGCGGCCGAATATCCTACATCTGCAATTTGTGTTTTGGAACGAAGTATACTGTTCCTTATGCGGTCTATTCGTTTGACCCCGATAGGATATATGATTAGTTATATATCCTTAGTTTATATGATTAAGTTATGTAAACACTGTATAAACACAATCAATCCTGGAATGTTTATACTACAGACACTCACAAGAGGTAGAGCAGTGGTGGCCGAGTGGTAACGGCCCCAACTTACGAGTTGTAGGTCGCGGGTTCAAACCGAACCAGGCGCATTACTTTGTGTAATTTATTTCATCACCACTGCTCTCAAAACGGTGAAGGAAAACATCGTGAGGAAATTGGTATGTCCTAGAATCAAAAATTCGAAGACATGTGACATCCTCCAACCCGCACTTAGATTACGGCCCATTCCCTCTCCTAAAGAGGAGGCCTGTGTTCCAATAGTGGGAACAATAAAAGGCTGATCCTATGCTATGCTATGCTGTGGTCTCACCTCCGACTCAGACCTCTTTTCTAGGAGTGAGGATGGGCCGTAATCCATCATGCGTGCCTAACGTGAGTTAGGGGATATCACATGTCTTAGTTTTTTTGGTTTTAAGAGATGCCGGTTTCTTCACGATATTTTTCGGTACCGTTTTGTGAGTAGCGGTGATATAAATTATAAAAAAAAAGAATATAAAATACGTTTATTTAGCACACAGATACACACATTGAAGAGATAGATAGAAACTTAATTAACACAAAACATTGTGTGTCTCACAGCTACACTAAAGACCTCTCTAGCCAAGTTACGATCGTTTCGGGTTGGCCACGCCACCAATTCCTTTGTTCTGACCACGTGACTGAGTGTTGAGAAAACGTCAGAATAAAGGAATTGGAGGCGTGGCCAACTCAAATGTTAGCGAAACGATCATAACTTGGTCTAGGGGGGCTGGTCTAGTTTAGCATACTGGCAGACAACTACATAGCAGTTGCCTGACGCTGGTTATACGAAGAAGCCTGGCCAGGTTTAAACCCACGATGTAAAACTTGTAAGTCAGGATCGTTTTTACTGTAGTAACAGTGCTGTTCATAAATATGTTTTTATAATTATTTACTGGGAGCGTTTTTGATCGTTTGATTGCTTTCAGAACACAATTTGTGCTTTCTACCTCTAAAATGTTAATCAGTTATAAATATGCCAATTATTTCTAACTACAAATAACTTCCGATCACATTTGTCTTCTTAATAAGATTTCATAAAAATAATTTCACTTCAGCTCAATATAATTATGGAATTGTTTATTTGAAAACTTTTTTAATAAAAATAAAGATTTTAAATTTTCTAAATTCTCATAAATTTTGTTGTTTTGTTAAAAAATATTTTATCGAAAATGTTTCTTGTTTATATATGATATTTTGTTTTGTTTTTAAAAAATATATTTCGAATCACTGTTTCAGATTAAAGTTTAAAATTAAAATTATTATGTAAAAGTTTTACTATGGACTAGTTTTTGTAGGTATTTTATAATAATTATTTATATATTATTATAAATACCGTCCTTATTATAATAAAAGTGTTCTAATTACTAGACTATCGAAAAATTCTCATCACGGTTTTAAAACCTGTCCTTAGTAATACTTTTACAAAATAAAATCTTTTAAACATAATTCATGATATTTTAACTGTGTGTTTCAAGACTGTGTTGTTTAAGTAATTATATATATTAAAAAGAGGATGGGCATGCTCGGATAAATAAATAATTTAAAAATATTAATGATTTTTTAAATTTTATCTTAAAAATTAAAACAAAATAAGCACAAGATAAAGCCTTTCCTTATGAATTATGAAACAATATTGGGCTATTTATTTGTGCTACTTTACTACACTTCGCAACATATTTCTAAAACCAAAGAACAAAAAATTTAAAACTGTGAAAAAAAAAAAAACGAAATAGTAATAATCCAGAAAGTCTATACCCTAAAAGCCCGTTTTATCACAATAGACCATACAATTTTTTGAATGACCATTTGCTGAGTAAAAGATCCCTTGAATATAAGCAGGTTTTCTCTCCCACAGCTGGGCAAAAGCTTCCCTCTCATCCTTCTAGACATTCCTCTCCCGCGCCGTGTCGAAACAGTCGCGTCGTACACGTAACCATCTTACCATCTCTTTTTTCGTGGCTCAACCATCTCGGTGAATTTCCTCTTCAGGAACCCACTACGTTGGAGTGCAGCTAGACCTACAGTTATTCTGGGTCTGGGTGTCTTGCGTATGTGAATTTTCTTATTAGCAAATGCACATACGAAGACAAAGTTTAAGAAAAAGACTGTGTATAAACGGATTTTGCACAGTATTCGTAATCTCGCTAAAACTCGAGATCGGCTGGACCGATTTCACTAATTTTAGTCTTAAAATATTCGTGATACTCCAGGGAAGATTTAAACTGAGAAAATATATTAAAAAAAAAAAACAAGAAAAAAGAACTGAGTACAACGTCATCTATAATTAAAATGTCATTTTGAAATTAATTATGCTAGTTCTTGTAATACTCGTAGATGGCGTTATCCTTATTAGGCGGTACGAAGTTGGCCGGGTCAACTAGTACGAATTAAAATGGTTTAGAAAAATGTATTATAGTGTCGCGCCTGTGGGTTGCCTTTATGCAAACGTTAATTGTTCATTTAAAAGACTAACTTCTGCCAGCGGCTACGCTCGCGTGAAAATAGGTTTCCCCGTACAAATTTTGGACCCAATTTTCAACACTTCAGGGGGTGTATTCGGAAAAATCCTCGCCTACGTCATAAATTGTGCAAAATTGCACGCTCCTGCTTCCAGCAATTTGGGTTGGGCTTTGATATGTCAGTCGGTCAGTTTCTCCTTTTATATACCTACAAGTATATAGATGATGTAACTCCGAGCATAGCCCATCAAGTTGTTGTGGGTTACATGAAAGAAGAATGTGTCGTTGGACCAAAAATGGGAAACTTCGAGTGTTTAGATTCTAGTCTAGTGAACGAACTTGGAAATATACAGGAGATTGTATGGTTCAACTTAACTGAAATACTTGGCTTGGAACTCACGAAGCGATTTTCGACCGCGCCCGCCGCGGTAGAAGAAAACGCTACTTTATTACTAAACGCACGAGACTGCAGTTTTGTGCGGTTACGCAGTCGTCGCGGTCCCACAAATCTAGCGGCGAATTATCGCAAGACATGCGGTTGCAAGATGGCCCATGGGTGCAAAGGGACCCGCGAACAACCGCGCATACCGCGGGAGTAGAACGCGTCGTGAAATATGATTTTGTTTTTTTAGATATGTATCTGCATTCTACAGAAACTACGGGCCCGCAACCGCAGCGGTCGTGGGTGTAAACCGCTTCTTGAGTTCTAAGCTTCGTTCGGGTGCAAATTATACAGAGAAACTTTTGTCACTTTATTGCTCTTTTTATTACCACTAATAAAATGTAGATTAATTTGATGCGTGGTTTAGGAGGATTTTGCAGAAGAACAGGTAAAGCCGTTGGTCTAGGTTGTCATTTGTAGATCTTTGACAGTCATTACAGACAGTCAAACGCCAGAAAGTCTGACCATCAGTCTATCCAAAGATTATCATGTTGCCCAGTAACTGGATTGTGGAGGTATGATAGTCAGTTGTCCCATATAAAACACAGGAATGTCAACCGCATCCGGTTAGCTTAGAAGCCGACCCGAAGCTAGTTGTAAATCGGCGGCAGTGATCTCTCGCGCCGGGCCTTGGTACAGGCCAAGGTCTGAAGCGAAGGGAAGGTACTCGCCTCCTTCTGCGAAGCAGTAATGCTAGGAGACGACCGCACGCTTGAGGCAACGACCCTCACGCCACATTTCCGGCCGCCGTAGGCGCGGGCTTGCGGACGGGGGTAGCTCGCTGTTCGACTGTCCAGACCGAGCCTAAGTCTTCGACGGCTCGTAGTGTCTACGCGCGCCTCAAGGCGTTGTCAGCAAGCCGTAAAGGCCCAACAGGGTCGAAGCCTACTAGAGCCAAGGTTCTGCTTCTGAAAGGAAGATATGGTATTCCTCTTGGTATGAAAGGCAACGAAGGAACAGGGTAGGATTTTTAGTCAGTAAAAGATCAAAACTATATCCCGCTCCGCCCAAGGGCGGAGGAAGTCATTGGATGAGTTTACCCACTAAAAAAAACCAACTGGGCCACTCCTGTACGTAGAACCGGGTCGCATGGTGTGGATATAATGTATCTTTACAAGTTTAGTTGCCATAAAAAAATGAATGGAGACCAACGCCCTTGGGCCACGTGTGCCTAATGTAGTTCTAAATTAATTCGATGGCGATTCGATTTAAATAGGTATCTAGGATATTGCGAAAGGCAGGTTTGCGAAAGGAAGTATCATATACGTATATAATTGCATACAATCTCCTGTATATTATCTTACTAGTGAATGAGTGGTCGATTTGTTTTATAGTTTGTAAAACCTACTTAGCTATCTATTGTCGAAAATGTAAATTATGTTTTAAGGCTCTCGGTTTTGAACCCTTAGCTTAATTCTTTGTTATTTTGAGAAAAAAATAAACATAATTGTATATAATAATACTTTGTGTTTTTTATTCACCCTTGAGCGTCTTTTAAAGTGGTGTCAGTGACTTAAAAGTTGAAAGGGAATCGTTTGTTTTGGTAGGCATGGTCATAAAAAAAGGAAAGGTAATTACAATGCATGTTAGGTACCTAAACTAAAAGTGTTAAGAAAATACATGGAGATGGAGAGGTAAAAGGAGCTCAAGAAAAAGTGGATTGATTATATGAGGAGTATTTTTTTTTAATAATATTATAAAATAGAAAACTAACAAATAACTTATCGCGCTTTTAGAGCTTGTCAGACTGTCTATAGTAACTTCATTTGTTTCCTGACTTTACACGGTGGCTTTTTCGAACATTTCTTTAAACCACTAGAGGAGCACGAAAGTGCAACTCTCTCCCAGCACCCGTGTTGACATCCTCCTTCCTCTCCATCCACCCACATTTACATTTGCAACACTATTTTTATTTAGTGCAAATACTTAAAGGGCTTATTAAAAAAGGTCTTGTTATTATTTAACTAAAGTCTCAATAAATAATATTCATAAGCAGCAAAGTTATGAGCGTTTGTTTATATCCCAAAATCTCACTCAATTAATGGAAACATTGTGCAGGATATTGTTTATGAATGAAAGAATGTCAATAAAAATGGTAAAACACTGCGCTTAGTATTTTCTAGTAGTAGTTGTTATGAATAATGATTCAATTATGAATTTACCAATAGTGACAAATTTTCGTGGACAATTTTGGGATTTCGTTTTTTGTAACAAATACTTATGATCAGTAACGGTTACTGATTTAGCCCCATTTTTTTATGCACTAATTAAAAAATAGGAGTGAATAACTTTCCCTCCTCTTCACATATCTTTGTTAATCAGCTTGTCGACCTTAGACAATACAAGAAAGAAGAATAGATACTTAAATAACAGAAACTAGGTACCTACCATGTACCTAATAATCATGGTATTATACTGTGATAACGTGATATTAATAGTTCTGTACGTTGGTTAGAATTATATAATGGGTACTTCCATAACAATACTTGAAAATGTGATTTATCGAAATAATAATTTATGGAAGTTTAATTTCATTGTGAAAAGTGCCATCTAGTTACTCAATATGAATATTCCGCCAACGCCATCTAGTGGTTAATTACAAAATTACTTGCACTGACAGTGAATTTTTCTCACAAAACTTTTTAACAGCGACATCTATGCTCAAGGGTATAAACCATTTGAAACATTGCAAGACCAAATTATTTGATGTCACTTATTGAAAACAGATGGCAGCTTAGACTCACGAAAATAAATTCTATGAAAAGTGATGCGATAGTTTTGGGCACGAGTTTTATCCATCTAAAAAATAGGTTCAAATTACTTTTTTGAAGATATCCATTGACATACAATTATAGTCTTCTAAGTATTTCTGGGGAGAGTTTTGAGCGAATAACGACAAATTATTATTTGGATAGGTACCTATACCTTTGTTGCAAGTTTCCAAGATTTTGGAATTAGGGATAAGATTTTGCATACAAGCGAAATCTTCCTTTTTCACCTCTCTATTATCAACATTTATCAAGAACTAGCTTTCTCTACCATACTCTAACCTATTCTACCCTACTCTACCCTACTCTGCCCTACTCTGCCCTACTCTACCCTATACCAATAAATTAGCAGGATTTGGATCATTATTTTTTATTTATTTAACGGGATAAAAAAATTTATGTCCGTCTCCTGGTTTTAAGGTACCTTCCCACCTATTTTCAGCCAAATCGGTTCAGCCATTCTTGAGATATAAATAGTGTAACTAACACGACTTTCTTTTATTTTTATAGATTTATAAAAATAGCTAAGATTTTTATCCCAAAATAATTAAGGGTAACCCATGATCTTCAAACACAAATAGCAAAGAAGGAATACAGGTGTTGTTTTAGTCAGTAAAAATATGACTTGCCCTCTCGTTCCAACTTAGAGCGAGAGAACTTATTTTAGATTTCCCACCTACAAAAGATCCTACATAGTAAATATTTTGAAAAAAAATCTAATGAGCCCACCTGAAATGGGTTTACAACTTTAATTCCTTCCGAATCTTAAGTGGGTGATCGACGAGCCAATAACGCGGTTTTACTCGCGGCTACGTCGATGCTGATCGACTAGCGAGTAAAACAGTTTTGAATGACGAGCCGAGTAGAAAATGAAGCAAACACGACGAGCCGCGGGCCAGGCTCTTCAAGTCTTCATTTGTATTGCAATGATAGACCGGCGAGCTTTACCGATGGGCCATAAAACCGCGGTTTTACTCGCTCATCGATCAGGTCCTTTAGGATAACATCGAAGACAAGCCAAGCTTTTAGATAGCACAGTACATACGCACTTAGTATGTATGTATTCAGTGTATCTCTAATGTATTGTATGAAATTGTATGTATTGTATCTGTAATTATTCATAACTAGAGGAGTCTAAGGCAAAAACTGCGGTACATTATAAGGAATGCATCCTGCAAGAAAGTATTAACGTTACAAAACAGTAAATAAATTAGCTATAGTTTCCGACAAGAAAATTGGTCATAGACTAAACTTCGCTTGCTAAATATTATAGACATGCAATTAGGTAGAATAGCGCTTCTTGCGATTTATTCGTATCCATAATATACACCGTTAAATTTTGATCGTTTTAATCCCGTGGAGGGTGAAATTGGTACATGAAGCCCTATCAATTTGTTTAGGTAAAATTAAAAACTCGTATTAATTTATGTATGTACGAAATTAATTTCTTTAAGTAATCGTCAGCTGAGCTAGGTCAATGAACTGTAGGTAGTTAGTACGCAACTACCTACAAGGTCATTGACTCGTTTACTTAAAGAAATTAATTTCAATAGATATAATAAGAAATTATAATATTAAATTAAAATATTATTAATTCGAGTTTTAGAAAAAAGTACTTTATTTTTTATTTTATCTTTAGAAATTGATAGTGTTTCATGTACCGGATCGACCCTCCACGGGATTACAACGATCAAAATTTAACAAGTTTTTTTTTTAAAGTTAAAGAAAGAAAAAACGAATAAAAGAAGAGAAAAAAGGAAAAACGTTTATTTAGCACACAATGTACAAACAAATAAGTATTAAAAACCTAAAAAAAACTGGACCAGTACGAATCGGACTCGCGCACTGAGGGTTCCGTTATAACTTACCTTTGAAAACAGTTCGATTCCCTCGAGTCTCAAAGATTTTACCGAATCGCATTTTTTTTTTTGTGACGTACCAACAATTTGATAGTTTATGATTTTTCCTATATTTGTGCTATGAAACCTTGCTTCATGCCAAATTTCAGGATTTTAGGTCAACGGGAAGTACCATAAGAATTGATTACCTTGAGAGTGTCGAAATTTTAGTTATCGCACATTTTTTGCAACATAAACGGCCGCATTTTTTTCATTAATTTATAAGTTTGATTTTTTCTCAGCTTTAAGGGACTGCTAACCTAAGCATATGGTTTTAATTTCAACTTGATACCTCCACGCGTTCCAGAGATAAAAGGTCTTGACAAACAGAGAGACAGACAAACGGATAACAAAGTGTTGCAATAGAGTGCTCATGTCTCGTTCGAGTCTTGCGCCACTACCTCTCTCGTTTGGCGGCTTGGGAGTTTTCAACATACTTACTTCTTTGAACTAAATATGTATATCTGTATCTGCAAAATATTTTTTCTTTTTCTTTACCAACTTAAACAAACTGTCCACTCTACAAATTCACATTACTAGTCTTTGTTACTCGGAACCGGCAGGAAAAAGAGCGCGTTGTGGGCGCATACTAATGCTCTGTTTTGCTGCCCCAATGAGCTCGGGATGATATATTGACCGTTCATATCGATCGACGGAGAAGGGGTTAATAACATCGATTGGAATAATCATCAGCATAATATGCTTCTAATTATTTTTGCTGTTTGCAAAGAAGTTTGTGTCTATTTCACCTTTTAGAAACCCATGAAATCTACTTTCATATGAGCGAACTCGCTGGTAGGATCTAGCTTCTAATAACTAACTGTTGTAGCGGAATAAATAAAAATAATCACTTTTCTGCCACTTACACGTTTAACTTTTGATTGGTTATAAAAAAATATGAAGGTAATTAAAAAAAATACTTACTATTCCCTTGTTATATATGCACCATTAAATTTTGATCATTTTAATCCTGTGGAGGATCGATTCAGTACATGAAACATTATCGATTTGCAAAGATAAAATTAAAAAATTAAGTACTTTAGCTGAATAAATCTTTTACTGTCCAGGCTGCTCGTCTGTGGAATGCATTGCCAGATGCTGTAAAACGTGCTCAATCGTTGCTTACATTCAAGAAACTTGTTAAAGATCACTACCTGTCTCTGTGATTATCGAAAGTTCCCATTTCTTTTTATTGTATATTTTTTGGTATGTATGTATTTATGTATCTATTATATAGCATATGTATGTATCTGTTTTTCTATTATTGTACTTTGTAATAAGTGTTGGTGCTTATTGTGACAGCCCCATATCATGTTCCGAAAACTACTTTCCATTCCTGGTTGCCTGTAAGAAATCGCGGAATGCGATAAGGCCGCCCATTGTATGTGCTTTAATTAAATGGTTTTCCTTTGTATATTTTAATAAGTATGTACAATGAAGTGTATAATAAATAAATAAATAAATAAAGTACTTTTTTTAAACTGGAATTAATTTACGCATTATTATTATTTATATGAGCTCATTGTGTTCCATTGCAGGGCAAAGGGCTTCCTTCCGTTATTCCGCTCTTTTCTGTCCTTAGCCACTTCTCGTCAATCCCTAAGGTAGGAGTCCAAATCGTCACGCCATCTCCTTCTGGGCATTTACGAATTTGTGAATTTGCGCATGTACAAAATTAATTTCTATAAGTAGACGTCAGCTGGGCGAGATCAATGACCTCTAGGTAGTAAGTACGCAACGACCGACAACTACCTACAAGGTCACTTTTTTATTAGTAAATTTCTTTTAAAATAAATTTAAATTTAATTTCGTACATGCGTATATTTTGAAAAAAGAACTTTATTTTTTTACAAATCGATAGTGTTTCATATATCGGATAGAACCTCCACGGGATTAAAACGATCAAAATTTAACAGTGTATATATTCATATATTAATGCCAAAAATTGTGGATACACGCTAGAGTTAGCGTGAATTTTGAATTTTGAGAAAGTAACTAGGTAAAATCGTTCAGGAAAAAAATTCGTGACCTCGTGTGATTTTGGCAAATAATACTCACATCGATATTTTAGGAAAGGAAATATTTTTTTGTTGTGGCACCCCCGGAACAGGGGCGTAGCTACCGCCGTATCTGCCGTATCAATTATACGGGGCCCCCGCCCTACAGGGGCCCCGAAACTGACAAAATTCGCAACATGTTATGCACAATAGTCTCGTAGGGTAAACCAAGCATTTGTAAAAAAAACACCATTTTTTATACGGGGCCCCTGTGAGAATTTTGATACGGGGCCCCTGTGGGACTAGCTACGCCACTGCCCCGGAATCTATTGTTGAGCTAAACTAGTGGAGATAATAACTCACAATATGAAAAGTAAGTGTATATATGTATAAACTTGAAAATCGATAGCACACACGACCTTACCTCGAAACATTTCTTCTTGAATGAGATACAAAGCCAACATGCTTAATTGGAATTCTTTCTCACCAACAATTTCTATAGTATTTTTATAGATCTCATTACGCCCATTTCAAAACCCTTTGCCAGAAAAAAATAGTAAGAAATCTACCGTTCATACATATTGCTCAAACAAATCATAATTTGAGTAATACTAGACGTGATCAAACCACCGTTGCTTAACTAAAGCATCTTCAAAAATGTAGCATTCTGTAATGAGGCCCGCAATTTTCAAAAGTAGTTTTTAACAATATCTTTAAGAGTTACAGTTATTTCTGTTTTACTTTTGGTCTGTCTGTAGAACTACAGTTTTTTATACAATTATTTAAATCTTGACGGCAAAGCTTGATGTTTCCTTGCGTAATCGAATCAGGAATGAAAATATCCGCTACTACGATTTTTCGGTCTATATTGATAACTTCTTGTTACCGATAAAGACCGAAAAAACGTAGTAGTGGGCGGGAATATCGACAGAACTTAGCTCCGGTAACCAACAGGACCGAGCCCAAGTCGTTGACGGCGCGTACTGTTCCCACGCGCCTCAAGGAGCTGTCAGCAAACCGTAGAGGCCCTGCTAGCTGCACGCAGGCAAGGTCGAAGCCTTCTGGGGTCAAGGGCCGCTTTCTGAAAAGAAGGCTCAGCCCCGGTATGATAGGCAACGAAGGAACGGGGTAGGTTTTTAGTCAGTAAGAGTCTGACACTATTTCCCGCTCCGACCAAGTCCGGGATTTGTCATTGGATGATTTTACCTAACATAAAAAAAAAAACAGAATCTGGCAAATTGGAGAATTATAGACTCCTTCGACACTCGATGTGCACCGTACTCACAGCCCTGACAAGATGCTGGCCCACTTGCTCCACACAATGGTGACACCTGGGCATTTCTTCCGTCTGAATTCAATGCAGGAACCTCTGGAACTTATCATATCCGATAAGGACCTGCGTCGTGCGGAAGGTTAGGATGCCGTGACGTTTGAGGAGTGCCTCAAAAAGGGAACTTTCCACCATAATGGCGTGCCCAGCACTGGGTTGAGACAGTCGCCATTTCAAAAATCACAACAAAATCGGTTGATAATATTTGAGACATTTGGGGTTATCTCTGGATGAATATTTAGAGGAGGTAAACCTCTAGGAGGTAAATTCTGTTCTAATATGTTTGCTCTCAACCATGTTTTTAGCAAAGACTTTACATCTGGGTAAAAATCATCGTTGCAAACTTAGATTGTAGACACCACACACACACTTAGGAAATTTTGTATCAGTATTCATTTTAAAAGCGAAGTGCAACTAAAGAAACACGAGTGGGTTTTATACAATAAAAGTCTGACTCCCTTTAGCTCCCAGAGCAAAAAAAAAACAAAGGACTCAACATTATAAATATTGTTAAAGACTCTATATTATAATATGATTGCTATACCGTAATGTAACATGGGTAATATCTCTCTGGGTAGAAATCAAAAAAGTCTTTTAGCTCCCCAGTAAGCATGATTTATTTGATGATTCCCCAGCTCGCAGTCTGGCCGTCTCATAACCGTCCAGGCTGAGCCCGAGTTGTTATCGACATGTAGTGTTCCACGCACCTCAAAGATAGTCAGCAAACCGTAGACGCTAAGGAGGTGCTTATGGTCAGTAAAAGTCTGACACACCCTCACGCCCGCTCGGGATAAGTCATTGGATGATTTAGCACATCAAATCCCCGCAAAAAGGTTCCAAACAAAAAAAAATATTTCATAACAATGTGAGACTCAAAATACGACAAACATTTCAGAAATGAAATTCATATCTAAACAATTCATCTAGCACAGTTAACCCTCTTCATGATTCAGTACTAAAGGATATGAAAACCCCAAGTAAACCCAAGTCTAAAGCCAGTACATACTGCAACGTTAACAGTAAACACGCACACATACACGTGCTCATAGTTTTCACGACACGTGTACATGTACACACACAGGTGCAGAGTAATTGTGGAGAGAATATAAAAAAAATTGCGTTAAGTGTGCCTTACTTGCGCGGCGAGGCGGGTACACCTGAGAGCAGAAGTGGTTACAGAGCTGGAGTTATTTTTCTTCCTGTGTTGGTTTTTTTGTGGAATAATGTGATATTTTAAAAGAAAGTATTGAATTGTATGAAATATATGAATTATTTTTTTTTTCTACAATTTGGTATTTATAATTGTTAAATTACTTAAAAAATGAATTTTAACCACGACTAACTAAAAACAAAATATAAATTTTACGTCAAAAAATCTCTTCCACATCGCTGTCGACTGGTAATGTGTCCAAAAGACTGGCGGCATTGCCACGCTGTATGGCAATACTTGTCCTTTGTCCGAGGTAAAAGCCAACCTTTGAGTCACACGAAGTGTCAACTAGAAGTATCGACAGATTATTATTAATTTTTTATTGTGATTATGGTTTAGGGAAGAAATAATTTTTGACATTAAGTATTTCAAAACTAAGTATTGCATGTATTAGTAAATAATAATATAATCATGAAAATGTAACTGATATTCTGATTATTTATTTTTTTAATAAATTTATGACTTTTTCTTATTCGATTATATTTTGTACGCCTTTAGGGCAAAACATGACAAAAACTGGAACTTTATGTATGTTAATGTTTTAGCAAAATAAATAATCTTGTATCGAGAAAGTCATCATTATCATCATCATTTAAGATGCAGACATAAATTATACACTCAAAAGTAAATTATACACTCATCACTGAGAACTTATTATATAATAGGCGAATATTTAAAAATTGTATCATATCTTGTATAAACAATAATCTATATCACATCAGTTTCCTCTTTTATATTAAACTAACGACCCGCCCCAGCATCGCACGGGTGCAATGGTGATATTAAATATATTATGCATGTATTACACATACAAACCTTACTCTTGAACTACTCTATCTATTAAAAAACTGGATCAAAATTTTAAAGATCTAAGCATACATAGGGACAGATAGCGGGAAGCAACTTTGTTTTATACTATGTAGTGAAGGAAAAACTGATTGACTGACATTTCAACGCACAACCGAAATTACTAGGACTAGGAGCATGAAATTTTGCACAAAGCTGCCTTTTATGATGTAAGCGAGTACAATTTTCCAAAATTCACCCCCTAGGGGGTTTAAAGTTAAAGCTTGTATGGAGAAAAATACAATTGTGCGGTCGAAGCTACTGGCAGCAACTACGCCGAACAGGCGGACAGAGGAAAGAGGAGAAGAGGAAGGCGGACAGCAATAAGTGTCTCGCCGTCGAGCTGTCCGGTAACTGACCGGACCGAGCCCAGTTATCAGCAGCGCGTGGTGATCCACGCGCTCTTTAAAGAGATGTCAGTAAACCTTAGGGGCCTAGCAGGGCCGATGTCCGCTGGCAAGGACCGCGAGAATCTCTGAAAAGGAAAGCCGTAGTCCTAGCACTCAAAGGGCAACTGAGGGATACAGGTGTGATTTAAGTCAGTAAAAGTCTGATACGCCGTCCCGCTCCGCCCAGAGCGAGAAAAGTCATTGGATAACTTCCACCCTGAAAAAAAAAACAGTATACACCAGTTACTATGTACTGTTCACACAGAATGTCCCATTTTCCATACACCACACGTTTCCTCACAGCTAGTACCAGTTTACCGTTGAGGTGTACATAGCGGGCGGCCGTTCCGTCTGGCCACAGTTGGCCGGCAGAGCGAGAAGTTCAAATCTCCCGCCCGTAATTGATAAATAAACGCGGCACGTGCGGGTCAACACACCTGATGACGAGTCGTGAGCTTGCTTTTATGTGTCCTGGATTTTCCTTCGCTTTTTTCAAGAGGGACCTTAAGGATGTTGACGCAAATCTAGCTGAGAGAGAGTCAAAAGCGGGATTAATGCTTCAAAACGCTATGAAGTAGTGATTTCATGCCCCACAGAAGACACCTCGGGCGTCGGCAGTCGCAGGGTGATCCCCAGCGCCTTAGATACGGTCGACAAGCATTGGTTAGGTCACCAGGAAGGCCCACAGCGCAGTATTCCACTCGCTACAAAACAAGCATGGCACCCAATAGAGACGATGCTTGCTAGGGCCACGCAAATGCATATGGCAAGTGAAAGACACTGGTGGGTTTTAGCCTTAAAAAGTCTGACATGTCCTATCGCTCCAGCCTAGAGCGAGAGAAGTCATTTGATGATTTCTAATCTCAAAAGAAAATAAGACGTACAGTGATGCGCCAGAGTACATGGTGGATATCCAGCCCCTATCCCACATTCATTGTGCGAACAGCTAAGCATTGGAATTTCCTGCCGAAGATTATGTTCCCTGATCTCTTTTATATAACCTGGGCGTCTTTAAGTCCAAAGTGATTAGATTACTTTAACGCAAGCATGCGCCATCATCGACTATACAGATCGCTACCATTAGGTGATAGTGGCGATGTGGCTAACCCATCAATGACAATTTTGAACATTTTCGGCGAATATCCACCCAGTGCCTCGTCGTTTGCACCACGTACGGGAACAGTTTGCCTGCTGTGGTCTTCCTGGTCGATTCATAATTTAGGTGCCTTCAAGGCTAGAGGGAATAGGCTCTTAATAAACTAGTCCGCCTCACCATTAACGACTGCCTTACTGCTTACTATCAGGTAGGGATTGCAGTCAAGCAATAGTTTAAAAAAACATTGACCAAGAGACAAAAGCAATATCCGCTTTTGTTACCATTTTTTCCTGCATGATATATATTTTGTAGCCGACGCTCCCCAAAGGCCCATTTCTAACAGGAAAAGTAAAGTTATGTTCGACTTCTAGATGGTAAAAGCACTTTAAGTACTTAAGCTGTCTGATAAAAATTATGATCATTAAAACTGCTAAGATTCTACATTGCGTGTTTTTAGGGTTCCATTCGTCACTCAGCAATACCAAAACCTATATAGGATCACTTTGTTGTCCGTCTATCAAGACCCTTTTTCTGAGAAACGCGAGTGATTTTATCCATCTGAAATTATTATAATTATCAAGTAGTCATATCGGTCAACTTTTTTTGACTGACCTGTTGGTCTAGTGTTTAGTGACCCTGACTACAATGCCAGCGGTCGTGGGTTCGTTTCCCAACCAGTACAAATGTTTGTGTGATGAGCATGATCATTTATTCTGTGTCTGGGTGTAATTTATCTGTAATGTATGTATTTAGAAATAATAATATAAGTATGTTTATCAGCTGTCTAGTACTCATAACACACTGCTTAGCTTGGGACTAGACGGCATTGTGTGGTAACTGTAGAATATTCTTTAATATTATACTGTATCTGCTACCCCTTGTAGTTATAAAAAACAACCCCTCAGTAGCCCGGATGGCCACTGACCATGTGTTTGTGCGAACAACCAGGTAACATTACAAACTTTTGCGATTGTAAGCTTAAAGCACGCAACCCTCGGTGCGCGAGTCCGACTCACACTTGACCAGTTTTTTTTTTATCTTTAAAAATCCAAGCATGAAAAGATTCTTAACTTTACAACCGTAAAATACAGTAGCGGCAAGCCTGCAACCGTAAAAATGCAACACAAAACGATAAAACTGACCGAGTCTACCTAACCTTTCCCCAACCATGTCCTGCTTCGCCGCACGCGAGAGGCAACAGCCCTCACGCCCCAGCCGCCGCCTGGAATCCGATCCCAATTCCCGGACATTGTATACCTTGTAGCACTTTTTGCTTGACCCGGGAATCGGACCCAAGACCCCACACTCAGCAGTCGCGCTTGTAACCACGAATCCAACGAGGCAGACCCAGTAATTAACCCACATTATGGCCACCGAGGGCAATGGACCGCATCATAATAAGTTAAGCGGATGGATCGCGCTGAAAACCTCACCCTGCACTTCATAAGTCAAGGAGCAGATGTCGGAGAGAAAACAACCAGTCTGCAGGTGGGCTGGCCACGTCGCATGAATGGAATCGGACAGGTAGGTGAAGATTACTCACCGGATGCTGGAGCTTGGATAAAAGACGTCGAGGTCCTGCCATGACTCTACATCAACTGGGGTTTGTCCTTGGCTTAAGGTGGCCCTTTCCCATCGTCAACGTCGAGCATGGTTTAAAAGCTGGTTGCTTCATCTAAAGCAATCCAACGCGATGTTTGATGAAGAGGCAACGTGAAAAAAGAGAGATAACGCCTGAAAACTCTGATAGCATTCGGTAATTCCGTGATTCACACGAATATTTCACAATACTTTTTCCAGAAAATACGTGTTTTTTTTTAAAACTTTTTGAGAAAAATTATCATCATTTGGAATTTCGATTAAATTTGACAAGTTTCTGTACAAGTACTTTTTTATATTTTTAACATATGAGTAAATTATGGAGGGCTAAAGTTCACGTAAAATAGCAGATTTTCAGAGGTCTTTACTGGATTCGTTTTAAACAAATTTATGTTTTTATTTCTATAGAAGCCTAGATAATATCGACAAAATATCTGAAGAAAGATTTGTAATAACATCATAATCACGTAAGTGTGGTTGTATGAAAATGCACTCGTCGGCCGGCCGCTCTTAACAGTTTCGATAGTGGGTATATGGATAATCCTCGGTAAGTGGCACATTTCATACAAACATTTGTCATACGAGTCAGCTTTGTCCCATGGCATTCCTTACAAAATTCCAGAGCACCAGGGTTCTTTTTATTCTAGCGCAGGAAATCATCAAATAATGTGACGTAACAGAACGCGCTGTTGACCTGGGCCTGATCCTAACAGGACGGCGAACTACTCATTGCTCGACGTCTACAAGCGTGCACCTACGGTATCTTCTAAAATGTAACAGACGTATAGAAATAATAGATAAATGTAACAATAATAAACATAACTTTAAAAAAAAACTGCAGGCAATCAGATTCTCATCATTGATACGAAAATATCATTTGTTGAACGATATATTCTCAATTTCGGACATAACATTTCAAATATCCTGTACATTAAATAGTTTATTACCTACTATCAAGAATATCTCTATAAATTGTGACAGGTTGCGCCCATCTTGAACCCTTTGAAACCTGTCACCTTTAGTAACCCCTTTGGTTACGCGCATAATTATGGCCACCTGACTTTGCTCGTGTAAGAAAAAATATTAACGAGAAAGTAACGTATGTTTCTTTAGTTTACGTTACGGTTAGAAGTTAAATGAATAGGAAAAAGAATCCATATTTCCTAATATTATTACATTGGCCTATAACGTGATGTTTGAGAGGCAACGAGAAAAAAAAGAGATAGGGTGTGGAAACTCTGTTGGCATGCGATACTTCCGTGATTTACTCGAAAATACTCAACAAAACTTGTTCCAAGAAATGCGTGTTTTTTTTTTAAACATTACTTAGAAAATTTTTGAGAAAGGTTGTCATCGTTAAGAATCTCGATTATATGTGCAAAACTACATTATGGAGGGCTAAAGTTCACGTAAAATAGCAAATTTTCAGAGGTCTTTACTGGATTAGTTTTACACAAATTTATGTTTTTATTTCTATAGAGGCCTAGATAATATCCGCAAGATATCTATGTATCCAAAATATCTGGAGAAAGATGTGTAATAACATCATAATCACGTGCAGGCGGTCGCCTCTTTCTGCGAAGCAGTAATGCTAGCAAAGGAGGAGGCCGACCGCATCAGGCAACGGCGTACACGCCGCCGCCGCCGGGATTCCGATCCCGATTTCCGGCCACCGTAGGCGCGGGCTCGCGGACGGTGGGCAATGGGTAGCTCGCTGTCCGTCCGTCCGGTAACAGACCGGTCCGAGCTCAAGTCGTTTACGGCACGCACTGTTCCCGCGCGCCTCAAGGAGATGTCAGCAAACTATAGGGGCCCAACAGGGCCGAAGCCCACTGGGGTCAAAGGGTATGTGAAAATGGCACCCGGGGCCCTGGGACCAAGGTGAAGAATAGAACGGAGTAGGTTTTTAGTCAGTAAGAGTCTGACACTACTTCCTGCTCCACCCAATGGGACCCCACGGGCGGGATTTGTCATTGGATGATTTTACCTACCATAAAAAAAAAAAAAAAACATAATCACGTAAGAGCGGTTGTATGAAAATGTACCACGGTTTATGCTTTCTCGTTCCAGGAAAAACGTGTTTTTTTAAAACCTTTTAAAGTTTTTGAGAAAACTTGACATCATTTAGAATCTCAATTAAATGTTCAAGGCTTCTATAGAAGTACTTTTTTATATTTTTAATGTATGAGTACATTATGGACGACTAAATTTGACGTAAAATAACAGATTTACAGAGGTCTTTCCTGGATTGGTTTTACACAAAATGTTTTTTCATGTTTAGATAATATCCATAAGATATCTGTGTTTCCAAAATATCTGGAGAAAGAGATGTAATAACATCATAATCACGTAAATGCGGTAATGCGGCGGTTGTATGAAAATGTACCTCGGGTTGGCCACTCTTAAGTTTTCTTAATCTTAATCTTTTTAATGTACATAAACTAGTGCTTGACTGCAATCCCACCTGATGGTAAGCAGTGATGCAATCGTTGATGGTGAAGCGCACTAGTTTATTAAGAGCCTATTCACTCTTGCGTTGAAGACATCTAAATTATAATCGGACGGGAAGACCGCAACAGGCAAACTGGTCCAGTCCTTCGATGTACACGGTATAAACGGCGAGACTTTTTTGCTATAATCTAACCTGTTGGTATTTTAGAAGACAATAGGTATTCCCATCTACCAGATGGACCATTTGCCTGGCAAGTTTGCTAACATATTAGGTTAATAGTGTGGACAAAAAAGCCAGCGTCTACGCAACCACATTATTATACGTAGCACCAATTAAATACATTTAACTCTGTCAAAACCAGACCAATTATAAACTTGCAAAACTTCTTTAGTTTACCGACAAAATCTTTATCATTTTGATATCAATTTTAACATCAAAAGGTAATTGATGGCACTACTATCGAGCAATTTGAAGATTATGATCCTCCTTCATATTGTCAAAGCGTACTTACATATATATACGTGAATCACGGCGGTTGGAAGTTTCCGTTAGCACATATGAACACACACACTAACTCATCACACTCACACTTAGACATACGGGAGATGCATGTGTGAGTATGTGAGAGTGTGTTAGTGAAATAAAAAGTCGGCGCGTGCGCACACTTACGACACAAAACAGATTACAGTTGCTATCTCTTTCTGGCGTGTAAGATTTTTATTGCTGGCTTTGTCATGCATGAAGTATGTAATTATAGTTGGTACATTACTGGTCGGTTCCGTTTGGTATACCTACAGTGATTCTATCGTAGGTATATGTATGTTTGTCCGTTGTTCTAATCTAGGGAAATGATTGCTTTTTATTGCTCTCTGTTCATGTTTTAAAATATAATGAGCTATTTTTATAGTGCTTGCATTTGAAGTGATTTTTAGGATCATGAAAATATAGAATTGGTTAATTTTAGTTGTTTTCTTGTAATGTCGTGTTTTATACGAGTACCTAGATATTTTGTATAGGAGCTTGGAAAATCCCCTATTACAAGTAATAGATACACTGTATATTTTATTACTTGACTTGTACAGACAAATATCTTCATACATGTTTAGACGGTTTTACTGTAATATTTACGCATTTTCTTGTAGAGACAGGCAGAAACTACCAATTTGCAATAACACACAATTATCATGAATAATTCAAAAGAATCTAGGTATATGAAGTATAAAATTACTTTATTAAGAGCAGTCGAGGCACAGTGATAACGGTCCTCCCGCTTGGCTAGAGTAACGCTGTGTCCTCGTGGGGGTGATAGGCGGCAACGACCTTTCGTGTCTGGCCCTGACCATGGTCCGGAGCGAGGAGGAATGACAGGCAGTCGATTCCTTTTGCAAAGAAGTAATGTTCCTCACGCCCCAGCTGCCGTGATTCCGACACCGATTTCCAGCCATCATAGGCGCGGGCTTGCAGACGATGAGCAATGGATAGCTAGCTTTCCACCCGTAACTGTCCGGACTGAGCCCAAGACGTCGACGGCGGGTAGTGTTTCACGACCCAGCAGGAGGCCATGAGTTTGCTTCTGAAAGGAAATCCGGGGCCCTGGAACGCAATGAGGGATCATAGGAGTAGATTTTAGTAAAAATCTCCCCTCCCACTCCGGGAAAAATCATTAGATGACTTCCTGCGTAAAAAAAAAATTGATAACGGTCCAGACTTACAAGTTGTGTGTCGTGAGTTCAAACCCAGTCAGGCGATTTCTTTTGTGTAGTAAAATTTATTGCACCACCACTGGCGCTCTCAAAACGGTGAAAGAAAAAATCGTGAGGAAATCGGTATATCCTAGAACCAAAAATTTGAAGACTGACCCAATATTAACTGGTATTATTCACCGCCGTATTGGATCCATTCCCTCTCATAGAGAAGAAGCCTGGGTCTCAGCAATGGGAACGTTATCTCAACGTTTCTTCTTTATCTAGCATTCCAGGATCTCAGGTTTTCATATCGGAATTCAACCAATATGGCCCCAGTAGGTTTCAATCCTTCTGGGCCTCTACGGGTTGCTGACATCTTTTTGAGGCACACGTGGAACTCTACGCACCGTCAACGACACGGACTCGGTCTTTACAGGACGTTGGACGGCGAGCTACCCATTGCTCGTCGTCTGCAAACCTGTGAGTAATTCCTAGTGTTGTGTAACGTTTTTTTTTTAATATTGTGCTAATAAACAATTAAAAGCGCCACACCTTCGCACTGGTGCAATGGTAATATTAAGTATATTATGCTTGTATTATACATATAAACCTTCCTCTTGAATCACTATCTATTAAAAAAAACCGCATCAAAATTCGTTGCGTAGTTTTAAAGATCTAAGCATACATAAGGACAGACAGCGGGAAGCGACTTTGTTTTGCCTAATTCCGCCTAGCCCGTTCCATCATCGGACTACCAGACGTACGGCGTTGCGCCACCGGTACATGGTGAACATCCCACCTATACGCACAAAGCGTTTTGAGAACACATTCATTGAGCGTACAGCTAAGCAGTAGAATTTCCTGCCGGAGTCTGTGTTTCCTGATGGCTACAACCCAGGAATCTTTAAGTCAAGAGTGAATAGGTTTCTTCTAGGTTAGCGCGCTCCCTCGTCGACCGCATCGTCGCTCTCCATCAGGTGAGATAGCGGTCAAGCGCGAGACAATCAACAATAAAAAAAAGTGTACTAATATTCGTACAAAAACTTTATTAAGAAGGCTTATGAAGCTGGTTGTTTAGCATAAATATTATAATTTTATTTAAATAAATGGCATCGTTAAAGCTATTTAAAATGCAAACAGTGTTGTTTTGGATATTTAATTTTTTGTGGAACATTAGTTTTTAATTAGTCTTGTTTGCTTAGCTCTTTGTTAAGAAGTTTGTTCTTTAATTTTTTGATTGCCCATAAAACGGTCATTGGTGTTGCAAATATGTTTTTTTTGGTGGGAAATCATGCATTGACTTCTCCCGCTTTTGGGCGGAGCGAAAGGGCTTGTCAGAGTTTTACTGACTAAAACCCACTCCGGTTTCTTCTTTGCCTTCGTTCCAGGGACCCAGGCTTCGACCCTGTTGGGCTCTTACAGTTTTCTGACATCTCCAAGAGGCGCACGTTGACGACTCGGCCTCGGTCTGGACGGCGACCCACCCATTGCTCGCCATCCGCAAGTCCTAACTTACGGTGGCTGGAAATCAGGGTCAGGGTTTTGTTGGCTGGATCGTGGAGATGTCCGGACTTCCACAACTTCCACGGAGAAATCTTGAATGACGGTCACCCATTCACAAACCGACTTCGGTAAACGTTGCTTACCTGAAGATCGACTCGTGCGCTAATATTTTGTAAGTAACCGACTATTGCTACTTTCAACATTATTTCTTTCCCACCTTACGTTTCTGCTCACCCCAGTAAGGGTTTTAACTTATAATTCCATTTGTAGTGTAAGCCGTTACGAGCCTCGACGGTTATACTTTCTTCGTCTCGCTTCAGCGCAGGCGCGGGGTTGGGCTAGTGATGTGCCAGTATCGATACAACACGTTGCATCATTAGCCCATGTAATTGTTATGTAAAGATTGTTAAGTTTTGTCGATGGTTTTTGATAAGATTTAACAACGTGTTGTGTGGTTAAAAAAGTAATTTGTTGTGTAATTTTTTTAGTGAGATTTCCTGGAAGTGTTGTAATGAGTTATTAAATATTTATTTACATTATTAACAAGATCATCTCTCTATAATTAACTTTTGCTTATAACAGGTAATTATTATAAGGCTGTTATTTTCACTATTGTTTTTTTCCACTCACGATTTTTTTTATGGTAGGTTAAATCATTCAATGACATCTCCCGCTCTTGAGCGGAGCGGAAGATAATGTCAGACTCTTACTGACTAAAAACTACCCCGTCCTTCATTGCCTTGGTTCCAGGGCCCTAGTATGCATTTGCATACTTTCGCAAGGCCCGAGAGTAGGCTAGAATTTTTCTTAATTTTACGGTTTTTTTTACGGGTTACGTCATGAGCTATTCTTACAGTTTTAAGTATTATCAGCCTTATAATAGTCTTACTGCTGGGACTCAGGCCTCCTCTCTAGGAGAGGGAATGGGCTGTAAAAACCGCGCGCCCACTGTGAATTCGCTCATATTAGGTATCATCGAAATTTTTGATCTAAAACATGTCGGTTTCCTCACCCTCTTTTCTTTCGTCCTTTTGTGAGTAGCGGTGATGAAATAAATTGTACAAAATAATGCTGGCTGGTTTTTGATCCGGGACATAACTAGTCATTTTACACATAGGTTAACTCAGTGACTTAAAAATAACAATCAATCAATCGTAAAACAGGGTTTCTGATCGATCAATAAGTCTATTTCGTAAATTAAGACATAAAGTAAAATAAATGTTCATATAAGAGTAAGAGGTAATTTTTTTTACTAAAATATGTAAATAATTATTAAAATCCAAAATTAATTATACAATAAAAATTGTGCTAACAAAGTCTTTATGACCCAAACTTCGTTTTTTGCCTATCTTTGAATGACGAAGTATATTATGTTCATCAAGAATGCATAAAGCATGCGAAGGTTAAATCTGAAGAATCTATGTAACTATTCGTTTTTATATTTAGTTTATGAATAATTTTATTTCATAGGATTCAAAATAAATCGATTGATATTTACGTCAATAGACTCATTTCTTTGTTCTTCCTGTCTATATTACTTAGAGTCGGCGCAATAAGTTTTTTCTTCCATTCTTCTGTCCTGTCACCCGCCACGCTATCACTAACTCCCTTTTCTTTCATATCGCTTATTCCACCCACCTTTTTTTGATCTTCCTCTCCCTCTCCATCCATCTACATGTCATGAGTTAAGAGGATTCGTAACTCTTTTAGTAATATGCGTTTCATCTCTCCTCTTCACGTAACCATACCACGATAAACGTCGATAAACTTATATGGAAGGAAAATACAGATCTGCCAATGACGAGGATGTTTTCTCTCAACTTTCGCTATACCATTGCTGGTAAAAGGTCTCCCCCCTGGTGTTTCACTCTTCTAGTTCGCTTTCTCCTGAGGTAATTAATTGATTGGCGATAATGTTGATAGAAAATTGTTCATAATAGAAAAGAAGATTTAGCTGCTACATTTTACTATATTAAAGAATCCGTCATAAAGAAAAAATAAAATCAAATGTTCGGCAAAATTTTACACAAAAAGCAATTAAACATTATTGTAACCAAAACCGTAACAATTTTACATAAACTTAAATCTATGGGTACAATGGCGGTCTTATCGCTGACAGTAGTATCGAATAAACAGCCTTAGAATGGACTATAAGAATTAAAACTAACAAATCTATAAAATTAAAGAATAATTGGTTGACATTTGTTTTGATGCCTTTAAAAATAATTTCATCGATATCGATATGAACAATGTCAATGTCCTAACGCTACGTTCCTGGGGCGGAAGTAGTATAATTGTGGCCCGTCTTCCCCTCACTAGCCAGTCCCGAACGAAAAAGTTCACTTTACCGACTTGTTTCTTACTTTCTGTATTATTACTTTATGTTGGGCTTTTATTGTGAGAAATCGTAGTTAAGTTATAACTACCGCGTGGGCCAATTTTCAAGGTTAAGCAACGCGTGGTAAGATTAATGCCTGGATGGGTAATCATCTGATTGTACTAAGATTTTTCCGCTCCTCAGAAAGCACAATAAGCCGTTGGTCCTAACTATTATCTGAAATTTTTTCACAGTTGTTACCTTACGTATAGTCAGGAGTTAGGAAATCTGATGCCAATGGCTATAGTGTGATCCAGTTACTAGATGGGTCTGGGTGGGAGCTTAGATAGGTAGTCATCATCATCATCATAATGATGAGCTGTGATGGCCGTGGTAAAGGCCCCTACTTACAAGTTGTAGGTCGCGGGTTCAATCTCAGCCAGGCGTATTACTTTGTGTAGTTTATTTCATTATCACTGCTCTCAAAACGGTGAAGGAAAACATCATGAGGAAATGTCCTAGAACCAAAAATTCCGACCAGACCGAGCCCAAGTCGTCGACGGCGCGTTCTGTTCATGCGCGCCTCAAGGAGCTGTCAGCGCATCGAAGAGGCCCAGCCTGCTAGCTACAGGCAGGCAGGGTCGGAGCCTGCTGGGGTTAGCTGTGAGCTTCCGAAAGGAATAACCGGCCCCGGCAAGGTAGGCTACGAAGGAACGGGGTAGGTTTTTAGTCAGTAAGAGTCTGACACTACTTCCTGCTCCGCCCAAGGGCGGGATTTGTTATTGGATGATTTTACCTAACATAAAAAAAGACATGTGACATCCACTAACCTGCACTGGGCCCGCGTGGTGGATTACGGCCCATTTCCTCTCCTAGAGAGGATCCCTGAGTCTCAGCAGTGGGAACGTTATAAGGCTGATGCTATGCTATGCTATGCATCATCATCATTTCAGCTGAAAGACGCCCACTGTTGGTCATAGGCCTCCTCTAATTTTCAGGACTAGACCAAGGCCTCAAAGCACGCTTGAAGTAACGGCCGTCACGCCCCAGCCGCTGCCGGGATTCTGATCCCGATTTCCAGCCACTGTAGGCGTGAGCTTGC
Organism: Leucania comma; assembly: GCA_958295575.1. Taxonomy (NCBI): domain Eukaryota; kingdom Metazoa; phylum Arthropoda; class Insecta; order Lepidoptera; family Noctuidae; genus Leucania; species Leucania comma. The sequence goes on from OY282488.1 coordinate 2,210,241, forward strand.
GGACGGCAAGCAATGGGTAGCCTGCTGTCTGACCATCTAGTGATCGACGGCACGTAGTGTCCCACGCGCGTTTCAAGAAGTTGTCAGCAAACCATATTGGCCCAAAAAAGGAGGAGTAGGTTTTTAGTCAGTATAAGTCTGACACTATATCCTGCTCCATCCAAGGGCGGGAGATATCATTAGATGATTTTCTTTACATAAAAATACAATGTAGACACGTGTTTCGGGTTTCGCACATACTAAAACCAATATTGTATACTCACTAGTTTGTGCCATTGGTTTTGCTCGCGTGATTGTAGGTTTTTTTCATACAAAATTTACTTTCATTTCTCCTTTTCACATGACAAGACAATTGATTTCCTTTCAACTTTTCAGTCACTGGCGCCACTTTCAAACTTCCTCTAATATACTCATTTCTCACTTCATCAATTCTCGTCACACCACTCATGCATCTCAACACTCTCATCTCCACTACATGCAATCTTTTTTCATCCATCTTTTTCACATCCCAAAATTCTGATCCATACTGTATGACAGGTCTTATCACGGACTTGTAAATTTTGCCCTTTAACTTGAGGGGCATTCTAACCTATAAATTATCATAGAAAAAAAGTGGAGGGCGAAGGTAGTAGGATAAAAAATAGTTAGTCTACGATCTATGCTCAAACCTACCAAACATGCACAAAAAAAACTTTATTAAAATTGGTTGAGCTGTTTCGGAGGAGTTCGATAACAAACACTGCGACACAAGATTGTATATTATTAGATTGTTATGACCTAATTTACTTCTATTTTTTGGATATTATATTGATAGATTTTTAAACTAAAAAATAAATTAAGTTTTTAGTACAAATATATTAGTTAATAAGTACTAGAAATTGAAATGTAATGAAGTTCCGTTTCATGTACGTTAATATGTTGTTTCTGAGAAATTCTGGTAAAAACTGGTGCTCTACTTAATGTTCTAGAGTCAGTAAAACTCCGCGCGTGCGCCCGCGCAGCTCTTTGTTAGACGGGAGCGGTGCTCAAACATTTTCATATTGATGGTTTTTTTTTATTCAACTATGGTTTAATTCCAGGCCATAAATGATTTTATTATTAATACTCGTGTCATTCCCTTTATTGATTAATATTTAAAATAAATGTTATTTTTAATTATTCAATAGAAAAAACCTACGAGTAGGAGCAGTGGTGGCCGAGTGGTAACGGCCCCGTCTTACAAATTGTAGGTTGCAGGTTCAAACCCAGCCAAGCGCATTGCTTTGTGTAATTTAATTTATCACCACTGCTCTCAAAACGGTGAAGGAAAACATCGTGAGGAAACCGGCATGTACTAGAACCGAAAATTCGAAGACATGTGACATCCGCCAATCCGAACTGGGCCCGCGTGGTGGATTAGGCCTATTCCCTCTCCTAGAGAGGAGGCCTGAGTCCCAGCAGTGGGAACATTAAAAGGCTGATGATGATGATGATGATGAATAGAAAAAAACATTTAAAAATATAAAAAAATAGTATCCCACCGGCATCGGCAACAGGGTCCAAGCTACCGGCGGTCTGGACTCCAGAGAAAGGAACTTGCTAACTGGTTGCGCCAATTTGCTATGTTCCGCGATTTTGTTTTTTGTAATTTATTTTTTTGGCCTAGCAATCCTATCCCTTCCGTTTATTTCCCCGCACGACCTCAAGAAAGGATTTTTGACATTGACGTTTTGTGCATTGTGAATGTGACCGCACCGCTAACACGCCCGCTCGAAATTACAAGAAAATTGGCTATTTCGTGTTCCAACCATTCAGAACTCAACATAAGTGCAGTGTAGTGCAATACAGAAACTGGCAGTGCTTGAAAGTACGAAGTTCGGGATTCGCCGGCCGGCGCCATGTGGAACTTTCGAGGTTAAAGGTCAGTGTTCTTTCCTAGTTTCCGTCCCATGCCAGGCATAGTATCTGCATATTGTTAATAAACCTTAGATCGCTTTTTAAATCTACAGTCCACACAGCAAATTCGCTCAACCATTACTTTTTGGTCCATACGAGCAGGATCGTGAATCATTTTCTTGTAATTTCGCAATATAGTATTTGTTCCATAGGGAATAAACGCAACGCGCCTGTTTACCTAGATATAATAGTAGAAAACCCGCATCTAGGCATTTAGGCAACTATACGTTATTTCGCTCGTATAGTTAAAGTGTCATTGATAATTACGGTACCTACGCCGTCAACCGCACCGCATAATTATAGTTAGCTACGTAAATATCAGCGTAGATATAAATCGATCGCATTCTTTTTCTTGACAAAATTCATTCGACCATCCTACAAATTGCATGTAGGTAGACGCATTTCAAAAATACCCGTTCATTGTTGAGTGAATATTTGTAGGAAACGGATAAACCATAGATTATATACGCATATGTTGTTCCGTTCGTTCGCCGTTCACTTTGTTGTTTACAATATTACCATATTGTTATCTGTTAATTGTCGCTTACTTAATAATTCGTTAAGTGTTTGTTTGAGTGTATAGTGTGAATATATCAAAACAAGATGTCTCTTAAGGGAACCAAGGTTAGTACTGATTTAAAGGTTCAGTTAAAGCTTTTATACGCCGAAAGGGACTCACAGTTTTCACGTGTTCAATCAATTTGTGATAAATCTTTGCAAATCTCGGATCTGATGATTAGAGATGCTTTCTTGTGTTCGTTGGAAACTTTAGATAGTTTGCGCGAGGATTTTAAATCTACAATTAAGAATATAAACATTTTAGAGTTGGAGTTAAATCCTGATTACTGTGTGAGTTATCAGGCATTGTCGTCCTTTGATGACTTGTATTGTCGTATCAAACGTATTGCTAGGAGTTTAGAGACTCCCCCCCCCGCGAGTGGTTTATCCAACCCTCCTCGCGAACGCCCACGATTGCCGCCAATTCAAATACCTGAATTTGATGGTGACATTCGAAATTGGAATTTATTTATAGATAGTTTCGAAAATATAATACATAGGAACACATCGCTGACAGATCACGAGAGATTGCATTATCTCGTAGAAAAATTGACCGGTAAGGCAAAGGCTGTCTGCGCTGGAATTACGTTTAGCGCTGAAAATTACAATTTAGTTTTGAACACTTTAAAAACAAAATACGAAGATAAGCGATTAGTAGCTACCGCATATTTAGATCAATTATTCGATTTGAAAAGTTTTTCCGTTTGTAACGATCATAATTTAGAGAAGTTTTTAAATATTTTCGCATCATCTGTTCGTGCAGTAAAGAACCTAAAGGTCAATGACCTCTGTGACTTTTTGTTTTTGTATATCGGTTTAAATAAATTAGATCCTGAAACTGTTCGTCTGTTTGAAACGACTCAGCGCGGCAAAGAAATACCTAAGTTCGAAGATTTAGAATCTTTTATTCGCGACCATATTAAGGTGTTGCAGCGCACGTCGGCACGTCATGAAGTCACGAATAGGACAGGTTCCGATCGCCGTATGGACGCGTCATCGAGGTCAGTCAAGACTGCACATACGCTAGTTAATACCGCCTCAACACCTGACTGTTCTCTGTGTAAGGGTAGCCATACACAGCTGTACAAGTGTTCGGGATTTCAGAGATTATCGCCTAGTGATCGTTACAAGTTTGTCCGCACTAATAATTTGTGTTTTAATTGTCTAAGTGACAGACATCTGGTTACGTCATGTAAAAGTGGTGTTAGCTGTCGTAAATGTCCAGCTAGACATCATACCTTCTTACATTTTGAGAGTAGTAAGCTGCCATCGCAGCAGCAGCCTGCGCAGACGCGCGACGCTTGTGACGCGCGGCCTGCTGCAAGTGCAAACGACGTAACATTGTGTTCGCTTTCCGCCGCTGGTACTCAAGTCACTACCGTTTTACTTGCGACCGCGCAAGTTGTCATTGTAGATGCCTTTGGCAAACCGCACACCGTTCGAGCGCTACTAGATGGCGCTTCCCAGAGTAATTTTATTACTCGGGATTGTTGTCAACGCCTTGGTTTTAGTTTTAATAATTGGTCATCCCGCTCAGAAGTGAAAGGTTTTGGAGGTTTAAAGGCAACCATTCACGGTTCCATTAAAATAATATTTAGTTCACGTTTTAATCGTAATATTTCGTTTGAAATGGATTCGCTAGTCGCAGATAAGATTACGGAACGGTTGCCCACGGTACCGGTTGACACGTCCATGCTGACGGAGTTTAAGAACTTGCAGTTAGCCGACGGAAATTACGCTTTCCCTGGAGATATCGATCTATTGATCGGTGCTTCGATTCTCCCGCATCTCCAGTTATCACGTAAAATTCAGGGTCTTCCGATGTACCCCGCTCCGCACGCACTGGAAACAGTTCTCGGGTTTGTTATAGTTGGTTCCGCACCCGCTTGTTCAGTTAGTTACTCGACTGTGTCGCACTGTTGCACCGTCGAGCCGCCGCTTGAGTCTACCATCCGCAAGTTCTGGGAGATTGAAGAGGTCAATGTCCCGCCTATTCTCAGCCCTGAGGATCAGGTCACTGAGGAGATTTATACCCGCACGACTACTCGTGATAAAGATGGTCGTTATGTTGTCGCGCTCCCTTTCAAGGGTGATATTTTTTCGCTCGGTGGCTCCCGTGCCTCCGCAGAGGAAAATATATTCCATGTCGCTGGAACAGAAAACCCAGCTGACTGTCTCTCACGTGGTTTGCTTCCCGCGCAAATTTTAAATCATCCGCTTTGGTTTTGTGGCCCTCCCTGGCTGCATACCACTCCTAACGAGTGGCCAAATGCTCCGTTTAACCCCGCTACTGTTTCAGAACCACCCGAGGAGAAGAAACATACGCTTGTAGTATCAGTTCCGCGTGAAGAGTCAGTTGTTTTGTTGTTGTCTAATCGAGTCTCGTCTTGGTCGAGACTATTACGCTGTGTAGTTTACGTCCTAAGATTTTTGAGATTATTACCATCGCGTGGTTCTATAATCGCAGCTGATTTGGATAGAGCTGAATCAGTTGTACTTCGAGAGTTGCAGAAATTTTATTTTTCAAAAGAATTTCGTAGTTTAGAATCACATAAACCTTGTAGTCCCGCACTTCAACATTTGAAACCATTTTTGCAAGACGGACTCATTCGTGTCGGTGGCCGTCTGCGAAATGCTAAGTTAGAGTTTGAACAAATGCATCCAGTAGTTCTACCACGCAGGGATCACGTTTTGGATTTGTTGGTGGACTATCACCATAAGGTGAATTGTCACGCTGGTCCCGATTTATTAATGTCCATTCTTCGACAGAAGTACTGGATACTTTCCGCTCGCAATTTGATACGCGCTAGAGTGCACAGATGTGTGCCCTGCTTTAAGCTCCGCCCGCGTTTCAACGCGCCGGAAATGGCCGACCATCGTTCTTGTCGTGTTGTACAGACGGTGAAACCTTTCATACATACTGGGACGGACTATGCTGGACCGTTTAAAGTCACTATTGCCCGTGGTCGTGGTATACGTTCCACAAAGGCATACATTTGCCTATTCGTTTGTATGACAACTCGTGCGGTTCACATAGAGTTAACCAGTGATTTGAGTACGCAGGGTTTTATGTCTGCATTTAAACGATTTTTATCTCGCCGTGGTCCCGTTAAGCGCTTATACTCTGACAACGGCACAAATTATGTTGGAGCGCGACGCAATATTTCGGAATTACATACATTCTTACGCTCCAAGTACTACCAAAGTGAATTCGCCCATGTCTTAGCTGAGAATCGCATTGATTGGTGTTTTAATACGCCAGCAGCTAGTCATTTTGGTGGCAATTGGGAGGCGAATATTAAAAGCCTTAAGTCGCACCTGTTTCGGGTCATAGGCGAACAGATTCTCTCGTACGAGGAGTTGAGCACTGTACTCGCTCAGGTAGAGGCGTTGATGAATACGCGTCCGTTGTGTCGGACTTTGTCTAGTGATCCATCGGAGCCACTAGCGTTGACGCCGGCTCACTTCTTGACGACGACTCCTCTTAAATATTTGCCCGCTTTAGATGTCGAGACTGACAAACTGCAGCTCCACCCGCGTCACGCTCTGCTAGATAGCTTAGTTCAGTCCTTTTGGAAGCGATGGAGGACAGATTATCTGCATACGCTGCAGTCGCGTCAAAAGTGGAACACTCCTTCAGATCCAGTCACAGTCGGTACTGTGGTGATACTGAAGACTGAGAGTGCGCCTCCTCTGCACTGGCCTCTTGGTGTAGTGGAAGAAGTTTTTCCGGGTTCGAACGGAATAACGCGAGTCATAAAAGTTAAAACCGCAACTGGATCGTACCTGCGTCCGGTTATTCGCCTCTGCCCTCTGCCTAATCAGTAGTAGTGGCATAGTTAGTTATAAGTTGTTTCGCTACCTAGTATTGATAGTTTAGATTAGTAATAGGGTTTAGTTTCGCTTTTGTTTTTTTTCTTTTCTTTGAAGGTAACCCTTCAAACCCGGGGGGAATGGTTGCGCCAATTTGCTATGTTCCGCGATTTTGTTTTTTGTAATTTATTTTTTTGGCCTAGCAATCCTATCCCTTCCGTTTATTTCCCCGCACGACCTCAAGAAAGGATTTTTGACATTGACGTTTTGTGCATTGTGAATGTGACCGCACCGCTAACACGCCCGCTCGAAATTACAAGAAAATTGGCTATTTCGTGTTCCAACCATTCAGAACTCAACATAAGTGCAGTGTAGTGCAATACAGAAACTGGCAGTGCTTGAAAGTACGAAGTTCGGGATTCGCCGGCCGGCGCCATGTGGAACTTTCGAGGTTAAAGGTCAGTGTTCTTTCCTAGTTTCCGTCCCATGCCAGGCATAGTATCTGCATATTGTTAATAAACCTTAGATCGCTTTTTAAATCTACAGTCCACACAGCAAATTCGCTCAACCACTAACTATACGAGCCTTGTCCAGGATTACCACTTTCTGAATCAATTATTATAATTTCGTATATCCATTACATATTTTTAACATTATATAATATTTTTAACACACACAAAAAATATGAAAAATAATAGTCCGCCGGTGTCGGGAGTAGGGTCCAAGCTACCGTTAGTTAGACAGTTAGGGTTCTATAGAAAGGAAAGGAAGGAAGAGTGCATTGTGAGGAGGTTCACAATGCACTCTTCCTTCTATATCAGGCCCTTGATTCAACCGCGTAACGACAGCTCCGACAGGTTGTGGTTGAGACTTTTGGCTGTCAGGCTGTTGGCGGTCACGACAATCGGTACAATAACAGCCGAGTCCACATACAAAATATCGACATTTCGTGTGCTAAGTCAAGATATTTTATTTTACTTTTCTTTCTCAGCTTTCCAACCCCTATATATTGACTGCGATCCCACCTGATGGTAAGCAGTGAGGCGCATTCGTTTATTAAGAGCCTATTCACTGGAGCCTTAAAGACACCTAAATTATAATCGGACGCGAAGACCGCAGCAGGCAAACTATTCCAGTCCCTCGATGTACGCGGTATAAACGACGAGGCAAAACGATTAGTTTTAACAACGTAAAGGTGAATATTCGCCGTACGTCGGGTTGTCCGATGGTAGAACGGAGATGGCGGTATCAAGTCATGCAGTTCACGCACACTCTCCAAAATACATCCTGTAAAAAACCGAAAGGCTGGCTAGTCTACGTCTGTGCTCAAGGCTTTGGAGATCGGACTTAACCAAATCTGGAGTGCCGAAAACGAGCAGCAGGCTAGGCAGATTTATTGAATTTTTATTAACATTTTACGTATACAGTGAATCCTAATAAACCAAGCCTATTTAGGACCTAACTGACCCCTCAACTTTGTCACCGTCAAATTCGTAAATGCCATTTAGTCACATTTCAAGAAGCGTTTTGGGCAAAACCTAATTCTTTTTTTAAAGTAGAAGTAGCCTAAGTTACTACTTATAAGTAAAAATGAAGCCAAAATCGGTTTTGGAGATTACCCGGATCAAACAGACAGACATACAAATATGTAATGTGCAGCTCGCCTAACCTTATATTTGTAACTACACACACTAATTTATGACATTATTACACGAATGGTCAACTTGAACAGTTCTCTTTATTTTGCCTACATCACTCCAATACATGGCGACCCTTAGCCAGCAATTATAATTTTGCAACCTACATAGAAAACGAAAGTAGCTGAATAAATTATGAAGATTTTAGAAGTTTGTGAAGAAAAAATCAATAAGAAGAAAGTGAAGAAGATTTGCAAGCTAAAGAAGTCAGAAAAACCCCTTGCAGAAGATTGATTGAAATGAAAATGGCATTTTTGTGAGAGGTATCGAATATTATAATAATATTAAATATTATAATATTATATCGAAATAATAATTTCATTTGCAGTATAAAAAATCGTAGATAGTATTTTCGAATAAATATGAAATCAATTACAATTTCCTCCACCACTTTGAGAACCATAGTTAAACAAAAGTCAGTTACGACAATCGTCCGTTACAGTTTGTCCATCAACTCGGTCTTCCGCTGAAAGAGATGGCTATATACGCCACCTCTTAAGTAAGAGCGAGACGGCAACATTTCCACCTGTCTCAGGCGGTTTTTGTTCTACAAAAGTTTTTAACTTTTAATTACAAATGATGGTGAAATGGTGCAATACTTGTGTTGGTGTAACATGGCTTGTTATTTGAATATAGGTTAAATTCACGTAATGAAAACTAAATGACCTGTTTGCGAACAACTGGCGCACTTTTTTATGGTGATGGATAATATCATGTTTTTTTTTTTCAGTTTATTTTCTTTTTTTAGTGTACATCTTCCACCCTTGGGTGGAGTGGAGGATAGTGTCAGACTTTTACTGACTAAAAACTAATTACTGTTCCTTCTTTGCCTTCGTTCCACTTTTACATTACCTGCCTCAGTAGGCTTCAACATCTCCTTGAGGCACGCGTGGAAAGATACGCGCCGTCCACAAGTCCACGCCTACGGTGGCCGGAAATCGGGATCGGAATCCCTGCAGCAGCTGGGGCGTGAGGGCCGTTGCCGCGAGCTTTTTTTTTAGTTAGAAAATCATCCTCTTGTGCCTCCACCCTGGACAATACATTCCATTACTGAACAATATGAACGAAGTATATGTGTAAGTGTATTTAAGTAATTTTTTTTTTATATTTCTGATCTAATTTACCATTACGTTGTACCTGATCGTACCATGTAATATTTCTGCATCACATTAAGGTCGACTGGCCCAGCATGGTCGAAGCCACTGGGGCCATGGGTTTGCTTTTAAAAGGAAAACTCGACCCTAGTATGACAGGCAACGATGGAACAACTATCGCCTGACCCGCTCAAGGACGGGAGATGTCATTGGATGATATTCCCACTTAAAAAATAGGTCGACTAGTAGAAACCACCATTGTAGACTGTACAGTGTTTCTTAGTAGTGCATAATAATTTAATTAATTAGTAGGTATACACCTTTAAATTTTAGTCGTTTTAATCCGGCGGGGGGTCGTTTTGGTACATGAAATACTATCGATTTATAAAGAAAAAAATTAAAAAATAAAGTACTTTTTTTCTAAAACTCTAGTTAATATACGCATGTACAAAATTAATTTCTTTAAGTAAACGAGTCAATGACCTTGTAGGTAGTTGTCGGTCGTTGCGTACTAACTACCTACAGTTCATTGGTCTTGATCAGCTGACGTTTGCTTAAAGAAATTAATTTCGTACATGCGTAAATTAATTCGAGTTATAAAAAAAAAGTTCTTTATTTTTTCATTTTTATTTTTACAAATCGATTGGGTTTCATGTACCGAATCGACCCTCCGCGGGATTAAAACGACCAAAATTTAACGGTGTATAAAACTCACTCGTATGTATGAATTTGCTATGAAATTAACTATGATAATTTATATAATATAAGAATAATTACCTAAATTATGTAGAGATACTATCAACCAAATCATCACTATACTGTTAATTTATTACGATATGAGAAATTTGGAAAATTCAATAATTGTACAGTTACTTTTTGCATGAATTAAAAGGCTTTTTTATTTTATTTATATAAAACTCACTCGAAAGTAGATTAGTTTTAAACAATTGCAGTTAGTTTGACAGTTAAGTTTATATTTGAAATATCTTCCCATTTGGACATTAAAACCAAAGAATTAATCGCAGTTGGAAAAACTATATACCTACTCATAAATCATGAAGTACTACAAAAGTAACACAATCTTGTCTACGACTGTCTACAAGCACATCAGCTGTTTACCCCCACTACCCCTCACCCCTGTAAGTTCGTCAGTAACTGAGGGTCGTAGAGGGATGCATAGACACCTGTCTCTAATTATATGATAATGATCTTTGAATCCAGTGGCACGTGGATAGAAGCTTCATAATTTTATACGAATGATTTGAAATAGGATTTTTGTTACAATAACCCTAACCTAACGTGTCCGTGTCAGGGTGCCCTAAAATTGCATCACAACCTTCGTCGGTTTCGTCTTTTACACACATTATCGACTGCGCATTCGGTATTGTATACAATACCTGAATTATACAAACATTGCTCACAAATTGTATAAAAATCTGTCGAAACTTCTGGTTGACGCTTCGTATGATCCACAAGCAGTCTTTTAATTAAGAAAGAGGATAAGCATTGCCATACAGCGTGGCAATATTGCCAGTCTTTTGGACACATTACCAGTTGACAGCGATGTACAAGTTTTTTGACGTCGCATTTTAGTTTGTTTTAGATACTTTACCGCGTGCATCCAAGGATTGGAACAATTTATCTGCTGCGGTCTTCCTGTCCGATTATAATTTAGGTGCCCTCAAGAGAATACACTCTATCCTATCCAGGCTCTTAATAACTAGCCTTACTATCAACGATTATATCACTGCTTACCATCAGGTGAGATCGCAGTCAAGTTCTGGTTTATATCAATTTTTTTTTTATTTTTCTGCAATATAAGTATATTACGGAAGTTTCTGTTTCTTAAGCCCTAAACATGGGTACCTTAATTCCTATTCCTGATATTGGAATAAAAGTTTTTAATAGATATTAAGTCCGCCTGTGTACCTTTGTGTTGCATAAAGTTTTAATAAATAATAAAATGTAGTTAACATTTTTTTAAGAACTTTCAATCCTTTGAGAATGATTTTTTTTTGCCTTAAACTTACTTTATGAGATTGTTAAAATAGCATCAGCAACAGCCTTATGATATTCCCACTGCTGGAACTCAGGCCTCCTCTCTAGAAGAGGGAATGGATCGTAATCCACCACGCGGTCCCACTGGGCCTTCGAATTTTTGGTTTTAGGACATGCCGGTTTCCTCACGATGTTTTCCTTCACCGTTTTGAGAGCAGTGGTGATGATATAAATTACACAAAGTAATACGCCTGACTGGGTTTGAACCCTCGACCCTCACCACTCTGTTCTCTTGTTAAAATAAAATGAAGAAATAGGGCAGGAGTCTAACAAAATTACATTAATAAGTATTTATTGAGACGCAGATAACGCTATAAAAACTTTTCTTCTTACAAATAAACGACTTTCAATGCAGTGTTTCACTTTCAAAAAATACCTACTTATACTTTTTATTTTTACTTTACATTTTTTCTTACGAAGCTTTTAATTACTTTTTTTTTCAAAGTTTAATAAGTAGACAAGATACCTAATAAAGGCAACCTATCTTTAATTATCCAGCAGTGTAGTAGCTTTAATGAATTATTATCCAATTAGAAAGAATTCTCCACTTAAAACGGTAGACTGTACTGCATTATAATTGGTAAAAACACTTCTTCATGGTAACTAAGTAATATTTCTAAAAGTAAACATTATACTATTTTAAGGTTTAAAAACAAACTGTTATAATTGCGAATTCATATTTTTCGGCTAAAAATAACCTTGTTTTGGTATACATTAACTTAAAAACCTAATTTAAAAATAAAACATTATAACTTTTAAAACTCATTTTTTATAAGTTCATTATTTATTATAACTTTCTTAGAGAAAGCGTTACGCGTTGATGTCTTTACCGAACAAAACTTTTACTATCAAGTGTCCGGTTAATTTTCCTATCTTATCGACTTACTTTTGTTCATAGATTGTTTTTAGGGTTCCGTACCTCAAAACGAAAAATGGAACCCTTATAGGATCACTTTGTGGTCCGTCTGTCAAGACCCTTTATTTAGATAACGCATGAAGGTATCAAGTTGAAATTACAACCATATACACCGTTAAATTTTGGTCGTTTTAATCCCGCGGAGGGTCAATTCGGTACATGAAATACTATCGATTTGTAAAGAGAAAATTGCTCTTTACGACCTCTTTTTTTTAAACTGGAATTAATTTACGCATGTACGAAACCGAATCGACCCTCCGCGGGATTAAAACGACTAAAATTTAAAGGTGTATACTCAAGTCTGTGGTCCCTTGAAGCTGTGAAAAAAAAACAAATTTCTAAGTTAACGACAACAATAAAGTACATTTCGACACTCTCAAGGGAATCAAAATTCATAGGGTACTTCCCATTGACCTAGAACCTTGAAATTTGGCATGGAGCAAGGTCTTTTTAGTACAAATATAGGAAAAAAATCTGAAAACTGCAAAATTGTTGTTACGTTACAAACAAAAAAAAATTGCGACTTTGAAAAATCTTCGTAACTCAATTCAGGAATCGAACTGTTTTCATAGGTTTTGTACGGAACCCTCAATGCGCAACTCCGACTCGCACTTGCCCAGTTTATTTTTTTAATAGTTTTATTTTATTAAGGTGATACAATAATATTAAAAGAGTATATGTATACCTTATTAGTACGTCATGGTTGGTGCAGGGGTTAATTGATTGGTTGCTGTGCTGAGGGTGACGGGATCGAGACTTGTGCGGAAAAACTATTTGTGTGGCCTATAAATTAATGTTTCGGGTTTGGCTGTCTTATGTATGTAAGTTTTGATTTTTGTAAATGCATTGAATGATACAGGAGTAATTCCTATTGTAAGGCAACTTAAAAAAAAAAAACAAAAAATCGCACCGGGCCCACGTGAGCATAATCAGCCATCCCACTGCTGGGACTCAGAGGGAATGGGCCGTCCACCACGCGGGCCCAGTGCAGATTGTTTGATATCACATGTCTTCGAATTTTTGGTTCTAGAACATTTCCATTTCCTTCACCGTTTTGAGAGCAGTGGTGATGTCCATCTAATCCATCTAAAAGGGAGGATTTTGGAATTTTTAATTCCAAAATCCTCCCTTTTAGATGGAGGTTGATGGTTATTGGTTGGGTTGGAGGCTGCGGTCTTCCCGTCCGATTATAATGTAGGTGTCTTCAAGGCTAGAGTGGACAGGCTCTTAATAAACTAGTGCGCTTCACCATCAACGATTGCATCACTGCTTACCATCAGGTGGGATTGCAGTCAAGTACTAGTTTATAAAAATAAAAATAAAACTTTCCACCCTGTTCTGAAAACCTGTTTTATTATGCTATATTATCCTTAAACAACCAGAACATTATGGCAAATAAAACTTGATAATAATTAATTATTTTTTATACCGTAACTTAATTATAACTTGAGATAATTACAATGAACGGCGGAAGGCTAATGGCATGCTTGAAGTAACTTGAAACGGCGTTTTTTTGTGATTTTCGTTATAAACTCAACTGGATCTCGGTTGTGGTAATATTAAGATCATAAAGCACATGAATAAGTATACCTAAGTGTAACTTACTGCGTTAAGTTATTTTTGTTTGATGTAACTAAAATTCGCCTAATTAAATTTAAAGAGCAGGAGCCCGCCGTGCTATTTAAATTTTTTATAGTATGTTTCTTACTTAATAGAATGAATACATTAATCTGTTAATATTATTCATCATAATAGAATAATATTAAAAATAATAGAGCAATAAAGTGGTAATATTTGTCGTCTTTGTCTTTTGTCTACTTTTTTCTCATCTTCCCGATTACCGGCCAACGCAGGCGCAGGCTTGCGAACGGCGAGTAATGGGCAGCTCGCCGTCCCACCGCCCGGTAACCGTCCGAACCGGGCTCAAGTTTCGACGGTGCGTATAAGTTCCACGCGCGCCTCAAGAAGATGTCAACAAACCGTAGGGGCCCAGCAGGGCCCTGGCTGGGACAAAGAAAAAAAAATTCGGCCCTGGTATGAAAGGCAACAGACAGGAAAACACAAAGGGATAGGAGTGGGATTAAAGTCAGTAAAAGTCTGACACTATCTCCCGCTCCAACCAAGGACTGGAGATGTCATTGGATGATTTTCCTACCTAAAAAGAAATTTAAAAAAATGTATTAGTATGTTAATATAATTTAAGGGTTTTTAATTCGGTCGCGGTGATGGTGGTGTGACGATCTGATCTTGTTCGCCGGGAAAAGTTGGCCGAAGATGACTCTAGACAGAGAGGTTTGGAAGGAAAAAGGCAAGACCTTTGCCCAGCAGTGGAACATACAATAGACTATAAAAAAAATGCATAACAGTGAACGAAATACATCACTATAGACACTTTTTAATCTAATCGATTGTTGATGGAAAAGAAATCCCTATCAGTAATTCGCAAAGACCGTGAATTTGTCTTATTTTCTTGGATATTTGTATTACGAGTAGTAAAGGTTTGTTCACAGATCTATTATTCTATACCTTAGTATGCAGGGCAGGGCGGTCTTTTGTGATAGTTTCAAATTTATTAATTGTCTTGTTTACATCAGTATTATGGAGAACACTACCCACAATACGACGTCCTTGCCTTTACACTATCAAAAGCTTATTTAGCTTCAACAAGGAAGCTTGTTGAACGAGTAACAGCAAATACAAAAACTAAAAATGTAAAGAAAATGTCCCATGACCTGCCCTAACTATTGGCAGTTACCAATATACCTTCAATCACAAACAACAACGAATGACCCTAATTACAAGCATATCTGAAGTCTGCGCAGGAAAACCTCACGAGGATAACCACACACTTAACATCCTCAAAACAAAACCTATTATAACTATAATGGCTGATGACAGAGCCACGAAAATTCACAGTAATAGCAGTTTTCCGTCCTCCAAATAATATACTAGCGTTTTACATAAGGACGGCTTACATAAGGCAGCGTTTAACATATGTGTGCGTGCGCAGGCTAGTCGCGAGTCGCTGCGCGGGAGTCACTTATGTTCCACTCAACCGCATTTGAGTCGTGGCCATCGGCGCGAACGGACGCGCGGACGCTCGATAAAAAAAACAATAAGAACCAGTGCTTGTGAGTGCCTGTGGAACACGAGTGTTAGAAAGTTCTGTTTAACAAAGTTTTTACACGCAAATAAATTTTTAATTTACCCTTTTTTCAACGATCTGGAAAAAGCTAGTTACGTGAATCTGGTTCGCCCGTTTTTCCGGTGCAGGTACGTTTTTTGTTGTAACTGAATTCCGCTTAGTTTTTTACTTGTTTATGAAAGGTTTTTATTAGTGTTTCAGATTGTTATATGTAAATATTATCTAGCTATAAGAATGTGTTATCGAACACTTTGTGTGAATTTAACTGTTGTTACTTTTTGCGTGAATATTTGTTGAAATTTTGCTAGCTACAAAAGATTTCACCGTAATCATTTGTAACAGATTTCGTTTCGTCAAAAAGTAGTAGAAATTTTCATCACCAGACTATTTTAACATTTTGCGTTTATTAATACAACATAGCTGATTCAATATTAACTCTTTTTTCGACCAAAACTTACTACTAGAGTCAAAAACATGTTTAAAAACTATCAAAGTAAGTAATAAGATTCTTATAAGTGATTTAAGTAGCTGATTCATCGACAAAATTCAAGGTTTTTGATCTTGAAAGGCATTGTAATCAACCTTCTAGTTTGTAAAAGGGTAAGCAGAGTTATAGTAAAACTGTCGAAAAATCTTAAAAATAACAAAAGTCCAATTGTTATACAACTTTAAAAGCTTCAGCGGTTTAATTAAGTCTTGTATGAAGAAGTTAACCAGACTATAAAATTTACATTTCGAAGACGATGGTGAATTTATGTTATAAGTACAGTACATTAAAAATATGATTACCAGGCTGAAGTTAGCTGAAGACTCGAAAAAATACTTTACCATAAAAAATATTCTTAAAAAGAATTACTGCGCCAGCAATTGTTCGAAGTTCAGAGCGGTCAAGAATATTTCGGATGTTTTGTAAAACGAGAAGATTTGTTGCAAAAAAAAAACTTTCAATTATTTGTCTTAGCAAAAATCCCTGTAAAGTTCTTTTGCTAATCAAAACTAGCAAAGACTGGCTCACATTTGACTACTAATCTTATTTGATGGTAAGCAACGATTTCGTCTTCATTCTCTAAAAGATAAATTTAAACTTCATGTACATTAGTGGTACATAGGCTGACTTAATGCCCCAAGGCATTCTCTACCAGTCAACCTTACCAAAAAGATAACTTCAGAAGGGTGCTTTCTAAAGAATAATCACGTTAACTGAAATGACGCCATATTTAGCTAGGAATATTTACCTTTATGTATATATAGTTTTAATTAGTTGAGTGTTTTTATTTTACTTAATCTAAATAATGAAGGTCCGTGAACTCAAATGGCTTGTAGATCGTGCATTTATGGCTTTTTTTTAGGTATTATAAATAATCAAATTACTCCTTTTTATCCAAATAGAGCGAAAGAGATTGTGCTTTACGATTTAAAACCCTTCAATCTTTCTTAATTTTTCCTTTACACTCCTGGGCACAAGATAACTGTTTTGAAAAAAAAATCTGTTTTGAAAAACCCTTACAGATCTTCCTTACACCTTCTAAGTATACGTTTTGATTTTAATTCAAATGATCCTGGATGCATCGTATTCATCGAAATATCCCAACACCTAAGCTACAATTTGCCTGCTGCAGTCTTCCCGTCTGATTATAATCTATGTGTCTTTAAGGCTAGAGTGAATAAGCTCTTAAACTAGTGCACCTCACTATCAACGATTGCATCTCTGCTTACCATCAGGTGGGATCGCAGTCAAGCACTAGTTTATATCAATTAAAAGAAACAGCAAATTTAACGCGACTGTTAAATTCAAATTGGATGAAACCGACTGATGCAAATTCTAAAATTAACACAACAACAACCAACGAGGTTCATTATATCTAAATTGAGATAACAATTTCTAACTAACTCACTGAAAAGCAATAATTTAAATTATTTAATTCATCAATCGCTAAAATATATTTCGAACGCTTAGGTAACTGCCAGCAACAGTTTACGTAAACGATCATAATACTTTTTGTCCGACGGTGGTCGTGTTCTTGCACAAATTGTTTGGTAGCAGAAAAGTATTGATTGTGGAATGATCGGGAAAATTTGTGCTCTTTTTTTTATGTATTTGGATAGTTAGTTATTTGTTTATAACTAACTGCTAATCAGAAAATAGCATATAATGCCTTTTCGGTCCGGACTATGTGTTTTGCTCCGTCTTTTATTCCGCGTACAACGTAGGACTGGAACAATTAGTCTGTCTTCCAGTCCGATTATAATTTTGGTGTTTTCAAGTGAATAGAGTCATAATAAACTAGTGCGCTTACCATCAGGTGCGATCGCAGTCAAGCACTAGTTTATGTCATTAAAAAAACAAATTCAAAAAGTAATGATATCTCACCAAAAAACATAAATGTAAAAAAAGAGTCAATCTATTGAATTCAAAATTATTATATGGTGTGAATTTCGATTGTCTTCATCGATAAAAAAAAAAATTGAGTTTCAAATGCCAAGTTTTGTCCTGCTGTGTTATTTTGTTCTGTTGTTGTTTTGTGTTTTATCCTGAAAATTATTTACTGATATATGTATGTAGATAATACATGAATGTGATGATTTTGGTGGTTTGTTTTGTAGTATCAACAAATCCTTTTTCATTTCTTTTGATTCAGTTTTAATGGACATAGTCAAGAAAGTATACTGGTAAATCCAATCTTAAAATATTAGTCAGTTTGCTAAATAAAGTAAACTTTTGGTGTTTTTACAAATCGTCATAATTTACTTAATTCTGAGTTTCAGCATCTTGTCCGTTTTTTTTTCTAATAGGAAGTAATTTTCTTTCCCATATAAAGTTTTTCTTTTGGGAACTGCTCATTCAAATTCCCTAAGTTACATAAATTGTAACATGTTTTCCTGGTAATATTATACATCTTTTTTAGTTGTGACATCATCAAAATATGAGGACATGTCAGGCTTTTACTGACAATTAAGGTCCTTTATTTTTCCCTTTGCGTTCTAGTGCCACGGAAATTCTTCCAAAAGATTAAGTATTACAACTACAAAATGCAGTATTTTCGGCTTTTCTTTATCAATAATCGTCTAAAACTCACTGGCCATCAAAACTTAACAAATCTTACATAAGCCAAGCAAGTGAAAACATTTTTTATCTAATGTTTCAAGTGTGGGAGCCATTGTCGCAGGTTCTAGGTTAAAGCTCTTTGTCTCAGGTTACGTGTGGTTCCCATAGCATATTGGTGTGCTGGATACTCATAATTGTTTTATTAAAAGCAAAAACATTTGTTGAATTTACGGAATTTTTGATTATTTTACGCTTTAGGTTTTTTTTTTGTTTGTTTTAGCTAGATTCTACTCATTTTGAACTTTTTAAACCTCTGGGAATCCACAAATATATAAGAAAACACCATGAAACAATATTTTATTAAAATTGACTATAAGACCAAGCGCCGGGCAAAAATATAAACATGATATAAATTAGTTGGCTTGATAAAAAAAATCATTTATTGACCCTAATTTACGATTTCAAACGTAGGTATATCTACGAGATTACGTCACGGAAATATTTGAAAGTTGTAAAAAAAAATAAAGCTTGTATTTTAAAAGCGCCTCGCAAAAAAAAAAACTTAAATAGTTTTTTTTTTATAAAAATAAAACTGCTGTTTCGGGGCCGCAAAGTCGACATAGTCCCGGGCGAAGTTCATAAAATACTCAGTGACTACAACCGGCCCTTAATTACTAGCCTCTGTATACCTGCGTAGAAGTTGCAAATAAGAGAAGAAGAAGAAGAAGAGAGAAGAGAAGTTGTTGCTATATATATATATATATCTATTAAGTTTTATATCGAACTAGAAATCTATGGATTTATTAAGTGTCGAGATTATAAAAGTAATGTTTCATTTTTTTACCCGGGGTAGTATAATGACAATCATTGATATCATAAAGCTGAAGTTTAGTTAAGAGTTTATTTGTTTGAACGCACTAATCTCAGGGAATACTGGTCCGATTTGAGAAATTCTTTCAGTTTTAGATAGCCCATTTATCGAGGTAGGCTATAGGTTATATAACATTACGCTACAATCTACGGGAGCAGAATAGTAACTAAAGATGCAGGTGAAACCGTAGGGGCTTCAGCTAGTGTTTATGACGTAGGCGAGCACTAAGAGAGGGTTTTCCAAAATTCTCCCCCTAAGGGGATGAAACGAGGTCCTAAAGGTTGTGTGTAGAAACCTATTTTCAGAGGCTGGTTATAAAAAAATAATACTGTAACTAATAATGACGTAATTTTAAAAATATTTCATCATCATCATCAGCCTTTTAATGTTCCCATTGCTGGGACACAGGCCTCCTCTTTAAGAGAGGGAATGAGCCGTAATCTACCACGCGAGCCTAGTGCGGATTGGTGAATTTTTGGTTCTAGGATATGCCGGTTTCCTCACAATGTTTTCCTTAACAGTTTTGAGAGCAGTGGTGATGAAATAAATTACACAAATGCGCCTGGCTGGGTTTGCACCCGCGACCTACAACTCGTAAGTCGGGGCCGATACCACTCGGCCACCACTGCTCCTATATATAAAAATATTTATCAATGCCGAAATAATAAAACTACAAAGCTGATGATTAGAAAAAGAAGCCCAAACTAGACTCTGACGTCAAGATCAAGATCATAGAAAACGGCGCGTTTTTGCGTGCGATGTCTGCCGTTTGCTTTTCACAGTTAGTATTCTACTTTTATATATTTTGTTGATAAAATGCAAAGATGGTAAATATTTTTATAATGCACATTTTCTATTGACAAGAATAATCAGGAAAAAGTCTATCACAGATATCTCCATTTCTTTGTAACCTTTGACTTTATTATAGAAATAAAACTTTTCTTCGCTCTTTCGAAATCACGTAATGTTTTTTTTTTTTGAGAAACGGTGGAAGATTTTCTGTATATTTTTAAATACTTAATAGTTTTGTTAGTTGATTTTTGAAAGAGTACTCGTAGTCAGCTATTGTCAATTGTTTTTTGTTCAGAATGTCTTAGTTGTGAGTCAATTCATTCTAGCTTAAAATGGATGCTTACTGCTAATCATTGTTATAAAAAATAGTTTCAGAACGTGCTTTCTTGATTATTCTGTAAATCCGAAACATTCTTCAGTGTTTTAGTTTTTCCGTTTTTAGTTTGATTGGTTTTGTCTATACGGCTTTTAGAACTGTCATAGTTCCTTCTACGTATTGATCTTATTCTTTGTATTTGTATTCTGAAAAAAGTAAACTATTTTATCTACTAGTATATTTATTTACTTGTTGCTTATTTAAAATAGAAAGTTTGCAAATATACCTTTGCCAGTAGAGTTAAGGCTTTTTTTATTTCATATAAACTAGTGCGTTACTGCAATCCCACCCAATGGTTAGCAGTGATGCAATAGTTGATGGTGAGGCGCACTAGTTTATTAAGAGCCTATTCACTCTAGCCTTGGTTTTTAGAAGGATTTTCTTTTTACTTATTCTATTTATATGATCAAACTGGCTTTGCTTAGTTCAAAGTAGAAAAATATGTTCAATTTCAAGACATGGTCAAACCGTATGACAAATTTCATCCCAAATTCAAATTTCATTCAGATATTTGAGCCTGAAGGAGTAATAAATGTACACACAAACATGCATACTTTTGTCTTTATAATATTAATAGTAAAATAATGAGATACACCCATCATATAAACGTAAATCATACCACATTTTACCCAGTATCATGTACTTCACACATTCCAAATTCAATATTCAAAAAAAGAACACCAATTCTGCAATAGCTTGTCAAGTGACAGTAGCACCTTTCGTCAAGACTTCTCTCTTTGTAAAAGATAGAAAAAAAAGACAGCAAAAAGTACAATGGACAGTAGCTAGCACTTTCTAAAATGATCGGCGACCGGCGCGCGCGCCGACGGCCACTAGCGAATATTGTAAACAGCGGTGTAGATCTGTTGACAGCGATTGATATTATGTGACGTATTTGGTGTATTGGATCAGATAATAGAGAATTAGATAATTGATTTTGTTTTTTTTTTTAGTTTTCTAGTCCGAAATAGCCCGAAGAATCGCTAAATTTAAATGGCAATAGGCAGGGCACATTGCTCGTAGAATAGATGGTCGATGAGGACGAATGGTTCTGGAGTGGCGACCACGTACCGGAAGACACGGTGGACCGATGACCTGGTGAGAGTCATGGGAATGTGATAGATGCGACATGCACATGACCGTTCATTGTGGCGACATTTGGGTGAGGTTTATGCCCAACAATGGACATCTTTCGGCTGAAATGATAATGATGATGATGATAAGTTTTCTAGTAAGACTTTGAAACCTAGTCGGGCTATCGCTGGTCTTCAAACGATTTAAAAGTCATGTCGTCTTTATTTCTTACGACAGCTTTCTCAGTTCAAAACGTAGTCTGTAAAAACTATTGAATGTTCAGTTATTTACTCAAAGAAGATTATTTAAACAAACCGAAACTTCGTCAGTTTAAAATTCGTGTTCAGTTCAATTTTCTAGTTTGTAATATTCCAAAGGTTATTGTTTACGCTCAGTTATGTGCTTGTTACTAAGCGAATTGAATTTTACTATTCAAATAAATACTTTCGAAACAGTTTAGGTTTTTTGCCTGATATGGTTAATCACATTGCAGAGCAGCGGTGGCTCAGTGGCAAGTCCCTCAATTTACAAGTTGTAGGTCGCGGGTTTGAACCTAGCCAGCCATTACTTTGTGTAATTTTTTTCATCACCGCTGCTCTCAAAATGATGTGGGAAAACATGGTGAGGACACCGAAATCGACATCTTTCATTGTGACATTCTTTAACCTGCACTGTGCTCGCGTGGTAGATAACGGCCTATTCCTTTTCCTAGAGAGGCCCAACCCCAACAGTGGGAACATTACAATGCTGATGCTCAAATGCTTCATCAGTCTTCATCAGTTGTATGCTTTCCAAAAGTCCAGGAGCCGGGGTACCTTCATTTTTTTTAAGGATAAACTTTAAAAACAGCTTTTAAGGTATCTAATTTATGTTTTACTGATACTCTGTTATCATTATTTATGCTTTATCATGAAACTAAATTGAATTGGCCACCGCGCAGTCATTTATAAATCAGCTTTAAATTAAAAGTCTTGTAAGTACTTAATTATAGCAATTAAACGGAGTACTTGCATTATAATTAATTACTAATCTGACTTACATACAAGGACCGTATCCTTTTCACTTGATATATTTTATAAATTGTTTTCTATCCACGATTATAAGGGTGGGTGGAACATAATAACTATAACGTCGTTTGTGGGAAAAACGGGTGAAAGTAACTTTTTTTTTTAATTGTAACAACCTAGTGTTTGACTACGATCCCAACTGACAGTAAGCACGATTGATGGTGAGGTGCACTAGTTTATTAGGAGCATGTTCACTCTAAGCACTTGTTTACGGAGACGCGGCGCGTTGTGCGGCGCGTTGGGCGTTCGTCGTACATTGCAGCAGCGGACCGCGTCTTCGCACGTGCTAACACAAACATATAGGGTGACTGGTAATTAGTGAACGATACTTAAACACATGATTGTAGTCATGATAACAAACAACTTTTACTATGGGAACAAACCTGAAATCGCAAAAAAAATCTGCTGGTCAGTACATTTGTGTTCGCCTAACTTGTTAAAAATGTACTGATTTGGCTGATATTTTCGCGATGTATCAGTCACCCTATATATGGCAATGTATGACAAGCACTAAGCCATATTTGTCACTTGCGGAATTTCCACGCTTTATGGCAATGCTTAATACTCTGTCTGAGGTAAAGGCAGCTCTTGGATCACGTGAAGTATTGACAAGGCATTTAGATTGTACAACAAACTAAAATAAAGATTATTATTCCACTTAATAGCAACTATTAAGAAAACAAGACATATTTTCATATCAATAGCCTTTTCTACTATTTTCAACCACCTCATTTTCGAAACCCAGAGCTTAGTGTCGCTACTAAATAAAAGAGTCCACAGAGACGACACAACTCGGAAAACTCACAGAAAAATTTAATTAATCAAATATTCTGAGACACGCAACAAATATCACATTCTCACAAAAGAACATTGAAGCAGCATTTGAATCGCAAAAAGATAAGAAACATGAAGCATCACGCATAATACCAAACTCCAATGACACAGTGATCACCGCATCACTGACTGAGCACGCCAGTAGTCTACGTCATCGACACACAAAACTGTTCGGCACCGCCACCCATGCGTTACTAGCTGAACTTGACTTACAATCAGCTGCTCATCCTGTACGAAATAACTGTTATAGCAGAGGAAAAGAAACATACATAAGGCACGGAAATGAAGAAAAAAAAAACAATATTGTTGGTTGAACAAAAGTTTGGTTAACAAATCTGGAGAAAGACATCATCATATTCCTGCCCTTGCCCAACAGGATCAATACAACACAGTTGATCATTATTCTCATCATCTTTCTACTATGCCGTTTTATTTGGGGTCGGCATAACATGTTTTTTCTTCCATTCTATCCTGTCGCCTGTCACGCTATCACTAGCTCCCTTTTCTTTTATATCACTTCTCACACAATTCACCCATCTTTCTTTGGCCTTCATCTCCCTCTCAATCTATGATTTGATCTTCTATTTTCTCAATTAACCGTAACTCTATAAATATGTCGTTTCTATCAAATCATTAGAGAAAGGCAAATACATAGTTGAAATTGAATATTTGTAAAAAGCATCACTGATTGTATTTAAAAAGTGGCAAGCTATAATGATTTTTTATGAAAATAAAGGTTTAGTAAGTTGATGAAAAGAAAACAAGCAACGGAAAGAATAACAAATTATAATGTCTAGCGGTTTCACCTACGCTAAAGCTAAAAACTACCTCAAGGGAACATAAAAATGGAATAAGAAGTAACCTTTCTTATACATTTATTCTTCCTACCTAATTTGATAAGTTTGTTTCAAATCCTTTAAGACATTTGAACGTGAAAAACTAACAAACATACAGTCGTACAAATTTTTGCCTTTATTGGTTTTAGTTCATGTGTTCTATAATATTGATAGCTTTAGCTAATTCATAGACTATGTCATGACATAGTTTCCTAAAAACTACTTTGAAGTCCTATATTAGTAACACAATAGATATAACGATAATCATTATGAATCAAAATAGACTATTCTGATGAAAGCAACATTCCACTGTTGACCGGCGATCCGGCGCGTGAGCACCCCACTTCGCGAATCGCTGCACCAGGATCATTACGTCACGGATACGCCACTGACCACGCCGATGACTCTGTTGGTGAAATACATAAAGTGCTAATGAAAACAAATGAAGTAGTAGGTAAGGATAGTGAAATGGTAGAACATAAACATTAAATAATTATTTGTATTAAAAAAGACTACACTGTGAAAGTGTGTAAAAATAAATATATAAATAATTTTTAAATTTGGATTTATGTACTTCTCTAAATAAATGAATAATAAAATACAATATGCTAAAAATATCCAACATTGTGATCTAGAGAACTCAAAATATACCTAGTAAAGCTCCTAAAATTTCGGATGAGCCAAATAAATACTACGATAAAGTAAAGAAAAACCAGTCACAGTTAACTAGCAAAAATAAAGCACTTAAACAAAAACTAGAATAACGCCAGTAGAAACTTTAAACCTAAAACTACAAAAAGCAATCTAATAAGCTCCTCTTTACCATTTAACATTTCCTCTTCGGAAAATACAGGTATGACGCTAAAATTGTCCCAAACAATTTGACACGAAATATCAGGACCATATGAACTCATCCATGCACCAATGGTGATGACATCATCATCAATGATGACGCTGGTCTCGTTAACTGCACACTAGTGATCCTGACGTGGTATGCAGAGGGTGACGCTCCAATGATACTCAGTCAATTGCATCGCGTTTTTATCAGACGGATTAAGTAAATTGTTCTTCATGACGTGGAAGGTGATTATTGGTTTGATTAGTAGTGATGATATTGTAATGGATGATACAGATGGCAGTGTACTGATGGCAGCAGTTTCAATAGACATTACAAGAAAAAGAGAGAACCACATAATTGCTGGTTTTGAATTTTATTTAGAATTGCATATAAGCATTAGAAGACATTAGAGGTGAGAACCGGGTGATCCGTTACACAGGCACCCATTTGTCTATCACAAAGTGTTACATGTGTGCATTGATATTATCTATCTTATGTGAAAACCTACATATTCATTTGTATACCTTTGTGATAAGTGAAATAAATGATAATGTATTATTATAATTTCTGGGACTTTTTATTTTAGAAATTAAAATCAAAATTTTGTTTTATTACATTTTTATCGAGTTTATGCAATATTGTTTCTACCCATTAAGACACCAGTTATGGGATTCTTACTGATTTGTGTATGTAAATTTTTAACTCTGTCATGTGGAAGATGATAATTGTTTAGTAAATTGTGAACTATATGAGTTAATTTGTGATGAAGATAATCATGATAATGGTAAGGGTATTGCAGATGAATGCACTAATGATTTCAAGCATCAGAGTAGAATTAAATAGCATGTAGAAAATATAAGAAGGAAAATAGATAAAGAATCACAAATCGCTAGAAGTTTTGGAGTTTTATAGTCAGTGAAGATTCTTGCTTTCGAAAAATAACCAAAAAATTAGTCTGTAAAGAATTTCAATTCAAAAGTTTTCTTTAGATTAGATTTTGATCGATTTTGTGTAATACTCTATATATCTAAAATTAATTGACTGCCCACCAATTTATAGTGTTTTTGCCGAAATAATAAAGATCATTATTATATAGTAATAGTTATAAACGCAGACTTAATTTTAAGGACTAGAGCAGAATTAATCAGTACGTAAGTATGTAGATAACATACAAAGGAAAAAAATACACATAGTGAAGCGCAGTTGCTAGTTTTTAGATTAAGTAGTCAAATTTCTTAATTTTAAGCTGTTGTAACTCCAATTGAAAACTTTTCTTTCATTTTGTTCAGTTTAATCTACTTATAATATATGCATAATTTAACTATAAATCTAATGTATCAGGCTTTCAACATCATTATACCATTGTCATTGCTAACATGGCGTGAGTAATGACAACACCGGAATCAATTCTTTCAAAAAACAGACCCAAAAAAATTCGTCTCAAATCCCAACACAATAGGGTACCAAAATACTGCCCGATTCAACATCAAAAGCCGTCCATTGACTTTTACTACCGTTTCCATCGACTACAGCACACCGCTAGCCGTAAGTGTAAGACCCTGATGAAGTCATTGAGCGAAACACAACAGTCCTTAGTGCTTCACTGGAGCATGATCCACGTGGAACCACTGGAGCAAAAATCTTCTTCTCTTCATGAACAGCACTATGGAACTAACCAACAGTTTATAGTTCATCGACACTATCTTTGATAGAAGTTATTTTCATCAAAACGTTATGTAGCATGGCCCCTGTTGCTTTCTTAGGTTTTAAATTATGTTTTTCTTTTTTACCAATATTATAATTTATTGACTTGTGCTCTAGATTATGGGCAGTCATTGAATGAAACACAACAATCCTATACTTCTCTTGCTTCACTGGGGCATGGCCTACGTGAAAGCTATCGATTAGATATAGTGGGTATTGAAGAACTCCTGCTTCAGGAATGAATTGTCCAATATTAGGGATACAAAGCAGCTCTTATACTAACAAATCATATAATTGTATTGGACTGGTTTCATTTCTTAAGTTCATGCTTTTATGATAATATTTATGTGCAATTATAGTAAGCATTTCGATTTGAATAAAATAATTTCCGAAATTTATCCTGCTGGTTCCAGCTTTATCCTGGTTATTTTCATTTTCACCAAAGTTTTTACTTTCTGGATGAAATATCAATATCATCCTCTCCAAGTTAAATGTTTTCCTTAGGACCACAACACAATCCAAGCACATTAACTGTTATTTCACAAAAAACTGTTTTAACATCCACAGAAGACACACGAAACAGTATGAGCAGTCATTGTGCGAATCAAACAAGCGTCCTGCATGTATGCTTCAGTGGAGCATGGCCCACGTGGGGCCACTCGACCACACATGGCCGCCACGCTGGGACGTGGTCATTTCATGCTTCAAGTTTGGCACCCTTCAATGATTTTTGCTGTTTGAGAATCAGCTGTTGTTATGAGTTTGTTTATTTCTTTAACTTCTTGTTCGTAATTTTTTATTTGATGTATATTATCTGCTATTTGCAATGGTACGTTACTTAAGGTCTTTAAAAGTACAATATGCCATATTGCTCCACCTCCTTCTATATGCATGTTAAGAAATGCGATAGTGTTTGCTTTGACGTACTGTACATTTTTACCATCATTGGATGATCTCCTTGCCTTCCACCATCTCCTCCTATTCTTCCTTGTCTTCGCCTTTTTCCAACTATCTTGGGGACGGTTTCCTGACCAAATGCGGTTGAATACCCGTGTTTAACATAGAGCGTATGTCTATCAGGTCTCTTAACCACTGGGATATCACAACAATGTAAGTTTTTACCATAGATAGATTTTTTTAGATGAAAAGTCATCAAATAACTTCTTCACAAATGTTTACAGCTGTACATTTATTTTCTATTTATTTGACATTAAAAGGTATGTTTGGTTGGTGCTTTGGTTTATCAACAGCCATATTAATTTATTTGTGGCTAAGTTTTGAACCAATCAAATAGTTCTATCTTTCCATCGACACAAAGAAGAGGGTCCCTATCTTTTTTTAGGTGATAATTCGAGACTGTGTCAGATTGAACCTTAATTCCTTCAGTAGCCTTTTGCGTTACATCGCCGTGGTAACAACATAGGTAGACTGTGGCACATAGGTGCTGTGGTGTGTGTGGTGCCTGTGTGTGGTGTGACTGTGGTGTGGGTGACTTTGTATTCATTGGTTCAGACTTTGTATTGCCTTCAGTCAATCAGTCTATCAATTACCGTTTTTATCTCGGATCTAGTTGAAAATGACTTCAGGAAGTAGATCATGGCTATCATTATTTCAGTTGACAAATGATTGGTCTGAACCATTTATTTGAGTTGCACAGACATATTGAATTATTTTGTTGGTTTATAATTTATTTGGGCAGTCCTCCAAACATGTATCAGTAGTGAAACAAACCCAGGGTCCATTTTATAAAGTGCCAAGCCAATGGAATTATAATTTTATTGTAAAAAAGAGATAGCTCTCACTTACAGCGGAATCATAACAGTTTTTTTTTGTTTGAGATAAAAAATCCTCCAAGGCGGTGGAGAATTTTACTGACTACAACCCACTTATGTTCTTCAGTTATCCTTGAATTCTAGGATCACGGTTTCCCTTGAAAAAAATCCTCATTGCTCTAGTGGGTACTGGATCTGCTAGGGCCCTACGGTTTTGCTGATATCTCTTTGAGGCGTGCTAAATACTTTGTGCTGTAACTTAGGTTTAAGAAGGTTTAAGACGTCATTGTAGAGCTCCAGAACTATCTTTCAGATGATTGCTCTGTTTTTTCACTAGTTTTTGTGAGTTATGATGTAATCGGTATGAGCACAGTGAGCAGTCACTGAGCGAATCAAAGAGGCATCCTGTATGCTCCACTGAAGCACCCACCACGTGGTGCTACTCAACCATGGACCGATGGAGACTTGTTTACTGAACTTGAGTGAAAAGCAGACCAAAACAGAATACAGTCCAAAGGATCTTGCATTTCAAAGAATTTTTCTATGTTTTTTTGCATTTCACTGGCCTAATGGTACACCCAACTCCTGCTATTCAAATATCAACCTTATTTCTATAAAGAAACATCATCATTACAGCCAAAAGATGTCCGCTGCTGGACATAGGTATCCCCCAAGTGTCACCGCAGTGACCGATCCTTTTTGTCTCGCATCCATCAGATACCAGTGGACCTCCACCAGGTCACCGGTCTACCTTTTAAGAGACTTATTAACGCTGCGTCTTCTGACAACAGTACTAACGGCTCTGGTAAATTTTGATGGCCAGTTGGCTGAGGCTGGGCTAACCATGTAAAAGTCACCAATTCAGCCAAGGAACTGGGCCTGCTCTGAATTCTTGAAGTTGTCAATGAATGGTTATGGTTTCAGATATAGTTACCACCAGACGTACTGTGATGCGAAACCGGTGCTTGATAGACATCCCACATTATACGCACAAGACGTTTTGGGATCACATTCACTGTGCGTACGGCTAAGGACGCACAGTTAATGTAAGAAAAACATCGCGAGGAAACCGGCAGGTTAGGTTAGGTTAGGTAGGTGTAGGTTACTTCAGCGTGTTCCACCGTCGCGTCGACCACATCATCACTTACCATCAGCCCCCCTAGCCAAGTAACAATCTTTTCATTTAGCGTGGACGCTTGGAGTTGAACACGCCCCCAATTCCCTTGTTCTGATCACGTGACTGAGCGTTTAGATGACGTCAGAACATAGGAATTGGGGGCGTGGCTAAGTGCAACCGTTCATGCTAAACGAAACGATTGTAACCAAGTTACAATCGTTTCGTTTAGCTTCTAGGGGGGGGCAGGTGAGATAGTGGTCAAGCGCGAGCCTGTTACTAAAAAAATTGTTATTAATAAAAAAAGTTTAAATTCTTTTGTTTATAGTAAGGTAGTTTTTGTATGGTAAAAACGGTATGAGCAGTCACTGAGCGAATCAAACAGGCGTCCTATATGCTCCAGTGAAGCATCCACCACGTGGGTCCAGTCGACCACGGATCGGTGGAGAAGTGCTCGTCAATGGACATGGACTAGAAAATGTATTGACGTATTGTACTTTAAAAGTCAGTAGGACAGTAATTTAAAAAAAAAAAAACATTTCAACTATGACTTACTTTGAATTCTAAACAAAACAATTGAAATTCCAATTTTTTGCAATAAAATATAGTTTGACAAGTTCTTAATTTTAAATTCGTAATTCAGAAACGGAGTTTTAGGGACTGCTTCTAAAAATAGCTGTGGAATAAAAGATACTAGAAAGAAATTGATATCAGGACAAATGAAGGACACAAGGGTGAGTTCATCTTGAACGTCATTATGTATATTATTTCTCTGCTTTCTTATATATGTATATATATATATTTAAATATATATATTATTTATTGCTTGTATTATATGTATTTTATTATTTATGTATTGTATATATGTAAATAGTACACCATAAACTACCTGCGTATCTTTTTCTTCTTCTCTGTCAAATCCATCCAAAGGTTGTCTGTAAGAGATCGCTTTTAGCGATAAGACCGCCCATTGTGACACCCTATTAATTTTAAGTTCTTAATGTAAATTTACTTTTTGGTGTACAATAAAGAATACATCTATCTATCTATCTATCTATCTTGCTCCACCCAAAGTGTGAGGAAAAAAGTATTGTGCACCACACGTTTGTTCTCGTCACCGTATGGCAAAACTGGTTAGATATTCAGGTTCTAATAAATTATATTTAAGTTGCAAATAGGTTTTAATTGGGATTAAATAAAAATATCACAAATACACAATTAAATACATTACATAAAAATACGGATAATATTTTTGTGTTCACCAAAAATCTAAAGGTACATCTATGTATGCATTTCTAAAATATTGATCTTAAACCCGTTTAATTGTTTTACTATAATCAAACTACTCGGCCAACAAAATATGTTACATCAAACAAATTCCAAATTAACACCAAGATATAACACTTTTTTATTGTAGTGCGCTGCAAATATTCTATTGTAACAATAACTATTTTATTCTTCCCCGAAAAATACTGATCGTGCACCAAATATTCCTGAATGTTACACAAAATATTTAGTATGCATCCTAGTACCGTATACCCATTTAAAACGGTTTTGTACAACTTTTATGTTACTGAAATAATTATAATTGAAGAACAAATAATGCTTTTCGTAAAACATTACTTCTAAGACTTATATTTATTTTACTGAAAATGGTTTTCAGAATGTGCTGGGCTCACGCTAAAAAGAATATTCAGAAATAAGTAGTTAAACTAGTAGACAAACGACTTCAGAAAGATCTTCTACAAGGCATCGACATTTTACATTCTGTCACAGCACCGGGCGTGTTCAACACCGCTTTAGCAGCTTTTTTGAACAAATATAAAAGTCAAAAGGCTTTTATTACATACTTCAAGGAAGAATGGGTAATACAAAACCCGAATTGGTACCTAGGCGCTTCGGACGGATCTCCATCTACGAATAATGCACTCGAGGCTTTCAAAAGGAGCATAAAAGATAGCCACACCCTTAGAGAACGAATTCCACTGTCCCGGTTTCGTGCTGTTACTCTTGACATGGTCAAGCAGTGGTCCGAAAATTATAAAGTGGACTCGTTTTCAAGCACACCTTTGATAGAACTATCTGATTGGACATCAGCATACCAATGGGCGAAATTGAACAAAAAAGTGAAAACCATATCAACAACAGCGATACAAAAATCTTATCTAGTCGAAGGTTCAGCAACCAATAATGTTCCAAACGGGCAAAGTTGGGAGACATTCGATGAATTCCAGAAATTTGCTTTTACTCACTGGACAGTTGTCTTGCCTTCCCAAAATAGTGACTGGGTAAAGGGTCAATGTAACTGCCCCAAGTTTTTTAAAAATTATAAATGTGAACATGTTACTGGACTTGCGATCAGGCTGAAATACATAACACCTCCAGTAGAAGCCAAAAACATAGCCATCGGGCAAAAACGAAAACGTGGGCGTCCTACAAAGGCAAAGTGCGCTTTATTGGTGCAATAATTTAAAGAAGTACTGCAGAGATTGAGTGGACTGATAATGTGAACATTGTAGGAGTAAAGACTTTGTTTAACATTTTGAATTATTATGGTTCGTACTGATTAGTATTAAAAAAACATTTTTAGTAAGCATTACATTTTATAATGTGTTCATTTTTTATTAATAAAGCTACATTGGACATTAATTGGTGTTTGATTCAAATACATTTTGCAGTGCATTATCTGAAATAAAACTAAAAAAATAAATGCTTGTTTTTAAAATTAGGTGTATTACTATTTTTACAAATTTGCAACAGTTGTTAAATAGATGGTCGTTATGACATATTTTAATGAACATATTTTGGTGCACATTCAGTATATTTGGTGGAACACAGGCAAAATTAGGTAAATGAAATGGGAATAAATAGAAGTACTTTTAAATACCATCCTAAAAATACTTACTAATTAAAACTATATATACACTAAAGGCTACTCCTCACTAAAGTATGGTGTCAAAAAACTCCTCCTCAACGCTGTCGACTGAAAGTGTACCCAAAAGGCTGGCGGCATTGCTACGTTGTATGGCAATGCTTAATCTCTGACCGAGGTAAAAGCCAGCCTTTGGGTCACGCGAAGTGTCAACTAAAAGTGTAAAAAAAAAAACACTTTTAAACACGTCAATCTTTTTGTCAGTTCAAATTAGGTGTGGCTTTTCTTTTAGGTCACTACCCTACGAAGAAACACCGAAACAAACTCAGGGTTCAAATTCTCTTTTTTTTTTTTTTGTTGGTCTAGTGGTTAGTAGCCCTGACTGCTAAATGGCGTCGTGGGTTCGATTCCCACCCAAGACAAATGTTTGTGTGATGAACACGATCATTTGTTCTGTGTCTGTGATCTATTATATGTATGTATTTAGATATATATAAGTATGTTTATATTAAGTATTATATGAGAACCATGCAGATTATTAGTATTTAAGGTAGTCTTGTGGGGATAGAACCACACAGATTTGAGTGGACTTATCCAGTCAGTGCAAGCATTTGTCAGTATTTGTATAACTCAACTCAGGACTACTAAGGAGTTTTTCAGTCAGTGTTGTCAGCCTTGTTCAAAGGCTTAACGTACTCATATGTTAAAATTTTCACCCATCCACATACCGACCTTGGGAAATGTTGCTTAACCTCGAAGTCGGACTTGTTTAGTTGTTATTATATTAGTGACAAACTCCTCGAATTATAATGACACAATGATACAATACTAAACTAGGCTAAACCCAAACCAATCAAGTCATGGTCGTACTCTACTCTAAATCAAACGATAATTTAGTGACCCTAATAGTATCGATAAAAAATATGACCATCGCAGAGCATCCCTGGCTTATCGACAAAAACTTCGGAGGTCGGTTGACTAACGATTTTTTGTCGATATCGACAAGGTTACAACCTTATTGTTTGCGCAAGTACGCCCTGAAATTGTTTGTAGTGCTAAAAGATTGTGGCCCGATTTGTAATACTGCAAATCCATGGTTATGGAAGCATTAGGCAAGATTTTTTTACAGTAAGAGCTACCTGAGCCGCATAGCAAAGCGGTCATTGAAATTAGAACTAGCTTCCAAATTGTTTGCGACTTATATTAAAAAAGCGTTAACTAGAACGAATAATCCTTTCGAAAATTTATTTCGATAGTTTTATTTTTTTCTCAAAGTATTTGGGCCCAGTAGGTGGCCACGCTTATAATAGTATCAGTGGCATTATTTCCAAAACAGATGTAGGGATACTTTGAGCACTCTAGCAAGTGGACCATCGTTTGGTCAGGAGCACCGCAGTCGCAATGGGTGTCGAAGGGATCTATAATCTCCCATTTTGGTACGTGTATTGATCGCTTGTCAACTTAATCTAAAATATGGCATCAAAGATTCCTCTGCATCGCTGTCGACTGGTAATGTGCCCAAATGACTGTCAGCACCGCCATGCTGTATGACAATGCTTATCCTCCATCCAAGGCAAATATGTTCAATTCATGACCACTGAGGTTGTATCTTCAATAACATCAAACATAGGCCACAATACCAGTCAACAGTAATTAGAAAATCTTCTACTGACACTCAATTTTCACTCTTACTGCCTTAAAAATAAAAGCGAATACTTGACAAATGCGCCTGATTCACCATAAAATTATTAGCTCATAGTAATCACGATTTTTAATGTAACAGTGCAATGTGACAATCAGTTACTTAATTTGTGTGATCAATCGCCTGAATGGTCATTGGACGAAAATCAGTGAGACTTTTTACTCGATTGGCCCAAAAAAAATGTTTATGCATCCGAGTGTATGTAGGTATATGTAGGATACACCTTTAAATTTTGGTCGTTTTAACCCCGCGGAGGGTCAATTCGGTACTTGAAACACTATCAATTTGTAAATATAAAAATGAAAAATACAGTACTTTTTTTTCAAACTCGAATTAATTCACGCATGTACGAAAATAATTTCTTTATGTAAACGTCAGCTGAGCGAGGCCTATGAACTGTAGGTAGTTAGTACGCAACGACCAACAGCTACTTACAAGGTCATTGACTCGTTTAGTTAAAGAAATCAATTTCGTACATGCGTGTATTAATTCTAGTTTTAGAAAAAAAAGTACTTTATTTTTTAATTTTATCTTTATAAATCGATAGTGTTTCATGTACCAAATCGACCCTCCATGTGACCACAATGACCAAAATTTAACGGTGTATGTGTATATGTCTATTTTTATAAAAGCCCTTTTTTGAGATAAGAAATCATTTCTTTGCGTTAGAGTTTTACTGAATAAAACCTTATCTTATGTTCCTTATTTTCCTTGCGTTCTAGGACCCTAAGTTTTCCTTTCAGAAGTGATTCCATGGCCCCGTTAGGCATCAACCCTGCTGAGCCTACGCTTTTGCTGACATCGCCATGAGGCACGTGTGCAATAATACACGCCATCGACGACTCGGGCTCGGTATGGACAGTAACCGGACGGCCGGATGGCGAGCTATCTATCGCACGCAGTCCGTAGGCCCACGCCTACGCTGGCTGGGAACACGTCCTCCAACTCTACCCTAGAGCGAGAGAAGTCATTGGGTGATTTAATTAACACCCAAAAAAAATCTTGATATATGAATCTTTTGGAATATTAGTATGTGGAGTATCACCCGGGGCCCTGGGACGAAGGCAATGAATGGAATAGGGTAGGTTTTTAGTCAGTAAGAGTCTGACACTATTTCCCGCCCCACCCAAGGGTGGGATTTGTCATTGGATGATTTTACCTACCATAAAAAAAAATGTGGACTATCAAAATAAAGGGCTCGAGGTGGCGATTCTAAAAATATAACCCAACATAATTCGGAAAAATAAAAAATATATTTTCAAAAAATCAACTGTAAAAAAAAACAATTGCAGTGCTAAATGCCAAATAAGTAATTTATCAACCAATCAGTTACAATAGCATGAAATTTATAATAGAACTAAAAATAACTACCACCAACTGAGAATGAAAAGTGACTTGTTTGGGACATTTTTTTATTAATGACTCGTGCTTGACCACTATTTCATCTGATAGAAAGCGACGATGTGGTCGATGATGGAGCATGCTAACCTAGAGAGTAACCTACTCACTCTTGACTTTTTTTTTTGTTTGTTATAAATTAGTGCTTAACTACGTTCCCACCTGATAGTAAGCAGTGATGCAATGTTTGATGGTGAGGCTCACTAGTTTATCAAGTAACTAACTATCTATTCTCTCTATAATCTTAGTCTCTGGAGGTGGTGGGTTTGGTTCTTACCTAGGACAAATGTTTGAGCGATGAGCATGATCATTTGTCAGAACAAATGATCATGCTCATGTTATAGATAAAGTACACCCAAACACAGATGTCTAAGAGTACTTTATCTGTAATATGTATGTATTTAGAAATATATAAGTATGTTTATCAGTTGCCTAGTCTTCATAGCACAAGCTCTGCTTAGTTTGGGACTAGATGGCGTTGTGTGAAAGTTGGGAAATATTTTAAAAAAAAGCTCGGAACTCAATACTCTTTTTTATGCTCAATAGTTGTACTTACGATTACGAAATCAAATGTAATCTATAAAAAAATATATCACAATGGCGTAGTGACGGAATCTATTTAGAAGGGCTCAGTTCTAGCTTCGTGCGTGACTAAACATCGGCCTGACCTATAGACAAAAAATACATAAACATAAACAATTTTTTTACTATTATATTATTGATAGGCTCGCGTTTGTCGACCTGATACTAAACGAAAGCGACACTTCGATTTTTTTAAACTGTTTATTCACGAAAATACATGAATACTTTTACATCAATCTTCTGCCAAATTGACTTGGGTCTTGTAGTAAGTTACAAGGAAATATTGCGTTCAAATTATATTGGCCACTATGATACAAGTGGAGAAAATTTGTCATAGCGACCAAGGCGGAATGCATCCGAGCCGTAAGCATATGTGAAATGGAGCCGAGTGTTGCAGTGACAATTTTTCTCGTACCTATCAAACGACGTTTTTCAATACACTTACCAAGAAATAAAATAACTGGGGTTGACGCTTGACTCCTTAAATACTTTTCTGCACTAGTGTGGAAAACAGTAAATTACTTGTGTAATTGCTTGTCTTATAGGGGGAGGTGTGTTGAAAAAGAAGTACTGCGCAACCAATTGTGCGAAAATTTGAGCGGTGATATTTCGGACGTACTGTACGTAGAATAAAATTTTTCTTAGTTAGTTACAAAAGAAAAAAACGTAAGCAAAGATTATAATCACTATCCTCGAGACGATAATGACACAATTAACGCAATCTTAGATTAAATCCATCTTAATTAAAAACCCCTTGCATACTTAACCGATACTCGATTCTCCAACTACCCACCTTGAATCGTTTAATAAGTCACAGCTCATCAGAAACCTGTAACCGTTTTAATTTGGTTGCTTTGACCTTAGCACCGAGGTGAGGTCAAGTTTAAACGTGAGAAGGCCATGATTTGAAACGGTTTACTGAAGTTTTTTATATTTATCAACATCGTTACATCAATATTTTTGTGTAAAATATTGGTAAATTCATTCATGAAGTCGTTTTCACAACTTTTTTTTTGTCCTTTTATTGGCTTATGTATCTACATAATATATGTACTTAAAAATTTAAATATTGACTAAACGATTTATACTAAAACCTAACCATGTAGGTACATCACTACATAGTATAAAGCAAAGTCGCTTCCCGCTGTCTGTCCCTATGTATACTTAGATCTTTAAAACTACGCAACGGATTTTGATGCGTTTTTTTTTAATAGATAGAGTGATTTACGCAAAGTGTCGATCAGTCGGCGTTCAATTTCCTTAAAAATTTTCACTTTTTCAAACTATTTTGGGGTGCAAATCTAACTAGATGGTTCATTTCATAGTGTCCGACATTTGCGCTCAGTTTTCGGCGTATATCATCGTTATTTATACAACATCATATTATTGAAGGAATAATTTTGTATACATATATGCATAGCTTATGGTCTATGTTTTAATAAAAAAAAAAACATCAGAGTTATGATTTGGGTTTCAAATCTAAATGCTTTTGTCTAATCTGTTTTGTGTAACATGCCCGACACTAAAACAAAGTTTTCAATAAAACCTTTATTTTTATCTCCATTTTCCTAAACAAACTGTTATCTTTCTAGTACATAAGATTATCATAATAACAAATAAAAAAAACATATCCAGAAAAATCACGTGATAACTGTATAGGCCAGTATTTAAAACATGTAACATGCCCGACAGTGACCTACACTGCCGTAACTTACTGCCTAATCTACGTTATTATACGTGTACGTATTTAACCTGCGTTAGGAAAATCCTTGAATTCTATGATAAAACTAACTTGGGTCAATGTCCTTTAAAACAAGTTAGCCTGGTCACTATACTTCGGTATAATTTTCTGACAACATTTTATCAGATTTAATATCGATCATTTTGTTGAATTAGAAAGTTTACGATACGATACATAAAGACAATAGATGACAGAGAATTTATTTAAACCATTTCCCCAATTATATATGAAGTAGAATTGTGATTTTTTTAACTGATAATCGTAAAACCGTTAGACACTAAAGACTGCTCGTACAAAACTAACATATTCCAATGTCTCGGTATAAAAAAAACACCAATAATAATATTAATATTCCACAACTATCACACAACGCCGTCTAGTCCCAAGCTAAGCAGAGCTTGTGTTATGGGTACTAGACAACTGATAAACATACTTATACATTTCTAAATACATACATATTATAGATAAATTACATCCTGACGTACCTGAGCACCCAACTATCACACAGATTTCCAACGTATCCTGTAGAGAAAATACCTGTCTGAACCTATTGAAGATTACCGTCTACATAATGTTACGTTAAGCACAGCTTCAGCACCTTACTGGACTCGCAGAAACTTACTTTAGCTGGCAAATGATAAGAAAAATCTTTCATGTACCTTCGAGCCGGATTAAAGTTGTAAACATAAGTATTTAATCCAAGATTGACCGTTACTAAACAGAAAATCATTATAATTCTTTGACGAACTATTAATATTACGACTATTATTTCTCAGAAACAAAATAAAAAAATCAATTCATCCCACAAAAAACACAGCATCAACTCACACAAAAAAATTAAACAAAACTAACACTTTAACTATGGAATAATTTCCTACGGGAAACTAAATTTTACATGCCCCCATTTCCCATGGCGTCCACAATAGTCAGAGAGGCAGACGCCGACACCAACATGGCGGCGATGACGTCACACCGGAAACGACTCCGTTTTGAATTTGGAACGGTCGAGCGAGCAATGGCGGAACATCCGGCGAGCGAAGACGTTACAATGAGTGCGCGTGCGATGCGACGTTGAAAATGTTTTATGTAGATCTATTGATCATTGATCTTTATATATCTAGATCTTTACTGTTTTATTTGTTTTAATAGTTTATCTTTACCCTCTAAATTTAAATAAGGTGCGATCATATCATCGACGATTAGGGAATGAGTGATTTATTAGATCACTTTAAAAAAGGGGGGGCTATGGTAATCGATTTTATGATCTGTCATTTAACAAAGTAACAAATACTGACTTGTCCAAGCTGCTAAAGTCTACTTTAGATTGACTTATTTTTTTTTTACAATACACTTAGTAAAAAACCCGCTTTTCAGCACTAGTGCAGAAAAATTCATGAGCTCACGCCTGCCTCAGTTTATTACATTCATCGTCTGCCTATCTGGTCGCTGAAGGACCCCACTTGTTTCTAGTCAACCCCCGTTTCTTTGATTGAAAAACTTCCTCCACTTGTATCAAGATTTAACATTTCATACATTTTTGCAATTCCAAAAGATTATTTGCAAATATCTCTTTCAAATTGCGAACAACATATTTAATTATAGTATACAGCTACTATTTCACTCTTCAATTTTAAAAAACGAAATTAATATTGCTCTACCAAAGACCACACACAACTCTACTAGAGATGGCAATAACTTAAATAGAGTAATCATACTATTGACTGATCTTCTTTTTTTCCCAGTAATAAGTTTAGTGGTGTAACAAAACCCGGAATATGGTTTGAAACCGGTCTATTCGACTACTGTACACGAGTATGTGGTGTATATTTATTTTATTTATCTATAAGGCAGACTCAACGTTATGGCTGGAAATGGTAAACAGACTGATAATTGTGCGGTTAGGCGTAGTGATGGGACACTAGAACGTTGTCGATTTGAGTAATTTTTTTTTTTTGGTGGGAAAGTCATCCAATGACATCTCCGCAACCCTGGGTGGGGCGGAAGATAGTATCAGACTTTTACTGATTAAAAATCCACTCCTGTTTCTTCTTTGCCTTTCATACTGGGGTCTATACCGGGTCTAATCTTCCTTTTAGAAATCAATCTTTGGCCCCAGTAGGCTTCGACCCTGCTGGGTCTCTACGGTGATTTTTTTAAGCTTTTAAAGTTTTCTCGAACTACTACATAAGTTAGGAATATGTTTAGTTATTACAGTGTTTTGACAGGATCAAAAATTAAGTGATTACAATTATATGGATCCTTTATTTTCATTAAATTGAATAGAGTCTTCTATTGGTAACAAAAGGCGACGAAAATTGAAGTTTCTTACTATGCTAAAGCTTAATTCTTATAAGCCTTGTAATTCTCCCACTGCTGGGACTCAGGCCAACTCTGTAGTAGAAGGAATGAGCCGTAATCTACTTCGTGGGCTTAGTGCGGTATAGTCTGATGTCGTCAAATATTTTTTTTTTCAGGATTTTAGCACGATGTTTTCTTTAACCGTTTTGAGAGCAATAGTGATTAAATAAATTAAAGAAAATGTATTTTTTGCTTGAGTTTGAACCCACGTCGTGCAACTGGTAACTCAGGGTCATTTGACATTACTACTACTGTGTCACAATTACTCAGTTATGTTATTTTGGTTAAATTATCCGATAAATGGAAACTTGTTAATATACCTAGGTTACCAATAAATCGATATATTTCAATCACGTGTTTTGACACTCGTGACATCACTAGCTCTGACCACTGCCATCTCGATACAATATTAGTTTTCGATATTTCGTTTCTTAATAATTCCAAATAAGGTAACAAACTGTAATAAGATTTATTTCATTTAAGTTTTTTTTTTAAACATTCCAACATGATATTTGAACGAGAATGCAACAATATCAGTTAAATGCTTCGGGGTTTCATCAAATAATTGTT
The DNA here is from genome assembly GCA_958295575.1 of Leucania comma. Taxonomy (NCBI): domain Eukaryota; kingdom Metazoa; phylum Arthropoda; class Insecta; order Lepidoptera; family Noctuidae; genus Leucania; species Leucania comma. The sequence continues at coordinate 2,251,004 of OY282488.1, forward strand.
GACTAGTTTTTAAGAGCAAACTTAAATGGCAATTGGCAGAGCATATTGTTCGCAGTACAGGTGGTCGATTGAGACGAAAGTTTCTGGAGTGGCGACAACGTACCGAAAGAGGCAGCGTTGGAAGGCCTCCCGCAAGATAGACTGATGACCTGGTGAGGGTCGCACAGGACTGGTCATTATGGCGACACTTGAAGGAGGTCTATGTCCAACAGTAGACATCTTTCGGCTGACATGATGATGATGATGATAGCTTTTAACTTCTATCCCAAAAGTAATATGTTCTCTTGGAATAATGTTCCTATTATGTGGACAAAACCGCTGACAGCATCTAGTTTAATTGTTTGATTGATTTTAAGCGAAATACTAGGCACGAATACTTGGATATATTTTGTCTTGATAAGTTTTTTTTATTTTATTATTTATCATATAAAACAAAGAATACAGGATTATCTATATTAAAGCCACGAAGGTTTAAACTTGTGCTATCATAAATCTATCCTAACATCGAAATTGTACGTTATTATAACAATTTGTCAAATGATTAGGTCTTTATATATTTAATTAAACAATCATTCCTATAAAATACTTAGGCAAGTTTCCACTTGATATTTTTAGGTGTAGTATTAAATGTATCGTCTATTTTTACTATTGACTATCACTAACACATGTCAAGAATTTATTACTAACCGACAACTATTAGCAGAATGCGGGTGTCGTTGTCAGTTACCGCATTTTCCTTCACGATTTGAACTTGCTGATAAGGAGCTAATGACAACTTCGTCTATTTGTAAACGTCTTATGTAATATTCAGTTACTGTTGTATTTTCCTTTTTTTTGGATTTCTTCTTTTTCCTGCCCTTATCCTATATTAATTGGTATCGGTGCAACACGTGTTTTTCTTTCACTTTGTTCTGTTACCCATCACCATTGATATATTCTGCTGTTTTGATTATACGAGGTTTTTATTGTTGTTTTCACTTAGGTCTTCATGGGCCTTTACAAAAGATTAGAAGTATGTGTTTCGTGTTTTTGTAATTATCAGAATTCTTAAAGTAAATCTCTATGACAGCCCGTGAAATCCAAATTTTGTTATTTTTTTCTACATTTTGAAAATCAATGTTAGGTTCTATGCTCACTGCAATATGATTTGCGATCGTAACACATATTTATTTACGGAATTATAATCACTAAAATCTTCAATTCAAGCCTCTCTATTATTTTAACCATTTTGAATGGTTATTTCATGAATCAAGAAAAATCAGTATTGTGACTACATATTATTCTTTGTTTACGCATCTTATGATGTTATGTATGTGGAGAACATTTTGGTAACTATGTTCCTTAAAAAAATTATTATCGTCTTCCTGCCCCTATCCCATATTACTTGGAGTCGGCGCAACACGTTTTTTGCTTCCATTCTATGCTGTCGTCAGTCACGCTGTCACTGACTCTCTTTTCTTTTATAACACTCCTCACACAATCTATACATCTTTTTTTTCTCCTCTCCCTCTCCATCCATAGATACCATAGCGGGACTATTAGTTAGGTACCGTGCAAATCTATTTACGGCTCTGAAGTGTTAGTTAGTCTTGATTGATTTTGATTGCTCTTGCTAAATTGCCTTTCATTGCCACTATTCGTAGACCATTACGGTCTTCCCATCCGATTACAATTTAGGTGTCTTTAAGGCTAGAGTGAATATGCTCTTAATAAACTAGTGCGCTTCACCATCAACGATTGCATCACTGCTTACCATCAGGTGGAATCGCAGTCAAGGGCTAGTTTAAAATAACATAACTACTTCATTGTGACGTAACTACAAATTTACAGTTATCAAATTTTATCCTATATTTTTGCTAACCTTGCTTCATGCCAAATTTCAAGATTCTAGGTCTCTTTGAATTTTGATTTCTCGTTAACTCAGAAGTTTTAATTTTTTCACAGCTTCAAGGGACTGCAGACCTGAGTATATGGTTAAAAATTTCAATTCGATACCTTCACGTGTTCCTGAGACAGGCAGACGGACAACAAAGTAATCCTATACGGGATCCGTTTTTTCCTTTTGACATAGGAAACTCTAAACAGCCTACGTTTACGTGTAAACCATGAAGTCACTATTTCAAGTTTAAGGGCCGGTTCTAGTCACTGTTTTTTTTTTGTATGATCTTCGCTCGGGATTCGGGATCGCTGTTTTGGGGCCGCGAAGACGACATATCGTCTTCACGGCCCCAAAACAGCGATTTTATTTTTATATAAAAAAAAAACCACTATTCAAAATTTTTGTTCTTGCGAAGCCCTTTTAAATAACAAGCTTTATTTTTTTTTGTAACTTTCAAATAGTTCCGTAACGTAATCTCGTAGATAAATACGTTTGAAATCGTAAATTAGAGTCAGATTCGCGATTTTTTTTTTAAATTTATATCGTGTTTTCATTTTTGCCAAGCCGTTGGCCATATAATCAATTATAATAAAATAAATTTTCATGGTGTTCTCTTTTATATTTGTGGATTTCCATAGGTTTAAAAAAGGTCAAAATGAGTAGAACCGGGCCTTAATACAATACTTGGCCATACTAACCATATTATTATTATCATTATCTATAAAGAGGTCGGCAAGACAGGTGACTAGAATGAACTCCGTCACGCTAGTGACTCTGAAGGGTCAGAAATAGTGTACTTTAATTCACTCCCTTATAACAGCCAAGCGTATTATCGACTTATAGAAATAAAGAGTGAATTGTAGTACGCGGCAAATAAGTTGAACCTATGCTATAGCGCAGCCCTCACTTCGATTGAGACTCGGAAATCGGTTACTGCTTATTCAAGGTCAACCGAAATGATGGTTCAACTTGTGTGACGTAGATTGTAAGGAGCTACGTGTAACCATAACAAATGTTTCAACTTATTTGCAGCGTACTATAAGAACGTTGAAATAGTTAAAGAAAGTTGAGGACAGTTTGTCAGCTGTTCTTCGAATGACAATAAAGGGGTATGCCCGTTATCGATACAAACTTTGGCCCACTTTATGGAGATGACTTAAATTGATAGTTTTTACTCTAACTAGCAATTTACCAATGACTTCAATGGCGACGATGTTATAATAAAAAATATATATATATTTAAAATGTATTTTGAGGGTAACTTTAAAAAACTAATATTGACAGTCTTTATTATTCATTTTCATTTGGCTTGTGCAAAGTATCAAATATAATATAACCCAACGAATAAGATTATCTCAGCAAAACACCACGCAAACCTACGAAGTATCATAATTAACAGACAGCGCCCTTCATTCTCGTTCCATATCTGCACGGTCTTTCAGGTCGACAGTAGTAAATGTCCTCAGTATTTAAAACTAGTTTATAAATTATTGTATTTTTTTTTGCTTGTCAAAATTGATCTCTTTTTATTATTATTTATTGGCGTAAACAAGATACTTGTTTACTCCAATAAATCATTGTGTCTTTTTTTGTAAATTAAATAAAAAAAATAACAATTACATTGTGTCTCATGGCTGCGCCAAATAGGTTCAGACCAGCATATAATTCAATTGCATTTAACCTCATCTTAGTTCGAATGAGCAAAGCATTTTTATTGTAAATACTAATAAACCGACTAGAATCAATAAAATTATTTAGAACTGTTACCGCGGCCCTGGAACGTTAAGGAGTCTAAGAGAGTCTAAGAATTATTTTGGGCATAGTCCTTTTGTATTTGGAAGATTTGAATGCATTTGAATGAATAATACAGGCCTATATCTGTATTTAATCCTCATTTCTACCTTAACCTTTTGAATACCGTAATTAGAGACACAATAGAAAGACAATAGGTGCGCGGACACCGGTGTCCTCTTAGGAATTAATGAACAACTACATTAAACCGAGGCACACTTGAGCCACGTTTGATTTATACGTAATAGCACGACGCGTCGCGTGGATCTAATGTAGCTCTACAAGACAGTCTAGTTGCCATACAAAATGTATGGAGACCGACGCGCCCAAATCGGCGTACGTGGCTCAAATGTGCTTGATGTAATTCTACCTTAAAGCTAGAACTACATTAAACCGACGCACATGTGAGCCATGCCTGATTTTTACGTAGCGTCGCGTGGATTTAATGTAGCTCTATAAGTTTAATTAGCATACAAAACGTAACGCGCCTAGTTCGGCGTACGTGGCCCACGTGCAATGTAGTTTTATCTTAAGGATATTCTATTCTAACCCTCCACCAATCATCTGACTTCAATAATTCAGTTTTCTGGTCAGCAATGATCGGCTACTAGCAAAGGTCACCGCCAACCTACGGAAGCGGTTGCGGTCGCACCTGCCGATGACCGTTTCTTATTAGCCGTGATTGTTTTCTATTTCAAGTATTCGCCAATATTAGGGATTTCGTTTCCTGTTGGTTTGCTCTTGATACAGTTGGTTTGTGTTAACTGTGTTTTGAAAAAAGGTTTTCGTTGGCTGGTGTTTTTTTTTTAAGTTTTTTTTTTCTGTTTTAAGTAGTATTTTGTAATGACTTTAATTTATTGGAATTTTTGTATTTATTTATTATTATTATTTTTTTGTAAATGTGAAAGATTCTTATATGGGTTATTTGCTCCAAGTACCTGAAGTCAATGAATTTTTATTTATTTAATTTAATTACTTCTCCAGCTCTAGGGCGGTACGTAGGGCGTGTTAGACTTACTAAAACCCACTCCTTATTCGTTCTTTGCCTTGCGTCCCACAGGACCCCAGGGTTCCCAATTGGACAACCCATAGCCCCAGTAGGTTTGCATTGGATGGTGTCGTTTACTATTGTGAGTATTTCTACTTTACTATAGTATTTTTAATTTACTATGTTTTACTAACTGACCCGGCAAACGTTGTTCTGCCATATAAATTATATCAAAGCAAAAGAATGAGGGGTAGAAGGGTGAAAAATAACCTGCGACCTGTCTCATACCTACCTAACATAAATTTTGGTCAAACCATTTGTGAAGAGTTCAATAATAAACACTGAGTACACACACAGTATTTTTTATATGCTAGGTTTTTCCCTTAAAATAAATATACATTGAATTAAGTACTTTCAAGTATCAATTTCTATATAAGTATTTAAAAATACATAGCTAATTATAAATATAATATAATAAAATAAATAATAATAAAAGGCCATTAACTATTTAAAACTAAAATAATATGACTACGAAAATCTTCTCTATTATAATATTATTTAAATTTTAATTCGAGTCTGCAGTGCTATTCTGACAAGTTGATTTGCGAACTCACTTCTGAATCCGCAGTGAAATAATGTGAAATTAAAGTTTCGTATTCTTAAATGGAGTGAATTCGACACTAGCGCCACCAAGTGATGATCAAAGTGAGAGGAACTAAAACGGGTGAGTATTTTGACGTTTGTATTCTGATTTTGCATTCTGAAATACAATTCACTTGTCATTTCGAAAGTCATCTCGCATCTCACACACGAATTCATCTGTCAAATAAAAAGTTACTATTTCTTGAGTGAATTCTAGAAATAAACAAAAAGAAAAATTATATATTCGCAAATATATACCTATTTGTGACTTTTTGCAGAAAACTTGAAACGGTTAGTATGAACTAACTAATATACCGACCATAAAAAACTCTAAGCACTTGTGAACTTGTTGTGTTTTCATCTATTTCTATCTTTTGTAGATGTCTCATTCTTTTTGATATTGAGTTTACTGAAAGAAGCTGATACCCTAGACGCTGCTGCAAGCCGTTGTCAAGCCCGGAATATTAGAAATCTAAATTTATTGAGCCGTGGTCAAGACTATGTGCATGTGTACAGACTGACAGAGGAGCTTATTAGAAATTTAGAACGAGAGCTTAGACCTCTATTACTAGTGACCGCACAAAAAAGACATATTTATACTACTATAAATAAAATTATATATATATATAACTATATATAATGTTATATATATAATTTCTATATATATATATACTTTCATAATTGGTGGTAAGTATTAGGTAAACGAAACATTCATGTAAGAAGATCTAGATATATTTTTCTTACAGATTAAGATTTACTAAGTTTGTTTCTCGTAAAGGATAAGAAATAAAACTATTTTAGTGATATTATAGTTTAAGACATTTAATTCTCAAAGAATACAATTTATTTCTTTCTTATACAGTGTATGACCTAATCTAACAGCTTTACACCCAATTGACAATTATTTAATTCACTTGTTATGAGAAATACAAATAAAATTTATAACTTAAACATTACAAAATGGAAAACATTAACAAAGTAAAACTGTTTAATAGATATTAATAAGCATTCTAAACCAAAACTGTGTTGTGCTATTCTTCTATTATTTAGTTTTATTTACACAATGTTGTATTACCTTTCACTATATATGCAACCTTAGTTCTGTAAATATTTTACTTAATCATAAATTATAAAAATGTTACGTTTTGCATAATTATGGTTATTGGGTATTGACTATAATGATTGATTTGTGCATTATGTTATGACTAAGGTTTATAGCTTAAGTATTCGTTCCAGAACGAGGAAGAAATTGAAGCTATACCTCAAAATATTATATAAGAAATTAAAATCATTAGTGTGATAACATTTTGTTGTTATACTCGTAAATTAGTGAATAAATTTATCCCACTACACTAAGTTTGAACACTGTAATTTATCAAATAAATTATAGCTACCCCGGTCTATGTTATTAGTCAATCCAATAGTCAACACCTTATATTTTTTTTTAATAACTCGTGTATCCACCATTTTGATCGATTACAGCACACACACACATTTATAAATCGGCAGAAGCTAGGCCATATTACCGCTTGATTGCTTCTGCCAGAGCTTTTAAGCCTTCTCCCACAGCTTTAGTAGCCTCCAGAAGCAAATGATCCCTCTCACTGTTGCGTTCCATGAGAGCAAGCATTCGGCTATCTAAATCCAAACGATGCTGCTCTATCTGCAAAAATTTATCAGCTATGCCCATTAAGTTGCTGCGTCGCTGAGATGGTGGTGACGCTTGGGCACTTCTTCTTGTGGCCTGCAAAATCCTGCGACGCGGTCGTCTTGGACCTAAAACAAAACAAGTTTCAGCATGTAAATGGTTTACCGTTATCTAAGACATCACCAAACCTATACGTGGTGCACCCATGCCCATGTATAATATATTTAATATCACCATTGCACCCGTGCGAAGCTGGGGCGAGTCGCTAGTAAGGTACACAAAAGAAAGCAGCTTGCATGTGGTGCACCCTACCAATTAGCAAACTCTTGCAGCAGTTTTACATCAGTTGAACCTGTACTTGTTTGCGTTGTTTGTTGCGTTTGTAAATATTGCTCTGAGTGGATAATAATTAAATAATTTACTTGTAAGTCTAGATGAAGAAGGTCTTGTAGTAGGAGGCAAGTGGCTTTCATTAGGCCTGGTGGGACTGCTGGTGGTGGCAACTTCCGTTTCTGGACTCAGAAGATTGTCCTAGAAAATATTTTTAATTATTTTATTCCATTTTTAAATGGTTTACATGTAATAAATAAGAATATTAATGAATAATAATGATAAAAACACACCATTAATTCTGATTGGGCTCTCGGACCCAAACTGAAGTCCACGTCAGCTGTGTTCTGTTAAATAAGTATGACTATTAATACTTATATTACAAATTATGTTAAATAAGGAAAAGTGGCCTAATATAAAGTGGCCAAATATAGAATATTTCATACAATAATTGGATCAACAAGCGCTGATGTGCCTGGTACAGCAAATAGACATGCATCAATATCCTGAAACAATACATTTTTAATGTAAAAAAATAAGAACAAACAAAACTTAGTTATAAAAAAATATGAGTCACTAATGTTGCATTATTTACTCATTTTAATTGAATATGCCAGTTGCCAGTTTTCATTGAGATCAGATCTTGACAGTGGAATTAAGAAGAATATTTTTATATCACTAATATTCAAATCACTTACTGGCATATTTGTGCAGGTAGTACTGGATTGTGCCACTGGTGCCAGTATAGAGGGACTTTCTTGTGAAGGTTCCTATGAAATCAATTTTATAAATTATATAACTTTATATGAGTAAGTTATGAAACCTAAGTAAAAAAATTAACATACATTAAATGGTTGTATCTGTAAATGTGTGTCGCCTGTAGCAAAACCTTCACCACCCATTAACGCTACTATCCGCTCTTCTATATCTGAAAGCTCTGGCATGCCACCTTCTACCATCCCTAAGCCTGTGGTACTTCTAAAAGCGGCGCGTGCAGCAGCTTTCTTTTTTACTGCACTTTTTTTGTCAGACCAATACTATAATGGGAAATACAAAAATAATTATTATTTCACACTGTAAAGTAGCAAATAACATATGCTCATTAAAATAAACTAAGTATACTTTGTATATACGTTAACTGAAATGGCCAACTTACCTTAATCCATTTTTTTGCTGTCTTCAGAGTACCACCCATACTATTTAGTTTTATAGTAATACGACCCCACTCCTTATTAGTTGCCTGTTTGGCGCTTTGATTTTTCGAGAACCCTTTAGCCAAGCTAGGCTTCCTTTCTAAAATATCTATTAGCGTCTCCACTTGGGCCGCAGATGGATGGGATGTACGCTCGGCACTGAAGTAGAGAATTAACAATCAATTATGAATATATCAATACCGGCAGTAACTAATTACCACAAAAATCGTACTTACTTCATTTTGTTACACACTTCACTGAAAAATCGCGGCGAAATAAGAGAAATTAAACTGCTTGTTTGTAAACAAAAAAGACGATTGGCATTTGACTTTGTTGCGACGCAACGCGAGTGACTTTTTTTCAATACACGGATATCAGGCAAAGGCGACCTGCATTCAGTCTTTTTTTCCATTCTCATCTTAAATAAAACTTGTAAATATTAAAACGTACAAAATTATGCATTTATATTGCATTTATGGCTGAAATGAACTATAAACTATTATTGTAGAGCGCAAATTCAGCTAAATTTAGCGAGTCGATATAAATTATAAGTAGATACAATTCAGCGTCCCTACCCTACTACCATAGAGCAATATCACTTGGGTTCTCGGAAGTCACTTCACTTCACTTAGCCTTGATCTTGACATGTGAATACCGAAACTTGTACAGGCGAGATGAGAAGCGAAGTGAGTGTGACTTTCGAGATGATTTGCGAGATGACTTTCGAAGTGATTTACCATATACAGAATAGCATTGGACAATGCAAGTATTTTTTTACCATTCTTTTGTTTGTTTTCTATTTTTATTTTTAGTGTCTTTAAAAAAAATATAAGTTACAGATTAGAATCACTTTTCAACACTGGCATTAATTTTTATACATACTAAAATAAACAAAATGAATTAAATATTGTGACAGCGATTCTTATTAGAGGTGTTTTTTGACGTCGTAATTTATTTATTTTTTAGTTAGTTTAGGGTTTTCATTATGATTTTTTGGTTTTACTGTAATTATGGTAATAATAATTTTAAAAATGTAAATTATATGTTTAGAAAGAAGATAAAGTAACAATAGAATATCATTTGAATTTATGAAGCCGACATCATTGTCATAGATTTTAGGCCGTTCGATTCAAGCTGGGGTCCAAAACTAGTATACAATAAGGCCATAAAGAAGACGTCAGACAGCCAGCCTTAGGGTGAGTCTAGACCGCAGCCCAGTTAGCCCAGATATTATCCTAAGGCAGGGCTGTCAAACATATGGTGCGCGAAATTTAACTATTAGAATAATCTCAATATTAATATAATATAATATAATAATATAATATTCCACAACTATCACACAACGTCGTCTAGTCCCAAGCTAAGCAGAGCTTGTGTTATGGTACTGATATACATACTTATATATTTCTAAATACATACTTAATATAGATAAATTACACCCAGACACAGAACAAATGATCGTGCTCATCACACATACATTTGTCCTGGGTGGGAATCGAACCCACGACCTCCGGTATAGCAGTCAGGGCCACTAACTACTAGACCAACTGACCCAATTATCTCCATATTACTGTGAATATGTTACTCCTATTGAGTAAGTGTTGATATTATTGTACTGTATACTGCTATTTGTTATCCTTATAAAATAAAATTAAAATAAAACAAAACCAGCGACCCACACCAGTATAGCATGGGTGTTAGAAATCTTTGAAATTCTTGGTTTTTATAAAATTAAACCTCCTTCATGATTCAGAAGGGTCTGGAGCCAAGGATTCGCTTCTGAACGGAAGGATCGACCCTGGTATAAAAAGGCAACGTAAGAACGGGGTGGGTTTTTTAGTCACTAAGATTCTGACACTATCTCCTGTTTCACCCAAGGGCAGGAGCTTTCATTGGATTGGTGAAAACTGTATGATTTTAATACAGTTTTAACTCACAAACAGAATGAGTAAGTGGTTTTGGAGTTTGTTGTGTTCATACAGACGGACAGACCCGGTTGGAGGACTTTATTTTCTTTTAAAATATACAACTAGCGACCCGCCCCAGCTGCAGGGGTGCAATGGTGATATTGACTATATTATGCAAGTATCATACACACAAACCTTCCTCTTGAATCACTCTATCTATTAAAAAAAAAACGCATCAAAATCCGTTGCGTAGTTTTAGAGATCTAAGACATAGGGACAGACAGCGGGAAGCGACTTTGTTTTATACTATGTAGTGATGATGATGTATATGGAGTTTGCAGACAGTACATAAATCAAATAAAAATGGTACACATATACGTTAATTGGTTTTGCTAATAAGGAAATAACGGAATAATATTATATTAACGTGAAAATAATGGGTAACATAACGTGATTAACTTACTGGCAAAAAACTGTTAGCAACTTTTATAAGTACGTTTTACGCCTAATTTAAATAACCGGTGTAGCCTCCTCAGGCTCTGATTACAGTTTCGCGTTTATCTTTAAAAAAAAAATTAGAACTGTTTTTATTTCAAAATTCTAATTTCAATTTTAATGTAGTTTTTTTTTATGGTAGGTAAAATCATAGTGTCAGACTCGTATTGACTAAAAACCTACTCCGTGCCTGCCTATCTGTGCTGAGCCTTCTTCTCAGAAAACGGCCCTTGACCCCAGCCGGCTTCGACTCTGCCTGCCTGCAGCTAGCAGGCTGGGCTTCTACGGTTTGCTGACTGCTCCTTTAGTTTGGAAATTATTGCGAGCGTAGTGGGAACATTTCGCTGACTTTGTTGTACACCTGATTGCGGTGACGTCACATTTCTGTTTTGCATCTTTATTCTGTTACTTCACAGTTTTCTCTTCCACTAGAGTTAAATGGTTTGTAACTTACTTAATATTTAATTAATTTGCAAATCTCTTTTTTCTTACGATTTGAATAAAATTATTTTTTGATACATATCGGCGCCTCCTATGCGTTAAATCGTAACATAATAATATTTTAATGGGTCAGCTTCCGAAAGAAATACCCGGCCCCGGCACGATAGGCAACGAAGGAACGGGGTAGGTTTTTAGTCAGTAAGAGTCTGACACTACTTCCCGCTCCGCCCAAGGGCGGGATTTGTCATTGGATGATTTTACCTACCATAAAAAAAAACATAATAATATTTTTATATATGAATATTATTATTTTTTATAATATTTAGCGTCTGATACTGAGATCGTTATTTGATTACATAATGTAAAATAAGTTAAAAGAGTTTCAGAAAATTGTATCATTAACAATTTAAGCTCTATAATAGTCCTAAATTTGAGCTTTACGAATACTGACAAATGCTTACACTGACTGGACAGGTCCACTCAGAACTGTGTGAAAAGACCATCTCAGACACTAATCTGCATGGTTCTCATATTATTTGACCATTACTTGTTTAATGTGTGGACTCTAAATGACACTTTTGCCTGAGTTTGCTTCGGTGTTTCTTAGTAGTCGGCTAGGAATTACTAGCCTCATCTAGTTTAAAATGACGAAAAAAAATTGATGTATAAAAGTGTTTTTTTTTTAAACCTATTTGCAAAATAAATATCATTTATCATTGAATATATAGAATTGGTTCTCTTGAAAAAAAAAAATGCATTTCTTACATGTGTCATCATCATCCTCAGCCTTTTAATGTTCCCACTGCTGGGCCTCAGGCCTCCTCTCAGAGAGAGGGGGCACTTTTTACATGCGTAGGTGACATCGAAATAATAATAAAAAAAAAATGTGTCAGCTATCTAATTATTTATTTGTAGGATTGACCATCCCTAGCCCAGATTATGTCCTGCTACAAGTACAAACATACCTGAGGCGACTTTCTTTCACTTGTTATTGAGTTAAGCTCCAACGGTTTTAACTTTGAAAGTTATAATAATAATAATAAACGTTCTGTGGTCAAGTGATATGAAGTTGTTTTTTTACTTTTTTTTTATATTTTTTTTATGTGATAAAATAGTAATAATGTACTGTTCCTATAGCTGTTATTTGTGGCGAGTTAAAGGCTCCCTATATTTTAAGGAATATAAATAGCTTTAGGTTTTGTAAAATCATATCCCTTGTTTTGTAGTGGAAGTTATCAAATGCTTTCTCCCGTTCTAGAGTTAAGTAAAAAGGGGGTATCAGGTATGTAATTTTTTACTTTTTTCTTTCTTTTATATTTTATTGTCATGAAATATTTTTATTGAAAATTATTTTTTTAATGACATCTAATCATTTTTATTAAATTACTTGTTTTCAATTATTAAGTATTTAATTCTAATTTATTGGATCAATTGTTATTTAAGTTTAAAAAATGAAATGACTTTTTTTTTATACAATTGTTGCTTGTTGTTGTTGTTTTTGAATTGCGATAAGACCGCCATTGTACCCATAGATTTAAGTTTAGCACTGATTAAGTAACTTTCTTGGTATACAATAAAGTCTTATTCTATTCTATTCTATTCTAGTAACTAGATGTGTACCCTGCATGCTAAAGATGTAAAATCTAAATATTTGTACGACTGAAATGCTGAATATAGTGATCTTAAAAACTTGTTAACTACCTATATTCTTGCAAATAAATATATCATACATTTCTTTCTTTCAATAAACGCATAGAAAAAAGGAAACCTAAAAAAAAAAAACAATCTCATTATTTATCAGCTGTGCTTGCAAAAGGGCTGTCCCTTAAATATACTTGCTTGTCCCGTAGCAATGCCTAGATAACAAGATAGGCAAGTATCCAGGACGATCACTGTAATCTAGTCTAGACTACAGTTACAATATTGGTCGAAGTACAAGTAGACAGCTTATGTTTACATTTTTGTTTATGTTTACTAAAGTTATCTACAATGTTAAATGTTGGTCGTTTTAATCCCGCGGAGCCTCGATTCGATACATGAAACACTATCGATTTGTAAAGATAAAAATGAAAAATAAAGTACTTTTTTTCATTTTTATCTTTTTTTATAGCACATTATAGCCGAAAAACGTAAGACTTTTACTGAGTCAAACTCATAGGAGGTCCTTCAGTTGACTTTTGTGTTCCAAGGCCATTGTAACTTACAAATAATCCCTCACATTTCCTCACACCTCTTGAAAGTACTGCCCATCACTTATCACTGCCCTTTTCTGACCCCTTCAGAGTTCATTTAACCCTACGCAAGAGGCGACAGGTGACTTTACTAGTCTTCCGTTACAATTACAAAAACACACCCTTAAGGACTGTTCGTAGTAGAAAAAAATTAATTCAAAATGCATTTCCTATCAGCTGGTTTGGTGCAAAGTTTGTAAATGGTACTACGAAACTGATGTCATAGCTCTTGTTTCAACTGCAATAAGGTTGAATCTCATTTACAAAATGTTGACGACAGCTGCAAAATAAAACATCTTTATAAATGCAGTCAAAACAAATTGCGGTTCTATTCTATTTCGTAGACAATAAGGTTCAATGTCGTTTGTGGTTTTAATAATTGGACTGTTTTGGTAAGGTTGGTTTTTGTGGCTAGGAAGTTTGAAGATTGCTTAGTTCCTAGTTTCTTTACAGTAAATTTATTGAACAAGGTAACGTTTTTGTATTAATTTTCAACCGTTTTATGTATATTGTACAAGAGTTAATATTTCTAGATCTCGTTGAGTATCTACCATGTCTAAGTTCTGGGCCCGCGTGGTGGATTACGGCCCATTCCCGCTCCTAGAGAGGAGGCCTGAGTCCCAGCAGTGGGAACATTATATGGCTGATGCTATGCTATGCTATGTCTAAGTTAAGAGTGAATAGATTGCTTCTTAATAGGCAAGCGTGCGCCATCGTCCGCCACGTCATCGCTTACCATCATAAGAGATAGTGGTCAAACGCGAGCCTATCAATAATAATAAAAAAGTGTATCATCATCAGTTCAGTCGCAAGACGTCCACAGCTGGCCATAGGCCTCCATAATGTCGCCACAAATTTTGTTTTTGCCATTCTAAAAAATCTTCGAGATTTTATTCGGGAATTGAACTTTTTACATAAGTTGATTGGTACGGTCCGACTCGCACTTGACCAGTTTTTTTTTTCATCTAGTCCGAAGGAGAGCTTGTGCTATGAGTACTAGACAACTGATAAACATACTTATATATTTCTAAATACATATTATAGATAAATTATACCCAGACAGAACAAATGATTGTGCTCATCACACAAACATTTGTACTGGGTGGGAATCGAACCCACAAACTCCAGTATAGCAGTCAGGGACACTGACCACTAAACCGGGCCATTCGATTTCTGCCCAATATGCTGTCAACATCGATAGAATAGATAGATTCAAAAAACTATCACTTTCAAAATAATCCTCATCAAAAAACTTTAATTCAACTATTATCAAACACTCCACCGTTACATAATTATACAGGATGCTACATCGATATCATTGTCATCGGAAATGACTACAGCCCTCTATAATAGCACGTGCCATAGACAAGTGTAGAAAAAAAGTAAAAAGTTCGTTAGAGCATGTGTTAGTAATGCTTTTAAATTGTTCGTTTTGTGAATATTTAAAACGACCTGCTGTTAGATCGTTTTTTGTTTTTTTTGGGGGGTAGGTTACATATTAGGAAGATAGTCACGGCTGTCATTGTATCTCACTAATAAAGTAAAAATGAAAGTTTAATTATACAATATCCTTTGCTTGTATCGCAATATCCTCAATATCCATGGGTTAACTTCCGAAAGGAATACCCGGCCCCGGCACGATAGGCTACGAAGGAACGGGGTAGGTTTTTAGTCAGTAAGAGACACTACTTCCCGCTCCGCCCAAGGGCGGGATTTGTCATTAGATGAGTTTAACTACGATAAAAAAAAAATATCCTCTTGCGTCGGATTGGTCAGATGTGTATTTTCGCGTCGTGTTCGCCAGGATCGTGTGTTCGCGACTGGGTACTCCATCTTGTTTAGCTCTTCAATCCCCATAGGTGACAGAAGAGCTGACGAGTGAACAAAACGCGAACAATTGCCGGATATATCAGAAATGAGGCCAGAAACGTAACTCTACACATAAATACCCTTTTTTGAAGTGGTAAACCATCCAATAACTTCTCCCGCTCTAGGGTGGAGACGAGAGGGCTTGTCAGACTTTTACTGACTAGAACCCATCTGTATCCTTCAGTCGTCCTTTATGTCCCTTTATTCCCATCTACCCCATTGAGCTTGGAACTGGGTTGGTAGTTGGCACTAACAGGTGGCGTTTACCACCCTGGTAGTCAATGGAGCCTATTTAGAGTGTTCAAATTCAATTGTAATTAAACCACAATAATTTATTTAATTTTTTATTGATAATGTCCAATACGACATACGAATAAACCACTGTACTATAACTACGAAGGGGGTAGATCAAGCTAAATAGGTACCATTGACCAGCGAGGGGGTAAACGCTACCTATTAGTGCAAATGTAGTGCAAAAGTAGTGCAAATGTGGTGCAAATCCCCACCCCAGTGGCAAGCTCTAAGGGGGTGGATGGGAATAAACGGTTACGTCCTGGGTCACATTCATACTTTGACTTTCAAACTTTCTAAAAAAAAAGAAAAGAAAAAGCCAGGCTTTTCACTCTATAATCCCGCTCATATTATGCTAAGAAAATCTAATAACAGTAACCCGAGCGAACATCGAACCTATTGACCAGCGATGACATTTACGCCGCAAAAAAATCACGAATAGCACGTGGCTATCCACCTGCTTACCCTCTAGGGTTGTCACGCGACCTATTTATTAGTTTAAAATTTTTGCAATTTAAAATGTCGCGTCAGAGATTAAGGAGTTTATTCATTTCACATATTAATTAACCTATTTATATATACAAAATTATTTGTAGTATATGCGAAACATAATGTACAAAATTTCATAACTGTATCTTGAAAAATCAATGTTATAAGTTCGTTATGTTACCTGGTTGTCCACACAAATTCATGATCACCGGGCCATTCCAGACAGCAGCAGGCAGGTTCCCGAGATTAGCGTGTTTATCTAAACAGACAATCTCTTCAGGCTTAAAAGTTTAGTAAGACAGATATTTATAAAGGTAGGTATTTGCGTTTTGATTCAACTTTGATAATACCTATTTGATCAAAATCCAAACAGCCATTATAGTGTGAAAAAGCAACAAACACTCTATTTTTTATTTTTATATACTAGTCCTTGACTGCAATCCAACCTGATGGTAAGCAGTGATGTAATCGTTAATGGTGAGGCGCACTAGTTTGTTAAGAGCCTATTCACTCTAGCCTTGAAGACACCTAAATTATAATCGGACGGGACGACCGCAGCAGACAAGTTGGTCCAGTCCTTCGATGTAAGCAGTATAAACGACGAGACAAAACGCTTAGTTCGGATCGTGGAAGTTTCAACAACGAAAGGGTGGATATTTGCCGTAAAATTAATGAAAATAATTGCAATAATCAAATTTATTATTGTGAAAGTTTCTGAATAAACACATTAAGAAAATAAATTTTAGAGTAACAATAGTTAACACTTACAAAGCTGTCAAAGTGTCAACTTCTAAAAGGTTAAGCATCATTTAAGTGGTATTTATTTTATTAATACACTAGTGCGTAAAGTAACGGTACAGTTGCACGCACGTGGCGATAAAATAAAGTCCTTCCTTTTTATCATTATTCTTCTTAATGTACATCAGTTGGTATCTCCGTACTTAATTAGTGAAAAATTACTTTAAAAAGTATATGAAGTTGATTTTTCTCACAGCAAACCTTTAAATTGGCATAGAGATATCACAATAATTGGATCCAGTGTGTATATGTAAATAAGTATAGATAGAGAAATAATCCTAATAAGACCAGTATTTCGAGTTTTATTGCTAACAAAAATGTATGTACAGTAATTTATCTAATTTGTACTAGAGTCAATAAAAGAATAAAACTTTTCAATAATTTAAAGAAAAAGGAGAGACAATTTGAAAACTTTGTTAATTTATGTAAATAAAACTGATAAGTGCTAAGTTTAAATTAATTGAAAAGTTATAATTCTAAATTGGCCACTAACAAAATCGATTTGCAGAAAAATTGCTTTGTTTAAAAAAAAAAAAAACGCGATTTAATCGGTTTGACACACGAAGGTTTCCATTAAACAGTATTTAAATCGAGGTAAAAATCATAAAAGTCGTCTGTTGAGTGAAGACTCTCTCTAATTTTAATTTAATTTTGTCATTTGTAACTTTAATTTAATTTGTTTACTTCTTACGGTTTATGAGATACAGGACCTTGTCAGACAGACAGACGGACGTACAGCGAAGGCTTAGTATTAGGGTCTTAGCGTTAGGACATGAAGGAGTTGTCAGCATACCGTAGGTACCAAGCAGGGTCAAAGCCTACCGAGGCCAAGGGTCTGTTTCTGAAAGGAAGGCTTGGTCTTGGTATGAAATTCAACGTAGGAACGGGGTGGGTTTTTAAGTCAGTAAAAGTCTGACACTATCTTCCCCCACCAAAAAAAAATCCTTTAGGCATAAAAACTAACAATAACACACGTGACAACCCTTAACTAATATAATCGTGATGCAATGCTATTATAATGGGGGTTGCTCACTTGTGGCTTTTTCATTTAAGGCTTTCAAAGGTCAAACGACTTTGATGAGTTTGAAAAAAGATTTAGTATCTCATTGATCTTTGTGGTTTCAAGGATGGGGAAGATTTAAATCCACCCATACACCCTCCATATATTCAATATATTAATATTATTCCTTTTCCTTTTTTATTTATTATTTTATTTTGATTTAGTTAGTACTAAAACAAATATATATGCAGGTTTATCTAGCAGCCAAGGATAGTCTGAAGGTCCTACTTGAAACATGGAGACCCATGGAGTACTTAAATTCCATCGCTGGTCTAATATTTATTTATTATAAAAAAAATATATATATATTAACATTCATGAATAAAAAAAGTAATATAAAAAGCAACTGCACTATAAATCCAAAATTACTGACCTAACTATACTAGGTACCCATAGCTAATAAAAAAATATCTAACTTAGCAACCGTTTTTAATAAAACTAAAAATCGTTGATCATAAGCGCAAAGTTCAAAATTAGAATAAACATGGAATAAAAAAATAATTTAAACTTCCCCTCCCTACACGCTAGGGCTGTGCGTCATTTAGAAGTAAAATATTCACTGTTTTTTACAACAGGTGCTCAATTTATGTGGGAATTGTTAGTTAATTTGCATACCGATGTAATGGTGGTCTGTCGGTATGTTCGTTCTTAGTTAGTTGGTTGTTAATTGTAACTAAGTTTGTGAGTAATTGTTGCATTTTATTTAGAATACGTGAAAATTATGTCATTTTTTTTAAATTCCCTTGGACCTGAGACTTTCTTTGTTAATTATTGTTGATTGATTTCTAAATGCTATAAAAACCACCGTAGGCGCGGGCTTGCCGTCCGGTAACCGTCTGGACCCAAGACTTGGGCCCAAGTCGTTAACGGCGCGTATAGCCACACGAGCCTCAAGAAGTTGCCAGCAAACCTTAGGGGTCCAGTAGTGTCGAGGCCTAGTCTTGGGCTCTGGGGAGGTATGTAAAATCCATACCGGGGCCCTGGATCCAAGGCAGGGAAGGAACAGGGTAGGTTTTAAGTCAGTAAGGGTCTGACACTATTCCCCGCTCCGCCCAAGGGCGGGATCTGTCATTAAATGATTTTACCTACCATAAAAAAAAGCCATCTAAATGCCAGAAAAAAAAATGTTGAACTTTGTTCCTCAAAACTATCTGTATTTTTCACCTGCTTTGTCCCTCGATATTCACAATTGTGTATACTTCAGTACCTTGTTAAAAAAACTGCGATCAACGTCAAACTTACTAAGTTATTACAAAAATTACAAAAATTAATACAAGAATATTTTACTAAACCAAAATACATTTTAAGTATCTTACCTTAAATACATAATCATAATTTCCATTCAAATAAATCACTTGCATACATTAATATATTATAAAGGAAGATAAATTACGCGCTAACATCAGTCAGAAATCCTGGACTCGAAACCCGCTCATCTACATTACCTGTAGTCACTGATAGACAAGGACAGAGATAAGAGAAACGTACGAACGAAATAGCGTTAGCCTCTGAATGTATGTGATCGACGCAACCGATGTGAAATCGTGACAATTGCCACAATTTAAGCGGTTCACCTATCTTCCGCTATATTGATTTAGTCTCAGCTTGCACAGCCCTAATATCTAGGCGCACAGGGCGCGTGCGCAAGATCCGTTACGTCAGGTGATGCCATCAATAACATTAATTACTAAGAACTTCTGTAAAAAACTAGGTTTCTAGTTATTTTTAATTACCTTATCTCATAAATTTCATTAAAGCTGTTATCTAGGATTTTAATAAAGGTGCTATCTAAGCAGGCTATTCTTGTCAATAAGTAATCTAATTGCTAGAGGCTGAAGGGTGATCTACAAAGCCTTGACCATAGGCTTAGGGTAGCCAGCCTTTTGGTATTTTACAGGATGCGGAAATTGCATAAGGTAATTCCGCTATCTCCTTTCTACGGCAAGTATTCACTCTCACGTTGTTGAAACATGTACCATCCGTCCGGACTAAGCGTTTCGCCGCGTACATAGAAGGACTGGAACTATTTGCCTGCTGCGGTCTTCCCATCCGATTATAATTTAGATGTCTCTAAAGCTAGAGACTGCGATCTCACCTGATGGTAAGCAGTGATGCAATTGTTGATGGTAAGGCGCACTAGTTTATTAAGAGCCTATTCACTCTAACCTTGAAGACACCTACACACACTTCAATATATCAGATACTATTAAAAACAAAAAACTCTATCCCTATAATTTCTGTCAAAAATGGTAGCTCTAAATTATTACATTTTCACACCTCTATATCGATTTTTTATAAAATAAAAACGATCTCAATAAATCACATTCCACCTCTAACGTGTTTTCGCGGCAAGACGATGGTCGCGTGCGCAGGATTCCGTTAGCGCGTCAGGTGTTCCGCAGGTGGGTATAACGACCTTAGGGTAGTCACCCCTACGATTTAAGCACTGTTTTTTAGATGAGACAGGTTTGTAACGAACATTTTGTAGGTCGAAGAACTGTGGTGATAGGGAGATAAGATTATTTCTAATTGATGGTAATTAGAGTACAAAATAAGTAGTTAGGCTAGAATAATAAATTGGTAGGCTAAAAATAAACTAACTAAAAATAAAAATATAAGTTAAAATTAAAAATTAATTAAAAATAAGAATGTAGGCTAAAAGTAAGTAGGCGGGCTAAAAATAAATAGATAAGCTAAAATGAGTGAGTAAGCTAAAAAAAAATTGTTAAGCTAAAAATAACAATATAGGTTAAAATTAAAAATTAATTATAAATAAGAATGTAGGCCAAAAGTAAGTAGGCAGGAGAAAAATAAATAGGTAAACTAAAATAATTAAGTAGGCTAAAAATAAATAGCTAGGCTAAAAATAAGTAAGTCCTACTAAAAATATAATAATCTTCCCACAAAAAAATAATAATTAGGTAGTACAATATTCAAACGCATATCCTGATAAAATAAACACCACATGTGCTCAAATTAGGACAACGTCTTGGGGTCACTACGTGCCAAGGAACTCAGCAGCTTTATACTGACCTACCCCAACCAGGCGTCGTGCATTGGTCGTTATAAAACTTAACTGTATTTGAGGGTTGCCTGCCATCAATCGTCAAGACAACTTGAGGTCAAATTCCCCTATCATACGTACGAAATGTAGTTACAATTTTTTTTTCGCTTTTTGATTTTCACATCAATAAATAATATGTCAAAAACTAGCTAAAATTATTAGTTTTATGACAGATAAAAAACCTAAAAAAATCCAACCTAATTTATGTGTATGTCTCTATAAACTCCAGAACCTTTGGTCCATATCGATTATTTGTTCTGAGAGCAATATGCCCTGCCCACTGCCACTTAAGGCCCGGTTCTACTCATCTTGAGCTTTTTTAAACCTCTGGAAATCCACAAATATAGAAGAGAACACCATGAAACTTATTTTATTAAAATTGACTATATGACCAAGCGCTTAGCAAAAATGAAAACAGGATATAAATTAGTTGTTTAAATAAAAATCGTAAATTGTGGTCACTAATTTACGATTTCAAACGAGTTTATCTACGGGATTACGTTACTGAAATATTTGAAAGAGACAAAAAAAAAGCTTGTTATTTAAAAGCGTCTTGCAAAAACAAAAATCTTGAATAATTATTGGTTTTTTTTTTATAAAAATAAAACCGCTTTTTTGGGGCCGCGAAGTCGACATAGTCCCAGGCGGAGTTCATACAAACTATACAGCGTCTGCAACCGGCCCTTAAGTTTGGTGATTTTTTAGACTATCGTGTGTAGTAGTAACACAAACAATCGATTTGAAAAAAATCTCTAGGCGGAATTGTCATCATTATATTATAGGTTCATCGACCTCAATTAACATCATCATTACGAGACAATGGGACAAAAACGATCGCTGATGATTGAATAATTGCTGATTAAAGAAAAACACCTATAATTGTTTCCTTTTACTTTGAGGAAATAGGTGAATGATGAGTTTTGTCCTTTAAAAAGGAACTCTACTATCGTACCGTCCGGCCGTCCTGTAACTGTCAGGTCGGACCCCAAGTCGTCGACGTCGTGTAGTGTTCCATGCACGCCTCAGCAGGGCTGAAGCCTACTGGGACTTTAAGTTCGCTTCTGAAAGGAGAACCCGGGGTCCTGGTACGCAAGTCAAAGAAGGAAAATAGGAGTGGGTTTTAGTCAGTAAAAGTCTGACAAGCCCTCCTGCTCCGACCTAGAGCGGAAGGAAAGAAGTCATTGGATGATTAACTAACTAAAAATTTTTACTAAAATCCTTGTTTTTATATTTAGATTTGCACAGGTGTAAATTATATACCTACGTTGCGGCCTTATCATATAACACGCCGTTTTACAAGTTGTCGCGCCGTATTGCAAAATGTCGTTGTTATGTAATGCAGCTCCATCATATTCAGCCGGATTATAGTGCCGATACATTCTACAAAGCGGCGTCCAACATTTAGATGCATTGTTAGTGTAGGGTGGCTATTAGTAATAAGGAAGCAATCCAAAAAGTGTTTGAATTGATCCAAAAAGTGCTTAGGTAAAGCAACCTAACATGAAAGAAATAACAGAGTCTTTGTTTGCTCGCTTTGCTCGCTCATAGCCACCGTAATCTCCTTCTAACCTAGCCTATCCGTGTTGGGGTGTCTGATACAACTGCGATATGAACATAAAGCTTTTTCGTTTATTGTTCCTGCTAAGTGATAACTGTAAATCTGTTTAGTCATCGAAATCCTTTCAGCTGTTTGTGCGTGAAAAATTAACAGTTATACATATACAAATCTTTTAAATTCTCAAAATGTTGCCTTTTAAATTATTATTGTCATACGTTTAATTAAAAAGGGCCTTCCCCACGTCGAGCATGGTTTAAAGGTTTGTTGTTTCATCTAACGCAATCCAACGCAATGTTTGATGAAGAGGTAACGCGAAAAAAGAGATAGCCAACCAGGATTCATAGAACCATCTAGGAAAAACGTAGCATACCCGCGACTTACAGCTCGTAAGTTGGGGCCGTTAAAACTTGGCCAACACTGCTCTCAAGTTTTCGAGAAAGATTGTGGTCTTTCAAAATCTCAATATATAAGTACATTATGGAAGGCCACGTAAAATAGCGGTTTTCAGAGGTTTTTCCTGGATTAGTTTTACACAAATTTATGTTTTGATTTATATAGAAGCCTAGACAATATCCAAAAGATATGCATCTAAAATATCTGGAAAAATATGTGTCATAACAATATCATAATCACATAAAAGTGGTTGTATAAAAAAGGTATTTTGGGATGGCAAGCCTTGACTAACTATTCTGCCGACCCCCTCTTAGCGTGATGTCAAAGATTAGAACACTCGACGTGTAGATGGTAATTCTTCCGCAAACGGTTGAAAACAAGTTAATTGGAATAAGAAGTCTCCCCTCAGTTGTTTCCTGTCTTATCAACAATGTAACGATGTAACCGACTTTAGTGTCGTTAGTCATTTTATATGTTAGGTTTGACGGTTATTGAAATTTTTGAGAGGGTTACTGTGGTTCAGAAACGCAAAACTTTTCTGTACTGGGAACTAAAAAGGCTTCTATCTTAGCATATGATGCACTAGCAAAAGAAAAAAGTACGCAATGCTAGGGCACATTTAAAAATGGAACATACATTTAAAAATAATACAAAAAAATAACAGTGATACTAAAAATCAAACGCGTTTAAAAGACATCAGTGCTTAGTGCAAATTATTCGTTTACCGCGTTTGGCTCTCTGATTGGTTAAGAGCTTGGAACGGGCCAATCGGAGCGCCGAACAATATAAAAGTGTCGATTGCGCTAACGTAAAATAAACTCACATAAGGCACTATAGTATCTATGTTTACTCAACTATTTAGTTTTCAAACTGAAGCTACATAGTCACCGATGAGTGTGTGTCTGTATGTCCTTGACGCGCCTGTTCTAATCGTTTTATAGTTGGTAACTATTGTTGACGGTCTAGTCACAGAATCTTCATGTATTGCTATATGCTGTAAAGTAGACAGAGTTGTTATAAAAATAATGTAGTAGTTTTACAATAAAATTATTTGAATCTGCATTTTTTTTTCTTGGTTATAATAATATGATACTTTTGAAACCACTTTTTTTCTGCCAATCTTGTGGCTTTGAGGGGGGATGGGCAGTGCATGCCTGGGGGAACGGACAAGCCGAGATCCTGACACTGACTACCAGCCACATTATAGGCTTGCGGATGACGAGCACTGGGAAGATAGCTGTCCACACCGAGCCCGAGTGGTCGACGCGGCGACGGCACGTAATTTTCCACGCGCGCCTCAATGAGATATCAGCCAAATCGTAGGGGCCCAGCAGGGCCGAAGTCTATTGAAGCTTTGGGCCAACTGCTGAAAAGGAGACCCATGGTCCCAGAATGCAAAGTTTTTATATAAGATATTTACCAGCCGGTGTTACACAAAACCTCTTTTACATAACTAAAGTTCAAGAACAGTTCTAGGTCACAGACTAACACATACAAACATTTTTTCTACAACTTACAACCACAGACTGGTGAACGAGACTAACCCACAAACTGACAATGTAAGTGCTAGTTCACACGAGCGTTCCCACGCGTCAATGTCTAGGGCGCGCGTGTGAAACACCTTAACAATGACGTAATGTTATGTCATGAGCGCGAAAGGAAAAATGCTTTTACTTTGACTTTTATTGGTCACTAGCCAACCTGACAGACGTTGAAACTGTCAAAGGCACGAACTGTCAAACGTGCGAACTGTCAAACGTCATCGTCATCACCATTTCAGCTAAAAGACGTCCACTGTGTTGCCACAATCTTCTTCTTTTCGAGTCGAACTCGCTAAACTGTTGAGCCCAGTAGGTGGCTACGTTAACTGCAGCATCGGTGGCATTCATTAAATCTTCCATAGTGCAGGTGTATGGGCACTTAGGGCACGCCAACATGTGGCTCATGTTTTGAACACGGGCACAGCACTCACATTTAATTTACGACGGGTTTTTGAAACCCCATTTCGCCAAGTTGTATATACAGCGGCCTACCTGGGTACGCAACCGATTTAGTGCTTTCCATAAAGACCACTGCAATTCGTATCCAGGTGGGTGATGTTCTTGGGGTTTCAAGAAAACACAATGAACGGTTCTGTGCATCTTGCGTCCATCGGATTCCCGCAACCCTTACCAGGTCATCGGTCCACCTTGTAGGAGGCCTTCCAACGCTGTGTCTTCCGGTACTCGGTTGGAACTCCAGAACTTTTCGGTTTCAACGGCCATATGTTCTGCGAGCAATGTGCCTTGCCTATTGCTTCTTCAGTTAGTAATTCTTCAAACGTAATAACAATAGCCTTATTAATCTGAATTATCTTGTTTCCTATCTTTTCCTTCTTTCTTAATATATCCCTTAATTCAGTGTGCCTTCTGGCAAAGGCCTCCTCTAGCTGTTTCCACTGCGCTCTATCATGAGCCACTCTCCTCCAGTTGGGGCCCGCTGTCAGTTTCAACTCATACTATTCTTCAAACGTACGATTTGTCAAATTCGTGAACTGTCAAACGTTCAAAAGTTAAATTGTCGTAATTTTCTCATTTTTTTGCTCAATTTTCTTAATGTTTTCATTAAGTAACAACCTTCTCCTGACAATAATAAAAACAACAAAAAGAAATGCGAAATCGATATGCTCGCTTTTGACTACTATCTCACATGATGGTAAGCAGTGATATGCTTCATCTGCTTTATAATATTACTTAGTGTATTTTATGTACTTTTTGATCTGTTAAATTCATAATCAAACCTAACTAAATAAACCATTCAATCAGCATTCATGCCATGACAATTTTTTAAAAGTCAAATAAATCCAGGAAACAACAAATTTGAATACCGACACGGGAATCGAACTCTGAACCAACTCCCTATTAATTTATTAAAATCGTTTGCACTCACGCGAACCTAGGGCGTATGATCAATGACCATAGGAATTTGAGGGTTACCCTTTTAACTTTATATGGTAAATGGTATAATTTGGATAAGGGTGGAAATTGTCAATTAACTACTAAAAAGGTGAGAATTTGTTACTATTTGTTTTTTTTTTAAGTACTAAAAAGAGCGGCTTTTGATATAGACGGGGTGAATTTGAGAGATTTAAGAGTGATCAATCTGAGATAATTTTTCTATTATTCACCTTTCTTTAGATATTTTTGAAATACAGGTAGATATCATGTGGATATTTTCTGCTTGAAGTTTTAGTTATCATGTACCCTTCTTTAGAGTAGAGGAAGAGGGGGTGTCGAACTTTTACTGATAAAACCCCACCTGTGCTCCTGTCGTTGTTTGTCTTAAGGTCCACGATCTAAACGTTTTCTGCCTTAAAGTGGATACTCTCGTCGATAACCAGCGAAATCCCTTACGTTTGACTTAGAAAAAAAAATTTTTGCGTAACACTCTCGTTTATGTCACTCGCCGATTGCGACTGAGTAAAATTAGGACAATCTATCCTGATTTCAGCGGTCCACGCGCTAGAAGCAAGTCACACGAAGATGTGTTCTGCACTTTTTTGATTATATCAATTCAAAACTCAAACTCAAAATTGTTTATTTCACATGGGCACTTATAAAACGTCAGAAACTAGCGCACGGTTTCAATTGGTCGTTTCCTATGGAGAAGAACCGGCAAGAAACTCCATGGTTACTCTATTAAAAAAGTGATTGTTTCTACAATATTTTCATACTACAATATTAATAGAATGATCGCGAATCATATTTTACTCAACACACAATTTAAGACTACCCTACTAAATGCAAATAAATTACAAATAAAAAAACTTTTTTAAAAACAAGCTTTCAATTAAATGGGCTAAAAAGAAGAAAATAAACTTTTCCTTTATAATTTTTACTATCAATTTATAACGGCATTACACAATTTATATGATATAAAAGCTTGTCGCGAGATTTTGAAAATATTAAAATCAGTAGATGAAGTTTTTTAACTTATTTAAAGTTAAATCTCGCGACAAGCTTTTATATCATACAAATTGTGTAATGCCGTTATAAATTGATAGTAAAAATTATAAAGGAAAAGTTTATTTTCTTCTTTTTAGCCCATTTAATTGAAAGCTTGTTTTTAAAAAAGTTTTTTTATTTGTAATTTATTTTTTATTTTTCAGTTATACCTTATTTAAATCACATTTGTATTCTCAGCAAATCCTTTCATTTGTTACCCATATTATAGGAAAGTATAAGAAACTTAGTCTGCTATCTTTAGAAGTCTGCCAGGTGTTTTTTTATTTTATTTTTAATGGTAGGTAAAATCATCCAATGACATCCCCTGCCCTTGGACTTGGTTCGGTCTATTATCGGCCGGACGAACAGCGAGCTACCTATTGCCCGCCGTCCGCAAGTCCACGCCTACGGTGGCAGGAAATCGGGTTTGGAATTACGGCGGCGACTGATGCGGTCGGCCTCCTACTTTGCTAGCATTACTGCTTCGCAGAAGGAGGCGACCGCCTGAGAAGTCTGCCAGGTTAGATTTATGAAACAAAAATGATGGTGGTGGATCGTAAGACTAACAATCAACCTAATTTACATGAAATAGCCAATTGCGAAGTTGTCCAGAGTTTATCTACCTGGGATCCACAATCACAAATACTGGGAAATGCGGAGAAGATTCAAGCACCGTAAAAAGCTTGACGCTCTTGAAATGTAACGCTGAAGGCGTTTACTGAGGACAAAACAGACTGCTCACCGTACTAAAGTTTCCATTCTTAAAGAGCTTTGCATCAAACAAAAACTTTCGTCTAAAACAGCGAATTTTTAAGATGTTTGGATAAATCATAGGCAATGAAAGCTCTTTGGAACGTTTGGTGGTACAGGGAAGAGTAGAGGGCCTACGTTCTCGCGGCTAATCGCCTACCAGATGGACAGACCTCACTAAATCATCTTCGAAGTGTTCCCTCATTGAATGTACACGAAGTGCCATGAATAGAGAGAGATGGAGAAGTCTCACAAAAGCCGCAACCAACCTACCAGACGATCCATGACCACTACCACTCCACCAAGAGTATGACTGAGAAAAAAGAAAATATTGGATTTAGAGTAATGTCACTTTATTTTTCAAGTTACTCTCTGCAAGCCCTTTCAATTGGTACCTATTTTGTAGGAGTGTATTAAAACTAACTAGTACGATCGAAGGGGGTTGTGTCGTTTAACTACGGGGTTCTAATGACCACGATCCAGCTCCATCATCAGACCCTGGTTACCATATAGGATCCAAGCACTCGTCATTACAAATCAAATGAGACTAAAGTCGATGGGGTTATATCGTTTAATTGCGGAGTTCTTATGGCAACCTTCCAGCTCCATCATCAGACCCTGGTTACCATATAAGATCCAAGTACTCATCAATAAAAATCAAATGAGCCCAAACTCGATGGGATTGTGTCGATTTTTTACAAAGTTCCTATTGTAACCTTCCAGCTCCATCATCAGAACCTGGTTACCATATTTGATCCAAGCAATAGTCAATACAAATCAAATGAGCCCAATTTCGATGGGGTTGTGTCATTTAACTGCGAAGTTCCTATGACCACGTTCCAGCTCCATTATCGGACCCTGGTTACCATATAGGATCCAAGTACCGTCATTACAAATCAAATGAGCCTAAAGTCGATGGGGTTATATCGTTTAATTGCGGAGTTCTTATGGCAACCTTCGAGCTCCATCATCAGACCCTGGTTACCATTTAAGATTCAAGTACTCATCAATAAAAATCAAATGAGCCTAAAGTTGATGGGGTTATATGGTTTAATTGCGGAGTTCTTCTGGCAACCTTCCAGCTCCATCATCAGACCCTGGCTACCATAAATGATCAAAGTACTCGTCAATACTAATCAAACGAGCTCGAACTCGATAGGGTCGTATCGTTTAACTGCGGAGTTCCAATGACCACCTTCCGGCTCCATCATCAGACTCCGGCTACCATATAGGATGAAAGTGCTCGTCAATACAAACTTAACGAGCCCAAATTTGATGGGGTTGTGTCGTTTAAGTGCGGAGTTCCTGTAACCACCTTCCAGTTCCATCTTCAAACCTTGGTTACCATATAGGATGAAAGTACTCGTCAATACGAATCAAACGAGCCCAAATTCGATGGGGTTATATCGTTTAACTGCGGAGTTCCTATGATCACCTTCCGGCTCCATCATCAGACCCTGGCTATTAAACAGGATCAAAGTTATCGTCAATACGAATCAAACGAGCCCAAATTCGATGGGGTTGTATCGTTTAACTGCGGAGTTCCTATGACCACCTTCCGAGCCCATCATCAGACCCTTGCTACCATACATGATCAAAGTACTCGTCAATACTAATCAAACGAGCTCGAACTCGATGGGGTCGTATCGTTTAACTGCGGAGTTCCTATGACCACCTTCCGGCTTCATCATCAGACCCTGGCTACCATATAGGATGAAAGTACTCGTCAATACAAACTAAACGAGCCCAAATTCGATGGGGTTGTGTCGTTTAAGTGCAGAGTTCCTGTGATCACTTTCTAGTTCCATCATCAGACCTTGGTTACCATATAGGATGAAAGTACTCGTCGATACGAATCAAACGAGCCCAAATTCGATTGGGTTGTATCGTTTAACCGTGGAGTTCCTATGATCACCTTCCGGCTCCATCATCAGACCCTGGCTATCATACAGGATTAAAGTACTCGTTAGTACTAATCAAGCGAGCCCAAACTCGATGGGGTTGTATTGTTTTATTGCTGAGTTCCTATGGATACCTTCCAGCTCCATCATCAGATCAGCTCCATGTCATCATAATGTTGCATTGTCACCCGATTTACACATGCATGTAAAATTTCAGCTCAATCGGTTGAAGATATCTGCTTCAAAATTGAGTTGCAAGATTTGAGCCGAACATTCATAGTTACATACAGTGCAAGCTAATAGAAAGCTTGTAAAAACTTACGGGTTTAAGCTGGATCATTCACCTTAAGATACAAGTTTTGGACCCGTTATAACTCCAAACATTTAACCTTCCTCGTAACGTTAACTTTACCAGTAAACTAAAAAAGTCATCTAACAAAAAACCGACTTTCTAACGAGAAACCCTAGTACAAGCAAAGGGTAAACCAATTATAAGCATTTTTTCACTAGGCTGCGTTTGCGCAGGGGTTCGAAGCAAATCTACCGTAAAATTACTATTGTTTACAAAATAACCCATTTTTACTAGTTTTATTTTTACATTTTTTTTAAGTCTCGGTCTATTGGTAATTGGTGTGTTGCGAAAAATATAATTTGTTTGCTTTGAATATTTTTTTTCCGGTTAGAACGATGACTTAGATTACCTAAGAAGAAGAAAATAGGGCAACTTTTGTGATCGGTAAACATAAATATATAATAAATCTATGGCACAGTGGTTGAGCGTTTGGCTGCTGCGCTCCAAGTTGCGGGTTCGTTTCCCGCACGAACCAAAAAAATAAATTAAAATATAGCCTTGAAAAACTCCTCCGCATCGCTGTCGACTGGTAATGTGCCCAAAAGACTGGCGACTTTGCCACACTATAAAATATGGTATTAGTCCAATTACTCCAATTTGCATCTCTTTGATTGAAAGTATCACAGCAGCTCTGAAACGCAAAGGAAACTGAAGGAATACATGTGAGTATTAGTCTCGTGAAGGCGATCGGCGGCAGCAACCTCGTATATCAGACCCTGGATCGAGGAGCGAGGTGGAAATGCAGGCAGTAATCTCCTTCTTCGAAGCAGTAATACTAGCGAAGGAGATGAAGGAACAGACGTCCTCACACTCCGGCTGCCAAGACCCAGACCCTGATTTACCGCTACGATAGACGCGGGCTTGTGGACGGCGAGCAGCAGAGCCAATGCCTGCTAGGTCCGCGCGGATTTTCGGGAAATGAAACCCGTGGTCTTAGCATGCAAACGGCACCCGAAAAGCTCAGCCCCCCTAGCCAAGTTACAATGGTTTCGTTTAGCGTTAATACTTGGATTTGACCACGCCCCCAATTCCTTTATTCTGACCATGCGACTGAGCGTTGAAATGACGTCAAACAAGGAATTGGGGGCGTGGTCAACTCCAAGCATTCACGCTGAACGAAACGATTGTAACCTGGCTAGAGGGCTAAGTCTGACACGCCCTTCCGCTCCACCCAGAGACTGGAAGAAGTTATTCAATGATGTCCTAACTAAAAAAAAACTTCACAATGTGGTTTAAATAGACCATCAGTCTACAAAACTCAACGTCAATTAACAAAACCGGTTTTCTTTGTTGAAAATATAACAAAAGAGTTTCGAAAAATCATTTTTGGATTAGCGATGTTATCGGGACATGTCCTTGGATATTCTGGCGGTATTTACATTCATAGTGTGTATATATACAGGCAGATATATGTTGAGTGATACATGTCATTGCTACTAAATTGTAAATAGACTAGCTTTAGCCTGCAGCTTCGTTCGCGTGATAGTAAAATATTATTTGCGGGAAACATACTCTCAGGATAAAAAGTAGTCCATATTTTATTCAACGATATGGTCACCCTGTGTGCCAGGTTTCATTCGAATCTGTTCAGCCGTTTGAGTGTGAAAGAGTAACAAACATATAGACTTTTTTTAGACTATGTCACTCAGTGACATAATGAGAGTAACGGTCAAGTGCGAGTTAATCAATAAGATTTTTTTTTACATAACTCTACGAAATCAAGGGAATATCTAATTTTTTCTAATAAATATTGGATGATCCTCATCAGCCTTTTTAATGTTCCCACTGTTGGGACACAGGCCTTCTCTCTAGGAGAAGGAATGGGCCTTAATCCACCACGTGGGCCCAGTGCGGGTTTGTTGAATGTCACATGTCTTCGATTTTTGGTTCTAGGACATACCAGTTTCCTCACGATGTTTTCCTTCACCCTTTTTCGAGAGCAGTAGTGATGGAATAAATTACACAAAGTATTGCGCATGCACAAAATATTGGATAGTAATAATAAAACCACGCTGGTAGAGTGCAAAAAAAGAAAAATATATTTATTCATAAATATATTTTTAAGTTTCTAAAGATAGACAGCCAGATAGCTAACGGCTTTTGGCAATCCGTCAAAACTCATCCTAAATTATGGTCACCCTACTCGTAATTAAACACACCTTTTGTCTAGTTAGCGCTTTGTCGGTTCAATGTCGCAGTTTTTTTGTACATACGTCATTCATATATTATTCGACGCCATTTTCAAGCGCCATGATGGATTTTTACGATTTTCATGAGTCATTCCATTTTCGGTTGATCATGTGTAATGATTATGTTTCACAATATATAGCAAATCTGTTCTTTTCTAAACCTATTCTGTAGAATGGGAATTTTCTATTTTCAATATTTTTCCCGTAAATACTTTCAGACATCTTTACCTGCACAAAATGTTTTGGGAACGCAATCATTGAGACCAGTGGTGGCCGAGTGCTAACGGCCCCAACTTACGAATTGTAGGTCGCGGGTTCAAACCCAGCCTGGCGCATTACTTTGTATAATTTATTTCATCACCACTGCTCACAAAACGGTGAAAGATAACATCGTGAGGAAACCGGCATGTCCTAGAACCAAAAAATTCGAAAACATGTGACATCCACCAATCCGCACTGGGCCCGCGTGTTGGATTACGGTCCATTCCCTCTCCTATAGAGGAGGCCTGAGTCCCAGCAGTGGGAATATTAAAAGGCTGATGATGATGACGACAAAATCATTGTGCATATAGATATGGAGTCAGTATTTCCTGACAGTTACAATCTAAGGGTCTATAAATCAAGAAAGAATAGGTTATTTCTAGGCAAGCTTGCTCCGTCATCGACCACATCATTGTTTACCATTGCTTTACTGCTTACCATCAGGTGGGATCGCAGTCAAACACTAGTTTATATCAAATAAAAAAATCGTGGCCCAACTCGAGTCTATCATTAATTTCAACAAACAAAAGACATTTTAAAAACACCTATTTTGCCAAGAACAAAATACATAATTATGTCGTTAAAATAAGTCTTTGAAGTAAGGCATTTCGGCCCTATGATTAAAGTAACTTATTATTACTTTCTCATGCCTTAACTAGCAGTCCAGCAGTAATAATATTATACATTATTTTCCATACAATTAGAGTGCCTAAAATATTCGAACAATTTCGAAAGAGTTACGGAAAGAAAAAGACAACTGAAAAAACACGGATGGGTATTAATTATCAAAACTTTGAGACTCCCTACCGCTCCACGCAGAGCGCGATAAGTATTCTGATAACTCCATAAAAATATACTAAAAAATAAACTTTACCACTAAGTAATGTTTTACGAAGTCTGAAGTCTCCATTCAGATTTCAAGCGGGTTTATACGACCAGCGGGCCTAAAAAGGACATGAGTAATTCATATAGAGCAACTCATATTCCGAATTCCTAGAAGATCATAAGCAATTCTTCTAATGTTCGTAAAATGGTTGCACAAATTAGTCGAATCATACACAATTCATCAGAATCATAATCCTTGTAAATATTGCCGTATAAAAAAAAATATGATTCATATTATGATTCTACAAAAGTGGCCTTTTTGGACCTGCAGTTTATCACTAAATAATAACAAAAACAGCATAATCAGACGAAATCTCGTCAACAACACATTTTTGGTCTTTTTCTACCCATTCAACCTTACATATTAACCAGTGTGAACCTCACAAAACCGATCACGTAAACACGATTCAACCTACACCAAAATAACTCAAAAACACAAACATATAATCAAACAGCAGTCACTACTGGATTTGTTAAAAAACAAAGTTAATAATGACACCTTATGAGCGTGAGAAACTGTCAACACCTTTACTGAGATTCACTATGTAATAATAATCTTGTGGAAAACAACGTTGAGTTTTTGGGGACAAGTTATAAAAAAAATCAAAAATAAGTTATACTTTTTTTTCGGTGGGTAAAAATCATCCAATGACATCTCCTGCCCTTGAGCGGAGCGGGAGATAGTGTCACTTTTACTGAGTGAAAAACCCACTCCCGTCCCTTCATTGCCTTCGTACGTAAGGCCCCAGAGTAGACTTCGACTCTGCTAGGCCCTTACAGTTTGCTGACAACTCCTTGAGGCGCGCGGGAACAGTGCGCGCCGTCGACGACTTGGGCTCGGTCTGGATGGTTACCGGACGGTTGGACAGCGAGCTACCCATTTCTCGCCGTTCGAAATTTTTATTCAAAAGACCATCTCAGACTCCAGTTTTCATGGTTCTCATGTCACCAATATGTAGGGTGACTGGTAATTAGTGAAGGATAATACACGTGATTGTAGTCATGATAACAAACAACTTTTACTATGGGACCAAACTTGAAATCGCGAAAAAAATCAGCTAAGTTCAGTACATTTTAACCAGTTAGGCGAACATAAATGTACTGACCAGCAGATTATTTTTCGCGATTTCAAGTTTGGTCCCATAGTAAAAGTTGTTTGTTACCATGACTACAATCACGTGTTTAAGTGTCGTTCACTAATTATCAGTCACTCTATATATTTGTGATTCTGACCCATGAGTTTGTTTCGGTTTTGCTTCCAGGGTAGTCAGCTAGGAAACAACGGCCTTGTGGTTTGAGATCATGTAGAGTGTGCTTTAATCATTTTCAGCTCTACATTATTTTAAGTGCAAAATTTAACATAATTATTAAAGAAATGTGTGAGTGTAAAAACATCAAATAACCCCTCTCTATAAGGAGCGGAGAGAGGGAGATATTAGACTTTTATTTACTAAAATTCACCTCTGTTCCTTCAGTTGCAAATCGCCCTGAAAAATGCCTCGGGGTGATTCCTCTACAAAATTTTTCAGTTTTATTTAGAAGATTAAATACCTGAACATGACATTAAAATTGAAGTTAGCTGCCCCTTATTTGCGTAGATAAGCTATAACCTTGGAATTTAATTTAGCAGAAACGTCAAAAGTACCGAATTTACGTTTCCTTGTACAAATTATCGAAATGCTTGTTAGATTCTGTTTTTACTCGTTGTATATTTGCGTATTTCACAAATGTAATTGCGAAATAAAATATCACTGGTACTAACTACATTAAGATAGAGCAGGCGAGCGTTCAGAATTTTACTGACTAAAATCACACTTGTGTCCTTCAGTTTCCCTTATCGTTCTAGGATCGCGGGTTTCCATTTCACCGAAATTCTCAATCGGCGGAACGAATGTAGATGAAATTTGGCTCAGGGTTAGATCATGTTCTGAAATAAACTATCATCATGATGAAATTTCGGCCGAAAGACGTCCACTTTTGGACATAGGCCTCCCCAAGTGTCACCACAATGAACGAACGGTGCATCTCGCATCCACTGGATTTCCACGATCCTTACCGGGTCATCGGTCTACTTTGCGGGAGGCTTTCCGACACTGGGTCTTCCGGTACATGGTCGCCATTCCAGACCCATTCGGCCATAATGACAGCATAGCACATATTTAGGGATAATTTACTACTTTCTCGCGGTTAAAGCCAAGAGCAAAAGCCAGTCTTACAAATCAAAAATATTTCCCCTCAGTTTAAAATAGCACACATCCTAAAATGACGTCATCCAATGATTCATTAGGTAAAACATAAGCAAATAAATAACTTTGTACATGAGATAACTATCGTCGGATACGTGTGAATAAATTGTGGGAATTACGGCTATACATGAGGTGGAGAGATGTGTCTGGAGATATGGACTATTTTGTTTTTTAATTGAGTTTTATATGAAAAAACGCTGTGTCATTTTGATGAAATGATGATTTATTTATTTCTACGTCCAAAATGGTATTTTAAAGATAATTAGAGGGATTGCTCAAAATTATCAAAACTACAAATTCCTCTTGAGCGATTAACACAATTAATTAAGTCTATCAAATTCTAACAATCGTTGTTGCAATTCTAACAATTATGATGGAAATACGTTAAGTTATCATAAAATATAAGCCTTATTTAATTGGCTTGTTATGTAATTACTAAATGATCCGTTTAATTTTAAATGAAAAAACAAACATATTTGCATTTGTTAAAAAAACATCCAAATACTGCTAAGGTTTCCAAACAGACCCAATGTGACAAAGCAAAAAACTCAATTTCAAAACATTTTTATTACCATGGAGAAGAATGTGTGAGAAAATATATAGACAGTGTCTATAGAGTTTCTCGCGCATTCGCCATGATATCATGTTTCAAGAATATTTTATCCAGCTCTCGCTGAAAAAAAAAAAACGACACTTTAAGACAATGTATCAGTCACACTAATATTATAAAGGTGAAAGACGTATGTATGTTTGTTAGTTACTCCTTAACGCTTAAATGCGTGAATGAATTTTGATGAAATTTGGTACCAGGATAGCTACGATATACATTCCTGTGCAGGCAAGATTTGGGAAGTTTGCGGCACACAGACCACATTACAAATACATAGATATAGTCTGTGGTTGGACCGGCAATATACGTCAGCCTGAGTACTAGATAGTAATATTTTGACAAACCAAATATAATATTTAACAACCTATAATCTATGATGGTGTGAAGCATTCATTTCATGCGGATAAAGTCACAGGATGATTTTATTAAAAACTCAACTATCTTCAGAAATATCTCCGACAAAACCACCGCATGTGTAGCGCACGGTATTGTATTGTCAAATTGTTTCCCACAGCCTTGCGCATGAGCTTCGCCTTTTTGTGAACGAATGATAGACACTGCCTTCATGTGGCTTCAAGTCTGAACACGTTGGGGATCGGCAGTTGTGTGGTATTCATTAAGTTATTCCATGGCAGATAGAGTACCTTATACAATATTAGTTTTAGTTTTCATGTGCGAAAACCTAAACATTAGATCAGTATTTTATGTAAATAATCTATGTACAAAATTTCATCACTGTATCATGAAAAATCATAAAATTATAAGCTTGGGGCAAACGACTTTGTTTTAATTACCCTATGTAAAAATTAACGGAAAAAATATTTTTAATAATCATGGATTCGTGACAGAACTAAAATGGATTCTTTAATCATAGATTCATTGATAAACCTAAAAAGATTTTAATGATTGGTCAAATTAAACAGATCACTAATAATTTTTTTTTTTTTAATTAACCTTAATGATGCTTGCCTTGTGGACGTCTTGGAAAGGATATCCGCGACCCTGGAACGCAAAAGGTAACTGAAGGAACTTACTAGGTGGGTTTCAGTCAGTAAAATTCTGATACTCTCTCACGCTCTACCCAAAGTGAGCTCAAAAGTCATTTGATGCCAATGGAAAAAAAAATCTTAAGGAAAACTTAACAAAACTTCGGGTCTTTTAATGTGGTGGAAAATAACCTCCATGCTGCTGACCAATTTATAGATTTCTTGGAATTCCTTTTTCTGATCCCATCAGACAAAGAAACAATCACGTGAGTCAGTTTTTTCACACGAAACTAAAATACTTATGTGATACTTGAATTCAATATTATGTATGTATAACCAAAACCGGTTTTTTGGGTCTGATATCCATGGTTATGGCTAAATTAAGAAACTGGTTTATTTAAAGAACCTTACTTTAATTAGGCAGAAGTATTATAAATATTTTAAACAAACAAAGGAGTGTTTTTATTGGGTTTTATTTAACTCATAGAGCAGTGGTGGCCGAGTGGTAACGGCCCCGATTTACAAATTGTAGGTCTTGGGTTCAAACCCAGCCAGGCGCATTACTTTGTTTATTTTATTTCATCACCAATGCTCTCAAAATGGTGAAGAAAAACATCGTGAAGAAACGCCGGACATGCCGATGTCCTCGAACCAAAAATTCGAAAACATGTGACATCCACCAACCCGCACAGGGCCCTCGTGGTGGATTACGGCCCATTACCGTTCTTAGAAAGGAGGCCTGAGTCCCAGGAGTGGAAATATTATAAGGGTGATGCTATGCTATGCTACTTTTAAATTATCTATGGAAGAGTTTTGCTCATTGCCATCCATTCTGCAAAAAAAAAATCTTTTTCTACGCGGGAAATTCTCTAATAACTTTTCCTGCTCTATCGTGTCAGACTTTTACTGAAACAACCCGCTCATATGTTCCTTCATTGCGTGGCGTTCCAGGGCCCCGGATTTTCCTTTCAGAAGCGAACCCATGACTCCAAAATGTCACATACGATGACCTTAAAAAGGGTTGAAATGACAGCCGGGATCAACAGCTTAACGTGATCAGTTTCAAAGTCCTATTTAAAAAATTGTGCAATATCTAGCATACAGGCAAAGTGCGGTAAAACAGCCAGCATTCCAAACTAAAAGAATTTCAACATTTGAATATTAAAATTTAAACAAACGCGGTGAAAATATTAGTTTAACAACAAAAGGTATCCTGT
Organism: Leucania comma; assembly: GCA_958295575.1. NCBI lineage: Eukaryota > Metazoa > Arthropoda > Insecta > Lepidoptera > Noctuidae > Leucania > Leucania comma. Next base: position 2,289,451 of record OY282488.1, read on the forward strand.
AGGAGCGCCCGCAATGAGATACGTTCTGCCGCCATGTTGTCCATAGAGATACGAATGAGTTAACGATGGATGCGGTAATGGAAGTTAAAATAAATAATAGTTTGGGTGTGTCGTAACATGGAGGGAGAGCGATGAATGTAGACGAAAATGTTTTGGAGGATAACATGTATTTCAATCAAATGTAATTTTTTGTACAGTATTTTTGACTTAGCTTAAACCTATAGTGGCAGTATAGCTTTTGCAAAAAGACACGATATGTAAATGCGACAATTATGATCTAACTAGGTATTTCTTTAAAATTGTTGTATCGGCATCGTTATTGAAATATACCACGCCTGTCTGCAAGGGCCCCAAGTTTAAGGTCAGATTCTACTCATACTGAACTTTTTTAAACCTCTGGAAATCAACAAATCAAATAACAGAGAATAATATGAAAAATTATTTTATTAAAATTGACTATATGACCAACCGCCGCGGGCAAAAATTAAAAACATGATATAAATTAGTTGGCTCAAGAAAAAGAATTGTTAGAGTAAAATATGTAGCTATGACAGATAGTTCTAGTAAACTCAACCTTTATCGGACTTTTAAACTTTACCTACACCATATACCGCATCCACTCGCTCTCATTTCCCACATGCTTGCCAACGCGAAACAATAGCGAACCCGGGCACGAACCCGGCGTTTTAAATAATACATAGATACACATTTTATTTGCAAAACGGAAGCCTAGTGATTTATCTGTGTGTGCCCTTAATCGCTGGTTTTGCCAGTGTACAGTGTACGTAGTTTGTATTTAAAAAAAAAACGAGTTGCTGACGATTATTCACAATATATTTGGACAGTGTTCGAATTGACATATTTTATTTGAATATTTTTTCAATGAAGATTCGTACACCACCAAATTGATTGAGGCTGTTAGTATAGTCAGATAAAAAAAAGTTAAAAAATTGAACATTTTCAAAAAAGAAAAAAAAAATTGAATCAGCCTTATACGTTATGCTATATAAATTGTGGGGAACTCAAGTGTTTCAAATACCACATGTTATCAGAATGTTTCTCCTCATTTAACTATTGCAGCTAGCTATACCCTAAAATTCATATCTAATAGATTTTTTTTTTGTTTTCAGGTACAATGATGATAAAACGTCAGAAAATACGCAAGAAAATTCGGTGAGACCGCCCCTGGTCGCAGTGACAATGTGACAGTAGTAACAAACAGCTAAAACATACTAAAATACTCCTAAATAATTCTCCTAACACTCTCTTAATTTAGATTTTAGTCACAAAAGTTAGTGCCAATAATAGTGAAAAAGCCACAGAGTTATAGACGAACAGAGAAGACATCGAACTCTTGATGCAACGATAAAACGGTGCCACATTTAAAACTGCCACTTCTGACAACATTCTAAATTCAAATTCAAAAACAAAACAAAAAATTTATTATAGAGCAAACACAGTGAAAAAAAGCAGGACCCAGTGCGTTTACAAAGTGAGGAACAAAAAGTGACGTTTAAAAAAATTTAAAAGTGACATTTCAAGAAATTTAGACATAAAAAGTGATGTGCTAAGAATGGATCTCCACGCTCCTCAGTTGGTAGTCCATTCCTATGAACCCCATGCCCCTCTGTTAGAGGTAGAAGGTTTGGATCCTCATAGTCCTCAGCAGAAGGTGCTGATACATGCACCAACGTTACAGAGTCAGGAGTTGATGAGCAGTGACCACCGGAACGGAGGTGAGCAGAGCTACGGTAATGATTTCAACTTTTTTACTATAATTAAGAATTCATAATTACATCAATATTATTCTAGTTGAAAATTTAGTTGAAGACATTTGTCAAAATGGTATCTACAAAACTTTTGCTTTTTGAGTTATTTAAAGGATTAAATATGTTGTTACAATAATTACAACAAAGTTTTAGAAAATTACATCATAATTATAAATAATAAAGCAAAGTCGCTGTGGTTCGTCAATCCAATTTTTCTAAACCAAACAATAGCTTTTATTGCAGTTTTCACTAGTATCTGTAAAAAAGAAGGTTTTTCCAAAGTTGGGTTGACTCACTAGTTGTTAATAAAGAAAAATCTGGGTGTTTTAGACCATTTTAGGAATACTTCTGTCCACTGCAGTGATTTGTTTTGAGGTAGATTGAACAAAACATGGCTTTTATTGTTTGCAATGCATATAATTAACTACACTCTTAGCAGAATTCTAGTTCTTTTTTGCTGTGTATAATCTTCGATACAGTATTATTGAGAGCAGATGTGTCTGATCTGACGTAGAGTACGACTTTACAGATGACCAGTACCACGCCCACAGCAGCAACCAGAGTGGAGACGGTGAGTCAATTTACATTAATTCTTTTAGTTAGTATTCATTTGTCAATGATAACTACAACGGTTATAATTATCATTCTTCAGCTCTCATCTCAATTTATTTTGAATCTGCGTAACTTGTATTCTTCTTCCAAACTTCTGTGTGTGTTATCAAGTTAAATCAAATTATTTATTTCAAGAATGATGATTGCGTAATTAATAAAGTGGTTGTAAAAATATAGTGAGCAAGGTATACTCGGCCAAGTTTTTGCATACCAAATATTAACAAATGATTATGAAAATTATTACAATACTAATATTTTTTTACTATGGTCACCTCACTAAGGTGTAACTTAACTACATATTAAATACAGAAAATAAAATCAGACCTGTAAAATAATGACACTTCTTTTGCCCTGTCGCGTCTATCCGTTCATAGCTCTATAAGACCATCTTCTATTTGCATTTCTTCCCATCTCAGATCGTAACAAATGCTTGTAAAGAACTAATTCCATTTAATTTCTTAGACTCGCTTCTCGATTCAGTTTAACTTTTTGCGACTTACATTCTAGACTAGACTGATAAAAAAACGATAAACCTGTCACCTGTCACGTATTGATAGAGAGTTTGCAGGCTGTATGTCGATTCGTTAGGCTATGCTTTTCACTCGGTATATGGAGCGGTTCCTAATTGACTAACTGACCGTTTTATGAAGTTTCTTTTACTTGAATTTCAATGTAGAGAGATAAAGAATTTAATGTAAATGTTATAAAAATGTTGAATATTTCGCTGTGACTTTGAAACTTTCTTTTGAAAATGTTGAAATCTTTCGTGTGTTTTTGAGATCTGTAGATTACTTTTGCGACAACGTATATTTTGTCTTTAGCCTACAAATAAACTAAAAATTAAATTATATCTCTCTATTTTTTTTAATATGTACAGTATACATATAGGAAACAGTTATTATATTAAGGCCACATTAAAAGAAATATAGAATGTGTGTAAAAGTAAAAGATAAAGAGTAAGTATGCGTTTATTTTTCTTTCTTTTTTTATAAGCTTGTCTTTGACCTCTATCTCACCTGATGGTAACCGATGATGTGGCCGACAATGGAGCACGCTTACCCAGAAGTAACCTATTCACTCTTGACTCAAAGACCCCCTAGTACCTATCAGGAAACACAGACTCCGGCAGAAAATTCCTTTCCTTAGCTGTACGCAAAAAAAAATGTTGTCGAAAAAAGTTTTTATAATACAGATATAATATAATTAAAATATCATCAAATACTTATACAACTGTATACTTACGTCATCAATTCATCATTTTTAAAACTATTTAAAATAGTAATTTCTCGTTAAACAGTTTTGTTTTTATTTTCTACATTATTTCAAATCTTTAATCGGGATTCAGTAGAAAACTTTCTTTTAAAACTAAATAATACAAAACAAAACCGTGAAAAACTTATCCATCTGTAATCCGTAATTCCGTAGCTTGTCTACAAAAATAATAAGTTACAGAAAAACTAAAACGCAGTAATAAAAATATAGTTTTAAAAGAACAAAACGAATTGATTTTTCACGGCGATTAAATAAAAATATAAGCTAACAAACTACCGGATTCAGTAAGCCACTAAATTCATTTTAATCTGTTGTCAAAAGTTATCTCAAGTGTTTCGATTAGCCGTTTTTGTTTATCTTGCTAAGACATAACCATGACTGTTTTTTGGTTGCGAAGTTATCAAATAACTACTCTAGTAGAATAGCAAGTTAGAGTATCAGACGTACTGACTAAAATCCACTCATATTTCTCCTACTGGAGCCATGGGTAGACTTTTCAAAGGGAAACCGATGATCATGGAAAGCCAAGGGCCAATTAATATAATAAAATATTCCACAACTATCACAAAACGCCTTCTAGTCTCAAGCTAAGCAGAGCTTGTGGTAAGAGTAACAACTGATAAACAATAGTGTTGTTTATTTTTATTTATTTATTTATTATATACTTTATTGTACACCATTACACATACAAAATTATATATAATTAAAATTATTCATAAAAAAATAAAGTAAATAAAAACTTATTAATTATTTCAATTATTTATTATTTGTGTTATATTAAATGATAAATTATATTTATTTTGCAAATAAGTTTTCAATAACACTTTTACAAGTAATTTTTTTGCGTCAGTTTAAACCAGATGAGGCCGGTGTTTCCTAGCTGACTACCCTGAGAAGAAACATCGAAACAAACTCAGGGGTCAAAGTCTCTTTTAAAATCCATAAAATAAATATTAATTATGTAAGAACCTAGGCTGGTGGTTATAGCTGATCTAGTTGGTTTTCAATCAAGACCATTCTTTTCTCCCAGCTCATTCTATCATTTGTGACACCTAGACGGTACTATGGTGACGATAGTCAACATGGAGCTGCTGCAATTAGTTTCTAACCCATTTGAAGAGAGTCAAGATTGTTTGAACCCTGAAGATGTCTAGTTTGAGCTCTTGTCTGAGTTCTAGGGCAATGCTGTTGATTTACGTAACAAAGCATTCTTTTGATGTACAAAAAGCTACTGGAATTCTCTTTTCTTTTGATTCCAGACTTCTACACATCTTCTAAATTGCCATGAAGTCGGTCATTCACTGAAAAAGTCGTTGCTAAGTTTATATATGATTCATTTTCAAAGAGAAACAGAAACTTGACGAACTATCTCCAATTCGTAAGATGTGGAAAAAGTGTGGAGGATCGCCGTGTTTTTTCAATGGCACTCACACAAGGAAAGATGGTGTTCACACGATGTTGTTTTGTTTGTGTGTGTGAGTATAAATATCAGGTAGGGTCGGGTCCCAGTGTTGGTATGAGTGGAGCGAGTGCATAAGCGTAGCGGATTTAGTAAAGCGGTCTTGCAGTGAATGTTTCTACATTGACTTTGATACTCAGCTATTGTTCTTTAGTGTTTATTTCTTACGAATGAATGACTGTTGTGCTTAGGTTTTATCCTTTTAAAATAAACAAACTGTTTTTTATACATGTTACCTCCAACATCATTGTAAACTTTGTGACTATACCCTTACAAACCAGTCCTTCAATTATTCCTATTATTATTGTTAGAAAGAGATATCTATATACTCTATAATTGTAAACCATAAAAATTACAGTACGAGTAAATAGGTAGGGTCTTAACTTATAGGCAAGCGTTCTCCACCGCCGACCATTTCATCGTTTACCATTAAATAGTTCCTGCTTTTGAGGTTGTGGATTTGAAACCGGGCAAGTATTAATGTGAATTTTTCAATTCATATGTATTATTCTAAGTTTATCAGAACATTGCTGACACCTCACGTGGAAAGCATGTTAAGCTTTTGGTACCAGTTGTCATTTGTAGATCTTTGACAGTCGATACTGGTAATCAGACGCTAGAAAATCTGACTATCAGTCTATCCAAAGAGTATTGTATTTTCTAGTAACTGGATTGTGAAGGTCTGATAAACAGTCGTTCCATGTAAAAAACATGTCGCCGTGTCCGGTTAGACTGGAACCCGACCCAAGCTGGTTGTAAAAAGGCTAAGAAGATAATATTACTTTAAATAATACTGCAGCGTATATCCAAAATTACATAGTATTTTGATTCTGAGCTTCGTGGTTAACGTGGGACTACGTAACAGTCAATTAAGGTTTTACCCGCTGCCACTCGCACCCCACCCCACTTACACGCGGTTCGACTGTCCCAACTAATTTCACACTGATTTAGTCAAGTGTACTCGCGACAAAAAACCTCCCATTCACTGCGCCGATGTGATCGGTAGACGTGGTCCGGCAGTGAAATTTCAATGAATGAGATTCGAGCATCATGGTATTTAGAAGAATGGTTATTTTTGAAGGGGTAAGCAAAACTCATCCATACTCACTAAACGATTCATTGTGATTAAGGATTAGAATTCCCTGTCGGGTTCTGTTTCCTGATAGCTACAACTGAGAGGTGTTTAAGTTAAGAGTGAGTAGGTTACTTCCAGGCAAGCGCGCTCTATCATTGACCACATCCTTTGCTTACCATCAGGTGATATAGTGGTCAAGTGAGAACCATTCAATAATAAAAAAAGTCTTAAATTGCTGCCTTAAGATTGTCTCCGAAGATCAGAAGAGAATGCAAATAGAAAGGGGAGAGAAAGTTAGTTTTTAATCAAACTGTAATGGTACTAGTTCTAGACTCAGCTTCCACGCCATTGATAAAACTGATATTGCGTTCCAGGGCCGATGTAACAATTTCGAACAATACCGTTGTCTTAGCAGTTTTAAATTAATCCTTAAAATACCTTTAAAGGGTTTTTTGTTTGTCCTAATAACTACAACCTAGGGGTTTTTAAGTCAAGAGTGAATAGGTTACTTCTAGGTAAGCGTGCTCCATCGTCAGCCACATCATCGCTTATCACCAGGTGAGATAATGGTCAAGCGCGAGCCAAACATTATTAATAATAATAAACACGTAGAACTAAGGTTCAAGATCACTCCCCATGGGGTATAGACTTCGCCTTAGGGCGTTGCAAAACCGCATGAGACGTGTCGGGTCGAACATTGATTACTTAGGTCGATAGTATTTTCGTGGAACTCCTCTTAGAATGACATTCACAAGCCAGCCCCCCTAGCCAAGTTACAATCGTTGCGTTCAGCGTGAACGCTTGGAGTTTGTAAATGTTCTGTCGTCATCTCAACGCTCAGTAACGTGGTCTGAACCAAGAAATTGGGGGCGTGGCCAACTCCAAGCGTTCACGCTAAACAAAAAAGATCAGCAACGACACGATCAACAATAACGACATCATCATAACCCTTAGATTAAAGTACACTAAAATTAAAAAAGCGAAAATTTGTGAGTGTGTAAGTATATTTGTTACTTCTTCACGCTCGAAAGGATGAACGGATTTGGATGAAATTTGGCACACAAGTAGATCCCAGATGCTTTTTAGCATTCCCTTGAAACAATTTTCAATTTTAACGCTTGCGAAACCTTTGGCAGCAGCTACTCTTTTAAAATAATTCCACTTGTTATCAACAAATCTCTATGCCTACCTCCTCTTTTTTTTATTATTGATAGGTTCGCGCTTGACCGCTATCTCACCTGATGGAAAGCGACGATACGGTCGACGATGGAGCGCGCTTACCTAGAAGAAACCTATTCACTCTTGACTTAAAGATTCCCGGTTTGTAGCTACCAGGAAACACAGATTCCGGCAGGGAATCCCACTCCTTAGCTGTACGCATAATGAAAGTGTTCCCAAAACGGTTTGTGCGTATAGGTGGGATGTCCACCATAAACCGGTGGCGCAACGCCGTACGTCTGGTAGTCCGATGATGGAACCTCTATTGGTATACCTGCATGATTAGCTCCAAAATCCAAGCTTTTAACCTCAACAAAGCATGTTTAAAAGTGAATAGTCCACCGGCCATTGCTCACGCGCCGATTGAAAGCGAAACTCGCCATGTTGTCACAAAAACTGACCAAAAAAACCTCGACCAGATGTTTCGTCGCCTGGATTGCCTGCAGCATTCGTTTCATCAGATAACTTGGTATCATTCAATAGAATATGTGAATCAATTGAAATGTGAATTGATTGAATTAACGAATCAATTAGGAAGTTATTATGTTGTACTCGTATGTTGTTGTGGTTTTGTTTTCGTGTTTTGTTAAATTATATCTACTTAATGGAAAATTTTGAAAAATATGTAGGGATTTTTAACCGACTTCAAAAAAGGAAGTTTCTCAATTCGACCGTATATATGCTTTTTTATGTTTTTCGCGGATAACTGCGTCGTTTATGGACCGGCATTGCATGGCATTTTTTTTTATTACATTTATTTTACTATTTTTGCTTCTTATACGCAGTGACTTAAATAAGGAATTGTGAACTCTTACTTTTAAGCTAATTACTTACCGGGATACTTATATAGAGAGGCGCGATATATATATTATATAGAGAACACTACGAGTCGTCGAATACTCGAATTACATCCTTAGCGGACGGCGAGTTCCCCATTGCTCGTCGTCCGCAAGCCCGCGCTGAGAATGGCCGGGTATCGCCTTGGGACTCGATATCGTAATCAATCAGGCCGACTCTTTCACATTATATGATGCCTTAAAATTAAAGTTTAGCATTGCCCAAAATCACTTTTATCCTCCCAAAAAGACAAATGACTCACAATAATTCTGTTAAAACCTATAGATCAATTCCAACGAAATCTAAACGGAAATGGGTCACCCACCACATCTCCCCTCTCCACAATCATCTTATATCGGAGACGTGCGCCTGCGCCGGTAACAGATACGTCTCGCAGTCAACCGCAGCCACTTCCTTGGGAACCTGCTAGGTGATTGGACGTCTTTTTTGTTTTGGTCACTTTGAATGGGTGTAGTATTTGTCTAGTGAATGGGGAAATGAGCATTAATATTGTTAATAGACTCTTGAGGACTGAGGAAAGGGATGTTTTGTAAACAAACAACCTAGAGTGAAATAGCTGTTAATAAACTAGTGCACTTTACTATCAACGATTGCATCACTGCTTAACATCAGGTGGGATTGCAATTAAGCACTATATTAGATCAAATAAAAAATAAAAAGTATTTAAAAAAAAAAAACATAAAAACCTGTTCATGTAAATGAAATGGTAACAGACTTTTACGGATTAAAATCCATCTGTGGCCCTTCATATCTGAAGGAACACAGCATTCTTCCCTTTCTTTCTTCTTATTCTTTCTTTTTCTTCTCTTTGTATTCCGGCGTCACGGATCAAACCCATAACATCAACATCATCATCAGCCGAAAGACGTCCACTGTGGGACATAGGCCTCCACCAAGTTTACTGTCGCCACGACGAACGGTCTCATGTGTCTGACATTTATCACATTCACACGACTTTCACCAGGCTAGAGGCTTGTGGGAAGCTTTCCAAAGTTACATCTTCCAGTATGTGGTCGCCACTTCAGAACATTTTGCGTTCTACGAGACTGCCATCATCATCATTTCAACTGAAAGACGTCCACTGTCGGAGAAGGCCTTCCCCAAGTGTCGCCACAACGAACAGTCCTGTGCGTCTCGCATCCATAGGATTCCCGTGATCAGGTCATCCGTCCACCTTGTAGGTGGCCTGTCTAACATTGCGTCTTCCGGTGTGCAGCCGTTTTTCAACATGGCCATCAGATAACTTTTAGTGTTTTTTTTTTTTGGGAAGGAAAATCATCCAATGACAAATCCTACCCTTGGGCGGAGCGGGAAGTAGTGTCAGACTCTTACTGACTAAAAACCTACCCCGTTTCTTCGTTGCCTATCGTGCCGGGGCCGGGTATTCCTTTCGGAAGCTGACCCATGACCCCAGTTGCCACTTAAGGTTGGCGATTCTTCGGGTTATGTCGGTAACTTTGTTTATCCTGCGGATATCTTCATTTCTGATGCGATTTATTTGTTTTAAATAGAATGACTGAAACCATTGATACTATTTACACTTACATATATCAAATTTATTTAACTCATTCATGAATTCTTCTCAAGAAATTCTAACATTCTGACATTATCATCTTCGATTCATTCGCAAACATATCAAGACTTGTGTGTTTTTCTTCCTTGTCGGTATCACTCTTGACAGAGTGGTCGTTGTCATCACTTCAGGTTTTTCTTTTTTTTTTTTCGGTAGTTAAAATCATCCAATGACAGATTCCGCCCTTGGGTGGAGCGGGAAGTAGTGTCAGACTCTTACTGTCGTATTTTCCGTAGTATTTTCACATACCCTTTGACCCCAGTAGGCTTCGGCCATGTTGGGCCCCTACAGTTTGCTGACAACTCCTTGAGGCGCGCGGGAACAGTGCGCGCCGTAAACGACTTGAGCTCAGACCGGTCTGTTACCGGACGGACGGACAGCGAGCAACCCATTGCCCGCCGTCCGCGACCCCGCGCCTACGGTGGCCGGAAATCGGGATCGGAATCCCGGCGGCGGCGGCGGCGTGTACGCCGTTGATCACTTCAGGTGTTGGTGGCAAGCTTAACAACACACAAGAAGCTAATGTCCAAGGAATAGGCAACTTGGAATGTGCAACAGTACGGGAAGTTGGAACAGTCAGTAAACGATGTTTTCTGCCACGACAGCAATTGTCTGGGACGAACAGATTGCAAATCTCATTGTGCAGATCAGGATCGTCAATAATCCCTTCATGAATTTTGAAGACTACTGTCATCTGATAGAACGATCACGTAAGGAAACTCTGAGCATAGATCTTTTTATTGCCCTTTGGGTAACCACGTTTCGGAGCCATATGTCATCACTGGCAACACGCACTGTGGTGCTATTCTCTAAGAAAACGCAGCGCTGCCTCAACGACGAACACCCAAATAGAACACATTGGATTGTCAACCTAATTAACCTACATATTGGATTGTTAATTCAATGTATCCTATTTGGATTTTCGTCGTTGCGGCAGCGCTGCGGTTTTTTAGAGAATAGCACCACTGGTCATAAACTTCGGTCTTGAGACACTGTGGTATGTTGAACCCACATTCAAAGTTCTTCTTTATTAGGACCACGTGGTCAAAATTATTAAAGTAAAACTTAAGTTGTAAGTTACTTTCTCACAATCCAACGATACCCCTCCGAACCGGTTGCGATGTCGAGTCATCGCCATTAGTTCCGCACCGGGAACCGAACCCGCGACCTGCTACCGACGGAAGTTGATGTTTTTAGACAAATTGTCGGGTTTTTTTTTAAGTTTGATAGCTTTTAATTGAGTGGGAATTTGTGGATTAAATTGTTTATTCAAATTATTGTTTTTGATACGTTTGAGTCTTAATAGGTACATAAGAACTATATAATTAAAAGTTTCATTTAGTATTTTTTAAATATATATATAAACTATTTATATTTTTAAATGTCGACTACCTGTATGCTCAGAGTACTAGAGTTCTTTGGCCACATAGTCAGGAAAAATAGCCACAACCCTGAATAGCTTATCGTAATAGGCATGGTTGATGGCAAACGATCATGAGGCCGCAGCCCAAAAAGATGAGCAGATCAGATCCACTCCACACTGGACACCCAATTGAACGTCGCACTTCATGGCGCCAAGAACCGTCACAGATGGCGAGACACCATCAATGAAAAGCTTATCCAGCGGAAACTTCATGACCCTCAGAAATGAGAAATAAGACTGGAGGAGGAAGATATATATACTAAAGAACCATTGGAAACAAGGTCAAAACCAACAAGGGCTCCACACCACCACCATCTCTTCAGAGATGAGGGTTCTCGGACGGTTCTGATCTTCAGTGTTTGTGCGGCGTCTCTCCGCAGACCATATACCACCTTCCATCCTGCATCACGTGCCCTATTACCTGTTCACTTGGGGACCTAATGACAGTATCAGTGGAAGGCATTGCCGTGACCGATTACTGGGCCAAGTACGGAATTTTACTAATCTTATCATCGACACGCTAACAAGAAGCATATGAGCTGAATTCAGGAGTACTGCTTTTCCAAAGACAGAAAAATAAAAGGAAGAAATACAAGCCGTGTCCAAGAGCACTGCTTTCTGAATAAAGCTCTTGATCCAGCTACTTAACAAAAGCCTCCTGAGGTGTTAACCAAGGTTCGTGGCTGTCATGACTATTGGAATGATAATTGCTAAGTGGTTTGAAAGGAAGCACCAGTTAAGTAGCATCACAAGACTCTTTGCTACTACGCTACCATGGGTAGGTTTATCAAGTTATATGTCCTACTAACTGTGTAATTGTTTGAAAAAAAAAATCTTAATAAAATGAAAGTGACATATCTATTTATGCCCACCAATCAATTTAGCTAATTCCACCAACATATATGTAGTCTGTACTTATTTTATTTTTTTATAAAATGGTCACAAAAATACCTACCAACCTAATAAGTGTTTCATTCAGTAAATGTTAGCCAATTCAAAATAATTTTAACTGTTTAAAAATACTTTTTAATTCTTGCAGTTAAAAGTGAATGAAACCAATTAACTGTTTTTACTGTGACATTACACAGAGAGCATAATAATATTTATTCCAAAATAATATATTAACATTCTTTATATAGATGCACTGTCATAGTAGCTTAAGTATAAAATACCGAATAATGAACCAAAGACCAAACCAAACAAAAACGATCGAATTAAGTGACAATAATTATAATGAAATCTACGGAACCGCTACGAAACTGACCATTGACCCACAGCACCCCAAAATCTCCCGTGCGAAAGAGACAACCATATACACCATGTTCCGCTCGATTAGAACCGCCTTGTTGGAATTTTGACAGCAGCCAATCAGAATAAATTTGTCCGCGCACACTAATTGATAATGCAAATTCAAAAGATCTTAAAACCAGAAACTAACATTGTAATCTCAATCTTAGATACTTTGTTTTAAGGTTCAGTTTTGATTGTGTTATGAAACTGCTGTAACGTGGTCAGAAAAGCTGAAGTTAAAACCATAGCGTTGGAATATCAGCCTTAATATAAGGTGACAACGTAACTTTTTGCATGTTGCTTTAAATATTTTTTTGTTTTTTACAATCGTTTGACCGGACGGAAACTGGTGACATGTGTAGAATTAAGATTTTCGTGTAATTAATTTGTATTTGATTTATAATTGGCTAATACTGAACATTGTAAGTTGAATCAAGTATAGTGTGATTTTGACATATGGCTCCAACGTTACCGGTAGTTTTAATTACATTTGATACTTTTCAGAGTCTTATCAGTTAGTATAGGTAGTATTTCCCCAGTAACTGGGTTTTAGAATGTGAAGGTCAAGAAATCAGTCTCTCCGTCTGTAATATTATGTCAAAATTTTAAGTGGACGTGGATGCTAAATTTTAAACTATAAAAAAAATCATTATGAGACTTAAAAGTTTGTATAATTGTTAATTCTTCAAGCTCAAACGGACGAGAATAAAACTTGAAATTTGGGTAGACCATGTTCTGGAATTGCTTATAAAATACTTCTCTGACGTGGGCGAAGCCGCTGGCAGCAGCTTCTAAGGAATAGCAAAAATATCATCAAAATATCATATTTCATAATCAATTAGGATTTCTGAAAAATCGATATTAATAACGATGAATTAGAACCTGATATTTTCGAAAAAAAAAAAAACTTGCGTTATTATGGCACTTGGTAATAGTATCGCTGGTACAAAAATCTGAAAAGTAATGACAAACAGTAAACCACTCACCAACCACCTCAAAAAACATGTAATGTTTAATACACGTTTTTCCTCCCACTAAAGATGGAGCAAGAAGGAGTGTCAGACTTTTACTGACTAAAACCCCCTGTATTTCTTCAGCTACCACTATCGAGCACCATGATGGTTCAATATATGTGCCGAGTATTATACTTTGTCTTTTTTTCTTTTTGTTACCAAAAACTTGATACCCAAAAATATCATTAGTACACTTATGCCAGTTTCGTTTGAAGCAATAAAATTTTAAGATGATCAGATTGTCAAGTCAACCAAGACAAGGCAATATAAACCTTGTTGGTTAAAATTTAAAGTCTAGTTCACCATAAATTCCGTCTGATAAAGTTATCAATGAACATCTACGATGATAGTTTGCATTGGAATTTAAACCATAATTATGCAGAATTAAGGTTGATATTGGATGAAGCATAGTATTATTAGTTTTTTTGGTTTTTAATTAAACGGCGAGATTGTTTTGGACGAATGAAGGCAACTGCCTTACTTGCCTGGCAGATAGGTACTTCAAGGAACTCCTTGAAGTACCTATCTGCCTAATGTACCTACTGTAGAAGGTACATTTCCTGTGTCTGTTCCAATAGCTTAGTGGCTGATAGATAGGCTTTTGCACAATGGATTGTTGGTTCAATTCCGGTACAGGACCATTTTTTATAGGCTATAGGCTATTTTTTTTATATTTTATATATGTTAGACGTTCACGCGAGCAAAATCACTTTTTTTCTAAGTTAACACGTAGATCCACAACTACCAAACTTGTTCATACAAAAGTAGACTCTAAACATCGGAATTAAGGCCTATAGTGGCGTGGATGTGAGAGGACACCGGTGTCCTCTGAAATCTTGACTAAAACCTTTGAAAATTATTTCACGCGCTCTAAAATGGTGCGTAAGGGCGTTTTTTTTTTTAAAGTAGGTAAAATCATCCAATGACATCTTCCGCCCTTGGGCGGAGTGGGAGATAGTGTCAGACTCTGACTGACTAAAAACCTACTGCGTTCCTCCTTTGCCTTGGTTCCAGGGCTCTGGTATTCATTTTCATACCTCCCCAAAGCCCCAGATTAGGCTTCGACCCTACTGGGCCCCTACAGGCGTGAGGGCGTGTCAGACTTTTACTGACTATAACCACATTTATGTTCCTTCAGTTGCCTTTTGCGTTCTAAGACACGAGTATCCCTTTTTTTTCTCATGGCCCGTGCAGGCATCGGCACTACTGGGCCACTATGGTTTGCTGACATCTGTTTCTCATCGCCGTCAACAACTCAGCCTTGATCCTTACAGGACGAGCGGATGACGAGCTACCAATTTCTCGTCGTCTGCAAGCCTGAGTCCGGAGATCGCTCTGCAATTCCTGATACCCTGATACCCTATTCCTGAGGGCGTCTTCTGTCGCGGCGGCTATCGAGTAAAGCTATTGAATTATAGATAATGAAGAACTTAACTTATATTGGAGATATAGCTTCATCAGAACAATGGAACATCGTATATATTCCACTAATCTTAGAAGCTCTTTGTTAATAATAATAATCCTCCATTTTGATATTTTACGTAATGAACCATAAGATCCACCATATATGAAACACCATAATTCAGTTTAACCAGATCAGCGTAGTTCGGACACTTACAGTGTGGACTTGGTACAAAACAAGGAATTATTTGTTTATTTATTACTAGCTGACCCTACAAACTTCGTACCTCCTAATAATCTATGATAACAGGTTTTTTTGTGTTTTTTTTTCCATATTCACTTAATTACAGCTCTCCTGCGAAGCTGAAGTGGGATGCTAAGTTATTCACTCTGTCTCCTCACAGAATAGTACGTAGATACGTATATATAGGTATAAAGAGTTGTTAGGTTGCATCCTCAAAAGGTTAAACTTTTGAAAATATTACAACCCGCAAACCCTCCCAGAACGATGGGCCCGAAAGGTTTTGGAGCGATGTGTGTCGCGAAAATTCAATGAATGTGGTTTCACATTCATTGAATTTTCGCCAAACACATCGCTCCTGTGCGTTTCCTCTCGTACATCATGTAGTCCTCGCTGTGTGTTTGCACAGGACCGGTCGTTGTGGGGACATTTGAGTGAGGTTTACGTCTAGGAAGAAAATTATTAGCAAACAGACATAGAGACACCATTTTATCCCGACCAAGTTATAATAGTTTCGTTACAAAAAAGTCTGGCCAATCTTGCAAAAAAACTAAAAAAAGAAGCAAGTCCTCAGTTTACCCAATCAAACCACACACAATACTACATCAGTAAAATCAATTTGTCAAACATACAATCCCTTGCATTAGCAGACATGTCGGTAATAGCTGCTCTAATTAATTATAACCTGATCAATAGGCTTTTGGACAAAGTATATTTTGCTACTAGCTCATGCCAGCGGTTTCGCTTGCGTTGAAATGGAAAATTATCCAAAATAAAACTTATCATCTACTTCTTATAGTCCACGGTCCGGACTGAGCGTTTTGCTTCGTCGTTTGTACCGCGTACATCGAAGGACTGGAAATAATTTAGGTGTCTTCAAGGCTAGAGTGAATAGGCTCTTAATAAACTAGTGCACCTCACCATCAACGATTGCATCACTGCTTACCATCAAGCGGGATTGCATTCAAGCACAAATCTATAAAAATTAAAAAAAAATAACTCTTAGTCTGGCCCCTCATCCTAGGCTTGTTACAGTAAAACAAACTCTACCGATACAGACTTAGGGTTTATTGGAGCGCGAAAGTGAAAAAATTGCGGGAATAATAACGAGCTTATATCCTATTTCAAGATATTATGGCTTACCCGTGTACCAAGTTTCATTTATATCCACCCATATTCATAAAACATTTTGGGAACACATTCATTGTGCGTACAGCTAAGAAGCTCTCTGCCGGAGTTAGTTGTCCTAATGGCTACAACCTAGGGGTCTTAGAGTCAAGAATGAGTAGGTTATTTCTAGGCAAGTGTGCTCCATCCTCGGCCACCATCAGGTAAGAAAAGTCATTTACGGCGCGCACTGTTCCCGCGCGCCTCAAGGAGTCGTCAGCAAACTGTAGGGGCCCACTAGGGTTGAAGCCTAGTCTGGGTCTCTGGGGAGGTATGAAAATGCATACCAGGGCCCTGGAACCAAGGCAGGGAAGGAACAAGGTAGGTTTTTAGTCAGTAAGTCTGACACTATTTCCCGCTCCGCCCAAGGGCGGGATTTGCCATTGGATGATTTTACCTTCCATAAAAAAACCATCAGGTGAGAAAGTGGTCAAACGTGAGCCTGTCAATAGAAACAACTACTCACATACAATAGAAATGACACGACAATTTTTCATCACTTTTCCTTCTATAATACCATCCATGGCAAGTTTACAATGTTATAAAAATGATACGGTTAGCCTTATCATTTCAACGGACAGATAACCGAGAGAGGGACGCTAGAGGGGAGAGCGGGGCGAGGTGACGTCACAGGGAGCGCGTTCCGAAATACTGTTGCACGATGCTTTAGTGCGAATATTTTTGCAAAATATTTTTTCTTTTTTTTTCGATGATTGTTTTGTTTTTGTTTTTTTTTTTATGTAATAAAAGTATAAAATGCAACCAAAAATATCGCTGCTGTAATGTTAAATATTGTTAAGTTGACAGAAGAAAATAGGTAATATAGATACTGTTTTTTATTACTGAATACAAATTCATTAGTGACTGATTGTCATAGCATAATAATAAAAAAATCTATTGTTAAATTGGATAAAAACTACCAGCTGCCTTGGATTTTATTGAATAAAAACTAAAACCTTTGTACTATATTATGAAGATAATATTAAGTGTCAAATAATGTAACCGATATTTAGATTTTTTTGTTGCACTGTTTCTAGAATTTAAATTGATCTTCAGAATAAAAAGGATTTATTTGTAAAAAATACAGCTGAGATTTTATAGATAGACTAGCCAGCGGCTTCGCCCGCGGTTGAAAGGCGGTATACCCCCTTAGGGGTGGAGTTTCATAAAATCCGTTCTTATCGGACGTCTACACCCTATAAGGAACCTACCTACTAAATTTTAATTATATAGGTGTTTTTTTTTTTAGTTTCTGAGATTTCGTGATTATCAGTGAGTGTAATTTCGCTTATATATATAGGTAAAACCTCTATGATCTCTAGAATATGCATTGCCATACAGCGTTGCAATGCCGCCAGTCTTTAGGGCACATTACCAGTAGACAGTAATGAGGAAGTGTTTTCGCGACGCCATGTTTTAAATTGTTTTTAAGTTAGTTTTAATTAGATAGGGTTTGTGTAACTTGAATTATAGTTATTTTCACTAGTAAATCTTATAAACATGAAAGTTTGTTTGGATTCTTCTGAATGGATTGCAATGAAACTTAGTATACAGGTAGACTATGTCTTGAAATAACATATAGAAAACTTTTTATCTTGGAAATATGTTCCCTGGGGATAATTTCTACTATCACGTGGACGAAGCTGGCAGCACCTAGTAGTAATATAGTATAGGGGAGATATTCTTCCTATATTATACGTAAAACTTTTTAATTATAATTTTTTATTATTGATACACTCGTGTTTAACCAATATCTCACCTGATGGTAAGCGATGATTTGGAGCACGTATACCTAGAAGCAACCTATTTACACTTTACTTAAAGACCCCTAGGTTGTAGCTATCAGGAAACACAGATTCCGGCAGGAAATTCCAATCCTTAGCTCTACGCATAATGAATGTGTTCAAAGAATGCACGTCTAGTAATACTTGTCTTTGTCTTTCTTAAATCTATAAAACATCCAAACCCAATGACCGGTCAAATTCATTCGCTAATTATTCACTTAATTGAGTTTCTATAAATGTAATTTTATGGTCAAGATGCAAATTAACACGCGGCTGCTCATTGTCTTGTTGACTATGATTAATTCTTCATTTACTATTTGAGGATTACTTTGAGAGTTTACTAAGAAATTTGTAATTAGAAATGACTAAGGAGCTAGAGTTCAGCTTATTCTAGTTACTAGACATTTTCTTGTGTTAAATTTTTTTTTCTTATTTATATACTTGATCTTATTCTATGATTTTCATACTTTCAGTACATGATAGACACAAAAAAAGGTTTTGAGAACACAATCATTGTGCATACAGCTAAGAAGTAAAAATTCTTGCCGGTATCTATGTTTCCTGATGGTGTGGTGTGTTTAAGTCAAAAGAGAAGAATAAATTAATTTTAGGCAAGCTTGCTCCATCGTTGACCACAGCATCGATTATATCGGATAAGATAGTGGTCAAGCATGAGCCTAACATTAAAAAAAAAAATCTTGACATCAAAATATTACCAAAAAGTAAGCCCAATGAATGATTTTTGTAAAAAAAAAAATACTGCAATAATTTCGCTCAGCCAAAATTCAAAGATGGCGTCCAGAATCTCACCCCTCGGGGTACAATATTTCGGATCATCTCGCCACGTGCCGGCAGTGTACTCGCGACTGCCGCGCGGTTCGTCGTCGCGGCTCTATGACGCGACCCCGCGACCCGCGACAACGCGACATCGCGCGATTTTTTTTAAATAAACGCTGCAAGAATATTATTAGTGGCCAGTGTTATTATGATTTAAATTAAGAATGACAGTGATTTTTGAAAATGTGGACTCGATTTCGGATTTTGTGATTTGTGAATTATTAAATTTAGATGTGATTTTTGAAGTGAAAAAAATAATTTTTGGTTTGCAAAATTGTAATTGTGAATTTTGATTGCGCTTGTGCTAACGTATTTTGTTTTTTTAATGTGAAATAGCTATCTATGAATTAGAAAAACCGATATTATACCCATATTTGGTTACGCCCAAAAAATATTTGAAGTTTTTCTATATGTTAATAAATATTAAAATACAAATTAAAATTACTTTCTGCTAAATTCTAATAGCAAACTTTAAATTAAGAACAATAAAGACCAAAAGCATAAAAATAAAACACAATGCAAAAAAAAAATCTTTAAATGTCTGAACAACCAAAAAATAAAAAAAAAACAACAAAAAAAAATCAGAAAAGACGCAAAATACGACAACCGACGCAGACACTCAACGATAATATTCAAACATTCACAAAAACCTATATAAGCATAACATAATACATAACATAGTTATGTAAAACAATACGGCATGTAATACCGATACCATATCACTGGACACAACGGATCGTATGTCTGTATATACGCCGTGTGAATGTTCTATGTGTGGGTTAGAAGCGATATAATAATATGTAGATAGAGCTCTATGATCTACAGATGAAGAAGTTTGGAGAATTGCTAGCTGGAGGAAGAAAATTCTAAAATTACGCAAAAATACAGCAAAACGGAATAATACGAGTAGTACACTTATTATACAAGTGCAGAAAGTTTGTTGTTCGAACTGATGCGGAATTCGCACGAGCCGTAGGCGAGTGTGTTATGGAGTCGAGGTCTGTGTGTGTGATTTCTTTTATGATTTACACAAAGAATAAGATAAGATTTTCCAAATCTCAACTCCAAAGGTATGAAAGGGTGGTGCAAAGTTTGTATAGAGTAACCTACTTTCAGGCGAGCGAAGCCACTGGCATAAGCTAGGTAAATAATGAGTCTCAACGCGTATTACTGCTAATGAAGATCAATGAAACTACGCAGAATTATAGTTTTTATGAAATTAATTGCTACTTGAGATTTTAAACTAGGTCGAGTATCTTGAATGAGTTGAAATTAACATAATTTACGTATTATTATTTCATCGCTGTAAATAATTAATTAGAGATTTAGTAAATATAAATACATGGTGAGGAAATCGACCTGTCCTTGAACTAAAATTTTTAAGAAACTCTGTAAACTCCACTAATACACATTTCTGCGGCTCTGGGGAGGTATGAAAATGCATACCAGGGCCCTGGAACCAAAGTAGGGAAGGAACTGGGTAGGTTTTTAGTCAGTAAGAGTCTGACACTATTTCCCACTCCGCCCAAGGGCGGGATTTGTCATTGGATGATTTTACTTACCATAAAAAAAAAAAAAACTAATAGACACTGGGCCAGGATTATAATTCAAGCCTAGAGCACGAAAAATTATGAACGAGTTACCGTGGCGCTGCAACGCAAAGTGTAACTGAAGGAGCGCAAGTAAATTTTAGTCAGTAAAAGTCTGACATTCCCAGAGCGGGGAATCTCTTTTGATGATTTTACATCTCAAAAAGAGACCCAGTGCTCAATGCAGCATTGGTGGGATACATCTACTGATTATGTTATTATGACATGTGTAATCTGTGGAAATATTGTTTTATACAGAATCTCAGAAGCACAAAAGAGATCTTGGATAGGCAGTCAGGTCTGTCATTTCAGCCGAAAGTCGTCCACTGATGGACAAATGCCTCCCCAAATGTCACCCTAACGAACGGTCTTGTGCGTCTCGCATCCATCGAACTCCCATGTCCCTCACCTGGTCAAAGGGCCATCTTATGGGAGGCCTTCCAACGTTGCGTCTTCCGATACGCAGTCGCTAGTCTAGAATCTTTCGGCCCCATCAACTTTCTCTTCTACGTGTATTGTGCTTTGCCTACGGCCACTTAAATTAGGTGATTCTTCAGGCTTTGTTGGCTCTGCTTAAATTCTTAATTGAGTACCTATTATTTTTATTGCCCTTGACAACAATCTCACCTGATGTGAAGCGATATGCTTGACGATGGAGCCCGTTTACCTAGAAGTAACTCTTTCAATCTTGACTTAAAGACCCCTAGGTTGTATCTATCAGGAAACTTAGGCTCCGATAGGGTATTCCTCTCCTAAGCTGTAGGCTCATTGAATCTTCTTCTTTGTACAACCCTCTTCCCATCGTAGTTGGAAAGTTTAGTCGGGTCTCCTTGTATTTTTATGCCAGAGAGTCGGGTCTCCTTGTATTTTTATGCCAGAGAGTCGGGTCTCCTTGTATGTTTATGCCAGAGAGCTCTGCTCTGGCATGTCTGTGCACTCAGACTTGCTTGCTGGATTTCTTTTTGCATATTTGACCACCAAGAGGCGGATGGTCGTCCTCTTTCTCTTGGTCCGTCGAGATACTTGGTGCTTTTTCAATTGGTTGGTCGTCATTTTGTCTAAGGATATGACCGTACCATCGCATTCGACTTTCGTTTATCTTTGTTAATTGATACCACCTTAAATGGTTCTCTGATAGTGAGGAGGGATGGCAGGCGGTCGCCTCCTTCTGCGAAGCAGTAATGCTAGCAAAGGAGGAGACCGTACGCGAGAGGCAACGGCCCTCACGGCCCAGCCGCTACGGGGGTTCCGATTCCGATCCTGATTTCCAGCCAACGTAGGCGCGGGCTTGCGGACGGCGAGCTATGGGTAGCTCGCTGTCTAACCGTCCGGTAACCATCCGGACCAAGACCAGGTCGTCAACGGCGCGCAATGTTCCCGCGCGCCTCAAGGAGTTGTCAGCAAACCGTAGAGATCTAGCCTGCTAACTGCAGACAGGCAGGGTCGAAGCCTACTGGGGCCAAGGGTTTGCTTCCGAAAGGAAAGCCCGGCCCTGGTATCTAAGGCCACGAAGGAACGGGGTGGGTTTTTAGTCAGTAAGAGTCTGACACTATCTCCCGCTCCGCCCAAGGGCGGGAGATGTCATTGGATGATTTTACCCACCACCAAAAAAAAAAAGAGGTTCTCTGATATATTTAATTAGCCCGTTCAATGAGTTTCCAAAAATTTTGTGCCTGTAGGATGTACTGGTGGCGCATCGCCGTACGTTTAGTGGTCTGATGATGGAACGTCCGACGTCTTTATTTGCATATCAAATTAAAAAGTAAATCCAAATAATCCCACGGACTTAATGTAACAAGAAACCGATCCCTTGTCACAATCCATCGATTATGACCATCGACCGTAAAATATACCTCAAAATCGAGACTAAGTTTTCTGTGCTCGATTGTCCGGCGATCGATTGAGACGTGTTTTAATCGAAAAAAAAAAACGGTTTTGTTTGTTTTAAAAATGATAATTATTGAGTGTTAAATTTAGAAGTGTTTGGTATTTATATAATTAAACCTAGTGATGAAAATTTTGTTGATCAAGTGTTCAATCTACACATTGTAGCACATCATGCGATCATGAGTTGTATCTGCCATATTTAAATTTTGCCTGTCAATGTTTGCTGCAGTTAAAAAATACTGGTCAAGTGCGAGTTGGACGCACGCACGCAAGGTTCTGTAGGTACTATAATATTAAAATAGAGCAAAAACTGCAAAAAATTACATAGCTTCTTGAATGGCTATGTATTTTGTAGCGGCTATAGTAATACACATTCTATGAAAATTTCAAATCTCTATCTCTTATAGTTTAGGAGATACAGTCGATTGACAGACGGATAGACAGACAGACGGACGAACGTTTAGTATGGAACCCTAAAAATGCAAGCAGTCAGAAACGATGTTTACAGACAAACTAAAATACATTTCTTATTCACCTAAATTGTGCGGAAAAATAAATTAATTTACTAAAATAGTTAATCACAAAACACGGCAAAACAATCACAAATTACGAAAGCAGATCAAAATCACCCAAAGCATTGACTTTCGCCGATTCACGAACAATAACCGAACTACGCGCATTAATTATCACTTCCTCTTCATAATCGATTACTCATTTAAAGATCCTCCTTCTCGTGAGAAAAACAACGTCATAATACCCCCACCTGTCTCAATTGAACCAGAAAACTAGTGATCAAACACCGGAAAATCGTACAAATCGTCGAAAAACCGGCGAAATTGCTCCAAACGAATCGTTATTACTGACCAATCACGGCTACGATTTTCATGCCGCTTTCACGGTTAGCACTCTATTTTTTTTCTCCCGAAAATCATTAGGGCATTGAAATTAACCAAGTAGTTTCCACAAATAGGTATTTTTTTTTAAGTTTTCCGGTTTTTATTTTATTTTTTTTAAATCCGCGAAGAGCGATGAGTCGTTACGATGTTTTAAGTTAGTCGAGCTTTGGCGATGGTTTAATTACAAGCGTAATCAAGATTTCCTTATTCAAACATTCAAACTTCAGTGTGAACAAATATTCAGATAAAACTAACCAGTCATAAGCAATAATAAAAATAAAACTATAAAAAGTGATGAAGTGAAAACTGGAAAAAAGAACAAAATGTAAAAAAAAAAACAAAACCAGTGACGTGAAACTCAAAATTCAAAATTGGAACTTCTAAGATGGCGTCTGCATAAAGTTCTTTTCCGCGATATCGAAACGTTTTTAAGTGATATTCTTTTGTAATTAAGTAATTAACTTAATAATTAGTGTTGTGACGTAAGTGTTCAAACTGGAGGGCCAGAGTAAGGCCACTTTTGCGGCCCTTTTTGGGCTAAGGGCCGGCGGCGGCGTGGACTTGTCCGCCGCTTACCGCTACAACCAGAATATGATGGAATATTATACATGTAAGTTTTGGTTTTAGTAGAAATCATGATTCATTTGTATGCAGTTGCTTTATCTACAATACTGGTATAAAATTCGAATAGCAGACTCACTGATTAATCTCCAAATTTAAGCAACGATTGCTCAGGCTTTGGATGGGTTGTTAGCTCAATTTTCTCAGAGAAAATGTAAGTTATTATATTGATTAGGCTATCCTATCTTATCTATTTATCGTTATTTTTTTTATATCCCATCACTCTAGGGTATAAATGAGACCTAAAGAATCAACGGGCATATGGATTATTTTTAAAATTTTTTTTGTTAAGATTCTATAAGTAAAAGCGTAAATATTTAATGTCATTTGTTTATTTGTAAACTATTTTAGATTTCATAGATGACTGGCAACGTCGCAAACGTAAAGGTTGGGTAACAATTTTTAATCTAAATTAATTATGATTGATGATAATCTTTAAAACCATACATTTTTTAACTACATATTCTAGGACTTTTATTACTATTTTTCGTTATAGAATTTAAACCTTGAATTATGAGATATCAAAAATAGCACATTGTATAAGATGCCTGTCTTTTAAAAAATGTATATTATAATGCACGATAATCCATTGGTCCTGGCTGTCATTTGTAAATTTTTGACAGTCGTATTGAATTGAGTTTGTTGATTTTTTTGGTTGAGTCATCATGAATTGTTGAGTTCTGAAATGATAGTTGTTGCGTGATGTGGAGGTCGTAAGAGCCATACATTTCATCAAACTTTACAAGGAATATTTTCAGCATGAAAAACTGATATTACTTGAATAATAATGCTAATAAATATTCAGAGCTGAGCGTATCTAGATATTAATTACTGAATCTGTATAACAGCATCGACATCATGAATATTCTACTATTATTAGATCATGGATACAAATACTATTTTTTTAATTTAATTTTGTTTTACTTTACTATGTTTACCATACCTACGTGGTCTATTGAACGTTTCCCCAAATAAGGGGCCATTGCAGGGAGGCTGTGCCGATCTCAATTGAAATTGAATCATCGCTAATTGGCTATTACCTATAAATTATGAAAAAGCTACGATAGAAAAACTTGATCATCAATCATCACCCCAAGTCTTCAGGCAAGCAGCCTATTGCGATTTATATTAAGTTTACCATAAAGAATTAAGAATTAAAGAATTTATTTCCATAGAACCATTTACCGTCACTTTTGAATTGTCAAGAAGTCAGCCAGTAAAAAAAAAAAGATGCTAATTGCACATTCCAAAGCGTGGATCTCTATGGAGAAGAATCTGCAAGAAACTCCATGGATACTCTTTTCAGTGATGTTATGTTATACCTATTACAAAGAAAAACCCTTTTAACCGAATCATATTCCATTTTCAAAAAAGCATTCCTAAAACAAACGAACCACCATCCGAATCCCTCAAACGACGTTATCCAGTCATTATGCAAAAACGCTTGTGCCATCCATAACGATATTATCATAAATACAACGCATAAAAACTCAATCCCTACATAAAACACGTAAAATACCTAACAACCATCTGCAAAGCCCCGAGATTTCATAAAACACCCGAAAATTTTCCCTCCGAAAAAGATCGTTACAAAACCCACCAATGGGGGACCCCGGAACGCGATGGAGGGCGAGGGAAGCCTTCTGATTGGTCGTTTTGGAGAATGGCGCGCCGTGATTGGTCGGTGTGGTTGTGGGTGGGGCGTTGTGTCTGTGTGAGTGGGTGCGTTCGGTTTAAGTTAATTGTGAGGCGTTTGGGCGCGTTCGCTACATGTGTTGGATGCGTCTAGCAAATTGGACGTCGGCCTTTTATTAGATTGGCGTGGCGTATGGTTTTATGTAAACACATTGACTGGTTATATTAATTTACGATATAGAATATGGATGCAAAGGTTCTGTTAGTTTATGATGTAATATTATTTTGACTAAGAGATTGGGTACATTTTCATTTTTTTTTTTTATTCTTATCATTAAAAATAGACAGACGAGTATAAATTCTACTTTTTATATCCTCTTAGGCTATTACTATATTACTTTTTTACGTCCAAAAGGCTGGGAAGATTTGGATGAAATTTGACATACGGGTAGTCCATGTTCTGGAATACTACATAGAGTATCTTTTAATCCGAGAGGTTGTTCCCTTAGGACAATAATTTTACAAAGGTACTGATTATTTTTTAAGAAATTTCTATCAGCAGACTTCCAAAAACACAATAGATATGTAAAACAAGAGCAGAGGAGTATGTAAAAACTTTAACTAAAATATCCTAAATGTCTATATACCAACCGAACATAAACAATGAAATATAAATAAATAAAAATCCGAAAACATATGACATTCACCAACCCGCACTGGGCCCATTCCCTCTCCTAGAGAGGAGGCCTGTGTCCCAGCAGTGAGAAAATTAAAAGGCTGAATATGCTATGCTATATTCATTGTCAGCTAACAAAATTCGCATTTTCAGCACAACAAGATTTTTTCTTCCATTCTGGTCTGTCAACATTCACGCTAACAATGACTCCCTTTTTTTTCATTCCTTAAGAGGTAATTCCACCTATTTCTTGCCTCTCTCACTCTTCATCATTTTACAAGTTTATTAATGTTACACGTAGCTTTTGTAAACCATGTATACCTAGTGTTTAATTGTTGGTAAAATTTATTCAGATAAAGTATTAAAACAAGAAAAATAAAAACCCTCGACTAATTAAAACTATATATTCTTTAAAGACTATTATTTCTTACTTAATATAGCGTCATAAACCTCCTCCGCATCGCTGTCGACTGGAAATGTACCCAAAAAACTGCCGGAATTACTACGTTGTATGACCGAGGTAGAATTCAGCCCTTGGATCACGCGAAGAGTCAACTAAATTGTTGGTTTTCTTTAACAATTAAAATAAAGATGAACCTGTATCAGTAACTATCAAAAAGATACCCAACTTAGCGTACACTCACTACCTTTACACAAGATAAAGATTTAGCAATTATTCATTTCCATCCGATACCAAATCAGTGTTACTTGTAGATACAAAAGATGCATATCTTGAACCATTTCCTCTGCAATAAACAGTTGCATATGTAAATACCTACGTTTCTGTTTACACCACAATAATACATAGTTGGAAGCGTGTCGAAACACTTGTTACATATCTACTTACATATAAAATAACTACAGTGAAAGTTATATAGCACAAAACAGATAACGTTTTACTTCATCATAATCTTTTTAATTAGGGAGAAAGTTTAGACTGGCCTCCTCGTTAGAGAAACTTTCCAAAAAAAGGTTTTAGTTAAAGAAAAAAAATTGGTAGAAACAATAAAAGAAGATTGGCAATTTCATTTTTTTTTTTGTTCGTCTGGCTTGGGCTTGACCAGTTCTCATTTGATGGTAAGCGATGATGTGTTCGATGATGAAGAACGGCTGACTAGAAGCAACCTATTCACTCTTAATAAAGATCATAAGTTGTAACAATCAAGAAACATTTGATTGTTGAAATATTGTGTGGGCTTTATGAATAGAGTCAGTTCAAAAAAGAGATTGATGGCGTGAAAGAACTTAAAAATGAAATACTACATGTAGTACAAGGTTCTAGGCATGAACGTGAGATGAAGGCAGATTTAGATGAAGTCATTAGTGAAGTTGTTGATGAGTTGATACATTGAAATGATTATAATATGTCTTATATTTATACTATAATAATAAAATATTATAATATCAAGGAAGAAAATTTTCCAACGACATAAAAGTTAATCTATACTTGGACAAGATAAAGTACACATAGATGATATGAAAGAACCCAAAGGTGATCATGATCAAATGGTTTAAGAGGAAGTTAAAGATGAGATGAAGACTGTCTTAGGAAGAGGTAAGTATCAGCTAGTAACATTGAGAAAGTTTCTTCTAAATCCCAAGAAAAGGTTGAGAGGATTGTGTTACAAAGATAAAGTAGCTACGGATTTAAAAACTGAGAAAAAGATAGATAGATATGCAGTTAGAGTAGGTAAACACGTATCGTAATTAAGTTAATTAGAACAAAGGTCGAAGGATAACAATGAGATTGAAGAATGTGACAAAATTATATAACTATCAAAAAGCTTGATCAAGTCTTTGCAGTAATTACTGCTGTCGAAACGTATGTTAGTTCAAAATTTTGATTGGCTATTCAAAATAATGACATAGACAAAGGAATTGGTCTAGCTACAAAATAATCATAAGGAAACATTAACAAGAAGACCACAAAATGTTAAATACCTCCAAGAAGTTTTTTCATACGTATAAATTATTTCGTCAGTATAATATAATGAGCAAATAAATCATGTCTGAGCCCAGAACAATAACACATACACAAATACTTAAAAAATCGTCATCATGCAGTAAAATACAGGAAACATTCAAATCATAAACCACTGCAGCCATTACGATGTCGCATCTAAACAATAAAATTAGGGCACACAAAAAAACTACCAAATTTCATACTTCCTGCAAATGACTCAACTGTCCATAGATCACGAAATTATACTTATGTAGCCATAGAGTGAACGACATCACTTTACCAACATATAAAGAACACACATAAGAGCCTAATATCCTTCAAATAAAGTCCAAATTCAAACGCAACAACGACAGAATAAACTTTGTATGTAACATGAGACTCACGCACACATCAACAGATTGACATACGCCTGTTCTACA
This sequence comes from Leucania comma, assembly GCA_958295575.1. Classification (NCBI taxonomy): domain Eukaryota; kingdom Metazoa; phylum Arthropoda; class Insecta; order Lepidoptera; family Noctuidae; genus Leucania; species Leucania comma. The sequence goes on from OY282488.1 coordinate 2,318,129, forward strand.
CGCGTACGTGATTCATTCACACACATTCAAACACGAGCTTCTGATTGGTCGACAGCTATGCGCTCACGCATATATCAAGTAGATCTTTTACGTTTTGAAACCAGTTTTGCCGGGTAATTGTCGAGATTTTAGAAAGGCGGTCTGGCTGGTTACTGTAACCAACTGGTTCGGTTGCATCGCCTTCGTATGTGTTATTAACATATATATTTTTTATTGCCAGTTATGTAAAATGTTAATATTTATTGCAAATTATAGTGTTGCATAGTTACATTTGGTAGGCATTTGGTTCGAATAATTTAAATAATCACCATAATCAATACTAAAAGCTAATCCGATTATCCGAATTCTTCTGTTAAGAACTGACTTAACAGAAGAATTCGGATAATCGGATTAGCTTTTAGTAGCTAGCTACTCGAAGTTATCTTTTAGACTATAAAAAAGAATAATATCCAAAACGTTTTCTCTATTTTGTGGGTTTATTAAGTATAGCTACTGCTAGCTACTGCACCGACATTACCCACTTTATAATAGAAACTTAACCCAAGGGAAAATACTCTCAGGATAAAAAGTATTCAATGCTATTCCAGGATATGGTTTACCCGAAATCAGCCGTTCGATTGTGAAGAAATATCAAATAAACACCGTTAAATTTTGTTCGTTTTAATCCCGTGGAGTGTCGATTCGGTACATGAATCACTATCGAAAAAGTAAAGTAGTTTTTTTCTAAAACTCCAATTAATGTACGCATGTACGAAATTAATTTCTTTAAGTAAACGTGTCAATGACCTTGTAGGTAGTTGTCGGTCGTTGCGTACTAACTACCTACAGTTCATTAAACTTGCTAAGGTGACGTTTATTTAAAGAAATTAATTTTGTACATGCGTAAATTAATTCGAGTTTAAAAAAAAATACTTTATTTTTTAATTTTCTCTTAAAGTGTTTCATGTACCGAATCGACCTATAAAAGGAACCTATAAAAGGATATATATACCTATCGGTGTATACCTATAAAAGGAAATCGGGATACATATAAAGGGAATCGTATCCAACGTGGACTAGGTCCGCTTAGTGGACTGCAGTCTATTCTCTCTTCTAGAGAGGAAGTAGGAGTCCCAGTTTGGGGGACATCATAAAGCTGATCAGGCTTGAGATGTATTTGCTTCGTAACAGTATAGACCTACTACTAACATAACTGATAGAGGACAGAAAGAAATAGTCTTTATAATCAGCAATCTAGACGATGCAACATTGTACCACGTTGTGAAACACAGCAAGGCTAGCAAATGAGTGTTTTATCTAAACTTAATTCTTCTAGTTGCTTAAGATTTACAAATCTCTTCGGCATATCTCTGTATTCATTTGATAATGATTAAGATTGTAAAAAACTGGTCAAGAGCGAATTGAAATCACGCACTGAGGGCGCTGTACAAACTTAAACATAAATAGTCCGAATATAGAATCAATTCTCAAAGAATATGGACGTCTCTTCTGTATTTCCTGATAGCTACAACCTAGGGGTTTTTAAGTCAAGAGCGAATAGGTTACTTCTAGGCAAGTATGCTCCATCGTCGACCACACCGACGCCGTCGCCTTACTGAGATAAGATTGTAGCCAAGCGCGAGTTTTCTAATAATAAAAAAATGTTGTCATGATTTTTTTTTTTGCTATCCCTGTTATAACTTCAAGAACCTATTTTTTTTTTTAGTTGACACAAACTAGTGCTTGACTGCAATCGGTGATGATGACGGGCAATAGTTCATTAACAGCCTATCCACTCTAGCTTTGATGACACCTAAATTAAAATCGGACGGAAAGACCGCAGCAGGCAAACTGGCCATCAAGGTTTAAACGATGAAGCAAAACGCATAGTTCGGACTGTAGAAGTTTCAACAACGTAAGGGTGAATATTCGCCTTACAGATTGTCCGATGGTAAATGAGATGGCGGAATCAAGTCATGCAATTCCAGCGCTCTTTCTCCAAAATGCATCCTGAACAATAACGAAAGGCTGGCAACTCTACGAAATTTATAGCATATTTTCTTTGATAACCACCCTATCCTGTAAGTTCCCACAAATACCTTATTTTCTTTCACGGAAATATTAACGTTAATAAAACATAATAATAAAGCTGCAGGGATAATAAACTGCAGAGGAGCAGGGTCAGACCGGAAGTGAGATTACCATGCGACGGCCGGATGCGAGCCCGACGCCATTGTGCCAGCCATCTTGAATTAAACGTAAAAAGCTTTTGATGTTATTTAGTAATGCTTTGTGTGTTATGTTTGTAGTGTGTTGTCATTTTAGACCATCGAATCATTAGACTCAAATTACTCAATCTTTTTTTTATTATCATTGATAGGCTCGCGTTTTACCACTATCTCACCTGATGGTAAGCGATGTGGTCTGCAATGGTGTACGTTTATCTAGAAGTAACCTATTCACTCTTGACTTAAATACAGAAGAGATGACTCATATAGTATATAAATATATCCCGATAAGTTCTATACTTGCGTCATATTTTGTGTCTTTAGTGGGTAGACTATACCTGGGGCACTGGAATGAAGGGAACAGGAGTGAGTTTTTAGTCAGTAAAAGTCTGACACTATTTCCCACCCCCACCCAAGGACCCGGTGATGTCCGATTTGTGTAATGAACACGCTCATTTCTTCTGTGTCTGGGTATAATTTATCTAGAATATGTACGTATTTAGAAATATATACGTATGTTTATCAGTTGTCTAGTAGTCATAGCTCAAGTTCTGCTTAGTTTGGGACTAGACGAGATTGTGTAAAAGGATTCAAATTAAAAAAAAAACTTGGTCTTGCACGCAACAATTCCACACTCCAGTGGTGCTATTCTCTAAGAAAACGCAGCGATGCCTCAACAACGAACACCCAAATAGGATTGTCAACCTATTAAACCTATACATTGGATTGTTCATTCAATGTATCCTATTTGGATGTTCGTCGTTGCGGCAGCGCTGTGTATTCTTAGAGAATATCACAACTGAAGTGTGCTCCTATGGGCTAACACCATTACCATAATTTCTTAACCCAAAAACTTAACTCAAACAATATTTCAGCAGATGCCGTACAGAACATAAAAAGGCACATTCCCATAGAATTCCCATGAAACAAAGGACCCTTTTCGTCATGGTTCGCAAACCAAACATATTTAGTTTTATAGGATGCCATGGTTATCGTATCGTTATAAGGATAATGCTTGGAAATTATGCCAATGTGATGGTTATCTTTTAGTTTTTAAGACTGGTTGTCATGGGATCAGGAGATAAGGGTTTATAATTGGTTTGGTAATTATGTTGAGCTTTGGTTTAGTGTCTTGAGCAACAATTAGTTATACATAATGTTATAGCGTAGGTAATTCCATAACATAATCAGCCTTTTAATGTTCCCACTGTTAGGACTCAGGCCTCCTCTCTAGGAGAAGAAATGGGCCGTAATTCACCACGCGGGCACAGATTTTTTGTTTTTCTTTGGAAGTAAAATCATCCGTGTCATGTTAGTGTCAGACTCTTACTAACTAAAAACCTACCCCGTTCCTTCGTTGCCTTTCATAATGGGGCCGAGCCTTCTTTTCAGAAGTTGACCCTTGGCCCCAGTAGGCTTCGACCCTTCTGGGCCTCTACGGTTTGCTGAGAACTCCTAGAGGCGCGCAAGAACAGTACGCGCCATCGACGACTTGGGCTCGGCGCATAGAGATTGGTAGATGTTAAAATATGTCTTCGAATTTTTCTAGGACGATCTTTTCTTTCACCGTTTTGAGAGCAGTGTTAATGAACACACAAAAACAAACACACAAAGTAATGCGCCTGACTGGGTTTGAACCTGCGACCTACAACTTGTAAGTCGAGGCATTTATCACTGGGTCACTACTGCACTTTACTTAAGTTATCTGTGTTTTACTTAAGTAAATTCAATCAACTAGGGATTGTACTCCAAAGTTCGGAAATACTCCTTATATAATTTTCACTTACAAAAACTGCAACTGCCAAAACTAAAATATAGCACGAACCCCAACAAAAACTCCGCAATTTCTTCGGAAAAAGTATAAAAATACCTGTGCACAACTTGGAAAAAAGGTTCTTAATTATAAATGCTTATAAAAAGTGACAGGTTATCAAGGGGGTGCCGTGGAGCATGACTGCCGGAGGTGTCCTTGCACCTGTATGCTCCTAACCTAAGGGGTCGATGGTTATGAGTTCAAAATGCCAACAGTTAAAGGACTGTCTTTGAGAAGAAGAAAAATATACTTTCCATTTTTCTGGTGGCGAAAATCATCCAATGACATCGCCAACGGCGGAGCAGGAGTTGATGTCGGACTTTTATTGACTAAAAAACCCACCCTGTTCCTTCGTTGCCTTTTATACCAGAGCCGAGCCTTTGTTTTAGAAGCAGACCCTTGACCACAGTAGACTTTGACAGTACTGAGTCCCTACGGTTTGCTGACAATCATTGAGGCGCGCGTGGAACAGTACACCATCGTCGACGACTTGGGGGGCGACCACAAGCTCTTAAAGCAGTATTGTTTTAATCTTACTTATGTTTTTCGTACCATGTGGCCTTCAAAACAATCTTATTACAATATTAAAACAAGAATGTTTTCTTAGCGATTTTGTGACGTCAATGTTATAAAACTTCACTCATTGTGTACTATAAGGCGATTTTTGACCGCTAGCAGTATTGTTTTTACGTCAAATTAGCAGGCTTAAAAAAGTTGCTCGGACGCAGCGGATTTATTATTGTTTTCCAAATATATACTATTTAAAGTGTTTTTCGTGACATACAAAGTGCTTAAAAATTATTTCGATGCATAAACGTGTCAAGTTAATTGTTTTTAGCACTTATGTGGGTTATTAATTTATTATCTATTGTATTCTAGATGGGGAACATATATGAATTTTTTTGAGTTTTTGGAAGCAGATAACACTGAATTCAATAGTGCACGAAAAACAATACGAACAACCAGTTACGTATTTCACTGGAATACACTGTTTAACTTTACCTTAATTCCATGATGTCAATGTACAATAAGTTTCAAGCATAGTTCATTATCCGATTCGAACACCAAACACTTAAAGACAGCTAGATTACTCTAAATTTAAGCACTTGAAAACTATTTTAATTCAAAAAATCTAACTTCGTTCGCACTATACAAATAAACACTGATAAGAATTTTGTTAATGTAAACAAACGTTCCGAATTCCGAATGTTGTAATTCACACTAACGTGCAACTAAATGTCGACGTTGTCGCTCGCAGCTTTTTTGGTTTTTCTACTTTATTAATGTAAAATCTTGAAAGTTATTACGTCCTTTTTTATAAAAGTTACATAGATCCTTTTAAAAGTATATTTTAACAAGGCATCTTTTGAGTTAAATGTATTCTATTAGTTCACGATCAACTTTAATGTAGCGATTCGAACAACAAACATCTGAAAGAGACAACGCAATACAGATCAGTATAGCGCGTATCTTTTCTGTCTTAGCAGGGAATAGACAAAATCTTTAGAATCGTTCATTCTTTCCCCGCCCTTAGCAGGAATACAATCATACTGATCGATTAAGCTTATGGTACAAAATGAAGTAATATTACTTTAAGATTGAAACAAAACTCTCCTGCAATAAGATTGTTTTCTCAAAGTTTATGGTCGGCCCCTTGGGCTCGGTCCAGACTGTTACCGGACGGTTATACAGCGAGCTACCCATTGCTCGCTGTCCGCAAACCCGCGCCTACGGTGGCCGGAAACCGAGATAGGAATCCCAGCGGTGACTGAAGCGTGAAGAAAAATATACATAGAATTTTGTAAAGAAGATTTCGGAAATGTTGGATTAGGTATACCTTCGTTGCTTTTAAGGTCGCTGACATAGTCCGAAGAATCACCAAACTAAAGTGACAGTGGGCAGGACACGTTGCTCGCAGAATAGATCCTGTGGGCTGAAAGGTTCTGAAGTGGCAACCGCGTATCAGAAGACAGCGATGGAAGGCTTCCGACAGATAACCTAGTAACAGTCGCAGGAATGCGATGGATGCAAGACGCAAAGGATCGTTCGTTGTGGTGTCAGTTAGGGGAGGCCTATGTCCAGCTATACTCGTCATTTGGCTGTAATAATGATGATGATGATGACTATTTCCCTCAACCACACGTACGAAGATGTGCCACCGGTTTATAGTGCACATAACAGTCATAAGCAGAAACCGTTTTGGGAACTTTATTGAGTGGATCGTAAGCACTGTAATTCCTTGCTGAATTTTGTGCTAATAGCTACAACTGAAGGAACTCAAGAGAGTTTTAGTCAGTGAAAGTCTGACACTCTCTTATACTCCACCATAGAGCGAGAAATGTTATTTGATGATTTCATACCACTAAAAAAGAATCTTCTTCTCTAAGGATGTGTTCTGATGCATAACGTCTTGATACACCTGCACATTTTAACCCCTTGCCTTGGGGTGAACAGAGGGATGTTCGTTGCCAACATGCAACGACAAAGGCCTGTTTTCTTTCCTTTCACATTTCTCTATCCTTTGCTAAACAAAGTTGAAACCTTTACGGTCCGGACTAAGCGTTTTGCCTCTCATCAGTAAAACTGAATAAAATGTATCAATGGTACGGCACAAGATGTTTAATCTATACTTCCTTCACCCAACTCCTGACTGTCTTTTCGCTTTCTCTGGTATACTACTGACCCGTTTTCGATAAAATTTAGTATGGAGGATGCTTGAACTCCAAGGATGGACATGGGCTACTTTTTTTAACCAACATTCACGCAGAAGAATCCGCCGGCAGAAGCTAGTTCTTATTCAGTCAATTTTTTGGTATTGATGGTCGCTAAAATGACATATTATGTGTTTATTATCTCGAACTAGACTCGAATTTATGTGTTTATTATAAACGATAAAATATTGAGACTTAGACTAGAATTCACAGAACAATAGCCTCATAGATCCAAAGGGCACACTATGCGTCTGTGACGTCAACGCTCGACATTCGGAGGGGGTGCGCCGGCGCATGACGGGCGTGTCCTTGCACTTGTGCAGTTATCAGTAATAATAGTGTATCGGAATTACACTGCATGCCCTTTGAGGTGTGTAGTTTTTACTTTCTTGGAGTGTTAACTTTAACGGCATTTTTTGTTTGATTGTTACACTTATAGAAAGAACAAATAAAATAGATTAGTCTTATAAATTCAACTATAACAAGACTAACTTCTCAACAGCATCTCAGCCAGGAAACCCTAGGGTCCTGTCGGAATCCACTAGTGTCGATAGAGATGAAAGACTTCGGTTTGCGTTGACGACTAACTTTATTGTCTTAGTCTCTATTGCTTTCTTAGCTTAAACATACATGCATAGGAATTTATATACTTAAAAATATACTTACTTACTGTGACTTACACATACGCTACAGATGGGTCTTTCTTTCTTTTTTTTACAAAAGTTGCTTCATTCTAGGAATTACTCCTGTCTCGTTAGTGCGTTCACAAACACATGTCATCCAGACCCGGAATTATTATTTGTAAGCCATACAAATATTGGTTTTGTACGGGAATTGAACTTTCGACTTACAATTATCACTTCTTTTATGGACTGACCGAAATTTTGACAATTCAAAAGTGCCTGGAATTGGTTTATTTGAAATAAATTATTCTGATTCTGATTTAATGCAGTAGTTAATCGCTAAACCACTCTGTCAGCCTTCGGTTTCTTATAAAATAAACGTATATGGATGTTATAATAAGATATTCTATGGTGACCAGCTTATTATTGTCAGCCAACTGACACAAACCAGGCTCCAACCTTCGCGCTCTACTGAGGCTATAGGGAACTATTGTGGCCATGGGGAATGTGAAAATGAAACCCAGGGCCCTGGAACGACGGGAAAGAAGGAACAGGAGTGGGCTTTTAGGCAGTAAAAGTCTGACATTATCTCTCGCCACGCCCAAGGGCGCGGATATGTCATTGGATGATATTCCCAAAAAAAAAATCTTTGCGCCGATATTAAAGAATTTCAAATAAAAAACCCCAATTTTCTCCAACCGAGAATCAAACCCTTCATACTAAGTAGTATCTAGTACAACTATCACATTAACGTGGACCAAGAACCAATACAAAATATGTAACAGAAATAAATCAAAGCTTAAAAAAAAAAATGAAAACGCGAAATAGTCCGGAAAGTCTCCCCTCTCAACGGAAGTGGCACCGGAAGTCCTCCCCCCACATCTAAATTGGATGCGCTGTCCAGTTTCATATTATGGGTACCCATAACTAAACATGCTACATATTTATGGACACTTTTATGGGTATATGAAACCCTGGGACTTATTTATACGATTTGATTTTAAAGTGAGTGTGGGATAGGGATTGTGATTTGAATATGTGATGTGATTTCATTATTGTGACTTTGATTTTGTGTTAGTGGAAAATCAAAGATTAAAAGTAATTTTTGTAATATGAAACATGTTTTTTAAATGAGTAACCGTGGAGTTTCTTGCCGGTTCTTCTCCATAGGAAACGACTAATTTGGAAACGTGCAATAGCTTTTGACGTTTTATAAGTGTCCTCATATGCCTAAGTGAAATAAAAATATGTGAATTTTGTATACATCGTTTAATTAGTCGTTTTAATCCTGTGGAGGGTCGATAAAAATAAAGTAATTTAAAAAAAAAACTCGAACTAAAATACTCTTATACGAAATTAATTTCTTTAAGTAAACGAGTCAATGACTTTGTAGGTAGTTGTTGGTCGTTGCGTACTAACTACCTACAGTTCATTGGCCTCGCTCAGCTGACATGTTATTATTTATTTTTATTTATTTTATTAAACTTTTTGCACAAAAGTTTATTATGTTAGTATTAGTTAAGAAAAGGAACTAACTCATTCAAATATCAAAGTAGCTAAAAAATTTAACGTCCCGAGAGAGCTACTGAAGTGATTCCCGTTGACCCAGATCCATATTTTCCAAGAGTTATAAGATGTCTGCGAAGGGGGCTGAGTGGCTGGACACTTGGTGAAGAAAGTTCTTTAGGTGCAGGCGGTAGGAAGTACTGTCGGGAAATTAAATAAATGTAAATATAATTTTGCTAAAAAAAAACTGTGATTTTTAATTTGATGATTGACAAATCTGTTTCCTGATTTGGTCCATCAACGGTAGCCTTTTATGGAAATATATTTATGGAAAAAGAATTTACCTCTTTAATGTTGTGTAAAGAATGCAGGATCACAAATCAATAGCTTACATATGAAGTAAAGAGAGCAGTGCAGGGAATTTGAAGCATTTCCCTTCAACACCACATCTCGAAGATATCAATACGGTCACAGTTCGCCTTTTTTCAAAGAAGGAAATTTGTAGAAATTATTTTATGATCAAAATGGATAGGAATTTAAAATTCAATTCAATTTATTTCACAAATACATAATTATATACATTATATAAAACATTAATCAAAACTATATATACAATAAAACCAACTACTAACTAAAAAATGGCATAATAAAACTAATAAATAATTGAAAGAAAAAGAGGTTTAACTAAATATTGACAACATGGATATGTTTTATTAACCATAAATAATCAATTATAATACATTCGGAAGGAACAGGAGTGAGTTTTTAGTCTGTCACTATCTCCAGCCCCGCCCAAGGTCGCGTATATGTCATTAGATAATTTTCCCATCGAAAAAAAAAGAAAAACAGCCTATAAAGCTATGTATAATCTAACCTAACCACACCAAACCCAAAAAAAAAACATCAATCCCATGTATAATTTGGCAACTTAACAACAGATACAGAATAAACATATTAATTTATTCATCACCTTTACAATCTGTCGGTACCGCCGTCGTCCCCAGCTACCGCCGCCACCGACGTCCCTATCTTCCGGGCGGCCATCTTGCTCGCTATTACATTTAATTACTACCCATAATATATATATATAGCCTTATTCGTGCCTTGATATTATAAGAGTTCCTCTAACATCCTTTATTATGTTTATAGCAATTTGTTTTAGGAAAAGTACAACATGTTTAAAAAATTGACTTAGCAAAATATTAGAGCAGTAGTGGCCATGCGAGTTGTATCATTTTAATTTGTGTAAGTAAACCTGGAAAAGCAAAAATTGTTTGAAAGGTTGGAAGCAATTTTACGAAGGGCAGCTAGTGTCTATATACTTTTTTATTTTATTTCATTAGTCAATTTTATTTAACAATTAAAAGAGACTACTTATATCTTAACTGACCCTTTTATTGCACTGTGGCTTTTTTTAAACTAGAAACTTTGTTAAAATTTAGTCTTTTGATTGCTCTGTACATTTTGCTTTTAATTTAAAATAAAAGTATTGCTACACACAACTATAAAGAAAGAACTTCCATCCTTGTGATCCAACTTATTGTTCACAGTAAGTAGCATTGAAGAGTAAACAGCATTCAATATCATTCACTCCCGTGAATGATATTGAATGCCAATCACACATTGTTGGATAAGTTAAAAAAAAGAAATTCATTCGGTATTTTTCATTCATTCTATGTTTAAACCTTTCAAAGTGTAAAATATCGAATGAATAATGCAAAAGAACGATCTGTTTCAGCCTTAACAATGTGGGTTTTAGCAATAATTCAAGAAAATCTAGAATGTAGCAAATAATATAAGAACAAAATAAATACAGACAGGTAAAACAGTAAGGTAGAAAATAAACAATGTCAAAATAAATAACCAAATTACAAACGGCTGGTAATAAACAACACTATTTTGGCAACGTTCGCGGCTGAGCGTGATTTATTGTTTACAAAAACAATTCTGTTTGCTCTGGTATAATCCTCTGGTATACATACACACATACTGTCATTTAAATTAATGTTAAAATACTTTTCTTTTATGTAATCGCAAAATGGTGCTCATACCCTCTAGTTACTGCCAGTACTTTCCCAGCCTTTTCCTAGCTTTTTATTTCGGTGGGATATCATGACTTCTTGCGCTCTAGAATGAAGCGGGAGGGTGTCAGACTTTTACTGACTAAAGTAACACTTAATGTTTCTTCATTAGCCTTTTGTGTTCCAGAATCATGAGTATATGTATGTGTCTAGGTGTCTTCTAGGCTAGAGCAAATAGTTTCAACATCACCATCATTATTTCTGATACAAACACATTATGGATTTTCAATATCCGAAATAAATAATTATTATTATCCCCTTTATTCATTGGTAGTCATATTTTTTCAATTTTTAAATATTTCTTAAAATACGTATAAAAAACATTTAAAAATATTTAAAAAAAAACAGTAGTCCGCCGGTGTCGGGAGCAGGGTCCAAGCTACCAGTGGTTAGGGCTCCAGAGAAAGGAACCTCCTCACAATGCGAGCCGTATCGAGGAGTACTGCCTTCTGTATCAAGCCTTTTAGCCCTTATTATTATTATTATTGCATCACTGGGATCCTAATTAGGTGGGATCGTAGTCAAGCACTAGTTTACATCAATTAAAAAAAAAAACATCTTTTCAGAACCAATCCCATAGCTCTATTTCCAACTAGCTTAGAGTCGGTATGGAGTCGTATTTTATGCATAGAAATATGAGTCTCTGTTGCCTTTACAACAGGACCAGATGGCTACCAAGAGTTAGGCTACTAAAGACCCAAGCTTGCTTCCCTCTACTCAACCTTTTCCTAAGTTTGTTTGGGGGTCATATTAAACTTAAAAAAAATAGATTTAAAATTCCAAACATGATCATGGTTTTTTTTTCGGTGATAAAATCATCTAATTACATCTCCGCGTCCGCGTTGTGCGGGAGGTAGTTAGTGTCAGACTTTTACTGACTAAAAACCCACTACAATTCCTTCTTTGCCTTTAATACAGGAGCCGAATCATGGTATGTTTCTTTGAATTGAGCAACACGTTATCTTTAAAATCAAACCACCAAACCTTATCAGTCCTCAGCGATAACAAACAAAACAGCCGGTTGTACCCGGCTATCGACCGCGGGGCGTGTCGGATCGATCGTCACGCCTCATGCCCACCCCAGCCGGGTAGGGAGCCGCGAAAGTATAACGTAAGATGAGAAGGGATGTTTGCCGTGTTTTGAGAGTTGTGTGCAGTTATTTTCTACCTGATAGATACGTTTAGAAATGGAAACTGTAACCTTACTGATAGCTATTTACTTACAAAAAAAACTATACAATATGTAACCGGAATAATGTAGTTACAATCATAATTTAAGCAGCAAAAGGCATTTATTAAAAAATAGCTATCCTAATCGACAAATTACATTGGTAGCGCTATTGACATATTATAATATACGTTACGCGCAAACCTCGCAATCAGAAAACCTGGACTGGAAACTCACACATCTATGATGAGTGTCATCACGGTCGCAAACCTATAGTCACTGATAGACAAGGACAGAGATAAGAACTGGCGCTATCGTGCGAGCGAAAAAAATATGGACGGTCTACCTTTGAATATCTTTCTTAAGTTTAATAATCGTATATTGATAAAAACTTAGAAACTGATGCTTCATATCACGATTGAAAATGATAATCTACAAATAAACAGGAGAAAAGAAAACGTGACGACAGCAAACCCAAAACCTTACTCAAGAACTGCAAAAATCTTTTGTTGACATTCAAATCGGTTCCTCTAGCTTATTATAACGCATACATCGAAAGACTTGAACAGTAGTTTACCTGCTGTCTTCAAGGCTAGAGTGAATAGGCTCTTAATGAACTAGTGCGCCTCGCCATCAACGATTGCAAAACTGCTTACCATCAGGTGAGATCGCAAGCAAGTACTAGTTTAAATCTTCTTGCTCACACTTCCTTTCCAACGTCATTATTTCAACAACGAACCAAAAGATTCTCGAAAATAACCAAATCCACTAAGCATGAAACGGTTACATCACGTCACTGAGCCGCAACCATCGATCGGTCCGGTCTACGCCCGATACGCCCGGGTACGCCCGGGTACGCCCGGGTACTCGGGTAGCTAGCGTGCCACGCTCAATACCCGGTTCACGGCCGGGGCCTCATCAATAATGTACGCCTTTGTATTGGAGATTTGACGGTATGTTGGGGAATGTTATGAAAGGTTGGCTGTAGAAGGTAGAATATATTGTTTGGTTGTACAGTTTGCCTATTTAAAGCAAGAGCTTATGATGGTTGGCATGGGTCACCTATTACTTTCATTAGAGGTTAGTTTTTCAAAAAAAATATGGCCGTCGCGGTCCAGAATGTAAAATTTTAACAAATGGGTTCCGGTACATTCTTTTACTAAATATTATAAAATTTTTATAAATAATAAGAACTAAGCACCAAGGGTTTAACAATATTAATGAGAAAAAAATCATTTTTTGCCTTGGACTATCCGTTCGAAGTGTGAGGTAAAGTTTGTGCAAGGTATTGTTATAAAATCTTGGTACATCAGCGAGTCTGTTCCATGACAAACCGCCAATATCTAATTACGTACCTACTCTAGTTACACAATGTTAAATATTTTGTTATTGTTAACACAAGGTCCACATAAACTAGGTTGGCGGTCTGGATCTGGAACGCGGTCCGCATTTGGTGGCCCCCAGGGGCCACCAAATGCGGACCGCGTATGTATGGTTTAGGTTTAACGAATTTATTAATTTATTACTAGCTAGCGACTTCGTTCATAATAATGTTTCCATAAAAGTTTTAAGTCACCCAAAGGGCCATGATAAGGGCTATGCTCGGAGTTTCCTTGCGTGATCGAATCAGGAATGAAGATATCCGCAAGAGAACCAAGGTTGCCGACATAGCTCGTAGAATCGCCAAACTTAAGTGGCAATGGGCTGTGCACGCAGCACATTTGGTGGCTAACGCTATTTTACTCGCATGACAACGCCAGCTCGTATCTCTGTCTGTCTAACAGTGACGATTGGTTTGCGACTGTGATGACACTGATCATAGATGTGTGAGTTACGAGTCCAGGTTTTCTGATTGAGATGTTAGCGCGTAACTTATCTTCCCTTATAATTATATCAATGATATTGGCACATTAATGAGATTTTGAACACATACAAAATTCCCCTTTTTCATCCCCGTAAGGGTTGAATTTCCAAAAACCCCATATTGCTTAATATAAAATGATGGACGCCATTTGCAAAATTTCATATTCTTGGACCTAGTAGTTTAGGCTGTGCGTTGATATGTTGACATACAGTCACTTTCTCCTTTTATAAATATAAATAAACTTCATATAATAATAAATAAACTTAAACAATAAATATAATGTAACATACGGCGATCGAGAAGTTATTTATAAATATTATCGTAAATGTATTTTTTAAATTTTGTTTTAAACATTGCTAGCGATATACTATTTTATTTAGTTAATTTTGTTTCATGGATTATAAGATCTATAACGGAAATATCCCACGAATTGTTTTACAATAAATAATTAAACCAATTATTCAGCGGATACCAGGCATGAGCAAAATTGGTTTATTATTTTTAAAGCAATATTTTAATAATCTAAAACCATCTTCGCATTGGTGGAGAGCAGTGGTGGCCGAGTGGTAATGGCCCCGACTTACCAGTCGTAGATCGCAGGTTCAAACTCAGCGCGCATTACTTTGTGTAATTTATTTTATCACCACTGCTCTCAAAACGGTAAAGGAAAACATCGTGAGGAAACCGGCATTTCGAAAACCATAAATTCGAAGACATGTGACATCCACCAACCCGCACGGAGCCCACATGGTTGATTACGGTCCATTCCCTCTTCTAGAGAGGAGGCCTGTCCCAGCAGCGGGAATATTTTAAGGTTGATGCTAAGCTATGCATGCTATCTTCGCATTATTACACAGGATTGGTACGGTTTTTTAAACCATGTTTTAATTAGTAGCCATAGAGAAGAGGTCCATTAAACTGTAAACAAGTTTTCTATACTACTGGTTAGGTACACTTTGTATTCTGAATAAAATCTGCATTTGATTAGTATTAGCGGTAAGAAATAGCGCTTTGAGTCTAGACAAAATGATTACTGAATTAATCTGCTTCAAAATGTGGCGCTATTAAGGCGTATAGTCCCTTGAATATCTAGCCGTAGTTAACTGCACACATACTTGCAATGCCGTCAAGGCGGTAGCACGATATCATTATCTTCCTGCCCTTGTTCCGTTTTATTTGGGGTCGGTGCAACACGTTTTTTTCTTCTATTCTGTCCTGTCACTCGTCAAGCTATCACTAACTCCCTTTTCTATCATATCACTCCTCACACAATCCATCCATCTCTTCTTTGGCCTTCCTCTCCCTCCATCCACATGTAAACTCATAACTCTTTTTGTAACAGGCGGTAGTACGAGATGTGTGCATTTAACTCCGCCCAGCTGCGTCCGGATAGAGCCCTGCTGTCCTTTAAATCCATTTTCTTTGCGAAATATTAATTGATTTACATATGCTATGTACATTCTGAAGAACACTTAACCAGCTATTTTTTATATAAACATATTTCTAAAGATCTAAGCCGTTTCGAAGGAGTAGAGAAAAGTTGCGAAATTGATAAATATTTTTTTAGACTAAAGCATTAATCGTATGAAAAAATCATATATTAATATTGTTGTATATGAATCAATGCTAAACATATATACATATATTTTTTCTTCAAATCTATTAACCTGGTCGTTACCGAGGAGTAGGCTTCAGAAATTCACTGTTTTGTGACACTGTTCGGGTGCTAGGGCCTTAATATCGGCCGTACGAATCGATCTCTGAGATAAAGCAGGCCGTGGTTATTCTGTTGGTCTTCTTCTTCTTCCTGCCCTTGTCTCATATAACCTACTACCTTTTCTCCTACTCTGTCCTGTCACCCGTCACACTATCACTAACACCTTTTTCTTTTATATCATCCCTTACGCAATTCATCCATCTATTCCAGCCCTCCTAGCCAAGTTACAATCATTTCGTTTTGCGTTAACGCTTGGAATTGGCCACGCCCCCAATTCGTTTGTACAAAGGAGATGGAGGCGTGACCAACTCCAAGCGTTAACACAAAACGAAACGATTGTAACTTGGCTATGGAAGGGGGACAATGGTGACAAAAGCCCAAAGAAAAAGTTCTCCAGTGCCAGTATTTTTAAAAAACTTAAGTAACTTGAAAAACTAATACTCAATATTTCTTTCAGGTCACGGCGGAGTAAACCAACTAGGCGGAGTATTTGTAAACGGCCGACCGCTTCCAGACGTGGTGCGACAGAGAATAGTCGAGCTGGCGCACTCAGGAGTTCGACCCTGCGACATCAGCCGACAGCTGCGCGTGTCGCATGGCTGCGTCTCCAAGATACTATCGAGGTGAGTACGAACGAAGATTTAGAAATTTTTCTAGGTGTTTAGGTACGCGGTTTTACAGAGAATTGGTCCTTTTGGTCCTGTTATCCTACCTTAGATTACCAGAACTGTGTGCGAGCTCTGATAAACCTAAAAGGCCTAATCAGTTTTTTGACAGAGGTGGGCTGGTTAGAATAAGCACACCAAAGGTTTTGGCCGCCATGGCCTTTACACAATGGTCGTTAGTGCAAAAACCGTACTTGAACAGAACTGAATTGAACCAGATTTGTATAAAAGGACAAGTAAACCTCAATGTTTAGTAATCCATGTTAAGTAGGTGGACTAATTCCTGGCCACCGCAAGCACGGGCTTGCAGACGGGCATGGGTAACTTACCGTCCTATAAGAACCAAGGCCAGGTCTATGTCGAGTTGTGTTCCATGCGTAGGTACCTTAAAGAGATGTCAACAAGACTGATAGGATCTTTTAGGAGCGATGCCTCTCTAGCTCCACCGAGAATGCAAACCTTTATCAAAACTATACACTAAAGTCTCCTTAACTAACTTTAATAGTGGACTTATAATATCTTAAACTATACCGTCCTTTGATTACAACCCCAAACACTCACACACTCCCGTACATACAGAAATACTTAAAACAAAGACAGATTTGCCCAAAAAGAAATCTCCTCACACCAGGACTTCGTGAGGATTCGAAAGAGTGAACGTGGCTCTGAACCCTAACTGAAGGAACACAGGTGGGTTTTAGTCGGTAAAAGCTGTAGCAGTAAGCTCAGTCGTCTACCTACTGTACCATCCTTTAATTACAACGTGTATTAACCCCACCCACACTCACACACCAGCACACGGTGGAGGCACCTATCTGTGTGCGTGTGCCCCCGTTCCGCGCAATAACTCCGGCGTGTGCGCAGGTCCTCTGCCGCTAGACAATACGCTTATGTCATTTTCTTTTGTTTCGTGTTCTGTTACCAACTTAGTGGGGTTCCGTCGAGTCATTGAGAAACGGTTGATTTTTTTTTCAATATTATGATTACCTACTTGGAGCGAAAAACAAATTGTCTTCTTTTTCTGATGACGAAAAAAAATTATAGTGGTCGCAAGAGTTTCATCGGTGACTTATGTACACTAGTGGGATTTGATCGTTTAGTAGTAGTAAAAAAATACGACTAGCAAAGTATGTTATTAATTCTTTATTGTACGCAAAAAGCTTAACATAGTATAGAGTGATTTGATAATTATATATAAATATATATGCATATAATTATGTATACAGGCGTTGAAAGGCCTCACAAGGTGTGCCGATGACATAGTGAAAGTCGCAGGAATATGATGGACGTGAAACGCTCAGGAGCGTTCTTTGTGGCGACACTTAGGTGAGGCCTATGTCCAGCAGTGGACGTCTTTGGGCTGCAATGATGATGATTCACAATAAAAAAAATAAACAAAACTATAAGAAAATTATATATTTTAAACTCTTTCATTTTTTTTTAAACAATATTTTTATACGGAACCATCGCCCACTTAATAGCATACCACTCAGTATCTCCGAGCTACATCTAATTGGCTCTTTTATAAATAGCAAAGTATCTCTACATCGAGTGATGACTGTGATTCCGTTACAAAAACTACGATTTATATGACGGAACTTGCTTTATGATTTGATATGAAATTAAAGTTTTAACTATGAGTATGATTGATGTTGATTTCACAAGTCACTGGAAAACTGAAGACGTTTTTTTTTGATAGGCTCGCGTTAGACCACTATCTCACATGATAGTAAGCGATGATGTGGCCGACGATGGAGCACGCTTACTTAAAAGTAACCTATTCATTCTTCACTTAAATACTCCTAAGTTAGTAAGTATTTAAGTGAAGAATGAATAGGTAGTAATAAATAGTCAGTAAGAATCTGACACTATCTCTCCCGCCCCACCCAAGGGTGGGATTTGTCATTGGATGATTTTACCTACCATAAAAAAAGGGATTCCACTCCTTAGGTGTACGCATATGTTTCCAAAATGCTCTGTACGTATGGGTAGGATATCCACCTTGTGCTGGTGCCGCAACGCCATACGTCTAGTGGTCCGATGATGGAACGGACTTGGTGGAATTAACTTGTGTAATTCTAACGCACACTCCCCGAAATGTAGGTAAACGGTAGAAAACTGACAGCACACCATCGTGCATCACCGATACATGATGGACATCCCACATATACGCACAAAACGGTTTGGGAACGCATTCGTTGTGCGTACAGCTAAGGAGTGGAATTCCCTGCCGGAATCTATGTTCCCTGATGGCTATAACCCGGCAATCTTCAAGTCAAGAGTGTATAGGTTTCTTCTAGGTAAGCGCGCTCTATCATCGACCGCATCGTCGCTCTCCACCAGGTGAAATAGCGGTCAAGCGCGAACCTATCGATAATAAAAAAACTCGGCGTCGATGCCTAACACTTTGGACATTTGACTTGACATTTAATTTTTTTTAAACGTGCATTTATTATTATTAAATGTTGTACGTATGTACCAGATGTCCAAAGAACAGTCTGTGTGCGGAGTGAGAGCCATTTTTACGTTTGCCGCGTTTGGCTCTGATTGGTTAAGAGCTTGGAGTGGACCAATCAGAGCGTCATACGTCATAAACGTGTCGATCGCATCAACGTTAAAATAACTCACACTAGGCACCGATTTACATTAATCATAAAATTATATTTATCAATCATATCTTTCTTTCTTTCTTTCACCTAACGATCAGACCATTTCAAATCAGAAAGTAGTAAAAGCCAGTTAATTATAACCACCAGTTAAAGAGTTCCAGTTAAAACTAATTATTTTAACTTAACAACGTAACAGCTGAGTTAAATGCTCATCGTTTGTGGTAAACCAATGTTAAATAGTGTAGCTCTGTCGGTTAACTGTGGCAGTTAATTTGAGCTTAGTTAAATATAATGGGTGTATTATTTAACTAGTGTTAATGCTGGTTTTCTAGTCTGCTATTGTTGGTGGTTTTTTTTTGTAAGATGGGAAATCACCCAATGATTTCTCCCGCTCTATGACGGAGCGGGAGAATGTTAGACTTTTACTGAAGAAATCCTCACCCATATTCCTTCTTTGCCTAGCGTTCCAGGTCCCCTGATTTCCCTTTCTAAAGTAAATCCATGGTCCTGTAGTTGTAGTAAGTTTCAGTCTTTCTGGGCACCTACAGTTTTGCTAACTGTTGGCGATTAAGTGTGAAAACCGGGCAAGTGCGAATCAGACTCGCGCACTGAGGGTACCGTACAACTTTGAAATTCAATTCCCGAATCGAATCTCGAAGACTATCAGAAGAAGAAGGAGAGTTTCAGACTTTAATGACTAAAAACACGTCTATTTTCCTTCAACTGCAATTTGCATTCCAGGGTATCCCAGAAGGCTTCGACCCTGGTTATTATTATTCTACCTCAAATTCATACTGAAATATTTACAAGATATACAATTAATTGCGAAATTAATGCGATTTTCACCAGTTTAAAAACAAATTTCATACTCAATTTCTTAAGTTAATATTATATTAAAACAGATTGTCGTGTAGCGACAGTGTTGACCATTTAAATATGATTACGAAACCATTAACTCTCTTTCAATTTCATATTAAAATTCAAAATGAAAATGTCCCCATTATATTTAAAATCTCTCAATGATTGTACAACACAGTGGCGGCCATAATGCGAGGGCCTCGTACAGATGATTTGACGATATTATACCGATATAACTGACAATGACGAGAATGGAGCGCCGGGACTCGAGCTGACCATTGTCCGATTTAAATTGAAAACTGCGAGCAGTGATGGGATGTGAGGGGATTTTCGCGGGATGTCACGGGATTTTTTAGGGCCCGGGATTTAAGGTTCCATTTTTATTTGAAGTGATTGTTGCAGTTTTTTTTATGTTAAAATGTCTAAAAAATATCTGTAGTGTAAATTCCTCAATTTACTTGTATAATTTTATTTTAGACATTAAACATTATGTTAAAAGTAATTACAAAGATTTGCGAAAAAACACAAACTTACGAATTTATTTCACTGATTTTAAACTAAACTTCATGAAGTTATAAGTAATTTATTAAATTGTTTAATAAAATTATTGAAAAAAATATTTTATTTAGCACAGGCAATACAATGGTAACAACGCTAAATAAAAAAAAAGAAGCAGATTACCTACATAAACAATACAAATAATAGTGTATACAAAAGTATAAAAAATCCTCATAAAATAATACAAAACCCACCCACTCTTATCAACACCTCAGCTACACTTTCACACATCGGCTTATTCAGTCCAGCAAATTAATCGATACAATCCCGGAATGCCCATCCCTATTCCCGGGAGACTCTCAATCGGCTCCCGTCGAACATTCGCTTTTCAATTTATCCCGCTCGTGCAATTCAACCCTATGTTTTGTTTTCAGTATCCCACTGGGTTCATTTTTGCCTTAATGACAATGTTTCTGTATTCAGTTGGGGAACCGGGATTTAAAGAATGCTCTGTGGGGCTGAAGGGCCAGGGCAGAGCTGAGTTTAAAGATGAGAGGGATATAGGTCAGTTTGATATTATGATAGGAGATTTTGTGAGGCCTAATCTTAGTTAAAATCAAAACAGCGGAACGGTGACTTGCCTCTAGCACGTGGACCGCTGAAATTGTGCCTATATGGCAATTTCACATCGGTCGCGACGATAACATACATTTGGTGGCTAACGCTATTTCGCTCGCACGACAGCGCTAGATTTTATCGCTGTCCTTGTCTATCAGTGACTATAGGTTTGCGACTGTGATGACACTGATTCCCGAACTCGTCATTCTCGGTCATAAATTGGCATTTAAGTTCACTATTCAGACTGAATTTTCAGTTTTTCACTAAAGGCAGTTACAGATTTTTTTCTTATTGAGGTTCCAACCTTACTTTTTCCGATGGTGCCTCATATATTGTTGGACAATAATAGACACAAAATCTATACCACTCTTGTTTAAAGCGCATTGTACTGGGTCGCCACGGTCTGCGGCGCATCGGCGCACGCGCATATACAGTGCGATAGTCATAGAGCTCGGATACGCTTCACTGACCATTACTGGAGACAGTATTGTCTATACTTTCAGAAGAATCTAAGAGTGTCAGTGATTGTCACTGTTTACTTTAAAAACATTTTGGAATATCTTTACCAGTATTTTTATTATCTTCGGGAACATTCGAAAAAGCGCGGTAGCTCATTTAGTCAAACTGGCCAGGTTTTACTCAGTAAAAATTTGATCTGTGTCATCATAATATTCAGTAATTGGGTGGGCACCACAATACTCGCGCCTATCGGATTCCTGCTAACTTTACCAAAAGGGAGGGCTTTTAATGTTAGGCCTTGTGGTATGTGATCGCCATTCCAGACCCTGTCAATCCATTAACCATCCATTCTACAAGCAAGGATCCCTGCTTACCGTAGTTTGGCAGTTCTTCTGGCTATCTTAGCTAATGACAATTATTAATTCTGGCAATACCTGTGACACCTTGTGGTACGTGGTCACCATTCCAGACCCTGTCAATCCATTAACCATCCATTCTGCAAGCAAGGTTCCCTGCTTACCGTAGTTTGGCAGTTCTTCTGGCTATCTTAGCTGATGACAATAATAATTAATTCTGGCAGTACCTGTGACATCTCCTTGTACCTTTTCTAGTTTCTGCTAGTCCCTGCAAGTCTTTTCAGTTGGAATCGAGCTGGTTCTGCCATTACCACCTTGAAAAATATCACCATGCTTAGCCATTATCAGCAGTCCATTGCAACAATTTTTTTTTGGTTATGTATCGCTAAAGAGTATTTCAGTTTTTTGACCCAATACTGTGCCACTTCCACGGTATGTCTATAGCGGGGTATATAGGTCAATCCGGTTTCAATTTTCGTAGCACAGAGGGTAGGATTGTAGGAAGAGTCGGCTCCAAATCCTCAACCTGCAGTTCATCCGAAAAGGTATCCCTACTTTCCCTCTTAATTTGGTTCTGAGGCAGTTCTAAGTGTACTTCAGAAGGTTCGACCTCAGAAGAAGCTGCCACAAATATTATTATCGACACTAGTGGCTTTATAGACGATTCCGTGTTCTATGGTCTCAGCAATGCGCGTGAGTTATATCGCACCGGGGAAGTTCTTTTACGGAAACAGAATAGTATGACTGACGTTGTACACTGCGTGATATTATTATGTGTGAGTGATTTTAGAAAAAAAATGGTTTTGAAGTACTTGTATAGTGATACTTAAGTTTAATTGTCTTTTTTTATTGTGTGTTTTTCTGTGACGTTGATGGAAACTCTATAACCTTTTTATAACCACTACCATAGGGTTTTACAGACACGTCTGAAACCCAACGTGAGCGCAGTACCCCTCTCCACTTCTATTCTAGAATTCCAGTAGTTACACATGCGTATACACCGTTAAATTTTGGCCGTTTTAATTTCGCGGAGGGTCGATTCGGTACATGAAACACTATCGATTTATTACGACAAAATTAAAAAATAAAGTACTTTTTTTCTGAAACTCGAATTAATACCTATACGCATGGACCAAATAATTTCTTTAAGTGTGTCAGCCAGTGACTTAACGCTCACAAGCCTCGACTACCTCAGAAGGCTCTTGTTAGGCGGCTGGATCAAGGGTTTCATTCAGAAAACGGTAGGTACTCCTGGACACCGCTCCTATTGCGAGGAGGTTCCTCTCTTTGGATCCCTGATCACCGGTAGCTTTGACCCTGAACCCGATACTGGCTGGCTACTATTTTATTTATTTATTTTTGTACACACAAAGACTTAGAAGCGGAAGGAAAAATTACATATAGAAGAGCACAAAGGTACTGCTCATTTCAAACAAAATTTCTTCCAGCAAGTTAAATGGAATTTCAAAGGTTTTTTTTTTCAATATTTTAAAATACATTGGTATATTAAGAAGGAAATATAGAATGTTATAAGCATTCTATTTCATTCCATTTCGATGCGATACATTTTGGCAATTTAGATAAATTTTATAAAAAAAAAAAAAATGCTTTAAGCTTCCGTATAAAATACTAATATTCCTTGATAACCCTATAACGATTCAGACAATAATCTCAATGACCTAAAACTCAAAACAAACATAATTACAATTTATTTCATAAAATAAATCAACGCACGCTCACAAACGGAAGCGGCGTCACGCTTTCTGCGCAGGCGCAGACCGATGTAAAAACTAACTAATTATTAAACAGACACAGGACTGTATAGCACTTTCATAATGCTCTTCTTGTGTGGTGTGCTGGTTTTATAGGGGGACGGCAGAATTGTAGGTTGAGGAATATTTTCACCAAAAAACTTGGATAGGTAGGTAAAAATTTGATTCCATGAATAGAACTACTGAGGATAGTGGTGGCCGAGTGATAACGAGTTGTAGGTCGCGGGCTCAAACCCAGCCAGACGCATTACTTTGTGTAATTTATTTCATCACCACTACTTTCAAAACGGTGAAGGAAAACATCATGAGGAAACAAACATGTCCTAGAACCAAAAATTCGAAGAATAATTGTCAGATTGTCACTTGTCACCTGTCATGACAGTTTCTTAAATACATATGATGAATTCGTGAAAGTGTAGTATGTAGTAGGTGATAAATTTATAGAGCTGTGGTAATGAAATAAATTAAATGAAGTAAACTACTTGCCTGGGCTTGAACCAGCAAAAACAACTGGAAAGTTGGTCTCACTATCACTCGGTTATCAGTGTTACCACTGCATATAAAGTACTAGCTTATACCACGTTAAAGTTGGTTTCTCCATAAAAACTTCCAACCCCCGTTTAACCCAATTAGGGATGGAGTTTCATAAAATCAGTTCTTACTGTATGTCTACATTCTATAAGGAACCTACCTGCCAAATTTTAAGTTTGTAGGGTTATAGTTTCTGAGATTTCGTGATTAATCAATCAGTGAGTGCTATTTCCCTTTTATATAGGTTTTTTTATGATAGGTAAAATCATCCAATGACAAATCCCACCCTTGGGTGGAATGGTAAGTAGTGTCAGACTCTTATTGACTAAAAACCTACCCCGTTCCTTCGTTGCCTATCATACCGAGGCCGAATATTCCTTTCGGAAGCTGACCCATGACCCCAGCAGGCTTCGGCCCTGCTTGCCTGCAGCTAGCAGGCTGGGCCTCTACGGTTTGCTGACAGCTCCTTGAGGCGCGCGGGAACAGTACGCGTCGTCGAAAACTTGGGCTCGGTCCGGTCAGTTACTAGACAATAGATTATCTATATTTATAATAACATAACTTAGGAGGTATCACAGTATTTCCGTGTGACCCATTATTTTGGCAACTCACTATATTACATAGACAAAACTGCATGTAAAAACCTGGCCAATTTACAACAAAACCAATAACTCACAAAAAAATTCCATCCAATAAAATCATTAGTCCATCAGCCTGTCATCAAACACCACATAGGTACTTGACCGACCGCCATAAGCCACCCTAAGCTACTCAAAGCTACTTTAAGCCTTACTAAGTCCCATATAACCCTATTAGCCTGCACCCTATGCAGGCCTGGTATCTTGATTGCCAATATGTTCGACATTGTATGGACGACAAATTGGTTATAGATGGTATATTGAAGATATATTGATTTCAATTTGAATTTTAGTTGATGGTTAAGGGTGAGATGTCGATTTTTTTTTTTATTCCACAGCGCCGTCTAGTCCCAAGCTTAGCAGAGCTTAAATCTAAACATACTTATATCTAAATACATACATATTTTAGATAAATTACACTCAGACACAGAACAAATGTTCGTGCTCATCACACAATCATTTGTCTTGAGTGGGAATCGAACCCACGACTTCCGGCATAGCAGTCATGGCCACTAACTACTAGACTAAGAGGCCAATCAAAATTAATGTAGAAGATTGTTCTAAATTCATTCAAAATAATTAAAGTCATCCAAAGGGGAAAGGAGAGGGCTATACTCGGAATTTCCTTACGTGGTATTGCTGCATTGCTCGTAGGTCTGTTGAACCATCTTCCACATTTCAGTCCATGGCTGAAAAGGTCTCAAGAGCCGACCGCGTACTAGAAAACTTTTTTATTTCAGTGCACTGTTCCAATTGGTCGGTTCCTATGGAGAAAAACTAGTAAGGAACTTCATGGTTACTCTTCCTTCTTCTTGGAAGGCCTCCCATAAGGTGGAACGATGATCTGGTGAATTTTGTGGGAATCCGATGGACGTGAGACACAGGTGCAATCGTTATGGCAACACTTGGGAGAGGCGTATATCCAATAGTGAACGTTTTTTTGGCTGAAATGATGATGATGAATATAGGTTGACTGGTAATTATTAAACGATACTCAAACACGTGATTGTAGTTCTGATAACAAAAAATTCTCACTATGACAAGTTCAGTGCATTTTGACCAGTTAGGCGAACATAAATGTACTGACCAGCAGATTTTTTTTTTTCGTTATTTCAGGGTCGTCCCACAGTAAAACATGTTTGTTATCATGACTACAATCACGTGTTTAAGTATAATTCACTAATTACCAGTCACCCTATATATCCGCCTCAGGAAATACAAACACGCCAAATAACCAAAATCGCCAACAACACAAAAAGCCTGCAAGTGCACAATCTTCTAAGTACAGTTTTACATTTTGTCAAGTTTACCTACAACCCCGTCGACCCCAGCCCAGGGGTAGCGTTACGATAATGTTAGCGATCCCCCATGGATCACAGACACCCTTGTTTTTGGCAATATGAGGGAAGTCGCGTGGAGAAGTGTTACATTTAAAAGTTGCACACATAATAATATTTCAGAGTTTAGATTTTAGTTATTTTACCCAGAACTAAAAATATTATATTTATTCATCATCATCATCATCATATCAGCCAAAAGACGTCCACTGTTGGACATAGGCCTCCCCCCAAGCGTCGCCGCATTAGCCGGTCCTGTGCGTCTCGCATTCATCGGACTCCAGCGACCCCGACCAGGTCATCAGTCCACCTTGTGGGAGGCCTTCCAACGCTGCGTCTTCCGGTACGCAGCCGCCACTCCAGAACCTTTCGGCCCCAACGGCCATCTGTTATGCGTACAATGTGCCCAGCCAATTGCCACTTAAGTTTGTCGATTCTACGTGAATATTTATTCAGTTAGGTTATATACACCTATTGCCATTAAACATAAAAATCAGATCAATAAAAACAGAAAGAGAGAAAGAAATAAAGAAAAACCATTTACTTGTAACTCGCTCAAGACAATAAAATAAAATATGTTAACTGATTAACTAAACAACAAAAAAAAAAGCATTCTACATTCAAAAAATACAAAGAGGTCAAAAAGACTCCTACCTCAGCATACTTATGCAGCGAAATTTTTAAAAAATAGCCATGAACCTGAACCATGGCTTATATCCAACGCGCCCTGACTAGTGCCACAGGCTAAAATAACATCAAATCAAATAATTAAGCATAATCACAATCGGCCTTGTAATTTTCCCACTGATGGGACTCAAGCCTCCTCTCTAGGAGAGGGAATGGGGCTTTATCCACCACATGGACACAATGCGGTTTGGTGGATGAATCAAACAATCCTTCCATCCTGCATCACGTAGCCTATCACCTGTTCACTTGGGGACCTAATGACAGCATCAGTGAACGGCATTGCCGTGGCCGAATACTGGGCCAGGCAAGCAATTAAACTAATTTTGACATCGACACGCTAAGAAGAAGAAATCAAACAATTAACAACTTCTTCCTGCCCTTATCCCATATTACTTGAGGTCAGCGCAACACGTTTTTTTCTTCTACTCTGTCCTGTCATCCGTCACTCTATCACTAACTCCCTTTTCTTTCATATCACTCCTCAAACAATCCATCCATCAACTACATTGTATAAAATAAAATAAACTCAATTCGATACTTTCTCTTTAATATTGTGAATGCAACACATCTACGAATACAGGATGAAGACAGTTCGGCCTTGCATCAACCATCGCCACATCAGCGATTTCCTCACGATGTTTTCCTTCACTGTTCTGAGAGTATTGGTGGTGAAATAAGTTACACAAAACTGGTCCGTACTCTGGTGTAACTTATAATTGCACGAGTAAAATAAACATTGTTACTTGTTCCAATCAGATTTCTTTTTTAGACGTTTTTCTTTTCGTAATAGAAATGTTTAATAGCGTCTCGATTGAATATCTTTTCTTAGACATTGGCGGGATTCCAAAGGAGTTGGTTTTTCTTTTTGAGGTGGGGGGCATTAATTCAATGACTTCTCCACATCTGTGTCCTTCAATGGTTCTTTTTCGTTTTACAACCACAGATGCATATCCACTAAGGATAAAATCTCTTGCTACTGCTTGTAATGCAGTAGTAGCAAAAGATGAGGCCGACCGCGTGAGGCACTGGTGCCGCAGTTGCCGCCCGGATTCCGACCCCAAGTTCCGGCCACCGTAGGTGCGGGCATGCGGTCAGCGAGCAATGGGTAGCTAGCTGTCTACCTGTCCAGTAAACCTGCGGACCGAACACAAGTCGAAACGGCGCATAGTGTTCCACGCGCGCCTCAAGTAGTTTTCAACAAAGCGTAGGGGCCCAGCAGGGTTGAAGCCTACTGGGACCAGGACTAATGTGAAAGTGAACATCTGGGCCCTGGAACGAAGGGAAAGAAGGAACAGGAGTAGGTTTTTAGTCAGCAAAAGCCTGACACTATCTCCTGCCTCATCCAAGGGCGCGGATTCTCGATCCAATCAAAATTGCTCTGAGCGAGATTCATTTGTTTACAAAAGAACACAAAAAAAAAACAAAATAACGACTTCTCTCAAAACACTTCTCTCTCTCACTGTACTCGGGAATACCACTCACTTAGGGGTGTGATCGCACTCGTAATTGACTTATCACGACAATTGTACAGTAATGCTCCACAATGCAGTGAGTACGCACCCTAACAATAAATTGGTTAAGTGCGGTAGTCGTCGATAATCTTGTTGTTTTAAGTAATCTTGTCTTTATAAGTGTAGATCTGCGGGAAATATATGAAAGCAATAGAGTATTTATTCTCAAACTCTTCTCTTAGACATTTACTTAATAATTTAATAATTATGTATTGATTTATTGACACACACTAGTTTACTACGAAAATAGAAAAATATATAAATATGAACAAAAGAAACAGAGAACAGATTAAAATTTAGTGTGATACAGAACAATTGTATAGTTTAGAAGAGTAGGTGTATGGTAATGGAAAACAGAAATATTAAAAAAAACTTAATAAAATAAACCGATACGAGAAGCACAGGACCACAAACATTAAACTCTAAAATCTCTTCTACGCAACAATCGACTGTCATGTGTAAACTATCGAAAGTGAAATAAGCCACTTTACAGGAGAACAATTTGAAGTTTATTTTATGCATAACTTAGTCATTATTGCCCATTCAGTACATACATACAAACTATCTGTACATAAATTTGGTTACATATAATGTTGGGTTTAGGAATCGTTAAAAAATAGGTAGTTTTTGTCAAGCTCGAAACAGAAACAAAAAAAAATCATTTTTTTCAGATTCGAGAGTTTACGTAGGGATAGTCGCAATATTCGTCACTAAAAGACCAAAAAATCACACCATATTGCACTTCATTGCCAAAACAATAATAAGCTGGTGTCCCTTCATCATTGTGCCATCACGCCCCTCTCCTAAGGGACCTGGCATTAGCAGAAGATAATTAAATTCGTCGGACAAAATAACAGCACCGGTATTATGACAATTGGATTTGAGTGAGACCCCATGAAGGGTGAGCCCTTTTGTCGACGATTTTTGATTGAGTTTTTAGTGATATGTAGTTATGGTAGCAATTTTTATTTTGTTAATGGTGTCCTGCGATCCACAACACAGATCCTTGATGTGGGACAGAAGGCTGAATCTGCGACATGCTTAATAGAGGTGGTGGACCGGTAAAAAAAATTGTTTCCTTGAAATTACACGAAAGAGTCACGATAGGCCGTGAAGGAGATAGCGGGACTACTTAGATGTTTTCCTTAGGAATAGGCAATAAGCAGCCCAGAGCCGGGATCATTGAATGGAATGGAGGAAGGCCCTTTCACTGTAACATACTTTTCTGTCCCTAAATCTTCATCTGACCACTTTTTTAACCATAGTAATAAAGATATACAAACAATATGCATTGACTTTATTTTAACTACATCTCTCTTCCCCAGGTACTACGAGACCGGAAGCTTCAAAGCCGGTGTGATCGGAGGCTCCAAGCCGAAGGTCGCCACCCCTCCAGTAGTTGATGCCATCGCTGCATACAAGCGCGAGAACCCGACGATGTTCGCGTGGGAGATCCGTGACAGACTGTTGAGTGAAGGGATTTGCAGCCAGGACAACGTGCCTTCAGTGTCCAGTATTAATAGGTAAGGCTACTTCGTACTTCATAGACGTTAGGAACGTATGTTTCGCAACGTTTTTTTCTATTCTGACATGGATTATCATTCTGTCTATCTTCTAATTAATGTATTAAAAATCTGACCAAGGGCGAGTCAAACTCATACACGCACAAAGACTAATCGATTAATACAATCAATTAGGCAGTTGTTCCACCGGCAACGATGAACGAGTAGCGAGTAGCTACAATGTACAAACGAGTTGGCGAGCCGCGGGTAGCGAGTGTGTAGTTCCGATAGCTCGGTTATAAGCGAGTGTGCGAGTGAGACGAGCGATTACTCGCATCACTCGCTCGCGGCGGCCAAGCGAACAGTCCTGCGCTAACCTGCACACCGCTGGTTGCTCTCTCGGCGTGAGTTCTGATCGCTGAGCGAGTATCGCTGAGCGAGTATTATCTATCATAGGTCTTATCGCCCAGCGACGAACTAGTGAAGCGAGTCCTCGCCGGCAGTGTAAACAGTCAGCGATCAACTATTTGTATATGCATCTCTTTTGTTTACACGGTATGTATATGTATTGAACGTTTCTTGAGCGATAAAATAGCCGATAGTTAGTCGTTTTCTTGCCGCCGTTGGGACAACTGCCTTAAGTCTTAAATTAATTTTGTACCTTTTACGTATAATAGTTTTGACATTATTTGTGTCCTGTTTGTTCAGTAATCCTATATATATATATATATATATATATATGTATACTTTTGTGAACTTTGCTAGCCGATCAGCGACTCACCGTCAGTGATGGTTGGCGCTGAAAGTTAGCGCTGTGGCTCTGTCTTGCAAACGAGCTCCAGCATTTTGCGGAGCGCTGGCCGTTTTGCACGGATATGACGCATATCTTATTATTTACTTTCTTATTATATAGAGTCGTTGTTGTAGTTGTTATTAAGGTATGCGCCATGTATGAGGCAATTTTTTTTTTTAATATACATTCTGGTGACAGACGGATATAATATAAGATATCGGGAGAAAGTTCTAAACCATTACTTAACTGCTAAACATACTGTATCGTACCACAAAACAATAGTTTTTATGGATTTACTTACTCTGAATGTAGTAAGAATAACAATGAAACTAAAATGTAACCATTGCGCTAAGAAAAGTTCCCTTTCTTTGAAAGTTATACGAAAAACGTTTCGCTTCTACTGCAGTTTGAACTCTAAACGGTTCAGCGTACGGTAGAGTTTAGTTTGTAACGTGAACTCACGGAGAAAAAGACTTTGTGGGGCCATGAAAAATTGTATTGTAGTTTTTGGGTGTTTTTTTTTTTTGTCTGTGAAGAAGTCTTGAATATTATTTTATTAAATAAAAAGTTACTTTTTGCAATGACTGGTTGCTGAGAATAAGAAAGTGTAAGAAATTTATAACGTTAGTTGTATAAAATTAAATATTTTAAAAGACGAAAAAAATAATAAAAAAATAGAGCTTCCAACAAAAATACAACACAAAAAGTTGCGCCCAACGTGGGGCTCGAACCCACGACCCTGAGATTAAGAGTCTCATGCTCTACCGACTGAGCTAGCCGGGCTGTGTTCATCTTGTCGAAAATTATGTTCAGATTCCCTGTGCCGTTAGAACACTGATAAAAAATCACAAATGTAAAAATAAATGTATGAGCAAGATAAAAGTTATTTTTGGATTCATTTCAAGGTCGCAGCAAGTTTTCTGTAGTAAACTATGTGTGAATAAAATAAATAATATTCCTTCATATGTCCTACTGCTGGGCAAAGTTCCTCCCAATTCTTTCCAGACTTTCTCATCCCGAAACGACATTGAATTATTATAGGACAGTACAGGCTAGAAAAAAAAATCTTCATAATTATGAGGTATCTTCTATAAATACAGTTATTCCGTACGTATGTTTGACACGACACTCCTCCTAAATGGCTTGATCAATTTGGAAGAAATTGTGTGTGTATATTTGAGTGGGTTCCTGGATAGTTTGAAAATACAATTGAACCCGATAGATGGTGCTGCAATGTGGTTCTTATTTAGTTTTACTGATAAAAGTCAGTTTTTGGACTGGACGTCTGCTGGGTCCGCTAGTTGTATTATAAAATATCACATATTATTAACTTATATCACGGTAATCTGCAATGTATCCTATCTCTATCTAACCGACTTATCGGGCTCGCGGACGGTGAGCAATGGGTAGCTCGCTGTCCGACCGTCTGGTAACTGGTCAGAACTCTCCCAAGTCGTCCACGGCGCGTACTGTTCCTGCACGCCTCATGGAGTTTTCAACAAACTGTAGGGGCCCAGCAGGGTCGAAGCCTACTTCTGGGGCCTTGGGTAAATGTGAAAGTGCACACTAGGGCTCTGGAACCAAGGCAGCGCAAGAACGGAGTAGGTTTTTTAGTCAGTAAAAATCTGACACTTTCTCCCGCCCCGGCCAAGGGCGGGATTTGTCACTGGATGATTTTTACCCATCGAAAAAAACACCGCTTGACACAACTACTTTTCAATAAAGCAAAAAAGTAACAGCTTGGTCCACAAATAAATTGCAACAAGCACTAAAGAAAATCACACCAGCTTTCCCCAAGTCGCACTTTTCATGGCCCATCAAGGGGTTGCGTGATCAGAACCGGAAACGACTCAGATGGGGGTGCAAAGATGGCGTACCGGAAGTAGCGACACGTGCTCTCGCGCTCCCGGACGTCCCAGCAGCCATTGAATTATTATTCACATATAACATCTCTACATTATTGTAGAGATGCTCCATACTCTACGCATAAAACTTGTCTATGGTATAGAAATGTAGAATCGGTCCATAGAGATCAGTCGCTCTATATTTTTGGTTTTCTATGATTAGTTATGGATGCTGTTTCCGATTACAAGAATTTTCGATTAGTATTTTTGTATGAATACTTCCATTCATCTAACATTTAGATTGTATTAATGGTTATAATAAATTCAGTAGATATTTATAAAATGGTTGTTTAGTTTGTATAAGTGAGTTTTTGCAATATATTATTGTCCTTGCTTGTATTATTCAGTGGTGGCCTAGTGATAACGGTCCCAACTTACGAGTTGTAGGTCGCAAGTTCAAATCTAGCTATCCAGACTGAGCGTGGATTACGGCCCATTCTTTCTCCTAGAGAGGAGGCCTGAGTCCCAGCAGTGGGATTATTATAAAGCTGATTATGCTATAGGTATTATTTATTATGCTGGATTATTTACTGCTACATCGCTGCTATGGAGTAGACTTCATAGTCTTCTCCGTAGCATTTAACCATTTTTTATTTAAAACTTTACTTTACTTTTTATATATACCTATATATCTGTGCTTCAGTGAACTTATGTTCTAAACGCGTCCTCCTTACTAGGAGTTTATGAATTGTGCTAAATTTTTCTACTAGTTTTGTTGGCGCTATAGGTCTTTTGTAAGATATTTTGATCGTTAAAAACCCGTAGAGGGTCGATCTGGTACATGAAACACTATCGATTTGTAAAGATAAAATAAAAAAATAAAGTACGTTTTTTTCTAAAACTCGAATTAATCTACGCTTGTACGAAATTAATTTCTTTAATAAAGATCAGCTGAGCGAGTTCAATGACCTGAAGGTAGTTGTTGGTCGTTGCGTACTAATTACCAACAGGTCATTGAACTCGCCCAGCTGACGTTAAAGAAATACTTAAAGAAATTAATTTTGTACGTACGTAATTCGAGTTTAAAAAAAAGTACTACTACGGGAAGTACTACGGGAATAAAATTATCAAAATAAAGCCGTGAATAACGAAATTAATACATTGTAACGCCATCCATTTAACTCCTCATAAATTGCCACACTAACAAACAATTTCCCAAATCAACAGATAAACAAATAAAGATAAGTCACCCTAAATTAATAAACGGTAGCATACAAGATCAAATAAAAAGATTAAACGCGTCGACATACTAATAACTGGGAATTGATAAAACTCCCCATAATCTAGGGAGAATTATCTTATCTGGCAACACGCAATTAGCCGCGGATTTAAGCTGGCAACACTTGAGGTTGAGTGCTTTCCGGATATATCTTTTAATATTCATTTCTATGATAAAATTTGAATGGCAGGAAAATAACGTCAATGTGTTATGAAATTATATTATTTTTATATGAGAGTAGCTTTAGCCTGCGGTTACACCCGCGTGAAAGTCGATTCACACACAGACAGACACACACAGACACAGACTCACAGACCCAGCTTTACTCCCTAAGGGTTTTTTTATGGTAGGTAAAGTCATCCAATGACAAATCCCACCCTTGAGCGGCGCAGCAAGTAGTGTCAGACTCTTACTGACTAAAAACCTACCCTGTTCCTTCATTGCCTTTGTTCCAGGGCACCGGGGTTCACTTTCGCCTAACCCTAGCCGCCCGCCAGCGTGTAAGTCGATTTATCCCGTTAGGGGTGGAGTTTCGTAAAATCCGTTCTTAGCGGAAGTATACACCCTATAAGGAACCTACCTGCCAAATTTTAAGTTTGTAGGTGTTATAGTTTCACAGATTTTGTGATTAATCAGCGAATGGTATTTCGCTTTTATACACCGTAAAATTTTGGTTGTTTTAATCCCGTGGAAGATCGATTCGGTACATGAAACCCTATCGATTTGTAAAGATAAAAATGTAAAATAAAGTACTTTTTTTTTAAACGCGAATTAATTTACGCATGTACGAAATTGATTTCTTTAAGTAAACGTCAGCTGATCGAGGCCAATAAACTGTAGGTAGTTAGTACGCAATGACCGACAACTCCCTGCAAGGTCATTGACTCGTTTACTTAAAGAAATTAATTTCGTAAATGCGAATAGTAATTCGAGTTTTTGAAAAAAAGTACTATTTTTTATTTTTTTCTTTACAAATCGATAGAATTTCATGTACCGAATCGACCCTCCGCGGGATTAAAACGACCAAAATTTAACGCTGTATATGTAAATAGATTTTACCTAGCAGATAACAAGCCTAACACCCGTATTTATAAAGAAGTATTTACTTGTTACTAAGTTAAATCTTATTAAGTCATTACTTGACGTTTGAAATCTACATTCAAAATTCAATTTTTTCTTAACTACAGAATACAAATAGTAGTTACTTTTGCTCAAGTATTTAGTTTTACTTGTTTATAAATACGGGTATAAGACTTGAAGTTCTATGATAAATCAGCACGCTTGCGAATGTCTTCTCCATAAAAGCATTTCTCTAATTCATCTGTCACTGCATTTCATCAATGATTTGATACTGATATCTCTTAAAGCCTCATTTGTCCCTAATCTCAATAATAACCCCTTGCTCACCGGTCTATCAAAATGTACTCGTAAGTGCAGAACGCCGTGGGGTGCAATGGGGTCCATTATTGAACAATAAGCCACGGTTATTGGTATCAATATAGTTCAGAGGGGTGGCTCAATCGTATTACTTTGAATTTTTATGGATTTTTTTTAGTGTAGAAAAATTTATTAGCTTAGTTTTTCCTTATATTGAGTGTAATATATTACTGAGTAATATTATCAGTTTTTTAATTATCTTCAGAAATATTTAGATGTTTTCTGAGTTGTTGATTCATGTCTACTGATATGGGTTTGGTAAATCAATTTTATTCTAAGTAACTTACGATAAATAAAAAAATATATACCGAAAATCTATTTAAATAATTTTATAATGATGAGCACGATCGTTTGTTCTGTGCCTGGGTGTAATTTATCTATAATATGTATCTATTTAAGTATTCAAAAGTATTTGGGACTACGGCGTTGTGTGATAGTTGTGGAATATATTATATTATTATAAAAAGAATCACCAGAAAAAAAAATCTAAAAAGGTGATAACATATTTTCAACAATAGTATTTATTGTTACCAACCCGCACTGGGCCCGCGTGGTGGATTACGGCCCATTCCCTCTCCTAGAGAGGAGGCCTGTGTCCCAGCAGTGGGAACCGTAGAGTCCAGCAGGGCAGAAGTTCTTTTCTTTTATAAGTCAATCCATGGCTTTACTGGAGCCATGGGTTGGATCTCAAGGTCCTTGCCTACGTTCTTAGGCAAATCAGAAATATAGGTGTGGTTATATTCAGAAAATGTCTAACACACCCTCACACTCCACCCTAGAGCGAGAAAAGTCTTTAGATGATTTATATATAAAAAAGTATAATTGTTGAAACAAATTTTCTCTTCTTATCGTCAATATTACACTACAAACAAATAAAATTGAAAACCTATAATCCCATAATAATTACACATCAGATGTAATCAAAAGTGAAAAATACCAAAACACAAGAGTCAATTTTAAAACCATCCCTTCGCAATACAAGGGTGATTCCCACCCGGCACGCGGCCGACACGCGGCAGGCACGAGACCGGCACGGATACGACACGGATGCGGCACGTGATCGTAATGTAGCAGTGACGGAACTCGGAATAGACCGCATGCGACCCAATGGTGACCATTTGAGTGGAAGTGAGAAGTTTTGGGAAAGTGTTTATGGTGTAATTTTGTATGATGATTGAGTTTAAATCATTGTTATATGTGAATTTGGCCTTATTAATGAGATAAGAACCTAAAAAAATAAAATTTATACTTATATAATAAAAGGACTTATAGTGTAGTCATAAAATGAAAAATCTAGGTTGTATTACGCGACAACAATTATACATATAACAAGTTTCAGTATTGCTTATACATTGAAAGGTCAGTGACCTGACTATTGCAGATTGTATTGATTGTTTGCACAAAGGTCAATGGATGAAGTGGCGTCTCGCCAAACATTATTTGGGAATACTCTTGAATATTTTAGTAACATTACAATAATCTTGCGTTTAATAGTAATACCATTCTGATATGCTGTTTAATTAGACTATACTCAAAAAAAAAACTGTTTTGGTACTTAAATAAAGGTAAACAATCTTGATGTCTATTTATTTTTTTTAAATCGTATAAAAGACATGAAAAGATTAATTAAAATTAGTTAATTACCTATCATCGGTTAGGTTAGTTTAAGTTAGGTAACTATATTAAAATCCATTTGGTTTTGTATTGTTTGCATTTCGGGGAGTGTGCACAATTTAATTCCGCTAAGTCCGTTCCATCATCGGACTACAAGATGTACGGCGTTGTGCCATCGGTACAAGGTGGAGATCCCACTCATACGTACAAAGCGTTTTGGGAACACATTCGTTATGCGTACAGCTAAGGAGTGGAATTCCCTGCAGGAGTTTGTGTTTCCTGATAGCTATAACCTAGGGGTCTTTAAGTCAAGAGTGAATAAGTTACTTTTAAGCAAGCGTGCTCCATCGTCGGCCACATCATCGCTTACTATCAGGTGAGATAGTAGTCAAACGCGAGCCTATCCACAAAAAAAAGCTTGTAAATATTATTCATCATTTTAGCCGCAAGATGTCCACTATTAGATATAAACCTCCCCCAAATGTCGCCATAATGAACGGTCCCGTGCGTCTTGCATCCATAGTATTCCTGCGACTCTCACCAGGTCATTACGGTCGTCACTCATGGATTTTTCGGCGCCATCGACCATCCATTCTACAAACACTATGCCTTGCCCACTGCTACTTAAGATGGCGATACTTCGTTGTAAAAATAACAAATGAATATTTCAGACAACCTGATATTTAGTTCAATATCATAATGATCAATTGATAAATTAAAAACACATCTTCCAAAAAGAAAAATCCAATAAATATAAACCCTAAAGCAACCTCGCCGCCAATTCACATTTTAAAACTCAGCAAAAAACCATAAACCGCCCTTTAAAAATAAAAACATAAAATAAAATAAAAAAACACAAAAAAGCTTACTAGGCAACACTAAGACATTTTAATCGAGGGACGGGCGGGTAATTGAAGCCATAACTCTGGCAACCCCTCTTTGACATTTAGATTTTTTTGCCGCGCAAACCGAGTACGTTGAAAATAATTTGAGAGGGTGTCAACGCGTGAATGAAAGCTGTTCTATTTAGATTATTTTCGGTATGAAATTAGATAAGACTTGTTTATGAATAATGGCGAAATTTATGTGTTTATAATAGAGGATTCGTTGCTTATTAAAGCAATGTAATGAGGAGTCATACATTTGTTTTCCGAGCAATCATCGCATCAGTTTGGCGTGTCCAAAGATTGCAAGATAGTGAATTGTATAAGCTAGGTATTGCAAAAACTTTCTGTGTAAACATTATTTACCTTATATTAAACTGCTTTTTGTGAATGTGACGTACAAAAGAATGGCTGACGGAGATAATATCTACATTATTGAGTAAAATAAAATTACCGCTAGAAATACTTCATGCAGTTTCCAGTCAGAGCTGCAGATTGTCCTACTAGGGTTTTTTTAGGTGGAAAATCATCCAAAGACTTTTTCTGCTCTAGGGTGGAGCAGGAGGGCGTGTCGGACTTTTACTGTATAGAACAAATTCTTTGTTCCATCTTTACCATGCGTTCCAGGACTCCGGATTCCCTTTTTGAAAGAAAGAAAACACGTTTATTTGGCCTGTAATGAAGCACAATACAAGCTTGCTTGCAAGCTTGTATTGTGCTTGCAAGTTTTGGAAGCCAACCCATGGCCCCAGTAGGCTTCGGCCCTGCTGGACCCTTACGGTTTTGCTGAACGTTCGGCGACTGTCCTGCCAGAGTTGCTGATGTACGAAAGAAGTACCATAGATAGATAGTCAGTAAAACTTTGAATCCCTACTGTTCCAGCCAGATCGAGAGATAACTTCTCCTAAATTCATTTCCCATTTTCTTTAATGATTTCTCAAGTAAAAAGAAATCCCAGTTGATTGTTATTAACAAACACAAGAACTTTGATTGCAGTTTGAATTAACATAGCATAGCATAATCAACCTTTTTAATGTTCCTCAGGCATCCTCTCTAGGAGAGGGAATGGGCCGTAATCCACTAAGCGGGCCCAGTGCGGGTTGGTGGATATTATCAAAAATTCGAAGACTTGTAACATCTACCAGTTTGATATAATAGTCCCTATTTCACATTTTATTAAGGTCTCAGTTTAATATGGTTTTAGCTATTCCTTGCCATGTTGTAAGCACACACAGCTATTATACGCAAAAACCTTAAAAAACGGAAATCCATACACTTAATTCTCTAAATCAACATTATGTAAAGCAAATTACGGGAAAGCGGACAAATAAATCAAAAATATTTGCCAACGAGTCACTCGTATGAAAAGAGGGGTAAAATATTAAAGGGTAAAACATGGCCGGTACTGGTAACCCTTCATAACGGAAACGGATATCATAACCTTGCTTTTTGCGGTCCCAATTGTTGGCATTTTGCATTTTTCGCGAATTTTTTCATAGGTTTTTGCGAAAATATAATTGTGGTTATGGCTACTTTGTTCTTTCCTGTTTTAGTGTTTTATTATGTCAGGTTTTAGAAAATTACTTTATTTTAAGTTTATGTTACTGGGCCTCGCCAAAAAGGTTGCAGTAAACCACCGCCATCCTTTGGATTTATGGATGTGAGACTTTCCGGGAGTAGGGTGAAATAAATAAACAGAATAAACGAAAAAAATAAACCTTTTTTGCCAAATGTAGAGGCAAAGCAATATAGTATCAACTATCAATGTAACGTGTGGTTTCAAATAGTTAATGTATTAAAATCACCCTAATTAAACTAAAAACTGACAAACCTTAATACCGGTTACTGTGTAACCTAGCTAGGATGCCAGGACACTGTTCTTCTTCTTTGAAATTTGTTCATATCTATTGTAACTGATTAGACTGTACCTCTTTTTGTGAATAAAAAAAAAACTAGTCATAAATCTAAGTAATACACTACTTATTTCTATAATAGTAAAACAAATCACCTCCCAGACACGCCAAAACACTACAAACACGGCATCAATCACCAAAATCCCCTCAAACTGATGACTCTATTACAAGAAGCTAATAACACCTTTTTGATAACTTTTACTAAACAATTTTTGCATATGTCAACCCCGAGGAGGCTGGCAATAATTCACGGGAGCGCGCTATCCATCATGGCGGAATGAACTGTCACGCGCGGCAAAATGGCGGCTAGATAAAATGGAAGTCATTCTCGTAGGCTAATTTTAGTGGGGTTTCGCTTGGGAATGTAAATATAGATTAAATAAATAGTTAAGTATTTCATAAGATGAATATTTGTTTTTATTTTTCCTAAAAAACAACTTCGAGACTTGATTCGGGATTTCAATTTTTTCATAGGTAGGTTTATATGGAAATACGGAACCCTCAGTGTGCGAGTCCGAGTTGCACTTGCCCAGTTTTTTTTTTAATAAAAAAGAAAGAAAGAAAGAAAATCAGTTTATTTACACGGAATGACGCAACTAAAAACTAGACAATTATCATTATAAAGGAATGATATGCGTCACATCCGTGCAAAACGGCCGAACGTTCAGCATAAAACTGTACCCTCATG
Organism: Leucania comma; assembly: GCA_958295575.1. Taxonomy (NCBI): domain Eukaryota; kingdom Metazoa; phylum Arthropoda; class Insecta; order Lepidoptera; family Noctuidae; genus Leucania; species Leucania comma. The sequence continues at coordinate 2,358,312 of OY282488.1, forward strand.
TACAATGTGATGAGCACACAGCGCTGGTTATGTGTATATTTGGTACATGTGAGAATAAGTCCTAGGCTAATTTTACCCTCCTAGCCCAGTACCAATTTTTTTCTTTGATAATTTATATACTTACCAAAATAAGGTTTGCCGATTAACATTATAATTAAATTTCTCAGAATGCATTTTTCTTAAACAGCTAATAATTTCATAGCCATTTTGATAGTTTCGCGAACCCCCATCCAAAACTTATAAGATCATCTTCCATAATTAGAGCAAATGACATGAATAATCCATTAAATAAACCCCTCAAAAAGTCTTGGTACGACTAAAAAGTCGCTGCGACTATTTTCCCGCGGCATGCCGCAAGCCACAATGAATAATGGGCCACGCGACTCAACATCCTTTTGCAATATAGAGAGCAGTCGCCGCGATTTGTCGCGCTTCCGATGCGCATTGTCGCTAAAAAGCGGTCGTTGGCAAATTGTTACGTTAAAATTATTATTGTGCATCATGCATATAAGGTTTTTAATTGGGGTCTTTGGAAGATAAAAAAAACATTGGCAAGATGGAATAGATTGTGCTTCATTAAACCAGTTTGCATTGCATTGCATCAGCCTTATAATGTTCCCACTGCTGGGACTCAGGCCTCCTCTCTAGGAGAGGGAATGGGCCGTAATCCACCACGCGGGCCCAATGCGGATTGGGGGATGTCACATGTCTTCGAATTTTTGGTTCTAGGACATGCCGGTTTCCTCACGATGTTTTCCTTCACCGTTTTTGAGAGCAGTGGTGATAAAATAAATTACACAAAGTAATGCGCCTGGCTGGGTTTGAACCCGCGACCTACAACTCGTAAGTCGGGGCCGTAAACTAGTTTGGTGATCAAAAAATAGAAGCGACAAGAAGGATATAAATATAATCTAATATAAATATTCCATACCATATCGCACAACGCTAAACGCCACGTAGTCCCGAACTACGCATAGCTTGTACTATGAACAAAATGTGATGAGCACTCTCATTTAATTTTAATGATTGAGCTCATCACACAAACATTTGTCTTGAGTGGGAACCCTCGACCTCTGGCATAGCAGTCAGGGCCACTAACTACTAGACCAGCAGACCAGTCACAAAAAAAAAATGTGATAGAATTATTTTACATATTTTAGCTTTAGAAATAAATAAAAGTAAAATTATTTCATCTAAATTATTTACCATATGAAATGAATAATATAAATAAAGTTAACATTAAATTTAAAAAAAAAGGTTTGATATTCAGCTAGGTAATTACATTCCCTAATATTGCTGAAGTCAGAGTGACATGGCGTTCATTGGCTTCAAAAGCTTAAACATTATTTTAGAAGATAACATAAATTGTACGTCACGTTTGGCGCAGTGGTCGAGCGATTGAGCTACGTGTCGCAGATTCGATTCCCGCACGGAACAAATTTTTATTATTAAATATTAGTGTTCTGGGTCTGGGTGTCTTGTGTACGTGAGTTTCCATGTCTTTTTTTTATTATTGATAGCTTCGCGCTGGACCGCTATCTCACCTGATGGAAAGCGACGATACGGTTGACGAAGGAGCGCGCTTACCTAGAAGAAACCTATTCACTCTTGACTTAAAGATTCCCGGGTTGTAGCCATCAGGAAACACAGACTCCGGCAGGGAATTCCACTCCTTCTATCGTCTGTGAATGCACTCACGATACAGGAGCAATTCCTAGTGTGAGGCAACATTTTCTCCAACCTTAGCCCTACAGTGTAATGAGCCTGATTTAAAATTAAAATAAAAACTAATAATAAGTGTGTGTTTTGTCACTAGGATCGTGCGCAACAAAGCAGCAGAGAAGGCGAAACAAGCGCACAACCAGCAACAGCAGCAGCAAGAACAGGAGATCAGCTCAGCTCAGGGTAGCGTGGTTTCTGTAAGTTATCCTTAATTATCCTGTATGTATAGTATGCGGCAAATAAGATGACCTAAAATGGCCGTCGTTTCTATAGTTACGTGCAGTCCCCCGCTGTGTCGCACTTCGATTTAGACCCGGAAATCTGTTGAGGTCGATTGCATTTTGTTTTAACTTATATGCCACGTATTGTACTGTAAATTAACACCTTCAGTGTGATACGAGGTCAATTACGCCTCGTATGTATCTTTCTTGCGGTGCATCTTTGTGTCGACAACATCACCTACCCGCGCTGAAAACCAGCGTTGTGGACTCGTCATATTTTGCGTGTGGCTACGGCTATGCGCCGCGGTTGATACGGGGTCACTTTGACCTCGTACAGTATTTAGCCAAAAAAAAAACCAGTTCTTTACCGTCATATTGATTGTTTTCAAACGAGGTCTTAAACATCCCGTACTGCAGGAACGGAAATAATACAAAAATGAGTGTCTGTCAATCAAAAGGAGCTAAGAAGTCTGTAAAACTCAAGAAATTCACACTTCATTAAAGTATTATACATAATTTACTAGTTTAATCAATGAAATATAAGGAACTATCTTCACAAACAGAGAACCTATTTACTCCGTCCAAGAATTCATTTATTCACAATTTTCCCTCTGTCAGGTGATAACCCACGCAGGCAACGCCCCTGGCACGACGGCAGTCCTCTCCCCCACGACGGACCAGCATGTCACCAACACCGGCAGCTACAGCATCAACGGCATCCTGGGCATCGAGCAGGTGGAAGGACTGCATAACGGGAACGCGACGGGGCTGAAGAGGAAACGGCATGAAGACCAAGGTAAGAGTTTAACAGAGAGTTAATTATCTGTAATATTGGAAGGGTTTACCAAATGTCTGAGAAGAGTCGCAGAAGGTAAGGGAAGAGGGGATGAAAAAGGCTATGCTTTTAGTTTCCTTTCGTGACCGCATCAGGAATGAAAATATCATGGTTGCCAACATAGCCCGAAGAATCACCTAACTTAAGTATACACATTATAATAAACCCTATTAAATGCATCACATTAAAGCTACAATACTATTGAATTCTATGAATTGCTACTTAGCCCTCTTCCTCTCTCCCAATTTTGCTGTACCCGACAGGGTCCATATTGGTATGTGACAATATTCAATACCATCTATGTACACATATGGATTGCGATAAAATATTGAGTATTGAGTAAGTGGGCAAGACACATTGCTCGTAGAACAGACGGCCCACCGAAAGACGCAGCGTTGAAAGGTCTCCAACAAGGTGGACCGATAACTTGGTGAGAGTCGTGACACTTAGGGGAGAGCTATATCCAACAGAGGACGTCTTGCGGCTGAAATGATGAAGGGAAGAGGGATACGATGAGTTGAAAAAACTATATAGAATAGATACTACTTACACCAGAATCGACAGCAGTAATCAAAAAAATTTCTGCAAGCAATGTGCCCTGCCCGCTACCACTTAAGTTTGGCGATATATTGGGTTATGTCGGTAACCTTGATTCTGCGGATATCTTCATTCCTGATCCGATTAGCCAAGGGAAAGGATTCGAGTATTTGCAAAAGATAAATTATATTTTCTTTGTTAGCCCTGTCATGATTTATGGGAAAAAATACGTAATAAACGGCAAAGAGGGCGAAAATATACTATAGAGGGAATTTGTACTTAGCAAAAGTGTAAAGATAACATTGACTATATAACCTACCTGAAGTTTAAGGAGTATTTTCGATGCCTTACACTAGTGTCATACAAATTAAATTACGAGAGAAGTATAAGCAAGCAAGTATAATCCTTCTTGCGCTATGAAACTCATACTCTCATAAGTTAAGTCTTCTCAAAAGTGTTCCCTCCAAACTCTAGCGAGTTGAATTTAATAGAAGTTATAATATTAAGGTCACAATTTGTGCAGTAAACTTAATAGCTCAGTAAATCTTAGCGGACGCGGTTCGTGCCCACCACTACGGCTGAAAGGATACTAGTGATGTGGGGACCAGAAAAAAGTTATCGATAGTTTTTTTCTTTTGTAAACAGAAGTTCTTATGGTTAGACAAATGACATTTAAGCGATAATATTTTGTAATTAGTTAGTAAAAATAATTTGTGGGATGACATGTACTACCATAATGTTACGTGTAATCTCAAACATTTTAGCAATTTAACAATCTTTATCGCCGATAGAATGTCGTTTTTTGTCAATAGTCCCTATTGTACTCGTAAAATGATACTACGATATGTTTACTGTATAGATGGAAAGATAATATTTTAATGTGGTTATTTTTTTTATAATTTAAAAATAATTTTCTGTTATTTGTTTAGATTTGATCTTTATCAGTTTTATGTTGTAAACGGACTAATAGCTAAATTATAAAAATTTAAATTATTATATGAACGTATTGTTCTTACCAGAAGTAATTCAATGTAAACATAATTAGAAACAGTGTTTTTTTTTAAATAATGCAGAATTTGATTGATGATTGTTTTCGTCTTATTGTATTTTTTATACACTGAAACCATTTGTTAATCTTACCTAAACATAACTATGCTACCTGTTTTAATAGCTTAAGAATAATGCAGATAATATGCTACAACTTTAGCAGTTAAAATGTGTTTCTTTCTGAGAATTTTATTATAAAACTTCTTTAAAGATTCACTGAGATGTAAAAGTCAGTCCAATAAATACATCGACAAAATCTATCGATAACTCTACCGCCTACTAACTTTAGGGGGCATAAAGCGGGCCTCGCCGAGGGAGGTCGCGAGTATTTCACTGCCTATACTCTACTAACATCACTTACAACTTTTCCCTATGTACTCTACATAGAGTTTGGTAGAGCAGCAGTTTTGATTAAGGGGTTTAAGTTGAGATAAATTTAAGGAACTGTTCAACTCTGTCGCTGTCTCTACTTGAGTTTTTTATTTTAATTGGCTCTACTTTTTCGAATGCATTTTTGTTAAATGGTTTGTGCTGAATGGAACTCAATTTCTTTTAGTGTCAAAATATAACCTACAATCGTTTATCCTAACCTACAATGAAGGTTCAATATAGACCAGATAGAGGTTTTTTATTTGGGTTGAGCGGGAGATGACCACTCACTATGAGTTAGTAGAGTTGGTGACATTACCGCTAACTCACTATGAGTTAGTGGAGTTGGTGACAGCTTTGGTTTAGTACAAATCAGTCTAACACACAGAAAGCAGAGAAAAATAGATCCCAATTTGCAATCATGCTTTGGAAAGAAAAAAAAAATTCCGCTTATTGGCATTATTAAAATGGAAACAAAATGAAAAAAATCCAATGAATTAACAGAGCTAGCTGCTCAGCATAATGCTAAATGGCAAGGCCATAACCGGTCGCTGATTTTTAGCTGCAGCCCATAACTTTAATATTTTATAATTATAATTATCAGAAATTTATATAATAATAATAATATAATAATATTCCACAACTAACACACAACGCCGTCTAGTCCCAAGCTAAGCAGAGCTTGTGTTATGGGTACTAGACAACTGATAAACATACATACATATTTTTTAAATACATACATATTATAGATATATTACACCCAGACACAGAACAAATGATCGTGCTCATTACACAAACATTTGTCCTGGGTGGGAATCGAACCCATGACCTCCGGCATAGCAGTCAGGGTCACTAACCACTAGACCAACAGGCTAGTCAATGTATATAATGTAGTCTTGAACAGTGTTATTGAACAGACCAGTGTACTTACTTACTAAGAAAAATGTTAATAAAAATATTGTTACAGATGAGAATCGAGACTTCAACAGCCATTCGGAAGACGACGTGAAGAGACAAAGAAGTCATTATAATGGCGACCAAATATACTCTAACGTAAGTAACAATAAAATAAGTAATATTCAATAAAAACACTTTATTTAACTTAGTTATCTAGGTTATCTTGTTGCGCTTAAGATTTTTTTATGGCTATTATCCGATACCATCATCATGCCAGCTCTATGGTATTTAATTTACGGTTTTTCGCACTAGTGCAGAAAAGTCAACCCCCTTTTATTATATCTTCCTAAGTGAATTGAAGAACATCGTTTGATAAACGGGGAATTTTGTTTTTTTTTAACCCTCGCTAACGGCTCAGATGAATTTGGCCTCGGTCGCAATTAAAAACTTTCTCTACTTGTACCAAAATGTACTATTTTCAACAAAATGTCCTCCTATAGTTGCTTACACAAAAAGTACAAAATCACTCTCACTATTGCCTAACAAAAACATTCATTCCATTCAACGTGAACCCACAAAATTCCGATACACAACCATCCAAAAATCACGCACGATTAAATTGTACTTTTATACGCACGTAATGGCCGGCGGAAGTGACGTCATTAGCGCTCGACCACCAACATTCGTCACTGCACCAGATGGCCGCTGAATTTACGCGCCAATTCACGCCAACGTACGATCCTACCGCGCTTAATGTGATGCTAGTAGGATTGTTAATTTGTGTAAATCTATGACTGTCTTTGTAATTATCTTTACTGTTTGCTTTGGTAAATGGTGGGCAAAGTAGATTGGGAGATAAGTAAGAAAGAACGATGCCAGTTTTTCTATGAAGTCTGGGCCCACTTTCCAATAGCTATGTATAACGTTGAATGGGTAGTTTTGAGCTGAATAAAAGATACTTTTACCATGTTCCAAATCTAAGTCCCTATTTTTCTTTGTTAATGCATTAAAAAAAAAAAATCCCGGGTCAGCTGATAATACATCATACTAGCTTCTGCCAGCGCTTTCGTCCGCGTGAAAATCGGTTTCTCCATACAAACTTCCAACCCCTGTTTTATCCCTTTAGAGGTGGAGTTTCGTAAAATCCGTTCTCAGCAGACGTCTACACCCTACAAGGAACGTACCTGCCAAATTTTAAGTTTGTAGGTGTTATAGTTTCTGAGCTTTTGTGATTAATCAGTGAGTGGTATTTCGCTTTTATATGTTTAGAAGATTAGAAAGATTTACTTAACACTATAGCAGTAAAATTTATCATTTCATGTAAAATCAAGCATTTATTTCAAATAAACCATTTACAGGCACTTTTAAAAAGTCAAGAGGTCGGTCTGTCAGACAAAAAAAAATATGCTTATTGAACATTTCAAAGCGTAGATCTCTATGGAGAAGAATGTGCAAGAAACTCCATGGACACTCTTTTCAAACAAGTTATGTATTACTAATGTCTCGGTTAAAACGACTTAAAGTTAAATGTGTAAACATAAACAGACATTAACGTCTCCAAAAGAGTTTTATTAATTGTCTTTAAAACCACTAACAATTTTTTTCTCTTGCAGCTCTGGTCATCCTCAAAATGGAGTCTAAAAGACGAGTACAAGCTGCTATCAGAGCTTGGCGGCGCGGCTGGGGGAGCTACGGGGTACTACGGCGAGCTGTTCGACACTCCTTATGAGCATGCGGCCCATCCTCACTATACACCACATTCAGGTAAGTAGTCATAATATCTGAAAATAGTTTTGTAATGTTAGATAGTTGTGTAAGATTTAGTTTTTTAAATGATACTGCTGGCCCGTAACTTCGTAACGCCAAATAGTCGATTTTTTTCCTTCCCTTTCCTGAAGTATCACGAATATTTCAAGAGCAAAATTAGCCAAATCAGTCCAGATATTCTCGAGTTTTAGCAAGACGAACGAACAGCTGTTCATTTTTATAAACACATTTTAATCCCGTAGAGGGTCGATCCAGTACATGAAACACTATCAATTTGTAAAGATAAAATTAAAAAATAAAGCACTTTTTTTCTAAAACTCGAATTAATATACGCATGTTTGAAATTAATTTCTTTAAGGGTTGATTTCATCATTCAATATAAAAACTTAGTTCAATTAAACTGAGCTCAGCGTAATCTAGTTTAAAGACCCGTGTCGTAAACATGGGCGAAAACAAAAGAATTGAAACTGAGTTTAGCGTAAACTAGGTTCAATTCATAGCGGTGAAACGCAAAATGAAGCTATAATCTTGATTAGACGCTCAAACTGCGTTTTGTCTTGTATAATCGCGATTAGTTTATTGGTGAATTTGGCCCTAAGTAAACATCAGCTGAGCGAGTCCAATGACCTGTAAGTAGTTTGTCGGTCTCAATTCTCAATTCTTTATTGCGTACCATAATGTATACATAGTTGGTAGGGAAATAGATAATAGTCACAATTATGGACCCTGTCGGGCACAGCATTAGATAAATTTAGGTAGAAGAGAGGATGAAGGCACTGCTTGTTTTACTTACGGTCGTTGCGTACTAACTACCTACAGGGTCGCAATTTGTGCAAATAGTAAACAGAAAGTAAATTAAGTATGTTAAAAAACTTAAACATTAATAAATACATACGTACTGTATACTAGATAAATAAAGGCACCAGTATATTATAATAAGTGATTACTAAATTAAATTGTCTATAAAACACAGATATCACAATCATAAAAAATCATATCCATTTCGCGATACAAATATTCCCACATGATAAAGACACGGTGTAAAATAATCAATACCATGATTGTCGAGATGGTTACCACGTAATGGCCTGCGGTTGCACGGAGGCGATGGGAACCGGTCGCTTCCATTCATAACGATTTGTCCATTCATTGATGATTTTGTATCTTATTGTTTTTTGTTTTGGGTGGTAGTAGGATTGTGTTGAATTCAGTTGTCAATGTATTTTTGATCTTCTTTGTTATTTCTGCGAACAGTTTTTGACACTGAGCAAATTTGATGAGTGTACTGTATCAGTTTTAGTGCACTCCCCATCAGGAACGTCTCCTCATCGCCTATCTATATGGTGTCCTTTCATTTGAGACTCTTTGCTTGCGCTTGCTACGCATCGTGAACTATGCTGCTAACGTATTTGGGTATTTCTTTAGCTTCTCCCGGTATTTCATGATTACGATTTGGATTTTCTCCTTTATCGTAGGCATTTTCAGATGCTGGTTTGTCACTCATCATGGAACATTGCTGATTGTTTGGAATATTATGTTTTGCATTTTGTGCAAGCATGTGATTGTAGAGTTGCAGGCACTACCCAAATATTGTACTTAAACTTAATTATTCTCTGTGTAAAGTCCAGTTTTGTAATCGATCGTTTTGTTTTAGAATCGTTCAAGAGAGTTATTGCAGTTTTGAAATGTTATTTAGTTAGTACAAATCTGAAACTCCCTCTTTCTTTTGATGTTTTTTAAACAAAAATGTCATTTAAAACTCTTAACTTATATCAATTCAGCTGAGAAACCCAATCTATACATCAAAATCATGGTTTAGTATAAATTCTTCGTTTTCTCCGTGTCTTTCAGGTCTCATAAACTTCAATTAGGTCGTAGCTCGCATATGGAGTTTTTTTTTTTTAAATGATATTCAGATGCATTTCGTTTAAAATTGAAAGGAGATAAGTCTCAAGGGAACGTACAGCACATGACTGCCAGATTAAAAAATACATACAGCCGAACATAGAAGTCATGAGTCAGCTTCCGAAAGGAATACCCGGCCCCGGCACGATAGGCAACGAAGGAACGGGGTATTTTTTTAGTCAGTAAGAGTCTGACACTACTTTCCGCTCCGCCCAAGGGCGGGATTTGTCATTGGATTTTACCTACCATAAAAAAATCTCCTTTTCGAAGTCGGTTAAAAAACATATCCTAATCATAATAATCATAATCATAATCATAATCATTTATTTTGTTTGTAAAACATAGGGTGGTATAGAAGTACAGTGCGCTATGTTTTGCCAAATATTGGCATACAAACTTATCGTAAATCTCAGCATGCTTAGTAACCAATATCCAAAATTAAAATCAAATGCCAAACACTTACATAGTAATGACCAAAAAAAAAAAAAAAAAATTAAATAGAAAGTCAAAACAATTAATTATCATGTAAACAAAATTTTAAAGGGTATGTCAAAAGAAAAAAAAAAAATTAAAATGACAAAAAATTAAACATGTCAAACAAAGAAATATTAAATAATGTCAACAAAATATTAAATACTAATGTCATAAATTAATAATAAACTAGAACGATCAATAAAAAAAATAAAATATATATATAAAGTAGTATTTAACAAAAATATAAAACCGTCAAACAGTATAATTTTTTTTTTTTTTTTTTAATACACTTATCATTGTGTACCAGTCAAACAATTGTATCATTTAGGAATTCTGTGACACTGTAGTAAGCTCTTTGGGCTAGAAATCTCGTTAACTTAGTTTTTAATGCATCCTATGTGCAATTTAAAGACAATGGACTATGTGCCAAATTTTCTCCAGATCCATTCAGCCATTTGAGGCTAAAAGAAAATAACAAATATACACACGATACATACCTACAAACTTTCACTTTTTTATTATTTTTGTGATAATAGTAGAATTCTGTATTATCGAAAACTCATAATTAACTTCTAACGGTGAAGCTATTATCCTTGAATACTGTTACCACTATACTATCGACCCCCCTAACAACAAAACCAAAGACAAATACTTTCTTTCTCCCACAAAATAGACGCAACCACATCCTCGTGTGTGAATGGATCGCGCAGATCCCTCTCAGTAACATAAGATGCGCCGGCGCATATCATGACGTATGTAACTTGATGCGCACGAGTTCTATTGTAGACTCACGACCGATTTCCTTGGATAAAAGCTCTGTGGTCTATATTGTTACTTAGATGAAGCAGCAGGTTAGATTGTAGCCAATATACATGTATTTAGTGTCATGTTGTTAGTTTGTTTTAATTATTGTATCATTTTTATTCAAAATAGTCTAGAATTTTGTCGAGTTTTCTTCCTTCACTTCAACTTTTGTCATTTTAGATGCAATCATACTCTTTGCTTACAATCTGTTACTTTTAAGCAGCAGGTTACTTCTAGATGCACAGGACCTTTCGTTTTGGCCACAATAGGGACAGGCCTTTGTCCATCAGTGGATGTCCTTCAGCTGAAATGATGATGCCGGTGATGATGAAGCGTACTGTATTGTCAACTCAACATGCATATCAATCACAATTATCATTAAGTACGTAAGATTGTGGTTTATCAATAATAATAAAAAATACTTCGGAAATTATAGCCAAGAAATGTGGGATAATTTTTACCCCAAGAATTTGTTCTCTTGATATAAATTTCTACTATCACAGGCAGTGAAATTAAAACTCTATAAGCAAGTTCAATCAACAAACAACAACAGTTAAAGACAAAAAAAAACGAGTATGAAGTTAACACTAAAACCATTCAATCAAGAACAGTTAGAAACAATCAAGCTGACAAAACTAACGGCAGCCAACTTGCCATTTCGTTCAACTCCTCAATTTGCCATAGAAGAGCCATCATTACCCCATTGTCTGTCACGCCCTGAAAATTGCCTGCGGTGGCATGAGGAGTGCCTGTATAACTGTTGGCATGACATGGATTTTTGTGGGTAACGTCTAGGTTAATGGGAATTTGGGCTATGGTGACACTATTGTTTGAAGTAGGAAGAGTATCTTGATTGTTAAATTCCTTTGGGATCCTAAGTGGAAGATGGAGTAGACCATTCTTTTCTGGAGACACCTCGAATTAGTCCTTACGGTAGGCATCTAGGTCGTCTTGCAACCTCTTCTTTGGTCGGTCTCAGTGGTGTTGTCCATCCACATTGAACTCTTGAAATTCATAAAATAGTTACATTTTTTGATTTTTTTTCAACTAATTAGTCACTGGTTTTCAAACCGATAAGATGAAACTTTGGTAAAAAAAAAAATAGCTTTTACCAGTGATATTACCCGCGTAACATAAAAAAATATAAAGCAGCTTTCTATTGGTGAAAGAATTTTTAAATCGGTCCAGTCGTTTTTATTATTATAATATTAGTACTAATATTAGTCTTTATAATATTACTTAGTATTAGACTAAATAAAATTTTGCTGTGGGTCTTTTAATCAATGATGAATAGGTTATTTCTAGGCAAACGTACTCTATCACTAAATGGTTGATCCATTGATGAAGGTAGAACGCACGAGCCTATCAATCATGTCAAAAAAATTAAGGATATAGAGTTTTGCAAAACTATGATTGTTATTTCAGATAATAGAGTATAAACGGGTTGTAACACAAAATAAAATAAAATCGAACACCCGCAGCAACTATATCATCCGTGCACAAAAAATTACCAATAAGCATAAATCTCTCAAAAATCTTTTTTAACTTTTATAAATTTGACCACACATAAATCGTAGCGGAACACAAAACGCGAAGCCAGCGTAAATCACAGTCAGCCTTTTTCAGGAATCCAGTTGAAAACTAGTCGCTTTCGACCCAAACAGTATTTCAGAAACAATTTAAAATACGGAGCATTTCGGATATTCGAAAGGTTGCTCTTTTGTTACGCAGATTTCTGTATTCTTTGTTTCGTCTTGTACGATAGAAGTAAAGGATTTTTGACTAGCTCTGCCAGCGACATCGCCCGGATGAAATTAGGTTTCTCCATACGAACGTAAGACCCCATTTCATCCCCTTAAGAGGTAAATTTTAGAAAATTCTTTCTTATTCTTTCTTACATCATAAAACAAACCTTTGTGCGAAATTTCGGCATTCTAGGTCTATTAGACTTTGCCTATATATGTATATAAAAGACTTAACGCGCTTTTTGAGGTATAAGGAGAAATCTCTGAAGAAATGCAAAATTTATGAAAAGGGTATTCATGAAAACAGAATTTTAAATTATTTTTCTAACCAAGTTGCCGAGCTAGGCCAGACTTTCACAATTCTGTCTATAAACATTGATATCGCATTTATTGAATCAGGAAATCGTATTCTATTCAATTTTTCAAGACCAATCTTTTTCAATCACAATAAATTACGGTGTCTAGCGTTGTTGATATAATTATTCTCGATTACTGTCAAGCTCTAATTAACTAATTAATATGCGTTACTTGTAACTGTGATTAAGTTATTACCCGTACGGCTCATGCAATTAGTGTGGTTTTAAAACTGATTTGCATATTATGTTTAATACTGTTGTTAGCTCCAATACATAAGATTTTTCTTACATACAAAGATTGTATATTACGTAGTATATTTTTGAATATCTCAGCATCGCTGTCTTGCCCTTATTCTTGATTATTTGGAGTCGTTTTATCGTGTTTTTTAATGTTACACTTTTATATTAGTCTTCATTTCGATAGTCATCGTCTTTCTCGTCTTACCCATGTTTCAATGGTAGCAAATTCATCACAGACTTCTATTACAACCCGATTATTTGGTTCTTGGCTTCCAATTCTATAAGATGCAGTATCATTCAAATTTTCTTATGTTTGACTGAAGGTCTTTAAATCAAGGATACATAGGTAGCTTCTAGAAGCAAGCGTAGACTGGGTCGTCTATAACTTTATCGCTAAAATCATAATTATGTGTGATATAGTACTAGTTGATAACGCAAACCTATCAATAACATAAAATTTAGAAGGACTGCTAGTCCTGCTAATAATGTCTGATTCTGGTCATGCCGTATTAATATTGGAATGTTTTGTGCTCCTGTAATCATAGTAATGAAACATTTTGTCTTTGATGTATGTAACTAAAACAAAATAATATAACAAGTTCAGAAAGACATGTCAGAATGAACGGGACTACTCAAAAGACTGCCTCAAAATTGCAGACGAAAATTAAATAAGGGAAAAAAGACCTTACCATGCAATGGGATAGTACGGACCTATAAAAAGTGTATTAATATCTGCTGTATTATAATCACGAATAATGTCCACTATAGGACACATTGATAATTTAATAACGTGTAGTTTCCTCTTTGGCAGCGCACAATCGCCTGCCTACGTTAGGGCAAACATCTCTCCAACCACTCTGTAAGCCATCTTATACACAGTGTATTCTTTTATACTTGTTCTATTTGGTAAACAAAATACAGTATGAAAATTGTCTCTTTTAGAAATGAAAGTCTTGATCAGTAAAAAACATACAACTATAGATACTGGGTCAACTTCCAGTTTTACCGAATCCATCTGAATAATATCATTGTAAGAAACACTTATTATTACCATATTTAAGTTTGTCTACAATTACAACAAACACTGTTTCAAATTTTAATTATCCCATAATAGAAATTTGATTAATGTCTACCAAATCAAACAAGTAATGAAGAACACACTATACCTTATTGCTGTTATTGCAGATATAGCAGTATTCTAAATTGTTGATCTTGTTACAGCAACGAACGACTCAACGGGTTCGAATGGCGGAGCGGGCGGGGAGCCTCCGTCGGCTGCTGCGAGTCCTGATGCAGCAGCGTTGGTGGTGTTACAGCCACCAGCACCTCCGTACCCTCCATATGCTCATTACGACGGTGAGTGATGCAAAGTTATTTTTGATGTTTTAAGACAATAATAAAAATGGCATAGTTTGCTGCTATTTTGTCCAATAATGACCATATTATTGTGGATTAACATGTTATAAATAACAATAATATTCTACTTGGAGGTATTTCTATGTATCTTATATATGGCAAAGCTAACAAAGTTTTGAAAAAAGAGATGAAAAAGATAGTAATTAAAAAATACTCGTACTAGATCAGTTAAATATAACAAGTTTCGTATAAATAATTCATCTTTTAACGGCTATGACGATATAGTACTTATAATAAATCTGGATCATAGGACGTACTTTAGCCATAAAATGAACACAAAGACTAAATTAGGTACTTACTTTAATAGACGCTATATTCATAAAACTCGTACATACTCGTAAAACTTCGAATTATCTAGAATATACTGGCTTTAGGAGTTTAGCTAAGAATAAAATAATGAATAAATTAGTAGATTTGGTTTTGGACTCTCTAGTCTATAACTTGAAAAGGGTCTCAAAATTTAACTGACGCAAATGTACTCTTAATGCGGCGATTAATATTAAACAAGGCATTTGTAGAAATGGAAGTGACGATAATTTACACAAAAATATGTTACTATCCTCTTACCGCTTAAACTCGACAAGCACACAAAAAAGTGACAAAATAAAATTGGGTCTCCCCCTCAATAAAGATCCACGCACAGAAATAAAACAATAAAAGCTAAAACAAAAGTGGCCGAACAGATAAACAGCAAGAATCACTGTTGAGAAAACAAAAGCGAAAAAAGTCAGGAAAGCTTTCGACAAAGTCGAGTGAGCCACTCCGAGCCACTCCGACGGAAATCTAATTTTCTCCTTGGACCCCGCAATGCTTTCTGTGTTATAACATCATAAAATTTCATACAGCGCCCACAGTTTTAGCACTTATGCATATTAAAGAGAGATTCTAAAATGGAGTGCCACAGGGAGCTGTGTGGGGGCCGCTCTTTATGCTTCTGGTCTTTAATCTGCCGCAATCTGCTTATCTTGGTGAGGGTGGCGAGGGGGGCACGCAGACATCTTTAATAGCTCATTCGGGGCTCTATGCAAATAATTTTAGAGGGGGGACGGTGGGGGATCATACGGGCTTTGTCTGGGCTAACGAACCGGCACAAGAGGCTGCGGAACAGAAGTGCTGCTAGCTCAAACGGGTTTAGGCTCACGTTTATAAATATTAAACCGAGGGTGGGAGGGGGTTGCAAGTGGTTACGCGTAAGTGTTCAGGGGGCGTGTTAGTGTTAAATTTGTTTGAGGCGTGCCGCTTTGGGCACAGCCTATTAATGTTAAGTGGTGATTCTGAGTGATCAAATTGGATGATGTTAATAAATAACGCAGTGGTTGCGTAACACAAGATTACTGGTTTTGTAAATAAATAATGTAACACTCTTACCAGTACTAGTAAACGTAACACCAGTGAAAGCAAACAGCGTGATAATTGAGCGTAGACCTTCTGTTACTAGGTGTTAGGTTTGAAGCCCGCGTGCTTAAAAAAATAAAAAAATATAGTATTAGTATTATATTTGTCTGCATCTATATAAATAATATCAATAAAACAACGTGTATGAACAAGAATCAAATCAAAGCATTTATTTCATACAAACCATTTATAGGCACTTTTGAAATGTCAAGAAGTCAGTCAGAAAAATTATGTTAATTCTTAAGCGTAGATCTCTATGGAGAAGAAAATGCAAAAAACTTCATGGATTCTCGTCAATCATGTTATGTATAACAAATATCTCGGTTACATGTTTCTTGTCGCTACTTTTATGTGACAACAATATAAATAAATTTAAAAAAAAAGATCACATTCTAATTTCGTATATTAATTAAAATAAACCACTGGCAGCTAAAAAATGACCAGTCTCACCCGATAGGGATGAACAAACTCTTCACAGCAAATATACCGTATCTTATCAATAAGTATACTTATTTAAACCTCTTAATCTATCACTACTTCAAAAAATTGACAAGATCTCTTTAGCAAAACGATTATCTCATTAAATGAATTGAAGAGAACAATAGAGACAGCTCATAAATCATTAGATGACGTATCGCCTTAAGACGGAGAAGGAAGGAGGAAACCAGTACTCCAAGGATAGATTAAAAAAAAAAACATTTTTTCTTCAAAATGTTTTTTCTCTGTGGCTGTATGGTAGGACGTATTTATATTTCGAAAGGAAATTACGTAGGTGTTAATTATAATGCTGAATTGTTAAGCGTTAAATTAAACGTGCTTAATTGTGTTGTTAAATCTATCTTATGCATTTTGTAAAAAAAATACCAATGGAGCAAAGTAATCACATGATGTGCAAGTTCTACTCTACTCTACTTTAAATTTTTGTACAGAAAATATGAATTTAGATTCCGTTAATTATTGTTTAAACTAAGTATATGGTTAGAGGGTTCTAAAAAGGCTAAATATTTTGAGCTTACTAATTGCTAACGCCCAAGCTTGTCTCAGGTTGACATGAATTCTCTTTTATTATAATATTTATCTCCTACGCTGTACGCTCACAATTTTCTTGTCTACTATACAACAATATAACATTTATACGAAGACACTGCCTCCTAAGATACAGGATCTTCCCAGTTTAGGATTCAGGGTTCAAATTTTGAATTGTGTGTGTGTGACAGCGTATCGTGTGTCTTTGTATATTTACTATGAAAAAGATTAATATTATCTTCATAATATTTCAGGTACGACAACATTAGCCAGTGAATACGCGTATGCGGCCCCCTACTCACAATACTCGCCGTACGGAGGACCCTACTCGCATTCCGCCGCCACCGGCCTACTGTCCAAGTGGTATGTATTTTATTAACCTCTTCCTTTATACTCAAAACATCTTCAATAAGAATATGATGAAAGTCTTTGCAGACAGACCGATGAGTGCTATTGAACAAACTAAAAATTGTTTTTATTTCTCGACTTATCTAAATAAATAAAAATATATAGCTAAATATCTTGCTAAGCACAAAACTCAAGAATGACTGGACTAATTTGAATGAAATTTCTTTTATACAAACAAACAGTTGTTGAATTTCAAAAAAGTAAGAGGAAATAGGAAAAATTGCGCAATAATCCATAAAAAAATATAGCTTTTTTGAAACTGTTCCTTCCTGTCATATTAAAATTTCATAGTATAGTTTTCTTCACTCAGTAATAAGACAATAATTATAGTTATTATCAGACAAGATGCCAACTTCTGTTATTTATTTGACCTTTTAGTTACATAACGGTTATAATGATGTAGTTAATGCGAATTTAGGCAATGTTATTTTTATTAATAAAAGATTCTTGTTAAAAAAAATCTGTATAGTTTGCCTGTCGAAAATGCGTTAACAGAATTACACTAATATCTTTTTTCTAACACGTTTACTTAAAAAAAACAAAGCGAAAGTACCTGTCTCAATTAATTAGCACAGGTGCTAAAACGCTTCCCTGAGGTACACCCTCTAAAAACTGACCGTTTCAACCTGTTTAAGTGATAAACGAGTGAGATTTATTCCCAACACATCGCCATTTATTACTCAGAGCCTGCTAAACGACCAACGGTTTAAAGGCTTTAAAATACGGTGAGCAGTTAATGTATGAGGTGATGTCGAAGGTTTTTGGAAACCCCATGCTATGATAATAATGAAAGACTACAATACAACAATAACGTACGGAAGTAAACATCCATTTACTGAGAATAAATCTAGGTATAGGTACATTAAAAAGGATATATTCTATGGGGTTTTTACTGTACTTTACAATTACTACGCAATTGAGATTAATACATTTTAAGCTTCGCAATTAAAGGATCAGAAGCTAAAACTCAAGATAGATAAACGGTTCTCTAAAATAATTTAACTGTTAATACTAATTGAGCTTTAAGTTTTTTCTAGATTAAATCATTCCATGTCTTTTTCTTTATTCTTAGCCTTTAAAAATAGAAATTGTTTTACAAACAAAATAGGAACATTTTTTTTTTTCAAAGCAACATTACTTTAGTACTGCGTTAATCTGTCCTAGCTCAGAGGACACCGGTGTCCTCTCACATCCACGCCACTATAGGCCTTAATTCCGATGTTTAGAGTCTACTTTTGTATGAACAAGTTGGGTAGTTGTGGATCGAAGTGTTAAATAGCTACAGTTCAACAAAATGTCGCCTGACGCTAGTTTTCAACTGAATCTTAAGCCCTTAAAATAAATATTGTCAGAAATATCTAAGTTATATTCTCAATTCCAAATTCGATTTTAGTGTGTAATAAAAACCCATAGCCCTTCAAATCCCTCGGAAAATTCACTGACAATCTGACAATTGGAATATAAAGAATCACTCGTTCAAAATACTGTTTTGATTCCACCATCAAATTATATACAAATTCCCAATCCCATAGGTACTACATCAAAGCCACTGTTCTATACAGACTTATTCTGCATCAATAAACAAAAATATCATTCAAAAATGATCTTTCAATCCTAGATAATAAAACTTGTTATTGCTTTTGGTAACAGCAATATATTTTGGTTTTGATATTCATAGGGTCGGATTTGTCGCAAATTCTGTGCTTCACATGATTTCGAGAAGAAAAGATGCTTTGTTTGTAGTTATAATACGAAAAGGGATCTGGATTTGTGCCTGTAATTATGTATTTTTAGGTGTGCTGGAGACATCAATCGTAGAATTCATTAAATATTGTAATTACATGACTTTACTCAATTTATCAAGCAAATGATTAATTTCAGTGCCCTTGTCTGTCATATATTTATATACCCTTACTAATAAATTAATGTTTCGTATATAGTCAAAGTCAATTTTATTTTCTCTAAATGGAAAAAGCTGAAATAGGAAATCTGTAGGTATATGATATTATACTGTTTCATAAAAGTGGGTTGGTCTTCGATATGTGTGAGCTCCATAAACTATACACACATCCAAATGTAACCTGAGATAAAACTACTAATACCAGAATGTAATCAGTTCAGAATTTTTTTAAAGGTCGTCATTGATATAAAAAAGTCAACAGCTTATTTGAAAATCACGCCCAAATTAAAACAAACAATCACCTCACTTCATAACAGCTGAAGCAGTTAAAAATCAAACAAAAAATGAAACAACCCTGTCATCACTAGCACATAAAAAAATATCATTACAACTAAATTAATCGACAAAAAATAAATCAGGGACACAATAGGGCAACACTAGCGCATTTGTTGTACTGTCCCTGTATTTGTCCCAGTGGACTTCGACAAAGGGCACGGGAGTCCCTCAGGGCTCGGATAACTTACAACGCATTAAGTTTAAGTGATTCCACTGCGAACACTTTTAAAGTTTAGGGGGAATGCTTTCAATATGGCGAATGTATGGAACGAATTGATTGCATGAGTTCGATTGTTCGCCTAGAAGTTGAAGCTTGATTGAGGTTCTTGGATACATTGATGTGGAAGAAATTGGTTCAGTAGAAGTTACAGTTGAAATGAAGGACGTTCATCATCATCATCATCATCATCATTAGCCTTTTAATGTTACCACTGCTGGGACACAGGCCTCTTCTCTAAGAGAGGGAATGGGCCGTTATCCGCAGTTCGGGTTGGTGAATGTCACATATCTTTGGTTCGAGGACATGCCGGTTTGCTCACGATGTTAAGGACGTTATATAGTTATATAGAGTAATTGAGTTGCCACCGCATTGACTTGCTGCAGTTGACGTAACCACCTATAACAGGGCCCAAACAGTTTGACGAGTTTACCATCAATTCGAATAGAAGAAGATTGACAGCCTTAACTCATAGTGGTACAACTTATTTTGGGAATTTTTCGTTTATGTGTTACATTTGAAAGTAGTGAGCTATTTAAAACAATAAAAACAATTTTGTAGGTGTTCCTTTGGACACAAGTGGTCCCTTAAAGTGAGTGAGAAGAAAAGTGTTATTAAGCTTTTATTGTTTTATTTATTTCCAGATATCAACGTACGCCGTGCGAGTAGTAGTCGGCGGATAACAACGAACAAAATTAAGTGATAAAACGGACACTTAACATTAATGTATATCGATTGATCATGTGAGAACTTAGTTTTATTTCCTATAGACAATCTCCTTTTGTAGATAAATTAATATATTTGTACAATTCTTTATTATATCCTATTTTATTTTTTTAATTTTAACCAGGTCAGTACCGCTTTGACTTTTGCTTTCTCGAACATGTAAGAAAATTATTTCATTTATACTCATTATCTTTAATTAAATGAACGTTCAGAAAGCCAAAGTTACTTCACTACGTTAAGATGTAAATAATGTATTTTAATGAAAACTATATGTAATTCATTTAATGTCATTATTAGGATTAAGGTTTATTCTCTTTTTTTACCTCAGCATAGTTACAAAGTAGTGAGTAATTTTGTGTAACGTTTAATTTTTAAACTTCCATTTATTTTTATTTAAGCTGTCCTGTGTGCACAATGGAATAAAGATTTTACATTTATTATACATTTAAAATCGTTATCATTTATATAAGTTATCTAATTTATTTCTTTTGTATTGTTATTAAATGTAACTGCTTCATGTGAAGCTTTAAAACAAACTATGCAAGTCAACTGCTTAGTATATTATTTAGATTATTTTTTGAAATTACTATGAGATTATTCGTGTTTTTTTTTGTACTTTTTATATAAAAATGGTTAGTTTTTAATTATACGTGTATAGCATGTTCAAATTAGCACGCTGTATGCCATAATTATGTAAAAATAATAAGTTCAAATAATTGTTTTATTGTGAAGAAATATTAGTTATGAAATCTTATCGTTTCCGTCCATTTATTATTATTATTGATTATTTTCTCAAAGGTATTATTGAGATTTTTTATATGTAAATATTTTTCTCAAATTCGATGAGCATGCTTTTAATATTGTTTTAAAACATACGTCATACAGTTTAGAGAAACGCCAAAGACTTAAAAAATATTGTAATGTCTTTAGTATACAGCCCAATGTAATAATAGTTTATATTTTATATGAAGAAAGCAATAACTTTTCACCAAAGATACAAATAGCGGGCCTTTTTCTGATACAATAAATTCTCTAACATTTGATCATTTGAAATGAAAAAAATATAATTTAACATTTATTTGATTACATTGATTTAAAAAATAATTATAAAAAGAAACTTTTAACAATTTTTTTTTATTACTTTTTTACTATATTATCTTTGTATTATTATATAACTTATTAGATAAAGGTCTGAGCTGTATAAAGTATTCCACTCATTTTTGTATAATAATTATATTTTGCATTATAATATATCTTCTTATTTATTAAATAATTTGGTGTTGCTTTTAATTTCTGGAAGCATATCGTTAAGTGATCGTCATAATAATAGATAAATGATTAAAAAAAACATGAAATTTTCTGTTTAATTTTTTAATAAGTATATTTGTAAGGCAAACGCACCAGTACGAAATAAAGCATATGAGTTTATAAAAACTGAACCATTTTATTTACCTGAAAAATAAAATTTATATAAAAATACACTTAGTATTTGACAGCATGATTGGTGCAATGGTACTACGTGTCACGGGTTAGATCCTCACACGTACTGTGTTGGAACACACAAATGGCCTATTATTTTTTACCGACCAATTCAATAGCGCCTTCAAACAGTTTATTTGAAATCAGTGGGAAAAAAATACTAATACTCAAGCTCAAAAACTTGAGTTTTAGTTTGAAGACTAAGGATTGATTTCAGCATTCAATATAAAAACCTTAGTTCAACTAAACTGAGCTCAGCGTAATCTAGTTTAAAGACCCGTTTCGTAAACAAAGGGCGACAACAAAAGAATTGAAACTGAGTTTAGCGTAAACTAGGTTCAATTCACAGCGGTGAAACGCAAAATGAAGCTATAACCTCGATTAGGCACTCAAACTACGTTTTGTCTTGTATCATCGCGATTAGTTTATTGGTGAATTTGGCCCTCACAGTCTTACCACGACCTCTTAAACGTGAAAGATTTAAGAAAGAGAAGGAGTTATATAGGGTATGTACCCTCCTCCTCCTCTGCTCCTTCTCTTTTTTGCTCGAACAACTGACATTTGAACACGTCTTTGTAAATCCACTGAGCGTCTCCAGCAATTGGCTCTAAATCACGCATTCTACCGCCTCCTTCGCTTGCATCTTCTACAACAAAGAAGAAAGTGACTGCTTCCTATAATATTTCCGCTCTGTACCATAGCTTGAACTAGAACCGGACGTGTTCCACGCAGAGTATGAGAAGTTAGGTATTTGATGATAAGTACAATAAAACAGAAAGATTAACAAGAACTCACACCCTAATGAGCAAAGAAAACATGTTGTTAAGTATTGGTAATCATTGAATGCAGTTTTGTTTATTTTTAAAAATAAAGGAAAGTCTCTTTTAAGTAAAAGGAGCAAACTTAAGGATTTAAAGTGGTAAAGTTGTTTCCCCCCAGGGCCCAGTTAAACGTATTTTTCCACACTGTATAAGAAGATAAAAAGATATTAAAACCTCGGTAAAGTTGGCTGTCAACAAAACTACCAACCTCCAAGGCTAAGATGAAAAAAGATGAAAAAAATTTGACGGCCACCCCTTTTAAATTTCTCTTTGGTCAAAACGTCATAAAAGAAAAGAATTCTTTGGCAAAACGAAAATTGGAACTGTAAAATATTATTTCAATAAAAGTAATCTTATCTCAGATTAAACTAAACGAATCAAAATGTAACGCAACCAGCAACAGTACAATCTGAAAACGAAATCCAACTTGATAGCCTACTTTTTATCCCATAAGTTTTTCTTGTCTCCTGAGCAGAAGACTGGTAAGGGACAAAATGCCTGCAAAAAAGAAGAAGAATGAACGAAAACCAGTCATTCTTCCTGCAAGCTCGTCACCAGACGACGCTCGCAAAGGACCCGGTCACACTGTAGTAGAAAATACTTTACATCCAGAAAAGAAGAGGCAAGGAGGCAAGGTCGACCAGACTAAAAAGCTTATCCTCCATAAAGGCAAGAAAAAGGAAGACTCTCACTCAAGTTAAAAAGATGAAACTACCGAACTACAAATCCATAAGCAAATAGAAGATGCAAATGAAACACATTCCATAAAAGAAATAGAAACATTTAATCTTTTACAATTTAAATAACTATAACAAAGCCAGCATCATGTTCTACCAAATCAAAGAGATGATGAAAATTTGGGTAGCATTATTCAATTTAATTGTAGAACAGATATCTAAAATGATAAACAAAGTGAGAGCTGTCTTGAAGAAAATGCTTTTCAACAAACATTTTAGAGTTCGAAGATACAAGAATTACAGAGTTATGAAATATTTGTTTTAAAACAATTTGTCTTTTTTCACATTTAAAATAAGAATAATAAACAAGACCAGATGAAAATGATGAAGAAGAATCAAGACAAAACTCGAAGCTGTTGTACCAGCTTATCATTTTAATAAAATTATCATTATTTAGACTAGGGCTACTTCAAATTATACGTTGAATATTTTGGTAGTACTAACGCTAATAAAGACTGACCGATTGAAATTTTGCTTGTTTTCGTTTCATCATGATCAGTTTAGCCGAAAGACGTCCAGTGTTGGACATAGACCGCCTCCCAAGTGTCGCCACAACAACTGGTTCTGTGCGTCTCGCATCCATTGACTGGCCTGTTGGTCTAGTAGTTAGTGGCCCTGACTGCTGTGCCGGAGGTCGTAGGTTCGATTCCCACCTAGGACGAATGTTTGTGTGATGAGCACGATCATTTGTTCTGTGTCTGGGTGTAATTAATCTATAATATGTATGTATTTAGAAATATATAAGTATGTTTATCAGTTGTCTAGTACCCATAACACAAGCTCTGCTTAGCTTGGGACTAAACGGCGTTGTGTGATCGTTTGGATGATAGTTGTGGAATATTATATTATTATTATTATACATATAATTGAATTCCAGCGACTCTCACCAGGTGAGACGTGGAGACGTGGGTCAGTGTGCAGTCGCCACTCAAGAACCTTTCGACCCATTGATCTCATATATATATTTGAACCCAAGATTCAACCTCAGCGTCTCAAAAACGTCCGCAAAAAAAGAGCGCATCATTAGAAAAAGTGCGCACCTGTCAAGTAGTCTCGCGTGGCCCGTGTCACTGTCAGGTCACTAAAAATGCCGAAGTGTTCTTTGCGAAATTGTAAAAATATTACGTCAAAAACGTTAAAAAAGGATGGGATATCGTATTTTCGGTAAGTAAAAGTGTTTATTGATTTTTTTTTGTTGTTTTTATGATCTAATATATAGTGCAATATTTGATTTTGATTTAATTTGTCACAAAATTTCTCTCAACGGTCCATGTATAACACGGCAAATTTCAATGGCCTCATTGTCAGTGTAAGAACCATGCATAACAGCCTACTTTTATTTTAGTCGCATAATACAAATGATCCTGTTCTAGTCAATGGAATCGATTTTTTTTTATTGTGTTTAATTTTTTTTTATTAAGTAATAAGTTTGAACTTATTCGTAAAGTTTTTAACAAATATTTATAGTTTTCAATGGAATCCTATATGTAGAAAAAATACAACCGACTTCAATGTAAAAAATGCAAAGTAACTTTACTTTGGAAATCAGTGGTTCTATAATTTAAGTTTTTTTTTTGACCAAGATATCGGTAACCAAACATAAAAAAATACATACGGCCGAACATATAAATGATAAATGATATTTATTTTGTAAGTAGGTTTTTAAAAACACTTTTTTACACGTCAATTTTTTTTCTCGTCAGTTTCGATGTTGATCTAGTTTAGATGAGGCCGGTGACTTCCCAGCTGACTACCCTGAGAAGAAATCTCCAAACAAACTCAGGGGTCAAAGTCTCTTTTAAAGTCCTTACACAAACATGTAATGGTCAAATCATATGAGAACCATGCAGAATGGAGTCTGAGATGATTTTATTTAGAAAGAACCACACAGTTCTGAGTCTAACATCTTCCTTCTTGAAGTCGGTTAATAAGGTCCTGTTGGTCTAGTGGTTAGTGGCCTTGACTGCATAACACAAGCTCTGCTTAGCTTGGGACTAGACGACGTAGTGTGATAGTATTCTATTGTGTCTATAATTACTGTATTCAAAAGGTGAAGCGACAAGTCATGTGTTCTTTAATGAAACTTTTTTTTTAAATATGGGATAACGTTTTTTTAGATTTTTGTAGATAATTAACTTATCTTGAGTAAATTGAGGGCGAATATTGTACAAGACAAGTTGTTTTATTTAGGTACATATTTTATATTTTAGTTTTCCTTGTGACCCAATACTATGCGGAGAATGGACGTCAATCGTCAGCCGACAAAGACGTGAAGATTTTTTTAAGCCGAATAAGTCAAGTGTCGTTTGTTCAGAGCATTTCTTGGACAACGATATATATGTCACTGCAAAAGGCCTGAAACGTCTTCTTAAAAACGGCTGTTCCTAATATAATGGTAGAATTGTGTTTAGAACACAATTTAATAAACTTAATAAAACTAATTTAATATCGTATAAAAATAAAAACTATATAAATATTCGTCTCCACTCCATGTCTTGTTCAGCCGGCTAACTTTGACAGTAAAATTTTATTGTTTTTTGCATACTGCTTTGTAATGATAACTTTAACTAATCCGAATAAGGTTGAATTTGCAGAAGTATAGAGAACAATTTTTTTTATAATATGACATAACTACTTATGTCGAATTGTTGAGTGTTTGACGACAGATTCGAGCGTTACTTTTGTTCGGGACTGTTCGTCTAGGGTTTTCTTATGTCAATGTTTCGACCCCATCGACCATCTTTTGTACAGTGTACTCTGCCCACTGCCACATTAAGTTTGCTTCAGCTTTTTGGAGCTAATTATTCTCCTTTTCCTGTCTTCTTCATGACAAACTCGTACCGATTAGTTTATTATTTGTTTAGCTTCGGTTTATGCTGGAAAACTAAATCTGTCATTGCCTTTTTCTCCTGGGCACTGACCTCTATTAGAAGTAGAGGCTTTACTTTAGTGCCATCTAGTGAGCAACCTAAGAAATTAGAAAGATTTGAAGCAGTTTTTGTATAAAGGCTCATTAGACCCGCCCGATAATCGACCACCTCATCACTCGGTGTCCACCAACGGACTAATATACGGATAGTATCTCGTTGTCGATAGGTGGTACAAGGTTAGATGCTGCTCGTCAACCAATCAAGTCAAGTGACTTCAAATCTTCATTAATGGCCTTTGTGGAAGAGACACCACAATTTCTCCAATAACACGTACGAAGTCAAGTAAGTGGTCCACAGGTTGACGCAGTGTTGTTGTGTGTAAACGTCACGTACCTAGTCAACAGGTAGACATTGCGTTGTCCGCGAATAGATGAGAAGTTTATCACGGGCTGATGGAAAACCTCAACAAAAGTTGCGGGTTGTGGTAGTTATGGGGGTTGTAAGGTGCGGTGTGTCGCCAATGCAGTCTTCACGCTGCATGACTCGCAGACAGTAAACGATACATTCAGGACCAGCGCGTAGGCAACACAAGGCAAGCGTGTGAGCAAGGGGTGAACACTGACCACCGAGTGGTCCACTTGCCGTCTGCATGTGGTCAGCCCGTGGGCAAGGCGCTCCGGAGTGGATGTTATGAGCGTATAGAAATAGTATTCAAGCATACTAACCAATCGGGGCGATGTGATGCTGGTAAGATATCAAGTGGCTCTAATGCTTTAATACCTACTTTTTTGTGTCGTGTCTACAATGTGCAGCCAAAATGACGATCTAATGTAAAAAAAAAATATAATTTTATAATAAGATACCACTTGAGATTATTCAATTGAATGAATCCAAATTTAAAACATGCATTAAACGCACACTATGTAGACAAGCATATTATAAAGTGGAAGATTATATCCTCGATAAAAATGCTTGGCTAAATGCTGGTCCTGCTCCACTAACACTTTTGCCTACTAATTAGTTTTTTGTTTTTTTTTTTATAGTTTTATAAATATTGGAAGAGATGCTATTGCCCTTTCCGTATGTTGTTTTTTTCGAAATGGTATGATGAAGCTTTAATGAAGCTTATGACCATTTAATGCTCTTATTTTGTTTATTTTTCTTATTTGGAACCATTAGCATTGTATAATGTAGAAGCACTTTTATCAAATTTTTGTGAATGTGAAGTCCCATGGAGCATTTTTACTAGGTTACAATTTGTTTGACTTAAATGAGCATGGCAGTTGAGAGTTTGTCATTCTCACTCAAATGTCTTGCTGATGGTGGCGCGTGTTATTGAGTCATTCTGTTCCCTTCATAATGTTTGAGCAGAGTGGGGTTGAGGCACACGTCATGCTCGTGAACGGGCGCCGTCAGTTGAGACTGGTCATGTTTTTGCTGCCAGTGGCTTAATTCAATTTCTATTTTTAGTTAGTTTTTTTCTTCTTCTCAATACTTTTCTACATGGTGCTCACATAATTGTAGCGACAAGAAATATGTAACCAAGATTATTGTAACACTTAAAATGATTTTAAAAGAGTGTCCATGGAGTTTCTTGCACGTTCTTCGCCATAGAGATCTACGCTTTGGAACGTGCAATTTAGCTTCACTTTTTTTTTTGACTGACCGACATTTTGACTATTCAAAAGTGCCTGTAAATGGTCTATTTGAAATAAAAGAGTTGATTTTGATTTTGATTTTAAAGTGATCGTCAAGCCAGTACGTGATCTTCTGATCTTCGAGTTTACCGGACAATGGTAAACCCGGAAAGTGCTCGCTGATGATGATTTGGCATGCAGGTGAACGTGGCGATCTCGGTATTTGCGCGATATTCACTTTGTTTATGGACGGCGCCTTATACCAGTTCGTTAGTCCACATCTATGTAACTTTACCTCGTGTCAGGAACTTCATAGAGAACTGAAATAACATTGTAAAAAAAAGTTTTTTTTTTATTTGTTGTTGTTGTAACCTCAACTCTCTTTCAGAGTTCTGTTGTTGCTCAGTGTTACAGTGGAAATGTTGCCTTATTTTACCCCTGAATAAAATAAAGTATTTATTGAGTACATACATTAACAGAGAAAATAACAACCATTATGAAGCCACCACCACTGTCAGAAAAGTTTTCTATCATTTCTGCCTGTTGTCTGTTTACCACCGATCTCTATAGAGGTTCCTATTGGTTCCTATAGAAGTCAGTGGCGTTTACCAGCGTACACACAGAGAATAGTAGACCTTGCTATATATATCAGTAATCTGTGTGGTAGAAAGAAAGAAAGAAAGAAAAGAAAGAAAAATTTATTTATTTGGATTACAAAACGGAAACACGTTAAAATTAAACAGAATAAGGTGGTAGGCAGGACTAAATTATAAACTCACCCAAGAAAACCTCTTTAAGCATTTTATATACTGTGAAAATACCTTTCTGTCACGACATAAATGACAAGCCTCAAACAAACACTGAGCCAAAGTTTTCAGTAAATATTTTCATTTCACCAAAATCATCAGTAAAATGTAAATATCAGAACATATCAGGACCACCAAGAACTATTTTGACAGAATAAGTAAGAAGAAAGGAACTATTCATGGATGAAAAGAATTATCAAGAAGCCGATAGGACCTCAAAACGAACAATATCTGGCTATCCATGTCCTCCTGAAATAAACCCTTGTCAACTAGTTGCAAACCCTCAAACGAAAGGATCAGCTAAAAGTAAGGAATGCTTAAATACCCAAGGACAAGAATGAATAGCACGAGAAAAAGAATTGATAGAACAAGAAAGAAAATTAATAGCTCAAGAAAAAGATCCCAAGAAAAAATTGAAAAGGGGAAAGTGAGCTAGCTTGTAGGATACGTAAGCGGCGAAGCTACAATGATACCATCAACATCATCGGGTGGCACTTATGAAAATGATCCTTGTATACAAAAATAACCTGTTTTGTACTCTACAACAATAAATACGAAAACTACATTATTTACATCAGAACATGGCGAATACAAGTCAAGATCGTGGTGAAAAATTACAAGTAAACCGTTATGGTACGTGACCACTTCAAGTAAGAAAACATAAATCAATATTAATTTGCATCTAGACATGGAGATAAAGGTCATAAAGCTTATGAAGAAGACCAAAGTGAAGAAGATGAAAATGTAGACGGTTTTAGATCGTAACAGTCTCCAATAACAGAGAGTATACTATTTTCTTTAAAACATGGTGTAGTCATGATGTCTAAGAGGAAGACCATAAAATGAAATATCATAATGTTATAAAATAAACACAATGGTTTAAAAATTTACTCCTTAGAATTAAAGAGACTACGCTTAATATTTATTGGCATAAAAACATTGGAATAGAAATCAAGATCCTTTTGGAGAAATCTAAAAAGAATAATGAATCGAGATATCAAAATCTTTGTAGAGAAATCTCAAAAAAAACCTAAAAAGGATAATCAGTCGAGAAAAAAAAGTGCAGAAAGATCTAAGAAAAAGCCAAAAAGAATAATTACTCGAGAAGTCAAGATCATTATAGAGAAATCTCCAAAAAAACCTAAAAAGAAGTAATTAATCATTTGTTACAGAAATATATGTACAACTTATAATAAGAAAAGTGTATCATTTGTGTTAAAACATGGCAATGATCATCTTTCTGCTATCATCCCATGTTACTTGGGGTCAGCAAAATAAGTTTTTTTCTTCTATTCTCTCCAGCCAACTGTCATGCTATCACTGACTTCTTTTTACTTCACATCACTCCTCACTTAATCCAGCCATCTTTTATTTCACCTGTCTCTGCCTCTCCATCCACACACGTTTCATTCCTCCTCTTCACATTACCTTAGCAAGACAAACGATTCCCTATCAACATTTCTGTCACTGGTGCCACTTTTATACTTCCTCTTATACAATCTTATCTATACTTATAAAAAATCTGTAGAAGTAAAAATTCTGTACATTGAAAATATCAAAAAAATAAATGGCAGGGGGTGTTACTAGACCGACCCGAACCCAAAAATGTGTTTTAAAAATTTTTGTCTGTCTGTCTGTTTGTTCAGGCATCACGCAAAAACTACCGGTTCGATTACGATGAAACTTGGCATAATTATTCTTTAATGTCCTGGGCACCACACTGGGTACTTTTTATCCCGGAGAAGTATATACAATAAAAACAAACTTAATTTTGCGGTTCGATCCCTAGACCCGAGAACTGTACCAACCGCAAATAATAAGTTTGTCGTAGGTTACGTCACCCGTTTTTATTGTAATTAGCCACAAAGGGCCCGCGCCGGGACAGAAATATTAATACCGGTATGCTCGATAGATAACGTTCTACACTAATAGCACTTTACACAAAAAACTCATTGATAAGTTTCGTCGTTCACGCGAACGAAGTGGCGGGCACAGCTAGTTTTTAATATATGCGAAACCCGAAACACGGGTCTAGTACTTTTATCAAAAGAATCATATTCATATTCATATTCATATCTTTATTTGCATACCATAATGTCATTAAAGATGTTACATTAATTGCTTATAGCTAAGAAACAATTATGGACCCTGTAGGGCACAGCAAAAAACAAATTAAAAAAAAGAAAAAATATGTAAGATTATAAAATTGAATTAAATAAAAAAAAAGAAGAATTACAACCATGTCATCAAATTAAATTAAAATATATATGTATAAAACAATTTCATTGTACAAAGTAGTTCTGTTTAAATTTTTACACAAAAAATGATTGATTACAAAAAATAATTGAGATCATTACCAAATATACTAATTATTATTTAACAGTCATATTTCAATTTATATTGCTGTCATTCAAGTATTCCTGTAATGTATAATATGCTTTTTTTATTAATATTTGCTTGATTTGATTTATAAATGATATTTCACTCGTTTCATTCTTTAGGACATCTGGCAGTTTATTATATATTTTTATTGACATGACATAAGGACTGTTTGAATGCAATTTCAAGCGCGAGAGAGAGGGTAACATTAACATATTCTTATATCTAACTGATCGGTCAGGATGTTTATCACCACGAGTCTTAAAAAAAGTCATGTATTTTCTAACAAACTTACATATTTCTAAAATATATATAGATGTTAAGGTAAGTATTTTATGTTTTATAAAAAAAGGTTTACAAGTTTAATCTACATACCACACCACCCAGACCACAGTGCCACCACACCTACCACAGTGTTTTCTTCCTTTAACCCAAAGGTTGAGTGGTAGAGAATGCCTTGTTGCATTAAGTCCACCTATGTACCACTACTGTACATGAAAAATCACAAAGTCATAAGCTTCTTAAGTTACCTGGTTGTCCACACAAACAAATGATCACTGGTTCATCCGGCGCACTGAGGGGTGGTTTTGCTCCCGCACCCAGCTGTGTGCTGTCGCGTAATGCCCGCTATGACCTGCCGTGATCTGTGGTGTACTTAATGTCGGTGGTAACCAACTTATGGGAAAAAATATAACATGGTGTAAAAATAATTGGAATCGATCAGTTACTGATTAAACTATTTAGGTTTCCTATGTACTAAAATAATGTTGAATAATAATTTTTCATTTTATCTGTATTCGACACTCCATCCATCCCTCTCAATATTCTCATCTCGTTAAAACATTTAATGCCGATCATTGAATCCGATATTAAAATAAATAGTATTGCGGTACAATACGCGGCATTTTAGTTTAACCAAAATGGCGATCGACTTTCAGTGCGCAGTAACCGATTTTGAGGTCTCAATCGTAACGGGGATCTGCGCGTAACCATAGCAACGACGGCCATTTTGATTCAAATTATTAGCCGCGTATTATAACCTAAAATAGTTGTTGCACCAATTTTACGTGAAAATGTATTTTCTCTAGAAAAACAATGATTTAACTATTGAATTTTTGTAACGAAAATATTACAGGTACATTGACATGCGTAAACGAAAAACGATATTTTTAGAATATTTTACAAAAAGATTGAATAAAACTAAGAACTATCTAAATCTTGTCTGATTTATTTTAAAAATAACTTTTAAGTATCCTTCTGGGTACACTTCCGGATGACAGCGATGTGGAGGAGTACTTCGACGCTAAAGTGTACTGTGTTTTTACCCGACTGCGCCAGAAGGAGGGTTATTGTATTATATTTACAATCAGGGGTCAAAAGTGCAATTGCACTCTACCAATGAGTCAATGACCTTTTAGGTAGCTGTCAGTTGTTGCGTACTAACTACCTACAGTTCATTGGCCTCGCTCAGCTGACGTTTACTTAAAGAAATTAATTTCGTACATGCGTAAATTAATTCGAATTTGAAAAAAAGTACTTTATTTTAAATTTTTATCTTTACAAATCGGTAGTGTTTCATGTACCGAATCGACCCTCCGCGAGATTAAAATGACCAAAATTTAACGGTGTATAAGTATACTATTATTATAACAATAATATTTAGGTAGTTACTTATGTATATTCAAATTACTAACCTCTGCCAGTGACATCGCCTTCGTGAAAGTAAAAAAAAAAGAGCAAGTGTGAGTCGGACTCGCGCACTGAGGATTCCTTACAAACTTAGGTATAAGATTTTTCCGTAACTCAAAAGTTTTTTTTTGTGACGTAACTAAAAATTTAAAGTTCTCAGATTTTTTCCTATACCTGTGCTATAAAACCTTGCTTCATGCCAAAATTCAGGATTTTTTGTCAACGGCAAGTACCCTATGAATTCTAATTCCCTTGAGACTGTTGAAATACACGTTTTTTGCAAAATAAACGGCTGTAACTTTTTTTTCCTTTAACTTAAAAGTTTGCTTTTTTCACAGCTTCAAGGGATGGCAGACTTGAGTATATGGTTTTAATTTTAACTTGATACCTCCACGTGTTCCCGAGATAAAGGATCTTGACAGACATACCAATGATCAACAAAGTGATCCTATAAGTTCTGTGTTTTCCTTTTGAAATACGGAACCCTAAAAGATACCTCTGTGCTTATTTTTCATTATTCCTGAAAGCTAAGGAGTTTACCATTTACAGCTACTTGAAAATATCAATCTGTATTGGGGTTGGTTTTCGGTATACCGTGTGCAGTTAGGTGTCTGGAGCGGTGTCTTACTTCACCATCAATAGGATCAAAGGTTTTGCACATTTAAATAGAGAAATGAGTATATTACAGAAAGTTTGATAGTGGCGCCAGTGACTGAAAAGTTGAAAGGAAATCGTTTGGTGGTGGTAGGGTCATGTGAAGAGGACGGTCGAAACGAACACTACTAAAAGAGTTATGAGTATACATGTGGATGAATGGAGAGGAAGAGGGAGACCAAAAAAAAAAATAGATGAATTGTGTGAGGAGTCATAAAAAAGAAAAGGGTATTAGTGAAGAACAAAGGCCGTGTTTACAGAGACGCAGCGCATTGCGCGGCGCGTTGTGCGTTCGTCGTATATTGCAGCAGTGAGCCGCGTCATCGTACGCGCAAACACAAACATACGGAAATGTACGATAGGCCGACCAACGCACCGCGCAATACGCCTCGTCTCTGTAAGCAAGCCCTAAGATTAGTGATAGCGTGACGTTTGACAAAAGAGTAGAAGGAAAAAACGTGTTGCTGACAACGCTGCAACGGCAGACAGATGATGATGAAATAGAA
Source organism: Leucania comma (assembly GCA_958295575.1). Lineage (NCBI taxonomy): Eukaryota > Metazoa > Arthropoda > Insecta > Lepidoptera > Noctuidae > Leucania > Leucania comma. Next base: position 2,392,233 of record OY282488.1, read on the forward strand.
ACTCATTGCTGTTTAATTTTTTTTTTAATCCGAACCAGTCAATCAATAAAATTAAGCAGACATACTTTTTGGTAGTCAAGAATTTTTAAGAATAATATGAGAACAATTACATTTTTCCAATTGTCACGTAAAAATAAACGTCATCAATAAAAAAATAGCCATGAACGAGACCGATGTTAAAATACGAAATTACAAGTATAAATTATATAAAACCAGTCGCTAAACTCCACCAAAATGTAATTCAAGGCAGAAGCCAAAATTTCGATTAATCTGATCCAAAATATTATGCATCCGGAAAACTTGGATATTGAACATCCCAATGTTGATTCTACCTTCGAAATTCCAGATCAAGACATTCAAACTAATGAAATCGTCGCGAAAACTATCGATTGCTCATCGAAGACATACCACAGTTTACCTCTACCGAGAGAACTAGACAAATCCAACGAAGGTGAAATAAATCCTAATACATTAGTTCAAGTTCTACAGGACCCCGGATGCCCAAATTCAGTTCCCGTTAGAGAAGCGACTGCTGAAGACGTCCCCTCTGAAAGCAATTTGCCGTGTGACAATAAAGACTTTGCAAACAGATATAGATATTGCAAAGAAGTTATCAAGCCATTCTTACAAGATTATCCTCCTGGTTGTCCCGATTCCAAAGAGTTACTTCTTAAGGATGCTGGTGTAAAAGCTAATGTAGAGTTTCCTTTATCTCCGGTCTGTTACAAGTGCCCTCCACCACCGTGCCCACCTAAGTGTCCACCTAAGTGCCCACCGAAGTGTCCACCAAAGTGCCCTCCGAAAAATCGTCTGAAAATCTGTCAAGGTGAAGAAGGACCAACAATTTGCATAGAGTGTACTAAAGCAACTTGTCCTAGTTTCGTGTGCCCAAAACCGTACATTCCACCTTGTTGCCCTCCACTACCTTGCCCACCACAGTGTCCCCCGCCACCGTGCCCTCCACCACCGTGCCCACCGAAGTGCCCACCACCCCCTTGTCCACCTAAGTGCCCACCACCACCTTGCCCTCCTAAGTGCCCACCACCACCGTGTCCACCTAAGTGCCCACCACCGCCGTGCCCGCCACCACCGTGCCCACCTCCACCGTGTCCAGCAAAGTGCCCACCACCACCTTGTCCACCTCCTCCGTGCCCACCACCTCCGTGTTGCCCACCACCTCCGTGCCCTCCTAAGTGTCCACCTCCTCCTTGTCCACCTCCTCCTTGTCCACCACCTTCTTGTTGCCCACCTCCACCGTGCCCACCACCGCCGTGCCCTCCTAAGTGTCCACCTCCTCCGTGTCCACCGAAGTGCCCACCACCAGCCTGTTGTCCACCACCACCGTGCCCACCGAAGTGCCCACCACCCCCTTGTCCACCTAAGTGCCCACCACCACCTTGCCCGCCTAAGTGCCCACCCCCACCGTGCCCGCCTAAGTGCCCACCCCCACCGTGCCCACCGCCTCCTTGCCCACCTAAGTGTCCACCCCCGTCGTGCCCACCTAAGTGCCCACCACCACCGTGCCCACCGAAGTGCCCGCCTCCCCCTTGTCCACCTAAGTGCCCACCACCTCCGTGCCCACCTAAGTGCCCACCACCTCCGTGCCCACCTAAGTGTCCACCACCACCGTGTCCACCTAAGTGCCCACCACCAAAGTGTCCACCTAAGTGCCCACCACCAAAGTGTCCACCTAAGTGCCCTCCAAAGTGCCCGCCGAAGTGTCCGCCTAAGTGCCCACCACCGCCTTGCCCACCAAAGTGTCCACCGCCCTGCCCACCACCTTGCCCGATACCGTGCTATAAAAAGAATCCCAGTCCGCCGTGCTGCTCACCGTGCCCTCCAAAATCAAGTCTAGATCAGCTTTTGCAATCATTAAAAAGGTTAACAGGGGAGACAGTCGTTTGTAAGTGTCAAAAAATGCCAGATAAACCTAAGTGCCCCCCACCAGGTTGCCCACCACCAAAGTGCCCACCGCCGCAGTGTCCACCGCAGTGCCCACCACCTCAGTGCCCACCACCGCCATGTCCACCGCCACAATGCCCACCACCCCCACAATGTCCTCCTCCTCCTTGTTGCCCACCGCCTCCACCATGTCCGCCTCCACCGCCATGCCCACCACCTCCTAAGTGTCCTGATCCACCTCCTTGCCCTCCACCTCCAAAATGCCCTCCTCCACCTCCATGCCCACCACCAAAGCCCTGCCCTCCTCCCGCACCTTGCCCACCCCCTCCATGTTGCCCTCCTCCTCGTCCACCCACACCATGTTCCTCTCCCCCTCCTTGCCCTGGACTAACTATAGAAAGAAAAGAATCGCCCAGTTGTTGTGCTGAAGCAAGAGCTACAAGAAAATTTTTATGCCCAAGTGAATGTCCTAATTCCAAATCGAGCTCAAAAACTTCATTGGCAGCTCCGGCACCGAAGGCAGCGGATATTCAGTGTGTGTGCTCCAGCGATGAGAAACTTCAAAAGGCCCTTAAAGCTCATAACGAAACAATGGCAACACTCAAATGTGCGATGACAGACCTTGTCTGCAAAGCTTTTAAGTCAACGCAAGAAGCTGTGGACATGATCAGTTGTGAAAGTGCCAAGCACATTGAAAAACTGAAAAAATCTGCATCTAACATATCATCTGATTGTTTTGGTAAGAAAGAAAAACCTGAGTGCAAGCCAAAGAAAGTAAGTGAACGCCGCAGCGATACAAGTCTTAGAAGATTCAGCATTGTGAACTTAGACACGTCGACTATAGAAGAGAAGGGCCCACCAGCACACTGCGAACCACAGCCATCACCAAAACCATCTAAGAACCCTTTGAAATTTTTATTTGACAAAGTAGATTCTGCTGTATCAATGATAAGCGATTCGCTTGTCTTCGAATTGCCAAAGCCAAGGACTTTCAATGATCAAAGCTCTAAATATGATGTACCTACGCCGCCGCCTGATACTCCGAGCCCTACAGATGTGGAACACCGCTTTCCTGGTACTACAGGCACTTCACAATTATTTTCATCTATAAAAGAAAAGATATGGTCTATGTTTACGGATGATGATGCTACAAATATATCGTCTGTAAGGTCATCCACCACAACATTGGCTTCTGAAAGTGATGACGACCTTATAACCAGAATTATTGACTAAATATTTGGGTAATTTTCTTAAAACTTTCTTTTGATATACCGAAATATAAAAAATAAACAGACTTTTTTATTAAAAACTTTTGCCTTTTTTTTCGGTGGGTAAATCATCCAATAATATCTTTGCGCCCTTGGGAGGGGCTGGAGATAGTGTCAGACTTTTACTGCCTAAAAATTCACTCCTGTCCCTTCTTTGCCTTTCATATCGAGGCCGAATCTTTCCTTTTAGAAAACTATTCTTGGCCCCAGTAGGCTACGACCCTGCTGGTTCTCTACGGTTTGCTGACAACTGCTTGAGAAGCGGAGGCTGCGGCGGTAGGACGGCAAGCTACCCATTGCTCGCCGTCCGCAAGCCCGCGCCTAACGTGACCGGGATTGGAATCCCGGCGACGGCTGGGGCGTGAGGGCCATTACCACACGCGTGCAGCCTCCGCCTTTGCTACTATAACTGCTTCGCAGAAGGAGGCGATCGCCTACCACTCTTCCTCGCTTCGGACCATGACCTGTCCCAAGGCCCGGCGCGAGAGATCGTTGCCGCCGATCGCCCCCACGAAGACACGGCGGTGCTCTGCTCACGGTCCACCGTGTCCTCCAGGCGGTCCATCCGGTGCAAGATTTCGTTGTCAGTCTGTCAAGCTTTCACAATTAAACTACTAAACCAATTTTGATCACATTTGATAAAATAAGTTGGAACTTGAAACCCTAAAAAAGGACATGAGCTACTTTTTATCTTTACTGATAGAATCCATTGTATCTCAACTACCTATTTTGATAGAAATTACAATGGGTGAAATTACAGTGGGGCCCTCGGTTCTATTGCGCTTGAAGCATGGACCTAGATGGCTTTTTTTTTTAACGTAGGTAAAATCATCCAATGACAAATCCCGCCCTTGGGTGGGGCGGGAAATAGTGTCAGACTTTTACTGACTAAAAACCTACCCTTCCATTCGTTGCCTTTGTCCCGGGGCCCATGGTGACATTCTCACATAACCTTTGGTCCCAGTAGGCTTCGGCCATACTGGACCCCTACAGTTTGCTGACAACTCCTTGAGGCGCGCGGGAACAGTGCGCGCCTTAGACGACCTGAGCTCAGACCGGTCTGTTACCGGACGGACGGACAGCGAGCTACCCATTGCCCACCGTCCGCGAGCCCGTATGGACCTAGATGGCTTGGAGTTAGAAATTGCAACCCGGTATGTTTTTCAACCCGGCCGGGTCCGGTAACATTCGCCGCCAACCCAACAATTTATCTGTATTGTACCCTTCGTTAGATCATTACATTATACAAAGTTAAATTTTGGTCGTTTTAATCCCATGGAGGGTCAATTCGGTACATGAAACACTATCGATTTGTAAAGATAAGATTAAAAAATAAAGTACTTTTTTTCTAAAACTCTAATTATATACGTATGTACGAAAGTAATTTCTTTTTGGTAAACGTTTCAATGACCTTGTAAGTAGCTGTCGGTTGTTGCGTACTAACTACCTACCTACAGTTCATTGGTCTCGCTTAGCTGACAATTACCCTAAAGAAATTCATTTGTACATGAGTAAATTAATTCGAGTTTAAAAAAAAAGTATTTTATTTTTCATTTTTATCTTTACAAATCGATAGTGTTTCATGTACCGAATCGACCCTCCGTGGTATTAAAACGACCAAAATTTAACGGTGTATAATTTAACGTTCTAAAGAAGGGTACAATACAGATAAATGCACAGTTTCAAAAGCATTCCCATGTAATATAACGTTCACAGTGAGTGTACAAGTTACGCGTTAACATTTCGTTATAAACTAAACAATCGCGTGCGTCTTTCGTCCCTCTCCCCCTGCATCGCCTGCGTTCGCGCTAGAGCTCGACGAAATTACGCTCCTTGGCTTGTACAATTTAGTTTGTAACAAAACGGCGAGCGTACTCAACGTCTGGTTCGTGAGGGTGATACACTAGAACATAAATCATAGAGCGGCTCATTGTTCTGTTACCATAATCTGGCCAACGAAAGCGTGACCTGAGAAAATGAGGCCAAATTAAAAAATATTGAATGTAGTATTACTGTCAAAGTAGGGCAAAATCATTTTGATACTTGAGTACAAATTGTATAATAGTTGTTTACGCACTATATTCTTAAGAAACACAACGTCTTTCCTAATGCTCGCCATCCGCAAACCCGTGCCTATGGTGGCCGGAAATCGGGCCAAAAAAAAAAACTTCAGGTCACGCATTCGTTGGCCAGACTTTAGAAAAAGCTCTAGAAATACCCAATAACCCCATAACCTTTAGATACAAATTAACTGATAAATAAAAAAACACTAAAAACTTTTTTGTGAATAAACCGGAACAGTATTTAGCACTGGCCAAAATAAGGTATGCTTAAGCAGTTGACACATGCCATAAAATTACTGTCACTATAATTACAAAATCCGGAAACCTATCGATTCTCCTCTCCTCATCTCCAAACGCAAGATTCTATAAGAAAATGTCTTCTCAGCGTTAAAAATCAATCCAATCCTTATGTCTGACGAAGAGCCTTGCACGAAGAACTGCAAAAATAGGAAGAGCAAATGCCTTCCTTGCTTAGACCCGTACCCTAGAGAGCTGCTGAGTGAGGAGAAACACCAGGTCCAAAAATACCACCAGACCCATAGCCCTCCAGAGCCAACAGAATGCCAGTGTACTTTGGAGAACCCCTGCTGCGCAAAACCTATACCCCAACACCCACATAGAAAGTCTCACTGTCATTAACTCCAACCTACAGCTAACGCAATCAAAGATAAGCATCATTTCTTAAATACAGGTAACTACAACAAATATTTTGTAGGTTCCGTAACTAAAGGGTAAAATGGCATACAATAACTTCCAGTTTGGCAGTCGTTGCCCAGTGGTCGGCCGGACTTGTGAGTTGTAGGACGCGGGTTAAAACCTAGCCAGGCGCATTATTACTATTATTATAACTAGCCTGTTATGTGCCTCGGCTGGGTAAAGGCCCTACATTCTTGCCAATTATCACGATTACTTGCTTTCACGTTCCAATTCTGAAGCAAAACATCCAGGTCGTCCCGCTATCTCCTTCGTTCTTGCCGCGGTCCGGCGTCACTGTCGCCCAGACGCATTAACATCTTGTGTAATTTATTTCCATCACCACTGCTCTCAAAACGGTAAAGGAAAACATCGAGAGGAAACCGTCATGTCCTAGAACCAAAAAATCGAAGACATGTGACATCCACCATTCCGCACTGGACGGTAGATCGTTATTCACTCGTTAGAGGACGCCTGAGTCCCAGCAGTGGGAAAATTATAAGGCTGATTATGTTTTGGAACTTCCAGTTAAGTTTTCTTTTGTACAGTATAAAGTATCTTGACCGCTCCGAACTTCGTACAATAGCTGTGCAATAATTTTTTCTCCTTTAAATTATATAAACTATCTGTCAGTTCTTATCTGTTGATTTAGACTTTTTTTTAATAATTAAAACTAGTGCTTACTGCGATCCCACCAGATAAGCAGTGATGTAGTGGTTCATGTAAAGCACACTAGTTTATTAAGAGCCTATTCACTCTAACCGTGAAGATATGTAAATTATGATCGGACGGTAAGATCACGGCCGGCATATTGTTCCGGTCAAATTTAAAATCATGCGGCGAATGCTTATTACAGTATTTTCTATTATGCCCAATAGTTCGAAACGCCGCCTTCAGAGTGGCCAACATATATTGACCGTACTGTAGTAATCTTTTATGCCCAATGTGATTATTACTCTCAATATTTCAGCTACCATACATACAATGTCACAGTTCTCCCAATACGGCAACCTCTTTCGAGATAAGGAATGTAAATGTATGATGCCTCTTTACCTTTGTTACGAAAGACTCAAGAATCCACCATTTGGTAAACTATATCTTTTATTGAAAGCTTAGCATCAGCACTGCCGTTGTTATTAAAAATGTTTAATTCATATTGGTAATCAGAAAAAAAAACTAAAATATGTATTTAAAAAAAAATTGTTATGCCCTTTTTAATAATGACGGCAGAGAGCTACTATGCCGTCATTGTTAAAAAGGGCTCCTTTAATTCCTTTTTTCGATTTGTTCACGATAGTTTATTTTTCTCGTTCATTTTTTTTTCTATACTTTGCCATGTAAACAACTACAATACGCGGCATACCTATAAGTTGAACAAAAATGGCGGTCGGCCATGAATTTCTCAATCAAAGTGGGAGACTGCACGGAACCCGACGGCCTCAAGTTTTAGTTCAGTTTATTTGCCATGAACACCAAGTAAGGCTTATTTGTGGATACTGGTGCATCTTCACTGGGATGGTGTTCTTTTGTATTTATGGTTAGACGCTCGGTGACCATTATGTGCCGTTATCATATTTACCATCACTTAACATTACATCTTATTTTCTAGGAAATTTAAGTGTTCCATATTTTCCATGATTGTCTAAAATCCCACTTAAAAATATTTTTCTTACAGCAAATGGTTTGGTGGGATCCTCCAAGATCTGCTCTGTTAAATCATCAGACCGTAAAAAACCTTGTGAAGCGGAAAATACTTCAGGTTCCTGCCTCTGGTTCCACAGAATCAAGAACCCTGTCTAATCTAAGGCGCAATTGAAAACCGTTCCCCCTGGATTGTGATCTAAGTTTACACTCATATCGTGCAATATAATTATTTGGTTAATGTTTTGTTTTATTGACACTCACTTGACATAAGAATCGCCAAACTCAAGTAGTAGTGGGCAGGGCACATTACTCGTAGAAAATGGTCCATGGGGACAAAAGGTTTTGTAGTGGTGACAATGTACCGGTAGACGCAGTGTAGGAAAGTCCTACAAGGTCGACCGTTGAGCTGGTGAGGGTCGATGGATGCGAGACGCTTAGGAGCCGCTATAGCAACACTTGGGGGAGGACTGGCCAAAAGTGGTCATTATGGCTATAAGTCAGTGATCTTTGAGGAGTGACTGTAAAGACCTCACAGCCTCCTCACCTTCTGCATGATACAGGTCCTCAACGGACATGGTAAATTCGGGAGGTTCTTGCACTGGATTAGTCCGGAAGAAACTCTCGGGTGTCACCACTACGTGGAACGCCCGGAGGATACAGTAGAGCACACAGTAGAGGTGTGCCATGCAGAGCACCTCCGTGTCCTTGTGGGGGCGATCGGTGGCAGCGATCTCTCGCACCAAGCCCTGGTACAGGCCACGGTTTGAAGCGAGAAATAGAGGCAGGCATCAGTGAAAATGAAACCCGGGGCCCTGGAACGAAGGCGGAAGAAGGAACAGGCGTGAGTTTTTAGTCAGTAAAAGTCTAACACTATCTCCCGCCCTGCCCAAGGGCGCGGAGATGTCAATGGATGAATTTCTCACCGAAAAATAAATAAAAAAGGTCTTGGGATGCGTTTCTAGCGAATGACAACTGTTAGGTGGACTAGAGAGCATAGGATCGTAAATTGGTCACGACAAAAAAAAAAAAAAAATTGGTCACTGTACTGCAGTAGACATCAACGGAAACATCCGTGGAACGGAGTAGCGCTGAACGAACTTTAAAATAAAACTTGAACACGCAGCCCCGGGTCAGGCAAAACGGAGTCAATCAGACAGTGTTGGCGAGTGAAGGGTTTGAAGCGGAGGGTAGCTCAATTCCACCCGTTTCAAAGGAAACACTTTTTTTATTTTTTGTAATATAAACTAGAGCTTGACTGCGATCCAACATGATGGTAAGCAGTGATGCAATCGTTGATGGTGAGGGGCACTTCAGTTTAAGAGCGGCCAACCCAAGGTACATTTTCATACAACCACTCTTACGCGATTATGATGTTATTACACATCTTTCTCCAGATATTTTGTTTACACAGATATCTTGTAGATATTATCTAGGCTTCTATAATAAACAAAACATATTTTTTTTGTTAAACTAATCCAGTAAAGACCTCTGTAAATGCAGTATTAACCGTTACGTTGATAAAACCTTTAAGGTCTGGACTAAGCGTTTCGTCTCGTCATTTATACGATATATCGAAGGACTGGAACAATTTTCCTGCTGCAATCTTCCCGTCCGATTATAACTCAGGTGTCTTCAAGACTGAGTGAATAGGCTCTTAATAAACTAGTGCACCTCAATATCAAAATATTGTATCACTGCTTACCATCGGTTCATAACCTCCAATGGCCAGTCATCATCAACAAAGTTGGCTTGTTATGTTTCCACTACTGGGCCAAGGGTTTCCTCGCTATGAGTATGTGGGCTTCAGAGTGAACCATAAACCACTACGAGGCCTCTGGGTTCGTGTCATCTATCTTCAAAATTTTAATTCTAAGATACTATCGCCAAACAGGGGACTATGAGTAATGAGAGTAGGGGTGGCTTGATTTTCAGGTGGGACATCCAATGACATCTCGCGCTCTGGAGTGAAGCGAGAGGGTGTGTCAGACTTTTACTGACTAAAAATCTACTCCTGCTCCTTCTTGAAAGGCATTCATACCAGGGTCGGGTTTTCCTTTCAGAAGCGAACCTATCACCATTAGGTTTCCCCTATGGTTTGCTGACATCTCCTTGAAGGGCGTGATGAATAATACGTGCCGTCAACGACTTGGGCTCGGTAATAACGGTCAGATGAACCAACCCATTGCTCGCCGCCCGCAAGCCCGCGAGTGTTAGTTAAATACGTAATTTATACAAAGCAAAATACCATACCCCAAAGAACAGAGACATTCGGTCCACCTTGTAATCGGCCTATCGACGCTGTATCTTCCGGTACACAGTTGCCACTCCAAAACCTATCGGCTCCACCTATTCTTACAGCAATGTGACTTGCCTACTACGACTTAAGTTTAGCAATTCTTTGGGTCCTCCTGCGGACATCCTTATTTCTAATTCGATCACGAAAGGAAACTCCGAGCATAGCCCTTTCCTTTGAGTGACTTTCAGACTTATGATGACCTCTTGGTAGTGGTACCTTTAAATTCAAAATCTTATTCTTATCATCAAGACCTTTTTAAATTCGCTTATCATATTCGACCTCATCTGGCAGAATCTGACAAATATTCTTTTTTTCACATTTCATGTCAGTGTCATTTATTATCATTAATCAAGCATCACATAAATAATAAAATTTCCAAAAAACAACGTTAGTAATTTTATAATGAAATTATTATAATAATGCGTCAGGTAAAATAGAAAAAATTGGTAAAATGAAATATTATTTTTAGGTTCTTTACTTCTTTCATAAATAAGCCAGATTGTAGACGATATCTTGAATTACTATTGGACAAGCACTCGGACCCCATGGTAGTTGAAATTTTAACAACGCGTAAATATAATTACCAAAAAGTGTGCCGTTAAAGGTTTTCTGCAATACCACAAGCAGAGCCTGCTAATTAAGCACACATACTATCGAAAAAATTGGTTTCAAAAACAAAATATGGCATTATGGACTAACCATCTGATTTCTCCCCATCCTCACATTCCAAGCAGTTGAAATTCGAAAGATGATGTTACTATTGCTGGTATACCGTGTTGTCCAACAAGTGCTTCTACTGAAAGATAGACCATGGTGTTCGAGATAGTCCATTGCTTTTGTTAGGTAATTTTAGTTAATTATTAATTATGTAACTTCTTCAGAAAGAATACAAAGTAAATTACTCGAAAAAATTGACATGTACAATCTTATGAAGAAATCGAAACCTATTTCTCCAACCAAGGACTTATCACCATGTAGACAGGAAGAAGAAGAAAAAGAAAAAAATGAAAGACAGGAGTCAAATTTCAATGGCTTACCAATTTGTCCAGTGAGTGGAGACTCAGAAAGAGGGTGCAACAGGACTGCTTGCATCAACAGAGCCAAAGTAAAACACCCTGATTATATCATAAGCACACCAAGACCGTCATGCCTCGTGACAAGGGAGCTACCTGGACGCTCCCGTTCTGACATGATGTATGATAAAGTACCCAAACTTCCTGATAAGCCGTTGCCAAGATGTCCGCAACCATTCCCGCCTATACCACCTAAACGAGACCCATATGAGGAGCAACAGAGAAGAGCTAGGCTAGCCGAGTACAGACAAAGATTGAAAAGATATGAAGAATAATTTTTCCGAAAAGAAAATGTTTTTTTTTAAAGTCTATGTCACTATTTTAAGAATTGCTTATTGATAAATCGAAGAGCGGGAGACGCAAGCACAACTACACATCATGTCAGAAGTACTAATACATTGACTGCCAGATATCTGATCTGAGATTTAAAAAAGGTCAAAGGACTGCAGTCAAAAATAATTTTGGAACTACGACTGTCCTGAAAAGAAACTACCTACAATGCTCTAGCAAAATAAAAGATGAATAGATTGTCAGGGCTAAATCAAGGTTGCCTCTGCAACTGCAGAAGAAACACATATATGAAAGACTCAAATTATTAGTAGCGCTCCAATAAAATAAATTGTTCGATGAGCAGCCTTGTATTTTCATTTCTTGTGGACATTTATATTGAGCTTCTTAGCAATCCGGAGTTGAACTTTAAGAATTCTTCTCTCTGCTTGCACTGACTGGACAGGTTCACTCAAATCTGTATGTTTCTTTCCTCAAAAGACCATCTCCGACCTTTGTTTATATACTTTTGGCACTAATCTGCATAGTTCTCATGTGATTTGACCATTACATAATATTTGCTGTATGGATTTTAAAGAGACTTTAACCCTGACTTTGTTTCGGTGTTTCTTCTCAGTGTAATCGGCTAAAAAACACCGACCGTTTAAACTGACGAAACGTGTGTTTTTTTTTTTATTCTATTTGCAAAATAAATTTCATTTAGCATCGGATTCTCTCCAACTTAAACCATGACTTGAAATGACAACCAGGTTATAATAACCATGACTTGAAATAGTACTCTTCATTTTTAATTTTACTACTCCACACAGTACCGAACCCTTCACATCAGGATTTCCTAGAGAGTTTTTTTTTTAATCATCAAATGACAAATCCCGCCCTTGGGTGGGGCGGGAGAGATGGTCAGACTCTTACTGACTAAAAACCAACCCTGTTCCATTTATTGCCTTCAATCCAGGGCCTCGGGTTTCATTTTCACCTAATTCTAGGCCCCAGTAGCCTTTGGCCCTACTGGGCCCCTGCAGTTTGCTGACAACTACTAGAGGCGCGCGGCAACAGTACGCACCGTAAACGCCTTAGGATTTCCTAGAGGGTGGAGCAGATACGTTCGTTGGATGCAACTACAGGATCAGTCGATGCATCTATCCACCTCTTCCTCCGCCCCAAAAGTGAAATTCTCAACTGAAATGTTGACTGCTGCACGATGGTTGCTGGAAGGTATGGCATATATGCTGAAACCACGTGGAGAATTTTAATAGGTACCATGATTCAGAATTTCAGGGGCTTTACCATGACTTGTTAAAATGTCAGTCATGTAAGCAAGAAAAAGAGATGGATCTATACACCTTCAAAAGCTCCATCCCTTTAACAGTTCAATTTAGGACGTAAAATGGATCCTGTCAATAGCTTGTGGTAGGTCTCCAGGTCTCTTCTTGTAGTTTACATGCAGCGTAATAGATGCCAGTCTCATCGTTTGTACGAATTTCTTAAGGTCATATTGACATAGGTTCTCCTGTTCATATTGGCTTTTACGGCAATGGGTAGACTGTATAGGCATGCCGAAAAGATGAGGACACCAAAAGAGTTTAATTCGTTTACTTAAACATTATGCAACACAAACGCACTAATACGGACTTAATCCCTTTGGCGTTCTTCACCAATCAAACAAGTGTGATGGACAGATGGTGTATTAACATTAGTATAATTGCCATATATATTTGCATAATCCAGCGACTGACCTGAATTTACTTCATCATCATCACTACAGCCGAAAGATGTGCCGAGACAAGGGTCGCCCTAATGAGCAGTCCTGTGCGTCTCGCATCCACCGTATTGCCCCGACCCTCACCGGGTCATCGGTCCACCTAGTGGAAGATCTTCCAACGCTGCGTCTTGGACGTGGTCGCCACTCCAGAAGCTTTTGTCTTCGTTGACCATATGTTCTACGAGCAATGTGCAGTGCCCACTGCACTTAGGATCTCAATTTTTCTTAATATAAAGTACATACTCGTAATAAAAGAAGTTTACAAAGGGACGAGCGTTCTTAGAAGAGGGTTCATCACTCTTGCATTTTAGGCTTAGGGTTAAAGGTTTTACTTCGACCAAGAGAACCTCTTTCATAAAACTGGCAGGTACGTTCTCATCATTATAAATATAATGTGTCGATTTACCACGACAAGTAGATGACAATTATGTGATCACAAGCAAAAAATGGAAACCATAAAAAATACAGTATAATGTTCATGAAAAAATGCATTCCAGACCCAGTACCTCCCCCTGAAGAAGGTAACTTTATATGTCAAAACTACCATTATTATTTGTGGTAAGTAAGATAGCAGCACAGGTCGATCAAGGTTATGAGATAGTGAAGCAGGAGATAGTTACCTAAAGGATCTTGGAAAGGTCTCGGAGTCTCCTTGCGTGATCGAATCAGGAGTGAGGATATCCACATTGGAACTATTAGGTTCTGGAGTGGCGCGTACTAAAAGACGCAGCGTTGGTAGACCCAAGGTGGACCGAAGACCCGGTGAGAGTCGCGGGAAATCGATAGATAGGAGCTGCACAGGACCGGAGGACTGGTCGTTGATGCGACCTTTGGGGGAGGCAGATGTCCAACAATGGACGTCATTCACTTGAAATAATGATAATGATAAACCCAGCCTATAATTATGTATAATTATAATAATAATATTCTGAACGACCTCAGAAAGTGAGCAAATCCATTGGATTCCATCCAGGTGGATCAATTCCTGGATCTTTGACGTCCGATAAGAGTAATTTGTATGCCGAAAATTTCCCTACTCTTCATCTTCAGTTTGACTCTCGACCATAAAAACGATAGAATTTTGATGTCAAATTACCATTTCATCGGTTTACCTGTACAAGATTCATTAAAGAACGCCCGGGTGTCACCACTGTGCGGACCGCCCGGAGGACACGGTGGAGCACACAGTCGAGGTGTGCCCCGCTTGGGAAGAGCATCGCCGTGTCCTTGTGGGGGTGATCGGCGGCGGCAATCTCTCGCGCCAGGCCTTGGTAGAGGCCATGGTCCGTAGTGAGGACGGATGGCAGGCGGTCGCCTCCTTCTGCGAAGCAGTAATGCTAGCGAAGGAGGAGGCCGACCGCATCAGGCAACGGCCTCGCGCTGAGGCTTGGTTCAAGCCATGCTCCAGAGCGAAGAGGAGTGGCAGGCGGTCGCCTCCTTTTGCGAAGCAGTAATGCTAGCAAAGGAAGAGGCCGACCGCATTAGGCAAAGGCGCACACGCCGCTGCCGCCGCCGGGATTCCGATCACGATTTCCGGCCACCATAGGCGCGGGCTTGCGGACGGCGGGCAATGGGTAGCTTGCTGTCCGTCCGTTCGGTAACAGACCGGTCCGAGCCCAAGTCGTCTATAGGGCGCACTGTTCCCGCGCGTCTCAAGGAGGTGTCAGCAAAGTGTAGGGGCCCAGCAGGGCCGAAGCCTACTGGGGCCAAGGGTTAGGTGAAAATGAACCCCGAGGCCCTGGACCGAAGGCAATGAACTTAGCAGGGTAGGTTTTTAGTCAGTAAGAGGCTGACACGATCTCCCGCCCCACCCAATGGCGGGATTTGTCATTTGATGATTTTACCTACCATAAAAAAAAACCATTTCATCGGTTATAATTGAATTTCTATCCGAGTGTCTGGTTAATTTTATCCAATAGATATGTAATAATTATGTCTCTAATACTGGTAACAACCCCTAAACATTCTGACTACAGTACGTTCGACAGTTCTTGGCGCGCCTGAAGTTAGGCTCTGCGAACTTTTAACTCTGGAATTTAGCAGCATCCACCGAGGGGTGGATGCTGCTAAATTCCTGTCATAACAAACGGGTCAATATCAGTTAGCTTCCGAAAGGAATACCCGGCCCCGACACGATAGGCAACGAAGGAACGGGGTAGGTTTTTAGTCAGTAAGAGTCTGACTACTTCCCGCTTCGCCCAAGGGCGGGATTTGTCATTGGATGATTTTACCTATGGTCAATATCAACACGGTGCGGTTTTTTCAATTTTGGAGGCGAAACCCTTGATTCAGCTTATTTACCCAAATAAAAATATGGCATGACCGTCATCATCATCATTTCAGCCAAAAGACGTCCACTGTTGGATATGTCCTAGGCCTCCCCCAAGCGTCACCAAAATGGCTGGTCCTGTGCGTCTCGCATCCATCGGACTCCAGCGACCCTGACCAGGTCATCGGTCCACCTTGTGGGAGGCCTTCCAACGCTGCGTCTTCCGGTACGCGGCCACAATTCCAGAACCTTTCGGCCTCAGCGGCCATCTATTCTGCGAGCAATGACCATGACCATATTTGATCTTAGTTATTCTTCCCTATAGCTATAGTTTCCTATAGTTTAAAATTTCTTACACGTTCTTTTCCATAGAGATACGCTTTGGATATGCATTAACCAATTAATGGTGTATTTTTTTTTGACTGACAGACATTTTGATTATTCAAAAGTGCCTGCAAATGGTCTATTTGAAATGGAATGCTTTTTTTGTTTTAATATCTTTAGTTATTTGAATATCTTTAATTTATTTTGCTTAATAATAATTATGTTAATAATACAAAATATTTAACTTTAACGTATACATTTCTGAACTAATAAATATTATAACTTCAAAGGTGTATATACATATTAAAAATAATAATATTTACAAATGGGTAAAAGAAAAAGGAACTTATTTGGGATCAAAAAATTCATCCATATTAAAGTTAATGTGAAAACATTTTTTTTTTAAATCAATACTTGAGTATTGAGTTTGAGTACCTACATAAGTTCAATACATTAGGTACATATATTATAACATCACTAAGTGAATAGTTTGTTCTCGTTTCTTTTTCAACTCTAATTAATCTACAGTATTCAAAATACGATACCGTAATTAGAGACACAATAGAAAGACAATAAGGTGAGCGAATGCCGGCGTTCGCTTGGGGCTTGAGTAATTAAAGTTTACTATGGGTTAAATTAACAATATCACGTTTAAATCACTACACTGCACTCTAGAACACAAAACTTTTGATGTGGCTCAAAATGCTGCCCAACTTAAATAGGACGGGGTAGGATATGTTTGCCGCATGCCTGATAAGAGTTTGGGTCCATAAAACACAAAATTAGTTTCCTGATAATAAAATTGGTGTCTGGCAGATCACGAAAATGATAGCTGGACGACCTGAATGTCTTTCTTAAGTAGAAAGAAGCAGTGAAAAATTTGGAATTTTTGGAAAGAATGGAGGAAAGCTTTTGCTCAGCAGTAAGCTTATTCACATGTTGAAAGTATTTGACAGCAAGATACGTTGCAGTCAATAACTAAGTCTCTATCTAATTTTATTTGTATTTTCACAGTGCCGAAGCCTTGTCCGCCAAAGATACCCAAAAAGAAATGCCCTAAGAAACCAGTTGAACCAGTTGAACCACCACCACCGAAGAAAAAACTACCCTGTAACTATATGCCCTGTCTTTGTATAGAAAGAGTGAAAAATCCACCATTAGGCCCGAAGAACGCTTTAGATGATCCACGGTTTGTCTGCGCGGTCAAACCAAAACTACCAGGTAATGAGCGGTGTGTGGAAATATTCAACTTGAAAAAACTTAAACCGGAATTACCGTGGCCCCGCTGCCCGCTACCTCCACCACCTCCACCACCTCCTGAACCTCCGAAACGTTACCTTTGTGTAGAACAGACGAGGAGAGAAAGAATATCCGAATGCAAGAAGAGAATGTAAAGATATTTTGAATGAAGGCAGGTGACGACAGTTGTAACTCTAATATTAATTCGTTGAGAGAAAACTTAAAGTACGACGTCATCACTGAGTCTAATGAGCATATGCAATTCAGCAAAAAGATTACAATGCAGTCTACAAATAACAATATCGTCAAAGAAAATGAACAAGATATTAATGACGAAATAACTGAACTAGAGAACCTTATAAAAAAGTTACAAGCTGAAATAATTGAGATGAGCCAGACAGCGCGTAAACCCTTACCTTTATCTTATTGTCCTTTTATTTCTGGTAATGAAAGCAAATGTTGCAGTAACGCTATAAATTATGCATCATCCGAATTCACTAATGAAGTAAAAGAGCCGGAAAGTGTCGCTGGCTTTGACAAAATATCAAAAGACGATGGGCTTTTGGATGAGGTGAAAATATTTGCAGAGAGTATTTCGAACATAATGAATTCTACTAATATCACAAGTGACCAGAAAGATGCTTTGAATGATGTTAAATGGAATTTTTCTGCGCTTTGGGATGACGCAACAAAATCGAGTAAAAGTAATTTAGAAATTGCTGAAAAAACAATAGAAGATATTAGTAGTAAATTGACAAAAGCATTTGATTATTGTATCATGCATTCATCATTAGAAACTGATAAATCCAGAAATACTACGATAGAATCTGCAATGGAATCATCAATTGAATCTACGAGTGATAGAGTTGAAATAAGCCGCTGTCATAATGTTTCTGAGTTTTTTGCAGGCTCAAATGATAATGATACCATAAATGATACGTGGTCAGACGACAAGAAAACAATTTCTGATTTCAAACTCCCTGGAGACTCCACTGACAATGATGATAATTCTAGAAACATTAATATGGATGTCACTAACAATACGATAAGTAATATTCCTGTTTTTTTTAATACTGAGACTACTAATAATTTGCCTGACAATGATACTTCTATGAGGATCGATGAAGTTATTATTGAAGACGCAAGAATACCTGAAGACACTATCAATGGTGCCCCAAAACCTGATACTGTACAAGCTCTCAAAGCAACAATTCTCAAAACATCAGAAAACGCTTTATCTGATAAAACGAGTACTCCTGAACCTAGTATAGTATTATCCTTACCAACATCTACTGATACGCCTGTAACGAAAACGCAAAGTATCACTCGTGAAGATGCTATACCAAAGTCGGACAGCATATTTAAATGTATCAATAGAAAAATTCGTAAGATTGTTGGAATAGACAGTGAAAAATCAATTTCTAGGGACAGAAATAATAGTGGAAGCACGTCCATAGACAAACACGTTTCAAAAGAATTTTTGAATGCTTTTCCGAGAAGCAAAAGCGAATCAAAACGAGATGATAGCCTTCTGAATAATCCTACAAATAATGTTATTGTTCTAACTCAAGAGAGTTTTAAGAACATTACCAAGGATTTTTCCGCCCCAATAAATACAAACAAATCTAAAACATCACATCCTGAAACTAACAGTATCAAATCAACAGAAAGCTCTAATAATACTAAAAACATTGCGAAACAAACGATTCCTCGATTTGTAAGCGATTTAAAAACAGACAAACTAGAAGCAGGAAATCCCTTGGACAGTGCTACTACACCTTTACCAAGAGATTCACAAACCAAAAACTTTGTGCAAGCAAACCTAACAACCACTGAAAATACACTTAAGCCTATTAATTCTCCTGATGGTCCTCAAATTATAAACACTGATAACATAGTCGATTACCCTGATATAACAAAAAAGAACCTAGAACAAGGCCTAGATATTTCAACAAGTAGAAGTGGTGGTACAGGAGGCATAATCCCCAATCTTCCCGATTTAAACCTTCCCACTGATGGACAGGAAAATACCTTACTGAAAGCTGAGGTGGTAAGCGATGAAGGAAAGAAAAAAGAGGAAGAAACCGAAGCCGAAGAACAGGTTGATTATGAGGAAACCGAAGAGAGATATGATGAAGATGAAGACGATGATGACACTAATACATATGATGTAGACTAAAGAAACAGAAAGAAAACACCTTCCAATTTTAAAATAAAGTTTTACATTCCGATATCAAAACTGATTGTTTTTTAAAAGTCTTTTTTTTCTCAAATTGATGTTTTTTTTTTCCTCCTTAGACCGTGGGTGAGGCCACTGTGACTTTTTGTAACGATACTGTCGCGCGCTTACGAAGTGCGCTTTAGTCACAATTGCAATGTGCTATATAAAAGATGCCAATGCGCTCTTAACGCGCTACAGCATCGCTACTGTATCGATACGAACGCGCGATAGCATCGCTACAAAGAGTCGCCATGGGCAAGGGGCCTTCGGTGGGAAAATCATCCAAACACATCTCGGTGCCCTTGGGCGGGGCGGGATTTAGTGACAGACTTTTATCGACTAAAATCCTGTTCCTTCATTGCCTTTCATACCGAGGCCGAATCCTCCTTTCAGAAACCGAGTCTGGCCCCCGTAGGCTTCGACCCTGCTGGGCCCCTACGGTTTGCTGACAACTCCTTGGGGCGCGCGTGAACCTACACCCGCCGTAGACGACTCGGGTTCGGTCTGAATGGTTACCGGGCGGTCGGACAGTGAGCTACCCATTGATCGCCGTCCGCAAGCCCGCGCCTACGGTGGCCAGACATCGGGATCGGAATCCCTGCGGCTGAGACGTGCCGTTGTCTCAGGCATATGGCCTCCTCCTTTGCTAGCATTACTGCTTCTCAGAAAGAGGCGACCACCTGCCACTCCTCCTCGCTTTGGAGCTTGACCTGTACCAAGGCCCAGAGCTAGAGATAGCTGCCGCCGATCACACCCAGGAGGAAACAGTGATGCCCTGCCACCATCCCTCTGGCATGCGTTCAGCTGGGCTTTCGGTTGCTTCCGCAGTGGCGGCACACACAACAACGTTCCATAAAGGGCCATGGACCCAACGATGCCTATGTAGAGCCTCCGGCAGGAGGAGTCTGGATGTCCTAGGTTCGGCAGGAGCCGCTTGAGGGCTGCTCCATTCCAATTCAGTTAAGATAGCCAGACTTCAGAAGTGCTCCTTGAAGTTCCAACGGCGCGCGGCGGCGATGGGCCTATGGGTTTTTGGGTTCAGGTTGCTGTATGTTCAAAGCGACGTCAGTGGAATTTTTTAGGGCTTCCAGTGCAAATGAAGGGTCATTTGTCGACAGCAAATGTCCCTACGTCTGTTTTTTAGTTGAATTGAAATAAAACAAGACAATTCAAATCCATTCCAACAATTTATTCACAATAACAGGTATAATTCCATACAAAATACATCATTTAAAATATTTTTCATACTAAATAAACATTCACGTTAAAACTTAAGCAAGCATTTATGACTAGAATTTACTCAAAATAATACCCATACAACTTTACATACTAGTTTCATTTAAACACGTCTATATATTTATCAATAAATTAATTTGTTTTATAGCAGAAAATATAGCAATATTTATTTAAGGCGATTAAAAATGGTTTTGGCACATATTCTCTTCTATCCATATTAAATAAGGCACATAGCCATGATTACAATATATCTGTATACTATATAATACATAATATTAAAATTTCCCATTTAAAAATTCATTCCTTACCACAAAATACTTTTTACCCCATTGGGGGGTATTTCTAAAAAAACACGGGACCGTAAGCCAAAAGCTATATTTACAAAATATTCTTCGAAAAATCGTTTTTTTGTCCTCCTGTGGCCCGAGGTGCTGAAGACCTGCAAGCCCAGGCGTGGGCAAAAAACCCAAGCGGTAGTCAACCGATAGGGTAACAACTAATCCATATATATTTGTCGTGGAGTCTATTTTTTCCTTGGCGGGGGCTGCATAGGAGGCTGGTGGAACGGATGGTATTGCCGAGACAAAATGCTTTCCTGGAAAGACAAAATCGTACTTCAGTATTTTTTATTGAATAACTGGCGACCCACCCTAGATTTTCTCGGCTTTTCTCTACTAAAATATGTATACAGTATTAGCATCTACCAGTGACTTAGCCGAAAGCCTTTTTTCCATACACATTGTGGACCCCGGCATCATCTCTTTTAGGAAGTGAATTATAGAAAATCCTCTTTTAGTGCTCGTATACGTTCGAAATTCAATCGCTACCAAGGATGTTGAAGGTCATGGTTTAGAACTGCTGTCTACACGGATTGAAACTAGCAAGGTCGCCTTGGTTGGGACGTCAGTTTTCAACCATCTAGTCAACACTTCAGTATTAGAAGATCATGTGATGTTTCATTCAAAAGACTTACCACATCGTTGGGCCTGCTCTGGGCAGCCTCTATCCTTCTCTCTTGTAATATTATTTGGTTGGCAGCGCTGTAAACAACGATATATATTAGTTCATATTTCATTACTGGCTGACTAAGCAGAAGTTCTTACATCTATATAAGTTTTATCAAAGAAAAATGGAGTAGAGTTAGGAAGGTAAAAAATAAATACAATCTATTCTCAAACCTTGTGTAGGTATCGCACGTTTCGCACTAGTGCGAAAAACAGTAAATTGCATAAAAAGAAAAAAGGATATATCTCACGTGTCCATCTCCTCCTGGGTGAGGTCGAGCGCCTCCTGCATCTCGCGGGAGGTGCTCTGAATGAAGTCCTTGTCACAGTACTTGCCGAGCCCCTGTTCCGTCAGTACCTGGAGAAATAACGAATTTGTTTTAACTGTGTTCTTGTAATACTTACTTGAATGAAGATATCCGCAGCAGAACCAAGGTTGGTGACATAGACCGAAGAATCGCCAATTTTTTTTTGCTCTTGACCGCTGTCACTCCTGATGGAAAGTGATGATGTGGTTGACGATGGAACGCTCTAACCTAGAAGTAACCTATTCAGTCTAGACTTAAAGATTCCGAGGTTGTAGCAATTTAAATGGCAATGGGCAAGGCACATTGCTAGCAGAACAGATGGACGTTGGGGCCGAAGGTTCTGGAGTGGCGACCGCGTACCGGAAGATGCAGCATTGAATGATAACCTGATAAGGGGTGCGGGAATGCGGGACCGTTCATTGTGGCACTTGGGGGAGGTTTATTTCCAACTGTGGACGTCTTTCGGCTGAAATGATGTGTATCACTTTCGCTGTCATATTTTATAAAAGGCTACTCGTAACAAAAACAACTACAATACAAACTATGGCAGTGCGGAAGTAAAAAGGGTTGTACTCACTGGTGTAACTACCGAAAGCTAGGCGGTGCAATGCTAAGGGACCCCAAGCAAGGGAGGCCCCAAAAACTAATAAGTAAACCTTAGCGAACAATTACACTAATTATGACGGCACTAATTACATTATTCTAACATAATAGTAGCGACATGAAACATGTAGCCGAAATATTTGTAATACATATTATCAAGAGTGTCCTTGGAGTGTCTTGCACATTCTTCTCCAGAGAAATATACGGTTTGGAATGTGCAATTAGTAATGGTAAAAGCAAGTTGGACTAGCGGATTTTTAGGCAACTCTTTATCTAATTCAACTAATTAATTTTTAAAATCAGAGTGTTTGATTAATTCAAATTGAAAGGTAAAATACGAATTTCACCTTTCACCGTGGATTTTTCAGATTTGTTTTTAATTACCAATATAATCAGTATTTTTGTTGATGAAAATTGAATAAAACATTTACATAATATTGACTTCTAGTGACTTTTTGTTTTAATTTTTTTAGCCAATCTATTTACAAAAATGTCACTTTTGTAAATTTTTGGTGAGTTTAATTTTTCCTAAGCGGCAACACTGATCTTCAGTCCGCTACCAACTGTCGTACGCGCTTTTGAATTTTTGATACCTCGTTTCGTAAAGATGAGATGTTATTGTTTGAGTGTATTTTTACTGTGTTTATTGTGTGTCGTGGATTTTCTGACTATTGTGTATTGTAACTGTATCGTCCACTCCTTCTGTTTGTGTTCATCTATGTTTTTGTGATCGTGGATATTCTTGTAATCTCAGTAAACCGTGAGTACTAGTGCCTAATAAGTCTATTTTTACAACTACCCGCACTCATTTGAAATCACATTCCGACGAACTAAAGAACTTTTAGAACCTTATAATGGAGAAGAGGCCTGTGTCCCAGCGGTGAGAACATTAAAAGGCTGTTGATGATGATGATAATGATGATGATGATGATGATGATAATGAAAGAACCTTTATAGGATCTCTTTTTTTCCGTCAGATTATCTGTCTGTCTTATTTCGACACTATCATGGTAATCAAAATTCACAGGGTACTTCCCGTTGACCTAGAATCCTGAAATTTGGCATGAAGGAAGGTCTCATAACACAAGTACAGGAAAAAAATTAGAAACTTGTTTTATAGAAACGTCACAAAAAAAAATGCGATATGGGAAAATCTTCGTAACTCAATTCGAGAATTGAACGGTTTTCATAGGTAAGTTTGTACGGAATCCTCAGTGCGCGAGACCGACTCGCACTTGCCCGGTTTTTTTTTTATGACAGACTTCTTGACTTATCAAAATTGCCTGTAAACAGTTCATTTGAAATAAAATGGATCTAAAAAAGGGACACCAGTTATTTTGCCACAGGGCCGCCTATACACCGTTAAAGTTTGGTAGTTGTAATCCTATGAAGGGTCGATTCGGTGCATAAAACACTATCGAATTGTAAAAATAAAATTAAAACAGGTACTTTTTTTAAACTCAAACTTATTTTACGCATGTACGAAATTAATTTTTCTAAGTAAATGTCAACTGGGCGAATTCAAAGAAAATAAAATAAAATAAATTATAATCGGACGGGAAGACCGCAGCGGGCAAATTGTTCCAGTTTTTTGATGTACGCGGTATTAACGACGAGGCAAAACGCTTAGTCCGGACCGTGGAAGTTTCAACAACGTAACGGTGGATATTCGCCGTACGCCGGGTTGTCCGATGGTAGAAATGAGATGGCGGAATCAAGTCATGCATTTCCCGCGCACACTCTCCAAAATGCATCCTGTAAAATATCGAAAGGCTGGCTACTCCACGCCTGTGCTCAAAGCTTTGTAGATTGGACTTGCTAAATCGAATGCCAAATAATTAAATATCAGTAGGAAAATTCATGCATTCTTTTATTTGCTATATTAAATAATTTTTACCTTTATTTAACAATTATTAAGGTATATACGGGTGTGCATTATTTCAGCTATATATTGTAAATAGGGAGACTGGTAATTAGTGACCGATACTTAAACACGTGATTATAGTAATTTAAAATATATTATTTATTTAAATTTTATTTTTTGTAGTAATTTTTTTCACGGATTCAGGTTTGTTCTCATAGTAAAAGTTGTTTGTTATCATGACTACAATCATGTGTTAAAGTAACTGTCACTAATTACAGTCACCCTCTAGAGTAAAAAAAAATTAAACTGCTGGAGGAGGTCTTTACTCAAAATGAGTTTCATACCAGTGAACTTATAACTAACTCTACTAGCAAAAGCAAAACCAGTTTTAATGAACCTAGTATTAGTACTAATAACAATTTCAAAAATATAAAAAAAATAAGATATGAAAATAAAATGGCATTATTTTTATCATTGTAACTACGTTCTACGTTGTGTATTAAAAAAAAAAAAAACGAAATAAAAATACTAACAATTTTATTACAACAAATAGTGCTAGAATAGATTAGAATAGAATAAAGTCTATTGTACATTCCCTACATAGTTGCATCATAATTTATTCTAATGTCAAAAAACTTAAATGCTACTACAATTACTACTTCTAACTACATTTTTACCTAAGTAAATACCTAGGTAATGCCCCATGAGGTAGCTTGAAAAGATAAAATCGATTAATATCATAACAACAAGCTAAGGTGTCAATGTGGTCCTTTCCCACTCGCTTATTGTCAACGCCGAGCATGGTTTCAGAGCTTGTTGCTTCTTCTAAAGCAATCCAACGCAATCTTTGATGGAGAGGCAACGCAAAAACAGAGAAATAACGCCTGAAAACTCTGTTGGCAATTGGTAATTCCGTGATTTACTTGAATATTTCACAAAAAAAAAAATCCAGGAAATACGTGTCTTTTTTAAAACCCTTAAAAGTTTTTGATAAAAATTGTTATCATTTAGAATCTCGGTTAAATGTGCAAGGCTTCTATTCAAGTACTTTTTTATATTTTTAATGAATGAGTATATTATAGAAGACCAAAGTTCACGTAAAATAGCAGATTTTCAGAGGCCTTTACTGGATTAGTTTTACTTTTATTTTATATGTTTTGATTTCTAAAGAAGCCTAGATAATATCCACAAGATATCTGTCTTTCCAAAATACTTAGAAAAAGAGTGTAATAACTCCATAATCACGTAAGAACGGATGTATGGAAATGTATCTCGACGCTCTTAACTCATTTTGTAGTTTACTATTTTCCAGCCTGCCAATTGCCATTCATTAACTATGAAACTATGAGAAGAAGAAGAAGAAGAGAACACAAGATGAATACTTACTCGAGTAATAAGATTCTCCGCTGGATTCTCTATGCAATAAGGCACGTTGTTCAGGGGTCTCGTCTTTTTGTCACGATCTGAAACACATTTATATTGGAGAACATTACTTACTAGATATCGCCAGCGATTTCGCGAAACAAAGTTTCTCAATCCAAACTTTGAACCCAAGTTTCATCCCCTTGTGGAGTTTTTTTTTTAATGGTAGCTAAAATCATCCAATGACAAATCCCGCCCTTGGGTGGGGCGGGAAATAGTGTCAGACTCCTACTGACTAAAAATCTACCCTTCCATTCATTGCCTTTGTCCCAGGGCCCGTGGTGACATTTTCACATAACCTTTGGCCCCAGTAAGCTTCGGCCCTGCTGGGCCGCTACAGTCCCCTCCCCCCCTTGTGGAGTGAATTTATGAAATTCTTTTCTTAATTTTTAAACAACTTTTACTATAGGAGAAAAATCTGCTGGTCAATACATTTATGTTAGCCTAACTGGTCAAAATGTACTGAACTTGATGATTTTTTTCGCGTATTCAGGTTTGGTCCCATAGTAAAAGTTGTTTGTTATCATGACTACAATCACGTGTTTAAGTATCGGTCACTAAGTACCAATCAACCTATATAAAGAAATTGCTAAGGGATGGTTCGAAAGTGTCTTCGCAGCCCTGAAACGCAGTAAGTCTGTAAAAGTCTGAGAAAGTCAGACTCTCTCTCACCAAGAGCGAGAAAAGTTACGACCCACCCTCAAAAAAAAGTTTCTTATACATATAACGACATCTATGGCGCCACATAAGAACTATAAAAATAGGAAATCCGACATCGCGCAATCAAAGTACTCCGCGCGATTTGAACATAATATACGACAGCCCGAAATCATCTATCAGGCAGTTGCCCACCAGACATAACACCCGTCTGGTCGGAGGATCCTCCCTTTACTTTCTTTTCCGCATACCCCCAAATACATATAAAAACTCATGACTTTGTCCCCTTTTGTTCTTCGATTGGGCTCGGTCCGGTCGGACTTGGCGTAAAACCCTAGCTCGTACCTATCAGAAAACACAGACTCCGGCAAAGAATATCATGCATAAAATGGCATTCAAGGTAACTTTATTAATTTTCATTCTCAGTGCAATTTGGTTAAAGATGTGTGTTTGCATGTTAATTAGACAAGCTTCATTAGAAGTGTACCATTGCTAAAGTATCGTTTGTAGTGAAAATTCAATGATCTACAATTTATTCAATACAGTACAGCAGAGCTGTCCAAACCATGGCCCGCGGGCCCGCGGCTTGAATTGATGCGCCGGCCCTCAGATTCTTTTTTATCTTCTTTGTATAAATACATTAAGGGTATTACATCGCTCAATGACCTTCAAGAATTTACCTCTACACTAGTAGAGAAGAATTGACCTCTAAACAGGCATTGCAGGGGGTGCTGCGCGCGGGGTGTTAGTACTGATTTGAGTTTTTTCTTGATTACTTATTGATATTCAATGAAATTCGAAAAAAAAATCAATACAAGTTATTCAATTTATCGTAACATATATTTTGGTATAAATTCAATGTATAAATATAGATCCGTTTTCGAGAAAATATGCAATTCATGTTCAAAAAGGCCTATTTACCAGATTTTTTTTCTAGAGTTAGGGTATTTTTTTGAGAAACGTAATCAATACAATTTATTAGTAATGTCCTTAAGTATCCCCTTCATTTTTTATATGGTAATCGTACATAAGGAATAATCTATAAACTTGAATCAACCTAGGTGTTTTTTTTGATTTGGGCGATGTAATCCCCTTAATGAGCAAATTAATTTTCTCATATACACTCATCAGTGGAGAGTGTTAAGATTGATTATTATCAACTAGAACTGTGTGATCTGCAATCAGATCCCTTATACAAGGGCAGAACAGAAACGGGAATTGAATTTTTTAAGTATTTTGTTGAACATTACCCTAAATTGACGAATTTCGGGCTAAACATTGGCTCGATGATGGGCAGTACCTACCTTTGTGAAACTGCATAATCAACAATGAAGTTTATACATTTATTTTCATATTCATTGACAGATACTTCACATAAAAATGCTCTACTAATACCGAGGATAATTTTGACAGAATTCTAAAAGATAAATTAATGAAAAAGTAATAAAATAAAAATTAAATATGAATAGAATAGAATAATGTGATACCTATTAAACCTGTATTTTATTTTTAGAAATATTTTGTGGCCCCCAATGTATTTAATCATTTTTATCGGCCCTGGGTCCCATCGAGTTTGGACAGCCCTGCAAGTTTATAAAATAACGTACTGTACAGTGTACTAGTGTACAATACGTTATTTTATAAACTTGTACCTTGTAACTTAGTGTCGTGTGCAAACTTCAACATATAACTGCGTCCCTACAAAAAAGTACAATACAAACAAAAGGGACTAATTATACAATTTCTGGGCCCTTCAGGGACTTTTTTTTGTGGGTTGACAAATCAGCTAATAAAATCTCCGCGCCATCGGATGAGGGAGTATATACTGACCAAAAACCCACTCCTATTCCTTCGTTGCCTTTCATACCGGGGCCGAGTCTTCCTTTAGAAATCGACCCTCGGCCCCAGTAGGCTTCGATCCTGCTGGGCCCCTACAGTTTGCTGACAAGTTCTTGAGGAGCGGGACAATACATTCCGTCGACGACTTAGGCTCGGTCCGGACGATTAGCTGATTGTCGGATTAAGAGCTAGCCGTCCGGGATCGGATACCCGGCGGCAGCTAGGGCGTGTGGGCTGTTGCCTCACGCGTGCAGCCTCCTACTTTGTTAGTATTGCTGCTTCGCAAAAGGAGGCGACCGACTGCCACTCCTCGCAACGGATCATGGCTTGTACCAAGGCCCGGCGCGAGAGCCTATGTCTGGGAACTGATCATAATCTATGACCTAGCGAAGTAAAGAGCCACGATTTTGAGGTCTAGTTCGCGTATTTCGCTCGTAATAGCACACTAACGTCCGAGTTAGTCCACAAGCTATACAAAACTAGTCATGCTTTTATTTCTAAGTGACCTTTGTACGTCTGCCTATGAGGTTTTTTTCTGCTTTACTGGACTTGCCTGTGGCGGCCTTAACAAATTAAAGCCATTATTATATACCATTATTATAAGACTTTTCATGCAACAATATTCTGTTGAACAAACTTAGCAAAAAAAGTAAATTACTAGTTACACAATCACAACACACTAAAACGCACTTACTGTTCTTTCTCATAGTCTGCATTAAATCGTTGGACGTTTTTCTGCGAATATTATTTTTTAGTTATACCTTTTTATTTAAATATTATACAGACTTATTGTGAAAATAAAACCCAATTAAATATTACGAGTACAGACACGCCATCTACGTTGATTTCTATGAAACATTAAAAGCGCCATCTGTCTTGATTTCTATGAAACCTTTTGCTAGGCTAGTATAGTTATATAAATTGAAACTAGGTGGCGCTGACAGTTTGTTCACTTCAACCAAAGATGGCGCTTATTATAAGATTCATATTTTCTAGATACACGTATTCTGTATAACATTTTTTAGAAAATTATTTTAATGTGCCATGATTTAAGACGAAATTAAAACATTGATCACGACACAGAATAAATATAAAACTATAAGAAGCTATTGCGATTGGTACGACCGTTACTAGAATGATTAAAAATGATAAAATTAGGACTTACTCTATAGCTTTAAATATCTTTTCGGAGTCCTTGCCGTGGAGAAGAGGCTGCATCGCGATCTCTTCATCGCTTTGGTTGCCATCCTCATGTTTTCTGAAAATATTAAAAGAAGTAAGATAACTTTAAGGTAAAAAAGCTTGAAAACCTAATAAAAAAGTGTTTTTTTTCTACATGGAGAATATTTCTTCTCAGGTGATAGGCAAAATTAGGCTGATACTTACAATTCCTCTTCAGGTATCTGGCCATCCATGCCAAGTTCTCTCCTCATCATCGTACTCAAAGATGAACCATCTTTATCAACTGGAACGAAAACAATTTAACATCAGTGTCTAACTTGTTTGCATTTTATCAGTCAGTTCCATAATGGTTTGTAAATTACTTCACACTACCTTCTGCTAGCGACTTCGCCTGCGTAATAATAAAAAAATATTCCAAGGGAACATACTACCCCAGGTTTAAAATTATCCTATAGGGCTCGATGCTTATCGATCGGGCAAACGATGAGCCAACCACTGCTCATCGTCGGCAAACCTGTGCCTTGACTTAACGCATAACCTGGTCAATGGGTAAAAAAAACTTACCACCATTGATATTGGCGGTTGGAGACGGCAAGTTCTGCATGGCAGGTCGTCTTTCTTTCGATCCATAGAAACTCTCTCGTCCATGCTTCTTGATGCTGGTCCAAACTGCGCCGAATAAGGTGTGGTTACGCTGAAAGGTAAATATACCTAGTTAAAATTTGTTATTAATTTCAATTAATAGTAAAAACTGGTGAGAGGACCTTGAATAGCCCTGATAAGAGGATAATTATAATAAATCTCAATTAATAGCTCAGTCAATACGTTTATTAGCTGATACATAATGTATAATTATATTTCTAAGATTTTTTTTTTTATATTTTTGTACCTTGAACAAACTTTTTATACTTGGAACTTTTTAGCTTTTAGGTTTTTTATTATTATGGTAGGTAAAATCATCCAATAACAAATCCCCCCCTTGGGCGGAGTGGAAGATAGTGTCAGACTCTTACTGACTAAAAACCTACCCTGTTTCTTCTTTGCCTTGGTTCCAGGGCCCTGGTATGCATTTTCATACCTCTCCAGAGCCCCAGATTAGGCTTCGACCCTACTGGGCCACTACAGTTTAGGTATGGCTCCAATAATAAGGAATATGTATGCATGCAATTTTTTATTTGACTTTCTAGCCCTGGTAAATAAATACTAAAAAAATATCTTCATCAACAACTAAGTTATAAAACTTCATAGCTGAGATTATGGAAGACAAATCCTACATGGTATATCGCATCAAAGGACATGACACCCGTACCATCAACGGCCGCCATAGAAAACAGCGTCTTGGCTATAAATACAGCGATAGGAAAACATTTGAACTTCTAATTCCAAGCCAATCCAAAGACATAACACTTCAAAACAACCCGTTTTAAAAAAAACAGCAATTTCATAGGTAAAGACCTATTATATCTCGTTTGGTATTCTACCAATTTGACATTGTTATCACAATTCGTATTCTATTTTAATATTGACATACTGGCTTGTTAACAAATATTTTTCTCGTTCATATTTCTATTATACCATTTGTTTTTTTTTTTTTTTTTGTTAATAAATAATTATAATTCTGACCAATTCAGAGCTCATTAAATCGTAAAAGATTCTAAGTACTGAACACTATTTTGGACTTGGCTACTGCAACCACATCATGTACTTGCAAATTCTACAGTTTCTACTTCACCTTATAGTTGCAGCCGTTTGATTTGGTTTATCAAAAAAGATTAAGTATCTTGAAATAGTAACTGTAAGAAGTATTTGTCTTACTCACCCTATGCATGGGTTCCACGACCTCTCCAATGCACTCGTCCAGGTTCCCAGAGATAGCTCTCTTGAGCTCGGGTCCTGCCTCATGCAGGGTCCTCAACCCAGCTTGTAACGTCATCTGGTTGTTCTGCAGGGATGCTGCAGCGGCTTGCTCCTTACGCTTCCTGAATCTGTTTGTTTGTCGACGGACAAGCATTGAAATCCTTGCTTTGAAGTTAATGTTAGCAGTAATTTTTTCGTTGTGTGCGAGACATCTGGTCTGCCAAGGTTTTTGTCTTTTTAGTTATACCTTGACATTTATGTCTTTGTCGTAATCTAAACATGTCTATACACACGCAACACAGCATTTCAAACCTTTATTTACATCTGATCTGAGCCAGCTATCTCAAAAGCTGTTTAATAAAATCTAGCAAACACTAAGTAAAGTTTTGTTTGTAAGTGTGAATAGGATCAAACACAAAAAATGGTGATTTGTGGGTAAAATTCCAAAACTTGACAAAACATGTCTTCTCTGTGCTAAGAACTTACAACCATTTGCCTAAAATTATTTAAATTTCTGTTAACACATTGAACGCCACAAAAGAAATTTATAAAAATTTATAAAATAAAAAAATTAATTTATACATTTATAATTAATTTTAACAAAATAAAATCATCTGAGACCACCGGTAGTCCCCCATGGCGCCAGATGAGATCACCGGTGTTCTTCATGGCGTTTAATAAGTTAAAAAGCCAATTTGTTTAGCCCTCACCTTTTCATGCGTATGAACAAACATATGACAAAAACACAAAAATTAATCCAACTCCACTCAAAAAAGGTTCAGAAAAAAAAAGGTATAAATGAAGACTGTGCGTTTTAAGCAAGTGATTGTAAATACAAAAGTTATTACACGGAGGAAACATGCTTTTGCAGAACTCGTAAAAATTGTCGCAAAAAATCATCATGCTGTCGAAAATATATACGAGAATATGGAAAATGCAATCGGACTCGGCGATAAAGAGCACCTTAAAAAAGGTGATGAAGCTGAAATCAATAAAACAATATATCTTGCGAATCATACAATCACCGAAACACACAAGATCTAAACAAACTATACATTTTTCTAAATAGAATCAAATGATTTCAAATCAGATTTTGCTAATGTTAAAGATTTAGTTACAGATGATCGTATGAATCTAAAATCTCAAACTAAAACAAAAGAATGTCATGAACAAAAATTCAGAAAAAAAAATCTCTCAAGCAGGCTCCTTGGCGGTAAAACTTGTAATTCTGCCAAGTAAGCAAGCGTAAATACAGCATTTTTTAACAAAATCTTCGAATGTAGCTTAGTACTCGTGAATCAACTTACGCATGGTTCCTATAAAAATAGAAATGTAGATGTTAATGATAGTGCTTATAACGAAAATAAATTAAATTGTTTGAAAGTGAGAGATGAGGTGGACCCTGTTATAGTGAACGATTTAGATGATAAAATCAAAAATACATAATTAATTTGGAAATTCTCTATACTTTGTATTAAAGTATTTTAAGAATCCAAAATATTTAAGAATCACATTTTCCTCAAGGTTTGATACGCAAATAGTACATATTATTATTTCTAAACAATAAAAAGTTACGTAATAATAATTATTATTTCTTTATTGCACACCTTAACTTTTACTTCTTACAGGATAAATATTTATAAAAAAAAACTAGGCGTTCTTATTGTACAGGGTAATTCCTACCAGACAGCCTTTGGATGCACTTAACGAAAGGAAAAGATTTGGGGATGTCAGTGTACAAAAATACAATAGAAAATATATAATACATAACCAAATAATAAACCAATAAATATTAAAATATACAATAGAGAAGGGAGAAGAAAAATTAAAGTGATAGTTAATGCTCTTTCACCATTTTCTTTAACGACGTTAATATTATTATGCAACATCATCTTCCTGCCCTTTTCCCAAGTTGTTTGGAGTTGGCGAAACAGGTTTTCTTCTTCCATTCTGCCGTGTCACCCGTCATACTATCTCTAAATTCCTTTTCTTTCATATCACTCTTCACACAAACCACCCATCTTTTCTTTAAGGACGGGATTTGTCATTTGATGATTTTACCTACCATAAAAAACCCATCTTTTCTTTGTTCTCCCTCTCCCTCTCCAACCATCCACATGTATACACATAACCCTTTTAATGATGTTATTAACTAGTTTTTACAACACGTGTGTTTCATCCCTCCTTTTTACATGACCATACCAAGACAAACGAGTCCCCTTCAACTTTTCTGTCACTGGCGCCACTTTCAAACCTCTAATATACTCATCCCTCACTTTATCCTTTTTGTCACACCTCCACACATCCATTTCAACATTTTCATCTCCGCTACATGCAATATTTTTTCATCCGTCTTTTTCACAGCCCAACATTCAACAACATGTGACAACATAAACATTATTATACAACATATGACATAATTAACGCATATCCTTTCCGAATCAAATTCAGCTATTTTTAATATAGACAAATATTTTGTTATCAAGAATTATCTGTTTCGATAAATTTTTGACATCACTAGCACACAAACATTTGTAAATAACCACTAAACAACCTACAGTTAGTATAACTAATTTAAACTTTATTTTCTAATTAGTATTTTTATTCAGCGTTATTATTCAGTAATTATTTTAATAATTCAAGTAGGTCACTACAAAATAAGCATTCTTGCCATCGGGTATAGTGTAAATCAGTAACTGGGTTGTGGAGTTCAGATATGCAGCCACTCCATGTAAATTACTGATCTGACTGCATTCGGATAGACTGGACCATACTTGACTTGACCATACTAGACTTGACCATACTTGAGTTGATCATACTTGACTTGACGATACTTGGCTTGACCATACTAGACTTGACCATACTTGACTTGATCATACTTGACTTGACGATACTTGACTTGACCATACTTAACTTGACCATACATGACTTGACCATACTTGTCTTGACCATGCTTGACTTGACCATACTTGTCTTGATCATATTTAAGGTTCGGCATGCTGAATTATTAACTAACTAACAACAAATGGTCCAAACAACGGAGTGACTTTTGCTCTGAGGTATAACTTTGACCTAAGTTAACCTAAGTATGTTTACTGTGTTTCTATTGCCTATCAAGCATTGGTCAAAATTTTACCTCAGGGCTAAAATAACCCTACTTTCCAGTACATTATTACGTAACTTTTTATGACAACATTTTAGTTTACATTCTACCTACACATGAAAAGATTCAATCTACTCTCAACGTTAGACACATAGACTGACCTTCTGAAATAGTCTTGTATAAGGAATGTGGCGTAGAACTTTCCTACGGTGATCTCGTTGGGGTCTCCTGGTGGGGGCACCACCTGGTCCAGGAGTTTTGGAGACGTCCGCTTCCATACCTTCTTGATTATCGCACGGAGTTCCGTGTTGCATTCGTCGATTACACCTGTTTTGAGAAAAATATTTATTACATTTCTTTTTACTCTTGGAAATTATTAAATTACGAGTTCTACCAGCGGCTCCGCCCGCATGAAAGTCGGTTTCTCCATACAAACTTCCAACGCCCGTTTTATCCCCTTAGGCGTTTTTTTTTTTATGGTAGGTAAAATCATCCAATGACAAATCCCGCTCTTGGGTGGGGCGGGAAATTGTGTCAGACTCTTACTGACTAAAAACCTACCCTTTCATTCATTGCCTTTGTCCCCCGGGACCCGGCCCGTGGTGACATTCTCACATAACTTTGGATCCCTTTATGGGTGGAGTTTCATAAAATCCTGCCAATTTTTATGTTAGTAGAGTGTTATAGTTTCTGAGATTTCGTGATTAATCAGTGAACCACTCACTGACTAATCACGAAATCTCAGAAACTATCTCTAATTAACTTTATATAGTTTCGCTTTTATTTAAATAGATTACTTAAAAAAATGTGGGTTAAATAGACTACTCAAAAAAATTAAATACTCAAATAAATACTCAATACTTTATTGCACTCCATATTATGCACATAGATGGTATGAAATATTGCAATAAAGCCGTTTCGGAGGAGTTCAATAAAAAAACACTACTATATATTAGATACTACTTGCATACTTTTGTACCTTCGGACAACCCGACGTACGACAAGTATACATCCTTACGTTGTAACCTCTACGGTCCGGACTAGGCGTTTCGCCTCGTCATTTACACCACGTACATCATAGGACTACAACAATTTGCCTGCTGCGGTTATCCCATGCGATTATAATTTGAGTGTCTTCAAGGCTACAGTGAATAGGCTCTTAATAAACTAGTGCGCTTACCATCAACGATTGCATCACTGCTTACCATTAAGTGGGATTGCAGTCAAACACTAGTTTATAAAAAAAAGTGCATTTATCTGTAGACTAAAAATGTGTCACAAACCTGTCGTTTTGATCTGCAATTGTGTCCGAACCACTGCAAACAACGTCGCGTTGAAGTTGACAGTGCCGTCTGAATTAAGGGGCATATTCATGGAAACCAGACGCTTGCAGGCCGTCCGATGTGGACACAATTTGCCGAAACCTGCGAAAAATTATAGAACACCATTGAAATATTGAAAAATCAAATAACGATCTTAGTATCCAAAATATAAAGTTGCAGGAGGGATCACCGTGACCTTATAACGCAAAAGCACATATAGGAACACAGGTAAGTTTTAGTCAGTAAAAAAATGATAGAGTATCAGATTTTTACTGACTAACGCTCTCGCTTTAGCAACAGCGAGAGAAGATATTTGATGATTTTCCATTGACAATAAAAAAAGGATATAAGAAGGATAACATAGGATATTTTGATGTATTACGCAAATCAATAAACTTGTGAAATATTATGCTTGTTTCAGCACACAATATTCAATACGTAAAAGGACGTCTGCGTTAAAAAATAAAAATCTTTCTGAGAACAGCTTCAAAATTTATTATTAACTCTTTAACTGATTGTGTCGGATTGGTCCGACGAATTGTTTCGTGTCCTATTCGCCAGGGTCGTGTGTTTGCGACTATGCTCCATCTTGTTTAAGTCTTCAATCCCCATAGGTGACAGAAGAACTGACGAGATAGAGTATTTGGCCGAATCAACGCGAGTGATAG
This sequence comes from Leucania comma, assembly GCA_958295575.1. Lineage (NCBI taxonomy): Eukaryota > Metazoa > Arthropoda > Insecta > Lepidoptera > Noctuidae > Leucania > Leucania comma. Next base: position 2,428,340 of record OY282488.1, read on the forward strand.
GAAAAATGTTGAATGAAGGAACAATTAGAATTTTAATTATAGTTATGAGATACAGTGGAGGTGTTGTGGAAATATCTCGTTTTCCCTTAAATATGCGCATGAACTAATGGCGATGACGTCACATTTCAGTTCCAGCTTCCTTTTCCTATTATTTGACAATTTCCCCTCCCCCAGATTCGAAAGGATATTATTTACTTATTTTTCAACAGAATTGAAAACATCGTTCTATATGCGATTTTAGATAAAGTGACCTATTTAAACAAAAAGTGAAAGAAAGGCTACTACTCAATTGCTGAGACTAGGAAATAATACAGAACAATCATATACCGTACCTAGCGGTGGACTGATTTTCCTCAGGAGAGTCACGACATCCAAATGCTTGATTCTTCCTTTCGCGTCTGGATCATATTCACTCCATAATCTGTTAACATTTTAGAGATCATACCTAATATACACCGTTAAATTTTGGTAGTTTTAATCCCGTTCAGGGTCGATCTGGTACATGAAACACTATCGATTTGTAAAGATGAAATTAAAAAATAAAATACTTTTTTCTAAAACTCAAATGACAAAATATACGTATATTAACAAAAGAAACTTAAATATGTACTAAGTATTTATACTAAACCTATGTACATAAAAACTAAACTAAGAATATATACTAGACCTAACTATGTACAAATATAATACAAACCACCAAATACACTCAGGCGTCGAAGTATTACTCCAAACTCAAATTAGTATACGCATAAACGAAATTAATTTCTTTCTATTTATCGCTGTTCTTGACATACAGCTTGGTGACAGACAGACGGACAAACAGTGAAGTTTTAGTAATGGGGTCCCTTTTTACCCTTTGGTTACAGAACCCTAAAAAACTACTAAGAGATACAGGTCCTTACCTAACAAACTCGTCAAGATGATGGGGTCCCAAAATAGACCAGTCTCTGGTCAAGTAATCAAAGTTGTCCATGATGACAGCCACGAACAAGTTGATGATCTGGAAACACAAATGTCGACCTTATATTCATCCTTACACAGTTTTTTTTTTCATTTTTCATAGGCTCGCGTGATCACAAGCACACTTACCTAAACAATTTTAAATTGAGTGCCTATGGAACTAAAATATCATAATATATAATAACATTGAGAGCAGTGGTAGCCGAGTGATTACAGCTCCGTATTACGAGTTATAGGCCACGGGTTCAAAACCAGCCAGGCGCATTACTTTGTGTAAACATCGTGAGGAAACCGGCATGTCCTAGAACCAAAAATTCGAAGACTTGCGACATCCACCAACCCACACTTGTTTTTAGTGTATTACAGGCCTTTACACTCTTTTTTCGCAATGCCTTTTTGTCAAACATTGACTATAGACGGATTGGGAACAGTCCTTTTAACGTATCACGTACCTACCTTTTGTTTATTGTTGATAGACTCGCGCTTGACCACTATATCACCTGATGGAAAATGACGATGCGGTTGACTATGGAGCGATTCACTTCAGGCGAAAAACATCCACTATAGGACATATCCCCCCTCCCAAATGTCGCCTCAATAAACGGCCCTATACGTCTCGCATCCATCGGTTTCCCGCAACCTTTATCAGGTCATCGGTCCACCTTGTAGGAGGCCTTCCAACGCTACGCCTTCCGGTACGTGGTCGCCATTCCAGAACCTTTCGGCCCCAACGGCCATCCGTTCTGCGAGCAATGTGTCCTGCCCATTGCCACTTAAGTTTGGAGCGCGCTTACCTAGAAGTAACCTATTCACTCTTGACCTAATTTATGATAACTCCTGAAAGGCTGGTGTTCGAAAACTTACCAAGAATGTACAAAGCAGTGAGAACGAAATGAAGTAAGGGAACGCCATCCATACTCCGCAGTTTATAACTTCAGGGTCTGGCTCCGGTGAGGCGTCATACAGGCCCGACTTCATGCAACTTAGGGGCTCGTAGGGTCGCTCGTCCGTGTTCGGAGACAGCTCCATCATGATATCTTGCCATGCTTCTCCTGAAAAATTAGATGAGAGAAGTAAAGCTGTTTTCTGAGCTCGCCACGTTCTTTAATTGTTTTTTTTTTTGTACTGGTCTCTTATTAAGGTGTCGTCTTCTTAGCCGGAATTATCTGTGACGACTTTAATAGATTCAAATAAAAACTTAAAACAAAATTAAAACCCTAGTGACTACGCGCCAGTCACCCACTGCGGGTTTTTTTTGTAGGTGGGAAATCATCCAAAGATCTCTCCCGCTCTAAGACCGAGCGGGATGTCGTGTCAGACTTTTACTGATTAGAGTCTTCTCTTCTTTGCTTTCCAGGACCCCGGATTTAAACAACATAAAAACATGTCAATAGTAATAGACTAGTCCAATTCGTAATCAACGATTTCATCACTGCTTATATCAGGTAGAAGTCAAGTAGGTACTAATTTATATAAAATACATAAACAAATTAAATTAAATAAAAAATAAATAAAAAACAATATAACTGAATAGAAAGGTTCCATAATAAAACCAACCATATGTATAAACTAACGCAAAATCGCACATCGACGTCCCCGAGCAATAAGTCGGTAATCGCAAAATAATGTTTTCTGATTTTCCGCCTTATTGTCCAGTAATAAAGTCGATAATCGAAAAAAAAATTGCGATTATAGACTTATTGCTCGGGGACATCGACATGATAAATGAGTCTCACCTGTAGCAGATCTGAACAGCACCATGAGTGCTCCTCCAAACGTCTTGAAGTTATTATTGCTGTTAACCACATCACGATCCGGTAAAACTTTACCAAAAAGCTAAAAAAAAAAAAAAAAAACAATTGAATTAGGTATCAAACATAATGACAGTTGTGGCAAAAAAAAAAATGATAACATTTTCAACGTAACTATTCACAACCATTTATTTATTTGTATTGTCGTATTGTCATAGTCGCTTAACGACAAACATTTAAAAAATACAACTGAATTGATAACAACCTCCTTTTTTTGAAGCTGGTTAACAATAGTGGCTGATCCAGCAAATATTGTCCTGCCATTATCAACAAAAAAAAATTGGGTTTTAGGCTGGGACGGTATAAAATAGCCTACGACCTTCCAAATAATATATTAAAAAATTGATAAAAATCTTTCCGAGTTTCCGAGAAGCCGAAAGGAGTTTACATTCTTTTAGACATTCTTGTATGGTCCTTACCTGCATCCCAACAACAGCATAGATGAAGAACAGCAGCACAATCAACAGAGCTACATAAGGCAGAGCTTGAAACGACTTGATGAAGGTCCACAGAAGAGTCCTGATTCTCTCTCCTCTGGATAACAGCTTGATCAAACGCATAGCTCGGAACAGACGGAAGAATGTTATGTATTTGAGGAGGTTTGAACCCTGGAAAAAGGTATTAATATTATTATGTGGACCTTAAAGCAAAAAGAATAGAGGAAGCACTACCCTCACAAAATGGGATAGTTTCCTGTATCTTTCTGTATAGTATTTTATACTAATTAATACTTAGTCTAAAAATATTTTTTTTCTGAAAACAGCATCAAATAGTACATTTTGATACAAGTGCAGAAAGCCGAGAAAGATAAACAAATTAAGTACATTGACTTGGCTCGCGAGGTTGTCGACATGTGGGAAGTGGATTCGGCTATCATTGTACCGATAATCGTTTCAGCCAATGGCTTAATAGCCAAGAGCCTCGACCAACACCTTAGGAAGCTCTCGTTAGACGGCTGGATCAAGAACATGATTCAGAGAGCGGTACTTCTGGACACGGCTCGTATGGTCAGGAGGTTCCTTTCTCTGGAGCCCTGACCGCCGGTAGCTTGGACCCTGTTCCCGATACCGGTGGGACACTATTTTCGCTTTGTCATTGCGACCGAGGTCGAATACGCACGAGCCGTAGGCGAGTGTATTATGGAGCCGTGGGCTGCAGTGCCAAATTTGCACGTGTATCAATCAACGTTTTTCAATATAATAACAACTCGTGGTGATTGATGCGCGTCTCGTAGAAGTCGACGGGGGCCCAGCCTGATACGATAAATGTAATAAAATATTGACGGAGCGAGTACGCGCACTTTTCTGCAATAGTGCGGAAAACAGTCAATAGAGTGAAAAGTTAAAGTGCCTAAAAGCGGTGGGATAAGAGCCAGTTTTCGAGTATGTTAAAGATTATTTGTAAAATGAAGCAGTAATGAACAGTTCAAATATTGGTATGAGCAAAAGTGGGGGCGAGATGGAGACATCTCGCTATCTCTTTTCTACGCGCGTAACCTAACAGCGGTGACGTCACATTTTTGTTTATGACGTTTTTCTGATACTTGAATGTTCCTCCTTCCTCTAAATTTAAAAAGTTTTGAACTTCTTTAATTTTGAATGGTTTTGAAAAATACATTCAGGCCATTTTAAGAAATGGCATTACCGCTAAACGCATGATTATTCCATGATATCGTTAAATATAGCTGATCATAATAATATATATCGTAAAATAGTTACGTATGTTACCCACCGGTAGCCATAACACAGACACGATTTAATATAGTTTATTTTAATATAGTTAAACTTTTGTTCTCTTACCCCTTTCGCTTTGATGGTGCTCTGAGGTAATGGGATTCCATACTGCAACTAAAAAACATATAATTAATATTTATTCAAAAACAAAATACATATAGTTTTATTGCTTTAAAAACTAGTACATATTAGTTTATGATTGGAGTCTCCTTTCAAGCATGATTTTGCCTGTATTAGGAGAATCCGCTCCTTCATAGCTTTGGTTGTTTACCAAATATACACATATGTTAAATTTCGATCGTTTAAATCCCGGGGAGGGTCAATTCGGCACATGAAACACTATCGATTTGTAAAGATAAAATTAAAAAATGAAGTATTTTTTTAAAACTCGAATTAATTTACGAATATACGAAATTAATTTATTTAAGTAAACGTCAGCTGGGCGAGTTCAATGACCTGTAGGTAGGCAACGACTGACAACTATCTGCAAGGACATTGACCCGTTTACTTAAATAAATTGATTTCGAACATTCATAAATTAATTCAAGTTTTAGAAAAAAAATACTTATTTTTTATTATTTTATCTTTACAAATCGATAGTGTTTCACGTACATGTTTGACTGACCTGTTGGTCTATTGGTTAGTGGCCCTGACTGCTATGCCGGAGGTCGTGGGTTCGATTCCCACTCAGGACAAATGTTTGTGTGATGAGCACGATAATTTTTTCTGTGTCTGGGTGTAATTTATCTATAATATGTATGTACACGTATTTAGAAATATATAAGTATGTTTATCAGTTATCTAGTACCCATAACACAAGCTCTGCTGAGCTTGGGACTAGACGGCGTTGTGTGATAGTTGTGGAATATTATTTTTATTATTATTACCGAATTGACCCTCCAAGGGATGAAAACGATCAAAATTTAATGGTGTATAACGATATTACTTAATATTATAACACAGTTTTTTTTTAATTAATCAAAATTAACTTTAAAAATGGCTGCTTACTTCAGGCGGCGGTTTGTTCTCATTGACCTGTGTTACCACGATATCTATAATACTACCAACTACTAAGATGAAGTCGGTTGTATTCCATGCGTCTCCGAAGTAATTCTGAAAATAAAATTATAAGTTGTCAGCAACATTCAGCTTCATTTGGGCAGATTTTTCTCCTGTCCATACTTCGGGTCTAAGCTCTTTAACGCCAGTATTTATAAAGAAGTAATTACTAGTTACTAAGTAATTTCTCTAAATGTAAATCGCGAAAAAAAACATCCAAACTCAGTACATTTTGATTAGTTTGACCCGCAGATTTATTTTCGCGATTTCAGGTTTGGTCCCATAGTAAAAGTTGTTTGTTATCATGACTACAATCATGTGTTTAAGTATCAGTCACTAATTACCAGTCACCCTATATATCTTACCTTGAATCTAAATGCAGCAAGCTTGAACACAAATTCCAGCATGAATACAGTAGTCAACAGCATATTGATATAATCAAGAATCTGTAAAAGAGAATATTTTTTTAGATAAAATATTTATATGAAACATAGAGAAGACTCTAACGTGAAGTTGGCTTCGGCCCATAAGCCTGTCAAATGTCTCAAAACCCGAGGGTTTCGAGAAATGTCGAGAAGTTAATAGTAGACTATATACTAGGGTGTCAATGTCTTAAAGTCGCGGGCCGCATGTTCGATTATAAAATTAACTCCCGAGCACAGCGAAGGAATTCATATAGAAACCTGAGTGAAGTGAGGAATTCAAGCCGTTCAAGACAAAAACAGTTTTACCCACGTGTTAGATACTTTGCTTTTTACACCTCTTGTGGGGTAATTAAAAAACATATCGAAACAGGCACATAGGCGGCCACGTCATCGTTTACCATCAGGTGAGATGTGCATAAAAAAAATATAAATAAGAGAAAATATATATATATATATATATAATTATTATTTACAAGTTAATGTTAACTATCACTGGATATCTTAAGGATTTAAAAAAAACAAAATCCACTACTAAATTAAACTACAGTTTTAGTTTTCTATAAATAAAACCCGCGCTCTTTTTTCTTTTTTAGAGACACATCAGTAACCACTTTTTACCCGACTGCGCCAGAAGGAGGGTTATGTTTTTCGAGAGTATGTATGTATGTATGTATGTATGTATGTATAATTGTTTGGCACGCTCTGCAGCCTGAACGGCTCGATGGATTTTAGCTTGAGAGATGTCGTTAGATTCGTATTTACTGTGAGAGTGACACTGGGTATATCAAAATAAAAAAAAAAACAAAATGGCGAATTTTTGGCGCCAAATTCAAATATTTGGCACGCTCTGTGGCCTGAACGGCTCAATGGATTTTAGTTTGCGAGGTGTCGTTAGATTTGTAATTACTGTGAAAGTGATATCGTAAAAAAATTAAACTAAAAAAGTAAAAAATAAAAAATGGTAATTTAAAAAACTAAAAAACCCGACTGCTTTTCTGAGTATTCATAAAAAAGCCCTAAAACAAGAAAGTCGTTGTAGCAGTCGGGACCCATTCTAGAAAGTCAGCCGTCTAGTCAGTAGATCTATGATGTAATGGGTCCCGACTGCTACAACGACTTTCTTGTTTTAGGGCTTTTTTATGAATACTCAGAAAAGCAGTCGGGTTTTTTAGTTTTTTAAATTACCATTTTTTTTATGTTTTTTTTTTGTTAGTGTCAGATTTATTTTTGAATAAACTCGTTTCACTGCAAATTACAAGTAAATTAAATAAAAACAACAAACCCTCTTATACTCTGGCGAGGCACCATGGAACTTCATCATGAGGGCCACTGTGTTGAGAACAATGAAGAAGAAGATGAAGTACTCGAACCTCTGTGACGTGACGAACCACCAGGTCTTGTACTGGATCCTATGCTTTGGGATGTATCTGGAAAAAATTGAAACATTGGTGTTAAATATCAATGTTGCTATGGTTATGCTAGTGATATTTTATATAAGTTACCACATTTAAAAAAAGAAGTTAATATCGTCATTCTTCTTGAAAGTCAATATTTTAGAGCAGGCATTTTACATCACATAAGCACAAAACATAATTGGCCTTATCACGTTCCCACTGCTGGAACTCACACCGCAATATATGACGCGAGTCAAGTGCGGATTGACGGATATCCTATGTCTTCGATTTTTTGGTTCTAGGACATGCCTGTTTCCTCACGATGTTTTCCTTCACCCCGCAACCAACAACTTGTAAGCCGGGACAGTGACCACGGGGCCAGAGTCCTATCATGGTGTCTGCAGTCATTTATCTATACATAGACTTACTGATTACTGATTCTCGTGATGTATCTAATTCACTTTCGACCAATGTGTCGGTTACTATTTTGATTGATTTATTGATTAAGCGATTTTACTTTTCCACTGTCGATATCAGATGATAGATGACATGAACACATACCATAGGACTTAGGAACTTACTCAGTCGGTATTCAAGTAGATTCCTGTATACCAGTTTATCTCCTAGTTCTTACCTTCTTACAGGTTTAGCCTTGAGTGCAAACTCTATGCAGTTCCTCTGATTCTTATCCAGTTCACAATCCTTGAACTCCTGTTCTCCCTCCTTCTGGAATGTTACTATGACGAAACCTACGAAGATGTTCACCTGAAAAATTAAATTTAAGATAGCCATGTGACCAGCAAAACATATCATCAGCCCTGTATTAGAAACTGTCTTACTCAAGCCGTAAAAGTCAGATAAGCATGTTCATAAAATCAGCTCTGAAATGTTTACATTCCTGGGACTCAGGCCTCCTCTCTAGTAGAGATTAATTATCAGTTGATTTAACCCTTACCACGAGTTCTTAACACGATTTATTTTACGACATAAACTGAACTGTTAAAGAGATGGAGCTATATAGGGTGTATAGCGTCCCTCTCTGTTGCTTGCTCGCCGGAAATATTAACACGTCATGGTAAAGCCTCTGACTTTTTAAAGAATGTTGATAGACTCACATCCTCATCACCTGATAATACACGACACTTACCATGAAGAACGCGATTACAATAATGTAACTGATATAGAAGAATGCAACAAGAGGTCTGGAGTTCTCTATAGGTCCATGTTTCTCTTCATTAGAATCCATGGATACAGACAGCAATCTGCAAAATGAAATTGTTAGTTCAGATTTTTTAGGGTGAGCTATGAAAATACCTTGTACAATCACTCGACTCAAAATACTCCTAAATCACTTCAAACAAACTCAAGTTTTTTTTTTTAATCATACTGGCAGAAAATGCAGTAAAGCAAATAAGTAATTCTTTGTAGTATTTAGTAATTAAATGATTTAGAACGTTATAATATAAGTGTGTAATGTTGGTCATTACCGCTGAGGCTGTATTTAGAGAGCCGTGGACGGTAATCATCAATACTCACGCATATCATACGAAAATTTCAATGCACTTGTGTAGAAAAATAATTCAATTAACCTCAACATTATTTAAAAAAAAGTTATTTCTGTGTAAGTGTGTAGATAATATTTTAATGGTAGAGTGAGCCCTGGTACCTGGTCATCCATAATACAAATTTAATCTTACGATGTGGTAACGATACCGCGTTCCTAAACCTGTTTCGTATTTTCGCGCATTACAATAAAATTGTGGCGGGGGTGAGCACGCGCACTTTTCTGCACTAGTGCGAAAAACTGTCAATTGCGTGTCTAAAAACGGTGGAATAAGATATTTGTCGGGTCGGATTCGGATCGGACGTAGTACGAAACCATTCTTAATATGGAAAAAATGTAAATCATTTCTCACTTACCCTGGCCACCCTTCAAAGGTGGACACTGTGAAAAGCGTCAGCATTCCATTAAGCACATCGTCGAAGTTAAATTTGTTCCTGATCCACAACCGATTATTGATCACACGCTTCCCATTGTTGTATATTAAATACGTTCCACTGAAATATGAAAAAAAAAATGCTGTAATATCTTCCTCTTTGAGTGCATTGGCCATTCTGGCAAGACCAGAAATGGTGGGACAAGCTGAAAGAAGTCCTTCAACAAAAACTCGTAAGCTTTTAGCGATAAGATCCTCCATTGTTACACCCCCACCTAACCATATTTTATAGTACGCGGCAAATAAGTTAAACCATTTGCTATTTTTTTTACTGGATGAAAATCACCCAATAACATCTTCCGCCCTTGGGCGGAGCTGGAGATAGTGTTAGACTTTTACTGACTAAAAAACCCATTTCTTCTTTGCCTTCGTTCCGGGGCCCTGGGGTTCTCCAACCCATGTTTCGAGTTTCGTAAATACTAAAAATAAGGCTGTATAATTTTTTTTACCATACTATTCTATACTGAGCTGCAAATCGATCTATCTACTCGTATTTTATTCTATTCTATCCACCCAAAGGGTGGACCAGGTGGTTGCAAACCAGTGTCCCGACAGAGGTGACCTTGCTAGTTTAAATCCGTGTAGACAGCAGTTGTAAACCTTGACCTTCAACGCCCTTGATTGGGAGGCGCGTTTTCCCAACCGCAGTGACTGATTTGCGAACGCGCTGGCACGTGGCTTACATCCATGTAGCCGTAACACAAATCAAACACACAAACCAAGCTTCAAACTCAGTATTATTTACTTGGAACGCTAGATTGCAACCAAGGTGGACTAAACGCCTTTTAATATATTATTATACTCACGCGCATTCATCTTCCGTCGTTTTCGTGATATCTGTACATCTATAGAATTTACCCTGGAATCATTAAAATAATTAAATAAAATCGTGAACGGATAAATATTTTTTGAACTGGCTCCTGACTTACCATATTCGTTTTTAGTTCAGGAGCTAGGCAATATTTTTTCAAGTTTTTTTTTTATATTACCTGTATTTTTCAATTGATTGAATTTAAGTAATGTGGGAGTTTTTTATTATTATTAAATATACATATTAAATCACCTGACCTCGCTTTCTACAAAACGCTTAGCCAAGCACATAGAACAAATACAAATTAGTACATTTCAAGTTATGACGTAGCTCGCACTAAATTATTTTATCAGCATAACTAACACTTATTTAATACTGGCAACCACACCATTTAACTGACTGCACAGAAAAGGAGAGTTATGATTTTTTTTAAATTATGGTTGTGAATAAATTTCAATTAGATTTAAGTTTAGGCTTGTCTTTGCAGCAAGATAAGAATAAAATATAAACGTGTATTTGTTAAAATGTGTTTTAAAATAAAAGTTAAAAGTATGGTTGACAGTTCAACAAATAGTTGAATTTAAAGATGACTAGCCTGAACTAATATTTTTATTATTACGAGTAACTTATACAATATATAACTGGAATAATGCACACCATTAAACCTCTTATAGTATATAAAAGAAAGAGAAGGCTATAATACTGTGGTCTCGGCGCACAGGGCCCACTTTTGGATGCACCGTCCGTCAGTCAAGCCATAGACTACTATTATAATCTCAGTCAAGCATTGACCGTTGCCGGAAGCGGTCGTGACAATTTTACAATCATAAATCAAGCACTAAAATTTTTATTTAAATGCATTTAGGTAGTGTTTTTAAGAAACAAATTATCCTAGCTGTTGTTTAGTAATAAAAAATAAAAAATATGGAAAACATCGCTCTACGCTGGTAGGGCATTGCATGAAGCAATCAAGATTTATCAAAATAGGTAATTTTTTAACCTAAAATAACTCTTGATTATTTTAGGATAAAAATTTACCTATTTTAAAAATAACTGAAATTGATTCAGTAACCGATTCAGGATGTGCAATTATTATCCATGTTATATGTTGTATAAATTATGTTGATATTAAAAGGAGAAAGACGAATATACGTACCGTCGTCTTCTGGTGGCTAAGATAAGAAATTGTGAGAAAATTCCATCTTGCTCCCACTTACCGAAAGCAAAAAGATATGAGTGAAAAAGAAAAAAAAAGATACATAAAAAATTACCTTAAACAACTGTATACCGACAACAGCGAACATAAATTGCAACATATGATTTATAATAAATATATTCCCAATAGACTTTATAGAAGCAAACACACACTTGACCACATACTAAAGCACGAATAATGCAAAAAATGTTAAAGCGGGCAAAACAGTAACGTTACCCAATCGCAGTGTATTTTTTTTTTGTAAATATTTTTTGTATAATATTTTTTCGCCCATTTGTCCCAATGTGCGTTTGTGTAGGTGTAGTAAGGCAAACCACGTTGTATAAAGTTGTGAAAAAAAAAACAGAATGCAAAAATAAATGTTAGGAAAAATACCACAAAAAACTGGGGGAAAAGTTCGCCTACTTACATCGCATTAGTCCTTGGTTTTACGGAAACAAAAAAAAACTTTATTCGCTTTTGTACAGACACGTCAGTGTCCTGTTCTGACAGTGACATTTCGAACAATAAAAAACGTAAACACAGTAATAAACCAAGTACCTCACTCATAGTTTTCGAGTGAAATGTCAAGGTAGGGCATTGTGCAACAGAAACACACCGAAGCACTTAATTTTGAGTCCAAAAAATCACAAAATTCGAAAAAAAAAACTTGACAAAAACATCACACAACACCTTTGGGCTAATTTAAATAGAAAAAAAAAACATAATGAAGCATGCAAGCTCCTAGATAGATAAAAAAAAAATCAAGAAAGAATTTTTTGGACCCACGGGCAGAAGCGAAAAAAAAAATTTGTTAGTAAACTAATTTTTTGTTTTGCACGTAAACAAGCCTCACACAGTAAAGAAACGAAATCAGATGATTTTGTATCACATATTTTTCGGAAAAATTAACTAGTGCAAGAATATTTTCCGAGTGCATAAGAATACTTACTTCCACAAGTTTATGTAAATTGTAAATAAATTGACCCAAAGGTGTCGCTCAATGAGTAAAAAAAATTGTAATGATATGTTTCAATTTTTTCTTCCTCCCTACCTTGAACATTTGCACTCCCATGACGGCAAACATGAACTGAAGAAGGTTTGTCACCAACAAAATGTTGCCAATTGTCTTAATAGCGACGATCACACATTGAACTACGTGCTAAAAATTGATAAAAAAGTATTTGAACATCTCTCTGACTATAAATTGGGTAAAAGATATTTTAGAGTAAAAATTAAAAGGGAAACTAACCTTCAATCCTTTTGCTCTGTTGATTGCCCTCAAGGGCCTCAATACTCGGAAGACTCGCAAAATTTTAATAAAATTGACTGTATTTTTTGACCTGGCAAGAAAAGAAATGACATGTTACAACATGATAAACAAAATACGTCTTCAATATTATCCATATCCTATCTATCATAAAATTTTAGAGAATTTCGCATGTGTTATTATGAATTATGTGACAACATGATTTAAAAGAGTGGCCATGGAGTTTCTTGCACGTTCTTCTTTTTATAGATCTACGTTTTGGTATGTGCAATTTAGCTTCACTATTTTGACTGAGAATTTTTGAACATTTAAAATTGCCTGTATATATGGTTTATTTGAAGTTTTTGATTTTATTTCACTTTGCATTACAATTCCTTCCCGTGACTTTGTCCTTTAATTATCGAGATATCTAAGTTGTTCTTCTTTAGACTATTTTCTTGACTAAATATATTTATACATCTTGTGCGATATGGTATATGTGCCACATTTTGCTTTTGTGTTGTAATATCGTCTATGTCGTATGGATGCAGGATGAGTACTTTACAACAAGCAGTGCTAACACTTCTAGTTAACCCTTTGCTCGATAAAACTCTTGTTATTCCTTTTCCACACATGACTGTGTGTCCTCAACCACTGCTGCCTTTTTTGGCTAGACCTTATCCCATTTATTTTGGATCGGCCCTTCTTGTCTTTGGTTTGTATTGAACACGAATTTTGTACCATGTCTATATTGAGATGAGCTACTTTATGGTCTACTTAGACTTTTGGACCGTCATCAGCCAGGTGAAGGGTAGTCTTCCACGCAAGGGCATCGTCATAGGCAATTTAAGGGCAAGCTTGAACTGCCACTACTACTATACCATCATCTTGGCCATACTGTAGACGCTTCTTTTTAACTTTATCGACTATCAGGGCAACTTTAAAATTTCCTCTTAAATATTCTTTACGGATTTTATCTAGTAGTGCAACTTCTTTAACCAGCGAAAGATAACAAAATTTAAGTTCAAAATAAAGTAAACCCTGCTACAGACTTATTTTGAAATCAAACTTGATGCAAATTAAAACGTTTTAGGAACACAATTTCATCGTATATAAAGCTGAGGAGTGGAACTCTCTGTCGGAATCTGTGTTTCCTCATAGCTACAACCTGCGGTTCTTTAAGTAAAAAATGGACTGGTTACTTCTAGGTAAGCGTGTTCTACCATCTACTACATCGTCGCTTTCCGTCAGATGATCGATCGACAATCGTGATGGACTGCTATGTAACAGTCAAGTTATCAAAAACAAAAAAAATCTCAAAGATTATTTACTCTGAATTCATGAATGTTCTAAGAGTGCATGAAAATTCCACTCACCCATCCAAAGATATCAAAGACACGATGACGACAAGCAGATCCAGAAGATTGAAGGCAGATCTACAGAAGGCATCTTTATGGAAGATGAAGCCGTAAGTGATGACCTTCAGGAAGAGCTCCAAGGTGAACACGGTGGTGAAGAAATAGTCAATTTTGCGCAGAATCTGGAAGTTAATAGATAGAAATTGTAGGATCAAAATGGTGAACAAACAAATTAGAAGTAATAATCCTGAAAATTTTACATAAAAATTAATAATAATGATATTTTCGACCGAATTCCGGTTACGGTGGCCAAAGAAGATATGTTTGTGCACACACATAATACACAGTTGAATAGTCTTCCGAGCATGGCCACCACTCCAGAACCTTTCGTACCCATCGACCATTTGTTCTATGCCGTCACGTCAATTTAGCGATTTTTCGGACTACGTCGGCGACCTTAGTTCCCTCTTGCGGATATCTTCATTTCTGATGTGATCAAGCTCGGAAACTCCTGCTGGGGAACTTTATACCTTCTGATGAGACCTATCGTTTGCAAACACATTTCAGTGCCGTATGTCATCACCGGTCATAGACTTTTGTCTTAAGACACTGTGGTATGGACAAGAAGATACCGTGCAGCTTCACGAATACTGCTCAACCGAGTTTGTTTCAACGATTGACCTATTTCTCGAAGTCAAACAGACAGAATCTCATTCAAAATCCACAAAATCAAGTATTCAGCGTTCCTAAAAAAGATTTTCTTAGAAAAAAATATATGAAATCTTACCTCAGTCTGGTATTCACTATCTTTGGTGCCCACAGGGTCTTCCATCGCCAACATGAGAGACGACGCCAAAATACACAGCAAGATCATATTCTTGAACCACGAATTCTTCTGGATTTTGTAACAGGTCACTCGGAACCTAGAAAAGGAATAATAATATATGAAAAATTCAAGAAAAAATAGATCAAAACTAGGAAATAGTTGCAAGCCTTTCTACCATCGGATAACCCGACGTACGGCAAGTGTTACACCTCTGGGGTTCGGACCTTGAAACGAAACATCGCCATCAGAAAACCTGGACTCGAAACTCGCACATCTATAGTGTCATCACAGTCGCAAACCTACAGTCACTGATAGACAAGGACAGAGATAAGCGCCGGCGCTGTCGTGCGAGCGAAATCGTATTATCAAAATTAGGAGACGGGGCCTAATTTCTGTGGTCTACGCCCGAGAGGCGAGTCATCTATCTTCCTGTTTTTATTTAATCTAAGGCTCGAACTAATCGTTTCACCTCGTCTTTTATACCGTTTTTCATAAACTTAGAATCTGATTTTTTCAAAGTTTTAATTTCAACTCGATAACTCCACGTGTTCTCGTAATAAAGGGCCTTGACAGATAGACGGACAATACAGTGATCCTACAAGGATACCGTATTTTTCTTTAAGGTAAGCAACCCTAAAGAAAAGGAATCAGCACAGTATCGCAGCATTAAATCAGTGGTTGGCAACTGACTAACTACAAAACAATATACTCCGTAAAAACTGTATGCTTCGAAAGTACTCCTTATGGCAAGTTGTCCTGGCCGTGAGAAAACCACCACTAAAATTTCAGATTATGTGTAATGTATATAAAAGTCAGATTTCATTTGCTTTGTACCAGTTGGTATGGGAGAAGATGAAGAAACTGCTTGCTTCAGGGATAGGTTTGTCTTCACTCTTTATTGGAACGTCAGACAGGCGTCGAGGTCGTGCGGTCATGGCTTTTAACTGGTGCTTCGGTGAATCTTCATTCTTTATGTCTCCTGGAAGAAAGACAAATGACAAATGACAAATATTATTAAAGCATGGCATAATCAGCCTTATAATGTGCTCACTGCTCGGACTCAGGCCTCTTCTCTAGGAGAGAGAATGTGCTGTGATTCACCACGCGAGCCCTTGGCGTTGATGGATGCCACATATCTTCGAGTTTTTGATTCTAAAATATGCCAGTTTCATCACATTCGTTTTGAGAGCAGAATAGAAATGACAAATAGCATAAATGTTTGAAACAATATCGGCGGTGTAGTGTGCGGAAATACGAGAGCATTCCTGTTCCTTTACTCTCATAATTCGACATGACTGAGAAGAGATGAGAATAATGACATCGGCTTTCAAACGACTTTTTTGAAACTCCAGGTCTTTACTAACGTTCGGGATTAAAACTTAGCAACCTTCGTTTCATTCGGAATTGAACATGCTGCCTGCAATTTATAGACACTGTTTTATCCCCTAGTTACATAATCTACTATTACCGGACCATTAGCACTTGAGTGTTTGTCACACTACTTGTGTGTACTTGTGTGTACTCTACAAGCAACATTTTACCTTTATGCTGTTTTAATTTTGTGATCAAATCTGAAATTTTTTAGAACTCGTAAATCATTTAAATGCTTCCTATTTGCAGGCATTGTATCTTTACCTCTTTGTTTTGTATACAGTCTGAGAGTGGGGCGCTTTAGGTCCTGTAATCCTCTTAAAGAGGCCGTTTTTCATCCTCATACCACTCAGCTGTACACCGTTCATAGCTTTACTATGCATACTCGCACCACGCAAGCTCTGAAAAAAAAGTACCTCAACTCTACTCACCATTTTGTATTTTCTCGTTTCCAACTAGATTATCGTTTGCTTCATCACCTTCTCCTTGACCCTGAGCTTGTTCCTCAACGTCTTCCTCTGAACCCGTCTCCTCATATTCATGGTCTGACCTATAAGCATATTCACCGTAATGAATCCATAGTACCCAAAATCAGGAGATCTATCATTGGCCAGACAGATAGGTTGATACGTATTAGAATATACTTTACTAAGTACATCATCTGAGTTATAAATACATTTAAAACCATTTAATATAGTAAATTTTGATACAAGTGCAGAAAGTTTGTCATTGCAACCGGTGCGGGATTAGCCTGAGATTTAAATGTGCTGCAGTGACAAATTTTCACGTGTATCAAACGACGATTTTCAATACACGTACTAAGATATTAATAAAGTTGTGTTTCCTTACCTGGGTACCCTCTTATATTTCTTATAAGGCCGGCTGTTAGTAACAAGTAAATTCAACGTAGTTAGATATAATTAGGTACATTAAATAAAGTTATCAAAATGGGGCGTCTTAAAATTAGACGCAAAGTGCGGCTGCAGCGCTGCTTCCATATAAATATAATATGCGTGGCCACAGCAAGGGTATTGTACGGCAGTCGCGCTGCCATCACGTGGCACTTTGCGGCAAATTTGAAGGAGCCTTTAAATATCAAAATAAAGCAGAATGTAATTGAACATTGAAGTTGATAGTTATCAATGGCATAACATAGCACAAACAGCCTTTTAATGTTCCCACTGGTTTTTTTTTTTTTTTTTTTTTTTGTGGTAGGTAAAAATCATCCAATGACGAATCCCGCCCTTGGGTGGGGCGGGAAACAGTGTCAGACTTTTACTGACTAAAAAACCTACCTTTCCATTCCTTGCCTTTATCCTGGGGCCTTTGGTGACAGTCTCACATAACCTTTGGCCCCAGTAGGCTTCGGCCCTGCTGGACCCCTACAGTATGCTGACAACTCCTTGAGGCGCGCGGGAACGGTGCGCGCCGTAGACGACCTGAGCTCGGACCGGTCTGTTACCGGACGGACGGACAGCGAGCTACCCATTGCCCACCGTCCGCGAGCCCGCGCCTACGGTGGCCGGAAATTGGGATCGGAAACCCGGCGGCGGCGGCGGCGTGTCCGCCTTTGCCTAAGGCGGTCGGCCTCCTCCTTTACTAGCATTACTGCTTCGCAGAAGGAGGCGACCGCCTGCCACTCCTCCTCGCTCCGGAGCATGGCTTGAACCAAGCCCCGGCGCGAGAGATCGCCGCCGATCGCCCCCACGAGGACACGGCGCTGCTCTTCCCAAGCGGGGCACACCTCGACTGTGTGCTCCACCGTGTCCACCGGGCGGTCCGCACAGTGGCGACACCCGGGCGTCGTCTCCGCACGAATCTTGTACAGGTACGGACCGAACTTGCCGTGCTCGGTCAGCACCTGCGCCAAACGGAAGGTGACGACGCCGTGGGGCCTTTCCAGCCACGCCTCAAAGAGGGGCCTTACCGCCTCGATCGTGGCGTGCCCAGCACGAGGTTGCGACAATCGCTCTCGCCATTTCACCATGAGATCCCGCCGGAGCTCTGTCCGCCATGCCGCGACTTGTCGCGGCAGCGGAGTTTCGCCCCGACGTTGCATCTCCACGCGTAAGTCATGCATGTGTGCAAGGACTGTTGCCTCCAAATCCCACGGTGGTAGGCCAGCAAGGAGGCTCGCCGCTTCGCAGGACACCGTACGGTATCCGCGGATCATCCGGATGGCCATGACCCTCTGGCAGGCGGTTAGCCGGGCCGCCACTCGCTTCCGTAGCGATGGCGCCCACACCGGCGCACCGTAAAGGGCCATGGACCGAACGATGCCTGCGTAGAGCCTCCGGCAGGAGGCGTCTGGACCCCCTAGGTTCGGCAGGAGCCGCTTGAGCGCAGCCCCAGTCGCATTCAACCTGGGAGCCAGACGTCGGAAGTGCTCCTTGAAGTTCCACCGGCTGTCGAGGACGAGTCCCAGGTACTTCATCGTCGACCCGACGCCGATGTGAACTCCTCCTACCGTTAATTGGGAGCCCGGAGGTGGCGCGCTCCGAGGGCCGTGAAAACACATGGCCTCGGACTTGTGCAATGCCACCTCGAGTCCCAACTGCTGTATCCTCTCCACGACTGTCGCAACCCCGCGCGTCGCTAGTTCGACCGCCGCCTGGTACGACCGTCCCCGCGCCAGGACCAGCGTGTCGTCTGCGTAACAGACCACGCTGACCCCGTCGGGGAGGTCGGCGCGCAGCACGTAGTCGTACCCGATGTTCCACAAGGGCGGCCCTAGTACCGATCCCTGCGGAACACCGCACGACATCTCTCGCCGTTTCAGCTCCCCCTGATGACCGGGGTAGATGATGAACCTGTCCGACAGGTAGGCCTCGATCACCCGACAGAGGTAGTCGGGCACCCGGTGGTACCGGAGTGCCCTACCAATGCAACTCCAGGGCAGGGAGTTGAAGGCGTTGGCGATGTCCAGAGACACCGCCAAGACACACCTGCCCCGGGACACCGCATCCCCCGTCGTGAGGGCTCGCACGCGCATGATGGCGTCCACAGTGGAGCGCCTCCTGCGAAATCCGAACTGGCCGTCCGCAAGGTCCGGCCCCTTCCGTGCCAGATGCACGACGAGGCGGTCTGCAATTACTCTTTCAAAGAGCTTGCCCACCTCGTCGAGCAGCACAATGGGCCGATACGCGGACGGAGAGTCCGCGGGGCGCCCCGGCTTCGCGATAAGGACCAGTTTCCCCGTCTTCCAGCGACGCGGGAACTGGCCCCTCTCCATGCATGCGCTAAAGAGCCCTCTCAGTCGAGACCCGAGTTCCTCCATGGCCAGGACCCAGGCTTTTCCAGGCAAGCCATCGGGTCCTGGGGCGGTGTTCTTGGCACTCAGCCTTCGCACCGCCACTCTCATCTCCACCTCGGTCACCTCTGGAGCATTGTTGCCGTCGTTGCCGTCGTGGTCCGCATCGGACACCGCTGCTGGTGGCGGAGCCATAGGCGGGGGAGTATGCTCCCCTCGCGTAGGGAACAGAGCGCTCACCACACCCTCCACGAGCTGGGGCCGGAGACTCTGAGTCAGCGGGGGAGCCCATGGGCGGAGTTTTTCCATCACCATTTTGTATGGGCGTCCCCACGGATCGACGTTCAGAGACTCCAGCCACACGGTGCGGGCCTCGAGTTTGGCCCGCTTTATCTCCGCTCGGAGGGTGCGCTTTGCAGCTCTGTATCCCTCATACAGCTCCGCCTCTATGGCCTCCGCACCCGGTGGACGGGTGCGGCGCCTGCGGTGTCTAGTATACCGGCGTCGCGCAGCATTGCACGCATCGCGCAGTGCTGCAATCTCTGGCGACCACCAGTGTACTTGGCGCCGGGCACGTCCTGGCCGGACTCGGGGCATGGCCGCGTCGCATATTTGCGACATGGCCACCTGGAACCAGTCCGCCTCGACGTCGATGTCGACAGGCCTGTCCGGTGCTTGCACCCAGGCCTGTACCATCGCGGCTTCCTGGAGCAGGTCCCTGTCCAGCTGCCTCAGCGCCCAACGCGGACCACACGGGGTCCGTCGGACCGGCGCGGTCGAGGTCTGGGCGGAGACGTCAAACCGGATATACCGGTGGTCGGAGTACGTCTCCACCTCCTCTATGACGCGCCAGTCGACGACGCGCGGTGCCAGTGCAGGGCTGGCGAACGTAACGTCCACCACCGACTCGCCCTGCATCCGCACACACGTGGGGACAGAACCCCGGTTTTGGACGAGTAGGCCCTGTCCTAGAGCCCATTCTTCAACCCTTCGACCCCGCTGGTTCGTGAACCGGGAACCCCAAGCCTCGTTCCAGGCATTGAAGTCCCCGCAAACGACCACGGGGAGGCTGGAGTCAAACCCAGCAACGACGGCATCCAGCTCCAAAAGGGAGCTATCCAATTCGGCGAGAGATCTGTTCGGGGACAGGTAGACGCCTACCACCACTATGTCCCCGAACCGTGCTGCCACGCAACCCCGGCCTTTCTTGACGGCTTCGAGTGCCGGGGTACCGGCGGCGGCCGACGAAATTAGTGTCACCGAGCCGCTCAGGTCCTGAACCCAGTCGGCTCTGGGCAGGACAAAGTGCGGCTCGGAGACAACGGCGATGTTGATCGACCACTGCGCCATGCTCTGGAGCAACAGATCCTGAGCGGGGGCGCAGTGGTTGATATTCGCCTGGAGGAGACGTAATGGAGCCGTTATTGACAGTCCATTACAGTCTCCTCCCGTGCCCTCTGCGAGGGTCCTGCCGCGGTGGTAGCGGCGGCGGCGTCTGCGGAGGCGATGGCGGCGGCAGCCAGCTGGGCAGCCGCGGCGGTGAGAATCTTCGCAGGGACGGGCCTTGGCACCTTGCCCTTGGCCTTGGCAGGGGGATCGCAGGTCCTGCTCCCAGCCCGGTGGTCGGCCGGCTTGCCCGCCGCCGCACATGCGTAGCAGTGCGGGGCTGCGTTGCAAGTTTCGGCCTTGTGGCCGGACTGACCGCACTGGAAGCAGTGGTCACTGCGATCTTCCTCCGCTGCGCAACAGACCCCCACGTGGTGCCCCACGTGGCAGCGGTAACAGCGCAGCGGTCTAGGCTCCAGCAGCTTAACTCGCGCGGAGACCCAGCCTACCAAGAGCCGTTGGCCCTCCCCTGTGATGATCCTGGCCGCTGACACGGGGCAGTTCACCGTCACTGCCCCCATGCCCGTGCCGTCAGCACGGATGGCGCCCGCCCGGACCTGGTCGGTAAGGCACCCCCCCGTCCTGGCGACAGCGGCCACGACTTCCTCGGCCGTCACGGAATCGTCCAGGCCCATAATGCGCATGTCGACGCATCTTGTGGGCCTGGACACCCGGGCCTCCTCCGCACCCAAGGTCGCCTTGATTTTTTCCGCCAGGGCGTCTGCGGTGGGGCCGCTGTTGGCCCCGGGGACCTCCAGCATCAGGGCACCGGTCGCGGTATGCCGCATCCGGAAGCCCCCGGTGATCCCGAACTCGTTTAGGTCCACCGCCTGCCTCGCCTTACGGATGACCTGGCCGTAGGTCGCACCCTTTTTCGCTGCCTCCGGCTGCAGTGTTATCACTACAGCCGTGGAGCGCGGGGCGCGAATCCCAGCCATCCGTTTTCGCCGCTGCCGCCGCTGGCGTTTTTTAGCGGCCCGATTCGCCTTTCCTGCCTGTTTCTTGGCTCCGGCCACTTGCCATTCGGCTTCGGCCGGAGATTCCGCAGGCTGGGGAGGCGGCATAGGCCGCCTATTAGCCACCACGGTAGGGGCTCCTGCCGCCTTAGGGGCCGGTGCCGCCTTGCCCTTCTTGGGGGGAGCCGCAGGGGTTGGCTTCCCCTGCTGCTGTCTTTTGCCTTGCGGGGCAGACACAGCGGGGCTCGACACCACGGCCCCGCGCCTAGTCTGCCCAATGTTCCCACTGGTGGGAATCACGCCTCTTCTTTAGAAGGAAGGCAGTGCAGATTGGTGGCTATTACTTTATGTTTTCAAATTTTCGGCTCCTTCACCGTATTGAGAGCAGTGGCGATGAAATAAATTGCACAAAGTAATGCGCCTGGCTGGGTTTAAACACACAACCACTGCTCCCGAGTGTTGCGACCGTCCATGTCACTACCTTCACCAATCCGTACAGCCATGTGGGTCCATACGATGGATTAAGGCCCAGTCCGTCTTTTGGAGAAGGGGCCTGAGTCCCAACAGTGAGAACATTATAAAGCTGATTATGCATATTATGAACATTCAGAATCGAGTGGATCTTGAGTCAATAATTTATCTAAGTTCAATAAACTGGAATATCCAATTTTAGCATATAGTATTTCTTTGGCTAAATAGCACTCAGATACTAAAAACAAATTAAAAATGTTGATATTAGCGACATCTACACGACCACACTC
The DNA here is from genome assembly GCA_958295575.1 of Leucania comma. Classification (NCBI taxonomy): domain Eukaryota; kingdom Metazoa; phylum Arthropoda; class Insecta; order Lepidoptera; family Noctuidae; genus Leucania; species Leucania comma. The sequence goes on from OY282488.1 coordinate 2,450,882, forward strand.
ACGCCCTTAGCTTTTACTTCAATGTATTGAGCTAAGACCTACCCTTCAGTGGAATATCCCTCCTCTTCATTAACGTATTCGTCATTAGTCTCGCCTCTCTCTTCATCCAGTTGAGGATTACCTGCCTCTGTATTTTCTGCTGCTTCTGCCTAGTAACAGATATGAAAGACAAAATAAAAATCATTAAAAATTGCTGAGCATTGCCAAATTAGACGTCTAATATTTTTACAGGTTAAATGCAAAAGACCCAAAACTCTTTTTTAGTTAGCCTATATATTTGTCCACTGCAGGACAAAAGCCTCTCCTATCCTCTCCTCTCCTCTCTCCAAAAGCTAGTTGATATGGAAGTGTAGTATGAGGAGAATGGATAAAGTGAGAAATGAGAACATTCAAAGAAGTTTGAAAGTAGCGCCAGTGACTGAAAAGTTGAAAGGGGATCATTTTTCTTGGTATAAAACTATGTAAAGAGAAGAAATAAAACGCATGTTACTAAATGACTTATGAGTATACATGTAAATGGATGGCGAGAAGGAGGGAGGCCAAAGAAAAGATGCTTGGGTTGTGGGAGAAGTGATATAAAAGGGAATTAGTGATAGCCTGCCGGATGACAGGGCAGAATGGAAGAATAAAAAGTGTTGTGCCGACATCAAATAAAACGAGACAAGTACAGGAAAATGATGATGAGGACAAAAATCACCCCAAATTCATCTTAGAAGTATTCTTTTCTTGAGCCAGCTCTTGCGGTAGTCTCACGACTCACACCACATTTTTTAATGATTATAAAACAGTGCTTGACTGCAATCCCACCTGATCGTAAGCAGTAATGCAATCTTTGATGGTGAGGCGCACTAGTTTATTAAGAGCTTATTCAATGTAGGCTTGAAGACACCTAAATTATAATCGTTAATTGTTTTCTTTTTTCTAATCATTACGGTCTCACTGCTGGGCAGAACCTACCTAAACTCTTTCCAGACATTTTTACTCATCAAAAGAATTACGTAACTAAATCAACTTACATCTTTTTCTTTCTGTATTTCATCCATTTCATCTGCATCACCTAAATTGTCGACAGCGATAGCCAAGAACACGTTTAGTAAGATGTCTGTAACGGTAAAGCTAAGGAAATCAATGTTTTTCTGGACGAAATCATAAGTATGAAGATCGTAAAGCAACATTAGTACATTTTCATACCAGTGAATAAAATTCATCATTGTAATCGAGGCAGAATTTGCCCGAGCCACAGGCGAGGGTGCTATGGAGCCGAGTAGGTACTGCAGTGAAAATTTCCACGTATATAAAATTTTTCAATACACTTACGAGGACTGCCTGATGACTCGTTTAGGTCGCTTACTATCCAGCTTGCCATGATGAATACAATAAACTGTGGCGGGAGCAAGTTCGCACACCATTCCGCACTATTTATATTAGCTTCTGCCTTTCTTGCTGTTTCTCTATACAAACTTTGGACCCCTGTTTCATCCCCTTAGGGGTGAATTATGGAAAATCTTCTGTAGTGCTCGCCTACGTCATAAAACTTTATGGCAAGATTTCACGTTTCTAGTCCCAGGAGTTTCGACTGTATGTTGATATGTCAGTCAGTCAGATTCTCCTTTTACATAATAGATTATCCTGAACTCCAAAGATACGACACAAATATCAATAGTCTAATATAATTAAATATATCATGATTTTTATGGTAGGTAAAATCATCAAATGACAAATCCCGCCCTTGGGTGGGGCAGGAGATAATGTCAGACTCTTACTGACTAAAACCTACCCTGTTCCATTCAATGCCTTCAATCCAGGGCCTCGGGGTTCATTTTCACCTAACCCTTGGCAAATATATCATGATGACGTTCTTGAAAAGGATACAGTTACCACAAATGAAGATGACGATGAAATATATGGAGGCTAACACGCCAGGAGTGCCGACACCTCCGTAAGCATTGATACCGTGGTACATGACGACGTTCCAATCTTCACCAGTCAATATCTAGAACAGAAATTGCAAAAATTTTATTAGGAACAGGGTTCAAGCTACTGATGGTTAGAGTCTTGAGAGAGGAATCTCCGAACAATATGCGCCGTGTCCAGGAGTACTGCCTTCTAAATCAAGCCTTGATCTAACTGCTTAACGAGAGCCTTCTCAGATGTTACGTTAGGTTAGGCTCTTGGATATAAAGTCATTGGCCGTTGCACAATGATTGCTGTGTCCACTTCCCACTATATCAACAACCTCTCGATATTATTGACTTATTAACAAAAAGATATTACAAAACAATTTTATGTGCATAGACTTAATTTTTTTATTGTTGTATTTCACAGTTGTATTTCTTTAATTGCCAACAATAAAGTGTATAATAAGTAAATAAATAATAAATATAATTATGATAAAATTCGTTCTATACAAAATTTGCTTAGTCCTTAATAATTTAGTTAACTTTCCTGAACATGACGTATCACTACTAAGCCGCATGTATTCAATCGAATACTTACTAAACATTAGTTCGAATTGGTTCAATTACTGTTTCCTTTTGCACTGCATTACGTATTATCTAGTTTTGTTTAATTATAGCATCATTGTAATTTATTTTTTTCACTCTAGAGATCAACAAGCTCTTCATAATTAATTAAATGTGAAAAAATGTTATTGCTTAATGTTTGATTTTGTAAATTGTTATTTTACGTGCCAAATAAGCTGAATAATGATGAAAACTGGCCCCCACTGTGCCGCACTTTGATTGAGGCCCGAAAATCTGTTACCCCATTGAAGGTCAATCGCCATTATAGTTCAAGTTATATGCTACATACTTTAATATCTTATCCTTTCCTATAACAATAAAAATAAAAAAAAATCTACTTTTTACCTGAAACATAGTCAGCACCGCTTGCCAGAAAGAGTCAAAGTTGTGTCTCTCTTTCTCCTCTTCAGCTTCATAGTCAAATTTCCCTCCAAACACTTGCATGCCGAGCAGAGCGAAGATCATGATAAACAAGAAGAGTAGCAGAAGTAAAGAGAAGATGGACTGGATGGAGTTGAGAAGAGATGTCACCAAGTTGGAGAGGGAGCGCCAGTACCTGTAAAGAAGAACGACTAAGTACAATCTGTGGATAATAATTGAGTATGTAAGAAAAATTTATCGTAATGTAAAGTAATCAGAACTAATTATTACCTTAGTAAATATATAGGAAACAATTTTTTAAATATCTTCATCAACAAACGTAATTATAAAGCTTAAAAACTGCTAATAAGAATAATAAGTTCGACTTGAAATTTGACGTCATAGTTCATCAGGCTCATACGGCTGCCATAGAAAACGGTATTTTCACGAGAGAAATAGATATCTTTATATAAAATTGTAATGTTTCGTCGTCTTACCAATATTAATATTTATTTCACTGTTAATATTCTACTAAGTATTTTCAATAGGTTTATAAATACGGATGTTAGTAAAGAAATATCAGTACTTACTTAGTGACTTTGAAGACTCGAAGCAAACGGACACATCTCAACACAGATATACCCAGCTGTGGGATGGTATTTTTAAGAGTGAGCGCCAGTTCCACAATGGAACAGAACATGACGAAGCAGTCGAAACGATTGAACAAGGACACGAAGTAACCCTGGAAGGAACAGAGATAATTGAGAATAAAGCAAGAATAGAAATACTTTTATTCAGGACAGCACTACGGTTACAAACACAAGATAAAAAAATAACAAAAGTATAGAATGCGCCGAGTGTGTCCCCACCGGGCGGGTAACCACCTCAGCATTAGCTGGACGTCAGATACCCAGCGCTGGTTTTCAGCTGGCACCCGCACGGACGTGGGTAAACAAAATATATGTATCATTGAATTAAATATTGTATACGATGACTATTTTGATAGCTTAGTAACCTCAAATACTTATAGCTAACACTGCGTTGATCGATGTAAGTGGGTGGCAAATAGATGGTGGAACGGTCCCTACCATAGTACAGGTTGCCGGAGGCTCTACGCAGGCATCGTTCGGTCCATGGCCCTTTACGGTGCGCCGGTGTGGGCGCCATCGCTACGGAAGCGAGTGGCGGCCCGGCTAACCGCCTGTCAGAGGGTCATGGCCATCCGGATGATCCGCGGATACCGTACGGTGTCCTGTGAAGCGGCGAGCCTCCTTGCTGGCCTACCACCGTGGGATTTGGAGGCAACAGTCCTTGCACACATGCATGATTTACGCGTGGAGATGCAACGTCGGGGCGAAACTCCGCTGCCGCGACAAGTCGCGGCATGGCGGACAGAGCTCCGGCGGGATCTCATGGTGAAATGGCGAGAGCGACTGTCGCAACCCCGTGCTGGGAACGCCACGATCGAGGCGGTAAGGCCCCTCTTTGAGGCGTGGCTGGAAAGGCCCCACGGCGTCGTCACCTTCCGTTTGGCGCAGGTGCTGACCGAACACGGCAAGTTCGGTCCGTACCTGTACAAGATTCGTGCGGTGACGACGCCCGGGTGTCGCCACTGTGCGGACCGCCCGGTGGACACGGTGGAGCACACAGTCGAGGTGTGCCCCGCTTGGGAAGAGCATCGCCGTGTCCTCGTGGGGGCGATCGGCGGCGATCTCTCGCGCCGGGGCTTGGTTCAAGCCATGCTCCGGAGTGAGGAGGAGTGGCAGGCGGTCGCCTCCTTTTGCGAAGCAGTAATGCTAGTAAAGGAGGAGGCCGACCGCATTAGGCAAAGGCGCACACGCCGCCGCCGCCGCCGGGTTTCCGATCCCAATTTCCGGCCACCGTAGGCGCGGGCTCGCGGACGGTGGGCAATGGGTAGCTCGCTGTCCGTCCGTCCGGTAACAGACCGGTCCGAGCTCAGGTCGTCTACGGCGCGCACCGTTCCCGCGCGCCTCAAGGAGTTGTCAGCAAACTGTAGGGGTCCAGCAGGGCCGAAGCCTACTGGGGCCAAAGGTTATGTGAGACTGTCACCAAAGGCCCCAGGATAAAGGCAAGGAATGGAAAGGTAGGTTTTTAGTCAGTAAAAGTCTGACACTATTTCCCGCCCCACCCGAGGGCGGGATTTGTCATTGGATGATTTCACCTACGTTAAAAAAAAAAAAAAAAAAAAAAAACCATAGTACAGGTTAGTCCTAGGATAGAATTGGGATTTATGCTTTCAACCGTTGCGAGCTGCATAAATGTATTTCAATTTCTATAAGTAGAACGTTTACGACTGTACTTTAAAGTTTAATAGAAATATTTGTATCTAATATAAAAGATTGTAAAGTGTGCGGGGGTTCTACTGCGTTTGATTTAACACGGTGTCATTTTTTTATTTATAAAATGACCAAAACGTTCTGGAAACCTGCCCTCTATGGATTTAACAATGGCGATTCCGCTGCAAGAGAAAAAGAAAGAAATATAGCTATACATGCCTAAGAGCACGATTTCTTTTTCATAGCGGATTCATGATTGTAGTAATACGTCATTTTAGGGAACAGAACTATCACTAAAACGGCATTTATTCCAGCTATTCTTGTAGAATATTAACCTTTCGAATACCGTAATTAGAGACAGAATTGAAAGAAATAGGTGTGTGGTCACCGGTGTCCTCTTAGGGCTTGAGAGTTTTATAGTCTTATTACCCAGCGCAGCGGCAGCTTTTGAAAAGTAATAAATAAAAAATGTTAGGCATAGGAGATGAATTGCACCTCCGTTTATGAATTTATAAATTCGTTTTCTGAGAGATAGTTTATTGCAGTTGCTTAAAACATCAATATGAGAAAAATCTGTTCTATAAATTAAGGCAAAATTCAATACGAAATTTGTGGAATGAGTCGAGATACGTACAGCAATGTTGTATCACGATTAATTCCACTTCGGTACATCCGAAGGGCGACAATCATGAAGATAATAAAATAAGTACTTACTTGAATACCCAGTGCATACATCTTCACCAACATTTCCATGGTGAAGAGCACCACGAATAAATAGTTCGCGTAGTTTTGAAAGTTGTCTAAATAGTGAGGCTGGCTGAAAATATCACAAAAATATTGATATTTAACTTAAAGTGAAAGCTTAAGCCCGGGCATGGCTAGATTCTCACTAGATGGCGCTGTAATCAACATTTTTAGTTTCAGTATGGCACTATACGTAAACCTTCACTTAAACATTCAAAATTAGATGGAATTTGGGCAATAATTAAACAAAATTTAATTTAATGAAATGTCCGATTTTAGAAAATATGATACCGACATCTATTGCCCCACTTAGGAACTAAAGTATGAAATTCTGCATCACGCCATTAAAGTTCTCCGCACCACTTGAACATATACCACACCAAACATATTATTTATCTGGTTGGAGGATCCTTCCTTTTCAATGGAGGTTTACGGGACTGTACTCCCTATTCCACGTTACTCTAAAATACCTAATTGACTTAATAATACTCATATACAAATACAATAAACTAAAAATACCTCAGTATTTTTATTTAGCGGCATCTATCATGTATATGATTAATCTCAAGGCCCGTTTTAGCGAAAGTATGGCGAAATAGATGGGTATAATTTGACTAATTTCGATAAAATGGAATGTCCGAAATCCGCTCTACTATATCTGTGACTTAATATTGTTTCAATTACAAATTTTGACTTCAGCGCCACCTAGCGGGAAAATGGCCACGAACAACCGAACATCCACCTACCGAAGGTTTTTTTTATGTTTACTTACTCAGGCATTATGAAAAATATTAAAATTACTATTCTGTGAAAATCTTAAGATTTAAGAAGAAATTAACTTAGAGATTTATAGCTCTTTTGAAGTAAGCTCTAAGTTCATGTTTTCAAGGTGTACAATTTTATGAAAAATAACCTACGCAAAAAAAATTATTTTTAAATATTTCAACAAAACAGACATAAAAATAAGTTGATATATTATCTACTTAAAAATAATATTTTTAAAAAGGAGAAAAGTTTAAATTTGAATTTCCCATGCTTCCATGCATATTCGTTGTTGATTTTAAAACGTTTACCTCGCAAAAACAGTTCTCGGCTCCAAATCGCAAGCAAAAACTAGATATTTACAATTTATATTTTTTTTTTCATATCGCAGTAAAACCATTTTGTCACCAGGTTATTACAAATACCGTACGTTTATAATATCTTTTTCAATACATTTGCTTAAAAACCCGCTCTTTTCACTACCGCTTTTAGGCACGCAATTTACTGTTTTTGACATTTGTGCGGAAAAGTGCGTCTGCCACAATTTTATCCCCACTATTCAACCCCCGTTCATCAATATGTTCGTAAGTGTATTGAAAAACGTCATTTGATACACGTGGAAAATTTTCGCCGCTGCCCTTAGCTCCATAACGTCCTCACCTATGGCTCGTGTGAATTTCGCCTAGGTCGTATGAAAGTTTGTCCTATATCCTATGACAAACTTTCTCCACTTGTATCAAATATTTTATAGTAAGATCATAAACTCTCGATATATTAAGAACAGATCATAAACTACAATTAATATAATTCAAATTCGATAATTTAAAATATATCCATGTCATAATGATGAGACAGATTATAATCTCACTCACTTTATTATAAACTTACAGTTCTTATAATAACCCTACATATAAGCACGACTCAGGCAACTTACCCATGATGTTCCGTAGCCAACACTAAAGTATTTAGGAACACAAGAACAATGATGGTCCAGTAGAACGTCTGCGATTTTACCGCTTTCCTACATGTCCTTCGTAACCGTCGATTAACCTGAAATAAGGTTTACGATTAAAATAATTGAAGAAAGTCACGCTACAATTGAAATTAAAGTTTTACTTCTGGAAGTATATGAACCTATAAAAGTATGCGGATCAGGGTATATAGCCATGCAATCTCCATTCCTAAATGGAAAAATTAATCATACAATAAAACTTGTACAATAAAGATTAAATTAATTGTTTGTTTATATTTGTGATATCTAAAATGATATTTTACCAAAAGAAAAGACAGAAGAAAAAAGAAAATAAAAAGAAAGAAATATAATATATTGAAATAAAATAACAGCGATATTAAAAAATAACGCAGAGCTGGTTTTGGTGGTTTATGTTATGTTATGCTGGGGTTCTGATTAAGCCTGTGATGTCACGGAATCATATATTATAAATATTAGATAAAAATGCAGTATAAAGTAAATAAAATTCATCATAGTTGTCAAACGCGAGCTTATAGACAATAAAATAAATAAATAAAAAATCTACACCGGACACTTCGATATTATTTGTCGATAGGGACAAATAATATTTTTTTTATCTTGGTGCACAATAAAGTATATATAAATAAATAAATAACAAAAAACAAGCAATTCTTTTAAGAGAAGACGGAAACCAAGCTATAGGAATTCAATGAAATAGAAAATGTCCTAGGATAGTACCTTGTCGAACCTCCTGCAATATACTTTGCAAGTTGTTCCGTGTCCTTGGTCTGTATTCGCATTTACGTTGTTTTGAGATCCTTCGTTGCTTTTTCTGTCTTTTTTACCTGAAATACAAATCCCATTATATAAAAATATCGATTAATATATTAAGTATAGTATGGAAAGCTTTTCAGACATCTTTTCAACAGATAGAGTAATTTACCAATATCCTTTGAAACTTGCGTGACTTAAGAATAGAATAAAATGAACTCTGTTGTAAACTAAAAAAGTAACACAACTTAAATATACGGGTACGATGGCGGTCTTATCGACGAGAGCGATATCTAGCAGACAACCTTAGGATAGATCCCTTTGGTTGATTTTTAATTGTAGCAGTAGATGCATTTAAATACCTTGCGAATCTTGATCGTCTTCTTTCTGTCCCTGATCATTTTCAAGATCCAATTCTTCTGCTACTGTTATCCAATTTAAATACCCTTTCAAGTCTTCCTCAAACTGCTGTCGTTCGCGGGATTTTTGGAAGTCACCTCGATTCTTCGCTTTTTCTCTTTCTTTTGAGAACTCTCTGTAAAAAGTTATGACGATTTTAATTTTATGTAGTGCATACGTTTTACTATTAATGTTTATCAATCATCCAAATTCATGTTATAGAGAGATAAATATAATATAATAAACAGGTACACTAATATTAGAAATATAGAGAGGCCTAAAAGGCTGCCTAGCTTAAATAGGACTAGACAGGTTAAGTCTGTTGCATATCCGGCAAATTGTGAACCAAAGTAGCATAGAATCTGTGCTATGAAACAGTAAGATGGGGTCGTGGCAGACTACGAAGGAGAACAGAGTCAGCCCAGCTATACAACGCGAATATGTGAAATCATTAAAACATTACATCCGGATTATAATGTGAAAACAAAGCAACTGTATTCTGTAAAACTTGTAAAACTTGCGGAGTCAAAATATAGTTACTCATCATCATTTTTTTTTTTTTTACTGTAGGTAAAATCATCCAATGACAGATCCCGCCCTTGGGTGGGGCAGGAAATAGTGTCAGACTCTTACTGACTAAAAACCTACCCTGCTCCTTTCATTGCCTTCGTCCCAGGGCCCCGGGACTACTTACATCATCGCAAATATACATCCATGACAAGATGCAACGGAATGCGATTTTATCAAGCCTTGTCCCGTAAATAATCACGTCATTTTTACTTTAGTACATTATGATTTAAGTGTTGGTGATTACCGCTAAGGTAGTATTCTTAAGAGAGTCTACAATGCTAATCATCAATACTCCCATTTATTTTAAACACAGTAAGTAATCTAATGATTTTTCAACGTCATAAAGGCCAAGAGCGTGTCAAACTCACGCAGTGGAGGTTCCGGACAAACTTATAACCTTTTTTTTTCAAACACTTACCCAGACAACACACCGAGAATCAAGTTCATGACGAAAAAGTTTCCGAAGATGACCAGCGTCACAAAGTATATCCATGGCCACGTGTTTCCTTTGACGTTAGCAATCTGCAATCCAATATTTTTTTTTTATGTCAGCACTGTTGACGTTATCAAAAAATAATTCCCTATGGTTCAGCGATCGGGGTACTGCGCTGCGTTTTGCTGATTAGCTTTTAAAATTATTTAGAATTGCTAAAAGCATGGACTCAAAAGATAAATAAGAAGAAAATACATTTATTTAGCACTCAGACACATACATTGAAGAAACAAGAACATATGTAGAAAATTGAATTAAAAAAAAAACAAGTGTGTCTCACAAGTGCTCCAAATAGGTCCAGGAGGTGTCACTCTTGTGAATAGGTTACTTCTAGGCAAGCGTGCTTCATCGTCAGCACATCATCGCTTACCATCACGTGAAATAGTGATGAAACCGCGAGCCTATGCATAACAAAAAAATCAATGCTTAACACTCACGGCATACATAATATCCGTCCACCCTTCAAGAGTGATGCACTGGAATACAGTCAGCATAGCGTAGCCGATATTGTCAAAGTTGGTGATGCCGTAGTTGATGCCTTCCCAGTCGCCTCTGCAGACGGAGTCGTTCGGACAGTGGTAGCCCACGTCTCCTGGCTCACTGTTGCAGGGTTTGGGATCGTCCATTATTTCAACTGAAAAGTAGAAATATTGTTAATTAATTCATTTAATTAATTCATTCAGACAGACTGATCAAATTTAATAAAACATTGAAATAATCAAATGTCATCGTCATCATCATCATTCATCATTTCAGCCGAAAGACGTCCACTGTTGGATATAGGCCTCCGTGAAGTGTCGCCTTAATGACCGGTTATGTGCGTCTCGCATCCATCGGATTCCCGTGACCCTCACCAGGTCATCGGTCCACCTTGTGGGAGGCCTTTCAACACTGCGTCTTCCGGTACGTGGTCGCCACTCTAAAACCTTTCATCTTCATCGATTATCCGTTCTGTGAGTAATGAATCCTGCTCACTACCACTTATGTTTGGCGATTCTTCGGACTATGTCGGTAACCTTGGTTCTCCTGCGGATATCTTCATTTCTGATGTGATGCCAGGAATTTCCAACCATACCCCTTTTATTGCCCTTTGGGTTATTTTAAGTCTTCTGATGAGGACCATAGTGAGTGATCACGTTTTGGAGCCAATGTCAACCCACACTATACTATGATTTTTTATTAGATGAAGTAAAGTGACAGCAATAACAATGGTTGTCTGACAGTTGGGCATTGTTATTTGACAGTTGGGCATTGTCCACTGCTGTCACTTTACTTCATCTTATAAAAAATCATAGTATAGTCAAGACATTCGCCTTGAGACACTGTGGTAGGTATATTGGACGAGAAGATACCGCACACCTTCCGAGCAGCAGCTTTCGCGCGCAATTTGCGCGCGAAAGCACACAAATCTAAAAGAAAAAAATAGTAACCAAAAAAGAAAAGTACATACATTTATTACTAATATTTTTGAAGCACGTCTCGTGTAAAATCCCGGAGAACAGCTCCAAACCAATGATGGCGTAGATGATGATCACGAACAGTACTAGAAAAGCTATGTGGAATAATGGTACCATCGCTTTCAATATGGAATTTAACACGATCTGTAGACCTGGAAAGGCAAAAGATAAAGAATTAGGTTTAAGAAGGTTTAAGAACAACTTTATTTTCTCATAAAGAATTGCATAATAATTCACTTACTGAGAAACATTATTTAAACTAAGATTATTAGTTAGAATTAGGGCTGATTTCACCATTCAATATAAAAACTCAGTTCAACTAAACTGAGCTCAGCGTAATCTAGTTTAAAGACCCGTGTCGTAAACATGAGCGAGAACAAAAGAATTGAAACTGAGTTTAGGGTAAACTAGGTTTAATTCATAGCGGTGAAACGCAAAATGAAGCTATAATCTCGATTAGGAGGTCAAACGTTCGCTTTTTTTTTATATAATCGCGATTAGTTTCTTGGTGAATTTGGCTCTTAGTCATCCAAAAACCGTACTGGGTCCGAACCACGCTATTGTCCTCAAGCTATAAAGCTATAACTACATTGTGCACACGTGGGCCGCGTACGCCGATCTGAGCGCGCCGGTCTCCATACATTTTATATGGCAACTAGACTTGTAGAGCTACATTAAATCCACGTCACACCACATGATTCTACGTACAAATCAGACATGGCGCACGAGTGTGTCAGTCTAATGTAGTTCTTGCTCAATTACTGCATATGCTGGACTGGCTTGTTTGTCTACTGGTTAGTGGCCCTGACTGCTATGCTGGAGGTCGTGGGTTCGATTCCCACCCAGGACAAATATTTTGTGATGAGCGCTATCATTTGTCTGTGGTGTGTTATCTATAGTGTATATGTATTTAGAAAAAAAAAGAATATATCTAGAAATATGTTTATCAGTTGTCTAGTAGGTAGTCATAGCACAAGCTCTGCTTAGTTTGGGATTAGATGGTGTTCCTGACGTCACATCGGGCCACACAACACATCGCACTCGCGGACGTCCCCTCTCCTTTGACTTGCTCGCCGACACCTTGCGCGTACGCACATATATCGGTTGTCTCAAAATTTGTAACTACTCCTACGTAATACAGTCTTTATAATATCGATTTCAAGCAGTTTTATTTTAGTCAAGACCACCAGCATCACACCTGGAGCTTGATACTCAACATATGGTCCTTCGAGCTAAAGAAGATTACCGTTTTTTTGTGCTACGCAAGCGCCTCCTGTGGACTTTGGACTGGCCGTCCGTACAGCGTACTTGCCTTTGCCGTAGAGGACACTTCAAGGACAGTCTACCCAGAGGGACAGTGTACTGAGTGAGTCCGTTCCTTTCTCCTTTCCTTTATATTTGCCTTTTCTATCCAGGATTTTTAAAATAGTGCTATACGGATCAGGCTTATATTGATCTCTTCATATATAGCTTACCTACACAGTGGAAATTTCCATAATCAATTCATTGTTATTGTGCATAACTTCACATAAGTTTTAAAACATTCCTTCGCTCGCTAACCGCAAGTGTTTGCTCAACGCGTAAACAACCTCATTAGTGAATTTTATATTTTTTTCGATATTGTACTTATTGCAACGGTGACTCACTGGGCTTATTAGCAATATCAGCTGATTTTACCGTAAGCTTAGCCAGCTTTTTACGCTTAATATTATAACTGAACCAATATAATATTAGATTCTTTGTCTTTGCTTGCAAACTTTGACTTGACTGTGCTTTTTTCTGCCTTGCCTTTACGACCTACCTACACCTACTCATTATGTCTGATGCAAAATTAAGGGAACTCATAAAGAGGCGTGGTAGCTACAAAGCAAAGCTTACGCATTTTAGCAACTTTTTAAGATTATTACCTAGCACGGGAAATGATTTAGATAATTTTCAAACAGCAGAATTAAAAAACCGTCTTAGCTCAATGGAAACGTTATATAAGGAATTCGACGTGTTACAGACAGAGTTGGAGCTATTGTCGGAGGATGCGGATGAAATGTACCAAGAGAGGGAGCAGTTCGAGTCGCAGTATTACGCGCTGGTGGCCCGCGCGGGGGCGATCTTCGCAAACGCGCGCGCCTCCTCGCCCGCGCTCGAGTCTGCCACCTCCGCCGATGATCTACCGCGCCACGGCTCTGGCTGCAGGCACGACTTCGTTCGGCTGCCTAAGATAGACTTGCCTCACTTCGACGGGGACTATCAGCACTGGCTCGAATTCCGAGATACGTATCTTTCCCTTATTCATAATAATGACAGCATACAAGATATCAATAAATTTCACTACTTGCGTGCTGCCTTAACTAGCAGCGCGTCATTAGTGATAAAAAACATAGATTTCAAATCAGATAACTATAGTACAGCTTGGCAGTTATTATCCGAAAGGTACGACAATGAAAGACTACTCATTAATAATCACGTGCAGGCCTTATTTAATTTTGAACAAATTCAACATGAATCTTGTAAATCTTTACGGAACATGATCGACGTCATAAATAAAAATCTTCGTGCCTTGTCCTCCTTAAGACAGCCTTCTGAGCAAGGGGGTCTAGGGGAGACCCTTATAATATACATGATGTCAGAAAAACTTGACAAGTTCACACGACGGCAGTGGGAAGAATATAAAAATAATTTAGATAACATCCCAAATATAAAAGATTACATTAAATTTTTAACAAACAGAGCAGATTTACTTGAGTCATTAAATTATAATAAAAACACAATAACAACAACAAAAAACACTAACGAACACAGCAAAAATAAAAACTTTCTTACAACAACAAAAACAAAAAACAATAACAATTCAGACAATATAAAATGCCCTATGTGTTCAGAAAATCACTTTTTATTCAGCTGTCAGCCTTTTAGAAAACTTGACATAGAAGCACGCATTAAAAAAGCATCAGAAAGCAATGTCTGCATGAACTGCCTTCGACCAGGTCATACTGAGAAACGTTGCAGTCTCTCGCATTGCAAATACTGCAAAAACAGACATAACACCCTTTTACATAGGGAAACAATAGAAAAACATACAGGGGAAAACATAGTTTTGTCCACAAACGTCGTATTACCTACAGAAACTAATCAGGTTAATATTTTGCTATCCACAGCCTTGGCAAAGGTAGCAGATGTCAATGGAGAACTGCATACCGTCAGACTGCTGCTAGACAATGGCAGCACCTCCAACTTCATCACCCAAGAGCTCTGCGGGAAGCTTGGCCTGGTAAAACACAGCACTAGCTCCACAGTCACAGGTATCAATGGTCAACTATCCAGTACCTCAGAAAGCTGCAGTCTTCATTTGCAGTCTTATGATGGTAGCTATCAGGCGAAAGTAAGCTGTTTTGTTTTGCCAAATATCACACAATCGCTGCCTGGCTCTTATATAGACAAAAGGTATATTACCATCCCACCAGGCATTAAATTAGCAGATCCATCTTTCAATGTGCCTACCGCCATCGACATTCTAGTAGGCGCAGAGGTATTCTGGGACGTCTTAGGTTCCAAGACCATTAATTTAGGCAATAATCAGCCTAGATTACAGTCATCAAAACTAGGTTGGCTTATTTCGGGCCGCGTTAGTCGGTCTCGTCTTCGTACACAACCTTCTGTTTGCCACTTTCTATCACATGAGGAGTCAGATCAGCTGACTCGGTTCTGGGAACTCGATACGGTATCGTCTGCTAACTGTTTCTCTTCAGAAGAACAGGCTTGTGAAAAACTATTTCAAGAGACCACACGTCGGGACACGCATGGTCAATTCGTTGTCACCATACCATTGAAGGACTCGCTCGAGTGCTTAGGTGACTCTTATGCGATGGCCAAGCGTCGTTTTCTCTCCCTAGAGCGTAGATTTGAGCGAGACTCCACATTTAAAAACAGATACATGCAATTCATGCAAGAATATATAGATCTTCATCACATGTCAGAATATTCAAAAACCAATAACTCAGAAATTAATTATTTCATGCCTCATCATGGTGTTGTGCGCGAGTCAAGTTCTACCACAAAACTTCGCGTAGTTTACGATGCTTCGGCCTCCAGCACCTCGGGCAAGTCCTTCAATGATATTCAGATGGTAGGCCCAACTGTACAAGAGGATCTGCTTTCCATCCTCTTAAGATACAGGCAACACAAGTTTGTTGTAACAGGCGACATTGAAAAAATGTACAGAGCAATTTTAGTTGAACCATCTCAGCGCCCGTTACAACAAATTGTTTTCAGATTCAACTCATCAGACCCTTTAAAGACGTATGCACTGAATACAGTGACATACGGTACTGCTTCAGCCCCATATTTGGCCACAAAGTGCCTAGTTTCACTTGCAGATCAATGTTCAGACCCAGAGGTTAGTCAGTCCATCAGACGGGATTTTTACGTTGACGACTATTTGAGTGGTGGCGACTCGATTGAGTCAGTCATAAATCTATGTCACGGGGTAGTAAACACTCTCGAGTCCGCCAAGTTTCACCTTAGAAAGTGGCAGTCAAATAGTCCCAAGATATTAGAGGCCGTCACTAACATAAAACCAGAAAATCAAGATAAAAAATTAAATCTAAATGACACACCTAGCAAAACTCTTGGACTACACTGGGATTGTAAAACAGACACATTATACTTTTCTATAAATTTAAAACCTATTTCCAAAATTACAAAGCGTAACATTTTATCTTTAATAAGTCAGGTGTTTGATCCAATCGGCCTCGTCGGGCCATGCATAGTTCAGGCTAAACTTATACTGCAGCAGCTGTGGATACTTAAATGTAACTGGGACGATGAAGTACCAACAGAAATAAAATCTCAATTCCTTGAGTTCACACAGTCACTTTCAGCCCTTAACTCAATTCGTATACCTCGTTGGGTATCTTGTAGTAATGCTTGTTTGGAGGAGCTACATACTTTCACAGACGCTTCAGATCGCGCTTATGGTGCGTGTATTTATGTCAGAACGGTAGCACACGATGGAACTGTTTGCGTTCGCCTTTTAGCTTCCAAAAATAAGGTTGCCCCTATAAAGCCTACAACCATACCAAGGTTGGAGTTGTGTGGTGCTTTATTGGGCACAAGACTTTTTCTGAAGGTACGTAAATCACTTACTCTAGAGTTTAATCACTGTTTCTTTTGGTGTGACTCGACGATCGTGCTTGGATGGCTGTCTACATTGCCAAGTCAGCTCGATCAATTCGTGCGCAATAGAGTGAGTGAAATCCAAGAAGCTACGACCGGACAGACGTGGAGCTATGTGCCATCCAAGAGCAACCCCGCTGATCTCACATCTCGGGGGGTGAAGGCTGATTGCATCAGCTCGTCCACTCTTTGGTGGTCGGGTCCTGATTTCCTAAATCACGAAGATATCCAATTTCCTAAATCACCTAATACACAAATTCACTCTTCACCACAAACTTCTTTACATACAACTACTGACACACATAAACAAAGTTATAGCAATATATTTTCGAACTTAATTCATAAAAAATCTTCATTTACATCACTCATAAGAATCGTCGCATATATACAAAGATTTATCTATAATTGTCAAAACCAGAATAATAAAAAATCATCTTACTTAACAGTTTCAGAATTGCAGTCATCACAAAATCTCATATTACAGATTTCTCAACAGGAAATGTTTCCTGAGGAATATTCATGTCTTAAAACTAATCAGGCCTTACATAAAAAAAATCGGTTAATAAGTCTTTCTCCCTTTATTGATTCAGACAACTTAATACGCGTCGGTGGACGTCTCAACAACTCCAACTATAGTTACAATGTTAAACATCCGATCCTTTTATGTAGCAAACATCACATAACAAAAATCATCTTCGAAAGAGAACACAAAACACTCTTTCACGCAGGGCCACAATTACTTTTAGCTCATATTAGACTCACCTACTGGCCGCTAGCAGGCAGAAACCTAGCTAAGCATGTAGTGCGTAATTGCGTTCGCTGCACTCGCTTCAAAGCTCAGCCTATTCAGGTCATCATGGGCAACCTACCAAGCGATAGGACTACTCTAGAGTACCCTTTTTTGAACACAGGACTTGATTATGCCGGGCCAGTGCTGATAGCCGACCGTAGGGGCAGAGGATGTAAACTGATAAAATCTTATATTTGTGTTTTTGTGTGCTTTGCAGTCAGAGCTGTTCATCTGGAGCTAGTCTCCGACCTCACCAAGGAAGCCTTTCTTGCGGCCTTCAGCCGATTTATTAGTCGTCGGGGCAAGCCTCAACGCGTGTACTCCGACAATGGCACTACGTTCGTGGGAGCTTTCAATGAGCTTTCACGCTTCTTAAAGGTTTCATCTAGCAATATTGAGTCAGATCTTGCAGGCAAGGATATCGAATTCAAATTTATACCTGCCTACAGCCCACATTTTGGTGGTATTTGGGAAAGTGCAGTAAAGTCCACCAAACATTTATTACGTAGAGTTATGAGTCTAACTCATTTGACATATGAAGAGCTCTCAACATGTCTGATCCAAATAGAGGCTATTTTAAATTCCAGACCTTTAACACCCTTATCCACTGATCCATCAGATCTTTCTTATCTTTCTCCTTCACACTTCCTCATCGGACGATCACTCACATCAGTCCCTCGTCCTCAAATCACCGACGTCAACATCCAGGGGCTTCAGCGCTTCGATCGTATCGAAAAACTACGGCAACATTTTTGGCAGCGCTTCTCTAATGAGTACGTGTCTCTCCTACAGCAGAAAACCAAATGGCAGACAGCTGGGCAAGAACTCAAAACAGGCACCATGGTTTTAGTGAGAAACACCAATCTTCCTCCTCTTCTGTGGTTGCTGGGCAGAGTGGTCGCAGTGAAGACTGGCTCCGACGGGCATTGTCGAGTCGCCAACATCCTGACGAAGAAGGGCATCATAACACGTGCATACAACAACATATGCCCGCTTCCTGTCTCTTCAGCATCATCTTGAAGCATTCTCTTCAACGCGGGGAATATGTTCCTGACGTCACATCGGGCCACACAACACATCGCACTCGCGGACGTCCCCTCTCCTTTGACTTGCTCGCCGACACCTTGCGCGTACGCACATATATCGGTTGTCTCAAAATTTGTAACTACTCCTACGTAATACAGTCTTTATAATATCGATTTCAAGCAGTTTTATTTTAGTCAAGACCACCAGCATCACACCTGGAGCTTGATACTCAACAGATGGCGTTGTGTGAAAGTTAGCACGGTAATATAATAGATAATATTACCGTGGTTGTAGTGTTGTGGAAATATTATTTTGATTACTAATGCTTAGATTAAATCAAAACAGCAGTAACTCGCCTCTAGCACGTGGACCGCTAAAATTGTGCCAATTAGTACGATTTCACATCGGTCGGTAGGATCACACACATTTGGCGGCTAACGCTATTTCGCTCGCACGACAGCGCCGGCTCTTTTCTCTGTCTTTGCCTATCTGTGAATAGGTTACTGATAGGCAAGGACAGAGATAAGAGCCGGTGCTGTCACAGTTTTGCGGTGTGCTGGTTTGCGACTGTGATGACACTGATCATAGATATGTGAATTTCGAGTCCAGTTTTTCTGTTTGCGATGTTAGCGCGTAACATATCAATGCTTCAATGAGGGTATTTATACTCACTTGGCACTCCCGAGACCAACCGAAGAGGTCTCAGTACTCTGAAGGCTCTCAACGCCTTCACGTCGAAAGTGTCTTTTGAAATATACTGCAGGGATACACTTGCAATACTGAAACATATACATACGACTTTAAAATTCTGTCTTAAAATGCAGTTGTTTTACTTATCGGATTTTACATTTAAGAGCGACCAACCCCAGGTACATTTTCATACCACCGCTCTTTCGTGATTATTACACATCTTTCTCCAGATATTTTGGATACACATGCACATAATATAACATATCTTGTGGATATTATCTAGGCTTCTATAAAAAGGATAAATTTAAAAAAATAAATATTAATAAAGTTTGGCTACTACCTACAGGTCATTGACTCGCTCAGTTGATGTTTACTTAAAGAAATTAATTTCGTACATGCGTATATTAATTAGAGTTTTAAAGAAAAAGTCCTTTGTGTTTTAATTTTATCTTTACAAATCGATAGTGTTTCATGCACCGAACCGACCCTCCACGGGATTAAAACGATCAAAATTGAGCCGTGTAGAAATCAAAACATAAATTTCTTACATATTTAATCGAGATTCAGAATTACGAAATTTTGTCTCAAAAACTTTTAGGGTTTTAAAAAAACATTAAACGTTGAACCCGTTGAACCCGAAAAAGTAGAACCCGTTGCTATGATTGAGACCCCAAGTGGGAGGCTGTGCTTAACCATAACAAATAGTTCAACTTATTTGCCTCGTAATATAACCTAATGGCAGAGACGTCACATTATAGTTTATGCATCCTTTACTACAGTTACTTAGGTCATACGCTATGATCTTTATAGTAACTCTGTAATACATTATAGTAAAATTTACCCAATGGTTACCATAGCAAAGTTGAGACTGTTTCAAATGTTCCTAAAATATGCCTTTGGGATGGAACAGGAACCCGCACGCGTTTATTTCCATACTAATACTATAGTAAAGCTCACCCTTCGGAAAACACAGTATAGTCGGGACTGTTCCAAATACTCCTCAGGTATGTTTCCGGGTGGAACAGGATCCCGTATGCGATGATCTTTATAATAATACTAACTGCTCGTAGCAGTTTCGCCCACGTACAAACTTAAAACTGTCCCAAAGAAACCTACTCTCGAGATAAAACCTATTTTGTGCGCTATTGTAGGACATGGTGGTAGACCATGTGCCCAATTTCATCCAAATCCATTCAGCCATTCGAATGTGATGAAGTAACAAACACACACAAATTTTTTGTCTTTCAAAATATTATTGAGATAGTGTGATTATAGTAAAACTAACCCAATAGTAATTACGAGTATAGTCAAACTCACCCAATAGTAATTATAGTAAAACTCACCCAATAGTAATTATAGTAAAACTAACCCAATAGTAACTATAGTAAAACAAACCCAATGGTAATTATAATAAAAACTCACCCAATAGTAACTATAGTAAAGTCGAGACTGTTCCAAGTGTTCCTTAGATACGCTCCAGGATGGAACAGGAACCCGTACGCTATGATTTTCATCACACATTCTCCCGTGAATATCACCATGAATATCCATTCTACTTTTTCCTGGAATCAAAAAGCATTTTGTAAGTTTTCTTGGTAAAGTTTTGCTGCGAACAGGTCTTCTCTTCTGGTAAGATCTTCAAAATTCTTTCGCCATAAACCTTCCGTTACAAAATTCCTAAACATTAATTAAACAAAGCATAACAAAGCCTTATAATGTTCCCACTGCTGGGACTCAGACCTCCTCTCAAAGAGAGAGAATGGGCCGTAATCTACCACGCGGGCCCAGTGCGGGTTGATGGATGTCACATGTTTTTGAATTTTTGGTTCTAAGACATGCCGGTTTCCTCGCGATGTTTTCCTTCACCGTTTTGAGAGCAGAGATGATGAAACAAATTACATAAAGTAATGCGCCTGGCTGGGTTCGAACCCGCGATGTCATTTGGCCACCACTACTCTCTAATTTAAAAAAGCCTTAAAATAATTAAGTAGGTCATTTTTTAACGCCCTGACTCCGAATCTAGGTGTATGTTCCTATGACTTACTAGTCGGTGATACTCAGTAGGTATAGCCATATAAAATAAACTAAGAAAATATTTAGCTGCCACTGTTCAATAAACCGTGGGATGACAATGGCAGCCTTATCGCTAATAGCGATATCTACCAGACAACCCAAAGCCATATACAAACAAATTTATGCGTTGCATAATACCTAATAAAATACTTCCCGGACTTCAGAAAGCATATCCATGTCAATATTATACTCTCTCTCTAAATCCCGGGAACAGCACTGTCTACGCCGACCAATAGTGATTAATCTCAGAATAAAAATCAAAAGTCCACATGAAGAATATTCCGTTTCATTCAAAACAGTTTAAAATAATTTAATTTACTTATTGACATTTTGATTTAAATTTATGATTTCATTATGGTTTTTATTATGATATTACTATTTTTATTTACTTTTTTTCAGTTATTTTATGTAGGGTGACTGTAATTTGTGAACGATACTTAAACACGTGATTGTAGTCATGATAACAAACAACTTTTACTTTGGGACTAAACCTGAAATCGCGAAAAAAATCTGCCAAGTTCAGTACATTTATGTTAGTCTAACTGGTCAAAATGTAATAAACTTGGCAGATTTTTTAGATATGGACTCTTAGCTGACAATAAATATCACATTATTATTATAAAAGATACTTACCAATATTTGATTAGTATTATTAGTATCACCGGCCGGATACGGCGTGAAAACTGCTAAAGCTATACAATTTGCGAAAATCGTCGTCAATATCATGTATTCAAACGGTCTGAAAAAGTTGGTCAAGGAAATAGAATAGAATAAACTTTATTGTACACCAAAAAACATCACAATTTATACATAAATCTATGGCAGTATTATCGCTGACAGCGATATCAACCAGAAAACCTTAGGATGTATCATAAAAACTTAAAATAATACAGGGGTAGTCTGCGGTATATTGCTAGCAAAATAAATATCATTTATCATTATTAAAACGGGCGCGATTTCGGCAAAATGGATTTTTTTTTCGGTGGGCAAAAATCATCCAATGACAACTCCCGCCCTTGGGTGGAGCAGGAGATAGGGTCAGACTTACTAACTAAAAAACCCATGCCGTTCCTACGTTGCTTTTCATACCAGGGCCAAGCCTTCATTTCAGAAGCGAAACCTTGGCCCCAGTAGGCTTCGACCCTTCTGCGGGGTCCCAATGGGCCAAATGGAGCTGAGAATATTATCGTAGTACTAACTAATGTAAAATAATTAATTGTTTTATCGTAGTTTTGGTAAAACTTGTCGAGTAGGCTGACCTATTTCGACCTCTGACAATTAAATAGCCATATATTGGTAGTGGTCTTCTGACATGTCCGCTCTGTGCTCGGAGTTTTTCAGCAAAAGTTGGATATGCAGTCACATGATAGAGCAGCACATCTGAGCTCACAGCCACCATGAGGAGCCAAGGAACGTGGTCGCTGTAGCCGAAATCGACTGAATGGCATCATCATCATTATCAGCCATATTATATTTTGAAAAGGATACTTCCACTCCACAATATCATAACACAACTTCCTCAAGGGATTCTTAAGTCCTAAGAAGAATAAACTCCTCTTCGGCTTCTCTGGTTGTGGCTTGCCCCTCGGCCTCGCCTGTTTCCGTGGGGCTGGGGTGGTGGCGGCCTGAGTAGGGTCCACCACGCTGTCCGCCCCGGGAGTGGTGGCGCCCGTTTGCTGGGGCTGGTCCGACGACATTTTAACCTGGAAAAAGAAAGAAAAATTAAGGTTAGAAAACCTTGATTAAACTGCCAATTCAGAACCTCTAAAGCCTAGAAGTTACCTCTGGAACTCAAGGGGTAACTGAAGAAACACGGATGGATTTTAACTAATAAAAGTTAGGCTCTCTCTCGCTTCACCCAGAGCTAGAAGAAATTATGTGGTGATAGCTTCAACGACGCAGCGTTGGAAGGCCTCCCACAAGGTGAACCGATGAATGCGAGACGCACAAGATCGTCCATTGTGGTGACATTTGAGGGAGGCCTATGTCCAACACACTTCGTGTGGACTTCTTTGGACTGAAACGATGATGATGATGATAGCATCTAAAAAAAACTGGGCAAGTTAGAGTCGGAATCGCGCACTGAGTTACTAAGATTTTTTTTTATGATGTAACTACAAATTTACAGTTATCATATTTTCCTCTATATTTATGCTATGATACTTTATTTCATGCTAAATTTCAGGATTCTAGGACAAAGGGAAGTACCTTATGAAATTTGATTTTCCTTGAGTGTCAAAATATACGTTTTTTACGACATAAACGGCAGTATCTTTTTTTTTTTTCGTTAACTTAGAAATTTTATTTTTTCACAGCTTCAGACTTGTGAATACGGTTTTAATTTCAACTCGATACCTTGTCGCGTTTCCGATATAAAGGATCTTGACAGACAGAGAGACAGATAGACAGACAGACGGACAACAAAATTAATTCTAGAAGGGTTCCGGTTTTTCCTCTTGGGGAAGAACGAAGGTGTGGTTTTAGACAGTAAATGTAACACGCCCTTCCTCTCCGACCCAGTGCGGGAGAAGTCATTGAATGTTTTCCCGCCTTGAAAAATAATCTGTTTTGATAAATATTCAACCAACTTCCAAAATGGGCGATGATTCTTCAGAAAGACAATGTTCGACAATGTGAAAACATTACAAAATAACCGAAAACAGAAAAATGCTATCAAAACTCGCTTTAACGCCTTCAGATTTTTACTGCACATTTTACGACAATATCGTCATAAACGCGATGTACGCCGTTCGTAAAAGACGTAAAACTGAAACATTTCTGCAATATTATTGGCAGGCCAGATGGATGGGTGCTGGATGTCATCGATGAATAAATTCAATTGTTAAAAGGTATAATGGATAGATATGTCGCCCCGACCACTTACAATATAACTTATAGAAGTTATGTTATTATAGTGGTCAAGTCCGAGCCTATCAAAAATACACACACTGGTACAAATACTGGGCAAGTGCTAGTCTGACTCGCGCAATGAGTGTTCCGTTCCGTACAAACTTGGCAAAGTGCGGTTTACGATTTATGACGTATTAAAAAAAAACTACTTACTAGATCTCGTTCAAACCAATTTTGGGTGAAAATTTGCACGGTAATGTACATCATTTATATACTTTTAGTTTTATAATTCTCTTATTTTAGGAGTTACAGGGGAGGACACATTTTACCACATTGGAAGTGTCTCTCGCGCAAACTATTCAGTTTAGAAAAAAAAAATATTAGAAACCTCAATATCATTTTTGAAGACCTATCTAAAGATACTCCACACGTGCGAAAATCTTAATGCAATTCACAGAATACATCTACTTTCCAAGTTTCAACAGTATAGTTCTTACAGTTTCGGAAAAAAGTGGCTGTGACATACGGACGGATAGACAGACAGACATGGCGAATCCATAAGGGTTGCGTTTTATGACATTTGGCTACGGAACCCTAAAAATCAAAGTCAACAGCTATACCAGTTTCTGTAGTACAGTGATTTCGTGAAGGGGTGTGTTAGTACATCTGAAGACGAGAATAACTTCGTGAACACGCCCACCGTGACGTCAGTGAAGTCATATTTCGTCTATCGTTTGCCAGACATACGCATAGAATCACGGTGTCTTATAATATCGTACGCCTCATTCTAAGAATTCTAAGATAATATTATTTTCGCACTGTACGTGGAGTGAGATGGACTGTTAGACTTTTGCTGACTAAGGATGTTTTTAATAACGTGTGGATTTCAACCTCCGCAAAAATAATAATAATAATCATTTAGATTGTGAAGATGTTCCTGTCTCTGGAGCCCTAATCACCGATAGCTTCGATCTGTTCCTAACATCGGTGGACTACTATTTTTTATATTTTTAAATATGTTTTTTTTTTATATCTGTATTAAGAAATATTTAAATATATATTTAAATAGTATATTTTTGATATACTTATTTAATAAGTATATCAAAAATATGTAAATGTGAAATATAAAGATAATAATAATTTCTTTATTTGCCAGAATGTAGTATGATCCTTTTCTTATAAATATTTATTATAATGCGTGAAATACGAACGCGGAACGCGATTTTTTTTTGCCTTTTGACTTTTTCTGCATGCGGAACAAATCCGCATGCGTAATGATATTAAAAAAACCTTAAAGCCCACCTTTGTTCTTTTAGTTGCTCTTTGCGTTTCAGGGTCACAGTAATTCTGTCGACCAATCCCGCAGCCTTAGTGGTTTTTTTTTTTTTTTATGGTAGGTAAAATCATCCAATGTCAAATCCCGCCCTTGGGCGGAGCGGGAAGTAGTGTCAGACTCTTACTGACTAAAAACCTACCCCGTTCCTTCGTAGCCTATCGTGCCGGGGTCGAGCATTCCTTTCGGAACTAACCCATGACCCCAGTAGGCTTCGACCCTGCCTGCCTGCAGTTAGCAGGCTGGGCCTCTTCGATGTGCTGACAGCTCCTTGAGGCGCGCGGGAACAGAACGCGCCGTCGACGACTTGGGCTCGGTCCGGTCGGTTACCGGACGATCGGACAGCGTGCTACCCATTGCACGCCGTCCGCAAGCCCGCGCCTACGGTGGCCGGAAATCGGGATCGGAATCCCGGCGGCGGCTGGGGCGAGCGCCCCGTTGCTAGCATTACTGCTTCGCAGAAGGAGGCGACCGCCTGCCATCCCTCCTCACTACGGACCATGGCCTGAACCAAGGCCCGGCGAGAGAGATCGCTGCCGCCGATCGCCCCCACGAGGACACGGCGATGCTCCGCCCAGGCGGGGCACACCTCTACAGTGTGCTCCACCGTGTCCTCCGGATGTTCCGCACAGTGGCGACACCCGGGGCAGCCTTAGTGGTGAGCTCTTTGAGGTGTGTGTAAAAAGCAACGCTCCGTCGAACCGGGCGTAGTCTTCACCAGACTTCTGGACGGCAAACTACATATTGCTCATTGTTCGCAAGCCTAGATTGTGGTCGAGAATCGCCCCGTGACTCCCGATGCTCAAGACGTTTCCTGTGTATGTTGTGGCCATCTCCACTCAGATTACTACTTCGTAGAAGAAGACAACCGCTTCCTATCTGTGCGTGTGTGTGTTCCGCCCAAGCGGATACACCTCCACATTATATATAATCCACCGGATAATCCACACAATAGTAAAAATAGATAGAACCCTCAAAGTTTTTAAAATATCCAAGGACCATTCACCAGATATCACTTTGCCAAGCTCTCAAGCGCTAAACGAGCTTGATATCATAACATCATAGCGTGGACGAACGACGAATCAATTCGTGTCAATTAAATACGAAGTTAAGTACATAAAAATGTATCAAAATAACCGTTTTATTAGTCGTAAAATGATTCTGGAAATGGCAGGAAATATTATAGGCTAGATAAATATTGATATGGAGCACTTATGTTCAGTTTTCTCCTAGAGTTTCTTGAGTGCCTAGAGACATAGTTATTTTTGATACGGAATATCCATACATTTCTTTTTATTTGCTGAATTATACACCGTTAAATCTTGGTCGTTTTAATCCCGCGGAGGGTTGATTCGGTACATGAAACACTATTGATTTGTAAAGAGAAAATTAAACAATAAAGTACTTTTTTTAAACTCAAATTAATTTACGCATGTACGAAATTAATTTCTTTAAGTAAACATCAGTTGAGCGAGGCCAATGAACTGTAGGCAGTTAGTACGCAACGACCAACAACTACCTACAAGGTCATTGACTCCTTTCTCCCATTCCCTCTCCTAGAGAGGAGGCCTGAGTCCCAGGCTTAATGTGCTATGATATGTGCTAATAAACAAATATATATATATATATATATATATATTTTTTTAATTAATTCCACTCCTTAGCTGCACGCACAATGAATGTGTTCTCAAAAAATTTTGTGCGTAAAGGCGGGATGTTCACCATGTATCGGTGATGGAACGCCGTACGTCTCTTGATCCGTTGATGGAACGGAATTGGCGGAATTAAATTGTGCCGTTCTGAAATACAACCGGTAGTAAACCGGTTCCATTTAGTTGCAACGGTCTTCTCCTCCGATCATAATTTAGGTGTTTTCAAGGCTAGAGTGAATAGACACTCAATAAATATATGCGTTTCACCCAGGGGCGTAGCTACCACCGTATCAATGATACGGGGTCCCCAAGCCGCAGGGGCTCCGTGTAAAAAAATTCGTAACATATTATCCACAACACAACCTTCAATTTTCATATTGATGAGAAGTGCAAAGTTATTGAATAATTACTAAACGATAGATGTTCCATTTTTACAGCTCGCTCCGTTCATTGTAGCATTCTCTTTTTTTTTTTTAATTGATGTAAACTAGTGCTTGACTGCAATCCCACCTGATGTTAAGCAGTGATGCAATCGTTGATGGTGAAGCGCACTAGTTTATTAAGAGCCTATTCACTCTAGCCTTGAAGACAACTAAATTATAATCGGACGGGAAGACCACAGCAGGCAAACTGTTCCAATAACGAGGTCATCGGTCTCAGCTTTACTAATAATGACGTGGACGAAATTTATAAGTTAGTCTGATCATCTCTGTCTTGACCTGTCGTGACTCCGTCTCAGGTCTCTGTGCCAGTAGGGCCAAAGTTGTAAAAAAAAACTTAATAATTTTTGATATGGGGCCCCTTTGCGACTAGCTACGCCACTTGTTTCACCATCAACTATTGCATCAATACTTACTATCAGGTGATATCGTAGTCAAGCGCTCTTCTATATCATTTAAAAAAAAAACCTACAGGCTAGCAAGTCGGCGTCGATGTTCAAGATGTTGGAGTTTTGACTCGACGAATGCTTCATTACCAATGATCCTCTTGGCTCGCTAAGAGCACTACACTATCTAAAGAAGTTATTAAAATGGACTCAATATTCATAAAAGATCGCGTGTCACAATGACCATTTTGAGAAAATGTTTTGTCCTTAATATTGCTAAAACGCTTACCATGTCCAATGCCAACCATCCATTTTCATTTAAGTAATTTTCCGAAGAAAACATTTGGGTAAGGGTTTTTTTATGGTAGGTAAAATCATCCTATGACAAAACCCGCCCTTGGGCGGTGCGGGAAGTAGTGTCAGACTCTTACTGACTAAAAACCTACGACGATACTCACTTCTAGTAAACATCAGCTGAGCGAGTTCAATGACCTGTAGGTAGTTGTCGATCGTTGCGTACTAACTACTTACAGGTACGGCATAGGCAGGACTCACTCAGCTGATGTTTACTTAAAGAAATTAATTTCGTACATGCAAATATTAATTCGAATTTTAGAAAAAAGTACTTTATTTTTTAGTTTTGTATTTACAAATCAATTGTGTTTAATATACCGGATCGACCCTCCACGGGATTAAAACGATCAAAAGTTAAAAAAATCGTTTATAGTGGTCAAAATAGTATGGAATCAAATCGAAAATTTATGACTGCATCCATAACACGGATAGCCAGTACACTCACGTCTAACTAATAAAAATAAATAACGTAATGAACATAAACTATTTCCTAATCAAACTTGGTTACTAAATCAAGCGATTGATCTTATTAACAGTCAAGAGCGAGTCGGACTCGCGTCATTGTCAGATCATGTTTTTTAGGGTTCCGCGTCCAAAGTATACCAATAACGGCGCCTTCAAATTAGCCGCAAAGTGGTACGCGACAGCAGCGTAGAACCGTATACACGGTTAAATTTTAGTTGTTTTAATCCCGCGGAGAAAAAATTAAAAACCAAAGTACTTTTTTTCAAAAACTCGAATTAATATACGCACATAAGAAATTAATTTCTTTAAGTAAACGAGTCAATGGCCTTATAGGTAGTTGTCGGTCGTTGTATACTAACTACCTATAGTTAATTGGCCTCGCTCAGCTGACGTTTTCGAACATGCATCAAATAATCCGAGTTTAAAAAAAGTACTATATTTTTTAATTTTTTCTTTTCAAATCGATAGTATTTCATGTACCGAGTCGACCCTCCGCGGGATTAAAACGACCAAAATTGGTGTAAGTATATTCGAGTAATATGTTCGAGCATCATAGTGTTGTACATTTAGTTTCTCGATTAGAACGATAATATTAAAACTAAAAAAAGATTTTGGAAAAAGAAACCTAAGAAAAGATTGCCGTTAATTGGTGTATGCGAATTTCATGAAGTAAAAAGATACTGTGGCTAAAATTTCTGAAATATAATTCTGAAATTTTGGCCACATTAAACAGACCTAGAGTATATTTAGGTTTTAATTTCAACTTGATGCCTCTCCGCGTTTCTGAGATAAAGGGTCTTGATTGACAGACGGACAACAAAGTGATCCTATAAGGCTATTTTCCTTTTGAGGTACGGAAACCTAAAAAACAAATCTATCTGTTCTTCAGTCTATCAGTTCCTGTGGCAAACTGGAAGACTAACAGATCAATAGCGGGGGATTATCAACGGGACCCGAAAAAATATTTTTAATTATTCATAGGCTCGCGTTTGACCACTATCCCACCTGATGGTAAGCATTGCTGTGGCTGACGATAGAGCACGCTTGCCTAGAAGTAATCTATTCAGTAAATTAATTAAATCATTCTTTATTACATAGAGTTACTCTTTACTTCTAAGTACTCATTCTAATATTCACTTCATGGCACGTTGCCATCAAATTTTTGAGATTAATTGCCGACCAGCTATCCGTCATTTTTATTCGCGATCATCTGAAATCATAGCGTTGAAGTTTATTTAGATTCACAGAACACTTTAGATTAGAGTTTAGAAGCTCATGCTGCATTATATATACTCGTATATTATATAATGTCGGAAATTCTGTAAAAGTTTTGAAGATCTAAAGTGTATAATCTCTCGCCAGAAATTTCTTTGACAGTTCAAAAGTATAAGTAGATAGTTTTTAACCGACTTAGAAAAGGAGGAGGTTCTATGTTCGGCTGTATGTATTTTTTTTTATGTATGTTCACTGATATCACGGTCAATGGTGGACCGATTTTGAACATTTTTATTTTTATTGAAAGGTTATACTTTCGTATTGGTCCCATAGAAAAATCGTCTTGATCTGATGATGAACTTCGAAGATATAGAGCGGAACTCTTCAAAAAATCATATCTGAACTGTCCGTAGAGGCCCAGCCTGCTAACTGCAGGCAGGCAGGGTCGAAGCCTGCTGGGGTCAAGGGCCGTTTTCTGAGAGGAAGGCTCAGCCCCGGCACTATAGGAAGGAACGGGGTAGGTTTTTAGTCAGTAAGAGTCTGACACTACTTCCCGCTCCGCCCAAGGGCGGGATTTGTCATTGGATGATTTTACAAACCAAAAAAAAAAAAAATATCTGAACTGTTGTATCAAGTAAAATTGCTTTGTTTATACATGTAGTCGGTGATTGACTGAAGGAAAGAGGGAAAGAGATACATAGAACTGTTCTGATGATAAAGCCGGAAGGTAGGAAAGAACCGGAATTCCGTAATAAATCAGTGTATCCTAGCCGTGTTTGGTACTATTAGAATTGTCATGATGATTTGATAATGAAATCGGATAGCGGAAGGTATCTATTTAATAAAAGAACTGATTTCATCATTCAATATAAAAACTTAGTTCAACTAAACTGAGCTCAGCGTAATCTAGTTTAAAGACCCGTTTCGAAAACAAAAGAATTGAAACTGAGTTTAGCGTAAACTAGATTCAATTCATAACGTTGAAACGCAAAATGAAGCTATAATCTCGATTAGACGCTCTAACTGTGTTTTGTTTTGAATAATCCCGATTAGGTTCTTGGTGAATTTGGCGAATTTAGTCTGACTCAGGGGTACTAAACTAAAAAGTGTAGAATTATTTTTTTCCAAAAATATACAAACAATAAAAAAATAAAAACACTAAGAGCGCGAGACCGAATCACACTTGCTCGGTTAATACTTATTTGCGCCTCGTGCGCTTTTGTATTAGTGTCAATTATGCCAATAAATGTCAATTATTATTATTATATGAGAGCTGAAACATGTAATACAGATAGGTACTAATTAACTGCCGATATTAATTGATTACATATCCCCAATTAGCAGTGACTAGCTCGGAACACAATACTATAACAGCCCCGTCTAGACGAATATGCCCTTCGTATGATCTTGTAGTTTGTAAGCTCAGCTTTCCTATGTAAGCCATAGGGGGCGCCACTGAGTGTACTAAAACTGTACTTGTAGATAAATGATATTCATTTTGAAAACAGGTTTTAAAAAACACTTTTAAGCGTCTTTTTTTTTTCGTCAGTTTAAACTAGATGAGGTCGGTTTTTCCTAGCTGACTACCCTGAAAAGAAACCTCGAAACTAACTCCCCCTGAGTTCAAAGTCACTTTTAAAGTCCACACAGTAAATATTTATTGGTCAAATCACATGAGAACCATGCAGATTTGTCTCAGATGGTCTTTTGAAGAAAGAACCATACAGATTTGAGTGGACCTGTCCAATCAGTGCGAGCATTGGTCAGTATTCGCAAAGCTCAACGTTCTGACGAAAAATACCAAGGAAAGGACATTTGAATTTTGAGACTGGCCTGTTGGTCTAGTGGTTAGTGTCGCTGATTGCTGTGCCGAAGGTTGTGAGTTCAATTCCAACCCAAGACAAATGTTTATGTGATGAGCACGTCCATTTATTCAGTGTCTGGGTGTAATTTATCTATGATATATATATATACAAATAAATATATAGCGCTGGTCGGATAGCACGGCATGCCAGCATTAATGACATCATCCGCCGAGCTCTCGTCATCGCCGGGGTGCCAGCTGTTTTAGAACCTATCGGCTTGGCACGTGACGATGGAAAGAGGCCAGACGGGATGACCATAATGCCCTGGAAGTTAGGTAGGCCTTTGGTGTGGGATGCAACTTGTGTCGACACCCTTGCGCCATCCCATCTTCTGAGTACGGCAGGCTGTGCTGGGGCGGCTGCTGCAGGTGCAGAAAATCTCAAACGGCGTAAATATAATAACCTTATCGGTAGTTACATGTTTGAGCCGTTTGGGGTTGAAACACTAGGGCCATGGGGTCCGAGCGCTCATCGAGTTGTTCGTGACATCAGCAAACAGCTAGTCGACTCTTCGCGTGACCAGAGGGCTGGGCTTTTCTTCGGTCAACGAATCAGCATTGCCATCCAACGTGGCAATGCTGCCAGCGTTCTGGGCACTTTTCCCATTGATATCGATGTGGATGAATTTTTTGATGCCCAATAAGTTCTTTTTCTACCCGTTTGTACATATTATTAATTTTTAATTTGTATATATATCTATTAAGTTTTATATCGAACTAGAAATCCATGTATGAAATATTGAAATAAATACACTTACGTATGATATATATGCATTTAGAAATATATAAGTAAAATCAGTTGTCTAGTACCCATAACACAAGCTCTGCTTAGCTTGGGACTAGACGGCATTGTGTGTGATAGTTGTGGAATATTTTATTTAAAAAAAGACCCACCCAAGACAAATGTTGTGTAATGAGCACGATCATTTCTTCTATGTCTGGGTGTATATCTGTAATATTGTATGTATTTAGAAATTGTTATGTAGTAGGTACGCATAACACAAACTCTGCTTAGTTTGGAACAAGATGGCGTTGTTTGAAAGTTGTGGTATATTATTATATCAGCAGTGGAGTATCAGAGATCAGTGGTGGCCAAGTGGTAACGGTCCTGACTTACGAGTTGTAGGTCGCGGGTTCAACCCAGCTAGGCGCATTACTTTGTGTAATTTATTTCATCACCACTGCTCTAAAAAACGGTGAAGGAAAACATCGTGAGGAAACCGGCATGTCCTAGAACCAAAAGTTCGAAGACATGTGACATCCACCAATCCGCACTGGGCCTGTGTGGTGGATTTCGGCCCATTCCCTCTTCTAGAGAGGAGGCCTGAGTCCCAGCAGTGGGAACATTAAAAAGGCTGATGCAGTGAAATTATATCAGCATGGTTGGCGCATTGGTTGAGCGATTGACTGCAACACTGCCTGTCGCGGGTTCGATTCCCGCACGTAACAAATATTGTCATGCCATAAAGGTACGAGTAGGTGTCCCGGGTCTGGGTGTCTTGTGTGTTTGAGTTTACATATTTGTGAACGCATTCACGATAGTGTGTGGAGCTCAAGTCGTTTACGGCGCGCACTGTTCCCGCGCGCCTCAAGGAGTTGTCAGCAAACTGTAGGGGCCCAGCAGGGCCGAAGCCTACTGGGACCAAAGGTTATGTGAAAATGTCACCCGGGGCCCTGGGACGAAGGCATGGGACGAATGGAATAGGGTAGGTTTTTAGTCAGTAAGAGTCTGACATTATTTTCCGCTCCACCAAAGGGCGGGATTTGTTATTGGATGATTTTACCTACCATAAAAAAAGCCTAGTGTGTGGAAACACTCGCCAGGGTGGCCCGTGAAATGAAATTTTTTTTTTTTTTGCTTTTCGCAGGTCAAATTGTGTGTTACACGTATATGGATGGAGAGGAAGAGGGAGGCCGAAGAAGAAATGGGTGGATTATGTGAGGAGTGATATAAAAGAAAAGGGAGATAGTGATAGTGTGACGGGTGACAGGATAGAGTGGAAGAAAAAAACGTGTTGCGCCGACCCCAAGTAATATGGGATAAGGGCAGGAAGAAGAAAAAGGTCAAATTGTATGTTGATTAAAATGATTCGTGGTCGTAAAACGTTTTATTTACGAAATCACCAACAACCGTATCTGTTTGTTTATTGAATGACTATTACATGAATAAGCGAAGGAACCGAGAGAATTTTATTGATAGTAAGCTGACCCGGCAAACTTTGTACCGCACAGTAAATTAATGTTTTTTCGATATAGTCAACCGATTGAGATGAGACAAAGCCTAAGTATATCAAACTAAACAAAATTTTAATGTATAAAAGTTATCTACATCTATTTGGTACATATTATGCTATGCGCGTGTTATATATTAGTATGTATGACTAATTAAATTACGAATTTTTAACTGTTTCGCTATTGTTGTTTATTGTGTTTTATACATTGGTAACATTTGTGAAGTTCAAATCAAATATAAAAGTACCTACCAAGACAAATAATATTGATGTGTGTACAAATACAAAACTCGAAACTTCTAAAAAGACGTGTTGATGATAATCCTCTAAATTATTACGTATTTTTTAATGATCATTAAGCTATAACTTGCAATTTATATTGCTACTCTGTTGTAATAAGTTGTTATGACGATTAATACAGAACTGTCATTTGGTATTATATTCTTTCAAATAAGAACTAAGAAATACAAATCGAAGTGTTGTAATATTGTTCAAATGATCTTATTTGGTTTTTAAAGCTGTTTAACTATATAACAATGGTAATTAAAGACTTATAAAATAAGTTAAATTATGATAATCTTGATGGTTGGTTGAAGGTGGCAGGATATTATTATTTGACGTTTGAGTGAAGTTTCAATCTACCGGTTGATATTTTACTATAAAAAGGGTCTCTGCCTTTTTACTGCCCCACTTTTGATCCAGCATTATACCACTACTGACCAGCAAAGTTCATGTAAGTTATTTACCTAATATATTTTAATGGTGCTGATTCTGTGAATGTGTCATTGTGTCTTATGTTTTCTAATTATGTTATACGGTATTAGAGAATACTTATTCACATTCTTTACCCTAATATTTTGAAATGGCCTATGACATGGAACATAGAATTACTTGTAGATATTATTGTGACAAACTATAATTAATGATATTGTAAGATGTATCTGTAAATACTATAATTGAAGCTACCACAGGTTTTCTTGCTTGTTCTTTCCACTACTAAATTCTAACACGCGCAAAACTAAAAATTTCTACAGATTTATCTATATACACCGTTAAATTTTAGTCGTTTTAATCCCGCGGAGGGTGAATTCGGTACATGAAATACTATCGATTTGTAAAGAGAAAATTAAAAAATAAAGTACTTCTTTTTTAAACTCGAATTAATTTACGCATGTACGAAATTATTTTCTTTAAGTAAACGTCAGCTGAGCGAGGCCAATGAACTGTAGGTAGTTAGTACGCAACGACCGACAACTACCTATAAGGTCATTGATTCGTTTACTTAAAGAAATTAATTTCGTATATGCGTATATTAATTCGAGTTTTTGAAAAAAAGTACTTTATTTATTTCTTTACAAATCGATAGTATTTCATGTACCGAATAGATAGAGTGTGGTTCAAGAGGAAGGTTTATATGTGTAATACATGCATAATATATTTAATGTCACCATTGCACCCGTGCGAAGCTGGGGCGGGTTGCTAGTTAAGTAATATTAGTAGGATGTGCTTACTAACAACGGTGGTTCGATAACGTCTTTATTGAAACAGCTGTGTTGTCTAGACATGAAGTTATGTCGGTATTTCATACGATAATGCACTGATACTCAACATTGCTTGTTCGCTTCGGGGAGCGGCGCGGGGCGCACCGGGGCGCAGCGGGGCGCTTGGATTGATCAATCTAGGGTAGATGGCTTTCGAAGAGTCTTGTATGTAAAACTTGCAGACACCTGCGGTTTCACTCGTGTCTTTGATTACTGTTCTGCTTATATTAATCGTAGCGTAATGTCATATAGTTGAAGTGCGAGAAGGCGTGACAAACTTTTACTGACTAAATCGCACTTGTATCCTTCAGTTGCCCTTTGAGTTCCAGGGTCACGGAAGCTCTTTCAAATTCACACTGGCTTTACTAGGCCCCTTCGGGTTTGCCGCCCGAATACAAAACATAAACAAAAACCTACCGAACTGGATATGACCGGTGAAAACCTGCGTCATGTGGAAAATTCCACAAAATTAAGAGAGGACAATGAGTCATCTTTTCAGTCACTCTTCAAAGACGCCGCATTACCTACTACTTCGGTGAAGGAAGTGACTGCTTCCCATTCCCTCTCGCTGTGGACTACGGCCTGAACCAAGGCTGGATGCGAGAGGTTGCTGCCGCCAATCGTCTCTACGAGGACACAGATGATGCGCACAATGGTGACACCCGTTTTAACCACTAGAATCCGAAATAACCTGGAAGCTCCTAACCTGATCATGTCGGGTAAGGCAGACGTCAGGCAGATAGTGCCTTCTCAAAGAGGGAACTTACTACCACGGATGCTTTCTTTGGGCAGCTAGATCAAGGGAAAAACACCTGACTGGACTTTTCAAGAGTGGGTATTAAGCTGATAAAATTAACATAGAGCTGTGAAAATATGTTATTATCAAATCGTTTCGCGTTCGATGAACTTGCGATATGTAAGTATATAATGTAATAACAGTATTGATTTAGCTAAAAGCTTTTTCGAAGAGTGGATTACTCTAGTACGTGTATGATAGAGTGTGTTGGGGGAAATTGTAACCAAAATGTGGTGCTTATTTCGATACCTCCTACACATAAGCTGGCCTGTTCGTCTAGTGGTTAGTGGCCCTGAATACTATGCCGGAGGTCGTGGGTTCAATTCCCACCCAGGACAAATGTTTGTGTGATTAGCACGATCATTTGTTTGTCTGGGTGTAATTTATCTATAATATGTGTGTATTTAGAAATATTTAAGTATGTTTCTCACTGGTCTAGTACTCATAACACAAGCTCTGCTTAGCTTGGAACTAGATGGCGCGTGTAATAAAAACAAAAAAATAAAAATAAAGTGGTAACATACTTTTTATCAGTAAAATTGGGTACTTGACTCAATTTTTTTTCTATTTGTATCAAAAAGTTACTTTATCCAAAATCGTAAATAGAAAAAATACAAATTCACAAATTACAAATCTTTCAAATCTAGTGGAAGGGGAAACTGTCATATAACGTTAGGTATAAGGACGCACATACTGAAATGTGACGTCACCGCCATTAGGTTACGTGTGCTCAAAAGAGATAATTTTGAACTGATATTTGGAATGTAGCATTCCAAATATGCGCAACGCAATGGGCTTGACACATTGCACGCAGAACAGATGGCCCTTGGGGCCGAAAGGTTCTGGAGTGGCGGCCGCGTACCGAAAGACGCAGCGTTGGAAGGCCTCCCACAAGGTGCCGACGCCGATCTGAACGCGATCGGCCCACGTGTGCCCGACACAGGGGGCTTACTCTCGAGTTTAATTCCGATCGGTCAACATTGGAATTGTGACGTTAGGTACTCTTGAATTCGATGCTAGGTCCAAATTGCGTGACCTTTTTGGGAAACTAAGTAAAATGGGGATTGGGCTTGGCGTGTGGTCACGCAATTTTAAACTAATTTGGCGTTAGCATCGAATTCAAAAGTACCTAACGTCACAATTACAATTTCGACCGATCGGAATTAAACTCGAGAGTAAACCCCAGTTCTACCTTAAAGCTAGAATTACATTAGACCAACGCACATATGTACCATGCCTGATTCGTACGTAGAGTTTCGTCACGTGGCGAAAAAAAAAAATATACATATAATGTATGGAGACCGACGCGCCCAGATCGGCTTACGTGGCCCACATGTAGTTCTAACTTAAATTATACACTGGATTTCGATTGCAGGAATGCATTATTAATAATATTCTATTAATAAGACACTGCATCTCAAAGCATTATGCACTTGAACGATAAATCGTCCGTATGTAATCGTAATTCAAAATTGTTTGTAGTCGTAACTTACGTACATCATTCATTTCATAAAGAAGATGGAGAGCATTCCAATGCTGCATCTTTCGGTACGCAGTCGCCACTCCAGAACCTTTGAGACCTATCAACCATATGTTCTTCGTGCAATATGCCCTACCCACTGTCATTTAAGTTCAGCGATTGTTCAGACTATTGCCGAGAATGCGAAGTCATATAGCCTATAGGTATCCACAGATAATATAGCTAAGACGTGGCGTGATGTGGGAGATAGAGGGGATAGCCGCGGTGGTGTGTAAACTCTGAATCTTTTGGACATAATGCTCAATTTTTGGACATATTTGACTGGCCTGTTGGTCTACTGGTTAGTGGCCCTGACTGCTATACCAGAGGTCGTGGGTTCGATTCCCACCCAGGACAAATGTTTGTGTGATGAGCACGTTCATTTGTTCTGTGTCTGGGTGTTATTTATCTATAATATGTATGTATTTAGAAATATATAAGTATGTTTATCAGCTGTCTGGTACCCATAACACAAGCTTTGCTTAGCTTGGGACTAGACGGTGTTGTGTGATAGTTGTGGAATTAAAAAAAAATAAAAATAAAAAAATTATGGCCGCTGAATTTTTTACAATCTCAACAATCCCACACGGCAATTGTTTCTTGTGGATAACCTTGGTTCTCCTACGGAAATCTTTTATTATATCCGTAGTCGTATATTCCTGATTCAATCACGATAACTCCGAGAACAGCATCCAATACCTTTGTCTGATTTTAAGCCTTCTGATGAGGCTGATTGTAAGCGACCACGCCATCTCTAGGAACACGCACTGATCTGTTCTCTAGTCATCTTCATAATCAGCCAAACAAAAAACATTCACTGCAGGACATAGGCCTTCCTTTATAGATCTTAGACGCTCAAGACCGGTATCCTGAGCGTCTCACATCCATCGGATTCCAACTACTTGCCAGCACATCGGACGATTTTATAGACACTGACATTGAGTCTTACAGTACCTACTAGCATAAGTCGCTTCTCCAGAACCTGGATCCCGATCTCGATTCCCAACTACCGTAGACGCGGGCTTGCGGACGACATGCAATGGGGAGCTCGCCGTCCAACTGCCCAGTGACCGTCTGGACCGAGCCCAAGTAGTCGACGGCGCATATTGTGCCTCAAGGAGATGTCAGCAAATCATAAGGGCCCAGCAGGGTCGAAGCCTACTGGAGCCATGGGTTAGCTTCTGAATGGAAAACCCGACCCTGGTATAAAAGGCAAAGAAGGAACCTGTTCCTTCTGTCACATCCTCCCGCTCCGCCCAAGGGCGAGAGATGTCATTGGATGTTTTTCCAACCTACAAAAAAATCACTCCAGGAAATGTCGGTTCTATCGATTGTCTGCCATCTGCTGATCTCTAGCCTTATTATTTATATTATACTGCGAGTGTTTATAAACAAAAACTTGCCCTCCTAGCTAAGTCACAATCGTTTCGTTTAGTGAAAGCTTGGAGTTGGCCACGCCCCCAATTCCTTTGTTCTGACTACATGATTGAGCGCTGAGATGACGTCAGAACAAATAAATTGGGGCGTGGCCAACTCCAGGCGTTCACGCTAAACGAAACGATTGTAACTTTGCTAGGGGGGCCTGGTATTTCATTCATCATAAATGAAAAAAACGCATAGGTCTCCCAAAAAAAACTTTAGCAATCCTAGTCCCGATGTAAATGAACAAAGATAACACAAGTCTTGTAATAAAAAGGATATCACAATAATATGGGATCCCATTATATTATACTATAGCACCCCTCATTTGTATGGAGCCCATGGACGCCATAGAAAATATTATAGCGTTTTTAGGAATTTCTATATTAACTTTTGGAATGATTTGGCTATTTCTAAGCGAGATTAGGACGGGTTCAAATAAAGGTCGTAAGACGTGGATAGTATAGAACGTATTTCTTTGTAAAACATAGCCAGGCTGAAGTGAGAATACGAGCAGTGGTGGCCGAATGGTAACGGCCCCGACTTACGAGTTGTAAGGTCCTGGGTTCAAACCCAGCCAGGCGCATTACTTTGTGTAATTTATTTGATCACCACAGCTCTCAAAAACGGTGAAGGAAAACATCGTGTGGAAACCGGCATGTCCTAGAACCAAGACATGTGACATCTACAAATCCGCACTGGGCCCGCGTGGTGGAGTACGGCCCATTCTCTCTCCTAGACAGGAGGCCTGAGTCCCAGCAGTGGGAACATTATAAGGCTGATGCAAAAGTGGGAATGGGCTGGCCATGTCATACGAATGTACATGGACAGACAAGCGAGGATCGTAACTCACTGGAGGCCTGAGGGAGGATGACGTCGCCGAGGTTGACCAACTCAAAAGGAAAATCGGAACCCTTACAGGATCACTTTTTTTATTCGTCTGTCTGTCTATCTGTTTGTCAAGACCCTTTCTCTCGGGAACGCGTGGAAGTATCGAGTTAAAATTTAAACCTTAAACGAGTACTAAGTCTGCAGTCTCTTAAGGCTGTGAAAAAATCAAACTTCTTACGTTAACGAAAAAAGTTACAAAAAAACGCGTAGGTATATCGACACATAGAGGAATCAAAATTCATAGGGTACTTCCCGTTGACCTAGAACCGTGAATTTGGCATGAAACTAGGTCTTATAGCGTTCTTTACCTTTCTTTTTTGTGACGTAACTACAAATTTACAGTTTTCAGAGTGTCGATATATACTTCGCAGCCGTATCTTTTTTTTTGTTAACTTAGAAGTTAAGGGCTGGCTTGTACCTTTGTCAGAGATTAAGCATTGCCATACAACGTGGCAATGCCGTCAACCTTTTGAGCACACTTCTAGTCGACAGCGATGCGGAGGAGTTTAATGACGCCATTTTTAGTTAAGAGTAGGTTTTAATGTATAATATAGTTTTAATTAGTAAGTGTTTTATATAATGTATATAATAGTTTATTTGTGAAATAAATGGCCATTTATGACTTGTTTGATTTTGTCACAGCTTCAAGGGACCACAGATTTGAGTATATGGTTTAAATTTCGACTCGATATCTTTACGCGTTTCTTAGACAAAACGTCTTGACAGACAGACAGACAGTTGGACAACAAAATGATCCTTTATGGGTTTTTTTTTATGGTAGGTAAAATCATCCAATGACAAATCCCGCCCCTGGGCGGAGCGGGAAGTAGTATCAGACTCTTACTGACTAAAAACCACGCTAAAAACCTACCCCGTTCCTTCGTTGCCTATCGTGCCGGGGCCGGGTATTCTTTTCGGAAGCTGATCCATGACCCCAGCAGGCTTCGACCCTGCCTGCAGCTAGTAGGCTGGGCCTCTACGGTTTGCTGACAGCTCCTTGAGGCGCGCGGGAACAGTGCGCGCCGTCGACGACTTGGGCTCGATCCAGTCGGTTACTGAACGATCGGAAAGCGTGCTACCGATTGCACACCGTCCGCAAGCCCGCGCCTACGGTGGCCATCCTTTATAGGTTCTGTTTTTGCCTATTGAAGTACGGAACCATAAAAAAATGTTAAATGATTATTCATATACTCGTTTATTCCAGTATTTACTGTTTGTTTTGGTCTATTAAGTTTTCTCGAGTAAATTCGTGTGAAGTTGCTGTGTTTATATCCGTGACTAAAGCATAACAAACGTATCGATTTGTGTGAACAAACCGATCAGTTATAGTTTCGTGAGTAAATTAAAAGGAATTTTCGCTCTAATTTTCATGTTTGGTGGCATGGAAGTTACTGTGCATTGTCATGTTTAGGGTTCTGTACTACAACCGGGACTATTTTACTAAGACTTCAGTCTGTTTGTCTGTCAACAGGCTGTATCTCATGAACAGTGATAACTAGAAAGTTGAATTTTCACAGATTTCTTTTCCGCTATA
Organism: Leucania comma; assembly: GCA_958295575.1. Classification (NCBI taxonomy): domain Eukaryota; kingdom Metazoa; phylum Arthropoda; class Insecta; order Lepidoptera; family Noctuidae; genus Leucania; species Leucania comma. Next base: position 2,492,468 of record OY282488.1, read on the forward strand.
ACAATAAAACGGTGAAGGAAAACAACGTGAGAATACCGGCATGTCCTAGAACCAAAAAATTCGAACACATGTGACATCCTTTCCATTACCCTAGATACATTGATATTTCGTTTATTAGATCACAATCCGCACTCCGCACTGGCCCGCGTGGTGGATTACGGCCCATTCCCTCTCCTAGAGAGGAGGCCTGAGTCCCAGCAGTGGGAACATTATAAGGCTAATGCTATGCTATAACAATAAATGCTTTGCCATTGGATTCCCGCAACCTTTACCAGGTTATCGGTCCACCTTGTAGGAGGACTTCCAATGCTACGTCTTCCGGTGCGCGGTAATAGTTGTCACAAACATAATAAAATTTCGTCGTCTTCACAGCCCACGAAGGAGATGGCGGTCCGTCCGATTCGGATTGATCAAATCAGGATGATTTTCACTTTTCGGTTCAAAATGGACTGTTAGTAATTAAATCAAATGTCAGCACTTTATTTCGGCTCAACAGGCTGTCAAAAAATTGAGGACCTTAGCTGAAGTGAGACGGTATTTCAACCCGGAACAGTTGCTCAATCTTTATCAAGCGCAAGTTCGATCGTGTATGCCGTACCGATCTCATCTTTAGGATGGGTCTGCCAAATATCAGCTTGATGCCCTGGAGTCGATTGAGAAGCAAGCCAAGAAGATTTTGGTACCGGATCTGGTAAACATCACATGATGCCAGATCCGGTTTTCCGGATTGCAAATATTGCAATCCCTAGTCTGTAGTTATTCTCGCTCTTTTTCTTCTAGCCGTCCTGTTGATGTAGTAGATAGTAGCCCTAAATGCCGGAGGTCGTGGGGTCGATTCCCATCCAGGACAAATGTTTGTGTGATGAGCATGATTATTAGTTTTGTGTCTGGGTGTAATTTACTCGTATCTATAATATGAATGTATTTAGAAATATATAAGTGTGTTTATAAGTTGTCTAGTACCCATAACACAAGGTCTACTTAGCTTGGGACTAGACGGCGTTGTGTGTGATAGTTGTGGAATCATCGTCATCAGCCTTTTTAATGTACCCACTGCTGGGACTCAGGCCTCCTCTCTAGGAGAAGGAATGGGCCGTAATCCATCACGCAGACCCAGTGCGGATTGGTGAATGTCACATGTCTTTGAATTTTTGGTTCTAGGACATGCCGGTTTCCTGACGATGTTTTCTTTCGCCGTTTTGAGAGCAGTGGTGAGGAAATAAATTACACAAAGTAATGCGCCAGGCCGGGTTTGAACCTTCGACCAACGACTCGTAAGTCGAGGCCGTTACAACTCGGCCACCACTGCTCCAGTTTTGTGGAATATTATATTATACTCAAATTCTAACACTAATCTCTTTCCCAACTAAAATCAGTTGAACCGATTCACTATAACAGAATTTTATTTCAGTGCTATGCTTATGTTTTCTCGCGATCTACTTGCGTACATTCGAATATATATTTATGAACCCGTATCACTGCGTGAATCATCGACGCGGGGTAAACAGATCTCTTGGTGACGCCAATGCTTTGAGCAGATGTGTGGGGATTTCCAATAGACGAAGATTTATTCCTTTTTCTCTGAAGGATTTGGACGAAATGTATTAAAATATTTAAATAGTGTTTTTTTTTATTATAGACTAGCGACCCGCCCCAGTTTCGCACGGGTGCAATGGTGACATTAAATATATTATGCATGTAATGTACATATAAACCTTCCTCTTGAATCACTCAATTTAATAAAAAAACCGCAACAAAATCAGTTGCAAAGTTTTAAAGATCTAAGTATACATAGGGACAGACAGCAGGAAGCGACATTGTTTTAAACTATGTACTTTCAGCTCGCGCTTGACCACTAATCTTACCAGATGGTAAGTCATGCATGTACGCATACGTATGCACGACAGTGAAGTATGCTTGCCAAGAAGTAACCTATTCACTGAGGTTCTTGCTAAGAAGAAACACAGAGTCCGGCAGAGAATTCCACTCCTTAGCTGTACGCATAATGAAAGTGTTCCCTTTTTGAATGTGCTCCTGTGTTTTTTATAAAAAAAATTCAAGAGATAGAACCACTTCTATTCATATGAAAAGTCGTTGAATCGTTGTGTGTCTATTTGCTAAATAAATGTTTCTATTTTTCTTTCTTTCTTTTCACGTGGAGCCTGTCTGCGTGAGCCTTCACATAGCATAGTATAGCGTCAGCCTTATAATGCTACCACTACTGGGACTCAGGCCTCCTCTCAAGGAGAGGGAATGGGCCGTAATCCACCACGCGGGCCCAGTGCGGGTTGGTGGATGTCACATGTCTTCGAATTTTTGGTTCTAGGACATGCCGGTTTTCTCACGATGTTTTCGTTTACCGTTTTGAGAGCAGTGGTGATGAAATAAATTACACGAATTAATGCGCCTGACTGGGTTTGAACCCGCGACCTACAACTCATGAGGGTGGCCGTTACCACTCGGCCACCACTGCTCACGGCTCACTAGGCGTGAGCCTTAAACCCCGTTAATTCTCCACTCACTCAAATTAGATTAAATCATAACCCAGCGTTCCAGTTAACACCGGATACATTACCCATCCATTTCTCAACCCCGATGCACGGCGCGTGGCACATGCCATGTGGCTCGTCTATTATTGTTTAATTACTGCTCGATATGCACATGCGTAGCGCCTTCTAGCACACATGTTCTTTGCTTATAAATGTATAAACATGTTTGTTTTTTTTGTAGAATTGTTGGAAACGGGTTTTGTAAAATATACATACATGACAAAATACAGATTTAAAAAATAGACGAAAATACTCGTATATTCGTAATCGAATCTACAATGACAGTGTAGATAATTAAAGAGTAATCAATTGGAACTTTGCACTAGCTTTTGACGTTTTATAAGAGCCCATTGTAGCGAAAAGATAAAACAACAGTTTTTCCACCACTTACACGAATAATTTTTGTTAATATTATTAAAGTAATTACGAAAATAATGGTAAAAAAAGAATTGGTATCTTCATGCGGCTAAATGGGTTTTTTTTTTCTTCTATTACCATGATTGTTTCCATATTTTTCTGTTACTCAACAAAAATTATAACTGGTGGAAAAGTGTTTTTTTTTTTCGCTACACTAGGCCTTACACAATTAAAAACGTTTTTAAATTTGAATAATTTCGGATAGGGGCCAAGTCTAAAATTAATAGCTTTTTTTCCATACCATATTATTAATTAAAACAGGCAGTTTACAAATAAGAGAATCTAAGATTGAGTGTAACATAAAATATTATAAATTCTTAAACACATTGGAGCCCCTGTAGGCTGGGGGCCCAGACACAAGACAAATTAGGACTGTGGGTAACATGTCACGAATATTTGCCTATGTTGGGGCCCCTGTATCGTGGGGGCCCCGTATCACTGATTCGGTAACTACGCCCCTGCATTATACCTTCTCACCTCCTAGCACAAACAGTCAAACGGTAACCGCTAACACAAACACTGCCCACTCAAATACACACAGACTGCTATATTTAGTTCAAATACGAGCTAAAATTCGAACTATTTCACAAGTGAACACGTGCTAAAACCCCAAGCTATAAATACAAGCCGCTGACCCGGTTTTGCTCTACTATTTATGGTGAAAATGTCCGTTACAGTGGTATCGACCCCATTTTGTAAACTCGATTATAGATAAGAAATAGTGGCGGTGGTGAAACATTGTAAAGTGGCTTCGTGTTAAGTGTGTATATTCACTGTTTCTTTTTGAGTCAGTTTTACTTAAATAATGCTTTTCTTTTTATCATCATCATCTTCCTACCCTTGTCCCGTTTTATTTGGGTTGGGGTCGGTGCAATACGTTTTATCTTCCATTCTGTCCTGTCACCCGTCACGCTATTATTAACTCCTTTTTCTTTCATATAACTTTACACACAATCCACTCATCTTTTCTTTGGCCTCCCTCCATCCACATGTATATCCATAACTCTTCTAGTAACATGCGATTCATCCCTCCTCTTTACATGGTCATACCAAGACAAAGGATTTCCTTTCAACTTTTCATTCAATGGCTCAATTTTCAAACTTTCTCTAATATACTCATTTTTCACTTTATCCATTCTTCTCAACTTACACATCCATCTCAATATTCTCATCTCTGCTAACATGCAATCTTTTTTCATCAGTCTTTGCTTTCTATATATGTCAATATTTCTCTTTATATCACTAAAATAAAATGCTTTTCACTGGTAGTAATGGATGATGTGGAGTGATGAAAACTGTTTCGTAAGTAATTTCGCTACCAATAGCAGTATAGGTTTGAGACTTTGAGAGTCCAATTTCGTTCTATTATCTGTTATAACAATGATTAAAATGTTTTTAATTGATATAAACTAGTGCTTAACTGCGGTAACCTGATGGTAAGCAGTGATGTAATCGTTGATGGTGAAGCGCACTAGTTTATTAAGAAACTATTCACTGTAGCCTTCAAGAAACCTAAATTATAATCGAAAGGAAAGACCACAGCAGAAAAATTCTTCCAGTCCTTCGATGTACGCGTGGCGCGACGAGGCAAAATGCTTAGTGCGGACCGTAGAGGTGTTATCAATGTAAGGGTGGAAACTCCGTATTTCGGGTTGACCGATGGTAGAAAGATGATCACGGAATCAAGTCGCACACTGTTTAAAATGCATCCAATAGATTACCGAAAGGCTGGTTACCTTTCGCCAGTACTCCAGGTCCTATAGATTGGTCTTAACCAAATCTGGATCAATAATTAGCCTTTTCCTACGCCTCGTCGCCGAATCCAAAGCTGCTAGGTTTTTTTTTTTTTTTTTTTTTTTATGGTAGGTAAAATCATCCAATGACAAATCCCGCCCTTGGGCGGAGCGGGAAGTAGTGTCAGACTCTTACTGACTAAGAACCTACCCCGTTCCTTCGTAGCCTATCGTGCCGGGGTCGAGCATTCCTTTCGGAACTAACCCATGAACCCAGTAGGCTTCGACCCTGCCTGCCTGCAGTTAGCAGGCTGGGCCTCTTCGGTGTGCTGACAGCTCCTTGAGGCGCGCGGGAACAGAACGCGCCGTCGACGACTTGGGCTCGGTCCGGTCGGTTACCGGACGATCGGACAGCGTGCTACCCATTGCACGCCGTCCGCAAGCCCGCTCCTACGGTGGCCGGAAATCGGGATCGGAATCCCGGCGGCGGCTGGGGCGAGCGCCCCGTTGCCTCTGCCTGATGCGGTCGGCCTCCTCCTTTGCTAGCATTACTGCTTCGCAGAAGGAGGCGACCGCCTGCCATCCCTCCTCACTACGGACCATGGCCTGAACCAAGGCCCGGCGAGAGAGATCGCTGCCGCCGATCGCCCCCACGAGGACACGGCGATGCTCCGCCCAGGCGGGGAAAGCTGCTAGGTGCCATTTTGCTGCACCAGCCCATATGTGGCTGCCGTACTCCACATACGATCGGACCTGTGCTTCGTATGACATTAGAAGCTGTCCCGATGTGAAGTACCGCAAGACCTTACAAACACTTTTAGAACACGAGTGGGTTTTAGACGGTAAAAGTCTGAAACTCCTTCTTACTCCATCCAAAGTGAGAAAAACCCCTTTCGCTTTATAATATTAGTATAGATAAATAAAATTTTCTTTTCTAACCAATCGGAGGACTTTTCACAAGTCCATGGAAAAAAGTCCTCGAAAAAGACAAAGGCATGACAACACAGCTCTTGTACGTAAATGTTATCGGAGAGATAAGTTCAACGAGTTATCGATTAGCTGCTGTGTACCTTGATAACATAGTGTTACGCTGGGTAGGTGCAGTACCTACTGGCGGCTAGCTTTCAAATTAAACTGAGGGATTAGTGAGGAAATATAGCTGATAAAGTTGTATATGAGGGGTTTATAGGAAGGGAAAAGGTTGGCAGAGGTGATTGATAGAACTTTGTAGAATCATTTAAATAATTCTATGTTTATACGTCTACATGTCTATATCTCTCTCAAAACAATGAAGGAAAACATCGTGAAGAAACCAGTATCCCAGAACCAAAAGTTCGAAGGCATGTGACATCCACCAATCCGCACTAGGCCCGTGTAGTGGATTACGGCCCATTCCCTCTCCTAAAGAGGAGGCCTGAGTCCCAACAGTGGGAATATTATAAGGCTGATACTACATCTATATAAGTACATAACTATACTTATTTATTCATTTACACTTTATTGTACTCCAAGATAATAAATCTTACAATTTGACCATCAAATTAAAAGTGACTTAAAAGTTGTAAATACCATAGCAAAGTATAATCAGCCTTATAATTTTCACTGTTGAGATTCAGGCCCAAAGCCTGAGGCCTCCTTTCTAGGAGAGGAAATGGGCCGGTAATTCACGTGAGCCCAGTGCAGTTTGGTAAATGTCACATCTCTTTGAATTTTTTGCTCCTTACCGTCTCCTCGTTTAGCGTTTTGAGAGTAATGGTGATGAACTGAATTACACAAAGTAATATACCTGGTTGAGTTTATTCTACAGCTCATAAGTGCTAAAGCCAGTGTCGTCGACAGTAACAAACTCTTTGTATTAAAAAAAACCGGGTAAGTGCGAGTCGAACTCGTGCACGAGGGCTCCGTACAAACTTACCTATGAAAACAGTTCCATTCACGAATCGATCGATTATACCAAATTGCTACTTTACAGTTGTCAATTTGTTGTGATTTCTTTACTTGTGTTAGGAGACCTTGCTTCATGCCAAATTTCAGGATTCTAGGTGAGCAAGTAGAAGAGAGGTTTCTGTTTGCCTGAGTGTCAAAATGTGCACCTAAGTGAAGCATAAACGGTCTTATCTTTAGATTGCGTTGAATTTTCGCAAATGCGTCGATTTTGGCTGAGTGACGTTTTAGACACAATATGTCGTATTCAGACACAGTAGTCGATTTTTTTTTTTTACAACTATCACACAACGCCGTCTAGTCCCAGGCTAAGCAGAGCTTGTGTTATGAGTACTAGACAACTGATAAATATACTAATATTTTTCTAAATACATAGAAATTATAGATAAATTACACCCAAACCGAACAAATGATCGTGTTTAAATACAAACATTTGTCCTGAGTGGCAATTGAACCCACGACCAGCATAGCAGTCAGGGCCACTAACCACTAGACCAACAGGCCAGTCAGCCATTAGCACAATTAAAACTTTTATCTAAAGGTGGTGTTCGTATCGTCAGCAACTCAATTTTTTCCAAGGTAGTAGACCTGAGTACTATTAATTTCAGTAAAAAGTGTTTTAACAGGCGGAAGACAGACAAACAGACAGATTTACAGATGAAAAACAAAGAGTTTCGTTTTTCCGACTGAAATACGGAACCCTAAAATATAAAAAAGCTTCTAACACAACTCAGCCTATTAGAAAAGCAATCAACAAAACATTCAAACGATATAAAAGAAACGACAAATGATTGTAAGACAATTATTTTACACGGAAACTGGCCATTGAATGGGTATTTGGCACAAAACGTACACATTTTGTGTGGCAAACGATTGAAATTAACTCGTTATTGGGACCCGGCCTCTGTATATAAATAAGTTACTAAAAATACTTTTGTCTGCTGATCCGGGAATTGTGGAAAGTCTAACGAAGCGGTGACAATATTGAATGAAAGAGTGATGAAGAAGACGAACTTTTTTTTTTTGGTGGCGGGCAAATCATCCAATGACATCTCCCGCCCTTGGCCGGAGCAGACTCTTACTGACTAAAAACCCACCCCGTTCCTTCGTGGCCTTAGATACCAGGGCCGGGCTTTCCTTTCCGAAGCTAACCCTTGGCCCTAGTAGGCTTCGACCAAGCCTGCCTGCAGCTAGCAGGCTAGGTCTCTACGGTTTGCTGACAGCTCCTTGAGGCGCGCGGGAACAGTGCGCGCCGTTGATGACCTGGGCTTGGTCCAGATAATTACCGGACGGTCGGACAGCGAGCTACTCATAGCTCGCCGTCCGCAAGCCCGCGCCTATGTTGGCTGGAAATCAGGATCGGAATCGGAATCCCTGCGGCGGCTGGGCCGTGAGGGCCGTTGCCTCTCGCGTGCGGCCTCCTCCTTTGCTAGCATTACTGCTTCGCAGAAGGAGGCGACCGCCTGCCATCCCTCCTCACTCCGGACCATGGCCCGTACCAGGGCCTGGCGCGAGAGATCGCCGCTGCCGATCGACCATAAGGGAGTCCTCAAGTCGCGTGTAGTTTTAAAAAAAAGGATAAATATAATACTACTAGTTTTTACTAGCGGCTTCGCACGCGTGATAGAATTTTGAAAAAGGGGCCAGTAGTTCTTTAGTTTATTCATTACAAACAAAAATGCAAATCTTTTCTGATCATATTTTTTTTATTTGGCCCACAGCTGGGCAAAGGCCTCCCAACTTCATCCAGATATTCTTTTCTCAAGCCACCTCTTCCCAGGCCGGCCTCAGAGGCGTAGTCTATCCTCAGTCTTATAATAGGTATTATTAAAAAATAAAAATTTAATATATAAGAGGAATTAGAAAATCCTTTCAAACATTGTTACATTTTGATCGTTTTAATCCCATAGAGGGTCCATCTGATACATGAAACACAATCGATTTGTAAAGATAAAATTAAAAAATAAAGTGTTTTTTTTCTAAAACTCGAATTAATATATGAGTCCAATGACCTGTAGGTAGTTAGTACGCAGCGACTGACAACTACCTACAGGTCATTGAACTTGCTCAGCTGATGTTTACTTAAAGAAATTAATTTTGCACATGCGTATATTAATTCAAGTTCTACAAAAAAAATACTTTTTAATTTTATCTTTACAAATCGATAGTGTTTCATGTACTGGATCGACCCTCCACGGGCTTAAAACGATCAAAATTTTACGGTGTATATTGTGTACGAGTATACCCAATATATTTCCTGTAAAAGATTTTCTCTTTAATCTTACAATTATTGAAAAAGCATAAATATCTTCAAACAACTGAAACATTTCAATAGCTGATTCTGAATATATACTATTTTAGGAAGCGCATTTATTTTGTTACATGTTGTTAAAAAAAATTCGCCTTTTTATTTTTCATTTATTATTAATTTTGTGAACACAGGGTACAATGATATTATATAAAATGTTTCGTCCAACCTATGATCCGCCAAAAGGCATACAAAATAGTGATGCAAATGTCGATGTATAATATGAAATCTAAAGTAATAAAAAAATGTACATAATTCAATAAAAATGAAAAAAAAAATACAAAAAATTACAATGACAGCAAATGAAAGTTGTATTAATTTAAATATTACAATGTCAAAATTAAATTAATTTAAATAAGTAATACAAAATCTATTATTACTGTGACGTTTCTGAAATCTAAGGAAACAATTTACAGTAGGTGCACACTGACGAATATCAAGCAGTAACACTGACGAAGCTCATTAGCGTTCCCCCGTATAATTTTCTATATGCAGCTATTCATAATAATTACGTGAATCCTGGGCCAAGATCTCTCAGATTTCAGATACAAAGACAATCTGACTCAGAATCGTCTGCTGAAGCAAGACTATCTTGTGAAGTAATTTTAGCACGAGATTCATTTACGCCAGATGTGATAGGCCGATCCGGGGTTTTTGCTTTTTCGGAGTTGTACAAGGAAAATCGTTTGCCGCAATACCAACCAGATTTTATTTTTATTTTACTTTCATAAAAAACAGTTAAAACCTCCAGAAAAAGTAATGCAAATAATTTAGGCTAAATTATTATTAGCGTTGGTTAATTGTTCAATACAAACGCAGTTTGGGGCCATTCACTTATTACGTATGACGATTTTTTACTAGTTTTTGACCTCTTCTCTCCCCTAACTAAGGAAAAATAAGAATGGGCCGACCGTTCATGGTTTAATATTTATTACGAAAAAATCTAAAAGACAAAACGAATATACGTTTGGTTGGTTTGGATGTTTATTTGCGGGAGCACGCGCGGGCGTCAGCGCGGGCACCCGTCGCGTGACTATGCACGTGTGTTATATATGTGCGGCAGTCCCCGTAGCAGAAACCGGATTATTACCTGCGCAGTGTCGCTAGTTCTACTATAACAGTGCGCATATAGTCGTGTCGATGGAGAACTTTAGTGTATTATTACGTAACCAAAAGGGCGCGCGCGTGGCTGCCCGCGACGGGTACCCGCGCGGCGAGCCCGGATGAAGCACTTTTGTATGGGTCCGTGTGGTCTCCCGCTTTACGCAGCGTTAGGCCGTGTTTACGGAGACGCGGCGCGTTGCGCGGCGCGTCGGGCGTTCCTCGTACATTGCAGCAGTGGGCCACGTCATCGCTCGCGCAAACACAAACGTGTGGCAATGTACGACGGACCGCCTGACGCGCCGCGTTTACGTAATCGAGCACTTAGCCTTAAAGGTAACAATTTTAGTAACATTTACAAATGTATCGTTTACGTATACAAGTGATGTTACCATGTAAATAATTTACCTTTACGCATCCGAGCGCACATCGGTATTCGAGCGGTTGTCCGCGCTTTTTCAAATATTAACTTTACGTACATATTTTTATGATCTTACTTAAGAACTATCAAGCCTTGATAGTTCTATCCCACCCCCTGTAGGAACGCCGCCGTGATTCCGATCCCGATTTCCGGCCACCGTAGGCGCGGGCTTGCGGACGGCGTGCAATGGGTAGCACGCTGTCCGATTGTCTGGTAACCGACCGGACCGAGCCCAAGTCGTCGACGGCGCATTCTATCCCCGCGCGCCTCAAGGAGCTGTCAGCACACCGAAGAGGCCCAGCCTGCTAACTGCAGGCAGGCAGGGTCGAAGCCTGCTGGGGTCAAGGGCCGTTTTCTGAGAGGAAGGCTCAGCCCCGGCACTATAGTAAGAGTCTGACACTACTTCCCGCTCCACCCAAGGGCGGGATTTGTCATTGGATGATTTTACCTACCATAAAAAAAAAACCCCTGTAGGAAATAATAAGACATGGTAAACCCCCTTCCTCTCATCTTACGTAATAAGTGAATGGCCCTATGTCGATAAATTCATTGTTTGACTGTTTAATTTAAAAATAATAAATGAGGTAATCAAATTGTTTCATCACTAAATAATTATAAATTTTAAAGTCTTGTGCGTTAAAACTTAATAACATATTGCAACTCTATTTTGCGTATCTTTAAGCGTAAATACGTAAGTCATATACATAATATGAATAATTACGATCAAAACGGTTTCCATGAAGGGACATAGACATAATTTATAAAAAAAAAATAATGTTTAATATTTTAAACTAATAAATGCTACAGGTTTCTTAAAATATCTAGACGCCCAAAAAGCTATTCATAAAAATTCACGCGTTTTTTATCGTAATAAATCATTGCACACATTTTATGTCAGTACGTTGTCTATGCTCTCGCTTCTCATTACTCATCAAAGCATTTCTTAACTGACAATAAAATTGACGTGTAAAAGTGTTTTTTAAAACTTAATTGCAAAATAAATATCATTTATCATTCGAACTTCTGACCAGTGCCACCTTAACAAAACATATATAAGCCAACTGTTAGAAAAAGTCCCGTGAGAATCTGTTTATCCATTTCGAATATGGATTTGCTAAAATATTATGCAGGTTGATAAATATCACACACACTATCACACAACGTCGTCTAGTCCCAAGCTAAGCAAAGCTTGTGTTATGGGTACTAGACAACTGATAAACATACTTATATATTTCTAAATACATACATATTATAGATAAATTACACCCAGACACAGCACAAAGGATCGTGCTCATCACACAAACATTTGTCCTGGGTGGGAATCGAACCCACGACCTCCGGCATAGCAGTCAGGGCCACTAACCACTAGACCAAGAGGCCAGTCAAATGTCACATTATATTCGAATTTTTGGTTTTTAGATATGCTGATTTCCTCATATTTGTTTTTACCGTTTTGAGAGCAGATGAAAATAATAAATTACACAAAGTGTAGCACTTTGCTAGGTTTGAACCCATGACGTACAACTCAGGACTCTTACTAGTAGGCCAACATAACTCCTGCCATGATCCGGTCCTTAGTACAAGCCATAGGAGGAGGTATAGAAAAAAAAACAAAATTATGACAGCAAAGCCATACGGGCCCAGCAGGGCTAAAGCCTACCGGGGCCCTGGATTCGCTTCCGAAAGAGAAACCTGGGGTCCTGGAACGCAAGGCAAAGAAGGAACACAGCGTGTGTTTCAGTCAGTAAAAGTCTGACACGCTCTCCCGTTCCGCCCTAGAGCGCGAGAAGTAATTGGATAATTTCTCCACCATAAAAAAAAACCAGAATCGCTGCAGACGACCTCGATGGTGACGTCTTCAGTGAGTGGGCTTTCGGTGCATTTTTACGACGTGGCCGACGCGACGTGAAACATTGCTAATAAATTAAAAGTTACACTGTCAAACCATAATTAGACTACCTATTGCCACTTCAAACCACAACTTCACGTGGGTGTACGATACCCGCTCACCTAATCTATAGATTAGGACGGTGACGTCCGTGTACAGTTGTCGATACTGATCCCTTTAATTAATTTAGCATTATGTTTGATGCTCTATCTAATAATGCTCTAAATTGGCTTTTTGGATTATCTTCACAGTAGCATGCTTCATTAGACTTGATTTGGAAACACGTGAGTGGGACTCAACTCACGTGTTCACGTGTATTTGTCTTTAGTATAAATCACTAGTTTGAACCAACGGTTACACCTGCACGAAAGTATAATGTTTTACTAAAATAACTCCCAGAATAAACTATTAGATGTGATTAGAGCATAAAAAAGTGTCTTAAAACGAAGGCCTGTTGAATTTCGAACGTCATGAAGGTTTGCCTCGTCGCGCGCCTTGCAAGGGTGGGGCCGGACCTGTCGGACGGACAGTTCGGTTTTCGCAGGATGCGCTCCACGGTGGACGCCATCATGCGCGTGCGAGCCCTCACGACGGGGGATGCGGTGTCCCAGGGCAGGTGTGTCGTGGCAGTGTCCTTGGACATTGCCAACGCCTTCAACTCCCTGCCCTGGAGTTGCATTGGAACGGCACTCCGGTACCACCGGGTGCCCGACTACCTCTGTCGTGTGATCGAGGCCTACCTATCGGAGAGGTATATCATCTACCCCGGTCACCAGGGAGAGTGGAAACGTCGAGAGATGTCGTGTGGTGTTCCGCAGGGATCGGTACTAGGACCACCCTTGTGGAACATCGGGTACGACTACGTGCTGCGCGGCGACTTCCCCGACGGGGTCAGCGTGGTCTGCTACGCGGACGACACGTTGGTCCTAGCGCGGGGAGAGTCGTACCGGACGGCGGTCGAATTAGCGACACGCGGGGTTGCGATGGTCGTTGACAGGATCCAGCAGTTGGGACTCGAGGTGGCACTGCACAAGTCCGAGGCCATGTGCTTCCACGGCCCTCGGGGTACGCCACCACCGCGTTCCCAGCTAACGGTAGGAGGGGTTCACATCAGCGTCGGGTCGACGATGAAGTACCTGGGACTCGTCCTTGACAGCTGGTGGAACTTCAAGGAGCACTTCCGACGTCTGGCTCCCAAACTGAATCGGACTGGGGCTGCTCTCGGGCGGCTCCTGCCCAACCTCAGGGGACCAGACGCCTCCTGCCGGAAGCTCTACGCGGGAATCGTTCGGTCCATGGCTCTCTACGGGGCTCCGGTGTGGGCACCGACGTTGACACAGCAACCGAGGGCCCAGCTGAATGCGTGCCAGAGGGTCATGGCAATACGCATGGTGCGAGGGTACCGAACGATCTCCCGCGAGGCGGCGACCCTCCTTGCTTGCCAACCGCCGTGGGATCTGGAGGCAACAGTCCTTGCACACATGCACGACAAGCGCATGGAGATGCAACGCCGGGGCGAAATTCCGCTGCCACGACAAGTCGAGGCATGGCGGACAGAGCTCCGGCGGGATCTCATGGCGAAATGGCGTCAACGACTATCGCAACCTCGTTCGGGGCGCGCCACTATTGGGGCGATAAGGCCCATCCTTGAGGCGTGGCTGGAAAGACCTCACGGCGTTCTCAACTTCCGCACGACGCAGGTGCTTACCGAACACGGAAAGTTCGCTAAGTACCTGTTCCGGATTCGTGCGGAGGATTCGCCCGGGTGTCGCCACTGTGCGGAACATCCGGAGGACACGGTGGAGCACACTGTAGGGGTGTGCCCCGCCTGGGCGGAGCATCGCCGTGTCCTCGTGGGGGCGATCGGCGGCAGCGATCTCTCTCGCCGGGCCTTGGTTCAGGCCATGGTCCGTAGTGAGGAGGGATGGCAGGCGGTCGCCTCCTTCTGCGAAGCAGTAATGCTAGCAAAGGAGGAGGCCGACCGCATCAGGCAGAGGCAACGGGGCGCTCGCCCCAGCCGCCGCCGGGATTCCGATCCCGATTTCCGGCCACCGTAGGCGCGGGCTTGCGGACGGCGTGCAATGGGTAGCACGCTGTCCGATCGTCCGGTAACCGACCGGACCGAGCCCAAGTCGTCGACGGCGCGTTCTGTTCCCGCGCGCCTCAAGGAGCTGTCAGCACACCGAAGAGGCCCAGCCTGCCAACTGCAGGCAGGCAGGGTCGAAGCCTACTGGGGTCATGGGTTAGTTCCGAAAGGAATGCTCGGCCCCGGCACGATAGGCTACGAAGGAACGGGGTAGGTTTTTAGTCAGTAAGAGTCTGACACTACTTCCCGCTCCGCCCAAGGGCGGGATTTGTCATTGGATGATTTTACCTACCATAAAAAAAAAAAAAAAAAACCTCATGAAGGTTTTTCTACTTCTTCCTGCCCTTGTCTCATATTACTTGGGGTCGGCGAAACACTTTTTTTACTTCCACTCCGTCCTGTCACTCGTCACACTATCACTTGCTCGCTTTTCTTTCTTATCACTCCTCACACAATCTATTCATCTCTTCTTTGGCCTCCCTCTTCCTCTTAATCCATCTACGTGTAAACTCAGAACTCTTTAGTAATATGTGTTTCATCCCTCCTCTTCACATGACCATACCTAGACAAACGATTTCCTTTCAACTTTTCAGTCACTGGCGCCACTTTCAAACTTCCTTCTAATATACTCATTTCGTTATTTGTTGCTAAGTTTTAATCCCGAACGCAGTGAGGGATTTATATAATGAACTTCCGAGCATTGCGCAGGAGTAACAAAGATTCACACATCACACTACTTCGCTTACAACTGTTCGCCTTTATAATATTATATAGGGTAACTGGTTAGTGAACGATACTTAAACACGTGATTCAAACAACTTTTACCATGGGACCAAACCCGAAATCGCGAAAAAAATCAGTCAAGTTCAGTACATTTTGAACAGTTAGGCGAACATAAATGTACTGACCAGCAAATTTTTATTTTTTCGTGATTTCAGGTGCGGTCCAATAGTAAAAGTTGTTTGTTATCATGACTACAATCACGTGTTTAAGTATCGTTCACTAATAACCAGTCACCCTATTGTATATAGTTGCCAATAAGGCTACCAGCCTAGATTGGCTTTTAGGATTATCTTCGCTGTAGTATACTTCATAAGGCTCGATTCGGAAACATGTGAATGGGATTGTTCTAATTAGGGTTTTTATTTTGTCAACTCACGTGTCCAGAGTTGCTGAATACAGCGCGCGAATCGATACATTTCATTTCATTTTCTACATGGTGCTCACATAATTGTAGCGACAAGAAATATGTAACCAAGATCATTGTAACACTTAAAATGATTTTAAAAGAGTGTCCATGGAGTTTCTTGCACGTTCTTTTCCATAGAGATCTACGCTTTGGAACGTGCAATTTAGCTTCACTTTTTTTTTGACTGACCGACATTTTGACTATTCAAAAGTGCCTGTAAATGGTCTATTTGAAATAAAAGAGTTGATTTTGATTTTATGATTTTGATTTTGATTTTTTCAATATTTATTGAAAATAAAACGCTGTCGTCCACCAAGCGTATAATGACGAATAATTATGCGTTTATGAAGCTACGCGTCCGTGTCAAATAGGCC
Source organism: Leucania comma (assembly GCA_958295575.1). Taxonomy (NCBI): domain Eukaryota; kingdom Metazoa; phylum Arthropoda; class Insecta; order Lepidoptera; family Noctuidae; genus Leucania; species Leucania comma. The sequence goes on from OY282488.1 coordinate 2,508,478, forward strand.
TTAATTTTCTTTCACAAGAAAGAAGATGCAAGCAGAAACTAGTTAAAATATAAAACTAATGAACTCTAAACAGTATATTATAAGGCACTTGATAACATCTGGTACCTGTTTTAATAAAACACCATAAGATTTACTCCATAAGATTTTTATGGACATAATTTCATACACACGTAGCAAGTCAGTGAACTCTCAGATTTCATACGCCTGTTGTGTAAGTGAACTAGCTGAAACCGACAAACAAGCAAATATAGTGAGTCATGGGATGCCTAAAATAAAAATGGCTGCTTTGAAGATATTTTTTTGATAGACACACAATTTATATTAATGTCTTCAATAAATATTAGTAGCTTCGTCGTGTGACAGGGTTTTTTTTTCTCTTAGATAAAAGTTTTCTAAGAACGGTTTTTACTTTCCTCAGAAATGTACAATTTTTTGATTCAAGTGAAGAAACTTTATTATTGCTATCGAGGTGGCATTTGCACGAGCCGCAGGCGAGGGTGTTATGGAGCCAAAGGCTTATGGGTGTTATGGAGCTAACAGCAAACCGTAGAGGCCCAGCCTGCTAGGTGCAGGCAGGCAGGGTCGAAGCCTACTGGGGCCAACCGTCGCTTTCCGAAAAGAAGCCTCGGCCCCGGTATGATAGGCAACGAAGGAACGGGGTAAGTTTTTAGTCAGTAAGAGTCTGAAACTATTTCCCGCTTCACCCCAGGGCGGGATTTGTCATTGGATGATTTTACCTACCATAAAAAAACCTCCATGCCAATCAAACTATACTCCAAGCCTCGATCATAGCCAAATCTCTCTCAAAATCTTACTCATACTCATATCAGTAAATCAATCACATTTGAAGACAAGTGGCTCCCGGATCATCGACCTCATGGCGAGACGCCGAGCAGAGCCCCAAATAGCTCAGTTACACAGCTCCGAATGTACAAATACACAAATTGCAAAAAACTGGTGAATACTGTGGTATTCACCAGTTTTTTTATGCGGTATAGTCTGGCCAAACGTAACAAGGCGTAATTTATGCGGAGCAAAGTGAGTTGCTGAAATTATGTTGTGTATTATTTATTTAAAGTTCATGTATAATAGTGGTACTTAAGTAGATTCTGAATTCTCTGAATTCCTTATTATATAAACCAGTGCCAGTCAACCTTTGGGTTAAAAAAGACAAGCACAATGTGCGCACAATACATAATTAATAGATATTTTGGATTGAATGAGGTATCATTCAATTAAGTTACTTTTAATAATAAAATACTTTTAAATGCTAAAATTATAAACTAATAAATACTAGGACAAATATGAAATCAATATAGCATGATATCAGTCTTATAATGTTCCAACAGCTGGGACTCTCTAGGAGAGGAAATGGGCCGTAATCAACCACGCGGGCCCAGTGCGGGTTGGTGATTCATGTCACGAGTCTTCAAGTTTTAGGGCTAAGACATGCCGGTTTCCTCACGATGTTTTCCATCACCGTTTGGAGGGCTGTGGTGATGAAATATATTACATAAAGTAATACGACTGGCTGGGTTTGAACCCGCGACCTACAACTCGTAAGTCGGGGCCGGCTACCACTGCTCTCAGAAATTCGAATTATCGAATTAACGAAATCATATAATTATAACAATAATTATGACGAAGATCGAACTAACATTGAGAGCACTTCAAGTAGTAGTTCTGAATTTTACGCTTGAAGGAAAATTTCCTTTCAGGTTTTTTTTTATATCAAGGTGAATCACATTCACTTTTGTTTAGTTTCGTAAAATATATTGTGGTTGACATTTAAACATAGTCCTTACAAATTATAAAACAAACTCTACCCATAGCAGGAATAGAGAACATTTTGATACAAGTGGAATTTTGTCATTGCAACCGCGGCTGAATCCGCACGAGCCGTAAGCGGGGGTGCTACGGAGCCGAGCGCTGCAATGAGTTTTCACGTATATTAACCGTTTTTCAATACACTTACGAAGACATAAATAAACGGCGGTTGGAGTGCGACTCGTCAATCGCGTACTTTGCTATACTAGTGCGAAAAACAGTAAATTGTACACTACACGGATTTTCTAGTAAGTGTATTGAAAAAGATATTAAATTTTCATGATTTCTTACGTTAAAAAACATATATAAACAGTATCTAAGTTTTATAACTTACTACACTATAGTAAATTTTGATACAAGTGCAGAAAGTTTGTCACTGTGACCGGAGCGAAACTCGTACGAGCCGTAGGCGAGTGCGTTATGGAGCCGAGGGCTGCAGTGGAAAATTTGCACGCTTATAAAACGACGTTTTTTAATACAATTACGACCCGCTCATCGTGGAACGGGATGGCGGGGGCAAGCACGTACATTTTTCCGCACTAGTGCAGAAAAAAGTCCATAGCGTGCCTAAAAGCGGTGAGATAAAAGCCGGTTTTCGAGTAAGTGTAGGTATTGAAGAAAATATTTTCTCTGCAGAGGTCGTGAACCCGTAAACTCTTGAACGATTCTGTTATTGTTTACCATTTTTCCACTAAACTCACCCACAGATTTTTTTATGGCTACGCAATCAAATTACTAACACCCACGAGATTTTCGCCATTTGCAAAAGCTAGGTCTAGGTAACTTTGTAGTACATTGATCCGAAATGATGTATTAGATCAAAATTTAAAACGGTCATGTAATGGAGAGGGAGAGAAAGGTAAAAAAAAACATGGATGGATTGTGTAAGGAGTGATATGAAAGAAAAGGGAGTTAGCTATAGTATGATTGCTGACAGACCAGAATGGATATACTCTTAATAACATTTATTCATTTATTTTCCAAAAAAATATTAGATTATAGATTTTTTTATATAACGGGATAGAAATTATCCTATGTCCTTCTCCTAGTTCTAAGCTACCTTCCCACCAATTTTCAGCCAAATCGGTTCAGCCGTTCTTAATTATAAATAGTGTAAATAACACGACTATCTTTTATACACCACTATTTTTTAATTATGGCAAATACTTAAAGGGCTTATTAGAAAAGGTCTTGTTATTATTTAAGTAAGTCTCAATGCATAATATTCATAAACAGCAAAGTTATGAGCCAAGTTCAGTACATTTTGACCAGTTAGGCGAACACAAATGTACTGACCAACAGATTTTTTATGCGGTTCCAGGTTTGGTCTCATAGTAAAAGTTGTTTGTTATCATGACTACAATCACGTGTTTAAGTATCGTTCACTAATTACCAGTGGGGTTTGGAGTGGGGGGGGAGGGGCTCTCTTTACTGGAAACGTCAGATTCATATTTTGATTTAAAATCTTGTGATTTACAATGTTGTGAGAAAGAATTGTTTGACGCTATCTATCTTTAAGTTTTTTTTTTAATAAACACAAGAGCCATTCGATTGTTTTCACTGTATTGTTATTGGACTAACATTGATTCTAGAATTGTAAAGTGAATAAATAATGAAATGCCAAAGATAAATTGATTGTATTTTATGTTTTCAAATTTTTAGAAGTGTGTGGTAACATGTGCATTTAGGGTTCCGTACCTCAAAAGGAAAAAGCGGAACCCTTATAGGGTCACTTTTTTGTCCGCCTGTCTGTCTGTCAAGACCCTGTATCTCAAGAACGCTTGGAGATATCGAGCTGAGCTGAAATTAAAACCATATAATGAAATCTACGGTCCTTTGAAGCTGTGAAAAAATCAGCTCAGGCCGTTTATGTCGCAAAAATCGTAGATATATTTTGACACTCTTAAGGGCCGGTTCTACCAGTCACTGTTGTTTAGTATGAACGTCGCTCGGGACTGTCGACTTCGCGGCCCCAAAATAGCGGTATTATTTTCATATAAAAAAAAAAAATAATAACTATTCAAGATATTTGTTTTTGCGAAGCGCTTTTTAATAACAAACTTTTTTTTTGTAACTTTCAAATATTCTCGTAGTCTTGTAGATAAATACGTTTGAAATCGTAAATTAGGCTCAGACTCGCGTTTTTTTTTTTATTTATTGAGCCTACTAATTTATACAATGTTTTCATTTTTGCCAAGCTCTTGGTCATCATCATCATCATAATCATCAGCCTTTTAATGTTCCCACTGCTGGGACACAGGCCTCCTCTCTAAGAGAGGAAATGGGCCGTAATCCACCACGCGGGCCCAGTGCGGGTTGGTGGATGTCACATGTCTTCGAATCTTGGCTATATAGTCAATTTTAATAAAATAAATTTTCATGGTGTACTCTTCTATATTTGTGGATTTCCAGAGGTTTAAAAAAGTTCAAAATGAGTTGAACCTGGCCTTAAGGGAATCAAAATTGATAGGTTAGACCCGTTGACCTAGAACCCCGGAGTTTGGCTTGAAGCAAGGTTTTATAGTACTAGTATAGGAATAAATCTGAAAACTGTAAAGTAGTTACGTTAGAAAAAAAAAATACTTTTTTCGATTTGGAAAAATCTTTGAGATTCGATTTGGGAATTTTAAATCAAGTGATTTTTTTTTCTGATAAAAACTATATCTGGGTTTTTTTGGCTTTCAGTCAGAACAATGTCTCCTTAAACCGCTAGTTATCTATAGGTCCTACCAATAAGTATCATTAGAATTTGTTTTAAGATTTAACTTTATGAAGTGACTGCATGAAAAAATCCCCACTGCTTTAGCAGGTAAAGGGCAACCAATGACAATACAGGTGGATTTTATTAAAAAAAAGTGCTCCGATGCAGGCCGCCGCGCCCCCTTTCCGTTTTGCTACGTAATAATCACATAAGTTTTCCATCGACACGACTACATGCACACCGTTAAAGTTGAACTAGCACCACTGTGTAGGTTTTTTTTTTTTTTTTTTGTGGTAGGTAAAAATCATCCAATGACGAATCCCGCCCTTGGGTGGGGCGGGAAACAGTGTCAGACTTTTACTGACTAAAAAACCTACCTTTCCATTCCTTGCCTTTATCCTGGGGCCTTTGGTGACAGTCTCACATAACCTTTGGCCCCAGTAGGCTTCGGCCCTGCTGGACCCCTACAGTATGCTGACAACTCCTTGAGGCGCGCGGGAACGGTGCGCGCCGTAGACGACCTGAGCTCGGACCGGTCTGTTACCGGACGGACGGACAGCGAGCTACCCATTGCCCACCGTCCGCGAGCCCGCGCCTACGGTGGCCGGAAATTGGGATCGGAAACCCGGCGGCGGCGGCGGCGTGTCCGCCTTTGCCTAAGGCGGTCGGCCTCCTCCTTTACTAGCATTACTGCTTCGCAGAAGGAGGCGACCGCCTGCCACTCCTCCTCGCTCCGGAGCATGGCTTGAACCAAGCCCCGGCGCGAGAGATCGCCGCCGATCGCCCCCACGAGGACACGGCGCTGCTCTTCCCAAGCGGGGCACACCTCGACTGTGTTCTCCACCGTGTCCACCGGGCGGTCCGCACAATGGCGACACCCGGGCGTCGTCTCCGCACGAATCTTGTACAGGTACGGACCGAACTTGCCGTGCTCGGTCAGCACCTGCGCCAAACGGAAGGTGACGACGCCGTGGGGCCTTTCCAGCCACGCCTCAAAGAGGGGCCTTACCGCCTCGATCGTGGCGTGCCCAGCACGAGGTTGCGACAATCGCTCTCGCCATTTCACCATGAGATCCCGCCGGAGCTCTGTCCGCCATGCCGCGACTTGTCGCGGCAGCGGAGTTTCGCCCCGACGTTGCATCTCCACGCGTAAGTCATGCATGTGTGCAAGGACTGTTGCCTCCAAATCCCATGGTGGTAGGCCAGCAAGGAGGCTCGCCGCTTCGCAGGACACCGTACGGTATCCGCGGATCATCCGGATGGCCATGACCCTCTGGCAGGCGGTTAGCCGGGCCGCCACTCGCTTCCGTAGCGATGGCGCCCACACCGGCGCACCGTAAAGGGCCATGGACCGAACGATGCCTGCGTAGAGCCTCCGGCAGACCACTGTGTAGGTAATAATCCGGTTTCCGCGGGCGGGACTGTCGCACACGACACACGTGCTTTGTCACATGACTGGTGCCGTTTCGGGCCTAAGCCAGTAAAAGTTTAACCCTCCCTCTCGCTGTACCCAAAGTGGGAGAAGTTATTTTATAATTACCCCCATAGCATAAAAAATGAATTTACTGTTCGACCAAAAAATGTAATCTCGACTTGAAAAACGACAGCTATGCTTGATATTTCCTTCTAAAAATAACGTTATAAAATATTTATACAAAAAACAATTCATTGAATACAAACTCCTCCACACGAATCCTCTGGAACGTTTACTAGAAAACAATAAATTTTTATGTGTTTACATAATTCTGCAGTCTTCGAGAAATACCGTTTCCTCTATATAGTTGAAGCTTCATAGTCGTGAGCATCGACGTCGAGTTGCTAGCTTGTCAGTTTTCTATTGTAGCGACATCTATGTCGTCACAAAGGAACTATCCTGCATCGCACAAATAAAGTTCTCCGTGCGATTTGAATTACAACCGCTTGAAATCATGTCTCAACCCACCAGACATAACACCCTGATGGTCGAAGGATCTTCCATTTTCAATGGAGGTTTGCGATAATTTACTCTCTGATCCCCGACGTGTTATGAGCACAAATGCGTGTTCATATCACGTCGGAGTCACCAGTTTTTGAGGAGTGTGCACTGGAACTGCACAATGAAAGTCCATCAAGCTGTACACCGTACGTCTAGTGGTCCAATGATGGATCGGGCTATCATTGGACCACAAGACATACGGCGTTGCGCTACCGGTACTTGGTGGATATCATACACACAAAACGTTTTAGGAACACATCCATATTTATCATACGTTCACCTAATAAGTAGAACTCCCTGCTGGAGTCTGTTTCCTGTTGGCTACAGTCTAGAAATCTTTAAGTTGCTTTATGCAAAATTTAAGGGTTCTAGGTTAACATAAAATAGGGAAGAAATACCTAATGAATTTTAATTCGCAGCCGTATCTTTCTTTTTCGGTTTAATTTTTTCGCAGTTTCAAGAGACCGTAGACCTACATAAGTATATTATTTTAATTAAACTCAATATCTTCACGCGTACCCGAGATAAAGGGTCTTGACAGAAAACAAAGTGATCCTATAAGAGTTCTGTTTGCTGTGATTGCACGCTACCTCCCACTTCGATTGGGACCCGAAAATCGGTTAGTGCCATCGATTTATATGGTTAGTGCACATTTAAAGTTGACCATCAAGAAGGTTCAACTTGTGTGACGAAGATAATAACCGAATTTCAGGTCTCAGTCGAGGTTGATGAAGCTACGCGTAGCTGGAGAGGATGGTTATGATAAATGATATTTATTTTACAAATAGGTTTTAGACAACACGTCAATATTTTTTTGTCAATTTAAACTAGATGAGGCTGGTGTTTCCGAACTGACTAGACAATAAACACCAAAATAAACTCAAGGGTCACAGTCTCTTTTAAAGTCCATGCAGTAAATAATATAATATAATAATAGTAATATTATAATATTCCACAACTATCTCACAACGTCGTCTAGTCCCGAGCTAAGCAGAGCTTCTGTTATGGGTACTAGACAACTGATAAACATACTTATATATTTCTAAATACATACATATTATAGATTAATTACACCCAGACACAGAACAAATGATCGTGCTCATCACACAAACATTTGTTCTGGGTGGGAATCAAACCCACGACCTCCAGCTTAGCAGTCAGGGCCACTAACTACTAGAACAACAGGCCAGTCAAAAAAATTGACATATTGGTTCAACTTATTTGCCGCTTACTACATGTTACTTAGCCACACCGCACAGGAGATTCGTATGGCGCTTATTAGACCTCGTTACACAATGAACGTGGTCGATGAAAGCTTGTAGAAAGCTACCAAGGTCGAAGCTCAGTTAAAGATAAAAACTTTCGAGAGAATTGGAATTCGTGATCATCTCGAACGAAGAAGTATGCAAACTTGAACCATTTGCTATCTGAAAAATACGAGATATTATCCTGGATTCAAAAAGTTTCGCTGTTGACATTTAGATTCAGAGGAACATTTTAAAATTCGAATCTCTCTGTTTGTTTGGTATAGTTTCAAGGATAAATGAACTGATTAAATCAACTGAACTTGGTTATAGAAAATCGACTTGTAGTAATCCAGTTTTTCTTTTGGAGAAAACACGTAGATAAAACGAGTACAAAGCTACAAAAACACAAAAATCTTATTATGCAATACAATAACTTGCTCAAAAACCCGGTCCTAACCCAGCAGGGTTTTTTTTTTTTTTTTGGTAGGTAAAATCATCCAATGACAAATCCCGCCCTTGGGTGGGGCGGGAAATAGTGTCAGACTTTTACTGACTAAAAACCTACCTTTCCGTTCCTTGCCTTTGTCCCGGGGCCCGTGGTGACACTCTCGCATAACCTTTGGCCCCAGTAGGCTTCGGCCCTGCTGGACCCCTACAGTTTGCTGACAACTCCTTGAGGCGCGCGGGATCAGTGCGCGCCGTAGACGACCTGAGCTCGGACCGGTCTGCTACCGGACGGACGGACAGCGAGCTACCCGTTGCCCACCATCCGCGAGCCCGCGCCTTCGGTGGCCGGAAATCGGGATCAGAAACCCGGCGGCGGTGGCGGCGTGTGCGCCTTTGCCTAATGCGGTCGGCCTCCTCCTTTGCTAGCATTACTGCTTCGCAAAAGGAAACCCAGCAGGGTTGGGACTGGGTACCGGGGCGGTTGCTTTAATGCACGCAATTTACAATTTTTCGCATTAGTACGGAAAAGTGTGCCAGCTAATCCCCGCCACATTTGATTACATTCGTTTTATCAGGCTAGGTATTTTAAAAGGGGTTGAACTTTAAAAGTTATAATAATAATATAATAATATTTGACTGAGACTAGTTGACTGGTAGAGAATGCCTTGTTGCATTAAGTTCGCCTATGTACCACTACTGTACATAAAGTACATGAAGTTTAAATAAATAAATAAATATTTTACAACTTTCACAACAACGCTATCTAGTCCCAAACTAAGTAGAGCTTGTGCTATTAGTACCTACTAGACAACGGAAAACATACTTATATATTTCTAAATACATACATATTATAGAAAAATTACACCCAGACCCAAAACAAATGATTGTGCTCATCAAACAAACATTTGTCTTGGGAGGGAATCGAACCCACGACCTCCGGCATAGCAATCAGGGCCACTAACCACTAGGCCAACAAGCCAGTCAGTTTGTATGGAAGTCCATAATTTTGTTACTCCAAATTTAACACGAGCGAAAATGTATGTAAAAGTTACACATAATACGCGAAATATAAGTTGAAGCAAAATGGCAATCTACCTTGAATGCGCACAGATTTTCGGTCTCAATTAAGGTGGAGGCAAACATAACCATAGCAACGTGTTCCACCATAGATATACAAAAGGAGGATTTTTATATTTCTATGAGTTCAACTTATGTGCCGCGCACTATACTTATACTTTTGAATCAGAATCTTCAAGGTTTTTAATTTGAGCGGAGATTATACTGTCTTTGTTTTATCAGTATTTAAGCATTGCTAAAATAGTTTATTGTATGTCAGTATAAAAAAGAATGTCTCTGGCCATTCTTTTATATATTTCTGGCATGGTGCCAAAGTCTTGATTAAAAGGACCAGACGTACTCTCATAATACCACTAGTTCCCTTCACAATTGAAATACACCGTTAAATTTTGGGCGTTTTAATCCCGTGGAGGGTCGATTCGGTACAAGAAACACTATCGATTTGTAAAGATAAATTGCAAAATAAAGTACATTTTTTCTAAAATTCGAATTAATATACGCATGTACGAAATTAATTTCTTTAAGTAAACGAGTCAATGACCTTGTAGGTAACTGTCGGTCGCTGGCTTCGCTCAGCTGACGTTTACTTAAAGAAATTAATTTCATTTCGTACATGCGTGAATTAATGCGAGTTTGAAAAAAAAAACTTTATTTTTCATTTTTATAGATTTCATGTACCGAATCGACCCTCCACTGGATTAAAACGACCAACATTTTGCGATTTCTATCATAGTTGTAAATATATAGACATAGGTGTGATTTTAGTCAGCAAAAGTCTGACACGCCCTCGCGTTCCGCCCCAGAGCGAGTGAAGACATTGGATGATTACGTTCCTTAAACAAAAATAGTATACCTAATATACTCGTACCTAAATAATATTTATCATGAAGATTTTATTTCAGAAACAAAAGAAACTTAAATATTAACTAAGTATTTATACTAAACCTATGTACATAAAAACTAAACTAAGAATGTATACTAGACCTAACTATGTACAAAAACACCAAATACACTCAGGCGTCGAAGTACTCATCCACATCGCGGTCATCAGGAAATCCAGAAGAATGGCAGCATTGCCACGTTGAATGGCAATGCTGATTCTTTAGGCAAAGAATGAGCCAGCCCTCTGGTCACGCAGTCTCGATCAAGTGACGTGAAATTTCCTTGAAAAGGATACGCACACTCGGACACCATGATCCAAGCGTTTCGACCCCAAAAGGCTCAAAACTGTAATTAATTTATCAAGAAGAACGCGCCCTATCAATCAAAAGGGCAGGCACTAAAGTATATACAGTCACACATCGAATTGAAAAAATATGCATAAAACAATGAACAGATCGATGAACGCTTTTGACCTAAAAACAATGACCCGAATCCCGTAGTCACCGAATGATATGGGCGTAAATCAATCAAATGATCGACATGGAATTTTCCCAACTACATTGGAGACGGCTACCAGCCTAAACAGGAGTTGAAGAATACCAATATTGTAGAGAGCAGTGGTGGCTGAGTGGTAACTTGTAGTTGTAGGTCGTGATTTCAAACCCAGCCAGGCGCATTACTTTGTATAATTTATTTCATCACCACTGCTCTCAAAAACGGTGAAGGAAAACATCGTGAGGAAATCGGCATGTCTTAGAACCAAAAATTTGAAGACAAGTGACATCCACCAATCCGCACTGGGCCCGCGTGGTGGATTACGTCCCATTCCCTCTCCTAGAGAGGAGTCCCAGCAGTGGGAACACTATAAGGCTGATGCAATGCAATGCTATGCAATATTGTATATGAAGCTAAAACCTTCGACGATCTTTTCTGCAAGCAATATGCCCTGTCCATTGCCACTTAAGTTTGGCGATTCTATGCGCTATGTCGGTAACTTTTCGACCATCGTTTAAAGGTATATAAGGCGGGGAAATCATCTCCGCTTGATCCATTTCGACCAAAGCTAAGCGGAGAAGAGTAGTGGATATAAAGAAATCGGATTGGTTTATTCAAACATATCTTCTCTCGTCTCCTTTCCTCTCCGTTTTGATGGAAGCCGGCCCTAAAGAAATCAGAAATCAGAAGCGTTAATTTCAAATAGACCAAATACAGGCACTTTTGAATTGTCAAAATGTCGGTCAGTCCAAAAAAAAAGTGAAGCTAAATTGCAAAGGTTAATATAGTACACGGCAAATAAGTTGAACCATTTATTCTCACTTTGATTTAGATCCGATAATCATTAATTGAGCATCAAATCTCGACTTTCATTCATTAGAGAAAGCTTTTTAAACCATTTACAGTAGTCTAAACACGCGTCACAAAACAAACAAACATATTTTGTCTTCTTGTTTTTTTTTTTCTGGAAAGACAATTGACGTCTCAGTTTACTCTGCCCACCAGATTAAGGAAGCTTCCCTAAATCTGTTGGGTCCAGACTAAACATTGGAGAAACTGACATATAACAATGTCAGTCAATGTCAGTCATTACATAACAGTAATGGCTAGACTTAAGAGCGGCCAACCCAAGGTACATTTTCATACAATCGCTCTTACGTGATTGTGTTTGTATTGGATACTCAAATATCTTGTGGATATTATCTAGGCTTCTATAGAAATCAAAACATAAATTTGTGTATTTTATGTAAACTTTGGCTCTACATAATGTATTCATATATTAAAAATATTAAAAAAGTACTTTTATATATTCCTTGCACATTTAATCGAGATTTTAAATTATGGCAATTTTTTTTCATAAACTTTTAAGTGTTTAAAAAAAAAACTGGATCAATTTTTGTGAAATACTCGATTAAATCACAGAATTACTGAATGCCAAATTGCCAACAGAGTTTTCAGACGTTATCTCTGTTGTTTCGCGTTACCTCTCCATCAATTGCTTTAGATGAAGCAACAAGCCAACAATATTTATTTTTATTTGATTAGTTTTTGGAACCTAAAAAATTATCATTATAAAAATGGAAAAATCTATAATATTTCTATTTAGTCAATCACTAGTGTAAATGTAAAATTGCTTTTGCACAGAACATCGATGTTTATGTGTGCGAAGTTATACGGTGCATGAAAAATATATACGCTGTGTTTAGGAGGATAAGGTTTATAATTTACTGTGTAGTATGGTCTGATTAATAAATTGCGGTTGTGTGACTGCGTAATAATAGCTGCATATGTAGTAGAGTCAGTGGTGGTAGGGATAACTGCAGACATGGTGTTCCAGTACATTTTTCACTGTGTAACACGAGATATAGATATACCTAGATAACGCAAGAGCAACTACTTCGCGTGCCTAGCTTACGTACAAAAATCGTAAGTGGTCACTTTCGCGCTCATTCTGCATCGGAGTACAGCGCTAGTCGGGTGCAGTTAAAAATATAAAAATGGTTAATTGTGCTGTTGGTGTGGGGGTGGAGCGAGTGGGACGCCGTACGCGGCGGCGTCTTCACTAAATAGTGCTTGTGACGTCATAATAGGTAGTCAAAAAATGGCACACTTGGTTTTCATACAGATCGTGATGCTTGCGTTATCTATGTCTATCTATATCTGTGGTGTAACATATCTCCTCCTTTCTTATATCTATGCAACAAGCTTTTAAACCATTCACCTGATGAAACTTTTATTATTATTATGACTGACAGGTTCACGTTAGACCACTATCTCACGCGATGATAAGCGATGATGTGGCTGACGATGGAGCACGCTTGCCTAGAAGCAACCTATTCACGCTTGATTTAAAGACCCCCGGGTTGTAGCTAGCAGGAAACACAGACTCCGGCAGGAAATTGTATTATATTGTATTTAAACAAGTTACTCAATGTATCCCAGTATACCGCTGGACGAAGATCTCAGCCAAGTCTCGCCAGAACCATTACCACCATCTCTCTCATCCAATTACTGTTTTCTACATCTAAATCGATTTATCTCGACGCTACTAGAAATAGCAATTCTTATCCTAAACTGATTAGATGAGAAAAGTCGGGGTAAAGGTCAGTTCACACCGAGACGCGAAGATCGTTGGTAGTACGACGCCTCGCTGCGTAGCAAGACGCCGCGTGGCGTAGCAGAAGGTGTCTACATTCCCCGCATGCACAACAACCTCTGCAGTCCGGACTAAGCGTTTCGCCTCGTCGTTTTTATCGCGTACATCGAAAGACTGGAACCAGTTGCATCCGCAGCAGGCAAATTCTTCCCGTCCGTTTATACTTTGGGTATCTTCAAGGCTAGAGCGAATAGGCTCCTCATAAACCAGTCCGCCTCACCATCAACGATTGCATCACTGCTTACCAACAGGTGGGATTGCATTCAATGACTTGATTATGTAATTAAAAAAATAACCTTGTCTATAATAATAATTTGCACTCGAGCACTCAACTGTATCAAGTCTACACGAAGCCTAGACGTAAAGACAAGACGCCACGGCGCGTGGCGGCCTCAGGCAGTGCCTCGTGGTGCGCGGTGTCATGCGTACAAAGCTGCGTCGCGCTACCATAGGGGCTCAGCAGGCTTGAAGCTTAATGGGGCCATGGGTTGTGCGAAAAAGAACCCCGGGGCCCTGGAATGAGGGCAAAGAAGGACCAGGTGTGGGTTTTATTTAGTAAAAGTCTTATAAGTCTCCCCGATTTCTCATCTAAAAAATACTGCTCCGTCGTGCTGCGTCGCTTTACGCCAGAAGCATTTCAAGGCGCAGCGCTGCGTGGTGCAACTTATTCTAAATTCTCATAAGGAAATGTATATCTTTTCGTGTAGTAAAATTCTATTAATATTATAAACGCAAAAATTTGTTTAAGGACGTATGGATGTTTGTTACTCTTTTACGCAAAAACTACAGAATGGATTTCGATGAAACTTGGTATACAGATAGATCATGACCTGAAATAGTATATAGGATACTATTTATCCCGAGAATATGTTCACTTGGGATGATTTTCTACTATCACGCGGATGTGAACTCTCTGTTCCCTGCGCGGGGGGAACACACCCCCCCGCCCATGGCTCCGCCACCTGCGGTGTCCGACGCGGACCACAATGGCGACGACGGTGACCATATTGCTCCAGAGGTGACCGAGGTAGAGATGAGAGTGGGGGTACAAAGGCTGAATGCCAAAAATACCGCCCCGGGACCCGACGGCTTACCTGGAAAAGCCTGGGTCCTGGCCATGGAGGCTCTCGGGCCTCGACTCAGAGGGCTCCTCAGCGCATGTATGGAGAGGGGCCAGTTCCCGCTTCGTTGGAAGACGGGGAAACTGGTCCTAATCGCGAAGCCAGGGCGACCTGCGGACTCTCCGTCCGCGTATCGGCCCATTGTGCTGCTCGACGAGGTGGGCAAGCTCTTTGAAAGAGTAGTTGCAAACCGCCTCGTCGCGCACCTAGCACGGGTCGGGCCGAACCTGTCGGATGACCAGTTCGGCTTCCGCAGGATGCGCTCAACGGTGGACGCCATCGTGCGCGTGCGAGCCCTCACGACGGGGAATGCAGTGTCCCGGGGCAGGTGTGTCTTGGCGGTGTCTTTGGATATCGCCAACGCCTTCAACTCCCTGCCCTGGAGTAGCATTAGGAGCGCACTCCGGTACCACCGGGTGCCCGACTACCTCTGTCGTGTGATCGAGGCCTACCTGTCGAGCAGGTACATTATCTACCCCGGTCATCAGGGAGAATGGAATCGGCGAGAGATGTCGTGCGGTGTCCCACAGGGATCGGTACTAGGGCCGCCCTTGTGGAACATCGGGTACGACTACGTGCTGCGCGCCGACCTCCCCGACGGGGTCAGCGTGGTCTGCTACGCGGACGACACGCTGGTCCTGGCGCGGGGACGGTCGTACCAGGCGGCGGTCGAACTAGCGACGCGCGGGGTTGCGACAGTCGTGGAGAGGATCCAGCAGTTGGGACTCGAGGTGGCATTGCACAAGTCCGAGGCCATGTGCTTTCACGGCCCTCGGTGCGCGCCACCACCGGGTTCCCAATTAACGGTAGGAGGAGTTCACATCGGCGTCGGGTCGACGATGAAGTACCTGGGACTCGTCCTCGACAGCCGGTGGAACTTCGAGGCGCACTTCCGACGTTTGGCTCCCCAACTTAATCGGACTTCGGCTGCACTCAAGCGGCTCCTGCCGAACCTGGGGGGTCCAGACGCCTCCTGCCGGAGGCTCTACGCTGGCATCGTTCGGTCCATGGCCCTTTACGGGGCGCCTGTGTGGGCGCCGACGCTGCGAAGGCGACCGGCGGCCCTGCTGAACGCCTGCCAGAGGGTCATGGCCATACGGATGATTCGGGGATACCGCACGGTATCCCGCGAAGCGGCGAGCCTCCTTGCTGGCCTGCCACCATGGGATCTAGAGGCAACAGTCCTTGCACGCATGCACGATCTGCGCGTGGAGATGCAACGCCGGGGCGAATCCCCGCTGCCACGACAAGTCGCGGCTTGGCGGACAGAGTTCCGGCGAGATCTCATGGTGAAATGGCGAGAACGACTGTCGCAACCCTGTGCTGGGCACGCCACGATCGAGGCGGTAAGGCCCCTCTTTGAGGCGTGGCTGGAAAGGCCTCACGGCGTCGTAACCTTCCGCATGGCGCAGGTACTAACCGAACATGGCAAGTTCGGGCCGTACCTGTACAAGATCCGTGCGGAGGTGACGCCCGGGTGTCGTCACTGTGCGGAACGCCCGGTGGACACGGTGGAGCACACGGTAGAGGTGTGCCCCGCTTGGGAAGAGCATCGCCGTGTCCTCGTGGGGGCAATCGGAGGCAATCTCTCGCGCCGGGGCTTGGTTCAAGCCATGCTCAGGAGCGAGGAGGAGTGGCAGGCGGTCGCCTCCTTCTGCGAAGCAGTAATGCTAGCAAAGGAGGAGGCTGACCGTATCAGGCAACGGCGTTCACGCCGCAGCCGCCGCCGTAACTCCGATCCAAATTTCCGGCCACCGTAGACGCGGGCTTGCGGACGGCGGGCAATGGGTAGCTCGCTGTCCGTTTGTCCGGTAACAGACCGGACCGAGCCCAAGTCGTTTACGGCGCGCACTGTTCCCGTGCGCCTCAAGGAGTTGTCAGCAAACCGTAGGGGCCCAGTAGTCTGGGGCTCTGGGAAGGTATGAAAATGCATACCAGGGCCCTGGAATCAAGGCAGGGAAGGAACAGGGTAGGTTTTTAGTCAGTAAGAGTCTGACACTATTTCCCGCTCCGCCCAAGGGCGGGATTTGTCATTGGATGATTTTACCTACCGTAAAAAAAAAAAAAAACTATCACGCGGATGAAGCCGCTGGCGATAGCTTGTAAAGTTATATGTTGAGTATAATTGGCACACAAGTTAAACCATCATGGTGGTAAACCTTGAATGCGCAACAGATTTTCGGGACTCAGTCGAGGTGGGAGGCGGCGCGTAACCATAGCAACGGGTTCGGTTGTTAAATATCGTGCGGATTTCATCACGCATGCGGATTTGCTCACATGCGGATTTGCTCGCATGTGGATTTACTTGGCATCGTTTTCATACAAGTATTTATTTTAATGCATGCAATACGCTCGCGAGATGCGTTTTTTTGCCTTTTGAAATTTTCTGCATGCGGAGCAAATCCGCATGCGTGATGACATATCCGCATGATACACCCGTCAACTTATTTGCTCTTTTAAAATGTGTGTGCAGCGTCGCGTCGCGTCTCAGTGTGTACTGACCCTAAGGGTGTATACCCCACTACTTTCCCCCCTTATCATAAATATTCAGCCGAATACAGAATAGTTCGGGACTCTGTGCCAAGATGGGTTTTCAACCGAAGCTTTGCTGAAAGCTGGCAAGGACGAACAAATTGTTAATGGAGTGGTTCCGTAGTGTTGAATTTTTGGAGTGTTATCATTAATCATACCTATACACGGTACTCGGGCTGGTTGATAAATCTGTGGTTTTAAAGAAAATAGCTTAACGGTTTGACAGAATTCATATTTTAGACTAGTTGTTGCCCGTAGCTTAGTCCGCATGGCTTATAAGTGTATGTAATTTTTTTTATTGATTTCCAAGACCCCATTCCCTGAATTATGATGTTCGCCTAATAATTAATTCCCTATAGAAAATAAAAAGCAGCTTAAATTATTAATTATAAAATTTAAAGTCCCATTAAATATTATTCAAACGTTTCGAAGACATGTTCCGTAGTTTGAAATCTCATTCTTGTATAATATCTATCTAAAAGTTATTTATCTAACTTTCTATTCATATTTCTACTGATCCATAAGAATTGTGCCAATTAAGAACGGCCAAACCGAGGTACATTTTCATACAACCGCTTTTACTTGATTATGATTTTATTACACATCTTTCTTCTGATATTTTGGATACACAGATATCTTGTGGATATTTTCTAAGCCTTTATAGAAATCAAAACATAAATTTGTGTCAAACTTATCCAGGAAAAACCTCTGAAAATTTGCTATTTCACGTGAACTTTGGCCCTCTAATTATATAAAAAATATATTTAAAAAAAAACACTTCTATATAAGCCTTATTACTATACTTATTTAATCGAGATTCTTTTTAAGGGTTTTTTAAAAAAAAAAAACATTTATTTCCTGAAACAAGTTTTATGAAATTGTCGAGTAAAATGGAATTACCGAATGCCAACGAGTTTTTAGGCGTTATCTCTCTTTTTTCGCGTTGCCTCTCCATCAAACTTCGGGTTGGATTACTTTATATGATGAAGCAATAAGCTTTTAAACCATGCTCGCAGTTGACGATAAACGAGCGGGGAAGGGCCACCTTAACATAATTATTATATCTTTACATTTTTTTTGTTACTATCTGAGAAAACTTGTAATTGGCTTTCTTTCAATATTTTTCAACTATCTGTGTCCTAGCTGTAAGTTTTTCGAAGATAACAAAATAAAATAACTACAAAAAAAACGGGAAAATTGTTCCAGTCCTTCGACGTACGTGGTACTTGAGCCACTCATACTGATAAGTTTGCTAAAACGTGCATGCATTAGGTACGTTTGGCAATTACAGACCTTTGTGCTAGTCATTCTTTTTTAGGGTTCCGTAGCCAAAGGGCAAAAAATAAGGGTTACGTTTGAGAAATCGTAAACCAACCGCAATTTACCAAGTTTGTACGGAACGGAACCCTCAGTGCGCGAGCCCTACTCGCACTTGCCCGGTGTTTTTAGGGTTCCATTAATAAGTCGACAAAAACGGAACACATTTATGATCACTTTTTTGTCTGTCTGTCTGTCGAGATGGAGTATTTGGTCGTGGCTGTGCAACCCTGACGCAATAAACACGAGAATATTTGTCGGATATATTGTGGCAAAGGTTTTAAACTAGATTACTGCCGCAAATGTTGAAGGCCAGACATTATATCTATGAAATAATACAGCTAATATCTGAAAGCATATTACAATACGCGGCATGGTGATCGACCATCAATGATCATGTCAGAAAAATCTGCGTGGTTCTTATGTGATTTGACCATTATTATTATTATTTGAATTTATTTATCTCAGTACCCTGAGGTCCTGGACCTTTGGAAGGCGTACGAGGAGCCGAAACAAACTCGCAGAGGCCCTTTAGGTACTTTTAATGGAACGTGATGCCAACCGACGATTATCCCTGTACGCGCAATGCTAGTTCATCCAAGGACAACCCCCGGTTGGTGAAAACTATTGTGACATATTATGGAAAATAAAGACAATAGAGCTATGGTTTTTGGAGTTTTAAGTGGACTGGTTACCAAGAACTATGTGAAAACTATGGCCCATGCCTAAACAATGTTATTAATATCCATCGGTAAACAGGCAGGGGGTGACTTGTACACTCAATAAATGGGCCCCCAAAAACGGCCGCTAGCACGAAGTGACATAGCAACAAGAGGGCAACATATCCTGAGGTGCTTGAGGAGTGGAGAGGTATACCACGGCTATCAGGACAATCCCGGAAGTGCGGTCAAGATGCGAATTGTATCCCTCTTCGGCTGGCGCCTCACCCTAGGCAAGTTACGACCTAGGGTTTATTGGAGCGCGCAAGCCCCACCACGACGTCAACGTAGAGATACAGCGATGGGGTTATTATTATTATTATTATAATGAGCCTGTAGTATCCCACTGCAGGGCAAAGGCCTCCCTTCCATTCTTCCACTCTTTTCTATCTTTTGCCACTTCATTGATTTGACCATTACATTTTTTTATTGTATGGACTTTAATAGAGACTTTGACCCCTCAGGTTTCGATGTTTCTTCTCAGGGTAGTTAGGAAACACCGGCCTCATCTAGTTTAAACTGACGAAAAAAAAAAATTTGTCGTGCAAAAGTGTTTTTTAAAACCGATTTACAAAATAAATATCATAGGTCTCAATCGATATATATATATATAGCAACGACGGCCATTTTAGTTCAACTTGTTTTCCGCGTACTAAATACACACGCAACGTATTAATTGCGCATAAGACGCGTCTGCGCAGATTTTCCCAGTTCCCGCGCTATTTCTAAAACGTCATTGACATAATTATGTCATCAAAATGGCGACAAATACACTGCATTCTGTTCGAAAGAGAATCGTGAAGTGTGTCACGATGTTGCTCGTAGCTAATATTGGACAAGGAGACGTGGAAGTTTTATTTTTGGATGAATGGAAACTTGGAGATATCCGTTTGAGGTGGGAAATCATTCACTTTCTATTTTTAATTATTATTTTTTTCATTACCTTTCCACATTGTCCCCACATAATTGAAGCGACAAGAAATATGTGACCAAGATTAACGTAACTCATAATATGATTTTAACCCATTTACGGCCAAATGAAAATGAACAATTAAAAAAAAGAAAAGTCTTTCTTTACTTAATAAAAAGTCGATCAAAACACGGTAATAAAATAACGTACCTCTCTCCTCCTCTTTAATCTTTATTTTTTTTTTATTTTTTTTTATTGTGGCAATACTACACATTCTGTGAAAATTTTAACTCTTTAGCTCTTAGGGAGAGAACTCATGAAGCAGTTTTCTCCCGCTGCCGCCACGGTAGCGGGCCCGCAGCTTCTGTAGAATGCAAATATATATGTAAAAAATTAAATCAGTTCTCACGACGCTGTTTACGGCAGCGTTGTGCGCGGTTGTTCGCGGCTGCCGCTTATCGGCGCCGCGGTCAGCCGCCGCTGCCTTGGCGGTTTTTGTGCCCGCACGCTCTGCGGTCGGTTGGCGGCGACCACACCCTATTCGGCCTCGGCTTGCAGTCGAAAATCGCAGCCATCGAGGCTGCGGCGGTGGCGGTGAGTTTTGAAATAAAATAGCGGTTTCCTCTGCCTTGGCGGACACGACGATAGGTTTAGGCCTACTGCCTATGAGCCTACGAACGCATAGCTTTATAGACGCATATTCGTCATTATACGCTTGGTGTACGCCTGCGTAAAGCGACCATACGCGGCAACATTGCTACGGCATTACGTCATATAATCGTCGTCGAGGGTCGATTCGGTACATGAAATACTATCGATTTGTAAAGAAAAAATTAAAAAATAAAGTACTTTTTTTCAAAAAATCGAATTAATATACGCATGTATGAAATTAATTTATTTAAGTAAACGAGTCAATGACCTTGTAGGGAGTTGTCGGTCGTTGCGTACTAACTGCCAACAATTCATTGGCGTCGCTCAGCTGACGTTTACTTAAAGAAATTAATTTCGTACATACTTAAATTAATTCGAGTTTAAAAAAAAGTACTTTATTTTTTAATTTTCTCTTTACAAATCGATAGTATTTTATGTGCCGAATCGACCCTCCGCGGGATTAAAACGACCAAAATTTAACGTTGTATAATGACGAATACACGTCTATGAAGCTAGAACTACATTAGGCCGATGCACAAGCCTGCCACGCCTGATTTGTACGTAGAACGACGTCGCGTGGCGTAGGTCTAATGTTGCTCTACAAGCCTAGTTGCCATATAAAATGTATGGAGACCGACGCGTCCAGAACGGCGTACGTGGCCCACATGTGCGCAATGTAGTTCTACCTTGAAGCTACGCGTCCATGAACAGTACCTCTACCATGAGTTTTAAGCAATAGTATTCGTCGCTACTCGATATCGACGCCGTAAATATTTTGTATGGCAAATTTTGCAGCGCCTCTAGCGGTCACTTGCAGAACCAAAATTTGCCATACAAAATATTTACGGCGTCGATATCGAGTAACGACGAATACTATTGCTTAAAACTCATGGTAGAGGTACTGTAGGCGTAAGTAACAGTGTCCCGTTTTCATCCTTCAATTATGGAACCCTAAAAAGCCGCGTAACTTTATCTGAGTCAAGGACAAGGAGATTGAGATGATTTATTAATAATATTATATTATGTAGGTATTCTAGGGAATGGGCGACAATTATATATAAAATAATGGCTTTAGGAAAAAGCTCTTTGTTACACACTTATAATGTAACTAGCTTATGACTGACAAATTAAGAATGTATCTCATAGATAAAGCCGAATAATTATACAATTAAACAACTCTTAACTAAAATATGACGTCAAAAAAAAATCCTCCGCATCGCTGTCGACAGGAAGTTTGCCCAAAAACTGGTGGCCTCTGACCGAGGTAAAAGCCAGCCCTTGGAACACGCAATGTCAAGTAGGTGTTTGGATAGTTCTTTAAATAGCGTATGAACACTCGGACCTCGTGGCTTAAGAGTTTCAACCCCAAACGGCTCGAAAATGTGACGGTTTTTTTTTAATTGTTTTAAACTGGAGCTTGACTTCCCACCTGATGGTAAGCGGAGACACAATTGTTAACGGAAGACATCTAAATTATAATCGGATGGGAAGACTTCAGCAAATTGTTTATATTCTTTGATGTACACCGTTTGCGGTATAAACGACGAGGCGAAACGCTTAGTCCGGACCGTAAAGGCGTTAACACTTGCAGTACGTTGGGTTCTCCGACGGTAGAAAAGTGAGGGAATTGCATTGCATTGCAATGTTCCCACTGCTGGGACTCAGGCCGGCCCATTATCTCTCCTAGAGAGGACTCTAGGAGAGAGAATGACATGTCTTCGAATTTTTGGGTCTAGGACATGCCGGGTTCCTCACGATGTTTTCCTTCATCGTCGTTCAATCATGTAATTCCCATGCAATCTCCAAAATGCATATTATAAAAGATACAGCCACGCCTTGTTAAGAATTTTAAGTAACAGTTATTTTTATCAAAGCCCAGACAACAAACATAACAGTCGCCATATGAAACAGTTGTTTATAGATCTCTGAGAATATTTTTTTCATGACAATCTCAACAGAAATAGCCAGTTGATCACTCAGCTATAACTCATAAACGGCTCGTACGTCTTTCGTAAGATTTGTTTAAAAAGTCATTCGGCTGATGACGTTTGAAAGGTCAAACTTTGCAAAACAAGAGAAAAGCTTTGTTTTCATCTAAGAGTTTTAGTACGCAACTATAAAACATAATAAGATTCTTCAATATAGCCATTTTAACTACCGAATTTTTAACATCGTAATTAGAGACACAAAATAAAGACAATAGGTGTGCGGACACCGGTGTCCTCTTGGGGCTTGACAGTTTAAGATAGGATTGCCATCGGTCCAGATTACCCCGGATTTGTCCTAATTTAAAGGACATCCCGGAGGCGTCCGGAACGGGTATCTTTTGTGGTCCGGGTATAAAATTTTCAAACTTTGGAACGCAGCTGCCGCGACGCCATGTCAGGCATCACTGAGACTCGCGTGCTTCGGTACAGACGTGTTTTATTTCAAAAGCATAGCATAGCATAGCATCTGCCTAATAATGTTCCCACTGCTGAGATTCAGGCCTCCTCTCTAGGAGAGGGAATCCTCACGATGTTTTCCTTCACGGCTTTGAGAGTAGCGGTGAAGAAATAAATTACACAAAGTAATGCGCCTGGCTGGGTTTGAACCTGCGCCCTACATCTAGTAAGTCGGAGCAGTTACCACTCGGCCACCACTGCTCTCCTATCCCTGTTTCTCCTATTTCGATAATGAGACAAATTAAGGTACCTTTTAAATCGCGTCAGAAAATTCTGTT
Source organism: Leucania comma (assembly GCA_958295575.1). NCBI lineage: Eukaryota > Metazoa > Arthropoda > Insecta > Lepidoptera > Noctuidae > Leucania > Leucania comma. The sequence goes on from OY282488.1 coordinate 2,531,757, forward strand.
TAATAACTCAAGATGGTGAGGGATGCTAGATATATTTCGTTTTATGTTTGAAAATACATTTAAAAAAATATATATGGCAACTATTTTTTTTATTACAGTGAGTATGTTTTAACGAAATTGTCGATATGTCCGGGTTCTGAGCTTCAAAGTCTAGGCTTTTTACACTTCTTGCCCTGGTGGTCAGATCTTAGAGATGGCAACCCCACAGTAGAATACTATAGGAGCTAATAGCGAGTTTTATAATGAGCAAAAGTTTATGATCAACTGCATTAAACGGAATAATAAAAATATATATGTTATTTTTCAAGGTAAAAACTAGCGAGATGTTTAAAACATAATACAACTAATTAATTTAAATTATCGCTGTGAAAAAAAAACATCACCACACAGGAGTTTATTGTCATATGTGGCAAAATCAGAAAAAAAATATAAAAATCTCGTTGTAATACATGAAAAAAAAGCGAGGGTGATATAGAATTGTATGTTGAACCTAATCGTAGTGCGATAAGAGCCAGTTTACGAGAAAGTGTATTGAAACAGTACATTTAAGAGAAAGTTTTTTATTGTAACCGAGCCGTAATTCGCCCGAGCCGCAGGTGAGGGTGTTATGAAGCCGATAATTTACAATAGAAAAACGAAGATTAGTTCATTTTGATACAACACTGACGACTCGTGGAGGCCGACGCGCGCCTGGCCTGATATGATAAACAATTTTATTACAATAAAATTGTTTATCATTATTATATTGTGCGGAAAACAGTCCATTGCGTGCCTAAACGCAGTGGGATAAGAACGGGTTTATGATTATATGTATTAAAAAAAAAAAAAAAAACATACAGCCGAACATAGAACCTCCTCCTTTTTTCGAAGTCGGTTAAAAAAGTATTCATGTTTAATCTCGTACACATGTTTATATTTTCTTCTGTCCGTTTTCTGTCAGTCGTTTATATTTATTCCCTAAGTAGTTGTGTTTTATATAAAATCCATTTACATTCTTTCACGTTTATTAAATGCAATGCAAACTATTGACATTATTCTTTTCGCCAGAAATGAAACCTAGGTTTTATGTTAGAGGACAATACGTGAAATCAATAGCAAAAAGAACTAGGTCTTTAAACAGTAACCGAACGAAGATACCTACAGAAGCATTTTATATTTTTGTCAGGCGTTACCTATTTTCCTTTATTTTATAATGAAATGGAAAATGCCAATGCAAATTTTGACATGATTTACTTTTCTCTTTTCGACAGCAATTAAACCTTATACTTAGGTTATATATTGGAGAACAAAACGAGAAATCAATAGCAAAAAAAATCAGGTCCATAAAACGTAACCGAACGAACGAACGTTTACAAACATTTGTAATGTAATATGTAGTATTTTTAAATTTCTATTGATAAAATAGATTAAGTTGGTTATTCCTGTATTATCTTTATACACTTGCAGTTTTTCATCACTAAAACCAGTAAAAAAATAAGTGTTACACGAATTGAAACGATACGCGTTAGTATTGTGATAGTGATTGACCACACCATAAATACCGAAACCAAAATAAAAAATAACGCGTGATAAAAAACCTATAGCAATCTACTAAATAATCTCTAACTTCGTTTGGTTACGGTTGGTTGACACGATTCTTTTTGCTATTGATTACTTATACAGTTTTGTATAATAAATGACCTAGGTTTGATATTTGGCGAAAAGAAAAAAAAATATATGCCTGCTATGTATGGCAAAAGTTTCATTTCTCTTTACGAACTGCTTCTATTTGTTACAACATCGGTTAAATACAGTCTACGAAATCTCACCAATAGAAAAGACAAAGGCTGTCTAGAAATTATTAAAACAATTAATTTTACGTAAGAAAATAATGTACACTCAACAAAAGAGATAAGTAACCAGGGTCGTCAGAAATAGTTGAAGTTTTCATAGAAACCCTTTCATTACTCACGTTGGATTAGCCCGAGCGACGAGTGTTTTCGCGTCCTATTCCAGGGTCATGTGTTTGCGATTGGGTTCTCCTTCTCGTTTAGCTCTTCAATCCCCATATGTGACAGAAGTTCTGACGATCCACGACCAAATACTCGATCGTGGATGTGCGATCCTGGCAAAGTAAACTCGAGAATGTTTGTTAAATATAACCGAATTATTTATAAAGACTAATATTATAAATCTGAAAGTAACTGCGTCTGTCTGTCTGTCATGTTTTCACAGTTAAACTACTGAACATGGAGTGCATGATGATAATGAAAATGGAAGCTTGAACTCTAACGATGGACCTTATTATCCATCCTCGACTACAACTTCCTCGGCTATAACTAACTTTCACGCGGACATAGCCGCTGGAAGAAGCTAGTTTATTATGAATTTAATTACGACATTTGCGATTCATTCCTGTCTATGAAAACATCAACTATAGCTGATAACCCTCGTTACTTATCTCTTTTATTGACTGTACCTGCACGTAATACGTAGAAGCAAAACAAATGTAATATTTTTGACAGCTGATTATATCTTCTCGTCAGTCAAATGAGTGAACTTCGCATGCCCGTCGATTCCAGGATTTAAGCCAATGATAACATCACAATAATGCATCATTACCACAGTTGAAATGTCTGATAATATCACCAAATCTCCGAAATCAAATTGCAGACACTGGCTATCAATATAGGTACTGGAGCTTTTTGCATTCTGATAAGTAGTCTACACAAGCCTTGCAGCGCTCTTGAAAATGCCCAAAATCATGATTACGCCAAACATAATCTCTTTATTCAATACGGCAGCTAAAACTCTAACGGAATCCAATGTTTTTGGCAACAAAACGAAAAGCTCATCTCAATAGATTAAGAAAATTTGCGAAAAAACAGAATAACGTTAGAATGAAGGTTAAAATACTCAATACCTTACCTAAGCGTATACAAATTCCTCTGGATAAACAAATCCAGTAATTCAAAACAAATCACTTTTTTCTCTTCATCACAAAAACCAATTCAGTTAATAGCCATTTGTCCCAAAAAAAAACCTAAATATTCGTCACCAAAATATGGAAAACACAACACTTGCACTGTACACAGCACTATTTCTTAGCATTATGCACATAAAAAAGAGAAAAAAAAACTGCGTTCTATTTTTGTATTTTTGTCGATTATTTTTCGCTTTTTCTCGATAAAAATTGGGGTGGATTTATTTATAAGTGTTTTAGCGGACGGCCGGGAGCGCGCCCGCGGCAGCGTACCTCGGAATTCGGATTTAGGTTAGAAATGGCGGGTTATGGCGCCACTCACACATGCGCACTAGTGTACAGACAGGGGCAAAGATTATGAAAGTTTCAGATGAGATAACATTGTCAAGTGGTTTTGTGAGTCAGTTTGAGTGGTGGGGTGATGTTTAGGTAAATTTTGTAAAGCAATATAAATTATTAACTGTCCTACGTGGTTTCAGCCGCGTCTTTTGTTACTGCTCCGTTCCTGTGGATCGTAGCGTGATGTTTTACAACATTGTTTTCAGTAGGTATGGCCATCTGAATAGTTTGTTCAGAATCAATAACTGATTCGATTCCAATAGTTTTTCAAAAGGTGACAGGTTGGACACCACCGACACTAAGTACAACACACGTCATAGCAGGTCATAGCGGACATTAGGCGCTAGCGCACTGATGGGTCCGGGAGCAAAACAATCCCTCAATCGCCCGGATGGCCCGGTGACCATATGCTTGTATGAATAAGCAGGTAACATAACAAACTTATAACTTTGCGATTTTCCACACATACAGTTATGAAATTTTGTGCATAGATTCTTTACATAAAAATACTAGACACATGTTTGGGGTTTATTTATAAGCTTTCCAAAAATGGGCTATCTAAAATAAACCAGTAGTTCCTGACATCAGCGAGTTCAAACAAACAGACAAACCCTTCAGCTTAATATTAGATATAGTTAAAGGAAGGTACAGGATTTGCTAATGATCGCTTTGTTTTGTTATAATTGGCACAATAATAGAACTGAATAGATATAATGAAATTAGAGTTACGTAGGAATATTGTAGCAGACTATGTAGCTAGAGGATACAACGCCTCAAGGAGTTGTCAGCAAACCGTAGGTGCCGACTGGGGCCAACAGTCTGCTTCTGAAAAAAAGCTCAGCCCCCTGGTACGAAAGCCAACAAAGGAACGGGGTGGGTTTTTTAGTCAGTAAAAGTCTGACACTATCTCCCGTTCCGCCGCTCGGGCGGGCCGGGGATGTCTGTAATTGTTTTGTACCCACCGAAAAAAAAGAAAGCTGTCACCCCCCCCCCCCCCCCTAAGCTATTAATTCAAATTATCAGTCATCTGTCCATGACACACGAACCCAAAACTTTAACTTTTCAATGACATTGAAAATTTTTTGTTCAGTGATGTGTGCACCCGGAGTCGGAGAAGGTATCTGATGATGCCGCCTAAAAAAAACATCAGACTCCCATTAGGTAATGTAGGCACATATGCCACATATCCTACCTATATACCCATCTACGCACTACACCAAATCTATGTGTCCTCACGCACACCAGGCCGCATCTTCTGGCAGACTCAGCGGCGTTTACGTAGATCGCCACTCTCTGCTGCTACTGAAAATACTCGTAGTCACTCCGGCACACTGTACACTTTAGATTACTATTGTAACTCACTCTCCAGTAACTCACTTTTTTCTCCAGTGTCAGAGTAGTAGTTACTCTGACACTGGAGAAAAAAGTGAGGACTTTGACACCCGTATTTTTATAAACAAGTCATACTAAATACTTGAGCAAAAGTAACTACTTAAATAATAATTTCTATTCTATTGATAAGAAAAATTTTAACTATGAATGAAGATTTCAAACGTCAAGTAATGAATTAATAAGATTTTACTTAGTAACAAATAATTACTTCTTTATAAATACGGGTGTTAGAGTTCTTTACTACGGTCTTTTTTTTAGGTGGGAAAATCATCCAATAACATCTCCGCGCCCTTGGGCGGGGCGGGAGATAGTGTCAAACTTTTACTGACTAAAAACCCACACCTGTTCCCTCGTCACACGTTTTTATAAAGAACTAATTACTTGTTGCTAAGTAATTACTCATAAAGTCATTGCTTGAGGTTTTTTTTGTGGTGGTTAAAATCATCCAGTGACAGATCCCGCCCTCGGGCGGAGCGGGAAATAGTGTCAGACTCTTACTGACTAAAAACCTACCCCGTTCCTTCGTTGCCTATCATACTGGAGCCTTCCTCTCAGAAAACGGCCCTTGACCCCAGCAAGCTTCGACGAGGTTAGAAGTCTTCATTAAAAAATTATTTTTTTCTTAACTATAGAATAAAAATTATTACTTAAGTAGTTACTTTTACTCAAGTAATTAGTTTTACTAGCTTATAAACATGGGTATGAGACATAACCAACGTTTGCAAAAGAAGTGATCATGTAGATGAGAAATAAATACAAAAAAAAACTTAATCCACCACGCGGGCCGAATGCGGGTTAGTGGATGTCACATATTATTTATTATTATTATTTATTTATGGCACACTAACGATTTATTCACTAACACATTATGATATAAAACTATCAAACTGAAAATCTAGAGTGAATCTATCATTTACAAGTGTGCACACGATTAAACACATATCTTCGAATTTTTGGTTCTGAGACATACCGGTTTCCTCACGATGTTTTCCTTCACCGTATTGAGAGCAGTGGTGATGTAATAAATTACACAAAGTAATGCGCCTGGCTAGGTTTGAATCCGCGACCTACAACTCGTAAGTTACCACTGTTCTTGAATAAAAAGGTTACGGTTACATAAACAAAGTCAACTACAAGTGTTAAACGAGTAGTAACTACAAACCTTTAGTTAACAGTAAAATTAGTTTGGTATATTTAAGTCACTTTAGCTATTTTTGACATATGTGCATATTGTGTGATGATAACACACCTCAAAGAAAAGGTACCTATAAATCTCACTCCGTTCTCACTATTAAAAGAGCGACAATCTCTCGACTGCCACTAGTACCTCGTCGCCGTGACGTATGACGTAGTGATTCAGTGCACACGTGATAGAGACTGACAGATCGTGGCACTCTCATCTATCACGAAAGTAACGATACGTGGAGTCATAATCATAGACTGAAGTAGTTTGGAAGATGTTCTCAATTGGCTTTTTTGTGGTTGCAAATGGTTCAACGACTTCTCTAGGATGGAGCAGAAGTAAAACCTGAGGATGTGTGGAGTCAGTAAAAGTCTTTAGAGGCATGCAGAACAGAGAGTAAAGTCCCGGAAACCTCTTTTGAAAAGAGAGGGTCCTCCGACCTGATTGCATTTCATCATCATCATTTATTTATTTCCTAACAAGTATCACTGTTACATAGATGCTCTGTCCCTGAACTAGGTTTTTTTTTTATGGTAGGTAAAATCATCCAATGACAAATCCTGCCCTTGGGTGGGGCGGGAAATAGTGTCAGACTATTACTGACTAAAAATCGGGTAGATTTTTAGTCAGTTCCTTAGTGAATCTGTATCTCAGGAGACAGTTCCCTTCCCTTACATATTACTAATTGGTTACAAACAAAGCTAATTGACATATTAAAATATAAATTTTAAAAAATAACATATAAGACACGTTTACAAAAACAAAATTATAATGGGATTACAATAACCAAAAATAAAATAAAAGCAACAATAATAATGGGTGTTATGCTTGGTGGGCTACTGCCCCATAGATGATTTCAGGCTGTTCTAAATGTTCAAATCGTGCGGAGAACTTTACTTGCGCGATGCAGGATTATTTCTTATGTAACGCCATAGATGTCGCTACCAGTCTGACATGTCCTTCAGACTTCTACTGACTAAAAACTGGAACACTGCGCGCCATCGGCGACTTGGACTTGATCCATTCGGTTACCAGACGGCCGGACGGCTAGCTACCCATTGCTTGCCGTCCGTGGCTAGAGCGCGTGTGAAGATATCCATTTCGTTTCGCTACATATAGCTAAATTAGTCATCAGTTTATTATTGACTAGCTGTCCCTTGCGATTTCACCCACGTCTTTATTTTCTGCTCCGCTCCCGTGGGTTGTAGCGTGATGTTATATAGCCTATAATGTTGGTCAATAAATGGGCTGTCTTACATTAGTACATTTGTTCTATTCTAATCATTAGTTCCCGAGATCAGTGCGTTCAACGAAACAAACAAAGTCTTTAGCTTTATAATCTAGACACTTTTTTTTTCGGTGGGAAAATCATCCAATGACATCTCCGCGCCCTTGTGCGTGGCGGAAGATAGTGAACACCTTCGTTTCCTTTCGGAAAACGATCCTGACAACTCCTTGAGGTGCGTGTGTAACTACACGCGCCGTCGACGACTTTGGCTCGGTCTGGACGATGACTGGACGGTCGGACAGCGAGCTACCCAGTGCTCACCGACCGCAAGCCCGCGCCTTCGGTGGCTGGAAATCGGGATCGGAATCAGGCGCCGGCTGTAGCGTGAGGCCCGTTGCCTCACGTGTGCAGCCACCTCCTTTGCTAGCAATACTACTTCACAGAAGGAGGCGACCACCTGCCACTCCTCTCGCTTCGGACCATGGCCTAAACCAAGGCCCGGCGCGCGAGATCGCCGCCGCCAATATAATCTGAGTACTTGTGACTCGGCTCGGCTTCACATGGCCATTAGAAATCTTTGAAATTCTCAGCTTTTCTTTATTATAATTAGCAATAAAAATGATAACGTGATGAAAACTGGTTAACATGCTAGAGAGAATACCATGGACATGATCAGCAGATACTGTGATACTTCATACTGATACTTTTGCGACTTCTAATAAAAAAGCCATCACAGGCATCTAAAAAATTCAAATCGGCAAAGTGCTATCAAAACAGGGAGAGGTTTATGATTGATTTTTATGATGAGGGGAACTTGTAACGATCTGATGGAATTTTATATACGGTCTTCGTATCATCGACAAGATTGAAAGCTGACCCTGTCAAAAATTCGTTTATAAGTTTGGTTCGCCAACTGGTGGTGTAAATTTTCATGAAAAGCCCTATTACAGCGCCTTACATGAGCTCTTCCAGGCAACCTGGAATGGTCTGGAATGGTTTTACAAGTGCCCATGTAGGCCTATGTAAAATAAACGATTATGAGTTTGAGTTTGAGTTTGGTCACATATGACCTGGACAAAAAACGGGAACTGCACTCAGTGAAAATGCAATATGGTGGCGTCAACCAATCAGCATGCGAAATGCGTTCCGTTCGATGCCATTTCACAATTTAACAGATTCACTTCGATAGATTATAATTTACCAAAAAATAATACGTTAAATTGTAAGCAGTTACAATGTTTCGACAGTTTTCAATCCCGCGAGATAGAATTTAAATAGATATATATTTTGTAATAAAACTATATATTTTATACTAAAGGCAAAGTTTCTAGCTAAATATGGCGTTATAGAACTCCTCCTCGCTATCGACTGAAAGTGTGCCCAAAAGGCTGGCGGTATTGCCACGTTGTATGGCTTAATCTCTGATCGAGATATAAGCCAGCCCTTGGATCACGCCAAGAGTCCACTAAGCGTAAACAAATTAGCGATATTTACAATTTTTTGTTAAAGTATTAGGTAGTAACATAATATGAACTCGGCTTAACTAACAAAATCATATTCTTTATTAATAATATTTATGATATAATATTTGGTAGAATATAAAACTTTATGGTTTGTTTATAATAATGTTAATCTTGATGCGCAGTCTTTTGTTTCGCGAAATATTTATAGCCATTAGTTTGAACAGACATAACACATCCGTGATATTAATCTATTGTGTTTTATCATGGAAGTTACTGCACATGGCTTTTGCAGGATGTATGAATCAATCAAGATTTTGGCATACTATTAGTACCTAAGTATTATTGTAGTTACAGTTTGGCAAGACTATAGCGGCGCTATCCACACATTCCCGGGTTGTTCCGTTAGGGACGTGGATAAAATCGGTTACGTACAATTTGTACTAACTCGTTCACACAGCTCCGTGTCAGGGGTATCCGGATCGTCAGTGTCCCGAGCACGCTCGGACGCACGGACGCACAGACCGTGCTATCCGATTTTTATCAAGGTACGTTGATGACAACATGAACACAGAAAGGTTAATAGAACTTGTACGACAGAAAAACACACACAATACTGTATGTACGACACAATAACGGGTCTGTAAGACCCATCAGGGGCTTAAACCCAGATAGGAGCATTACTTTGTATAATTTATTTTATCCCACTCATCTCAAAACGGTGAAGGAAAACATCGTGAGGAAACCGGCATGTCTTAGACCAAAACCAATTCGAATGTAACATCAAACAAATCGCACAGGGCCTGCGTGCTGGATTACGACCCCCTTCTCTATCCTAGAAGGCCTGAGTCCCAGCAGTGGGAACATTTTATGGCTGATTATGCTTAATGCTATGGTTATTCCCGAGTGGCACCTTTCTAGATCTTCAAAAAACATAAACTACTGACGACACCGACCGGACCGAGCCCAAGTCGCGCGTACTGTTACCACGCGCCTCAAGGAGCTGTCAGCAAACCGTAGAGGCCCAGCCTGCTAGCTGCAGGCAGGCAGGGCCAAAGCCTGCTGGGGTCATGGGTCGGCTTCTGAAAACAAGACTCGGCCCCGGCACGATAGGCAACGAAGGAACGGGGTAGGTTTTTAGTCAGTAAGAGTCTGACACTACTTCCCGCTCCACCCAAGGGCGGAATTTGTCATTGTATGATTTTACCTACCATAAAAAAAGTCGACTTTTCTAGGACCTAACATACTTAAATCAACTGCAAATAGCAATATTGAATGGATATAAATTGACTGGGATGTAAAAAGTAATAAAAAATGGTAATTTAAAAAACTAAAAAACCCGACTGCTTTTCTGAATATTCATGAAAAAGCCTTAAAACATGAAAGTCGTTGTAGCAGTCGGGACCCATTACATCATAGATCTACTGACTAGACGGCTGACTTTCTAGAATGGGTCCCGACTGCTACAACGACTTTCATGTTTTAAGGCTTTTTCATGAATATTCAGAAAAGCAGTCGGGTTTTTTAGTTTTTTAAATTACCATTTTTTATTTTTATTTTTTTAGTTTTATTTTATTACGATATCACTTTCACAGTAATTACGAATCTAACGACACCTCGCAAACTAAAATCCATCGAGCCGTTCAGGCCGCAGAGCGTGCCAAACATTTGAATTTGGCGCCAAAAACCCGCCATTTTGTTTTTTTTTTGTTTTGATATACCCAGTGACACTCTCAAAGTAAATACGAATCTAACGACACCTCTCAAGCTAAAATCCATCGAGCTGTTCAGGCTGCAGAGCGTGCCAAACAATTATACATACATACATACATACATACTCTCGAAAAACATAACCCTCCTTCTGGCGCAGTCGGGTAAAAATAACACGTTATGTTTACGAGTAAACTTGCGAAACAACGTTTACAATACACAATTTATGTTGCGGTCAAGTTGACTGCGTTACGTCACAGCTGATCCATTAAAATTAACGTCGTAAATATAATGTGCCCGTTTCACAACGATTGCTGACTTATTTTTAATTAAACTTTTTAATTTTTACAAGACTACGGCAAAGCCAAAGGAGGGGTATGATTTTGACAGGCTATGTTTGTATGTATGTATGTGTACGTATGTATGTATGTATGTGAGTATGTTAATCTATTCCCTCATAGCTCCTAATCTACTTATCGGAACTCGACATATGAGGTATCGTTAGAACCGTCTTTCGTTGTCCAAAACTTGATGTCCTGCGCCCTCTAGCGGACAAAAAGTAATGTATTAAAAATAAAAATGAGATAAATACGCCGTGTTTGGTATCATTTGAAAAAGCTTTACTTGTACATTTCCAAAATATTATTTAAATTTAAAGTTACGCCCACTAGCGGACAAAAAGTCATGTATTAAAAATAAAAAGGAGATAAATACGCCGTGTTTGGTATCATTTTAAAGGAATTCTCTTGTACATTTCCGAAATATTGTTCAAATTTAAAGTGACGTCCTCTAGCGGACAAAGGTAATGTGTTAAAAAACCAAAATTGTTTAAATAAAAAAAGTAGAAAACTAAAACACGACCACGACAAAAAACAAACGACGTTAAACTAAAACGTAACTGAACAACCTACTTTTAAACTACCTTGTTTATTTCAGCCACTGGCGGACTAACGGGGGGGTGGTGGGGGCGGTCCGCCCCGGGCCCCACAACTAAGGGGGGCCCCGATTTGGCTTTAAAAAAAAAAATTTAAACCATTCTTCCGATCATTTACCATAACAAATAAACGGTGTAGGTACTTAATTCATCTCTTAGAGTTGTGAAAACTGGAGTTCGGAAACGTATTTTGCGACTGTAGCGTCTCCGCCTCGTCTGCGAAACTTTTCGTGGCGCGAACTCTAGTAATAGTGCGCCGGCGGCGGCGGCGCGGCGCCCTGTACCACTCGGGATGTGGCCCACACCCCACGCCGCCGCCCGCGCCATTCGCGTGGTATTTTTTGTAAAATTAACAGTATCATCTATTTTGACTCACAACCTCGACATAATAACTTTGGAGTACCGCAAGGAAGCATCTTAGGGCCACCGTTATTTCTTGTTTATGTTAATGATCTTCCTCAAGCAATCGAACAAGATTGTGTCCTTTTTGCTGATGACACGACGGTTATCCTAAATTGTAAAGACATCAAAACTTATGAGACGGATATAAATAACACCTTACATAAAATTGTCTCATGGTTAGAAAACAACGGTTTAAAACTAAATGTAGGAAAAACTAAAATATTAAATTTCAAAACGCAAAAAAGTAAGTACCTTCCACTTAATATATCTCACGAGAACCAATTAGTTGAACAAGTACGTAAAATAAAATTTCTTGGAATAACACTGGATGAACACTTAACCTGGAAAGATCACATTGATGAAATATGCACGAAAATCAACAGATTTGTTTTTGCCTTGAAAAAAGTCAAAGAAGAAACATCTAAACCAACTGCTATGATGGTGTATCACGCCTATATATGTTCCATTATTCGATATGGTATCATTGTTTGGGGGAATTCCTCTGAGATGTCTAGAATACTGATAGCACAAAAAAAATGGATTCGCGCTATCCTTAACATGGACTGGACCGAATCATGTAGACCAGTATTTATATCTCACAAGCTTCTTACTGCTCCATGTATTTATATCTACGAAATTGCAAAATTTGTTAAAACTAATCCCTCTCTATTTGAATTAAAGAATAATTTTAACAAGCGAAAAGCTACTCAGTACTTACTTAAGATCCCTGTGCCTAGAATAGAAATGTACAGACGCAGCTGCGTGTATATGGCGCCACTTATATTTAATTCGTTACCTAGCTGGATGACTAAATTACCTTACAAAAAATTCTGTGTAGTTCTGAAAAAATGGTTGATTTCACATAGTTTTTACTCAATAGGCGAATTCCTAAATACAAAAACATGCCAATCCTATCACTTCAGGAATGCTTTGTAGTCAGTGTTGAAGTAAATGTTTTATTTTTATTATTTACCTAATTCTCTGATAAATTGATTACCTTAATGTGTATTTCATATTTAATTTAAATAATTGAGGTATAGATCTGTTTATAATTCTATTTGCTTAATTTATAAAAAATTTGATAGTGGTAAGTTATTGTAAGTCCCTAAAACCCTATCGACTAAATATTTGCATGCCATCACTAAATGGCGGAATGTGTCTTTGTACCTACTTTTCCATAATAACATCTTTGTACCCACCACATTTTACGCAAATAAATGATATTATTATTATTATTATTATTATTTGCCTTCCAAATCGGACGCACAGATTGACGCATAGAATTAGTGAAAATGATGGCAAAATACGATCCCGTATTAAGTGAGCACTGGTCAAAACTTCAAGAGAAGCTGCTGGTGGATCGCAAAGAGTACCTTCTTATTTATCAAAAGGTATCCAGAATGAATTCCTTTCTATTTTAAGTCATCACGTAAAACAGAAAATTATTGATGATATTAAAAAAATCTGAATATTTTGGAATGATGTTTGACAGTACTCCAGACGAGAGCCATACCGACCAAATGAGTGAAATAATAAGATGTCTATATAGAGGAAGGAGCTGTGGAAGTTCGGGAGTCCTTCTTAGGTTTCTTTTCTATGTCAGGAAAGACGGCAAGTGATATGGCAAATGATATCCTAAAACAGCTAGAAAAAGATGGGTTAGACATTCAACTTTGTAGAGCTCAGGGCTACGATAATGCCGCCTCAATGTCTGGTGTTCATGGAGGAGTCTAAAGCATTATTTAGCCCTTGTGCAAATCACTCATTAAATCTTTGTGGTGTACATTTCTTTGCATGCATTCCTTCAAGTGTAACCTGTTTCGGCACCTTAGAAAAAATATATTCATTCTTTTCCGCTTCGGCCCACAGATGGGAAATACTAATACAAAAGGTTGGGAAAACTTTGAAAAGATTGTGTGATACACGCTCGAGTGCTCATCATGATTCCGTTAAAGCTGTCAGACAAAATGTAGAACAACTGGTCCTTACATTGGAAGAAATGTGTGATCCTTCGAAAGAGAATTTGGATACTAGGTCTGCAACAAGCGTACTACTTCCTGCAATATGTGACTTCACATTCTTATGCTACTTGGAGTTCTGGAATATGATTTTGGAAGAAGTAAATCTCACCCAAAAATATTTACAAACACCTGAAATCACACTTGACATTGGTTTGATAAAAATAGAGGCACTGCAATTGTTTCTTGTCGAGGAAAGAAATACGCGCGTCACTAAGGCTATACAATTTGGCACGCACAAATGTAGAGAAATGGGCATAGATATTGAGAGACGGGGCCGACGAAAAGTAAAAAAGAATCTACCCGGAGATACATCACCAGATGCCAGATTGACTTTGCAAGAAGAAGTTTGGAGATCTATGTTCGAGTGCTTGGATAGATTTAGTCAAGAATTGGCTACAAGATTCATTGCTATAGAAAACATTTCTAGCACCTTCATATATCAGAAATTTTAATTGTACATATTGTACAATCAAAATTCCTGACAAAAGGCTCTGTAGAAAATGAACTTGAGCAGGCAGTACAAAAGCTCAACCTAGTCTATGGTGATTTTGACAGGGAAAATTTATGCAAAGAAGTCTACAGATTGCGAAGACATGTAAGCGTAACTAATACTGCAAAGGAGGAGGCTGCTTTATGGAGTGCTAAAAAAATGTTTGAATTTATTATTAGATGAGACTTTACCGAATCCCTACCCAACATATTTCTGATACTTCAGTATTTCCTAACAATGTGTATTAGTGGCGTCGTGCGAAAGAAGTTTTTCAAAACTTAAACTTATCAAAAATTATCTACGATCGACCATGACTGAAGAACGACTTACTAGCTTGGCTATTTTGTCGATTGAAAGAAAAGCAGCGTCGGTTTTAGATTTTGATGACGTAATTAATAAATTTAGAGCATTAAAAGCCAGAAAACAAAACTTGAAATGTTTGTAATTCATTTTAATTACTTGTAGTGTCATTGATTGTTTTTTATTTGTAAAGCTGTAACGTTAAAATATTGATTAAAATTTTAGTTTCTATCTGTATTTGGTTTAATTCAGCAAATCTGGAGGGCGCCAGGGGGCCCAAAATTAAAGATCGCCCCGGGCCTCAAAAAGTCTTAGTCCGCCAGTGATTTCAGCATCCTGAAAATCTTGTTTCATACTTTTTCAGCGTCGTTTGTTTTTTGTCGCAGTCGGGTTTTAACGGGAATTAAAGAGAATGATGTCAATTAGATATTTTAAACTTTAATAGCACTGGAAAAATACTCAAATTCAAAAATACTCAAGTATCAAAATGATTTTCTCCTACTATGACAGTAAAACCACCATAGAAATAGAAAAAACAGAATACCACATTCAATATTTTTTGATTTGACCTCATTTTTTCAGGTCACGTTTTCGTTGGCCAGACTATATCTGGGTAGTGCATCGCCGTGTCCTCGTTGGGGCGGTTGGCGGCAGCGATCTCTCGCGCCGGGCCGTGGTACAGGCCATGGTCCGATGCGAGGAGTAGTGGCAGGTGGTCACCTCCTTTTGCGGAGCAGTAATGCTAGCAAACGAGGCGGCCGCACGCGTAACGCAACGGCCGGGCGGCCCTCATGCACCAGCCTCTGCTGGGATTCCGATCGCGATTTCGCGGGCTTGCGATCGGGGAGCAATGGGTGGATCGCTGTCCGACTGTCCGGTAATCGACCGGACCGAGCCCAAGTCGTCGACGGCGCTTAGTGTTCCACGCGCGTTTCAAGGAGTTGTCAGCAAAGCGTAGGAGCCCAGCAGGGTCGTACTCTACTAGAGTCAAAATTTTACTTCTGATAGAAAGATTCGGCCCTAGTATGACAGGCAACGAAGGAACTGGAGTGGGTTTTTAGTCAGTAAAAGTATGACGCACCCTCCCGCTTCGCCCAAGAGCGGGTGATGTCATTAGATGATTTTCTCACCTAAAAAAAAATAACACTAGGTATCTGTTAAATAATTATCAAGATAAAGATATTAAACTAAGTAACCTATCAGCATTGGTACGTACAAACTATGTATCTTAGTTCCTATATTATGTAAATAAATAAGTCAATAACTTCATCATGATCACCATCATCATTTCAGCCGAAAGACGTCCACTTTTTGACATAGGTCTCCCGCAAGTTTCGCCGTAATGTAGGGTTCTGTGCGTAATCACTTGTTTCGACTCAATCATGGTTTTTTTTTAAATATTAGTAAGTAAACCTCACGATAAAAATATCCTGAAAGACTAAACTTAATAGAGCGCCATCTAGTACGTATTGTAATCACTACCACACCGGCTGTGCGCAATCTTGAAACTTAACACGGCGCCATCTGGTTAACAATATATAAACTATGGCGTCACGCGATTCATCTTGGCGGGATAATACTAACTCTTTTCGTTAAGAGATGGCGCAAGCTATGCAAAAGCTGAAAAGTTTGCTGAAAATCTAATCTTGAAATTGATAAGGATATAATATATGTTTTATGCTAGTCAAGTATGATCATTTATCGCAACATTTGTCATTGGTGTAGCAAAACCACGATCAAATCGTTATCACGACTTCAAAAACGTCCAATGGCAGATGGACTTTAAAAAAATGGTCCTCCGCAAGCATCGCCATCTCTACCGAAAAACCCCTTTGGTAGAATCCCTGGGGAAAGTCACAGGAAATGGCTAAATACAAGAAACACAGGAAATAAAGCCTATTTATTTTTCCCATACTCCTCTATCAACTCTCACAATAATTTAGGTCAACATGTTTACATTGTACTATAATGATCCCCCATTTTATTTCCCAAATAGATTAAGATGCTGCAAATGCTGCAATAGACCATAAAAAACCGGTCAAGTGCGAGCGTACTCGCGCACTGAGGGTTCCGTACAAAGGTACCTATGAAAGCAATTTAATTATCGAAGCGAATCTCAAGGTTTTTAAGAATTCAAAAAAAAATTATTTGTGACGTAACAAATTTACAGTTTCAGTTTTATTTATCTATAGGTACTTGTGCTATGAGACCTTGCTTCATACCAATTGTTAGGATTCTAGGTCAACGGGAAGTACCTTATGAATTTCGATTCCCTTGAGAATGACGAAATATAGGTTTTCTGCAACTTAAACTACCGTATTTAGTTTGATTTTTTCACAGTTTAAAGGGGCCGCAGACTTATGTATAATATATGGTTTCAGTGTCAACTCGATACCATACATTCCTGAGATAAAAGGCTTTGACAGAACGACGGACAGCAGTGATCCTATAAAGGTTCCGTATTTCCCTTTTGAGAAACGAAACCCTAAAAAGAATCCAAGTTTTCCCATGACACGGAAAACGAGGTCGCCATTACAGCTCAGATTTTAATGATCGAGTTGGTTATAAAAAGACGATTCTAACTCGACATAGTTGAATGACTCGTAATTTACATCTTACCGAACTACAAATCTTAAACACTGGTATCTTAAAGAGTGATGGCAAACTCTGGAACAAAATTTTGCTGGCATATTTTTTTAGCTTAGGGCTTGTTTACGTAGACGCGGGGCGTTGAACGTTCGTCGTACATTGCAGCAGCGGGCCGCGTCATCGCTCTCGCAAACACAAACATATTTTATGGCCATGTACGACGACCGCCTAACGCGTCGCGTCTCCGTAAACAAGGCCTTATAGTAATGCAAACTATACAAAAGTATGTATAAACCAAAAACCAAAAATTCGAAGACATGTGACATCCACCAACCCGCACTGGGCCCGCGTGGTGGATTACGGCCCATTCCCTCTCCTAGAGAGTAGGCCTGAGTCCCAGCAGTGGGAACATTAAAAGGCTGATGATGATGATGTATAAAGGTGAAAGGGGAATGCAACTTTTGCTGTAAATTGCTGGCATATTTTTTTTTTCCTTTTAACCAAAAGTGAAACCTAGGCCAACTGTATGAGAAATCAATTTTATTTTTATATTTATTACCTAATGCGGAAACGTATAAAATTTCTTAAGTATATTAATGCAATATACAAAGCAAAGTATGTTATGTTACTTCACCAAGATTATTATTAGTGGCAACATTAAAAGTTCAGTTTAGCCAAAAGTCATGAAGTCAAGCCAGTAAAAAATAAACTGGGCAAGTGCGATTCGGACTCGCACACCGAGGACTCCGTACAAATATTCTGAAAACAGTTCAATTCTCGAATCGAGTTTCGAAGATTTTTCCGAATCGCAAAATAGTTTTCTTTGTGACTTACAAATTTACAGTTCTCAGATTTTGTCCTATATTTGTGCTCCCATGTGTAATGCCAAATTTTAAGATTGTAGCTCAGCAGGCTTTTTTGAACTGACCGACATTTTGACAATTCAAAAGTGCCTGTAATTGGTCTATTTGAAATAAACTATTCTGATTCTGATTCTGATTCTGCAGGAATTTTAATTCCTTTGAGAGTGTCGAAATATAAGTTTTTTGCGACATAAACAACCGTATCTTTTTTTCTCGTTAACTTAGAAGTTTAATTTTTTAAAGCTTCAAGGGACCATAGACCTCTGTACCCCAGTACATAGTTTTAATTCCAACTTGATAACTATACGTGTTCCCGAGATAAAGGGTTGTGACAGACAGACAATAAAGTGATCCTGTAAAGATTCAGTTTTCACCTGTACCTCTACCATGAGTTTTAAGCAATAGTATTCGTCGCTACTCGATATCGACGCCGTAAATATTTTGTATTTGCAAATTTTGGTTCTGCAAGTAACCGCTAGAGGCGCTGCAAAATTTTCCATACAAAATATTTACGAATACTATTGCTTAAAACTCATGGTAGAGGTACTGAACCAAATTCAACTGAAAAAACTGAATCAAATTTAAGATTTAAAAAAAGCATTTAAAAATAGAAATCTTTTACTAACTGTCTCTAGTCGTTCAACCGTGAAAATAAAGATAGTTAAAACTAACTTCAGTTAAGAAAAAGAACAACTACCGTACTTAAAAGATAAAAACTTCGCCATCTCAAAAGAAGACGCTGCTTAACGTTTTTAAAATTTATTATGAAAGCCAACACCACAACTTGTGCTTCGTAAATTATTAAAAGAAAGGCTGAGAGGAAAATATTTTGCAGAAATTATGAAGACAACGCTTTCCGAATTTGAAATTTTCGAAAAAATAATTTTATATGACCGTCAACCTAGATAGTCAAATACGCACAGGACCGTCCATTGTGGCGGCACTTGGGGAAGGACTATGTCCAAAAGTGAATGTCTTTCGGCTGATATAATGAACGATGACGCGAGCGAAGCCGCTGGAAAATATTTGTATTGAACATGTTCACAAGTTTAAAAACGACGTTTGTTGTATGGGAGCCCCACTTAAATATTTATTTTATTCTGTTTTTAGCATTTGTTGTTATAGCGGCAATAGATATACATAGGTAAATATATGATCATTCCAACTATCTATACTCCATCTGTTTAGGTGATTAACTAAATGTAAACAATCTTCACATGTCTTTTATCTAAAAATTGTCTAAAATTATTATCTAAAAATGTTTACAATTAGCTATTTACGTATACCGTATGTTAGGTAATAAACTAAATTTAAATCATCTTTGTATGTCTTCTATATGATTTTTTAAAAGTAAACAGACATATCAAGATTGTTTACGTTTAGTTAACTACTTAAACCGATGGAGTATAGCTGTCACGGTTTCACAGAAAGAAAAAAAGAAAGAAAAAATATTTTATTTGGCACGCATGGATACACACACTGTAAACCCAAATTTATAAAACTTAAGATAAGATAAGATACAGACACAATGTGTGCCTCACGGCGACGCCAAATAGGTCCAGTTCAGCATAAATGCCAGACAACTATATGATAGTCAGTGGTAGTTGCCTGACGCTGGTTTTCAACTGAACCTTGCTGAGAGTGAACGGTAGTTGATTACTTATTATGTACTTGGTAAATAAATAAATATATATATATAGATACAGTCTGGTGACAGACTGACAGACAACTGAGTCATAGCAATAGGGTCCCTTTTTACCATTTGAGAACGGAACCCTAAGATCCACTGCACTTTTTAGTGTTTTTGTTACATTAAAGTCGGTTATATTTTTTTATATAACGTTTTTTATAGCAGGTATAGTTACGTAACTAGAACGCTCTATTAGCGGTTCAGTTGACTGAAAACTAAAGGTCATTGACACGTAAAATAATCAATCTTTTCAATGTCAAATTTTTTCTTCAAGCTTACACGTTCTTATAGCACTTTAATAATAGGCGACTAACCTAGGCAACCTATTTATAAACTAGAAAAAAAAATGCTTTATGTGGTAGCAGCGTTTTTTCATCATAATGCTTAAATCTAAGGAATTTGAACTTTATATGGACATTTTAAAAAACCTTTTTTTCATCTAATGATTTTTCCTGCTCTAGAGTGGAGCGGGAGGACGTGTCAGACTTTTACTGACTAAAACCATGAGTCGTCCTAGAGGTGGTCCTAAAGTATTCTCATGGCTCTAGCAGGCATTGGCCCTGCAAGGCCACTTGGGGTTTTCCTGACATCTCTTGGAGACGCGCGATAGTTTGTGAGATTTCTTTCGTGATAAATCAGTGAGTGGTATTTCCCTTTTTTTACACCTTTCACAGTGATTGAGAGCAGTGGTGGCCGAGTGGTCACGGCCCCGACTTACGAATTGTAGGTCGCGGGTTCAAACCCAACCAGGTGCATTACTTTGTGTAATTTATATCATCACCACTGCTCTCAAAACGGTGAAGGAAAACATCGTGAGGAAACCGGCATGTCCTAGAACCAAATAATTCGAAGACATTTGACATCCACCAACCCGCACTGGGCCCGCGTGGTGGATTACGGCCCATTCCCTCTCCTAGAGAGGAGGCCTGAGTTCCAGCAGTTGGAACATTAAAAGACTGATGATGATGATGACTAGTACTAGCTTCTGCTGGCGGTTTCGCCCGCATGAAAGTCGGTATACCCCCTTAGGGGCGGAGTTAAAAAAATCCGTTCTTAGCGGATGTCTACACTATATAAGGAACCTACCTGCCAAATTTTAAGTTTGTAGGTGTTACAGTTTCTTAGATTTCGTGATTAATCAGTGAGTGGTATTTCGCTTTTATACACCGTTAAATTTTGGTCGTTTTAATCCCATGGAGGGTCGATTCGGTACATGAAACACTATCGATTTATAAAGATAAAATTCTTTTATTATTTATTTTTAATAATACTTAATTTTTCTAGAACTCTTATTAATATACGCTTGTACGAAATTAATTTCTTTGTAAACGAGTCAATGACCTTGGAGGTAGCTGTCGGTCGTTGCGTACTAACTACCTACAGTTCATTGGCCTCGCTCAGCTGACGTTCACTTAAAGAAATTAATTTCGTACATGCGTGAATTAATTCGACTTTTAAAAAAAAGTACTTCATTTTTCATTTTTATCTTTACAAATCGATAGTGTTTCATGTTCAGAACCGACCCTCCGCGGGATTAAAACGACCAAAATTTAACGGTGTATATTATATAGATTAGTAGGATTAGTAAACCTTGATGAATCCAAAAGCTAAAGAGGTTACTGTTATAAGATAGAAATACCCTCGTTAAAAGTTCTGGAAATCTGTAAAAGAAGTTCTTTCTAGAAGAGTAGTTTTTTTTAGTTTCGGTGGCAATGGCCGTGTTCTGGGTGTCAATGACTTTTCAGGTCCGTGAGCTTATTCAACTGCAGCTGTTTCTAGGTGATGGGCAGAACACCTAGGTAGGTCACGACTAGCGGCTGGTCATGACCTAGAGGGATTTATTTTTCTGTAAGGTACGGTTGTAGTCACTGAGAATTTTGTAAGAACTCCGCCCGGGACTAGGCCGACTTCGAAAAAAAACTATCCAAGATTTATGTTCTAGCGAAGCACTTTTAAATTTCAAATATTCCCATATTGTAATCTCAGTCAGATACACGATTTTTTTTTATCAAACCAACTAATTTCTATCATGTTTTCATTTTTGCCAAGCGCTTGATCACATAGCCAATTTTAATAGAATAATTTTTCATGGTGTTCTCTTCTATATTTGTGGATTTTCAGAGGTTTAAAAAGGTTTAAATTGAGTAGAACCTGGCCTTAATTGCGTATCATATCATCCAATAACTTCTGCCCCCTCTAGGGCAGAGCGGGAGGGCGTGACTGACTTTTCCTGACTAAAACCCATTTCTATGTTACTTCTTTGCCTTGCGTTTCAGGACCTCGGGTTTTCCTTTCAGAATCAAGCCCCCAGTAGAATTCGGTACGAACTATGGGGATATGACGAGGAATTCCAATTATTGTAGGCAGAGATAACCTCAAATCCTTTTGAAGTTTCGAGATGTACAAGAATCGAAAATTCGAAGAGATTTGATATTCGTCAACTGGGCATGCGCGGTGTCTGCAGGATAGTAGGAAGGAGTTACCGTGGCCCTGTAGCTTTTGTCAGTAAGTCTAACACTTCCTTTCGCTTCAAACAGAGCGGGATAATTATTTAATTATTTTTCTACGCATGCTTGGTCCACTATATCTCAGATTGAAGAATTTTTTACCCCAGCAGTGGGAACAAAATTGGCTGATTATGCAATGGTCAGGTGCTCTTTCATCACATGACTTAATAGAATTTGCTGATGGCAGTAATATCATCACAGCGTTGCGATCCCACCTTATGGTAAGCAGTGATACAATCGTTGATGGTGAGGTGCACTAGTTTATATTCACTTTAGCCTTGAAGACAGCTAAATTATAATCGAATGGGAAGACCGTAGCAGGCAAATGACTGGATTTTAACCCATTATAATTATGTGAGTACCTACCTAATGATTTGAGAATATGTTGTACAATTGTATTGTATTTTCATTTCATTTGTATTGTCTTGTATTGAACCTACCACCATTTTTCTCTCCATCATCCAAAGTTTACCTGGCCACCTCTGTACTTCAGTGCACGTAAAGCATTTTATAAATAAATAAAAAATAAAATTAAAAGTAAAGTGTTTGACGGCACGGTTGACGCAGAGGTTAAGCGATTGACAGCTGCACTACGGGTCGCGGGTTCGATTCCCGCACTAAACCAAAATTTGTATGACCTACAGATCTGGTAGTGTCGATACAGGAGTAATATACATGGAGTAAGCATGAAGTCACGATACACGAGTAAATCCTAAAATGGGAAATAGATTTTTAAAAAAGTCAATATTTCTAATCAACTTGAAAAGTCGTTAAAGTCAACTGCAAGGAAGAGTTAGTATTGCTCTAGTTAATGATGTTACTGGCGAGGCGGAGGACTTGCTTACTGACACCACTGGCCTTAAAAATAGCGATTTTATTGACTTCCCATCCTGACATATGGCTACTAGATGCCAAACGTAATTTTATAGACATGCTGAGCTTTTATAATAATTGAAGATTATATGATATAGTCCAGTGCTTGATTGCGATCCCACCTGATGCAATAGTTGATGGTGAATCTCAATAGCCTTGAAAACAACTAAATTATAATCGGACGGGAAGAAAGGCAAATTGTTTTAAGCTTGGTTTGGTGTTCTCAATTGTGGCTCAGGAATGTCAAGTGCTATAAAATATTTCGATTTGCTTTGAGAAGCTAGAAAATGGTTGCAAGGGAATTCTGATGAAAAGGACCAAAAATTCCATTCCTTGCAAGGCTCACAATCCAGAAAATAGCTCATAGGTCGAAGAAATACAAAGGAATTCTTCGCGGAAAACACAAAAGGGGCCTTATACGGCACAGGTACAAAAAGGAATAATAATTCACAATGATGTAGGAACGACTCTCTTCGCTCCTTTCCTTGGTATGACCTAAAACATTTCCAGCATTGCAGCTTATGGCTCAAAATCAGCTGCAATGCGCAACATTCAAACTAGCACAAGAACCACAAGGTAAAATACTACAAAAGTCATTCACCCTCCATTCTATACGCCTCACAGCTCACCTACACGTTTATTATCTGTCAAATTATAATCGCCATTTTCATCTCGGCACGATTTAACATTCTCCCGAAATTGATTAGTATATTTACTGCATCATTACACGCGTGCAAACAAAAAATATACACATCGGACGTCCGCCCTCAATCAACAATCATTATTTTGCAATTTTATGACTCAAATGAAGCAATAGAATCGATGAAAAGACAATTTAGAATCGAATTAACACGCAGAAATGTCACATTTGGCGCGTAAACGTCAAACGTCAAGCGGCCATCTTGTGTGAGCTTATTGGCGCGTTCGGTAGGGTTGTTTGAGCGGCGAACGGGCGGACGTATGCCTGTCTCTGTCGCGCTCAGTTACATAATACGGAAATGGGGGAGCAGTGTTAAGTTTTGTGGCAAGTTCCGCATGCGGCCACTGTCGGGGGGTAGTTATTGATTTTTCAAGGAGTTTGCGGCAGTCGCCTAACAAGCCGGTGCCCAGCGCGAAAAACACATCCGAATCGCGCTCGCGTTTTTACAAAAAAACATAATTATTTATCCTAAATTCTAATTTTACAGTTCAATAATCCGATTTCTGTTATATTTGTTCTATAAACAGTTGTTTGTGTGGAGATTTTTGTGCTGGAAAACTCATTTCGTAAGTGTTTGAAGGTTTAATTGTTACATTTTTATTCTAAGACACCATTTTAATCACGTTTTATGTGTCGTTAGGGGCATTTTTATTGTATTATTCTGTGTTTTTTATTCCTACTGTGATTTTAAGGCGTATCGCCACTTGTGTTATGTTAATTACTGTCAGCTGTTTGACGCAGCCGTGCAACTAATTAAATGTCAGAAAGTCAAAAATATTTCCGATGATTGTATTCCATAATTTTCCACTGAACAATAGAAATAACAAAAAATCTGACTTACCAATTTATCCAGAGGCTTGAGGAACCTGGTCCGAACCATCGCATGATGCACGTTCATTTTGTATTTTTATTTATTTTTTATTTTTAAATCTAATGGCACGTTCAAATCACTCGCACGTCAGTCCTCCACTGATTAAATCTCAATGATGCATATACACTGGTGGATGTATATGAAGCTCAATATTCTCTCTCGAATCAATAGTGTAATGTATAGTGTGGATGGGACAGATCTTAGTGGAGCGGAGATGTGCATGACGTCACAGATCGTTAGCGACACCATGGTGACGTCATTCGTCCTTGTTCACGTCCCTCGGGATGCCTTTGGGTCTAAACCTCATTACTTTTAATATGGCTGGATTAATTTCCACTATAGGAATATTAATGGCCCTGATCTACATGTTTTACTACAGCTGTCTTATCCCTTATTAGATTAGGGTAGATCCAATTGATATAGTCGAGAAGGTAGACTGGGTCTTGCATTTTTACCTCATCTAGGCTTAAAGGATCATACAAATCTATAAGACTTAGCTACCGGCAACCGGCAAATGGTATCGATTTCTTCGAATCCATTTGTCGTATCGAAAAGTCATCGAAGACAGTGCAAGGTGAACTGTTTGTAACTCTCTTGGGCTGATTGATGTGTGGTAAGTTTATTATTTATATTTCATTGATTTTTTACAACAACTGGAAGGTCTATGGACCTTTTTAAACGACCAACATTACATTTGACAACATTAATCATGTTCATAGTTTGAATGATTAATGTTGTTGATCAAACTCCATAAATCCTTTACAAAATATTTAAACTTGTCTGCAGGTAAATCCCAAGGTCTCCAATTCCAATATTAAAAAAAAAAGCACTTGACAATATCGGCAATGCAGTATAAACATTCAATTATGGTTATTGCAAACATGCTTTAGAATTCAAGTAATCATTTCAAAGTTTTTTTTATTCTTCAATCAATTTAATATTGGTAAGCATAAGCGTTAGTTAATCATTATTATCCTTACTTTTTTCTTTGTTGAAAAATGTTGGTTCTTAGAAAATACCAGTTTAGTTTAGTTTAGTTACCAATAAAGTACTATGACTATGACTACTATGACTATAATCTACATTCTAAATTTCCCATCAACATCTAGCATATGACATTGGTCTTAATAAATTTATGGGCGTTTTTTTATCTACTATCAAGCTCTCAAAATCTGAAGGTTTATTACCAATAGGCAATAAATATGAGGGCATAATCTATTCAAAACTCCAAAACCAAATATACTTAAGCTAATCAATCATCATTACCATCATCAGCCCAATCTTATCACTCACAGATAAGTGGTGGACCTTTTTCAAGGCAACTGAATTGATCTCCATTGTTCAGTGAACTCGAAAGAGGCATGCGCGGTTATCCGGAATACTCGCCCGGATGAAAACCCTGATCTTCGATTTTATCTTTTCTTTTTGCGGTCCATTTTTTTTTCTTTTTGTGGTCTCATTTTATCTGTCCTTCGAGCCGGATGGATTGGAATCGTCGGACGATTTGTATTTGAGTTATGATGCTTATTTGTTTAGTTTTGTCTCTCTTAGATCTTTGGAGGATCTACTGTTTATTATTGAAAGCATTTGCTATTAAAATGACGATTGAAGCACTATCGGGATGTTATAAATACTATAGTTTCTACCTAGCTAAATACGTCTGACTTCGAGGAACCAGTCAAAAACTGCTGTAACGTGTCTTGTATCGTTATGGGTTTTCAAGCCAATATCTAAACAATGCTGCCAATCTTCTAGGCACGTTTCCTTCGTACCCAGATGTCTAAGATATGGAGGAGTAGTTCAACTCCTCAGTTTATTTTTTTATAAGGGATAGGCTTTTTTTAATTTCCGGTGGCTTAAAATCACCCTTGAGCGGAGCGGGAGATGGTGTCAGACTTTTACTGACCAAAATATCCACCCCGTTCTTGCTTTGCCTTAGTTCCAGGGCCCTGGTGTGCACTTTCACATTAACCCAAGGCTCTAGAGTAGGCTTTGAATCTGCTGGGCCCCTACAGTTTGCTGACTTCTCCTTGAGGCGCGCGGAAACAGTGCGCGCCGTCCACAACTTGGGCTCGATCCGGACTTGGATGGTCCGGAGCGAGGAGGAGTCCAACCGTATCCTTGTGACCGTGTGCTCCATCGTGTCCTCCGGGAGAAATAGGCTTACGTTTGAACACTATCTTACCTGATAGTAAGATATCGTGGCCGACGATGGAGCACGCCTGCCCAGATGCAATCCATTCACTCTTGATAAAGACCTCCACCTTAATAAAAACACTTTATTTTATTCTTCGATCAGCAGAAGCAGCGTTTTGCCTCGTCGTTTATACCGCGTGAATCAAAAGATTGCAACAGTTCACCTGCTGCGGTCTTCCCATCCGATTATAATTTAGGTGTCTTCAAACCTAGAGTGAATAGGCTCTTAATAATAAACTAGTGCGCCTCACCATCAACGATTGCATCACTGCTTACTATCAGGTGGGATCGCAGTCAAGCACTGGTTTAAATGAACTAAAAAACATAAAAAAGGGGAAAAATCAAAATCAAAACAGTTTTTATTTCACATAGGCCTACAAGGGCACTTATAAAACGTCAGAAGCTAGTGCACGGTTCCAAATTGGTTGTTTCCTATGGAGAAAAACCGGCAAGAAACTCCACTTTTAAAAAAATGGTTTGTTGTACAATTTTTCCAAGTTACAGTATTCATAATTATGTAAGGACAGTGTAGGCCAGTCAATATTGTGTCCAAAAGCACAATAAAAATAATCATAATAATAAAATTGCCATTGGAAACTAAAAAAGCCCTCACCCATAAAAAAAACATCCAGGATTAACTTTCATTCAACGACTAAGCGACTTGAAACATGTACAATGCGTTCCAAATGAGAGCAGGATCGATTGCCATGTTGTGACTTTTTTTTATGGAAGGTAAAATCATCCAATGACAAATCCCGGTCTTGGGTGGAGCGGGAAGTAGTGTCAGACTCTTACTGGCTAAAAACCTACCCCGTTCCTTCGTTGCATATCGTGCCGGGACCGGGTATTCCTTTCGGAAGCTGACCCATGACCCCAGCAGGCTTCGACCCTGCCTGCCTCCAGCTAGCAGGTTCGGCCTCTACGGTTTGCTGAGAGCTCCTTGAGGCGCGCAGGAACAGAATGCGCCGTCGACGACTTAGGCTCGGTCCGGTCGGTTACCAGACGATCGGACAGCGTGCTACCCATTGCACGCCGTCCGCAAGCCCGCGCCTACGGTGGCCGGAAATCGGGATAGGAATTCCGGCGGTCGGCCTCCTCCTTTGCCATGTTCTGCCGTCACGATTTACTGTCAAAAATTAATTTATTTACGAACTGTGAACGAAAAAAATTTAATCAGAATCCAGTTCTTCAATTTTACTCATCTCTATTTTCATCAATTTTGCCAAAATATATTTAATTTGACGGTACGACGTGACGTCACAACATGGCAATCGATCTTATTCACATTTGGAATGCATAGTACGAGTCGGATAAAAAAAATATTCATGGAATATTATTCAAATCAACTCTAATTATCATGCCACATCGTCAGGAATTACTAATATTTCAGCCCCTCCAATTAAGGCGGTTTTTGTAAGAATGTTTCGTTACGCTGAATTTTCCAGTCAAAACACGAACTATATCCTAATTTTCTGTTTGCGTATTCCAGTGGTTCCCAATCTATGGTCCGTAAGAGCAGTATGGTCCAGAAGAGGAAAAAAATGTTTAAACTTTCCAACTGAAAAGTAACAACAGATTTTTCACAACTATTGTGTTATCTGTGACAATGCTTAATTCTAATTTTAACGAATCGGTGTCCTACAAATTTTGAATTGATAAAAAAGGTTTTTTATTAGGATCTAGGCTTTTTATTTTAGGTAAAATCATCCAATGACAAATCCCGCCCTTGGGTGGGGCGGGAAATAGTGTCAGACTCTTACTGACTAAAAACCTACCCTGTTCCATTCATTGCCTTTGTCCCAGGGCCCCGGTAACATTTTCACATAACCTTGGCCATTAGAATCTAGTTAAGTTTTCTTCTGGTCCCCGGTTAAAACAAGGTTGGGAACCTCTGGTGTATTCAATTCAAATTCTGTGGCGTGTTTTGGCATTAGATAACAAGTGATTGGAATAAGATAAACATGAATTAGTGCCACTGCTTTTAGTAAACAAGTCAGCTTATGTAACATAAAACGGGCTGCTGCTGGCAAATCCTAGATTGAAATCTTCAACAACACAAAATACGTAAACCAAGACACATCTACATAATTATATTAAAGTGAAATACCACTCACTGATTAATCACAAAATCTCAGAAACTATAACACCTACAAACTTAAAATTTGGCAGGCAAGTTCCTTATAGGATTCATGGTGAAATGGCGAGAGCGACTGTCGCAACCCCGTGCTGGGCACGCCACGACCGAGGCGGTAAGGCCCCTCTTTGAGGCGTGGCTGGAATGGCCTCACGGCGTCGTCACCTTCCGTTTGGCGCAGGTACTAACCGAACACGGCAAGTTCGGGCCGTTCGTGCGGAGACGACGCCCGGGTGTCGTCACTGTGCGGACCGCCCAGAGGACACGGTGGAGCACACAGTCGAGGTGTGCCCCGCTTGGGAAGAGCATCGCCGTATCCTCGTGGGGGTTATCGGCGGCGATCTCTCGCGTGGCAGGCGGTCGCCTCCTTTTGCGAAGCAATAATGCTAGCAAAGGAGGCCGACCGCATTAGGCAAAGGCGCACACGCCGCCGCCGCCGCCGGGATTCCGATCCCGATTTCCGGCCACAGTAGGCGCGGGCTCGCGGACAGTGGGCAATGTGTAGCTCGCTGTCCGTCCGTCCGGTAACAGACCGGTCCGAGCTCAAGTCGTCTACGGCGTGCACTGTTCCCGCGCGCATCAAGGAGTTGCCAGCAAACTGTAGGGGTCCAGCAGGGCCGAAGCCTACTGGGGTCAATGGCTATGTGAGAATGTCAACACGGGCCCCGGGACAAAGGCAATGAATGGAAGGGTTTTTTTTTCGGTAGGTAAAATCATCCAATGACAACTCCCGCCCTTGGGTGGAGCGGGAAGTAGTGTCAGACTTTTACTGACAAAAACCTACCCCGTTCCTTCGTTGCCTATAGTGCCGGGGCTGAGCCTTCCTCTCAGAAAACGGCCCTTGACCCCAGCAGGCTTCGACCCTGCCTGCAGTTAGCAGGCTGGGCCTCTTCGGTGTGCTGACAGCTCCTTGGAGCGCGCGGGAACAGAACGCGCCGTCGACGACTTGGGCTCGGTCCGGTCGGTTACCAGACAATCGGACAGCGTGCTACCCATTGCATTGCCGTCCGCAAGCCCGCGCCTACGGTGGCCGGAAATCGGGATTGGAATCCCGGCGGCGGCTGGGGCGAGCGCTCCGTTGCCTCTGCCTGATGCGGTCGGCCTCCTCCTTTGCTAGCATTACTGCTTCGCAGAAGGAGGCGACCGCCTGCCATCCCTCCTCACTACGGACCATGGCCTGAACCAAGGCCCGGCGAGAGAGATCGCTGCCGCCGATCGCCCCCACGAGGACACTTCGATGCTCCGCCCAGGCGGGGCACACCTCTACAGTGTGCTCCACCGTGTCCTCCGGGTGTTCCGCACAATGGCGAAACCCGGGCGAATCCTCCGCACGAATCCGGAACAGGTACCTAGCGAACTTTCCGTGTTCGGTAAGCACCTGCGTCATGCGGAAGTTGATAACGCCGTGAGGTCTTTCCAACCACGCCTCAAGGATGGGCCTTATCGCCCCAATTGTGGCGCGCCCCATGAATGGAAGGGTAGGTTTTTAGTCAGTTAAGAGTCTGACACTACTTCCCGCCCCGCCCAAGGGCGGGATTTTTCATTGGATGATTTTACCTACCATAAAAAAAAAACTGTACTACAGCAAAATAGTAATAAAACTTTTTGCACTAATTTAATTCTATGGGTACAATGGCGGTCTTATCGCTGACAGTGATATCTACCAGACAACCTTAGGATGGACTGTGAAAACTGAAAATAAAAACGGGATAGTCTGCGTTGTACTGCAAATTATTATATACTAGACTAGATATAAATTATATTTTATATCTACTATTTCTGAGCAGTGGTGGCCGAGTGTTAATGGCCCCGACTTATGAGTTGTAGGTCGCGGTTTTAAACCTAGCTAGGAATATTACTTTGTGTAATTTATTTCATCACCACTGCTCTCAAAACGGTGAAGGAAAACATCGTGAGGAAACCGGCTTGTCCTAGAACAAAAAAATGGAAGACATGTGAAATCCACCAACCCGTACTGGACCCGTGTGGTGGATTACGGCCCATTCCTTCTTCTAGATATGTAGTAGGCCTGAGTCCCAGCAGTGGTCACATTATAAGGCTGATGCAAGCTATGCTATTTCTAGCAGGCTGGATGGAAGAAATTTCCTTTCTTCCTAAATGTATTTATTTTTATTATAAGTGTTTATGTGTACATAAATAAACAAAAAGTTTTTGACAGTGATTTATAGAAGCCGAAATGAGATTATAAATTTAATTTGACCGTGTTTTGTTTATAAGAATTCTTGGCCTTAAGTTGTCTTGCTTGAAAAGACTCCGAAGGTTTTCTTGCGGATATCCTCATTCCTAATACGATCACGCAAGGAAACTCCGA
This sequence comes from Leucania comma, assembly GCA_958295575.1. NCBI lineage: Eukaryota > Metazoa > Arthropoda > Insecta > Lepidoptera > Noctuidae > Leucania > Leucania comma. The sequence goes on from OY282488.1 coordinate 2,562,933, forward strand.
CTTAGCCCTAAACGGAAAGCCTAACTGTAAGCCTTCTGATGAGGCCCATTATGAGCGACCATGTTTCCACACCATAACTGTCATCACTGGCAACACACACTGGTCATAGACTTTCGTCTTGAGATACGATGATATGTTGGACTTTCAATTACTTAACTCATATTCATCCATTCACATAACATCACACTGTAACGGCTAATAAAAAAATCCACATCAAAAATCAGATTTATACAGTTAAACACCAAATTCAATTTCAAAGAAAGAATTTGATCGAAATCAACCTTGACCTTTCTCAAGGACATGAAATTATAGGAAATGGTTTTAGTAGCGTAGTTAAGCGTGGGTGATGTGGGTCCTCGCCCTCGGCCTCGCACCCAAAGGGGCCTTGTACAAGCTCTCGAACGAACGAGAACTAAGAAAGAGGTTTTGTTTTATAATAGACTAGCCAGCGGCTACACCCGCGTAAATGTAGTTTTCTCCAACAAACTTTGGACCCCATTTCATCCCCTTAGGGGGAGCGTTTTGGAAAATCATCTCTTTTGTCATAAAAGAAAACCTTGTGCAAAATTTCACGATCCTAGGCCCAGTAGTTTTGGCTGTACGTTGATATGTCACTCAGTCAGTTTCCCGTTTTAGATGATAGGCTCTCTTTTAACCACTTTTTCACCTGATGGTAAGCGACGATGTGGTTGAACGCTGGGTTGCGACAGTGGCTGTCTCGTTAGCGAATTTATGAAAGAAAAAGGCCTCGCTGATGCACACCCACGTCTAAATTAATCCACGCTACGCCTGCTCAAAGACATGAAATTACAGGAAATTTACGAGTTTTAACGATTAACACAAACGCTCAGCTTTGTGTTTTTAATGTTATTTGTAAAGGCTTTCTCTGGAAAGATAATGAAAGCTCAAACGTATTAAATTGCTGAGGAAAGGTTTTATCTTGAAATTAATTCCTCAGAGGACGATAAGAAATATTGTAGAGACCGACCGAAGGTACAGTTTCGGCCGTTAAAACTGGCTCGGCTACAATTTTGGTTTCGGCCAAAAAAGTGCCGAATATTCGGTTTATTTGTATGATGAAAAATACGACCCCACCTGATGGCAAGCAGTGATAGATACCTAAAAACTGACTGACTGTCTTTGACTAGTGTAATTTTTATAAAATTGGCTAATTATTCGATTTTTAATATTTTATAACAGTTATAACTACGTTTGTGCCTATGACTAGAAAAAACACTTAAAGCCATTGATCAGAGTTGTTATTCGTAGATTTTTGACAGTCGTTACAGTTGGTACAGTCGTTAGATGTAGGAAATTCTGGCCATAAATCTATCCAAGGTGTATCGTGTTGCCCAGTAAATGGGTTGTGGAGGTCTGATGGGCAGCCATTCCATGTAAAACACGGGTATTCAGCAGCAAACGGTTAAGCTGAAAGTCGACCCCAAGCTTGTAGGGTAAAGGTTAGGGATATGATGATGAAGGTTATAACTATATAATTAAGCATAAATATTTATAGAAATAAATATACTGTTACGGTTTCGACAGCCATTTGTGTTTTAGTCGCTCACTAGAATATTATAATTCGCACTGCTATTATGTGAAGGAAAGAAACAGAAGAATAAAGAGACCTTTTTTTTTTTCCACAACTGTCACACAACGCCGTCTAGTCCCAAGCTAATCAGAGCTTGTGTTATGGGTACAAGACAACTGATAAACATACTTATATATTTCTAAATACATACATATTATAGATAAATTACACCCAGACACAGAACGACACGTTGGTCCTAGCGCGGGGAGAGTCGTACCGGACGGCGGTCGAATTAGCGACACGCGGGGTTGCGATGGTCGTTGACAGGATCCAGCAATTGGGACTCGAGGTGGCACTGCACAAGTCCGAAGCCATGTGTTTCCACGGCCCTCGGGGTGCGCCACCACCGGGTTCCCAGCTAACGGTAGGAGGGGTTCACATCAGCGTCGGGTCGACGATGAAGTACCTGGGACTCGTCCTCGACAGCTGGTGGAACTTCAAGGAGCACTTCCGACGTCTGGCTCCCAAACTGAATCGGACCGGGGCTGCTCTCGGGCGGCTCCTGCCCAACCTCAGGGGACCAGACGCCTCCTGCCGGAAGCTCTACGCGGGAATCGTTCGGTCCATGGCCCTCTACGGGGCTCCGGTGTGGGCACCGACGTTGACACAGCAACCGAGGGCCCAGCTGAATGCGTGCCAGAGGGTCATGGCAATACGCATGGTGCGAGGGTACCGAACGATCTCCCGCGAGGCGGCGACCCTCCTTGCTGGCCAACCGCCGTGGGATCTGGAGGCAACAGTCCTTGCACACATGCACGACAAGCGCATGGAGATGCAACGCCGGGGCGAAATTCCGCTGCCACGACAAGTCGAGGCATGGCGGACGGAGCTCCGGCGGGATCTCATGGCGAAATGGCGTCAGCGACTATCGCAACCTCGTTCGGGGCGCGCCACAATTGGGGCGATAAGGCCCATCCTTGGGGCGTGGTTGGAAAGACCTCACGGCGTTCTCAACTTCCGCACGACGCAGGTGCTTACCGAACACGGAAAGTTCGCTAAGTACCTGTTCCGGATTCGTGCGGAGGATTCGCCCGGGTGTCGCCACTGTGCGGAACACCCGGAGGACACGGTGGAGCACACTGTAGAGGTGTGCCCCGCCTGGGCGGAGCATCGCCGTGTCCTCGTGGGGGCGATCGGCGGCAGCGATCTCTCTCGCCGGGCTTTGGTTCAGGCTATGGTCCGTAGTGAGGAGGGATGGCAGGCGGTCGCCTCCTTCTGCGAAGCAGTAATGCTAGCAAAGGAGGAGGCCGACCGCATCAGGCAGAGGCAACGGGGCGCTCGCCCCAGCCGCCGCCGGGATTCCGATCCCGATTTCCGGCCACCGTAGGCGCGGGCTTGCGGACGGCGTGCAATGGGTAGCACGCTGTCCGATCGTCCGGTAACCGACCGGACCGAGCCCAAGTCGTCGACGGCGCGTTCTGTTCCCGCGCGCCTCAAGGAGCTGTCAGCACACCGAAGAGGCCCAGCCTGCTAACTGCAGGCAGGCAGGGTCGAAGCCTACTGGGGTCATGGGTTAGTTCCGAAAGGAATGCTCGACCCCGGCACGATAGGCTACGAAGGAACGGGGTAGGTTTTTAGTCAGTAAGAGTCTGACACTACTTCCCGCTCCGCCCAAGGGTGGGATTTGTCATTGGATGATTTTACCTACCATAAAAAAAAAAAAAAAAAAAAACCCAGACACAGAACAAATGATCGTGCTCATCACACAAACATTTGTCCTGGGTGGGAATCGAGCCCACGACCTCCGGCATAGCAGTCAGGGCCACTAACCACTAGACCAACAGGCCAGTCAGAGCTGGAGCAAGAATCCAGTTACCTGCACGCAATTACAATTGTAAAGTTTTATGTTTGTTGATGGCCTCTGTTTTGAGTCTTATCTTATGGCCTTCTCTCGCTCTTGGGTGGAGTGGGAAGCACTTTTACTAAAACCACACCTATGTTCTTTCAGTTGTCTTTTGCGTTCTAGGGTCACAAGTATCTCTTTCATACTTTTCGCAATGTCCCTAGCAGCCCCTAAATCTGCTAGTGAGTACATTTATGTTCGCCTAACTGGTCAAAATATACTGAACTTGGCTGATATTTTTCGCGATTTCAGGTTTGTTCCCATAGCAAAAGTTAATGTTTGTTATCATGAATATAATCACGTGTTTAAGTATCGTTCACTAATTACCAGTCACCCTATATTATCATGGAGGAGGCTGACCGTATCAGGCAACGGCGCTCACGCCGCAGCCGCCCCCGTTATTCCGATCCAAATTTCCGGCCACCGTAGGCGTGGGCTTGCGGACGGCGGGCAATGGGTAGCTCGCTGTCCGTTTGTCCGGTAATAGACCGGACCGAGTCCAAGTCGTTTACGGCGCGTACTGTTCCCGTGCGCCTCAAGGAGTTGTCAGCAAACCTTAGGGGGCCCAGTAGGGTCAAGGCCTAGTCTGGGGCTCTGGGAAGGTATGAAAATGCATACCAGGGCCCTGGAACCAAGGCAGGGAAGGAACAGGGTAGGTTTTTAGTCAGTAAGAGTCTGACACTATTTCCCGCTCCGCCCAAGGGCAGGATTTGTAATATTTCACGCGGATGAAACCGCTGTCTGAAGCTAGATGATCCATCAATTACTGATACCTACATTAATGATGAAGTAGATAGGCACAGTATTCTAGATGGATTTCAAATCCTGAAATTCAAGTACATATCTAAGTGATAGATTTGATTGATGAATGAAAAATTTTTGTAGTCACAAAAAACCTCTCCTAAAAAAATAATGAAGTTAGAAATATTTTGACATGTTTTCTGTATTACTCGTAATTTGTAAAGTCTGGGATATTTCTGTCAGGTAGACAAACTGTTCTCTAGCTCAAGATACAAGTCATGTCACAGTTTTTACCCGACTTCGCGAGGATAATGTACTATTGCCATGAAAAGTGAAACCCGGGGTCCTAGAACAGAAGTCAAAGAATGAACATAGGAGCGGGTTTAAGTCAGTAAAAGTCTGACACGCCCTCCCGCACCGCCCTAGAGTGGGAGAAATCATTGGGTAACTTCCCACCTCAAAAAAACTTTACGTAGGTACTTTTCGAGGCACAAGGGTATCATCACCATCCAAACTCCAGGCAGCTACAGAGTAATTTCTTTTTTTTTTCTTTTTTTTATCCTTTTTTTTTGTACCTTTATGCTTTGTATTGCAAAAAGATTAAATAAATAAATAATTCTTTGGATAAACCCAATCCGCTTTATTCCAAAACGCGATCTGAAATAGTTCCGGGTCTATTACTAGGTTTAATCCCGTTTAAACGCTATCTAAATTTAATACTAATTAAAAACGATCTAAATGTATTTCCGGGACTATTATTAGGTTTAACGCCAATTATAACTAGTAATAGTACCGGAACTATTTTAGATCGCGTTTTGGAATAAGGCGGTAAAACTCTTTTTGCCCGACCAGGGAATCAAATTAACTCTCATTTAGACCTCATCCTCACTTACATTTCAATTTAGCTGACAAACAAAATCTCTTTCACAAACAAACCTTTCTTCAGCGACTAAATTGTGTAGTCATTAATAAAGTCGAGTTAATTATAATTTGCTGACAAATGAAATTAGCTTGTTAATTACAACACGGAACATAATAGCTAATGATTTAACATCACGACATTATCATATTGTGTATCTTGTAAAAGAAAATAGCTTCACGACTGTAGTAGGTACCTAAGGCCCGTATTACAGAACTACAATCAAGACTCAAGCCTTACTTAAAACTAGTCTCAGTTGGAGTTTTAATTTTAGAACTTAACTTGAGCAGAGAAACTACAATCAATAATCACCTGAGCAATGTCACTTTAAAATGACATTTTTTACGTATTATAGAACAGTGCTTGAGGCTTGACTGAGCTCTACTCATTGTGTCCTTATTTTAAAATGACAATCAGCTCAGAATCACTGCTTGAGGCGAGATTTGATATTTGTTTTCGCAAGTGTAGTCGAGACCACGCTTGAGCATAGATTCGCATGATTTTTTTTTGTGGATTTGGAGTGAATCGAGTACCTACCTAATCAAAATGGATATATATTTGCAGAAGTAGATAATACAAATCAACCGTTTAACTTACATGTTCCTCTGAGATATTTACGAGATACGCAGGACCCTTATAATTTTGAAAATTTTTAGGAGAAGTACCTACAGGTTTTCAAAAGATGTCGTGAAACATTAAATTTTACTGATGATTGACCACGATTTAAGAAAACCACATAACCGTGGGTATCCGGTAGCCCCAGAATCGCAAATTCTTATGTGTTTACGATGTTTTGACTTGGTAACTGAGACCTTCTTATTTTCATTTCTATCTTTTTTGAGTTTCATTACAATCACCCGCACTCTTTATTCAACACATTCTAATTTTTTTTTGCAGTATTTAGCAGCAAACGTAACGAGTCAGCCTTCTCGCAAACTTCGCTGTGGTAGTCAATACCAATAAAATTCTCAGCTCCATTTTACCGAGATGTTTCAATGATTCCACCCACATATTGTTGTTGTTGTTTGCACAACCCACATATTGTTCAGTTGTGCAAACACTTGAGATCGTCCGCCTCGTCATCCGGTTTTGATCCAGTTTAATCATGCGAAAAAAAAAAAAGATTTGCAATAGAAAACAAACTATTATTCAGGGTTACCACAATGATAGCTTACTCAGTACTCACGTAATCAGAGATCAAAATCTCTACTCACGTAATCAAGCGCAGTTTAGTTTGATTTGAGTTTGAGGATAGTTCTAAAATAAACTGAACGCTTAAGTAGAGATTCTTCGCTCAAGCAGTAATCGGTTGAACGCAGTTTAAGTAGTACTTGAGTAAGGTTCTGTAATATGGGCCTAAGAGTGGTAGACAGAGATTGAAGAAGATAGAAGTTCGAATTTGACGCTAGTGAATGTAAAGATTCAATTTCAAACTAGCGACCCGCACGCACGCGGTGATATTAAATATTGTATTATGCGTATATTATACATATAAACCTTCCTCTTGAATATATATATTATTGTATATTCCACTACTATCACATAACACCGTCTAGTCTCAAGCTAAGCAGTGTTATGAGTACTAGATAGAGTTACTATTATAGACAAATTAAACCCAGACACAACAAATGATCGTGCTGATCACACAAACATTTGTCCTGGGTGGGAATTGAACCCATTACCTCCGACATAGCAGTCAGGGACACTAACTACTAGACCAACAGACCAGTCAAAGAATCGGAAAGAGTCAGAATCATCTATTAAAAAAAAACCGCTTCAAAATCCGTTGCGTAGTTAAAGATCTAGGCATACATAGGAACAGACAGCGGGAAGCGACTTTGTTTTATACTATGTAATGATAAACCAATTACAGGCACTCTTGAAAGGTCAAAAATTCAGTTTGTACGAAATGCACATTCCAAAGTGTAGATCTCTATGGAGAAAAATGTGCAACCAACTCCAACCGATCTATTTATAATACACAACATGATGGAAAAGAGTGGCTCCATCATGTTGTGTATTATAAATAGATCGGTTACATCTTGCTTGTTGCTACTATTATGTGAGAGAACAATGTAAATAATGTATTAAAAAAAAAAAACAAATTCTTAGTATTAAAATAAACCACTGGCAACTAAGAGATGAACTGTCTCAACTGACAGCGCCCGTTCACGGAGATGACGCGTATATCAGCACCACTCAACTCAACCATTTTAAAGGAAACCGAATGATCTAACACACGCATCACCATCAGTGAAACATTTGAGTGAGCATGACAAACTAAAAAGTTAAACTAGAATAGAATAAAAAATAAACTTCATGATATACCAACACTGTAACAATTTTACAGATTGAGGTGTCTCTCGATAGCAAATAAAATTAAATGATTCATTATTGAAATTAGAGTAATTACAATCAAGGCCCCCAACCAATACCCCTGCAAAAGGCTACTGTCAGGCTTTTGGCCTACATGATTCTGGACTCTCAATATTCTAATAATAAGTAGTAAGTAACTGAGAGAGAGTGAGTGAAAAAAAGTGAGTGTGAGTTATAGCAGAACTCTTTAATCTGAGCCCCAGTTGTGGAATTTTTAGACGGAGGATATCCCATAAAAACTTTACGACTTCTTTTTAAAAAAGTTAAGAAAACTCATGATTTATTTAAACACGTTGAGAAGATTTTCTTCTCAAGATTAAGGGACTAGGATCACGGATCATTGGAGCTACTCATACCTAAAAACTGTGCAAAGTTTTCGTATAACGTTTGAAAATTACTTTCATTCTAAGTCGTGAGTGCTGGCGACCTCCGCCTAATTGGGTTAATCGTCTATTTAAAAAAGGAACAGTATTAAAACGGCTGGCTTCGTCACTGTCTGAAACTACACGCTTCAGTATTATTCTACAAATACTGGCTTTTACCCGCGGCTTCGCTCCCGTCAACTTACTGGGAGATTTGGCGCTGTATACCGAGATACAGGTTTTTACCCGACTGCGCCAGAAGGAGGGTTATGTTTTTCGAGAGTATGTATGTATAATTGTTTGGCACGCTCTGTAGCCTGAACGGGTCGATGGATTTTAGCTTGAGAGGTGTCGTTAAATTCGTATTTACTGTGAAAGTGATATCGTAATAAAAAAAAAACGGTAATTTAAAAAACTAAGAAACCCGACAGCTTTTCAGAGTAGAAAATGCCCTAAACAAGAAAGTCGTTGTACCCGATTGCACTTAATTATATAATATTTTAAATACAAGATAAATTGTAGCAGTCGGGACCCATTCTCTATATTATTCTACCCTACCTCTCCTACCTATGTTTTGTTTGCTTTTGAACATTCACTGCCTTAGATTATATATCAAAACAGCGGAAGTTATGTGGCTCGCCTCTAGCGTGTGGACCGCTGAAATTGTGCCTATACGGCACGATTTTACATCGGTCGCGACGATCACACACACTCGGCGGCTAACGCTATGTCACTCGCACGACAGCGCCGGCTCTTATCTCTGTGCTTGTCTATCAGTGACTATAGGTTTGCGACTGTGGTGACACTGATCATAGATGTGTGAGTTTACGTAACTTATCTTATATCAATATATATCATACTAATACCTACAGGTCATTGAACTCTCTCAGCTGACGTTTACTTAAAGAAATTAATTTCGAACATATGTAAATTAATTCGAGTTTTTAAAAAAAGTACCTATTTTATTTTTATGTTTACAAATCGATAGTGTTTCATGTACCGAATCGACCCTCCACGGGATTAAAACGATCAAAATTTAACGGTGTACCTATAGTTTAATAGATAAATCTGATGCAGTCAAAAATCAGTCATACGAAACGATTGTATTACAGTTTGAGCTGAAATACTTTTAAGTCTAGACTCTGAACAATTCATGTACTGTAACACTAATTTCCTTTATTTTTTGCTGTGTTTTTTCACGAGGATAAGCACAGACGGATCAACGGACCGACGTGAATTGAAACGGTTCTTGTCGTGTTTGAATCTCAACCAATAACTACAAACTAGCGCTGTGCCAGTGACTTCGTTCTCGTGAAAGTTTTATAGAAACTTTAACACCTTTAAAAAGTGCATTTTGAGGGTAGTTTTTAACTGACTTCGAAAAGGAGGAGGTTCTATGTTCGGCTGTAAGTATTTTTTTTTTTATGTATGTTCACCGATATCTCGGTCAATTGTAGACCGATTTCGAAAATTTTTGTTTTGATTGAAAGACCGTTCTCCTGGATTGGTCCCATAAAAATATCTTTTTTATCTGATGATGAACTTCGAAGATATACAACGAAACTCTTCGAAAAATCATAGCAGAACTGTCGTTTTAATACGTTTGTTCACCAATATCTCCGTCAATTATGAACCGATTTTGAAAATTTTTGTTTTGTTTGAAAGATTATACTTTCGAGTTGGTCCCGTAGAAATATTTATTTGATCTGATGATGAACTACGAAGATATAGAGCGAAATTCTTCAAAAACCATAGCAGAATTGTCGTAACAAGTAAAATTGCTTTGTTTATACACGTAGTCGGTGGCTGACTAAAGGAAGAAGGGGAGGGGATACATAGTACTGATCTGATGATGAAAACGGAAGGTAGGTACGAGCCGGAACTTTGTAATAAAGCAGTGTATCCTAGCCGTGTTTAATAATATTAGAATTGCCATAATGATTTGATGATGGAACCGAATGGCGGAAGGTACCTGTCTATTTAAGTTTCGCTGAAAGGTACTAAAACTAAAAAGTGTGAAATAAAAAACCTTTTGCAAAAAAAAAAAATACAACCGACTTCAAAAAAACACCAAAAAGTGCAAAATAACTTTAATTTCGTAAGTCGGTGTTACATAACAAAGAGACCAAACTATTATAGAAACACCGACTTCCGAAATTAAAGTTATTTTGCACATTTTGGTGTTTTTTTGAAGTCGGTTGTATTTTTGAAAACTTAATAATGAGTCTTTATTGTTCATTCTGTTAAGTATTTGCAGTTTATTCACTCAAGAAATAAAAATCCTCCGTACGATATTTTTGGCATCATCATCATCATCATTTCAGCCGAAAGACGTCCACTGTTGGACATAGGCCTCCCACCAGTGTCGCCACAATGAAAGTCCTGTGCATCTCGCATCCATCAAATTCACTTAACGGCCGCAACCCTTGCCAGGTCATCGGTCCACCTTGTAGGAGGCCTTCCAACGCTGCGTCTTCTGGTACGCGGTCGCCACTCCAGAACCTTTCGGCCCCAACGGCAATCTGTTCTGCGAGCAATGTGCCCTGCCAACTGCTACTTAAGTTTGGCGATTCTTCGGTGACCTTGGTTCTCCTGTGGATATCTTTATTTCTGATTCGATCAAGCAAGGAAACTCCGAACATAGCCCTTTCAATTGCCCTTTGGGTGATTTTAAGCCTTCTGATGAGGCAAATTACACAATCTTTTTTTCTTCTTCTTCCTGCCCTTATCCCATTTTACTTGGGGTCGGCGCAACATGTTTTTTTCTTCCACTCTATCCTGTCACCCGTCACACTATCAATAACTTCCTTTTCTTTTATATCTCTCTTCACACAATCCATCCATCTCTTCTTCGGCCTCCCTCTTCCTCTCCATCCATCTTAAACAATCTTTTAAACCCCTTTAATCGTATACAACCTTATTTTTAGTATATCCGAAACCCGAAACACGAGTCTAGTATTTTTATGGAAAGAATCTATATACAAAAATTCATAACTGTATCATAAAAAATCACAAAGTTATAAGCTTATGATACTTGGTTATCCACACAAACACATGGTCACCGGGTCATCCGGGCCACTGAGAGGTTCTTTTGCTCCCGCACCCAGCTGTGCACTGGCTTCTAATGCCCGCCATGACCTGTCGTGACCCGTGTTGTACTTAGTGTCGGTGTTGTCCAACTTTTGACCTTCATTAAATATTTTTTGGAAAAAATATAACATGGTGTAAAAATGATAGAAATCGATTCAGTTACTGATTCTAAACAAACTATATTCCTGTTTTGCATTTACTAAAAATAATTTTAAAATACACTAGCGGTCACAGCACACATTTTCCTGCCCTAAAACTGGTTTTTCGTCTGATAAAAAAATGAAAGCTAGATTGTAGCGCCACCTACCGGATTTAATTTTATTTTCAAACCATCAAGGAAACCTCTCGAATAAAAATAAAATTTCATCCAAATTATTAAGGCCTTTTAGGAGTTGGATGAGAAACACAATAGAACATTTTGATACAAGTGCAGAAAGTTTGTCATTGCGACCGTGTATTATGGAGCCGAATGTTGCAGTGACAAATTTGCACGTGTATCAAACAACGTTTTTCAATACTCTTACGACTCTTGGAGGTTGACCCGCACCTCGTGAGGGCCGACGTGCGCGCAGCCTGATACGATAAACAATTGTATTACAATGAAATTGTGGTGGAGAGAGCGCGCACTTTTCCGCACGATTGCGGAAAACAGTTCATTGCATGCGTAAAAACAGTGGGATAAGAGCGAGTTTTCGAGCAAGTGTGTTGAAGAATTATTTATATAAAAATAGATATAGATGGAAGATGGACACCTTTTCTAAGTTAACAAGCACTCAAAAAAATTAAATCAAATTACGATACACCACACCACAAAAACGCAGACATAAGCAATAAAAGCCGGCTTAGTTTTTTGCTAACGTTGCTTCAAACCGTATCTCAATGCATGCGTCATTTCGATTGTGCATTCGAGGTACAGACAGCAATCAATGACAGTTTGGCTACGTTCCATAAAAGTGTACAGTTTTAGTGTATAAAAGAGATAAAATCTAGTCCAGAGATGGCGAACCTATGGCACGCGTTCCAATAGTGGCAATAGGCAATGAAATTCGGGCACAAGACGTACAACTAAAGAGTGAAATTCACTGTCGGAGTCTGTGTTTCCTGATAGCTATAACCGAGGGGTCTGTAGGTCAAGAGTGAATAGGTTGCTTCTATGCAAGCTTGCTCCATCGTCGGCCACATCATCGCTTACCATTAAGTGAGTTAGTGGTCAAACGCAAACCTTTCCATAAAAAAAAACCAAAATTACTTAGCATCGAGATAATTTGTGTGTGATATTATTATTATTATTTTATAAATTTTGGGATGAAAAAAATTTGAATAAATAGTTAAGTGAATAGCGTCTAGATTTCTTATTTTTCAATAAATCACAAATAAAATATTTGGCAGCACGCGTTGGTTTCTTTTAATTTTTTATTATAGGTAAGCACCGTCATTAATAAAGATTCGCGATCCCTGATCTAGTGTATGAAAGAGAAAGAATATTTGCACCTGTGGCTTTACTATGACGTGTTAAAATGTCAAGATTGATAGCGGGAAAGAGAGATGGCACTATACGCCTAAGGGCCACCAATAAACTACTCGCGATTCTTGAAAAATAAACGCAGTTTGAGCGCCTAAATCGATATTATAGCTTCATTTTGCGTTTCACCGCATGAATTGAACATAGTTTACGCTAAACTCAGTTTCAATTCTTTTGTTGTAGCCCATGTTTACGACACGATTGTTTAAACTAGATTACGCTGAGCTCAGTTTAGTTGAACGTTTTTATATTGAATGATGAAATCAGCCCTAAAGCTAACAGTCCAGTTTAGGTCGTCAAATAGATCACGCGGGAATGCAATCGTGGAAAAAACATTTTAATGTTTATATGACCTGTGGTGCTATTCTGTAAGAAAACGCAGCGCTGCCTCAACGACGAACATTCAAATAGGATACATTGGATTGTCAACCTAATAAACCTGCGGAGCATCGCCGTGTCCTCGTGGGGGCGATCGGCGGCAGCGATCTCTCTCGCCGGGCCTTGGTTCAGGCCATGGTCCGTAGTGAGGAGGGATGGCAGGCGGTCGCCTCCTTCTGCGAAGCAGTAATGCTAGCGAAGGAGGAGGCCGACCGCATCAGGCAGAGGCAACGGGGCGCTCGCCCCAGCCGCCGCCGGGATTCCGATCCCGATTTCCGGCCACCGTAGGCGCGGGCTTGCGGACGGCGTGCAATGGGTAGCACGCTGTCCGATCGTCCGGTAACCGACCGGACCGAGCCCAAGTCGTCGACGGCGCGTTCTGTTCCCGCGCGCCTCAAGGAGCTGTCAGCACACCGAAGAGGCCCAGCCTGCTAACTGCAGGCAGGCAGGGTCGAAGCCTACTGGGGTCATGGGTTAGTTCCGAAAGGAGTGCTCGACCCCGGCACTATAGGCTACGAAGGAACGGGGTAGGTTTTTAGTCAGTAAGAGTCTGACACTACTTCCCGCTCCGCCCAAGGGCGGGATTTGTCATTGGATGATTTTACCTACCATAAAAAAAAAAAAAAAAAAAAAAAAAAACCTAATAAACCTATACATTGGATTGTTAATTCAATGTATCCTATTTGGACGTTCGTCGTTGCGGCAGCGCTGCGTTTTCTTAGAGAATAGCACCAATGGACTTTTTTTTATGGTAGGTAAAATCATCCAATGACAAATCCCGCCCTTGGGCGGAGCGGGAAGTGGTGTCAGACTATTACTGACCAAAAACCTACCCCGTTCCTTCGTAGCCTATCGAGCCGGGGCCGGGTATTCCTTTCGGAAGTTAACCCCTGACCCCAGTAGGCTTCGACCCTGCCTGCCTGCAGTTAGCAGGCTGGGCCTCTTCGGTGTGCTGACAGCTCCTTGAGGCGTGCGGGAACAGAACGCGCCGTCGACGTGGACTGGAAAAAAGATGCTAATTACACTTTCCAAAGCGTAGTTCGCTATTGACAAACTTTTCAATCATATTGATAAGTATTATAAATATCTCGGTTACATATTTTTGTTCGCTACTGTTATGTGAGAACAATGAACAACTAGATGAACCTGGAATGGTCCTCTTAACGTAAACTAGTCACTGTTCGATACATTATTGATTGAACCAGCTCTGAATTTAACTAACAAGCTCTGCAGTAAATTGAGTCTGTAAAGTTGTAGTTTAGTTGCAAAACCGTGAGTGGTTAAATACTCGAGTTAGTTTCGTTGCAGGAATTGCATTCTCGTGCCCAAGTTTACCCACTACAGCTACTAGAATAGATTCATGTGATACCGAGGTAGGTGTACCTACGACTTATTAGACGAACTATTTTTTTATTGTAATCACAATAATAATATTCCATAACTATCACACAACGCCGTCTAGACCCAAGCTAAACAGAGCTTGTGCGATGAGTAGGTACTAGACAACTGATAAACATACTGATATATTTCTAAATACGTAGAGGGTCGATTCGGTACATGAAACACTATTTATGTGTAAAGATAAAATTATACAATAAAGTACTTTTTATAACTCAAATTAATTTACGCATGTACGAAATTAATTTAAGTAAACGTCAGCTGGGCGAGTTCAATGACCTGTAGGTAGTTAGTAAACAACGACCCAAGGTCATTGACTCGTTAACTTAAAGAAATTAATAACGTACATGCGAAAATTATTTCAAGTTTTATAAAAATAGTGCTTTATTTTTTTATTTATTTTTTACAAATTGATAGTGTCATGTGCCAGATTGACCCTCTACGGAATTAAAACGATCAAAATTTAACGGTGTATAGATAAATTACTCCTAGACTCAGAACAAATGATTGTACTCATCACAGAAATATTTGTCCTGGGTGGTAATCGAACCCAACCTCCGGTATATCAGTTAGGGCTACTAACCACTAGACCAACAGGCCAGTCAATTATAATTGACAGGTTCGCGCACCTAATGGTAAGTGTACCTAGATGTGTTCGGCGCTGAGTTATTGACGGTAAAGCATGCTAGCTTAGAAGTAACCTATTCACTCTTGACCCTCAGGTTGTAGCTAAAGCCCGGTCGCGGAGCAGGAAGAATTTCGTACAATGACCTTTGGGCCTACTGACAGTGGTCACAAACATGTTTATATTAAGTGCGTTTTACATTAAACATTTGTAGGAGAAAAACAAATGACTAATTTATTTAATAAATTATTGTTATTAAATATATAAATTATTTATTTACATTTTATATTACAAGAATTAAAAATTGAGTTAAAATTACTAATTCGGTAGAAATTAAAATTATTTAAATTTATGAATTTCGTCAAATATTTTTTGTATTTACTAAATATTAACCAACAAAATACCACATTCAAAAAAGAACAAAACTTACAATAATAGTAAAAGGTTTACAGTAAAGGGTTTACAATCCCTGACGACGGAGGCCATTGCATCTGTGCGAGCGAGACGCATTAAATTTGCGCGGAAGTGACAGAGACAGGTAATAATAGGTCAACGAACGAAATTCTTCCTGCTTCGCGTCCGGGCTTTATCAGGAAACATAGACTAAGCGGATTAAAATCTTAAGGCCCAGTTCTACTCATTTTGACCTTTTTTAAACCTATGGAAATCCACAAATATAAAAGAGAACACCATGAAAATTTATTTTATTAAAATTGACTATATGGCCAAGGGCTTGGCAAAAATGAAAACACTATATAAATTAGTTGGCTTGATGAAAAAAAATCGCGAATCTGACCCTAATTTACGATTTTAAACGTATTTATCTACGAGATTACGTTACGGAACTATTTGAAAGTTACAAAATAAAAATAAAGCTTGTTATTTAAAAGCGCTTCACAAGAACAAAAATCTTGAATAGTTGTTGTTTTTTTTTTTTATATAAAATTAAAACCGCTGTTTTGGGGCCGCGAAGACGACATAATCCCGAGCGATGTTCCCAAAACGTTACGTGTATATGGATGGGATGTCCGCCATGTACCGGTGGCCGGTACGTAAACTGAACCATTTTGAAAATTTTAATTCAAAACATTATCATTTCTGCTGCTAATATAATCTAGTTTCCTATTTACTCAATCTTCGGCCAATCCATCGTCTACGGCGCGCACTGTTCCCGCGCGCCTCAAGGAGTTGTCAGCAAACTGTAGGGGTCCAGCAGGGCCGAAGCCTACTGGGGCCAAAGGTTATGCGAG
The DNA here is from genome assembly GCA_958295575.1 of Leucania comma. Classification (NCBI taxonomy): domain Eukaryota; kingdom Metazoa; phylum Arthropoda; class Insecta; order Lepidoptera; family Noctuidae; genus Leucania; species Leucania comma. The sequence goes on from OY282488.1 coordinate 2,579,028, forward strand.
AGTGTCACCACGGGCCCCGGGACAAAGGCAAGGAACGGAAAGGTAGGTTTTTAGTCAGTAAAAGTCTGACACTATTTCCCGCCCCACCCAAGGGCGAGATTTGTCATTGGATGATTTTACCTACCTACTTACTACTTACCTACTGCCAACCAACGTACAAATATCATGACCATAGCAAAAGTACCATTCAAATAATTTAACATCTTTTCTATGAATTCAATCAAAACAAACGCTAGGTATATCGTGGAACTAAAACCATTTTTGATTTATCTTATAATAATCAACTTTTATAGATCCGACGGTCAAGTTTTATGGTATCAAATCAATTCAATTTGATATCCCAACTCCATAATAACTACGCATCTGTCTTGACAACATTGCTACTTTTAGTTTAACTTTAGTTTTAAGATCCAGAGGCGTAGCATGGACTAATTTAGACGCGGGCGAAGGCACATCAGCGAGGCCTTTTTCTTTCATAATTTTGAGAAATCGACAGCCACTGACGCAACCCAGTTTTAGACCATTAAACTTAAGCAATATTACTTAAGTATTATATGAGTATAGGAATGATTTTTAGTTAGGTACATAAAGATATAATAATTTTACAAATTGTTATACTAACAGAGTAGTCATATTATAAACTCATTTTGTAGTTTCGATATTGAGATAAATTCATTAATCAATAGCACAAGTTTAAACCTTAGTGGATTTTGGTTGCCATTTAATATGCTATTTAATATGTATTCTTTGTTTATATGATACATCATTAAAAAAAAGGTGAAATAGTGATCAAACGCGAGCCTATCAACTGTAAAAAAAGCCTTCGTTCCTAAAAGAGCGTTGCACAAAGCCCCTTTGAGTGCGAGGCCATGGGCGAAGAGCCGTTTCGCCCACGCCTAGCTACTCTACTGTTTAGATCTAACGAGATTGCTACGGCTAGACGATTTGGAGAGATGCCAGCTTACCAAGGAGGGTACCGAATTTTGGTATTAAATCATCCACGAGATTGCTTCGGTAAGATAGGAAAAGGAGCGATCCTGTTTATATTATATTGTGATTATACTTTTTTTTTTATGGAAGGTAAAATCATCCAATGACAAATCCCGCCCTTGGGTGGGGCGAGAAATAGTGTCAGACTCTTACTGACTAAAAACCTACCCTTCCATTCATTGCCATTGTCTTTGTGAAAATGTTACCATTAGGGTAACATTTTCACATAACCTTTGGCCCCAGTAGGCTTCGGCCCTGCTGGGCCCCTACAGTTTGCTGACAACTCCTTGAGGCGCGCGGGAACAGTGCGCGCCGTAAACGACTTGAGCTCGGACCGGTCTGTTACTGGACGGTCGGACAGCGAGCTACTACATTGCCCGCCGTCCGCGAGCCCGCGCCTACGGTGGCCGGAAATCGGGATCACCCGTCAACGTTAACCATGGTTTAAAAGCTTGTAGCTTCAGCAGTCCAACGCGACGTTTGATGGATAGGCAACGAGAAAAAAGAGTAATGACTCTTCAAAACTCTGTTGGCAATCGGTAATTCCGTGATTTAATCGAATATTTCACAAAAAAAAAACTTATAATAGCTTGTTGTGTTACCTGGTTGTCCACACAAACACGTGATCACCGGGCCATCCAGGCCACCGAGGGGTTGTTTTGCTTCCGCACCCAGCTGTGTGCTGGTGTCTAATGCCCGCTATGACCTGCTGTGACCTGTGTTGTACTTAGTGTAGGTGGTGTCCAACTGGTAGCATTTTTTTTAAATATTTTTGGGAAAAAAATAACATGGTGTAAAAAATATTGGAATCGATTTACTGATTCTGAACGAAATATATCCAGGTTTCGCATATACTTAAAATAATTATGTATAGAGATAAAAATATCTGTCCATCATCTTAGTATCCCTATCCACCACCACATCTATCCTCACAAAAGCTACCCATCCTTCTCTATTTTATTCTGTCCTTCTCACAGTGTAATCTTCATATCAATAACAGTTCCTGGATTCCGACACCAGGCTGCGCCACCTACCTCATAAGCTGGGGGCTAAATCCGGTAATTAATACTAAAGCCACATCCGCACAGCCCAGATTTTAGCCCCAAAACACTTAGAGGAGGGCTGGGATGCTGTTGATTACATTACAGAGAATTAAGCTGCCAACGTTTGCTTAATGTAGCACAAAATATGGTTTTACGTATATATATGTGTTTTCAGGACATTAACCACATTGTGTGAAGAAGAAATTTAAACATACATTTGTATGTTAAGGGTTTTGTGGGTGGAAATCATGAAATAATTTTATCCGCTCTGTGTGGAGTTGTGAGTTAGGACTTGTTTATGGAGGCCCGGCGCGTTGGGCGGTCGTCGTACATTTCCATATGTTTGTGTTTGCGCGTGCTGACGCGGCCCGCTACTGCAATATAAGACGAAAGCCCAACGCGCCGCGTCTCCGTAAACATGCATTTAAAGGCCGAAACACATAACCACGTGGCGGCGCCGCGCCGCTAAAATCGGAAGTGCCGCCGTAAAATTTAAATAATCTTTGTATGTCTTCTATACGATTTTTTAATTACCTAAACCGATGGAGTATAAGCATATTAAGTACCTACACTGCAAACGAACCTTTTTTATTTTAAGTTCTTAAAGTCCATCCTAAGATTGTCTGCTAGATTTCGCTATCAGCTATAAGACTGCCATTATACCCATATATCCAAATTCATGTAAAAGTTTTATAACAATTTTTTTTATTTGGAAAGTCACCCATTGACTTCTGCTCTACAATAAAGATTATGCTATTCTATTCTGAGCACAATCTAACCCTCCGTTGTTATTCCAGCAGCGAATGCCCCATCAGCCCGTGTCCGTGAGGGCGTGAACCAGTGCCCAGCCCCGCAGTCCCCGGCCTAGAGGCGTGCCCAGATGATCGGCTCATTCTGGAACCTGTGCCGAGCGTGCCCTTCCATGCCCGTCGATAAGGTAAGGTAGACATTAAGTTTATAGGGCGTCTGGTAATTAGCGACCGATATTTAAACACGTGATTGTAGTCATGGTAAAACCTGAAATCGCGAAAAATCAGCCAAATTCAGTACTTTTGACCAGTTAGGCGAAAATTAATGGACCAGCAGATTTTTCGCGATTTCAGTTTTGGTCCCATAGTAAAAGTTGTTTGTTATCATGACAACAATCACGTGTTTAAGTATCACTAATTACCAGTCACCCTATATATACTAAAGAAATTAAAACAAAATTGAAATAAAAAAATAACAACTAACAAATATGACGGTTTATTTAAAACTCACAAATACAACGATTAAGCACACTTAATTATTTCATACCAAATTTAGAAAAGGCAGAATTGGCTATCCAAATGGGCATAGGTTTTTTAAGACAAGTTGACTCCACGAAAAAAGAGGGCCTCAACATTGATTTACAAATCTTTAAAGTCTCAAATGAGCCTCAAATGAGCGTCGTGCGGTGGTTTACATAGGCTCGCGACGGTGACACTACCATCCCCTCCTTTAACAGCTGTGTCATTAATTTTCTGCTAACAATATAAAAATAAAATATTTTATTTCAGGTAAACAGTACCTATATTATAAATACCATACAGCCTAACATTCATAACTATATTAAATTGTTTTGATAATAAATATGATTTAAAACTATTTAAAAATACTTCACTTCGAACTGTATTGTCTTGGTGCTGTCTTGTGGGACTTGTCCGTGGAAGCGACGGAACACCGCGCCTTGTGGTTAAGTCTTCTTATATAACAAGGTGCAGAAAGCAGTTCGGTATTCGCACCGGTGCGTCTCCAGCAACTGCACCTTCAGCGTGTACTATCGCGGTCATATCTGCCTGAACACTTTAAAAAAAAAATCGCTTGAATCCTGCGCCGCGGCGCCAAACTAAATGCTTAGTAGTTTTCCTTCCGAGTGCAAGCAAAAATGAACTTAGCGGAGGGTAGGCGGAAGTATCTTTGATGGTACTTCAACTTTTGGCACACATATTCGACATTGTCCTCCACCTTTGTGGTGTAATGCACCCGCCTTTGTGGTGTTATAAACCCGCACTGTGCCCGCGTGATGGATGACGGCCTGTTCCCTCTTCTAGAGAGGAGGCCTGAGTCCCAGCAGTGGGAACATTATTAAGCTGACTGATTACGTTTTACGGTCATACCTACCTAATAAGGTTCTAGAATTATTGGAACCCTCAAACCAAGATACCCATTTTTCTTCAGCAATTCCCATTCATCTACCTTCTAATAACTTATTCAATAAGCCCACCAAGGCTTCATAAAAAGCTGCTTGATTTCTCCTGGGTTCAAGCGCTGCAGCGCTCAAGGATTTTTATTAAGCTGAATCGATCCAGCCGAAAGCGGCTAATTTTTATGTTGCTAAGGTTTCTGGCGACGGTTACATAAAGGCTTATTGGCCTAAGCGTTTAGTCTAGGTATTTAATGTATTTGGGACATGATGTAATAACCTTACAGACTGACATTTACCAAATAAATATAACCTTTTGTGACTAACCCCGCGTTCCGAATTGCGCCAAAAGCGATTATAGCGCGAATCCGACCAAATTTAATAGTTACAAAATATAAGGGCTATCAAGTAATAATTGTGACGCTGCGCGTTGGTTGGATTCGTGCTATAATCACTTTTGGCGCAATTCGGAACGAGGGGTAAATAAGACTTGGTCATTTATTTCATCGCCACTGCTCTCCAAACGATTATGATTTATAATTAAAAAAAATAAACAAAAAATCGAAGACATGTGACATAATTATGCATCAAACCACGCTAGTTCCGCGTGCAATAGTGAATTACGATGTGATTTCTTCTCCTAAAGTAGGCCTGAGTCCCAGCAATGGCAATATTATAAGGCTATCTTTGCTATGTAGAGCCTGTCTAAAAAGTCAAATGACTTAGGTACTTATTAGGGCATAATGAAATCTGATGTAATCAACACTGGTTAAATAATTAAGGTTGACTAAAAGGTCTTGATCATTGTTTCCTGATAGAACCTTATAAAAGTATCGTATAAAAGTATTTTTATTAATTATTTAATATTATTAGGAAACTTGTTAACAATAAAAAAATACGAAAGATTTTCATTTAGAATATATTTCGGTTCTACTAACTAAAAAAAATAAATAACATAAAAGTATCAAACTATCTCGTACCTGCTTTTGACAAGTGAGTGACGATTAAAATTCGCGTTGCCAGCAACAAAATTGTTTTATTTCCTTCAAAAATTCTCAAGTCGTTTGAATTTTTAGACAAAATCTACATAGCAAAGACAGCCTTATAATATTGCCACTGTTGGGACTCAAACCTACTCTAGGAGAAGAAATTGCATCGTAATCCAGTATTGCACGCGGAACCAGTGTGGTTTGATGGATAAGTAATTAAGTAAAATTTCTTTGATATTTTTTTAGTAACAAAAGGTTGACTTTATTTCGTAAATGTCAGTCTGTATGGTTCAATGATTTATTATTAAATATTACTTAGAGTAAGTAGAGACGCTATGCTTCACGGAGAAATTCAATTTGCAGTTTTTTTTTTATCTCGTAAAATTTATTAAAACTATTTTAAATGACTTAGAAATATTGCAGTAAAACGTAAAAACAATAAAAGAGGTTTGTTTCGTAATTTCAAGTTAGTATAATATTGATTCGACGGTGTGTATATTCACAATTTACTAGGGGTTCAATGCAATACAACTTGGCAAAAGAAAAAGCACGGAATTACGACCTCATCTTTCGTTCAGCCGTCCCCTTCAAAAGTCAAGTAACAGGATAAGCACAGGTTCTCTTCAGTAATGCAACATGATTTAACATCAAAAATCGTGCTCCTAGAACCTGGAACGGCGCCAGCACGTCTCGCCACTCCAATCATTGGAGTTTACATGTAAAAAGCCACATTTCAGCTAAATTAACGTACCAAAAGGAAATATTTTTTGATGAGAGTTAAAAGAAATGCATAGCATAGCATAGCATCAGCCCTATAATGTTAAACTCCAGGCCTCCTCCTAAGAAAGAAGACGTTAGGGGATTTTATCCTGCAAAAAGAGGTGACCGTCTCCCATTCCCTTTCGCTCCGTACCAAAGCCTGAACTAGGGGTGGCCGTGCTCTGCCCAGTGGGACAAACCTCCACCGTGTCGTTCTACACAATGGTGTCAATCGGGTGTTTCACCCCGCTGAAACCAACACAGGACCCTCCAAAACAACCGTATCCGGTTAGACTTGCGTCAAGAGGAAAGTGAGGACCCCGTGGCGTCTCTGTATCCACTCCTCGCGCCCAAGACTCAAAGACTACCGGGCTGTAGACAGGGATGTCCACTCTTTAACGATATCGTCCAACGTTTAATGGGACCCATTTGTACGTTCTAGTAGCCCATATGTCGTTGGATTACTAAAATAATCATAAACTTTTTACATATCTTATGCTTATTCACAATATGACATTAAACTACTCCGTACCTTCTCGAACTTTTTCGAACTATCTCACTATTGGATTTCGTTTAGACACCATAAACATCTATGTTTGCAAACTGGCGACGATATGGCGTGTAGTGTTTACCCGAGGTTCTCAAAATGATATGAAGTACCCTTGGGGATAAAGAGAAATGAAACAATAATAAAAAGAAACAGTATGGATAAAGCTTTTGTGACGAACATAAATGAATGATTGATATTTTGCAAATAGGTTTTTGAAAACACTTTTACACGTCAATGTTTTCGTCAGTTTAAATTAGATGAGTCCGGTATTTTCTACCTGACTACCCTGAGAAGAAAAACCGAAATAAACTCAGGGGTCAAAGTCTCTTTTAAAGTTTTTCCACACAGCAAACATGTTTTTTTTTTATGGTAGGTAAAATCGTTCAATGACAAATCCCGCCCTTGGGTGGGGCGGGAAATAGTGTCAGACTCTTACTGACTAAAAACCTACCATGTTCCATTCATTGCCTTTGTCCCAGGGCCCCGGTAACATTTTCACATAACCTTGGCTCCAGTAGGCTTCGGCCCTGCTGGGCCCCTAAAGTTTGCTGACAACTCCTTGAGGCGCGCGGGAACAGAGTGCGCCATAGACGACTTGAGCTCGGACCGATCTGTTACCGGACGGACGGACAGCGAGCTACCCATCGCACGCCGTCCGCGAGCCCGCGCCTACGGTGGCCGGAAATCGGGATCGGAATCCCGGCGGCGACGGCGGCGTGTGCGCCGTTGCCTGATGCGGTCGGCCTCCTCCTTTGCTAGCATTACTGCTTCGCAGAAGGAGGCGACCGCCTGCCACTCGTTCTCGCTCCGGAGCATGAGCAAACATGTAATGATCAAATCATATTATTATTATGAGAACCATGCAAATTAGTTTTTGAGATGGTCTTTTGAGGAAAGAACCACAGAGATTTGAGTGGACTTGTCCAGTCAGTGCAAGCATTTGTCAGTCACAAATCATTCATTTTTGCAAACATAGATGGTGGTATATAGATGTTTTATAATACAATGAGAAGAAAGAAAGCATGTTTATTTGGCTTGCAATGAAACACAATACAAAGTTTTAAACATAAATAAATATAAAAAAAAAAATACAATAACAAGAATGTGCCTCACGGCTGCGCCAAATAGGTTTAGTTCAGCATGATGCCAGACAACTTCGTAGCAGTTGCCTGACGCTGGTTTTCAACTGAACCTAAGCTGCAATCACGGATGACAATCAGTTTTGATTTAATGTGGATTTAATATATAAATGAGGAGGTCCTCCATATTCTACCGTAGCATGCCTGTGCACTAACATTCAATTCTTAAATTAAAGAAATTTATATGTTACCGGCAATCTGTATAATTCAGGCATTCTATACAATACGGAATGCGCGTATTTTATACACAATACGGGCTATTGTGTATAAAAGACAAGAATAGGGAATAAGGTGATGTAATTTAAGGGCACACCGACACGGACAGGTTAGGTTAGGGTTATTTTTTTTTATTACCACCTGAAAATAAAAGAAAGAAAAGAAAAAAAAATAACTGATTCTTATTTGAATTTAGCAGCATTTCAAAATGTTACATGTTAATGTAAATCATTGTTTTGAAGTAAAGAATATAAAAAGTTTCAAGACTATAAAATCTGCCAGTTTTAAATGAAGAACATCAAATTGTTTATTAGCTAGAAACATACGTTTCATGTTTGTATTTTTGTAGTAATGCCACAATAAACACTTAAGAGCGCCCAACCCGTGATACACTTCTATACAACCGCTCTTATGTGATCATGACGTTATTACAAATCTTTCTCCAGTTATTTTGGATTCATAGATATCTTATCTAGGCTTCTATAGAAATCAAAACATATTCTTTTAGAAAAGACCGCTGAAAATCTGTTATTTTGCGTGAATTTTGGCTCTTCATAATGTACTCGTAGTCAAGAAACAATTTTTTTTCTAAAACCTTTTCAGGTTTCTTAAAAATACGCATTTCCTGGAACAAGTTTTGTGAAATATTCGAGTAAGCGACGGAATTATCGAATGCCGACAGAGCGTTCAGGCGTTATCTCTCTTTTTTCGCGTTCCTCTTTATCAAACATTGCGTTGATTCAAACAACAAGGCTTAACACGTTGATGATAGACGTAACGGAAAGCGCTCTCTTAAATAAAACACGTTACAAATTCTTTTCCCTGTTGCTAATATACCAAACGTTATACATCAAGTTTGTCATTAATTGCGAGCCCACTAATTCTTTAAGGACTATAAATTAGAATTCACGTCGGCAACTTTGCGTAGGTGTCTGCCATGAGGCGATTAAGAGTTTAATGAGACTTCAGGCTTAGTGTACCCCACACTACAAGGAAATTGTGTCGACCTTTGGTATTATATCGCCCGCTATATTTTTAACAATTTTGTTCATTGATATACAGAAAAAAATTTTTTTTTTTTTTTTATATTTACACCGTTTAATCACAGTCGTTTTAATCCCACGGAGGGTCAATTCGGTACATGAAACATTTCACTTAATTACGCGTATACGAAATTAATTTCTTCAAGTAAACGTCAGCTGAGCGAGGCCAATTAACTGTAGGTAGTTAGTACGCAACGACCGACAACTACCTACAAGGTCATTAACTCGATTTTTAGAAAAAAATTACTTAATTTTTTAATTTTATCTTTACAAATCGATAGTGGTTGCGCGAATAAGCTTAATGGACTGTAGGTTTGAAAAAGCGATCTAAGGTTTGTTAACAATATGCAGGTACTGTGCCTTTATTAATGAATGGATGGATTGATTTAGGGAGGAACACTGACCTTTGGACCTCGAAGGTTCCACGTGGCGCCGGCCGGCGAACCCTGACTTCGCACCTTCAATCACTGCCAGGTCCTGTATTGCACTACACTGCACTATTGTTGAGTCTTTAAATGGTTGGATCCCGAAATAGCCAATTTTCTTGTAATTTCGAGCGGGCGATGTTAGCGGAGCGGTCACATTCACAATCGATGCACACAACACGTCATGTCAATTCATTTCTTGAGGTCGTGCGGGAAGGGAAACGGAAGGGATAGGATTGCTAGGCCAAAAAAATAAATTACAAAAAAACAAAATCGCGGATCATAGCAAATTGGCGCAACCATTCCCCCCGGGTTTGAAGGGTTACCTTCAAAGAAAAGGAGAAAACAAAAGCGAAACTAAACCCTATTACTATATCTAGACTATCAATACTAGGTAGCGAAACAACTTATAACTAACTATGCCACTACTGCTGATTAGGCAGAGGGCAGAGGCGAATAACCGGACGCAGGTACGATCCAGCTGCGGTTTTAACCTTTACGACTCGCGTTATTCCGTTCGAATCCGGAAAAACTTCTTCCACTACACCAAGAGGCCAGTGCAGAGGAGGCGCACTCTCAGTCTTCAGTATCACCACAGTACCGACTGTGACTGGATCTGAAGGAGTGTTCCACTTTTGACGCGACTGCAGCGTATGCAGATAATCTGTCCTCCATCGCTTCCAAAAGGACTGAACTAAGCTATCCAGCAGAGCGTGACGCGGGTGAAGCTGCAGTTTGTCAGTCTCGACATCTAAAGCGGGCAAATATTTAAGAGGAGTCGTCGTCAAGAAGTGAGCCGGCGTCAACGCTAGTGGCTCCGATGGATCACTAGACAAAGTCCGACACAACGGACGCGTATTCATCAACGCCTCTACCTGAGCGAGTACGGTGCTCAACTCCTCGTACGAGAGAATCTGTTCGCCTATGACCCGAAACAGGTGCGACTTAAGGCTTTTAATATTCGCCTCCCAATTGCCACCAAAATGACTAGCCGCTGGCGTATTAAAACACCAATCAATGCGATTCTCAGCTAAGACATGGGCGAATTCACTTTGGTAGTACTTGGAGCGTAAGAATGTATGTAATTCCGAAATATTACGTCGCGCTCCAACATAATTTGTGCCGTTGTCAGAGTATAAGCGCTTAACGGGACCACGGCGAGATAAAAATCGTTTAAATGCAGACATAAAACCCTGCGTACTCAAATCACTGGTTAACTCTATGTGCACTGCTTGAGTTGTCATACAAACGAATAGGCAAATGTATGCCTTTGTGGAACGTATACCACGACCACGGGCAATAGTGACTTTAAACGGTCCAGCATAGTCCGTCCCAGTATGTATGAAAGGTTTCACCGTCTGTACAACACGACAAGAACGATGGTCGGCCATTTCCGGCACGTTGAAACGCGGGCAGAGCTTAAAGCAGGGCACACATCTGTGCACTCTAGCGCGTATCAAATTGCGAGCGGAAAGTATCCAGTACTTCTGTCGAAGAATGGACATTAATAAATCGGGACCAGCGTGACAATTCACCTTATGGTGATAATCCACCAACAAATCCAAAACGTGATCCTTGCGTGGAAGAACTACTGGATGCATTTGTTCAAACTCTAACTTAGCATTTCGCAGACGGCCACCGACACGAATGAGTCCGTCTTGCAAAAATGGTTTCAAATGTTGAAGTGCGCGACTACAAGGTTTATGTGATTCTAAACTACGAAATTCTATTGAAAAATAAAATTTCTGCAACTCTCGAAGTACAACTGATTCAGCTCTATCCAAATCAGCTGCGATTATAGAACCACGCGATGGTAATAATCTCAAAAATCTTAGGACGTAAACTACACAGCGTAATAGTCTCGACCAAGACGAGACTCGATTAGACAACAACAAAACAACTGACTCTTCACGCGGAACTGATACTACAAGCGTATGTTTCTTCTCCTCGGGTGGCTCGGAAACAGTAGCGGGGTTAAACGGAGCACTTGGCCACTCGTTAGGAGTGGTATGAAGCCAGGGAGGGCCACAAAACCAAAGCGGATGATTTAAAATTTGCGCAGGAAGCAAACCACGTGAGAGACAATCAGCTGGGTTTTCTGTTCCAGCGACATGGAATATATTTTCCGGTGACAATTCAGCTTGAATCTTAGCCACCCTATTTGCGACAAACGTGCCCCATCGATGGGGTGAAGAGTGGGCCCAACATAGAGCAACGGTTGAGTCTGAAAACGCTACAATTCTCTCTATATTAATGCGAGGACGACAAGTTTTGACTATAGATGTAATCAATTGAACCAACATAAGAATAGCGCAGAGTTCGAGACGAGCAAGAGAGACAACCTTACGAGGAGATACCTTTGATTTTGCGCTAATGAGGAAAACTGAAATGTTATCGCCATTTTGGACCTGAAAGTAAACCACTCCCCCGTAAGCCCTCTCACTGGCGTCTGCGAAACCTACCACATTAACAACAGTGTCTGGTACTATACCAACATGGCGAGGAATCTGTATCTGATCGAGCATTGGAAGCTCTTTCCTATAGCGAGCCCACAACTTAGCAACACTGTCAGGAGCGGTGTCGTCCCAATCACAGTTGGAAAGCCAAAGCTCTTTTATAAGCAGCTTTGCATACAAAACGACAGGAGCTACAAAACCCATTATATCCCATATCCGAGCTACACATGCTAGGATAACGCGCTTGGTACAAGTTGGCGGAGTCGAGCTAATTTTAAGACTGAACATATCAGTTGCGGGTGACCAACTTAAACCAAGGATCTTATGCGAATCACTATCATCGAATTCCTTTACCGAAGTCAACCGGTGTGACGGTGGAATCGACTCTAATGTAGCTTGCGAGTTGCTTGTCCATTTCACCAGATCAAATTGACCGGACTTCATGAGGCTGATTACTTGAGCAGCGGTCTCTATAGCCTCTGCTTCACTAGGCACACTGTACACAAAATCGTCCATGTACAATCCGGTTTCAATAGTGGCCCTTGCTTTCGGGTATGTATCACCCTCGTCAGCGGCCAACTGCTTGATAGTGCGAAGAGCGTGAAAGGGACTAGACTTAAGCCCAAAACAAACACGATTGAATTCGTAAACCTTCAAAGGTTTCTGCGGAGAAAATCTATACAAGAAGCGTTGGAATCTACGGTCACATTCTCTGATTCCAATACTAAGAAACATTTGCCGAATATCAGCAGAGAGCGCAATAGCAAACAAGCGAAAATTTACTATTATTTCAAATAAGTTACCCTGGAGGTTCTGACCACAACACAAGATATCGTTAAGCGATATGCCAGTACTAGTTTTAGCGCTACCATCCATAACCACACGCAGTTTAGTTGTAAGCTTGTCTTCTCTAACAACTCCATGGTGCGGGATGATGTAAAACGGGTAATCACGTGTCTCCTCAGTCTCGGCAGGCGCTGATGAGATATAACCTTTATCTAAATATTCGATCAGCACATCATCATAGGCTTGCTTCAACTTAGGAGACGCCTGCATCTTACGTTCCAAGCATAGAAAGCGTTTTTCTGCGGAGGCACGGGAGCCACCGAGCGAAAAAATATCACCCTTGAAAGGGAGCGCGACAACATAACGACCATCTTTATCACGAGTAGTCGTGCGGGTATAAATCTCCTCAGTGACCTGATCCTCAGGGCTGAGAATAGGCGGGACATTGACCTCTTCAATCTCCCAGAACTTGCGGATGGTAGACTCAAGCGGCGGCTCGACGGTGCAACAGTGCGACACAGTCGAGTAACTATCTAAACAAGCGGGTGCGGAACCAACTATAACAAACCCGAGAACTGTTTCCAGTGCGTGCGGAGCGGGGTACATCGGAAGACCTTGAATTTTACGTGATAACTGGAGATGCGGGAGAATCGAAGCACCGATCAATAGATCGATATCTCCAGGGAAAGCGTAACTTCCGTCGGCTAACTGCAAATTCTTAAACTCCGTCAGCATGGACGTGTCAACCGGTACCGTGGGCAACCGTTCCGTAATCTTATCTGCGACTAGCGAATCCATTTCAAACGAAATATTACGATTAAAACGTGAACTAAATATTATTTTAATGGAACCGTGAATGGTTGCCTTTAAACCTCCAAAACCTTTCACTTCTGAGCGAGATGACCAATTATTAAAACTAAAACCAAGGCGTTGACAACAATCCCGAGTAATAAAATTACTCTGGGAAGCGCCATCTAGTAGCGCTCGAACGGTGTGCGGTTTGCCAAAGGCATCTACAATGACAACTTGCGCGGTCGCAAGTAAAACGGTAGTGATTTGAGTACCAGCGGCGGAAAGCGAACACAATGTTACGTCGTTTGCACTTGCAGCAGGCCGCGCGTCACAAGCGTCGCGCGTCTGCGCAGGCTGCGGCTGCGATGGCAGCTTACTACTCTCAAAATGTAAGAAGGTATGATGTCTAGCTAGACATTTACGACAGCTAACACCAATGTTACATGACGTAACCAGATGTTTGTCACTTAGACAATTAAAACACAAATTATTAGTGCGGACAAACTTGTAACGATCACTAGGCGATAATCTCTGAAATTCCGAACACTTGTACAGCTGTGTATGGCTACCCTTACACAGAGAACAGTCAGGTGTTGAGGCGGTATTAACTAGCGTATGTGCAGTCTTGACTGACTTCGATGACGCGTCTATACGGCGATCGGAACCTGTCCTATTCGTGACTTCATGACGTGCCGACGTGCGCTGCAATACCTTAATATGGTCGCGAATAAAAGATTCTAAATCTTCGAACTTAGGTATTTCGTTACCGCGCTGAGTCGTTTCAAACAGACGAACAGTTTCAGGATCTAATTTCTTTAAACCGATATACAAAAACAAAAAGTCACAGAGGTCATTGACCTTTAGGTTCTTTACTGCACGAACAGATGATGCGAAAATATTTAAAAACTTCTCTAAATTATGATCGTTACAAACGGAAAAACCTTTCAAATCGAATAATTGATCTAAATATGCGGTGGCTACTAATCGCTTATCTTCGTATTTTGTTTTTAAAGTGTTCAAAACTAAAGTGTAATTTTCAGCGCTAAACGTAATTCCAGCACAGACAGCCTTTGCCTTACCGGTCAATTTTTCTACGAGATAATGCAATCTCTCGTGATCTGTCAGCGATGTGTTCCTATGTATTATATTTTCGAAACTATCTATAAATAAATTCCAATTTCGAATGTCACCATTAAATTCAGGTATTTGAATTGGCGGCAATCGTGGGCGTTCGCGAGGAGGGTTGGATAAACCACTCGCGGGGGGGGGAGTCTCTAAACTCCTAGCAATACGTTTGATACGACAATACAAGTCATCAAAGGACGACAATGCCTGATAACTCACACAGTAATCAGGATTTAACTCCAACTCTAAAATGTTTATATTATTAATTGTAGATTCAAAATCCGCGCGCAAACTATCTAAAGTTTCCAACGAACACAAGAAAGCATCTCTAATCGTCAGATCCGAGATTTGCAAAGATTTATCACAAATTGATTGAACACGTGAAAACTGTGAGTCCCTTTTGGCGTATAAAAGCTTTAACTGAACCTTTAAATCAGTACTAACCTTATTGCCCTTAAGAGACATCTTGTTTTGATATATTCACACTATACACTCAAACAAACACTTAACGAATTATTAAGTAAGCGATAATTATCAGATAACAATATGGTAATATTGTAAACAACAAAGTGAACGGCGAACGAACGGAATAACCTGAATCAATGAGTGAATATTACCCAATTTCTCGATTAAATCATTCACGTCGTTCATATGCGTATATAATCTATGGTTTATCCGTTTCCTACAAATATTCACTCAACAATGAACGGGTATTTTTGAAATGCGTCTACCTACATGCAATTTGTAGGTCTTCCGAATGAATTTTGTCAAGAAAAAGAATGCGATCGATTTATATCTACGCTGATATTTACGTAGCTAACTATAATTATGCGGTGCGGTTGACGGCGTAGGTACCGTAATTATCAATGGCTCTTTAACTATACGAGCGAAATAACGTTTAGTTGCCTAAATGCCTAGATGCGGGTTTTCTACTATTATATCTAGGTAAACAGGCGCGTTGCGTTTATTCCCTATGGAACAAATACTATATTGCGAAATTACAAGAAAATGATTCACGATCCTGCTCGTAGGACCAAAAGTAATGGTTGCACGAATAAGCTTAATGGACTGTAGGTTTGAAAAAGCGATCTAAGGTTTGTTAACAATATGCAGGTACTGTGCCTTTATTAATGAATGGATGGATTGATTTAGGGAGGAACACTGACCTTTGGACCTCGAAGGTTCCACGTGGCGCCGGCCGGCGAACCCTGACTTCGCACCTTCAATCACTGCCAGGTCCTGTATTGCACTACACTGCACTATTGTTGAGTCTTTAAATGGTTGGATCCCGAAATAGCCAATTTTCTTGTAATTTCGAGCGGGCGATGTTAGCGGAGCGGTCACATTCACAATCGATGCACACAACACGTCATGTCAATTCATTTCTTGAGGTCGTGCGGGAAGGGAAACGGAAGGGATAGGATTGCTAGGCCAAAAAAATAAATTACAAAAAAACAAAATCGCGGATCATAGCAAATTGGCGCAACCAGATAGCGTTTCATATACTCACCTGTATTATGCAAATAAACGTATTGATTGATTGGTTAATTTGACCCTCCACGGGATTAAAACGACCAAAATTTAACGGTGTATATATGTAGGTAAACATTTTGACGTAATTTTTTTTGACAATTTTTTGATAAAAAGACATGTGAAGATTGTTTAAATTTAGTTCAGTACCTAAAACAATAAAAAAAAATTAATAAAAAACAAGAAACGTTATTTTGTCAGCGTTTTTTGCCTAATTTTAATATTGTACCTACAGAATCCTTCGTGTGCCAGTCCGATTCGCCCTTGGCCAGTTTTTAATAAAGCATCATAACTTTTACGCCTCTTACGGGAACCATGAGCGCAGGCAATTTGCCTGTAGCCAATTAAGTACTGTGGCTTTATTTTTAATTATGATGTATGGTTCAATAATGTACCTTATATCAAAGCTTCCATCTTTACCCTCTTTTTAATTAAATTGCGTACAAAAACTCGTGCTGAGCAGTAGTGGCCGAGCGGCAACAGCCCCGACTTGTTTTTTTTATGGTGGGTGTAAATCATCTAATGACATCGCCGCCCTTGGGCGGAGCGGGAGATAGTATCAGACTCTTACTGACTAAAAACCTACTCCGTTCCTCCTTTGCCTTGGTTCCAGGGCCCTGGTATGTATTTTCATATCTCCCCAGTGCCCCAAATTAGGCTTCGACCCTACTGGGCCCCTACAGTTTGCTGACGACTCCTTGAGGCGCGCGGGAACAGTGTGGGCCGTAAACGATTTAGGCTCGATCCGGTTTGTTACTGGACGGACGGACAACGAGCTACCCATTGCCCACCGTCCGCGAGCCCGCGCCTGCGGTGGCCGGAATTACGGCAGCGGATGTGGAGTAAGCGCCGTTGCCTGAAGCGGTCCGCCTCCTCCTTTGCTAGCATTACTGCTTCGCAGAAGGAGGCGACCGCCTGCCTCTCCTCCTCACTCCGGACCATGGCCTGAACCAAGGTCCGGCGCGAGAGATCATCGCTACTTATCGCCCCCACGAGGACACGGCTATGCTCTTCCCAAGCGGGGCACACCTCTACCGTGTGCTCCACCGTGTCCTCTGGGTGGTCCGCACAGTGGCGACACCCGGGTGTCGTCTCCACACGGGTCTTGTACAGGTATATCCTGAACGTGCCATGTTCGGTTAGTTCCTGCGCCATGCGGAAGGTTACGACGCCGTGAGGCCTTTCCAGCCACGCCTCAAAGATGGGCCTTACCGCCTCAATCATGGCGTGCCGAATGTCATGGTAAAGCCTCTGGCTATTAAACCGCCTGAACATTATACAGACCTTTGTCTCTTGAGTCTAAACTGATTAAACAGAAGAGGTGACAGCAAAATCTACAAGCGCACTTATAGCCAGGAAAGTCTAAATTATAATGACGAAAATCTTTTCTCCTCTTCACGTCACTAATTAGAAAATTCAGCAAAAAAGGTCTGGTATTTTTAGTCTTCAAATTGACAAAGACTTTGGCATAGCGTCATAATTATTCTTAATTGCTTTGAGGGTAAAGAGGTTTTCTTGTCAGAGGACCTTCTGAGAGGTCTGAGTATAATTCGGTTTAGCTTCAGTTATAACCTGTTCAAATTAGCTTTTCTTTAAAACTCTTTTTTTTTAATATCCGTAATTTATTATTATTATTAAAAAATAATACTTTCAAATGTTTTTTTTTAGAGTTCCGTACTTTAAAAGGAAAAAACTGAACCCTTATAGGATCACTCTGTTGTTCGTATGCTTATTAAAAAAAAAAAAAAAAACTATGACATGCTAAAATGTCAATCATGCGAGCGAGATAGATGGATGAAACTTTACAGCCTATACAGCTCTATATAGCTTTTTTATGGTAGGTAAAATTATCCAATGACAAATCCCGCCCTTGGGCGGAGCGGGAAATAGTACCAGACTCTTACTGACTAAAAACCTACCCCGTTCCTTCGTTGCCTATCGTGCCGGGGCCGGGCTTTCCTTTCGGAAGCTGACCCATGACCCAAGCAGGCTAGCTCTATATAAGGTGACTGGTAATTAGTGAACGATACTTAAACACGTGATTGTAGTCATGATAACAAACAACTTTTACTGTGGAAACAAACCTGAAATCATTGGAATTGGGATCTATGGGTCCAAGACTAACACCATTATACCATGTTTAAGGCAAATAAAGACTAAATAAATAAATGATCGACCATTATGATTTAGCAGATTAAGAACTTTTAGCAAAATGACTATGAATGTCGAATTTACAAAAATAACAGACTTGGGCCCCTGGTCTAAAAAATGAGTGACGCATTCGTCTATGGATGCGAAAGTTTTTAAATTGTTGATTTATTTCATAATTTAGTATTTTTTTAAAGTATTAATTAACAATTAAGCTATTTTATATACTTGGTCTTGAATACTTATTCAAATCAGTTAATATTACTTTTAATTTTGGTCTGTTTTTCTGTTACCACGTCAGTTTCCGATTTGATTTCCAAATTGCAAGAGGAACCGAACGGTCGGTTACGGTAAACGATTTGAACACAATTTGCAGCCGGCTGCAAATCGTATTTCGATCGGTAACTTACTCAATTTCTGCACAAACTTCTTCAAAGTGAAAAAGTTAAAACTTTGCCTGAGGGTGCAATACAAAAAAGTTTGAGATTCACTGGTCTAAGAATGACGTCACAGCGCGTTGGAGACGCTCAGACTAATAAAATTTAAATTAATTACAAATCAATTTATCCTTTTTCACTTAAATGTTATTGGACATTTAGTTAATGAAAATCAATGCCTTTGTTCCTTAATTTGAGATTAAGGAACAGGGGTGAGGCAGGGGTGAGTTTAAAATAAACCAGACAAAGCTATATTTCAATAATACTAATGGTAAAATGACGATATAAATGAAATTAAACTGAGTCGCGATCGATATGCTGTCCGAAAGCGTAAGGACAGTCAAATCCTGAGGCAGTGGTCGCTCATGCATGTCCAAAATAATATTTATTTTAAATTTTACTAATATAGTTATAAGTTTATATCTACTAACATAATATGGACTTTGTATAAGTCAATGTGCTTGGTCTGAAATAAATATTTCAATTTCAATTTATTTCAAATAAACCGTTTACAGGTACTTTTGAACTGTCAAGAAGCCAGTCAGTCAGAAAAGTGATTTTTTTATGTAAGGTAAAATCATCCAATGACAAATCCCGCCCTTGGGCGGAGCGGGAAGTAGTGTACTCTTACTGACTAGAAACTTACCCCGATCCTTCGTTGCCTATCGTGCCAAGGCCGGGTATTCCTTTCGGAAGCTGACCCATGAGTCGCAATTACGTTGACATGTTAATTACTCGCGAGTGACCCGAACATACCCACTCCCGAGGGAGAAAAAGATGAGGTTATTAAGTAAATATAATTAAATGGGTATTACGAGTAAATTAAGTTTAACAAGTTCTTTTTTTTTTTAAACAATGGTTAAATAATACCTACTAAAATAGTTATGTAGAGTTTTCCAACCTTACTTTCACAGGTAGATGTGCCGGAAGAGATTTGTTTAGAAATAAGCATCAGATTTGTATAATATATATTTTTCTGATTCTTTCTTCTTGTCTTTTATTTTTGTGTGTAAGTACATTAATAAATAAATAAATTAAAGAAAGAGAAAAGGATCATAGCTTTACTTTGATAGTCTGAGATTTTAACAAGATCATAATCGATATTTTTTTTTTTGTAAGTAAAATATTCTTATTCATATATGATTTAAAAAAGGGAAAATTTTAGTAGCAGTACGAGCATAATTTTCATTTTGAAGCGTATTTTTTGAGATATAATATTTAATTTCTAGAATGCAATATATAAAATGGTTTTTGATTGACTATTAAAGATTCAATCAAAGTTCAATACATTTTGACCAGTTAGGCGAACACAAATGTACTGATCAGCAGATTTTTTTTCGCGATTTCAGATTTGGTCCCTTAGTAAAAATTGTTTGTTATCATAACTACAATCACGTGTTGAAGTATCATTCACTAATTACCAGTCACCCTATATAGAGTGTATAGCTTTATCCCTCTTACTCGCTCGCATGTCTTACATTTTAACACGCCATGGTAAGACTCCTGAAAACTGGAAAGTCTGTGTGAAAACTAAGTTTTTATTTTTTACTATATGTACATTATGTCACAGTATTTCTTATGTGCGCTAAAGTATTTTTATAGTCCTATTTTTACATCTATCGATCTATGGTTTGACTGGAAAAGCTATAAATTCCGCGTTAGACAGTTGTAGCTGTAGAAACTTGCTTCAAGTCGATTCGTATTGACTCTTTTCACAGTGCAAGTTGTTTGTGGACGTCAACTGGTACAATAAAAATTGCACGCGACGATTTTGTATTCTTCAGTACTTTTTGGCAAGGTTTTCGCTGATCGGTTATCCAAATAACGAAATTTTTTATTGTACTCAAAAACATTACATAGTATACGGTGATATAGACAGTTCATGTGCAAAGGCGAGCTTTACTCAGCTCCAGCAAATCTTTGAGTTATAAAGAGAGTATGAGAGGTCAAGGGCAGGATCCAGTGCACAATATAAACCTAGATAACTAAGTCTAATATTAATAATAATAAGTTTACTATCACAAATAAACATCCATTAGCATACACTTGTTAACAAAATGACAACTACGCTGCTGAAGTTTGTATACAGATATTGTAAGCCCTGCTTCTCAAACTAGGATAACTTGTATTTTAAGAGACAGTGTTCAGTTGTAAGGTTACATAGAAAGGATTATACAACGGCAGACTGTGCCAACCTATTAATCATCAGTTTTACTATATACAACATAAATATTATATTTAACAAAAGGGAAGAAAAAGAGTGTAGAAATAATAATTAAGTATCTATATAAAATTGAATATACAATTATACATACTAACACTACGTCAAAAATTAAAATAAGTGCTTTATAAGTTTCCTCTTGATGATATCCAGAGAAGGGTTGTCATGAAGGGAGTGTGGTAGAAAGTTCCAGCAACGCACTGCAATTACAGAAAAGGAGCTATAATTTTTTTATGATTGTTTTCAACATCCTAATTGTGTTATAGTTGCAAAATAAATAACTATTTGACTGCCTTGTCGTGATACATGTCAGATTAATCTTTTGATACACACTTACTCACCTTATTGTTACGTTACACTAAAGAAAGCTCTGTTAGCAAGCACCCAGTATCATAAAACACACAACTTTTGTTCACTCACCACGAATCTACATAAAACGCTCTACCCATAAAAAAAAATACGTACGCTGCAAAATACCCTGAAAATAATAGTCATATTAAATTCAATCTGCCGATACAAACCTGAACAAAACGCCTCTATTTTCAACGGCAAAATGTCCTCTTAAAAACGGGGTCGTATAACAAAAGTTTGAGAGCCATTGTCCTCGATAGCTGACGTCATGGCGCTCGGCCTGCGACTAATGTCTCGACTGATGGAATATTTCAGCCTCAGGGGAAACAAAGAATCCTTTCTTTTATGTGATTTTGCACTTGATAGGTTGGGAAAGAAATATAATGGTGGTTTTCCGTTCTTGGAGTTAAAGTGTTAACCGTTAACTGGCAATTTTAACTTGATCCTATAACTAAATTGTTTATTTATAAGATAGGCACATTTACACTATAGTATATTAAATATTGAAAGAACACAGTTGCTTTTTTGCCTGAACTAGGGTGAACCTGTGCTTCAGGCTAGAAAGTGCTTAAATATAAAACAATAAATAAACATTAAATATTACTATTATTAAAACTTTACTAAATTTAAAGACACGGCGTGTTTTATTTACATACAGCAAGTAGGTCTTCTGTCTATTCATAAGATAGAATTAGAAATTGGAGATTATTGGAGAATAATCTTTTTACAGTTATACATACTTATATAATTTATAGATACACACATTCACCAACCCGCACAGGGTCCGCACTGTGGATTACCCATTCCCTCTCCTAGAGAAAAGCTCTGAGTCCCAGCAGTGGGAACCTTAAAAAAAAGGCTGATTATGCTATTATTATAATACTTTTTACTATGAGAGATTTCTACTATCTCACAGTTGAAAGTAGTTGAAACATATACTTCTTTTTCGGTGGGAAAATCATCCAATGACATCTCCGCGCCCTTAGACAGGGCGAGAGATAGTGTTAGACTTTTACTGACTAAAAACCCACTCCTGTTCCTTCTTTGCCTTCTATACCGGTGCCAAACCTTCCTTTCAGAAATCGATCCTTGGCTCCAGTCGGCTTCGACCCTGCTGAGCCCCTACGGTTTGCTGACAACACAATTATGCCTTGAGATTTTGAGTATTATTTAATTCTGATCTCCCTTTTACAGCAAATACGATATTTAAGGCAACAGTGGCGTTACTATAAAATTCCAAAAAGATAAATCATGCATTATGTATATACATATGTATATAAAATGGCGAACTTTTTTGTTTCATTAACTTATATTTTACAACAAGAGCCTAAATTGCCCGACCCTGAATAAGTTTTCAGAAAAATGAGAGCGTTGACTTACAAATTACTTCACATTCGGGGCATGAAGCTAAACTTTGAGTACCATTGTCCTAAGTATATGACGTCAAGCCGTGGGTTGAATGTTTCCCAAATAGACCATTACATACAGAAAGGTTAATTTTATAAAACAATGCTTGAAAGCAAGCCAGTTAACATAAAACAAAGACCCAAAAAGGCACTGCTTTTTTAAAAGCGTGTTTTGTTTCTTTTATTTAAAAAAAAAAAACTTTTTTTTATTTGGAGTTCATTTGAATCAAATTTGGAACTGGCTAAATATTTACCTAGTATATAATTATAAAATTTTAAATTTTAAAAAGGCCCCGACAGTCCTTGTCATCAAAATTAATTCGAGTTTAAAAAAAAGTACTTTATTTTTTAATTTTCTCTTTACAAATCTATAGTATGTCATGTACCGAATCGAACCTCCGCGGGATTAAAACGACCAAAATTTAACGGTGTATGGATGTGAGGTGGCAGGGTGGCTAACTGGCTAGTCTTTCGGTATTCCTATATAATGCATTTTGGAGAGTGTGGGAGTATGCATAGCCTGATTCCGCCATCCCCTTTCTATTATCGGACAACTCGACCTATGTCCATTTTTACAAATAACATCTTTACGGTCCGGACTAAGAGATTTGCCTCGTCGTTTATACCGCGTACATCGAAGAACTAGAACAGCTGCCTGCTGAAATCTTCCCGTCCGATTATAATTTAGGTGTCTTCTAGACTAGACGCAAAGCAATTGAAAAAAAAATACGGGATGAAGGTTTCCTTCGTCCGTATTTTTTTTTTTTAATGTTTTTGTTTCAGTTGACATTGAAGTCTTTTTTTATTAGATCAATATAGCACCGCAAAGGTTGGTTCAAGACGATATAGGTACTAGGAACGAAGGGACGACTTCTGAAAACTTATCAACCAGTGATCCCAGAACGAAAAAGTAAACGAAAAGAAAATAGGTGTAGTTTTCGTCATTACGTCTGCCCCGTCCGAGAGGGCGAATTAGGTACTTCGAATGACTTCTCCGGGCTTTTTAGCGGGAGAAGTCATTAGATATTTCCAGCCTCAATTAAGACGGTACTTAACTCCCTATAAGAAAATAGTGTGAAATGCGAAACGTGTCAGGTAGACAAAACAAGCAACATAATATTATTACAATCTTACGTTTCTCCATTCTGCAAAAGCTACCAAAACGAAGATTATCTAACATTCTGAACTGAAAAGGTGAATGCCCCGCCATTTCTTACGCGCTACAGCAAACTTTAAATCTAATACAAACTGCGGAACGTGGCTGGTGCCAGCAATTGTATCAACCGTCTCGAACATTTCTTACCTACAAAGCAACGCAAAAGGAATATACTTATTGCCAACAAAAAAGGGAAAAAGGTATTTAAAAGTCCTCAATTCGATCCCTAAAACATTTTTTCTGTTTATTTTCCACTCATTTCTAATCCAAAACGAAAATCCAGCTTTTACAATACTCACAAAACGTTTCGCATTTCAATATAACCTCAAAATTCTCCATTTTCCCGCTCTCTTACACCTCCGTAATGTGGGCCAATAAGACGGCGCCTGGGTGGCACGGTGATTGGTCGATTATTTGCGCTACCCCGGTTTTATTGGTCGATGGCAGTGGGCAACGACCTCGCCACCGAGTTATCAGCTTCAACGTTTGAACTGTGTCAAAAGGTCGTTTTTAGATTGATTCTTTTTTTTTTTCAAGGCTTCGCTTTTGATGAAGATGACTCATAAGTAGACGTAAGTGCTTCGTTAAGCAAACTGAAAGGAGGGCTTTCTTTGTAAAAAAATGAGATTTTGCGTAATGGAGACACTTCTGCTTTTCATCTTATTTATATACTTAAAGTCAAGTGACATAAAGTGAAAGGCCTGAAATCAAGGACGCCTGTTGCTAGGTAAAGTTATCCTTTTCAAGTAAAATTAAGTTACTTTGACTTTTTTGTGATACTAGCGATATAGTACTTATTCATTCCATGCTTTTCTCAAATATGTAATTTTTAAAGCAACGCCATCTTTCTTTCTACGCGCGAACTACTGACATGAAAGTGGTCGTAAAGGCTGGGCTGTAATGGACACTTACATACACTACAGGAGGTTAATGAAATTAGCCACTAATCCATTAATTAATTAACGTTTTATATGCCTATAAACAAAGACTTTTTGCATTGTAACATTCGGTACCTACTCATTTCTTTTTTTTTTCATGTGAACTCGTTTATTACATATCGAATTAGCAATGTTACTTTCGGGAAAATTTACGTGACCTTTAGGTCCGAGCCAAATAGGTTTCCTTCGAACCTGAAATGCTAGGATATTTCCTCTGGGACGCCCACCGATCATTGAACGTGGGTTTTTGTCTTACAATAGCAAAACACTTAGGTATGTACTTATTATTGAAAGTACGGAATAAATAAAACAGGCAATCCTAAAATGTTTTATCGTTCTATCCGTTCTATCACAACACTTTTTTGTTAGCTATATTTCAAACACAGCAAAAAAAAAACGCAAAAAAATCTCTATTTATTACAGAACAAAAAAAAATCTACAAAAGCAACCGACGCATCTCAAAAAGCCCTGTTTCTGTCATTGATCTAAAAAAAAAATTCACGCATTTAAAAATAGAACGCCAGCCATTACGTCATCCGTCACAAACGTGAAACGTGTCGCATTCAGCCACAGCCTTCAACAAACGACGAAAACCTGAAAAAAAACGTGCACTAACTCGTGCACGAAGGCTTCCTTACCGTCCGGCGTCCGTTGTAAAAAATAGCAAAAAAAATCACGTTTGTGGTATGGGAGCCTTCTTAAATATTTATTTTATTCTGTTTTTTTTTCAGTTTTTGTGACGGTAGAAATACTCTGAAAACTTGCAGTTTTCTAACTATCACGATTGATGTAATTTTATTTTTTTATTATACTATATTCGTTTTATTCTTTGGGTACGCAACCCAAAAAAAAATACAAAAAAATGTTTTCTGTCAGTTACGTCATGTATTGCTATAAAACACGGCAAAGGCAGCTGTGTACTGCCAATACTAAAAAGTTTTTATTACGCCCGTAAAATGAAATAAAAAGCGAAGTAAGCAGAATTGGAAAATTAGCCTACCTACTTCATTGTTCTGTGCGCACTGTAATTTAGTTTTCCGCATTGCAATTTCAGATTATACTCTGCTAGCATAGCGTTTTGATCATAGAAATTTTGATTTATAATTCCAATATTATGCTAGGTAATAAATCAGGAAGTGTTTAGTTGCATTATGAAATTGTTGATTAAAATCTAAAATGTTTAGTTAGCGAATTTATCACAGTGTTGTTAGTTATTGTCAACTCCTGTCCGTAGGTTCCTTATACGGTGTGGACATCCACTAAGAATGGATTTTTCGAAACTCCGCTCCTAAAGGGGTAAAACGGGGGTGGGAAGTTTGTATACACCACTATTTTTTAATTATGGCAAATACTTAAAGGGCTTATTAGAAAAGGTCTTGTTTTTATTTAAATAAAGTCTCAATGCATAATATTCATAAACAGCAAAGTTATGAGTGTTTGTTTATATCCCAAAATCTCACTGAATTTCTGGAAACATTGTACAGGTTTTTTTTTAAGAATGAAAGAATGTCAATAAAAATGGAAAAACCATGCGCGTAGTTTTTTCTAGTAGTAATTGTTATGAATAATGATTCAATTATGAATTTACCAATAATGACAAATTTTCGTGGACAATTTTGGAATTTCGTTTTTTTTACTTTTGACTACACAAATATGATCAGTAACGGGTACTGATTGAGCCACATTTTTTTGTGCACTAATTAAAAAATAGGGGTGTAGAGAAACCGAAACGAGAGAACGAAGCCGCGGGCAGAAGTTAGTACATAAATAAATGCAAAAGAATTTCAAGCAAACAATTATGTCTTGGACATTGAAGATACAAACAGTAGTAGAAACATATGATTCGAAATAAATTGTATTTAATTAAAATAAATTATCTTGAATTAAAGAGCAGTACTTGCACACATCGGGATTCATGGCAATGAAATGGTAGATTCGGTGGCAAAGCGAGCCTTTGAAGGTATTCCGTTAAATGTAGTTCCAATTTTCACAGACAACTTTTGTTTGATTAAAAAACATTGTCATGAATTGTGGAAAGAATATCATGATGAGAGATCAAGAGAGAAAGGCATCTGGTACAACACCATCCAACCAGAACCTTTAACTATACCTTGGATAGAAAATTATACACTCAACAGAAAAGACATTGTTACTGCCATGAGGCTTCGCTCTGGTCACATCCCATCGAGGAAGTTTACGTTCCTTATGGGCATCACATCTTCGCCTAACTGCGAAAAATGAGGAATTATCGAGGACGTACATCATATTCTGGTGGAATGTGAGCGGGGCGAACGCCTCAGGAGAAATTTGTTTAGCACTTTAAATTTGTTAGATATCTGCAACAGTATTCTATTGAAACCTACGTCAGACGCGGCAATAATTTTATATAAAATATATTATAATCATTTTAAATAAGTTAAAATTTAAAGTTTGGCTTTGATGGAGCGTCATAGTCATTATAGTGACCAGGCTCCCTAATTTAGATTAAAAAAAAGAGCAGTACTGGTCCATTGATAACAGTCATGATTCACGAGTTGTAGTTCGCGGTTTCAAACCCAGTCAGGCACGCATTGCATTGCATCAGCCTTTTAATGTTCCCACTGCTGGGACTCAGGCCTCCTCTCTAAGAGAGGGAATGGGCCGTAATCAACCGCGCGATCCCGGTGCGGATTGGTGGATGTCACATGTCTTCGAATTTTTGGTTCTAGAAGACATGTGACATTCACCAATCCGCACCGGGCCCGCGTGGTGGATTACGGCATATTACCGGTGTTAAAGTTTCTGACATTTCGTGATTAATCAGTGAGTGGTATTTCGCGTTTATATACATAGATTTCATGATTCAGTATTTAATCTTAATTAGCTTGAAGCTAGGCTGACAACACAGGCTTAGTTAATTAGTGTTCTTACTTAATTCTGTTCTGCAAAGAGCATTGCCCTCCTCACTAATTTAATGTACTTGCGAAGCCAGCCTTTTCTGAGCCGCACCGCCCGCTTTCTTGTTAACTTTTTCTACATAGGTTACCTAATAATTGGTTTCTATTTTTAGGTGCCCTAAATAAGTTTAATTGTGAACAATGATATGGATATAAAAAAACCTTGCCTCATATTTATACTTCATTTTTGTTTAGGTACTTTATTAATGTAAAAAAATCTTCACTTGTCTTTTATCTAAAAATGGTTAGCATAGCACAGCATCAGCCTTATAACGTTCTTACTGGTAGGACTCAGGCCTCCTCTTTAGGTGAGGGTATAATAAATAGGGTAAGGCAAAAATTGTTACAATTAGTTATTTACCTAAACCGGTGTTACGTATTTATCTTAATTTAATTATTTAAATTAAGATAAATACGTAACACCGGTTATCACCGGTATGTCTTTTATACGATTTTTTTTAAAGTAAATAAATAGACATCTAGATTGTTTAGGTTTCGTTATTCGTTAAGTACATATACTGATGAAGTATAGAATGGATCACTGCTCTCGATATAGCGGGTGCGTTCAAAAACTTAATAACATTATTAATTTGTATGTATTTTCTAAGTATGTTAGCGTAATCAGCCCTAAAATCATGGGCTCTTGGGATATCAAGGCATCTTTCCTGTCTCGACTGACGCTGCGTAATAAAAAAAAAAATGTCTAAAGTGTTCCATGGTGTGTATTTACTTAGACGTTAATTTTAATTTTGTCAATTTATTAATAAATTTACAATAATTTCAATTTAATTTATTAATGTAATTCAATAACTAATAACACATGTGACATCCACCAATCCGCACTGGGCCCGCGTGGTGAATTACGGCCCATTCCCTCTCCTAAAGAGGAGGCCTGAATCCCAGCAGTGGGAACATTAAAAGGCTGATGATGATGATGATGATGATGAATTCAATAACTTATATAATGCAGTGTATTTAATTTAATTTATTTATTATGCTATAACAATTTATTTTTTTTATTTAATTTTATGTAATTCAATAACGGGACCGGACGGACCGATGACCTGGCCAGGGTCGTTGGAGTCCGATGGATGCGAGACGCACAGGACCGGCCATTGTGGCGACGCTCGGGAGAGGCCTATGTCCAACAGTGGACGTCTTTTAGCTGAAATGATGATGATGATGTATTCAATAATGTTTTATTTATCGTTTAATTCAGGCATTAATAAACCCATAGTTTATTAATGCCTGAATTAAACGAAAAATAAAATAAATAACAGCGAAAATGGGCCGTAATCCACCATGGCGCCCAGTTCGGATAAGTTGATATCACGTGTCTTCGATTTTTTTTGTCGTAGAACATGCTGCCAATAAATAAATAAAAACGTGTAAACTCATGTACACAAGAAGTACAAAGAAAAGACTACGTATCCACCAATATTCTTCACTCAACATGTTAGACTTTCATCTTGTAACTCTGCGCTATGTGACATGAGAACATATTGCTGCCCATTTAGATAAATTCGATCCCCCAGCCAGGAGCTAAGGATTTCCTAAGGTTACAAGACAAATTGGGTTACAAACAATCTGGGCCGGGTCTTAGTACTTATCTCTCGGTGTCCTGACGATTTATTTATTTCCGAAGGTTTCTAGTTATCTCCAGACGGCCATTGTAACAGTTTCTTTTGAGGTGAGAAATCTTCAAATAACATGCCCGCTCTGAGTACAGCGAGAGGGCACGTCAGATTATTACTGACTTCTTTTTTAAAGAATTCATTCAATGACTTCTCCCGCTCTAGGGCGGAGCGGGAGAGCGTGTCAGACTTTTACTATCTAAAAGCACACCTATGTTTCTTCTTTGCCTTTGCGTTTCAGGATCCCAAGTTTACCTTTCGGAAGCAAACCCATGGCCCCAGTAGTCTTCGGCCCTGCTAGGCCCCTACGGATTTGTTGACATCTGTTTGAGGTGCGCGAGGAAACAGTTATACTGAATAAAACTTACATATTTTTTGTAATGACATAAACTACTGCTTGACTGCTATAAGTAGTGATGCAATCGTTGATGGTGAGGCGCACTAGTTTATTAAGAGCCTATTCACTCTAGCCTTGAAGACACCTAAATTTTAATCGGACGGGAAGACCGCTGCAGGCAAACTGTTCCAGTCCTTCGATGTACGCGGTATATACAACGAGGCAAAGCGCTTAGTCCGGGCCGTAGAAGTTTCAACAACGTAAGTGGGATATTTAACGTACGTCGGGTTTTCGAATCAAGTCATGCATGTGTTCCCTCTGCAGTCCAGAGCCGTAATAACTCTTTCAACGTTGCCACAACCCTAGCAGGCCCTATTCGGCCCTTTCAACTTTACTGACATCACTTTGAGGCACAGTAAATGCTACTATATCTGGACCTTAATAAAACAACCTACTCCAAATGAATCATCTATAGAGTAGGTAAAATAAAATATTGCAGTCAGCATTTTATTTCACGTTATATAGTGTCCTGGAGCGTCCAATTAATCCAAACCAACCAGGATACAAAAGTATCCAATCTATATAAATGAACCAACATGGCGCACTCGACAACTAACTTCCAGCCAGCCCACTGAGGGTACTTACGTTCCATGATACCTGTAGCCATTGGCATAGCACTTTGCTATTGATTCTAACTAAGTAGTTGTAGCGACATCTATGACGCCGCACAAGAACTAAAATTCTAAATCCTGTATAGGGAGATTTAAAAAAATACTGAGAAGTATTTACTAAAATTCCATATAACCAAAATACGTTGGTAAATAAAATTGAGAAGTAAAAGTCTCTATAGAGTCTTCGACGGAGATAAAGATTATTTAGAAGTTACCAAAGAAACAAGAACTTTGCTTTTGTTTTTGTTATCTTTTGGAGTTATAACTAGTATTTAGAGAATAGTAGTAAAAAAATAAATAGATACTACTTTTATTTCTTGATTTTTTCCTAAACTACCTATTGTACGAGTAATATACTCGTAGTTTGCAATCTTCATCTCCCTAGCCTTTACCTAAATAGCTTAGGATCGGCATCCAGTCTAACAAGCCCCCCTAGCCATGTTACAATCGTTTCGTTTAGCGTGAACGCTTGGAGGTATCCACGCCCCTAATTCCTTTGTTCTAACAACAACGTTTGTCAGAACAACGGAATTGGGGCGTAACCAATTCCAAGCGTTCACGCTAAACGAAACGATTGTTACATGCCTAGGGGGGCTGATGCGACTAATACCTGTGTTTTATATGGAACGACTGCCTATCAGACATCCACAATCCTGTTACTGTTACACGATGCTCCTTAGTTCTTAGATCAACATTTTTAATTGAAGTCTTGGATAAACTGATGGTCAGACTTTCTGGCGTCTGACTTCCTGTCCTGCCAAAGGTCTAAGAATGACAGCCGGGACCAAATGGTTCAACTTATTTGCCGCGTATTATACTAAGTTATTGATCTGGCTAACTTATACTATTAGACAATAATTCAATGGATGCATTCCCTGCGATGCTTAAATGTGTTTTTAAATGAAAATTACTCATTACTGTCAATTAAAAGCCTCCCATTTTACCGACTTTACGTGCCCTCCAAGACACGGCGTGTCAATAATGTCCTAGAAAAAACTTTGAAAAGTATATTGGAATTTAAATAATCACATAGATACTTGCCCGATTTCTAACCTGCAAACTTTTGCCTAACAGAATACCAGCGCTGCGATATATATCTTTTTTTTTTCTTTTTTTTTATTGATAGGTTCGCGCTTGACCGCTATCTCACCTGATGGTAAGCGACGATTCGGTCGACGATGGATCGCGCTTACCTAGAAGAAACCTATTCACTCTTGACTTAAAGATTTCCGGGTTGTAGCCATCAGGAAACACAGACTCCGGCAGGGAATTCTTTATAAGTATCGCAGTATATACTGAGTTAGTCGCCTTTTTGGGCTTGCACAGATTTTAATGTTATTTCTCTTTTATCTATTTTATTTCTATTGTATGTGTGAGGTACGATTTCCGTTTTTCTTTCGTTCATAAAAAGCGTTAACTATTGGCCCACCACGACACTATATTGTGTGCAATATTTTTTTTGTTAAAAATTTCGCGCTTGACCAATACTTTGTCAAAAATTCTATATTTCACCGAAAGACACGTTGGCAACCCTGATACATACCTACTTTACGTTATCTATGCACTTTCCTATTGTCTATTCTCTCTCAACCAGGGCTGCCAGGTCTAAAAAAGTTATGATCGTACGCCAACTTCAAAAAAATCGTATGACAAGGAAATTTTGAAATAAAAAGATCGTACAATTAAGAAGTACAAAGTTTTTAGTAACTAAAATTCGTTCAATATTAAAAAAAAAAATGCAATAAAACTATTTTTACGTTTATACAAATTTTCTGTGGTCAGATTGTTTAATTTCTTTTTTTATTGGCTTAAACTTTGTGGAATTTTCGTTTTTTCTATTGTTTGGCTAGTAAGTTCACTTCAGTGTTTCATTTGATGAACTGTTTCTAAGTTTTGTATTTAAAGATAAGAGACGAGACTCACGAGAAAAACAAGTTTTTGAGAAGTCACAAATATTACTGAAAAAAAAATAGGTTTCGTATAAATGTAAGCAAAATGCTGAAATACAGCCTTTAAATGACTATTAAAAGAGTCTTCATGCAAGTAAAAGATCTAGGTATGCCTTAGATTATTGGAGAATTCCCCAAAACTCATACTTGCCAGTAGAGCACATTCGTTTGTTATG
Organism: Leucania comma; assembly: GCA_958295575.1. NCBI lineage: Eukaryota > Metazoa > Arthropoda > Insecta > Lepidoptera > Noctuidae > Leucania > Leucania comma. Next base: position 2,611,395 of record OY282488.1, read on the forward strand.
AAATGTTGCCAGACTAACTAGTCTAACTAGATATAAAAAAATCGTACATTTTCCGTACGATCTTGGTTTTTTGCTCATGTCATTTTTACTCATGTAGGATACATGAGTAAAAATGCCAAAAAAAAATCGTACGAGTACAATTTAATTTATTTATTTAAACTTTATGCAACACAAAGGTACATAGGCGGACTTAATGCCTTAGGCATTCTCTACCAGTCAACCAAGGGTGGTGAAGAGAAAACATGGCAGGTGCATAAAAAAAAAAACAAAAGGTTATTAAGAAAAACAAGGATTCAAATAAAATATACATATATATATATTTAATATAATATATACCTACATATACAAATACATATATTTTTATGAAGTAAAAGAAAGTTGTCAATTAGTTGACAATTTAAATCGTACATCTGGCAGCCCTGCTCTCAACTAAAGCTAGACTGGGAATAGCAAATATTCTGTTTGTGAAAGACAATTCAGTATTCAAAATGGATTTAACGACAATCCTTGGAGAGGTTCAGGATATCTGTTTGTGAATTTTCAGTTGTGTGTAGTATTAGATGACATGGATGATAATCGTCTTCTGTGAGCAGTAGTGATAAAATTTACAAATCCATGATAAGACCTGTTATATATGGATCAGAATGTTGGGCCTGTGAAAAAAAGGGTGACAAAAGATTGCATTTAGAGGAGATGAGAATGTTGAGATGGAAGTGTGGTGTGATGAGAATGGATAAGATGAGAAATTAGTATATTAGTGGCGCTAGTGACTGAAAAGTTGTAGGTGAATGAGGAGGGATGAAAGTCATGTTACTAAAACAGTTGTGAGTATGGATGGAGCGGTAGAGGGAGGCTAAAGAAAAGATGGATGGATTGTGTGAAGAGTGATATGAATGAAAAGGGAGTTAGCGATAACATGGCAGGACGGAATGGAAGAAAAAAACATGTTGCACTGGCCACAAATAAAACGGGACAAGAGCAGGGAAATGATGATGATGTGATTAGTAGTGGCCCAGTAGTAGCAGCCCTATCTTACAAGTTGTCGTCCATTTTTTGAGTTCTGTCCCTCAAAAGTAAAAAAACAGAACCCTTAAAAAAAAATTAAATAAATTGATTGATTGTTTTGTTGATTGTTATTTTGTTATTGATTATTGATTAATTATTGATTGAATTAATTAAATTGATACTGCCAAAATTTATTATGTACCTACTAACATAGACCTTAAGAATATTGTTACTAACACTATTAATATAGATTTAAGAATATTGTTACTAACATTCATATGGATCAGAGTCCGAAATAAATTGATATTATTATTATTATTATAGGATACTGTAGAGACCCAGCCTGTTAGCAGGCTGGTTGGGTCGAAGCCTACTAGAGACAGGAGGTCTGCTTCTGAAAAGAAGACTCGGCCTTGATATGAAAGGTAACGAAGGAACGGAGTGGGTTTTTTAGTCAGTAAGAGTCTGACACTAAATCCCACTCCGCCTAAGGGCGTGGAATGTCATTAGATTATTTTTTTCCACTGAAAAAAACCCTTATAGGATCACTTTGTTGTCCGTCTGTCTGTCTGTCGGTCAAGACCCTTTATCTCGGGAACGCGTGCAGGTATCGAGTTGAAATTAAAATCATATACTCAGGTCTGCGGTCCCTTGAAGCTGTGAAAAAATCAAACTTCTGAGTTAACAAAAAGAAATGATACAGCCGTTTAAATATAAATATAAATAAATGTATATTTAGACACTCCTAAGGAATCAAAATTTATAGTGTACTTCCCGTTGACCTAGAATCCTGTATGCAGCCCAGATTTTGAAAAAAAACAGAAAACTTTAAATTTGTAGTTACTTATGACACAAAAAAATACTTTTTTGGATTCGGAAAAATCGTCGAGACTTGATTCGGGGATTAAACTATTTTCATGGGTGTGTACGGAACCCTCAGCACGCGAGTCCAACTCACACTTGCCCGGTTTATTATATAAACCCGGCCAAGCGCATTACTTTTTGTAATTTATTTCATCACCACTACTCTCAAAACGGTGAAGGACAACATCGTGTGGAAACCGGCATGTCCTAGAACCAAAAATTCGAAGACATGTGACATTCACCAAACCGCACTGGGCCTGCGTGGTTGATTACGGTCCATTCCCTCTCTTAGAGAGGAGGCTTGTGTCCCAGCAGTGGAAACATTAAAAGATGATGATGATGATGAGGCACACAGGAAAACCATGCTCTAGAGTAAAACAAGGAATATTTTTTTATCCCGTACATATATTTTCTTGTGATAATTTCCTACTGTAACGCGAACAAACCACTGACAGAAGCTAGCGTTTGATAAAAGCTTTTAGTAGCCGTTTGTACTGCTATCGAATAACATAGAAACCTTTGTCAATACGAATCCTATCGAATTTCTCACAAAACTTGAAGAGACATGTCTTTGAAAAGGGTAGACAAAACTTCTGTCGCAGCCTTTAGATGTCCATAAAAAGCTATAATATGACCGTCAATAATGTAGTCAATAATAATTATACGACCTTATTTTTAATATACGGGAAACCCGAAACACGGGTCTAGTATTTTTATGCAAATAATCTATGTACAAAATTTCATATCTGTACCATGAAAAATCACAAAGTTATAAGCTTATCATGTTACATGGTTGTCCACACATGGTCACCGCGCCATCTGGGTCATTGGGGCGCTGTTTTGCTCCCGCACCCAGCTGTGCACTGGTTTCTAATACCCGCTATGACCTGCTGTGACCTGTGTCGTACTTAGTTTCGGTAGTCTCCAACTTGTGACCTTTTTAAACTTTGAAGCCCCAAGAGGACACCGGTGTCCGCCACCTATTGTCTTTCTATTGTGTCTCTAATTACGATATTCAAAAGATATTTTTGGGAAAAAATATAACGTGGTGTAAAAATTATTGGAATCGATTCAGTTAGAATAGAATAGAAAGAATAGAATAGAAATACTTTTATTCGAGACAGACACAGCACAACGGTTACAAACATGAAATAATAAAAAAAAAACCACAAATGTACAGTCAGGGCTCAAAAGTGTAGTTGCACTCTACCGACACTAAAGTATGTAAAATTTCTTTGTAAAAGAGGGTCAGTGCATCATTACCCATTTAGTTTGTAGCATAGAATCTAAAATATTGAATAAACTAGTTGCAGAACACTGGAATTCTACTACAAAGAAATTTTAGACAGTTTAGCATTGTTAGTGTGCAACTGCACTTTTGACCCCTGACCGTACAGAGTACGCTGAGCGTGCCCGCACCGAAACCACTGTCGTTCTTAACAAACTATATTCAGGTTTCGCATAGTATAATAAAAATAATGTTCTATAAGTAATTTAATTATACGTATCCTAAACGAATAAATTATATTTACGTGTGTATGAATAATAGAAATAATGTGTCCAATAGCACTTTTCTTATTGGACGAATACACTTAGTTTTTATTATGTATTAGATAGCAATTATGCTAAATAACACTATTCACTATCACTAAACAATAACTCGGTTTTGAAACTGCTAATTATTATAGTAGAGTAGAGATAGGATTTTGGACATCCTTACTTCTGAGCTCACACATAAGCCAAGCACAAAGTGTTAAAAATGCACCCGACAGTAAAATATAATCCTTATAATACTCTAAATTCAAACAATGCAAGTAACCATTGCACGGAGCCATTTAAAGTGAAATATGCTGCGAACTACTACTTAACTGTCTGTCTACTTGTGTAAGATAAACTCCATAAAGCATAACATGACATAATCGGCCTTAAAATGTTCCCACAACTGGGACAGGCTTCCCCTAAGAAAGGAAACGGGTCATACGTAATCTCCTACAGTAAGCCCTGTACGGGTTGCGAAAGGAGTACCCATAGTCCGCAACAAATTGACGTTGTAGCGACATTAATGAGGCCACAAAATCCGTCCTGCATAGCAAGCGGTATAAGAATCCTCCACGCGATTAAAACATATAAGTACAATAGCCTGAAATCAACTAATAGGCATTGTCCTGGACTAGATATAACACCTGTCTGTTAGGAGGATCCTCCCTTTTTAACCGACTTCGAAAAAGAGGTTATATGTTCGGCTGTATGTATTTTTTTTATGTATGTTCACCGATATGTGGACTGATTTTGATTTGTTTTTGTTTTGATTGGAAGATTATACTCCCGAATTGGTTCCATAGAAATATTGTTTTGATCTGATGATGAACTTCAAAGATACAGAACGGAACTCTTCAAAAAACCATAGCAGAACTGTCGTAACAATTAAAATTGCTTTGTTTATATGTAGTTGGTGACTGACTGAAGGAAGAAGGGCAGGGGTTACATAAAACTGATCTGATGATGAAACCGGTAGGTAGGTAAGTACCAGAAATCTGTAATAAATCAGTGTATCCTAGCCGTGTTTGACATTATCAGAATTGTTATGATGATTTCATGATGGAACCGAATGGCGGAAAGTATCTGATCTATTTAAGTTTGACTACAACTAAAAAGTGTGAAATAAAAAAGTTTTTACAAAAACCGACTTCAATGTAAAAAAAAAGTGCAAAATAACTTTAATTTCGGAAGCCGGTGTTTAATAACCAAGAGACAAAACTATTATAGAAACACCGACTTCCGAAATTAAAGTTATTTTACACTGTTTGTGATTATTTTTACCCGACTACGGGAAAGCCAAAGTCAAAGCCAACCAAAGTCTTTTTCAAAGGTTCGCTCGAAATCCAAGCATAACACCAACTGCACCCGGTAGGAAAATATAATCCTTATATCCTCCAAAATTCATTCACACAATGCTATTCTAGTAACAATCGCTCTGGGACCATTTTTAGCGAAACAATGTGCTGCTAACTAACTCTACATTGTCTATCTGTTTTTCCCAGATAAACTCTCTATACATCGTTAAATTTTGGTCGTTTTAATCCCGTGGAGGGTCGATACGGTACATAAAACACTATCGATTTATAAAGATAAAATTAAAAAATAAAGTACTTTTTTCTAAAAGTCGTGGTAATATACGCATGTAAGAAATTATTTTTTTTAGGACCTTGTAGGTAGTTGTCGGTCGTAGCTTATTAACTACCTACAGTTCATTGGCGTCGCTCAGCTGACGTTTACTTAAAGAAATTAATTTCGTGAATGCGTAAATTAATTCTACATATATTCATATTTTTTAATTTTCTCTTTACAGATCGATAGTGTTTCATATACCTAATCGACCCTCCGCGGGATTAAAACGACCAAAATTTAACGGTATATAAGGTCGACTGGTATAAAATGCATATGGCATTAAGTCCGACTATGTACAGGGTTTTTTGTTCTTATATTTTTAATAAATAATCAGCCTTATAATGTTCCCACTGCTGACACTCAAGCCTCCTCTCTAGGAGAAGGAGTGGGCCGTTAAACCACCATGTGGAGCCAATGCGACTTGATGGATGTCACATGTCTTCGAATTTTGGTTCTAAGAGATGATGGTTTCCGCACGGAGGAAAACAGAATATCAAGAAACTCCATAATGTATATTTACCTGCTGATGCCTGCGACTTCGTCTCGGTCAGAATATACCTACTAATACTTTTATTTATTAAAACTTTATGCACTAGTAAGTAACACTGTACTCGTACAAAGGCGGACTTAATTCATAAGGCATTTTCTACCAGACGACCTTGGAGCGGTGCAGAGACATAACTTGGCAGGTCCAACTTAATAAATAGACAAACAGAAAATAAACAAATACAATAATGAACACATTTAGTTACATACATACATAAGCAATGTTATTGTGTAAAAAAACAAATCGATTGGTTATCAATTGTGTGATCATTTTACCAACTTCTTGCGAATGTGTTCAAGATACTTATACGTTTGTTTAGTAAAAAAAGATAAATCGATGAATTTTATTAATATGGCGTGTATGTAGAGGCCACGGTAATCATCTGCCTGCCCTTGACCCATTTTAGTTCAGACCGGCGACACACTTTTTTTTCTTCCATTCTGTTATGTCAACTGCCATGCTATCACTGACTCTCTATTTTCAAATGGAGACGTGGTGGCCAAGTGGTCACGACCCCAGCATACTGGTTGTAGGTAGTAGGTTTAAACACAACCAAACGCATTACTTTGTGGAATTTATTTCGCCACCACTGCTCTCAAAACGGTGAAGAAAAATTATTAGGGTAAGGCATTATAGACCTTTTCGTTATGGTTCATTTTTGTGATCATTGGTGCTATTCTCTAAGAAAACGCAGCGACGATCGCTCAACGACGAACACCCAAATAGGATACATTAGATTGTCAACCTAATTTACCTATACATTGGATTGTTAATTCAATGTTTCCTATTTGGGTTTTCGTCGTCGCGGCAGCGCTACGTTTTCTTAGAGAATAGCACCACTGTTCCCGTATGATTTAATGTCATTTTAATGACGTTTTACGTCAAAACATCGTGAGGATCTGACCTAAATCAAAACGTCCTATGACCAAAAATTCGAAAACATGTGACAACCGCGTGGTGGATTAGGGCCATCTGCTAGGGAGGAGGCCTGAGTCCCAGCAGTGGAAACATTATAAGGCTACTTATGCTTATACTCCTCACACAATCCATTCTTTTGCCTTCCTATCTTCCACTAGTTATATTACGTACTAACTAATACATACCGCAGTGTTCGTGCAAGATAAACTTCCACAAATGAAAACTGGTGGCGGATTGAAAAAGGATTCTCTAAAGTATTTTTAGATAATCCTCTTGTGGAAAGTGGCTGTCCGTAGGTACGGCGATTATTTGTTTGAGCTGAAGAATTTCAAATTTTTTATTCCATTTGAATGAAAGATCTGTTTTCCTTAACAACATTTTTCAGAATCAAAGAATCAAGAACAGAGGCCCTTGACACTTTTCTTGGAACGTGCTACCAACCGGCGATTATAGTAAGCACTATGCAAGTGCACCCAAGGACAAACTCCAGTTGGTGGGGAACTATTGTGACAAATGGAAGACAACGATATAGAACTACTAGCTTTTACCCGCGATTTCGTCCGGGTTAAGCTCTTAAAACTGTACAATAATTCTGTTCTTAAAATTCATTCCGAACGCATCGAAATTATTTGTTTTGCTTTCACATAAAACAGTTAAAGGTAAAAACGCAAATTACCTTCAGGAAACATGTGTTACATACTCTATGTACAGTCAGGGGTCAAAAGTGCAGTTGCACTCTACCGATAATAAAGTGTCTAGTTTTTATACAACAGGATCAATGGATCATCACTCAGTTCGTTTGTACCATAGAACCTAAAGAATTTAATAAACCAGTTGTGGCCCAGTGGCCCTCTTTTACAAAGAAATTTTATACACTTTAGCATTAGTACAGTGCAACTGGGTTGTATTAGTAGGCGTTTCTGCCTAAACCAAAGGAAAAGCATTAGTTTATGGTTTATGTTTTGTTAAAACAACGTTGTATGATTTTAAAATGATTTATTCGTCAGAAAAAAACTATGGTTTAGGGAAGCTTAAGTGAACTGGTTACTAAGAACTGTGTAAAGACTGGCCCCTGTCTGAACAATGTTATTAATATACATCGATAAAAAAACAGGGAGTGACTTGCATACTCAATAAATGGATCCCAAAAACAGTTCCTAACGCGATTAAAACGTTTCTACTATTGTTAAAGATAGAGTCGCGGTTGACGACTATCTCACCTGATGGTAAGCGATGATGTGGTCAACGATGGAGCCTTGCCACGGTAACGTAGCTATTACACAGACTCTGCTAAGGAATTCCACTCTTTAGATGCACAATTGATGCGTGTTCCCAAAACGTAAGCGTATGGATGAGATGTCCACCATTTACCAGTGGCAGAACGCCAAACGTCTAATGGTCCCATGATGAAACAAGCTTGATGGAATTAAAATGTGTGGTTTCTTTACTGTGTTAAACGAAGTGAATTTTATGTAATACGCAACAAAAAGAAAACTAATAGATAAAGTTAGAAGTGTATATCGATTTTATTAAGTAAACAGCAAGATTGCCCAAAGTACCGTGATATTGAAGTAGAGAAAAAAATATATACAACACAATATAAATATCTACTAGGGCTTCAATATACTGTATGTAATAGATCAAATATTAATGTAGGACTTCTTTAACAAATAAACGCCATTCACACAGAAAATCTGAAAGCTTTGATCATTTACCTTTCGTTATATTGGTCCCAGCTGGGCGCCATTAATTTCAGTACACAACTACCCTCCTTTCAATTTCGTGGCTAAAAAAATAATATTTCTTTCCGCGACATTAAAACCTAGCAGAGTGTAACAAAACCCATAATTTAATCGGTATTTGTCGAGCGCCATGTTGTATTAAGGACACGCCCATTGTCCTGGTTTCCTGTACTTAGTATGGACACCCTGCTGTGACCATATTGTTGAGACTTATGGGACAAATTGGTTTTGATACTTGCAAGGTTTTTTGAAGACTTCTCAAGATTTACTGTATTGGGATAAAGGAAGTTTTGGTTGACTTGTTTTGTTGGTTATTTGATATTGTGTACACAGTCGTTTATTTAGGCAACATTAATATTTTCTGATACGCCCACGACCAAAGTTGTTTGTCGGTAAGGAATTGTAGTGCTTCTCAATGACTTCTTACGAGTTCTGGAAAGTAAAGGTATTTATTTGTTTATAATTCATGTACCTCAACTGTCCTTAAATATTCAGCATAGCTATTAAAATTCAACATGTACTCTGGGCGCTTTGCCATTGACAATAGATGATTTTTTTTTAGTTATATACGATCAAATGAGTTCTGTTTAAACGCATAACTTTACTTGTTTACTTTTATTTTCAGTTTGTATACGTGTATAATCTATTAAGTATCTACCTATTTATTAGTTCGTAACGATGAAGGGAGGTTACGAACTTTAGTTCAATTAGAATAAGTTCAATTGTTTATAAGTATTTTATAAATATGTTGTAAAAATAGAAGTAATTATTTTTCATATATATTCATTACTTGCGACCCGCCCCAGCTTGGTACGGATGCAATGGTGATATTAAATATATTATGCATGTATTATACACATAAACCTTCCTCTTGAATCACACTATCTATTTAAAAAACCGCATCAAAATCCATTGCGTAGTTTTAAAGATCTAAGCATACATAGAGACAGACAGCGGGAATCGACTTTGTTTTATACTATTTAGTGATTAACTTAGATTTGATGAATATAAATAAGCTATACATACGTTACGAAATGACTATGAAATTACATTTTCTACCTTTAACTGAAACTTAACGAAAACCATAGTTTCCTGTAGTTTATAACATAATTTATGAGCTTTGACATGAAACTTCAAAGGAAGTAAAACTTGTACGTAAACGTAAATGTTTACGTTAAGTTTCTAATCGAGGTCGTGTAACTTTGAAGTTAGTTCTTAAGTTTGAAAACAGATGGCGTTGATAGTCGCAAGTCGTACGGTATGCGACATCGCGGATTATTTCATAACGTTATAGTCAATTCGTCATCATAGTTTCAATTACTGTTTGAAATATATAGTGCGTTTCACGAAAGAATTCCCTTCATCGTAATGTTGGTAGCACGGCAAACCAGTGTTGCTACATTTTTAGTAATGAAATTACTCAATATTAGGGATTTTTACCTATATTTCGCTACTTTTACAAATTGCCTTTTAATTTATTTTTTCTTTTAGAAACTGTAAAAACTGTTATTGGATAAAATATACTACTACATAGGAATTTGGAACAATTCATAGCTTTATTGGGATGCAAGAAAGGAGTCTACTCACAGGTTGAAACCTACGATTGTCGACCGCTCTAGCAGCAGTTAGTCTTGATACGTGATTTAAATCGTACATCTGGCAGACCTGACAAGCTCCTTCGTTCTTTGACGTTTAGACAGACAGGGGAGCCAACATTACAACGAAGGGAATTTAATTACACGCAACCCCCCCCCCCCCCCCCCACTTCGATTGACACCTGAAAATGGATAATCTTCGTTACACAAGTTGAACCATCATGACGGTCGATCTGGAATGCGCATTTGCGTATCTGCATATGCGCTTTTGGTTTGATTTATTTATTTTTTATTTGATTTATTTACTTATGATTTTTTTTTTACGTTGTGTCGAAAATCTATGGATTATTACACATAACCATAGCAAATGGTTCAACTTGTTTGCCGCGTACTATATGAGTTCTTACATATAAATAAATCTTTTGTTGAGATTTTCACTTTGATTGATTTCTGAAAGCAAAGATTTTACAACACAAATTGGAGTATTTAAATGCTGCAAAAAAAAAAAAATAACATGACAATTCACTTTGAAATTTTAATTTTATTCACCACACACTTTAAAGAGAGTCCTCTTTGCTGGAATCTTTGAAGTATTTATCTTGACCCTGAAACGCAATAGGCAACTGAAGGACAGTTTAGACTGGAAAAGTCTGACACGCCGTCTCGCTCCACTTTCGAGAAGAAATAGTACCTACTTTTTAATACAAGTGCAGAAAGTTTGTAATGGCGACCGAAGCGAAATCTGCACGAGCCGTAGGCGAGTGAGTCATGGAGCTAACGGCTGCAGTGATAAATTTGAAAGTGTGTCAAACGACGTTTTTCAATACCCTTACGACTCGCGGGGGTTGACCTGCGCCTCGCGGGGGTCGACGCGCGACCAGCCAGTTGCAATTAACAATTTTATTACAATAAAATGGTGGTGGGGGCGAGCACGCGCACATATCTGCACTAGTGCGGAAAACAGTCCATTGCGTGCCTAAAAGCGGGTTTTCAAGTAAATGATTTAAGTCATTTAATGATTTCACTTTACAAAAAAAAATGAAATGCCAAAAGTATCTACGGAACTTCAAGAGATTTTTAAACTGTAATACGCAATCCATTCAATGAAACAGATCAACAAAACACTTCAAATAAAAATAAACTGCTCAACACAATTACTCTACAGTCCACATTAGATCACCTTATCTGACCCCAATAAAGATCCCATATTTCAAACTCCATCTACATACGAATACCGTTCCAATAATACAATTATTTATAGATACTTTTACATTATTAATCTAAGTTTGCCACATCAAATAAAATGATAAATCACTAAGATACCCAGTATTGCTAACTAATAAAAAGATATGAACTTGCAACACATTTGTGCGGGTGCCAAAACTGCTTGGAACTTTCCCGCTTGTAGCAAATATTGCTGCCAGACTGAAAAATGTCTGTCGACTTGGCAATACCGTGGGTATCACAGGTTTTGCGGCAATTTTATGTAATCTATTAGTGAAAAATTCAAATGTTTTCTGTAGTTGGTATATTTATTGACAAAACGCCTATTTACTCGTATTTTCGAAAATAATCCTGCTTAATTTGTCAACAAGGTCATTGACAAGTTTACTTAAAGAAATTAATTTCGTAGATGCGACTCGAGTTTTAGAAAAAAAATACTTTATTTTTTAATTTTATCTTTACAAATCGATATTGTTTCGTGTACTGAACTGACCCTCCGCGGGACCAAAATTTAACGGTGTATAAAACATTATTATGGAATTAAAGAAATATAAGAAGTTTTTTTATTATAAAACCTAGTCCTCCACCGCGCTTGTTTGTCTGTTCACGATATAATAAAAAAAAAAAACTACAGACCATTCTGTTTGTAACATAAGTGTCTACACAACTTAAAATCATTGAAACAGACGCTATCTCGGTAAAATGGAACAGAGAGCTTTATTGCAGTACAAATTACCTCTAAAATATAATATTAATGTCAGCTCTCTAGAGCAGTGGTGGCCTAGCGGTAACGACCCCGACTTACCAATTGTAGGTCATGGGTTCAAACCCAGCGGTGCGCATTACTTTGTGTTTTATTACAACATCACCGCTGCAACTGTGAAGGAAAACATCGTAAAGAAACCGGCATGTCCTAGAACAAAAAAATCGAAGACATGTGACATCCACCAACCCGCACTGGGCCCGCGTGGTTACGACCCATTTCCTCTTCTATAGAAGAGGCCTGAGTCCCAGCAATGAGAACATTATAAGGCTGTTTGTGCCATTTACGCAGCTTTCTAAGGCCGCGGAGCTTCATATTGCGTATTCATCATTATACGCCTAGTACTCACAGCTTACATACAAAACTATGAAACCATGTAGCTGCAACGTCATGTCGTCTTGCCATTGCTGCTTCGTCGACAGCGAGCAATGGGTAGCTCGCTGTCCGACGGTCCGGTAACCGACCGGACCGAACCCAAGTCGTCGACGATGTTCCACACACGCTTCAAGCAGTTGTCAGCAAACCGTAGCAGCCCTTCAGGGTCAAAGCCTACTTGGGTTCAAGGGACTGCTTCTGAAAGGAAGATTCGACCCTGGTATGAAAGGCAACGAAGGAACAGGAAAGGGTTTTTAGTCAGTACAAGTCTGACACTATCACCCGATTCGCCCATGGGCGGGAGTTGTCATTGGATGATTATCCCACCTATAAAAATACGAGTAAAGATGTTTAATATCGACCACGCGTCTTTAGGCCCTGATCGACGGGCGAGTAAAACCGCGGTCTTATGGCTCGTCGGTGAAGCTCGCCGGTGTATCATTGCAATACGAACAACGAGCCTGGCTCAGGACTCGTCGTGTGTGCTGCATTTTCTACTCGGCTCATCGTTCAAAACTTACTCGCTAGTCGATCAGCACCGACGAGCCGCGAGTAAAACCGACGTTTTTTAAAACCGAGGTATAGGCTCGTACGTCGATCACCCACTTAAGTCAAAACGCTCTATTTTTGGTCTAGAATGCTCTATTTTTAGTATACATATGGTAACCTTTTTGTCTTTGTTTTCCTAATTTTAAAACACCACACCTAACATTAGTTAAAACTGTGACAAAAGGTCAAAGGTCTTGAACCTCTGACCCTCAAACGTGGAGGTCGTAGCGCCATCATTGTCTGGTAATAAAATCTAGTCTGCGAGGCGTGGTAATATTAGTAATCTTAATAAATTTGTTATATTATAAGCTTACATTAAATTTACACTTGAAAATTAAAAAGAAAATTTACTGGACCAATCGTTGTGGCGACTTCTTTCGACTGAAATGGTGATGATATTAGAAAAAGATATTTTTTAGAGAACATCAGCCATCCATCCATCCATAGGCTTGAACCACAGATATAGATAGACATAGATAACGCAAGCATCACGATCTGTATGAAAACCAAGCGTGCCATTTTTTGACTACCTATTATGACGTCACCAGCACTATTTAGTGAAGACGCCGCCGCGTACGGCGTCCCCCTCGCTCCACCCCCCACACCTACAGCACAATTAACCATTTTTATATTTTTAACTGCCGTCCGACTAGCGCTGTACTCCGATGCAGACTGAACGCGAAAGTGACCACTTACGATTTTTGTACGTAAGCGAGGCACGCGAAGTAGTTGCTCTTGCATTATCTAGGTATATCTATATCTGTGGCTTGAACACAGGTATAGGGTAGCCAGCCTTTCGGCATAAAATAGATAAGTACAGAAGTCAATATCATGTACTATGCATTCCAAATAAGAATAGGAAAGCCAATAACCTCGTTCTGTCAATTGTTGAGTGAAAAGTACGGCTTGCAAAAAAACCTTATTTGCGTATCAACAAAGGGTTTTTTTTGCTTTGTATTACGAAGTCTTAGTTAAGTCTGGGTGAAGTAAAAACGTTAATTTTTTATATAAATTAGCTAAATATATTGTTTTAAGTCATAATTACGAAAAAAAAAAAATATTTTCTTTCTTATTTTCATTGTAAGGAACAATTCGCCTTCTTTTTCCATTTGCTACTAATCAGACACACACAGTCCCGCAGAGATGGAACTGGATGATGGAACTGGATTCTGGGAAAACTTTTTTCGTTCACGATTCGTAAATAAAAATTTAAAAAAATATATTTTTTTACTCGCCGTAACTAATTTCTTCAATTTGACAGTTCGACGTGACGCGTGACGTCACAACATAGCAATCGATCCTATTCTCATTTGGACCGCATTGTATGTACTGCACTTTGTATAGCTACGCTCGGAGGTCGCTAGATAAAGTACTCTGTGATCTAGCACTGGTTTAGCACGGTTTAGTCACGTACAAGATATCGTGTCCGTGAGCGCTGTCTATGTGTGCGTAGCTGGAGCGCGAGACCTATGTAGATTAACTTCTGTACTATCTCTCTTCCGTGCTTTACATTTTGGAGAATGTGCGCAAGAATTACATGACTTGATTCTACCATCGGACAACCCGACGAACGGAGAGTATCCCTTACGTTGTTGAAACCTCTACGGTCCGGAGTAAGCGTTTCGCATCGTTGTTTATACCGCGTACATCAAGGGACTGGAACAATTTGCCTGCTGCGGTCTTCCCGTCCGATTATAATTTAGGTGTCTTTGAGGCTAGAGTAAATAGGCTCCTAATAAACTAGTGCGCCTCACCATCAACAATTGCACCATCAGGTGGGATCTCAGTCAAGCACTAGTTTTTTTTCCATTTTATAAAAATAATTCTTTTTTTTTGAGACGGTATTTTATCAAATAACTTCTCCGGCTCTAGGATGGAACAAGAAGACGTGTCAAACTTTTACTGACTAAACACCACCGGTCCTTCACTTGCCCTTTGCGTTCTACGGCGACGGTATACCTTTTTCAAATGACCTGGTTAGAGACCCAGTGGAATTCCCTGCTGGAATCTGTGTTGATTGTGAACTGATAGCTGCCACCTAGAGCTCTTTAAGTCAAGAATTAATAGGTTACTTCTAAGCAAGCGTACTCCACCGTCACCGACCACATCATCGCTTACCATCAGATGAGATGGTGGTCAAGCGCCAGCCTCTGATAATAAAAATATATTTATAAATAAATAAAAAGAGTCCTACCAAAATATTTTTGTGTAGAAAAGAATACGTGCGATTACCAGTTATTTGTATGTGTACCCGGCTGAATTTTGATCGTATAAATTTCGTGGAGGGTCGATCCGGTATATGAAACACTATCGATTGGTAAAGATAAAATTAAAAAATAAAGTACTTTTTTCTTAAACTCCAATTAATACACGCACGTACAAACATCAGCTGAGCAAGTCCAATGACCTGTAGGTAGTTAGTACGCAATGACCGAAAACTACCTACAGGTCATTTGACTGGCTCAGCTCGAGTTTTAGAAAAAAAGTCTTTTATTTTTTAATTTTATCTTTACAAATCGATAGTGTTTCATGTACAGAATCGACAATCCACGGGATTAAAACGATTAATATTTAGCCATGGATTATGTTTATTAGTGGTCTAGTACCGGATACATACATTCTGCTTGGTGGCGCATTCTGGACTAGATGGCGTTGTGTGAAAACTATGCAATAAAAAAGAAGTTTAAAAATAACAAAATGACTACCACCTATTCTACAAGAATTTAAGTTTACCAAGTAATATGCTGATATTAAACTCCATTACTAAACTTCCTCATGCATTTTCCACAATATTGCTAGAACCTTATACCTTTGTAAGACAAGATAATGACTGCAAGGTATATGCCAGGTTGAAGGGCATAATAACATCCTCCATGTTGCTTTTAAAATCACTATGACAACGTAATATGTGGGTTACTGTGTTACTAGTACGGGTAATGTACCCCTACCTATCTATACACATACAGAATGGACTGAGCTTTTCATAATGGGATATTTTCAACTGTGCGGGATGCACAGTATCTTAATTTTCAATAATATTAATAGGACTTTTTACAATGATTAAAGAACTTTTATTTTTGGTGGTGGGTAAAATCATCCAATGACATCTCCCGCGCTTAGGCGGAGCGGGAGATAGTGTCAGACTCTTACTGAATAAAAACCCACCCCGTTCTTTCGTTGCCTTTGATACCAGGGCCGAGCCTTCCTTTCCGAAGCAGACCCTTGGCCCCAGTAGGCTTCGACCCTGCCTGCCTGCAGCTAGCAGGCTGGGCCTCTACGGTTTGCTGACAACCCCTTGAGGCGCGCGGGAATAGTGCGCGCTGTCGACGGTGATGGCACCTGATCCAGTCTAGGGAGTGTTCGAAACGAACAAATCCAGATCTTGCTTCCTCAATATGGTTATTTTTTAAAACTACCCAGAACAGCATATTTCAGGACATAATTAGTAATTTAGTAAAACAAAGGCACATTTTGTCATAAAAATACAAACACAGCTAAAAACTAACCTTTCAAATTATCCTCTCCTTCTTCATCATGGAGCTGAGGGCTCACTTCTGAAGATCGTTACCAGACATTACGCGTTCCCAAATTGTATGGCCTTCTGCTGTGTGAAGCGCTCGGTACATGCAGCCAAGATGATCAGACGTAATAAAGAGTGGTCCTCGAAGCCTATATATTGTGTCTGACCATATTTTCCTTATACTAAAAATAAGTGAATACGCGTAAAAAGTATGTGCGAGATACAGCGATCGTACAGACAGAAGTTGACTTCTAATTGGTCTACCTAAGGGCTTGCATTGTCACTTTCATCACTACTACTTTTTCCTCAGACTTATTTGGGGTGGGGTCCTGATTTAACGGGTTGCGCAGTTTTTCTTCTGATAAGAGTTTCGTTGTATAGCTCCACCACGTTGCCGAAGGTCGTCGCCTACTTTTCTTCCATACAACGTTTTTTTTTTTTTGTCACCTTCGTCTCTGCAACTTACAGAAAAGAGACAAGTATTGGCACAGTCGTTTTGTCTCTTTCTACAGACAAATTTTGTGAAGGTAACTCAATCCATTCTCCATGTTAGCGCCTGTACTACCCTAGTAAACTATCAAAACATTAAATAATAATATAATATAATATAATAATAATATAATATTTCCACAACTATCACACAACACCGTCTAGTCCCAAGCTAAGCAGAGCTTGTGTTATGGGTACCAGACAGCTGATAAACATACTTATATATTTCTAAATACATACATACTCGTATTATAGATAAATAACACCCAGACACAGGACAAATGATCGTGCTCATCACACAACTATTTGTCCTGGGTGGGAATCGAACCCACGACCTCCGGCATAGCAGTCAGGGCCACTAACCACTAGACCAACAGGCCAGTCACAAATACTTCCGTGATCTTTAAAACATGGTTTCTTGTTCGTGTTTGAAACTAAATTAAGTTGAAAACTAGGACAGTAGGATATTATAGTGGGGTAGTAGCAGTACTACGAACAGTTGTACGACTTATGCCTTGATCACACGTACCCAGCAAATAGGTGAGATAGTGCTCTCGACCGATTACGCAGTACGTATAAACATAGCGCCGAGTGCTCGGCCGAGCGCCTATCTCTACAACTCGCTTACATCACTGTCTCGGCCGAGCAACCTTTTACTGTCGCCCTTTTACTCGGTACGTGTGGTCAAGGCGAAGAGAAAAGAATTACGATTTGCAGGTCGTAGTTTCAAACCCAGGCAGGAACTTCCTTAGAATCACTTTCATCAGGTTTAAAAAAAAATCTTGTGAAGAAACCGGCGTTTCCTAGAAATAAAAATTAGAAGACATGTGATATCCACCTAGCCACGCTTTTTTTATGGTAGGTAAAATCATCCAATGACAAATCCCGCCCTTGGGCGGAGCGGGAAGTAGTGTCAGACTCTTACTGACTAAAAAACTACCCCGTTCCTTCGTTGCCTATCGTGCCGGGGCCGGGTATTCCTTTCGGAAGCTGACCCATGACCCAAGCAGGCTTCAACCCTGCCTGCCTACAGCTAGCAGGCTGGGTCTCTACGGTTTGCTGACAGCTCCTTTAGGAGCCGCGCTGGGTTAAGATTTACGGCACATGTCCTCATAGAGAGGAAGCCTGAGTCCCAGCATTCCCACTGCTGGGACTCAAGCTTCTAAGATAAGGCTCTGATTCGGTTTTTCAGGCAGTATAAGGCTGATTTATATTATTTAGTACTTTTTGCTGGAGCTCTTTGTGAAGAAGCTCGTCCGAGGAAGTACCTACAACCACTATACCCGATTCTGTTATTAAAGATCTTGCTATGAGCAAAAGTTAAGGGTATCATGATGATTTTTATGGCGGAATTCCAGACGTGGCGGCCCAAAAACCTATAAACACCAAAAGTCAACTCATTCTGATTCTATTGAACAAACGAAACGAACCGTTTGAAAACGTTCAACTGTCTCTAAATTATGGTCAAAATGCTCGTCCAAAACCTCTTACATAACATTGAACGCTGAATCTACATAAATGTTAACCCTAAACTTCCAGTTGCCACAAGTTTGTGAAGTGCTCAACAAGCAGTCACCTCTAGATAGTTCAGTCATTCTGTAGGTATACCTAGGTTTACACAGAGTTGGTTCGTATTTGAATATAGTTCATTCGCCCGAGCCGCAAGCGAGGGTGTTATGGAGGCAAGTGCTGCATTGACTCAATGTACATCAAACGACGTTTTTCAATACATGTACGAAGAAACAGAGTAAGGATATTAATAATAGTAGGTAAGAGCGGCTTTTACTCATGGTTTTCATTCGCAAATTGATTCGCACTGGATATTGTGCTGTCAAATTATTGGTGTAGTTTTGTATCTCAAGTTTGGACTGTATGTAATATTATTGAAACAAACGTTATCGTATAAGTAATATATCGATAAAATATTGCTAAGAATAGTATTAAGTAGTGACTAGGTACCTCAGCGAAGCTTGACAACCAGGCTAATTCGATACATTTGCTGCCAAAACTGCAATAACACTCGAATGTATTGTAGGCAGTGTCAAGTTAGAAAAACTTGACACTGGTTAAAGGAACCGTGTAAATAGTAAGAAAAGAAGAAAAAAGAGAATAATTAACAAAGAAAATCCAACCCTATCCTACCCCTTACCAGCGGGTAATGGCCATACAACACAATCAATAGCATTGCCCATCATTCTATCAATTCAACAACATTTATTTCATACTGTAAGTGACAAGTGAATGACGAATTTTTTCCTTTTTTCTTTTCTTTCTGTTCTTTCTTTCTTTTATTCGTGCCTCAAATAAACTAAAAATACAAAATAAAAAGAAAATTACAATCCTGTGTGAGGTGAAATTGACGCAGAGCTCAGCTTAAGTGTTGCTGTATGTTTCATACATACATTTATTACTATAACCTAGAAGTTACATACAAATTAGGCTTGTAGAACAAACTGTTACATAAATTAAAATGTGTTAACATATATACCCATGTATTATGTTATGTAGAAATTAATTGCTTACGTGCGTGTTTGTATATGAAGGTAATAAAATATTTAGGTATTACTTGTGTTACACTTCCTGAAAGTCAATAAATGCTTATAGCATTCAAATAATATGATTATTTTGTCAATGCCAGAGTAGTTTCCGTCTGAGAATAGACAAATTTTTGGTAGAAATTATTAGTTTTCAGCAGTTTACTCCGTGTTTAAATCGAAAATCGTCCTACAGAAGCCTAATCAGGATAAAAAAAAACTGGGCAAGAGCGAGTCGCACACTGAGGCTTGATTTTTGAGAATCGAAAAAAGAATTATTTTTTGACGTAAGCACAAATTTACAGTTTTCAGATTTATTCCTATACCTGTACTATAAGACCTTGTTTCATGCCAAATTTCAGGGTTCTAGGTCAACGGGAAGTACCCAATAAATTTTGATTCCTTTTAAAGTGTCGAAATAGACATTTTTGACGACATAAACGACTATATCTTTTTTTTGTTAACTTAGAAATTTAATTTTTCACAGCTTCAAGGGACTGCAGACGTGAATATGTGGTTTTAATTCGCCATATCCTCGTGAACGCTGGTTCTGGCCATGATCTGGATCGAAGTGGAATGGCAGGCGGTCACCTCATTCTGCGAAGTAGTATTACTAGCGAAAGAAATGGCCGCACACCTTTGGAAAAGGATACCTTCACGCTCCAGCCCTCAACGCTGGTAGTTGGCGCTGGTGGTGACCGCAGGCTTGCGGCTGACGATAGGTAGCTCGACGTCCGGCCGTCCGGTAATTTTCCGGACTGAGTCCAAGTCATCGGCAGCCTACATGGGCACTTATAAAACGTCAGAGGCTATTGCACAGTGCAGTGCAGTCTTGACAATATTTGCCATTCCTATTAAGCCTTACGTATAAATAATACATCATCACTTTTTTTCCATTTGGAACGATTTCTTCATGTTCACAATAATAATGGTTAAAGTCTCCACTTAAAAGTACAAGCCTGCACGCGTGCCTGAAAAAGGAACAATATTTTACTGTTTTGTCGGTTTTTCTCGTCCGTTTTACTTGTAAAACTAAACTAAACATTTGTAGCATTTTAAAAAGTTTATTACTACCGTAGTAACAGGATGTCACGAAAACGTGTGGTCACATTTTAAAAACTGTTTTTGTATTTGAATTTCGGCCTAGTGTCTGCAATTTCACAACATTGTCATTCGATCCACCCCAGCTCCTCAAGGAAGGCCAGCAGCGCCTTGGTGTTACTGACCATTTCGCGGAGGTAACCCAGATTTCCGAATTATTTTACCCTGTATCCAGCGACTACTGGCAGCTTAGAAGGCGATGTGCTGCTGTCTCGTCTCCTCCTTCATGCAGGCTCTGCACAGTGTTTAAATACTGTTTCTGCTCTTAAAAATGAAAATCTGTCTTCAAATAAGTCGTGGTTAAACCAAATTAAAAAAAAATTGGACCTCTAATATTAATTTCTTAATAAACTAGTACGCTGAAATAAACCATTGCATCATTGCTTATCATCAGGTGGGATCGCAGTCAAGCACTATTTTGTCATTTAAAAAAAAAGGAAAAAAACTATTTCATATTTGTAAACGTATCCCAAACCGGTATAAATTTTTCCTGATTCAAAATTCCGTATAATATTCCTGAAAATAACTGAATATTTAACCTTATTTGATATGGCAATGACTGAACATACAAAAAATATACAATGTGGGCATAGACATAATTTCATACACCCTTATCATGACAGCCCCCACAATTTAATAAACAGACATTGACACACCCATGGCTATCCTACAATCCAAATATAGAGTGTGAACCGTCCGCCACGCGACGCGGTCGGCGGCGGTCAGTGCGTGCGCCCCAGACTGTGGTATTGATCCCACCACCTGCCTACCGGAGCAGGCCACCACTCCCACCCGCCTCACTCACTAACTTCTTCTAGTCGGCCATCGCCCCGCAACACGATACCACATTCAAATAAAACACAATAAAGAAAACAATTTAAAAAATCAATTTGTCAAAACTGTCAATTTTCGCGCCATTTGGCGCGTTTTAAATTGTGCCGCGAAATCAAGTGTTCGATTCGCCAAATTTTTTGACATTTTATACTTTTTTTTATTTAACCACGTGTTTCGCAAGTGATCAGTGTTTTTAGTGCCGAAAACAGTGTTGCTAGCACTTAGGTTGTAATTGTTCGCGCAATGAAGTGACTCACCTCGTGTCGACCTGAATCTTGGATGTCAGGCATTATCTCAATTTATTGCATTAAATTCCGTAATTGCACGTCTGTTAGCCCATTTGTTAGAGCTTAAATTGTCCTGAATTTTACGCGTTCGTTCTCATTAAAATGTAACAGTTCAGTGTTCGTTCGGTAACAATATTATTGAACATAAACAGAACGTTAAGTCCTAATTTGTGGTAACAATTTAATTGCTTTCACCGCTATGTAGCGTTGCAACAATGGATCGCAAAAAGGAAATTATTATCAGCCGTCTATCAGAGATGCAATTATCATGCCACTTATCTAGCCCCCTCTAGATAGAGCGAGAGGGGTGATATTCCTGTTTCGCGCGGCACACTAACCCGATCGAGCGTAATAACAGATTTTTCTTGCGAGTACCTATCTATCAGCTGTTTGTGTCTGTCCGCGTGAGATTGCGGGTGTTTTTTTTACGCGCAAGGGGGGAAAATGCATGAAAATTTGCATAGTATCACGTCATTGAGGTAGTTAGTGGTAGTTAGCGACCGTGGAGTGAGTCAGCGACGGACGCCGCGGCGTCGGACGCAAACAATTACGCTTTTTGCTTCACCAATTTTCTAAATTCAAAACAGATAAACGCGCTTCTGTCTAGAAAACGAAACGTAACGATTTTTTATCGATATTCTATTTTCGAATTGACTTTTTTTGTATGTTGTGTGCCTTTGGACTAGTGCTGTGCCTTGATTAGACTAGTGTTGTGAAATGTGATTGTTTTTTACACGTTCTGCAATGGAAAGAAGTGTTTTGGCGGAGCCGAGGCACGTTCAGTGGGCTTCTGAAGTGAGTATGCTTAGCTATAGCTAGAGGACATAACGTGCGTCATCCTTGAGACGTTCTATTTACTTCAAACGTCTTTTGCAACTTGCTTTCATGTTTACTTGTAAAAATTGAACACATTTTTTTCTCTTTCCAATAAAGTTTTTGTTTAGCTGTCTTTGTCATTACGTATAAATGTCAATGGATAGAGAGGGCAATAGACTGTAACACCTTCCTAGCAATAAGGTTTCTCTATACGGCATTCGTCAATGAGGGGGTAAGATTGTACCTAGGTATTTCCTATATCTTAGTTTCCTTTTTTAACCAAAAAACTTGCTCGTTACTCTACACTAGAAATTACTGTTGTCTTGTGGTTGCGTATAAAAAAAATCACAAACAAACCAAAACCCGGTTTTGTTTTTTGAGCGTTAAATATTATCACTTTAGTCATCCTAAATATTTGTTCCGTGCTGGAGTCGCACCCACGACATGCACCCATGGGTAATGAGAAAGAGTACCTGAATGGGTTTTTAGTCAGTAAAGCATAGCATAGCATCAGCCTTATAATGTTTCCACTGCTGGGACTCAAGCCTCCTATCTAGGAGAGGAAGTGGGCCACAATCCACCACGCGGGCCCAGTGCGGATTGGTAGATGTCACATTTTTTCGAATTTTTGGTTCTAGGACATGGCGGTTTCCTCACGGTGTTTTTCTTCACCGTTATGAGAACAGTGGTGATAAAATTAATTACACAAAGTAATGCGCCTGGCTGGGTTTGAACCCGTGACCTACAACTCGTAAGTCAGGGCTGTTACCACTCGGCCACCACTGCTCAGTAAAAGTCTGACACTATCTCTTATTGTTTGAAACAGTTACCACAGACCTGGAGTATTAGTCAGTAAAAGTCTGACACACGAGGAAATCATTGATGATTTCCAAACCAAGAAAAAAAAGGGCGACATTATGTTTTTCTGCCAAGGTCTTTTTTTACCCAGCACGGTAAAATGACAGCAAGATGGAGAAAAGAATAGATAGCTACACTGTATGAATCTGACAGCTGTCACCCGCACCATCCTACAGCAATAATTGTTGTGTAGTTAGGGTAGGTTAGGTTAGACTTAAAAAAAAGACATTATTGTAGAATGTTTTATACTAGTTTAAACGACCTCATCTAGTTTAAACAGACGAAGAAAAGATTGACGTGTAAAAGTGTTTTTCAAACCTATTTGCTAAATAAATATCATTTATCATTTAGTTTGTTTTATACTAATGTTTTATACTAGTTTGTATGAAGGTGACTCAAAAGACCGTGCCTCATAGTTTATGATTCGTTAACTTTTCAGTAATAATAATATTTTTTTTTTTTTTTTTTTATGGTAGTTAAAATCATCCAATGACAAATCCCGCCCTTGGGCGGAGCGGGAAGTAGTGTCAGACTCTTACTGACTAAAAACCTACCCTGTTCCTTCGTTGCCTATAGTGCCGGGGCTGAGCCTTCCTCTCAGAAAACGGCCCTTGACCCCAGCAGGCTTCGACCCTGCCTGCCTGCAGCTAGCAATAATAATGACAAGTCATAATAATGACTTGTCAAATAAACTGCTATTTTTACTGGAATCATTAGAACCTGTATCAAATTATACTGTGCTGTAATAATTAGACGCACGAATTATATTTAAAAAAAAAAACACGTAATAATGCATAGAGTCTGTCTAACGAAAGCGCGACCTGGAGTTTTTTTTTTAAATTAAATTGGCAACATAATGTTGCCGTCAAAAGCACGTCAAAGTCAATTGTCAGTATTTTGTAACAGATTGATTTTAAAAATATAATTGCTTATCATGGGTAAAACAATAAAAAATTATGTAGGAAAGCTGTGAAATATTATGATCAGTAAGTTAAAAGAAAAACAAGAAGAGAAAGTAGTTGTTTTTGATCTCGGGTTTTTAAGTTAGTATGACATTATAATCTTGATCATTGCTGACTGACTATTTAATATATTTTACGATACAATAATAATTTATCTTATGTTTATAGATAATCTTGAAGATATTCAAGGACTGCGCGAAATAAATAAAAAAACATTGAAGCGTTAAGGAATTTGGAGAAAAAACCTTTACACTTAAAACTAAGCTTTAAGAAGAAATATCTTCACTACCGCACTTTATACGTTCAAAAGCGGTCGAATTGATGTGATGAAATAGCATACTTTGAGGATGATAAAATTCAACATTTTGTGTTATTCACCTTTTCCAGTGACTTTCTTGATAGAATAGTAATTATACCCATAAATAAATCTTTACTCGTTTTTGTATTGTATTGGTTATTCCATTTCTTAAGAAAGACATCCAGGTCGGTTGGCAAACCTTGAGTTTAGACTTTTAGATGTTAGTCAAACACCATGTCTGTATACAGCATAGGTCAAATGAGGAGATTACACATGTCCATAAGCTTACGCTTTAGTGATATGGGCAAAGTGCCCTTACATAGTTCCTTGATGGACCAGTAACTTTTTCAGGTATTTTCTGTTCGACACGTTATTTCTTTTTCTTACCTGGACCAGAAAGAGACTACTTGGCCCAAGTACACAATAATATATTTTAAGACGTATTGTATATTCTGTCCGCCTACGTGTCCGTTCCTTTTGGAGCTGCTGGTTATGATTTTGGTCTTCAACATTTTTATAGGTAGACCAACCAGCATTTGCTCTAGTCCTGTGGCTGTAGGAGAGAACAGGACAATATTATCAGAGAAACGCAAATTACTTAACTTAGCTTCGCTGATGACAATGCCCTTCTCTTCCCATTCGACTGCTAATGTCTGAAAGAAGTGGTGAATAACTTTGGGGACAACGGGACGCCCTGTTTGACTTATTTCTGTTTGAAACATAGGATCTAATCTCTCTAACTTGCTATTAGGAATCTAGTTCGTCAAAAAGAATTATACGATTGTCGCAAATACAAAAAAATACTCAAGTATCAAAAATTTTTCCTCCTAGTATGACAGTAATACCATATTCAATATTTTTTGATTTGACCTCATTTTCTCAGGTCGCGCTTTCGTTAGACAGACTCTAACAAAATTACAATAATTTATTCTAATAAAATTCTCTCTGAACTGAAATAAAAATAATTACACATACTGTATCTCATACATCTTATTTTAATTTCATTATTCATAAATATTTCGTTACGTCAAAAAAGGCGCGCACCGCCATTTTCATAATTCCATTTTTTTTTTATTAGGCTATGAACAGACAACCTTTGCCCTCCTTGCGTGTAAAGCTGCGGCTTCACCGTGTGAATTATAAATGTGAATGGGATTCTTTATTACACCAACACACACATACGTTTTTATTATTATGTTCTGTCTCGACCATTGTTTTTATAATCTGTAATACAATGGTGTTCGGATCTTACTTTTTTTTTTTATTTCACCGTTAATTGTTGATTCGGTTTTTATTCAAGTTTGTAACGAGTATCTTATGTCTTTTGACTATAATCTTTTGTGGACTATTTATTTTTACCAGGTCCTAAGTTGCGCTTCTCTTTTCATGAAATGATTCCTTTATAAATTCCTCGTCTAACATCTGTCAAACTTCTTTCAAATTCATAAGAAAATCAAGTTAAATCAATAATCGGTCTCTCTCGCCAATATACCGTTATCTATGGCGCGTAATGAAATGTGACGTCAAAGACCATATTTGATGTGGACTTCTATATTCTTTTTAAGAGCTTTAAAACTTTATAATAATAATAACAATCTTTGTTTAATCTCTATACACAATATTTTTACATGTAGGTACTACTAAATCTATGTGTATAACTCAATTAAAATTATTTTTAAAACCTAGAATCAATAGTGATTGGCCCGTGCTAGGTTTTAAAACGTTTATGAAATTTCATAACTTCGTAGTTGATATTCTTAATTTTTTTTCATTTTTGCATATTTGTTTAAAGAGCCAAAGATTATTTAATTCAGCATATAAAAAAAATGCATGCATATTCTTGCATACGGATGCAAATTTAATACTTTATGTCAATAATTTTTTTTTCTGTTACTATAATCTGGAACAATGTTTATGAATGTATATATGATTTGAATTGGGCGTTGATAGCTGCGCTGCAGTATTTTACTTTTGTCGTTATCTTCGTTTTCACTATGTACCTAAACTGTAAACTATTTTTATTAATTATTTTATTATTATTTATAGAGGTTTTTTTTTATGGTAGGTAAAATCATCCAATGACAAATCCCGCCCTTGGGCGGACCGGAAAGTAATGTCAGACTCTTACTAACTAAAAACCTACCCCGTTCCTTCGTTGCCTATACTGCCGGGGCTGAGCCTTCCTCTCAGAAAACGGCCCTTGACCCCAGCAGGCTTCGATCCTGCCTGTCTGCAGTTAGCAGGCTGGGCCTCTACGGTTTGCTGACAGCTCCTTGAGGCGCGCGGGAACAGAACGCGCCATCAACGACTTGGGCTCGGTCCGGTCGGTTACCGGACGATCGGACAGCGTGCTACCCATTGCACGCCGTCCGCAAGCCCGCGCCTACGGTGGCCGGAAATCGGGATCGGAATCCCGGCGGCGGCTGGGGCGAGCGCGCCGTTGCCTCTGCCTGATGCGGTCGGCCTCCTCCTTTGCTAGCATTACTGCTTCGCAGAAGGGGGCGACCACCTGCCATCCCTCCTCACTCCGGACCATGGCCTGAACCAAGGCCCGGCGAGAGAGATAGCTGCCGCCGATCATTATTTATAGAGGTAGGTATTTCGGCTCTAAAACACTCATCTCTAATATATGTATTTAATTTCTCACAAAGTTCTATGACTCATCATCAAATTTTATGCTTTCTTCTGTTTAAGTGTGTTTTAATAACAATAAGCATATTAGTAACTTATCCAAAATTAAGACGTGCGTGCTTTGCTGTTATTAGGAAGGTTTTTCTTTTTTTAATTTCATTTTTACACGTCATTTTGTAAACGAAAAAAAATTGTGTGTTTAAGTTTAGATGTTTGTGAACGCACCCACGATACAAGAATAATTTCTAGTGTGAGACTAACGTTTATTTAAAAAAGGCAAAAAAAAAAAAACAAGGTAGACCAATGATCTGGTGTTGGTCACAGATATAGATAGACATAGATAACGCAAGCATCACGATCTGTATGAACACCAAGCGTGCCATTTTTTGACTACCTATTATGACGTCACAAGCACTATTTAGTGAAGACGCCGCCGCGTACGGCGTCCCCCTCGCTCCACCACCACACCAACAGCACAATTAACCATTTTTTATATTTTTAACTGCACCCGACTAGCGCTGTACTCCGATGCAGACTGAGCGCGAAAGTGACCACTTACGATTTTTGTACGTAAGCTAGGCACGCGAAGTAGTTGCTCTTGCGTTATCTAGGTATATCTATATCTGTGATGTTGGTCGCGGGAATCGATGGATGCGAGACGTACAGAAAACGCAGCGCTGCCGAAACGACGAACATCCAAATAGATTACATTGAACTAACAATCCAATGTATGGGTATATTAGGTTGACAATCCAATGTGTCCTATTTGAGTGTTGAGGCAGCGCTGTGTTTTCTTAGAGAATAGCACCACAGGACCAGTCGCTGTCGCGATATTTGGGGGAAGCCTGAAATAAAAATGAATATGAAAATAAAAAATTAAAAAGTACTTCAGATAAGGTAATAATTTAAACTATGTAAAAAAACATCCCTGCAGAAGGGTCGAAGCCTACTGGGGCCAAGGGTCGTTTTCTGAAAAGAAGGCTCGGATGGTATGAAATACCGGGGGGTATGAAAGGCAACGAAGGTACGGGGTGGGTTTTTTAGTAAGACTCTGACACTATCTCCCGCTCCGCTCAAGGGCGGGGGATGTCATTGGATGATTTTCACCTACCATAAAAAAACACAGACACTAACTATACCAACAAACATAACACAGAGACATGCGCGTTAAAAGCTTCAAAAAATTGGTTCTTCTATTGAATCAGAATTTAAAAATAGCCAACACATTTCACAGACGGATGCACTTACTTTAACAACCAACGTAGATGAAAGAAATGCTGCCATGCAGGCACTTAAAATAGAGTGAAACAATATTCAGATCTACCGCATCTAAGAATAAAACTCGAAATAGATATTCGTATTTCACTTTTCTTTTTTTTTATTTCTTAATGCTCCAATCTTTTTTTTATTTGATATAAACTAGTGCTTGACTGCAACACCACCTGGTGGTAAGCAGTGATGCAAGCGTTGGTGGTGAGGCGCACTAGTTTATTAAGAGCTTATTCACTCTAGCCTTGAAGACACCCAAATTATAATCGGATGGGAAGACCCAAAACCAAATCCAAAAACAATCCAAATCTGGGTCACCAACTAGCTTCTTCGCACGCCTTTCCACCGAATCCAAAGCTAATCTAATTTAATTTATAATGCCTTATGACTTCCCCATTCGCTTATCGTCAAGAATTTTAAAAGCTTGTTGCTTCGTCTAACGTAATCCAACGCGATATTTCATGAAGAGGCAACGCGAAAAAAGAGAGATAATGCTTGAAAATTCAGTTGGCATTCGGTAATTCCGTGATTTACTCGAATATTTCACAAAACTCGGCTTCTATAGACGTACTTTTTATATTTTTAATATATGAGTACATTATGGAAGACCAAAGTCCACGTAAAATAGCAGATTTTCATAGGCCCTTCCTGGATTAGTTTTACACAAAATTCTTTGATTTCTATAGAAGCCTAGATAATGGCCACAAGATATACGTGTATCTAAAACATCTGGAAAAAGATGTGCTATAACAGCATATCAAGTAAGAGCGTTTGTATGAAAATGTACATCGGGTTGGTCGGCCTTAAGGCATTAAGTCCGCCTCTGTACTAAAGTGTGCAAGAATTAAAGAAATAAATAACTTAATTTCTTACTGTAATGTAACATCATCATCTTCCTGCCTTCGTCTCGTGTTAAAAACATGTTGGACGGACCTTTTTCTTCCATTCTGTCCTGTCACCTGTCATGCCACTATTATCTCTCTTTCCTGCCTTTCCTTCCTGGATAAGGCATTCACTGTCCAGGACGCTCGTCTTTGGAATGCATTGCCTGTGTCAATAAAACGTGCGGAAACACTACCTGTGTTCAAAAGGCTTGTGAAGGAGCATTACTTGACACTGTGACCTTGCTTTCGACGTATCAATTATTCTCTTGCCTGTATATTTTTGTATGTATGTATATATGTATCCATTTTAGTATTAAGTACCTATATAGGTTTGTTTGCTTTTATATTTGCACCGAGTGCAACCCCATTTTGTGTCCTGGCAATTTCTATCCATACTAGGTTGCCTGGAAGAAATCGCCGAGTGCGATAAGGCCGCTGATTGTATGTTTTCTTTTTTTATAAGGTTTCCTTTTTATAACATATATTGTAATCTTGGTGTACAATAAAGTATAAATAAATATATTCATCCATCTTTTCTTTGGGTTCCCTCTACCTCTCTACCCATTCATTTGTATATTTAAGTGCAATCTGAAAAAGGTCTTTAATAATTTTATGTTTTTTTTATTTGAAACCAATTAATATTTATGATTCTCTTTATTATTCCAATTACAAACAACTTATCAATTACATTTTTAAATAGTTCTTAAAAAAAGAACAATAAAAAAAAAACATTTAAAATATAAAAGGTAGCCCACCGGTATCGGGAACTGGGTCCAAGCTACCGGCGGTCAGGGCTCCAGAGAAAGGAACCTCCTGACTATACGAGCCGTGTCCAGAAGTACCGTTCTCTGAATCAAGCCCTTGATCCAGCCGTCTAACGAGAGCCTCCTAAGTTGTTGGTTGAGGCTCTTGGCTATTAAGCCATTGGCTGAAACGACTATCGATACAATGATCGCCGAATCCACTAATTATCATTATTATTAAAATATTTGCTCTACTAATAAAACTCTAAAAACATCGGGTTGGAGTGCAGTCAAGTATTAGTTTATAAAAATAAAATAAAAAAGGATTTTAATTGATTACCATGTTCTATAATTTTCGAAATAAAAGAACTAAAAAGAAAAACGTTTAATCGTACCTCACACTTAAAGTAAAATAAAAAATAGAGAAAAATAACAACAATAAACATAAACAACACACAACAACAAACAAACACAAACAGCACACAACAACAAACAACAATTAACTAATTATAAATTCCAATAACGCTTTGCCTGATCAACCGCCCCGCGCTCAGCGACCACAGGACCACAGAAAATCAATCATTTGAAGTGATAATGCATACCCGACTGCGCCAGAGGGAGGGTTATGTTTTTTTTCCTCTTGCATCTATTGTCTCGTATCTACACTTATCTTTTTTTTAAAGTAATATAAATTGCTTTAAATAAATTTCATATTTGTCATATCGACCGTGATTTTAGCATAAAGGGAAAACGCCAGGTTAGTCCACGATGTTGAAATTTTGATCAAAGTATTTTTCATGATATAGTCATTTGATAAGGCCAGATGAACTGAGAGGATTATACCTATTGTTAGTTTTAATGTATATTTTTTTTTTTGTGGTACGGTCGTAAATCATGCTTTGCATACAACCTGCAAAACGACAACTTGATACTATCCTGCAAAACGCAAAAAACTTAAGAAATTAATAATTTCGCAGGTTACCTTGGCCCTGGCCCCTGGTGCTTTTATCTTACATGAAACTGAAAGTCTTTGACAACTTTGACCTATTGAATAATTAAGAACAGTTATAAGTAGGTATATACAAATAGCTCATTTTCGTGGCCTTTGTTTTTCGCAATTAGTCATATAGAATTGATCATTTCATGATACCGATTGTCTGTTATTTTGGTCATCTCAAAACTAACCTAGCCTAACCTTGTCCATATCATGAAATTGCCAATTTTACGATATGGCTACGGTGAATATATGGTCTGTGTTTTCCATAAAACGAGATGGTATTTTTTCTATCTCGTGGATTGAACTACAATTCTAAGCTAAAAGAATGGTAATATATGTCGCAACCAGGCCAGCCAGCAAAACCAAAACAACCCCAGCGGGGCCGAAACCCACTGGGGCCATGGGTTGACTACTGAAAAAATAATAATTTTACGAGCCATCGCCTGTCTTAAATGTCTGGGATACGTAAGTAATTAAATATTATCGATCTATGTCTTTTTTGACTAGCTGTTTGAGTATAAAGCTTTTTTGTAAGGTGGAAAACTACCTAATGACTTTGCCTGCTCTAGGACGGAGTGGAAGGGCCTGTGAGACTTACACTGACTAAACCATACCGTCCTCAGTTGTTTCTTCAATTATCTTTTGCGTTCAGAGGTGGTATTCTCTAAGAAAACGCAGCGCTGCCTCAACGACGAACACCCAAATAGGATACATTGGATTGTCAACCTAATTTACCTATATATTGGATTGTTAATTCAATGTATCCTATTTGGATGTTCGTCGTTGCGGCAAATAGGATACATTGGATTGTCAACCTAATGTACCTATACATTGGATTGTTAATTCAATGTATCCTATTTGGATGTTCGTCGTTGCGGCAGCGCTGCGTTTTCTTAGAGAATAGCACCACTGAACGCAAAATATAATTAAAGAAACAACTGAGGACGGTATGGTTTAGTCAGTGTAAGTCTTACAGGCCCTTCCACTCCGTTCTAGAGCAGGCAAAGTCATTAGGTGTCCTTAAAAAAAACTTTATACTCAAAAAGCCAGGCAAAAGACATAGATTGATAATATTTAATTACTTACGTATCCCAGACATTTAAGACAGGCGATGGCTCGTAAAATTAATTTCGATTTGCGTTCAGCCGGCAATGTGCTGACGACGGTCGTAAGATAAGCCGAGGGGGCTCCTATTTCTGTCTGCTGGGCAAGGGTAGGCTATTAACTAGGGCTTTACCATGAGGTGCGTGTGTGTGAGAAAAAAGGATGGAGCGATACTTCTCTTTAACAGTCCAGTTTAAGTCGTGGATTGAGAGTGGAATAGTTATCTAGAAAAAAAAACGATCAAGTGCGAGTCAAACTCGTGCACTGAGAGTTCTGCACAAAGTTTACTATGTACCTAAACAGTATTAACGTTCATATATTTTTTTAAGTAAACTTAGAAGTTTGAATTTTTAGAATTTTTTCACAGCTTCAAGGGGCCGTTGTCCTGAGTATCTAGTTTTAAGTTCAACTTGACACATCTACGCGTTCTCGAGATAAAGGGTCTTGACAGACAGACGGCAAGACAGCAACACAGTTATCCTTTAAAGTCTCAGGGCTTGTTTACGGAGACGCGGCGCGTTGGACGTTCGTCAAACATTAGAGCAGCGGGGCCCTTCATCCCTCGCGCAATCACAAACATATGGCAATGTACGACGGACTGTCTAACGCGCCACGCAACGCGCCGCGCAACGCGCCGCGTCTCCGTAATCGAGCACTAAGGCCGTGTTTACGGAGACGCGGCGCGTTGGGCATTTCGTCGTACATTGCAGCAGTGGGCCGCGTCATCAAAAGGGTTTTGTTCTTTTTTTCTTTTGAGGTACGGAACCCTAAAAAGATTAAAACACCATTTAAAAAGTAACCACGTAATCTTTCTCAAAACTCGATGAAACGGCCATTTCGCAAGTTGACTCATGTTGGTATACTGTTTAATCTGGCGTTTCATTGCTCGTTAATTAATCTTTCCGTGTTAGGTAATTGTAATTAGTAGAATCGTGTTGCGTAATATATGCTATGACTGTATGAGAATGTAATCTTTAATAAAGAAGTTATTTAGAAGTTGGTTTATTGGATCACCTTTTCAATTGTTCTGATTTTCTTTTATGCACATAGTTGACCTTTCATAGTCTTATATAGTCCTTTTTTTGAGGCGGGAATTCATCAAGAAACTTCTCCTGCCCTTGGTGGAGCAAGAAGGCATGTCAGACTTGAATCAAATGCCATGATTTTCTACATGTACCTACAGTACGGCCGACGGATCTTGGCGCGTCTGAAGTTAGGCTCTGCGAACTTTAGCGCTTGTGTACTCGTAAAAAAATAAATGGTTAAAAAAAATAAATGTCAATAGCAGTTGTTATTGCTGTTAAAAACAGTTATTGGCATTTATTTTTGTAATTAATTTATTTAGCGCGCTTATTTTAGGCGCTTAAGTTCGCAAAGCCTTTTTTGCGGTGTAATCATCAAATCTTCAATCGAAATAAAAAAATCTGCGGCGGGTAATTATCAAAAAAATCCTCTGAGACTCAATTTGGGAACTCAACTATTTAAGTACATATACATATTTGTTTCAGTGTGCGAGTCGTACCTACTCGTTCTTGCTCAGTTTTTGTTATTTTTTTGCACCCAAAATTGCGTTCAAATTATCAAGAAAAACTTGAAGAGAAACTTTGCTGGCTCATAACGTTTTAATGAAATTTTTTAGTTGTACATTTGTAATACCTTCACGCTCATACGGGCTAACCAGTTTTGAATGAAATTTTGCACACAAATATACTATGCCTATTGTACATACAAACTTTACCTTTTATAAGTAACTCACTTACGGTACTTACCAACTTTCAAACTCTAGTAATAACTAAAAATACTTTTCCCGTAACACAAAATGGCCGCCATCAACCCCGCTTGATGACAACATCAACGATTTTCTTCATTTAATTAATAAATGGTGACATTCACATTGTTTCGTCAAAATGATTGATGTTTCGGATTAATGGAAACTCAGTAGACAGTCTTTCTGTATTTAATGTTGCTTTATATTCGCATTTAGGTACCTTGTGTAGGCTTTGTGAAAGTCTAGAAAGGGGTAGGTAAATAACAACGTAGGTCATTATGCGGTGACCTTTAGGACTAGGTTCATAAACTCTAACCTTTTCGTGAGACCCAATTGTGATTCTAAGACCTAATTAATTATAAGTTTTAATTTCATAAACAATTTTCGAGACAGATCACTAGTGAAAGCGCAATAATAGTCAGCGAAAATTCTAATTTTGAAAATTAGCCATTTCATGATATGACCGAGGTTATGCTAGGTTAGTTCTGAAGTGGTCATTTCATGAAGGGGCCAACAATTGTGTGAAATAACCGACTACATCATGAAAGGGCTAGTTCTATGAATGGCCACGACATACAGGATCTATTATATGTGTATATAGGGTGACTGGTAATTAGTGACCGATACTTAAACACGTAATTATAGTCATGATAACAAACAACTTTTACTATGGGACCAAACCTAAAATCGCGAAAAAAATCAGCAAGTTCAGTACATTTTGACCAGTTAGGCGAACATAAATGTACTGACGAGCAGATTTTTGCGACTTCAGGTTTGGTCCCATAGTAAAAGTTGTTTGTTATCATGACTCTCTCTCACGATCACTAATTACAAGTCACCCTATATACCTATATAATTTTTTGGCATAATTTTCTAAATTAGGTGACATAGCTTGTGGTTTCATATTTAATTTTATCTTTACAAATCGATAGTGTTTCATGTACCGAATCAACCCTCCGCGGGATTAAAACGACTAAAATTTAACGGTGTATAATCAATTTTATTAAAATAAATTTTTCATCGTGTTTTTCTTTTATATTTGTGGATTTCCAGAGATTTAAAAAAGTTCAAAATGAGTAGAACCTGGCCTCCACAGAATGTTATAAACGCGAACGAAATTATTAGAAAACAAGTTTACAAGGCAATTAAAACTCATTAATAACTAACAATGGCTGGTATTCAGCCGTGAGCGCGATCAATAACTTAGTACAATGGCGACGAAAGTTATGGGAACATAATTCTACAAACAATGAGTTCTCATGAAGAGAACACTTCAGTTTTATTTGGTATAATGGTTAAGGAGAAAAATTAAAAAAAAAAAACATCTTACTGACTATAAATTAAAGTCTGAGGGGCCGTTCAAGTAATACTTAAGCAGATTTTTTGCAAATATATCACACCACCCCCACACCCCCTCGTCAGCAAAAGTAAACAAAGATTTCACCCTTTGCCCCCCCTGTTTACGTAAACATTGCTAAGTGGTGTGTATCAACCAACTCACTTTCATGTGATTTTAAAATATCGACATTGCTGTTTCAAAAAAAAAAACTGTTGATCATCCATCCAGACTCCCCCATCCCCCATGTCAACATAAATGAGCAAAGCAAAGACCCGCCCACGCTCCTATAGTGCTTACGTAATACTTGAATGACCCCTGGGCTAAGAGAGTGTTTTTTAACGAGCTGTCAGCAAATCGTAGAGGCCCAGCCTGCTAGCTGCAGGCAGGCAGGGTCGAAGCCTCCTGGGGTCATGGGTCAGCTTCCGAAAGGAATACCCGGCCCCGGCACGATAAGCAACGAAGGAACGGTATAGGTTTTTAGTCAGTAAGAGTCTGACACTATTTCCGGCTCCGCCCAAGGGCGGGATTTGTCATTGGATGATTTTACCTACCATAAAAAAACCCCCACTCCCCCTCGTCAGCAAAAGTAAGCAAAGATCTCATTCCCGCCCCCCATGCTTACGTTTTTTTTTTTTTTTTTTTTAACGTAGGTAAAATCATCCAATGACGAATCCCGCCCTTGGGTGGGGCGGGAAACAGTGTCAGACTTTTACTGACTAAAAACCTACCTTTCCATTCCTTGCCTTTATCCTGGGGCCTTTGGTGACAGTCTCACATAACCTTTGGCCCCAGTAGGCTTCGGCCCTGCTGGACCCCTACAGTTTGCTGACAACTCCTTGAGGCGCGCGGGAACGGTGCGCGCTGTAGACGACCTGAGCTCGGACCGGTCTGTTACCGGACGGACGGACAGCGAGCTACCCATTGCCCACCGTCCGCGAGCCCGCGCCTACGGTGGCCGGAAATTGGGATCGGAAACCCGGCGGCGGCGGCGGCGTGTCCGCCTTTGCCTAAGGCGGTCGGCCTCCTCCTTTACTAGCATTACTGCTTCGCAGAAGGAGGCGACCGCCTGCCACTCCTCCTCGCTCCGGAGCATGGCTTGAACCAAGCCCCGGCGCGAGAGATCGCCGCCGATCGCCCCCACGAGGACACGGCGCTGCTCTTCCCAAGCGGGGCACACCTCGACTGTGTGCTCCACCGTGTCCACCGGGCGGTCCGCACAGTGGCGACACCAGGGCGTCGTCTCCGCACGAATCTTGTACAGGTACGGACCGAACTTGCCGTGTTCGGTCAGCACCTGCGCCAAACGGAAGGTGACGACGCCGTGGGGCCTTTCCAGCCACGCCTCAAACCCCATGCTTACGTAAACATTGCTCAGTGGTGTGTATCAACTCACTTTCATGTGATTTTGGAATTTTTTTGTTTAAATAAACAAAAATCTGTGGACGTTATCACCATCCAGACTCCCCCATCCCCCATGTCATCATAAATAAGCAAAGCAAATATCCACCCACGCTCCTGTAAAACTTACGTAATACTTGAATGGCCCCTAGGCGAAGACAGTGTTTTTTAGGGATCTGCACATCAATCGGCAATAACAGAACTCTTATAGGATTACTTTGGTGTCCGTCTGTCAAGATCCTTTTCCTCAAGAACACCTGAAGGTATTAGGCTGAAATTAATATACCTACGTGTGAGAAAGTAGCCGGAAGCAGTATCCCAATTTTCAGCAATCGTAGGCGTAGGCTTGTGGATGGCAAATAATGGGTAGCTCACCGTCCGGTTATCCGGCAACCGTCCGTATTGAGCT
Organism: Leucania comma; assembly: GCA_958295575.1. Lineage (NCBI taxonomy): Eukaryota > Metazoa > Arthropoda > Insecta > Lepidoptera > Noctuidae > Leucania > Leucania comma. The sequence goes on from OY282488.1 coordinate 2,648,386, forward strand.
CGAGGCGTCGACGGCGCGTAATGTCCCACGCGCGCCTCAAAGAGATGTCAACAAAACGTAGGGGCCCAGCAGGGTCGAACCCTACTGGGACACAAAGCACTTGGTTGATTATACACCGTTAAATTTTGGTCGTTTTAATCCTGTGGAGAGTCGATTCGGTACATGAAACCCTATCGATTTATAAAGATAAAAATGAAAAATAAAGTATTTTTTTTTACAACTCGAATTTACGCATATACGACATTAATTTCTTTAAGTAAACGTCAGCTGATCGAGGTCAATGAACTGTAGGTAGTTAGTACACAACGACCGACAACAACCCTACAAGGTCATTGACTCGTTTACTTTAAGGAATTAATTTCGTACATGCGTATAATAATTCGGGTAAAAAAGTACTTTATTTTTTAATTTTATCTTTATAAATCGATAGTGTTTCATGTACCGAATCGAACCTCCACGGGATTAAAACGACTACAATTTAATGGTGTATTTCAATCAAAATAGATAAGATATAAAGACACTCGAAAATTAATCTTTGATGACACTCAGAGCTACAGTTTCATACATACTAATTAACATTCCAGTCTGTCACCGTCCACTTCAAATTATTTCAAAACTATGAGATCATTTATTGACGAGGTCGCTTCCTCCACTAAATGAGTACCATAAACATAATTAACAAGATCGCATAATAATGCTATTATAATTTTTTTCTATCTTTCTTTCTTTACAAGAAATGTGTGCTATTCCAGGAAATGATCTACCCATGTACCAAGTTTCATCGAAATCCGTTCAGCCATTCGAGCATGAGGAAATAACAAACATACATATTTTCGTTTTTACAACATTAATTTATAGTACGAGGCAAATAAATTTAACCAAAATGGCCGTCGTTGCTATGCGTACGCACAGTCCCCTACTTTGATTGAGACCCGAAAATCTGTTACTGCGCATTCAAAGTCGACCGCCATTTTATTTCGACTTATATGCCGTGTATTGCAATTTGTTTTCAGAAAACAATCTGAGATAATTTACTTAGGCACTGCATCTAATTTTAGGAAATGGAAAATAATATACACCGTTAAATTTTGGTCGTTTTAATCCCGTGGAGGATCGATTCGGTAGGTACATGAAACCCTATCGATTTGTAAAGATAAAAACAGAAAATAAAGTACTTTTTTTTAACTCGAATTAATTAATGTAAACCAACACCTAATGCGACAACCTTAACAAAATAAAGCTCTATTCTAATAGCCCCCTTATATTAGGGGTGGCAACTTTAAAAAAAAAAAGAGTGCCTCTTAATTATTTTACGTGTTTTTTTTTTATGGTAGGTAAAATCATCCAATGACAAGTCCCGCCCTTGGGTGGAGCGGGAAGTAGTGTCAGACTCTTACTGAATAAAAACCTACCCCGTTCCATCGTTGCCTATCATGCCGGGGCTGATTATTTTACGTGTTGGCAAACAAACATGTCTTTATTTTAAAACTTACTTTACTTTTTAGGGTTTCGTATCTCAAAAGGAAAAATGGAACTCTTGTTGGATCACTTCGTTGTCCGTCTGTCTGTCTGTCTGTCAAAACCCTTTATCTCGAGAACGCGTGGAGGTATCAAAAACAGAAGATTGAGAAGAAAAATGTTTCCTTGAGACAATTTACTGCCTGCATGCGGGTGAAACAGTTGCATAGTAATTTATTCATAAAGAATACCTTTTATCTGAAATTACAAAAACGTTAAAATATTACTACAATGCATAAAATAGAATTTCCATATAGATTTTTTTTTATTTGATATAAACTAGTGCTTGACTGCGATCCCACCTGATGGTAAGCAGTGATGCAATCGTTGATGATTAAGCGCACTAGTTTATTAGGAACCCATTCGCTCTAGCCTTGAAAAAATCGGAGGGGAAGACCGCAGCAGGCAAATTTTTCCAGTCCTTCGATGTACGCGGTATATAAATCTCTAAGGAAACTCATCGCTCCCTATTGAAAAGTGTATATACACTTATACTAGAGTAAATTGCACTTTTTAAATCTAAAATTTATTAAATAGGTGATATCTGTTACAGTACTTCACAATATTTAAGTAAGGCTGTATTTTATAATGTTTCATATTTTTTCTACTTAGCAGTAACTAGTACTTTATACGAGAGTACAGTTGACAACCCTACTTGTATCCCAAAGATAATGGCGTAATCACAAAGCTTAACATTTAAAATGGCGACCGCACAAAATGGCCGGCGGACGCAGGTGTTACAACCCTTACCTGAGTAATGGTTTTGGCACCCTCAATAATACCCAGGAGATGAGCCCATAAGCCTTTACCACATACCACTTGACAATATAGGTCAGGGATGGCAAACCTTTATTGGAGGATGTGCCACTAAACACAAGAAAATAAATAATGTGGTCATGAGTTCATGACGCACCGCCAAAGAATTTTGACTCTGGTACTAAATCTTAATTTGCAACCCAAAAATCGTACATATCATAATTTTCACAGTTTTTTTTATACCGAATTTTTCTATACGCAAAAAATACAAATCAATTAATTCAATAAAATTAATGAATGGTTTGAGCTTGAGTTTAATAAAAAAGCTACTCTTAAAAAAAATAATTCAATAAAAATAATTAGTGGTTTGAGCTTGATTTTATTAAAAAACACCTCTTAAAAAAAAATCAATACTTAACATTAATTAATGGTTTGATCTTGAATTTAATAAAAAAAACAACTCTTAAAAAATCCAAGTACAAAATCATAATACCGTTGAAGCGACCTCCATTTTGTATGCACTAAGCCAAAGCTGACCGATTTCTACAAGACTTTGATTCGACGCAGTCACGCAAAGTAATATAAAAGAAAGTTTGCACGTATTTAGCATTAACCACGGTAGTCTACCGTTAGTTATGGGATTAACTGATTATTATAGTGCAATTGAAGCCTGTCAAAGTCTTGGGTAATAGATTCATCAATCCAATGTTTCTTACTAGTTGTAGGTCGAGCGATCAAACCCAGCCAGACAATTATCGTTTTCTAAAATCGCTTACGCGCCGAGGCGTTACCGATTGTAGAAAGAGATTCGACTCGAAACGGTTACAGCTACCACCCCAGTGTAGAGTAGTCATACATACAAACACAACTCACACGCATAGAACTACTTTTCGTCTTTTTTTTTTGTTCTTTCTCCATGTGTTTAAATTGTGTACTAAATTCATATGTTTCCCATCGACCTGTAGGTATATTCTTGTATTCTTTAGGGTGAGGGCCTGGAGATCCGTAACACAGGGTCCGGACTCCAGTCTCTCACAAAAGAGCTTCTTACTCATTTATAATAGACTACTTAGTTAAGGAATCCTTTGTGAAGAGAGAACAATAAATTTTATTATTATTATTATTTTCTTTATTCATAGTATAAACATATAATTTACATTTTAAAATATTTGTTTTTTTAAATAAAAAAAAAAAACATTTTAAAATATAAAAAATAGTGTCCAACCGGTATCGGGAACAGGGTCCAAGCTACCGGCGGTCAGGGCTCCAGAGAAAGGAACCTCCTGACTATAAGAGCCGTGTCCATAAGTACCTACCGCTCTCTGAATCAAGCCTTTGATCCAGCCTCCTAAGGTGATGGTCGAGGCTCTTAGCTATTAAGCCATTGGCTGAAACGATACGAAACGAAATGAAACGATGACGTCATTATTATTATTATAAGTCATACAGCTACATCAGCCTAGGCGCGTGGAATCAGAATCAAAAACGTCGAGCTACCACGTTGATTACTAAAAAAAACTAAAATGTGTGTCACCATAAATCAAGGCATTAATCTACCGACTTCCCTAGCAAAAACTCCGCCATTCCCGAGCCTCTTCATTAATATTTTGTAAACAATGAAAAGTAACTACACAAAACATTGTCTGTCGACCTTCCCAGACCGAAGCTTGTATTCAACTGTTTTTATTTTAACCCAAATAACATATTTCGCTTTCCTACTTTAATCTCGAAAAACAAAATGGCTATTCCATTTTCTGCTCGTTTATACAAGACGCGTCCTCAAGAATTAGGTCAGTGGTCTTAGTGTCGAGTTACGGTGTCTAGAGCGCGAGAGTGCTCTCCGAGTGTCGTTGTGAGTGTCGTGACGAACTCTAATGGCATCTGTGTTTTTTTTAGTTTGTGTATAAGTTGTAACTGTTTTTGCGGAGTTAAAGACAAAGTTTTTTTTTTGGGGAATTAGTTTGTGTGAGGGAAGTTCGGAGGGCTGTCATATAGTTTAACTTTTAGAGTTTTGTCACGCGATGGTTGAGCTTCGAGACAATAGTCGATAAGTTTTACTATTCTACTAGTATTTGTCTTGTTCCTCTATTACTCAATGGTTTGCTGGAAGAAAATTTAACTTTCAATTGAGGCCAAGGTTCTATCTACACATTTTGAACTTTTTTAAACCATGGGAAATCCACGAATATAAAAGAGAACACCATGAAAAAATATTTTATACCGGGCAAAAATCAAAACGTGATATAAATTAGTTGGCTCCATAAAAACATAGCGAATCTAACCCTAAGTGCTTGTTTCCGAAGACGCGGCGCGTCGCGTGGCGCCTTGTGTGTTCGTCGTACATTACAGCAAAGGGCCGCATCATCGCACGCGCAAACACAAACATATGGCAAATATGGCAATGTACGACGACCGCTCAACGCGCCGGGTCTCCGTAAACAAGCCCTAATTTACGATATCTCGAGATTTTTCGAGTATTTCGCAATATTTAAAAGTTCCAAAAAATTATAAAGCTTGTGTTTAAAAAGCGTTTCGCAAAAAAAAAGATCTAGAATAGTTATGTTTTGTTTTTAAGTTAAAATTACACCCAAGCGGAGTTTATACAAAATACTATGGGACTACAATCGGCTCTTAAGGTATGTCTGCTATTTACTGCCTTAATTCTGGGATATATACCAATAAAAAAAACAATTTAAGGAAATTCAATATCAGTTACACTTTACTAACAAATTTTTAAGAACGCTACTAACATAAAATAAAGTTACACAAAAAATGATTTTGAATCTGTAAAAAATGAGTAATAATATAATAAGGCATGAATAAAACAATATCATTATTTCGATTTATCGACCCTGATAACAATCTATTGAGACCTAATAGGCCTATCATAAAATCTGCAATGAATGAACTGGATTGACCTCCAACTGTCCCAAAAAAGATGAGGCGCCATCATTAATATTATTTATAAATGCGAATATTTTAGGGTTCCGTATGCATCGTAATAAACGACTCTCAGTATTCCATCAATTCTACAAAAATGTTGGTACTGCAAGGCAGATTATTTTCATTTCTAGGGTTCCGTACCTCAAAAGGAAAAAACGAAACCCTTATTGGATCACTTTGTTGTCCGTCTGTCTGTCCGTCGATCTCTCAAGATCCTTTATTTCGGAAACACGTAAAGGTATCGAGTTGAAATTAAAATCATATACTATGGTATGCGGTGCCTTGAAGTTGTGAAAAAAAACAAACTTCTATGTTAACGAAATAAAAAGATATGGCCGTTTATGTTGCAAAAAAAAATATATTTCGTCACTCTTAAGGGAATCAAAATTCATAGGGAATTTGACATGAAGCAAGGTCTTATAGGCGAAGTATAGAAATAAATTTGAAAACAAAAAAATTGTTGTTACGTCGCAAAAAAAAAAATACATTTTATGCTCGAAGATTTTTCCTAATCGCAAAAAATTGTAATTTTTTTGTGACGTAACTACAAATTTACACTTTCCAGATTTTTTTCTATACTCTGTAGTTTTATGGTATAAATGGCACTTACGCTATGGCGTTAGCGATTGTAGAAAGAGATTCGAAACGAAACGGTCGTAACTTGGCTAAGCCTGCTGATCTTCAAGTTAGAACTACTTTCGCTCATTAATCATATAAGCAAGAAACCAAAAGTATCAAGAACTCCCTGCCAACTTTTTTTATCTAATCTGTAAGTTTTTCTTACTTTTCTGCTTTTCGACATTATCTTCCAACTTCTTACCAGGACTTTTCGTGTTCAATCTTCAGAAGTTTTCAAGACATGGCTTGTCTTTGACACTGCCATAATTACTCAATAAGAACAATTCTTTAATAAGATTATTTATTCGATATACGGAACCGATGACAAACACTTTGCAATTATTCTGGACTAACTTCTAACAGTTTCGAGGGAGGAAATTCTTAAGACATCGACTTAGGGAATGTGCCGTCAACTCAGGTTTGATCCTTACCGGATGGCCGTCTGCGGACGTCGAGCAAAAGGTAGCTCGCCGTCCGCAAGACGGTGAGCAATGCTTTGCATTCAATGGATAGGATAGGATAAGACGGTCAGACTTTTACTGATTAAAACCGCGTTTGTAAAAAAAAAAACAACTTGATAAAATTAACATATGCACTAATCCAGGACATTACCCGTCGTTTCAATCAAAATTGAGCCGTTGACACAGATTGATAAAACAAACAGACCACCACATTTATATACCGTTATTTTTTGATCGTTTTAATCCCATGAGGGTCGATTCGGTACATGAAACACTATAGATTTGTATATATGAAGTTAAAAAATAAAGTACTTATTTATTTAAACTCGAATTAATTTACGCATGCTTTAAGTAAAAGTCAGCCGGGCGAGTTCAATGACCTGTAGGTAGTTAGTACGCAACGACCGGCAGCTACTTACAAGGTCATTGACTCGTTTATTTAAAGAAATTAATTTCGTATATGCGTATATTAATTCGAGTTTTAGAAAAAAAAGTACTTTTTTTTGTCTTTAAATATCGATAGTGTTTCATGTACTGTATCGACCCTCCACGGGATTAAAACAATCAAAATTTAATAGTGTATAATATTAGTAGATTTAACTATACGGAACCATTAACACGCGCTATTTCGCACGTGGCCTGGGTAAACATTGAGTGGCTACATTAGAACCCAATTGTGCGTGCAATGATAGTGTTGATGTGTCCTCTTGTGGTCTGTGAATTTTAATAGGTTTAAATATGACCTCATGTTTGTAAATAATGCAGATAAGCTGGTAGATGGCAGTTTTGTAACACGCTCGTTTCAGTTGATCACGTGGAATGGAAAGGTGGAAAGGTAAAATCGTGACTAGGGTTAACAACTTTTTTAAGGAAAACGTGTCACATTTTAAAGGTAGGTAAAATCATCCGATGACAAATCCCGCCCTTGGGCGGAGCGGACTCTTACTGACTAAAAACCTACCCCGTTCCTTCGTTTTTTATTGCCTTTACTTTAATAATACAAAGTAATAATAAACTTTATTCACAAAAGATGAGACAAAAGTACTTATAAAGTTTAGGGTGTAAATATAACATAAAATACACAAAATTTGTTTAAATCTATTTTCACAATAAAATTTTAGGCAGGTCTTTGACTAGTTGTAAAGTATTTGTACTTTTTGTAAAGTGCGGTCTACTTTATGTTGAGCCATGATCTCTAGTTTTATACACCGTTAAATTTTGGTCGTTTTAATCCCGCGGAGGGTCGATTAGGTACATGAAACATTATCGATTTGTAAAGAGAAAATTAAAAAATGAAATACTTTTTTTTAAACTCGAATTAATTTACGCATGTACGATTTTTTTTTAAGTAAACGACCTTGTAGGGAGTTGTCGGTCGTTGCGCACTACCTACAGTCATGGCCCCGCTCAGCTGACGTTTACTTAAAGAAATTAATTTCGTACATGCGTAAATTAATTCGAATTAAAAAAAAAGTACTTTATTTTTTAATTTTCTCTTTACAAATCGATAGTATTTCATGTAGGTACCGAAGCGACCCTCCGCGGGATTAAAGCGACCAAAATTTAACGGTGTATACACAAAAGCGAAATACCACTCAATGATTAATCACGAAATCTCAGAAACTATAAAACCTACAAACTTAAAATTTGGCAGGTAGGTTCCTTATAGAGTGTAGATATCCGATTTTAAGAAACACCATCCCTAATGGGGCAAAATGGGGGTTGGGAGTTTGTATAAAGAAATCTACTTTAACACGAGCGAAGCCGCTGGCAGAAGCTTCATCATCATCATCATTTCAGCCAAAAGACGTCCACTGTTGGACATAGGCCTCCCCCAAGCGTCGCCACAATGGCCGGTCCTGTGCGTCTCGCATCCATCGGACTCCAACGACCCTGACCAGGTCATCGGTCCACCTTGTGGGAGGCCTTCCAACGCTGCGTCTTCCGGTACGCGGCCGCCACTCCAGAACCTTTCGGCCCCAACGGCCATCTGGAAAAGAACGCAGACGCTTCTGGCAGAAGCTTGTACTACAATAAAATTCTCATCTCCATTTTACCGAGATCGCGCCTGTTTCAATGATTTCACATATTGTCCAGTTGCGCACACACTTGAGATATAAAACTACACACTTTACATCATAATATCCACTAGGAATCAATTTGCGAATAATTAGGTCGTGGGTTCGATTCCCATTCAGGACAAATGTTTGTGTGATGAGCATGATCATTTGTGTTTAGAAATATATAAGTATGTTTATCAGTTGTCTAGTACCCATAACACAAGCTCTGCTTAGCTTGGGACTAGACTTTATTTGTTTTCTACATATTTTTTGATATTTTTAAATATTTCTTAATACAAATATATAAAAAAAATATTAATAAATTATTATTATTATTAAAATCGCCACTGAATTGTACTTGAAGAAATCCCGCCAAAAACCCAAACTTGTGTAAAACAATAACAGTCTACAGATAATGCAAATGGCGGATAAATATTGACGTTAGATAATTGAGTTCAATTCTAACAGTGTTTGGCCACGGCTTGCTATGTGATGCTGAGTAAACACTCTGTATTGATTCTATTAATTGGAACTGAGAGCTGCTGTTACATAAGCTGGTAGTAGATTATTTTTAGGTTATGAAAATAGGACATTTTTAGGTTTCCGAACCTCTAAAGTAAATAAAGAAACCGTTAATGCCCGATTACGGAGACGCGGTGCGTTGCGCGACGCGTCAAGCGGTCCGTCGTACATTGCCATATGTTTGTATTTGCGCGAGCGATGACGCGGCTGCAATGTACGACGAAACGCCCAACGCGCCGCATCTGCGTAAACACGGCCTTATAGGATCACTTTGATGTCCTTCTGTCTGTCTGTCTGTCAAGACTCTTTATCTCGGGAACGCGTAGAGGTATCGAGTTGAAATTAAAACCATATACTCAAGTCCGTAGTCCCTTGAAGCTGTGAAAAAATCAAACTTCTAAGTTAACGAAAAAAAAAGATATCATCGTTTATATCGCAAGAAAAGTACGAGTAGGCATATTTCCACACTCTCAAGGGAATCAAAATTCATAGCGTGTTTCCGGTTGACCTAGAATCCTGAAATTTGGCATGAAGCAAGATCTTATAGCACAAATAAAAAAATAAATCTGAAAACTGTAAATTTGTAGTTGTGTCACAAAATAAAAACTTTTTTTGGATTCGGAAAAGTCGTCGAGACTGGATTGTAATTTACAGTACCGCAAAAATATAGGAATAAATCTGAAATTTATTCCTATATTTGTGTCTATAAGACCTAGCTTCATGCCAAATTTCAGGGTTCGTCAACGGGAAGTTCCCTAGACAACTACCACTGACTATCATGTAGTTGTCTGGCATTTATGCTGAACTGGACCTATTTGGCGTCGCCCTGAGGCACACATTGTGTCTGTATCTTATCTTATCTTAAGTTTTATAAATTTGGTTTTACAGTGTGTGTATCCATGCGTGCCAAATAAAATATTTTTTCTTTCTTTTCTTTCTTTCTTTCTTTCTATGAATTTTGATTCTTTGAGAGTGTCGAAATATACGTTTATTGCGACATAAACGGCCGTAACTATATGTTTTTTCGGTTAATGTAGAAGTGATTTTTCACAGCCTCATGGGACCGCAAACTAGAATATATGTTTTTAATTTCAACTCGATACGTCCACGCGTTCCCGAGATAAAAGGTTCTGACAGACAGACAGAAAAAGTGATCTAATAAGGGTTCCGTTTTTCCCTTTGAGGTACGGAACCCTAAAATTCATTAGTATTATGTCCTATTTTGTCTTGTATTCCCTAAAGGAATAAGCCAACACCTCGGCCTGAAAACGAGCGTTGACAGCCGACAGTCCGGTAACAAACCGGAACGACCGGAGCTGATTTCCCAACTAATAAAAAAAGAAAAAAAAAGCGACCGCAAAGATCAGCTGACTAAAAGTCTGACACACCCTCTCACTTTACCCAGAGCGGGAGAAGTCAGTGAATGATTTCCCACGTGGAAAAAAACGATAGGCAGTACCTCCATGTAAAAAACTGGAGGAGACAGACTTTTACTAAACAACAACAGGTCAGTTGAAAACCAGCGTCAGGCACTAGTTGTCTGGCATTCATGCTGAACTGGACCTATTTTGGTGCAGCCATGAGGCACACAATTATTTTTATTTTATTTTTTTGTTTTTGTTTTTGTTAATTTATTATTTTTTGTGTTACCAAATTGATGTGTTCATGCCTTATGCTGTACCAAATAAATTATTTTTCTTTCTTTTCTTTCTTTCTTTTTACTCATTAAATCCACACATATGTATACCGTTAATTTTTGATCGTTTTAATCCCGTAGAGGGTCGATTCGGTACATGAAACACTATCGATTTGTAAAGATAAAATTAAAAAATAAAGTATTTTTTTCTAAAACTCGAATTGTTAAACGCATGTACGAAATTAATTTCTTTAAGTAAACGACAGCTCAGCGAGTTCAATGACCTGTAGGTAGCTAGTACGCAACGACCAAAAAAAAACAAAATTTAACGGTGTATATTCCTTCATTCGCCTTAGCGTTCTATGACCACGGATAACCTTTTTAGAAGTCGACCCATGGCCCTCCTACATACATTTAAACCCTCGTAACATAATATCACGACCCTCCTCTAAACGGCTTTCACGTAGATATCACGTAAATATGACGTAGCTACATAACGACAGAGACGTAGAGAGAGCTCGCTACGTGACCGTAGCGTAGACGTAGTTATTGCGGTCGGAGACGCGTACTGAAAATTACCGAGTGATAGGGTAGGGGCATGTCGATAAAAGGATATCGATATTGAGAAGTTGATGTTTTATTTTAAGGTCTGCTTATTATTATTGCTTATTATCCAAAATCTCCAAAAAGCATTTTTTAGGTATTTTTATCTAACCTTATTGTCGTTGCCTTGTTGTTGTTGTTGTTTATCCAGCATTGTTGCCATAATAAAAAATGTTCGTAAGAACGAGTTCTAACAGAATATAGTATTTTTTTTCTTTGGCCGGCACTTTTAAATTTGGACCAAAAATGTATGGACCGTGGGTGATGTCTTTTCTGTTAGGTTGCTTGGGCTGGCTTTACTTCGCTCCAGGTTAGACGAGCTTTTGATCTTGGCGCGTCTAAAGTTAGGCTCTGCGAAATTTAGAAAAAAATAGCAAGTGATTGATAAAAATAAATAAATAAATAGTCCATCCAAATCCGCGGCTGATTGTATTTGGATGAAATTTTAATTATTATTTTTTTTCGTTCATAATCCCTGGTAATAGTTAGTTTTCGACATACCTTATCGATTAATAGTCAATTTCGCTCAGCCCTTTGAATGCGAAGAAGTCACAAACACACAACCTTTCGCCTATACATATAACAAGTTTTCAATGAAAATATTTTTGATAGCTTTCATAGCGTGATATACACCTTTATAAATAATACACATCAAGGCCATTCTAAAAAGTTCAAACACAATAGGATTGTAGCGACATCTATGTCGTCACAAATGAACTAATCCTGCATCGCGCAAGTAACATTCTCCGCCTGATTTGAACTTATAGAACAGCCCGAAATCTACTATCGGGCAGGAGCCTGCTTTTCTCTCTGTTCCACATACCTCCAAAGTGTTACCTTATTGTGCTTATTACCAATTTTTTATGGGCATCTTCCAGTTCCATCATCAGACCCTGGTTACCATCTAACACCAAAATATTCGTCAAGACAAATCACATGAGCCCAAACTCGATGGGATTCCGGATTATGTCGTTTAATTACTGAGTTCTTATGGCCACCTTCCGCTTCCATCATCAGATCAGCTGCATGTCATAATGCTTTTGCATTGTCATCTAATTTACACGAGCATGAAAAAATTTCAAATTTCAAATTCAAATTCTTTATTGCGAACTAAGTGTAGGGTTTGGAGATGTTTACAGTAGGTGCTAAGTTCTTAGGACTTAGTTGCCTGTTAAGGCATTGCAATATAATTTATTAAATTACTTACAAATACTTTAAAAAGGAAAAAAGATATACACACTAAATATTACAGTTCAACAGTTTACATTTCCTACCTATTATATTAATTATTATCATTACTCATACATTTTAATATTAAATTAATTATCGTCATTATTCATACATGTTATAATATTAATTATCATTATTCATACATTTTATAATATACTATTCTTGTTAATTATAATTTGTATCCCATTTACAATCCATTTATATTTATCACATTTTATTACGTATTACAATCATTTTAATATATATTTTGAAATAGTTATTTTTGTTCAAGGAATTCTTTGACAGAATAATATGCTTTCTTTATCAAAAAATCTTTTAGCTTTCTTTTAAAAATACTAATAGGCTGTAGGTTCTTAATGTCTGTGGGTAACTTATTATATATTTTTATACCCATGCAAAAAATACTATTGCTATATACTGCAGTGTGGGATGTTTTATTGCGTAGTGTATTTTTAAGTCTACTGCTTAGTAATGTGTCATAGGTGCTAATGATTGATTTTATTAAAATTGAGGCCTCGTAGATGTATAAAGCAGGGAGGGTCAATATCTTCAGGTTCATGAAATGAGGTTTACAAGAATCTGTTTGGTGTATCCCACATATTGATCTTATACACTTTTTTTGTGCCTTAAATGCTATTTCTCTATCAGTTGAGTATCCCCAGTATAGAATCCCAAAAGATAGAGTGGATCCTACATAGGCATGATAAGCGCTAAGTAAAGTGGTTTGGCTAGCTACTTTTTTCAGCATGTAGAGGGCATACGAGAATTGATTTAATTTGCTACATACACTATTCACATGTGTTTTCCATGACATATTAGAATCTATATATATGCCAAGAAATTTTGTGTGTGTAACCTCAGTTACAGTTTCATTATTGTATTTAATAGATAATGGCGTTGATTTTGCGTTTTTATTTCTAAAGTTCATGTAATGGGTTTTTGTAAGATTTATTTTTAGGTTATTTGTTGTAAGCCAATTTATTAATTTAGAGAGGGAATCCTTTATTACTAACTCATGATTTTCATTTTTATTATTTGTGAAAAGAGCGGTACTGTCATCTGCAAATAGAACCATCGGATGCCGAATAGCGTTAGGTAAATCATTTATATAAATGAGAAATAGTAGTGGTCCTAGTATTGACCCTTGCGGCACGCCATATTTTATGTACCTTGGGCTAGATGTATATTTAAGTTCTGTTTTTGTATATGGACATATTTGTGTTATTTCAGTGAACTGTATTCTATTGCTGAGATAAGATTTTATTATTTCTAGTGCTTTTACTCGAATTCCGTATGTTTCTAGTTTATGTAAGAGTAGTCCATGGTCAACATAATCAAAAGCTTTTGTCATGTCCATGTTCAACTCAATCGATAACCTGGAAATGATCACAGACAAACATCGGGACCGGTGAAACTAAATAAAAGCTTGTAATACCTATTAGTGTGAACTGGATTATGTAGATTCCAACCAACGGAATGTTTTTTTTTTTTTGTGGTAGGTAAAATCATCCAATGACAAATCCCGCCCTTGGGCGGAGCGGGAAGTAGTGTCAGACTCTTACCGACTAAAAACCTACCCCGTTCCTTCGTAGCCTATCGTGCCGGGGCCGAGCATTCCTTTCGGAACTAACCCATGACCCCAGTAGGCTTCGACCCTGCCTGCCTGCAGTTAGCAGGCTGGGCCTCTTCGGTGTGCTGACAGCTCCTTGAGGCGCGCGGGAACAGAACGCGCCATCGACGACTTGGGCTCGGTCCGGTCGGTTACCGGACGATCGGACAGCGTGCTACCCATTGCACGCCGTCCGCAAGCCCGCACCTACGGTGACCAACGGAATGTAAAGAAAACTGCCCAAGCAAATTGTCCACCGACTTTGACCGACTTCCATTACACGCAACTCCCCTCTACATAAAACACAAACTATATAATAGTACGACATTCTCTTGAGTAATACTCTTACGTCATCTTTAGACGAACCGAGCTACAAGATTTATTATCACATAATATGCCTTTATTAAATTCAAGACACTGATCATAAAATCTTTGTATATCGTCTAGCCTCGACCAAAAAAAACGAAAAAGCAGAATTTTGACTGGTTTTTCGTTGTCCACTGCTGGACATGGCAACCTCTCCAGGGCTAGCCATATAAACAGACATTTCGGTCATCCATCGGACTCCAACGATCTGGTCGTCAGTCAGCCCTTTTTTTAGGGGCGAGAAATCATCTAATGACGTTTCTCGGGAGAGACTTTTACTGTTTCAAACCACCTCCTTCAGTTGCCCTTTGCGGTCTAGGGCCACAGCTAACCTTTTCAGAAGTCAACCCATGGCCTCAGTAGGCATCAGCCCTGCTTGGCCCCTACGGTTTAACTGACATCTCTTGCAGGCGTTCCCAAGAACTATAACTGACTGTGGATGTGAAACATGTCTCATGATGTTATGCTAGCATAGGTAAAGTATGCCTTAAAATTATTAAAAAAAAAAAACTGTAATTTAGCAGCATTTCAAACTACACTTCATGCTACCGTAAGACCGAACCTTGCCAAATCTGGCTATAGGTACTTGACTGAAAACGGCTGCAAATCCGAAAGCACTGCCAGCTAAGCATTTCGCGTAAAACTACAATTCCTTCAATACCATTTTCCAGAAAATCTTGGAAACATTCCAATTTCAAATAGCAAATAAAACAAAACCGTTCCAATTTTGTTTTTCATTCGATTTTCAAATACGGAAGTACTCGTAGCTAAATGTGTGTATGCCTAACTCAAAAGTGTCTATTAGAGACATTTTTGTGACAGTATCCCTAATACTGTGCACGGACGGGTATCTTTCATTCTTATTCGTCATTATACGCGTCATTATAAGCGTATAGCTTGTGTGATGCTTAATACTAGACTATGATGAAAGTCTGTCGACGACGTGGCAAAGACACGACAGCACGACGCAACCGACGGTCAGATTTTCTGGCGACTAACTACGAGTACCTGGGGCCCAAGTCTGCTATTTTTATACATTCGTTATTCCAACACGATTTCATTGTCATTTTGCTAAAAGTCCGTAATCTACAAAATTTATCATTGGTCGGTCTGTGATCTTTTAGCTGTCAAAGTCAAAGTCACATTACTGCTTACTGTTTATTTAGAGCGGCCGCCGGCCGGCGTTTTCAGTATTTTGTTGTTGTTATTGTATCAGTATCATATTCATTTGTCAATGTCATTTGTCACCAAACTTATCAGAATCAACAATTATGAAATCAACGATAGACCTTTCTGACACTATTGTAATAGTAAACTTGAGGCCCTGAACGACTGTCAAAGATCTACAAATGACAACCGGGATCGGCTTTACGATCCTCCCAAGGCATGAGGTGTCAGTAATATTTTATAAACGTACATATGAAATGAAAATTTAATATTAGAACGGTTTTAAATTTAAAAAAAAAAACTTTATTTCTTCCAAAAAAAGGTTAGACATTATCAGAAAAAGGCAGACTGACTAAAATACGGAAACAGGTCAGTCGTTCCTTTAATTAGTGCTACAAATCTGTTTTAGGTCATCTGTTCCTAATTTAAATCATTCGTTCAATTAGTCTGTTTGTTCATTTTATTAGCAGAATGGCGAGAATCAGGTTATCAGTTCAGTGGGGCGTTGAAACTTGATGTTTAATTGTTTTGTGTGAGTGCTTCATTATGTATGGGGTGGCCAGACGTTTTGTTATTCCGGGACACGACCAGAATGCATTTATTTTCTGAATGAAAACAATGCCTTTTGTTTTTTCTCACGCTTGGCTAGTAATTCACCAGATTCTAAGCGTGTTGTGATTTTGTGTTTCAAATGTGGTTGACGATAGAGAATGCGTGTATAAAAGTAACCCATGCAGTATTTAGTCTTGACGTAAAGTCTCCCAGAGGCCCTAGTCGACTATTTTCATAAAATCGTCATTCGAACACGATCTCATCGTCATTTTGCTAGAAGTTCCTAATCTATTTATTCATCATGGCCGATCATTAGTCGGTCAGTGGACTTGTAATAGAATTGTGGCACGAGCTGTCTTGTGACGAATTAAAAGCAAAACTGCACAATGACGTTCTAATGGTAGGTTTCAATCAAAGAAACTGTAAAAATTTTAGCAGATTACCGCATACGTCAGACATTCATTTGTCATTATTTACGAGATTACTATTCTATGCCATTTCTTTCAATGGAGTGTTAGTAGTTGATCATTGGAAAGTCATAATGACGCCAAGATTACCAAACTTGTCAAAATCAACAAATATGAAATCAATGAGGCCCAGGTTGAAGTCTACAACCTGGGACACTGTAAGTCAAGACTACAATGTAGACACAAACTCCGGCAAAGAATTCTAGTCCCAAAAGTTTTGAGCGTAAGGATGAGATATCCGTGTACAGATGGTGAAGTAGGAACGCCGTAAAAATACTTATATTTTTCTTATTCTTTACTACGTATTTTTCAGCATACAATTGACAAATGGCAACTAAAATTAATACTTAGCTTGATAAACTCTCAGTAATCATAAACAATAACTCTATGGTGACAGATGACACACTTTTTAGCCATTAACCGGCAAAATTGAAGTGTCATGACGCACAAGAAAAGAGAGCCAGACTGTCTATCGCAGCCATGTAATTGTTGGATTGGCAAACATCTAGCAATTTAAGCAAGCGTTGTTGAATGAAACGTACCTGTGTAATTTTTATTATTATTTACGTGTATTGTGTAAAACAGCATTTTGTAATTTAGTTTTATTGGTCCTGGTTTTAATAATTGCATGTTTCACAAAAAATCGTTATTTATTTGATGTTTTCTGTTTTTTTACTCACGATGAGTGACTTCTGTATCGTGGTTGCGTTCTAAAACACGTAAACTTATATGAACAAGACACCTGCACTCGGAACAATAATAATTTTGCGGAAAAAATAAACTACAGCTATCTTTTAAATAATATATACTCAAAACAATGTTTTATGAATCATATATTTAAAAATGAATAGCTGTTCGTTAGTCTCGCTAAAACTTGAGAACGGCTGGAACGATTTGGCTACTTTTGATCTTGAAATATTTGTGATGCTCCAGGCAAGGTTTAAACGGTAGGGAAATCTTGAAAAATGCACAAAAAAAATATGACTATTGCTAAAAAAAACAAAGTTAAAAAAACAGAAAACAATAAATAAATAAAGATTTTTTGTGAAAAAAAAAACAATCGTAAAACATGCAATTATTAAAACCAAGACATGATCCCAATAAAACTGAATTACGAAATGCTGTTTTACACAATATCACGGGAAAAAAATCGACAATTAGGCGGTATGAAGTTTGCCAAGTCAACTAGTAGAAAATAAAAGACTGTGTGAAAAAAATATCAGTAACTTTAGAAACACATGCGAAACCTTTATTTTGTTTTCCCCTTGCTGTCTTCTGTTTAGTTATTAGTTCTTTTACTGCATACTTCCATTTAAACTGAATTTATTACTTACACCAACTAATCAGTGATTATCCGAAAAACTAATCAGTATTGCTATCCAACGTGGCAATGCTGCCAGCGTTCTGGGCACTTTTCTCATTGATATTAATGTGGATGAAGTTTTATTCTGTTTCTGCCCATTTGTACATGTTTATTATTATTTTTTAGTATATAATTATAAAATACTATATTAAATATTATTAGTAAAATAAATATTATTTATTACTACACATTTATAACATCAAGGTCTATTTTGAAAACCTTCTCAATCGCTGATTTTTCTAGCACGATATTTTTCAAGCCACATTATTATTAGTGTAGTTTTAATATTTCATCAGAACGTGAGGTCGTGAAAGGTTGTATGCAGCTATGCATTTCAAAACGTTGCTTATTGAATATTTTGTTAGTTACATAATAATATTTTGTGTCGTTTTCACAGTCACGTCTAGCCTAGTTGAGTTCATGCTTACTATTTTCATAATTCGGTTGGTCCTCAGCAAGTCTATTATTATAATTTTATCTGCATAACACAAGTCCATAAATTCTTAATTCCTAAACTACTAAAAGTCTCAAACTCAAAATAAAAATAAAAAACAAAATATTATGGGCGATTTTGTTGCCCTGTTTTGCTCGATATCAATAATAGCAACAGGTAGGTACTTGAAATATTCACATAATACTCAGTTGTATTTGTACTTTAATAATAAATAATAAAAAAAATAAAAAAATATTTAAGAGGAGCTCCCATACAAAGAACGCCATTTTCTGCCTATTTTTGCTCGATATTGTTGTTTACCTAGTCGATGGTGTGAAACCCTTCGTGCGCGAGTCCGACTCGCACTTGGCCGGTTTTTATGCATGTTTTAAAATTTGTCTCATTGAGAATCTAAACATCGTGAGGAAACCGGCATGTCCTAGAACCAAAAATTCGAAGACATGTGACATTCACCAACCCGCACTGGGCCCGCGTGGTGGATTACGGCCCATACCCTCTCTTAGAGAGGAGGTTTGTGTCCCAGCAGTGGGAACATTAAAAGGCTGATGATGATGATGATTATGATGAGAGCCTAGTACTATTTCAAACTTTCAGTTTAACAACTAAAGTTCATATGTTAAACTAAAACTTTGAAGCTTGCAGCACCTCATATCCAATTAACATGGTTCTAATTAAAAGCGAATGTTTGAGTACAAACTAAAATTAAATTAATGTTCAGTTTTGTAAGCCATATGCTCGTGGAAAATCAAAATGGCTGAAGTTAAACTAAATAATGAAGCCACTGAACGAGTATTTTATGAAGTAGTTTTAATATTTTACTTTTTTACTTTGTTTTCATGACTATAAAATGTAATTACCTGTAAGTATGACCGAGTTTCTTTGCCGTAGTTCTTGTTTATATTCCCGCATCCAGGTGGAGCGCGAGGGTCCTCCCGCTAATAAAATTCAACCGTATTCATTGGACCCTGTTCCCGATGCTAGTGGGCATTTTTTTATATTTTTAATTTTATTTTTTTATAAGAAATATTTTAAGAATATTAATAATATAAACAAAGGAAAAAACTTTCTTTCCCAAAAAAACGACCAATAACGTATTCAAAATCAATCCTGCCCCTTGACCCACATATGGTCACCCTACTGGTCGATATGTCGTACTCGGAATAATTGATGAGCCGCCGATTTGATGTCCACCTCGTGCCTGGCATGTTGACTTTACTTTATTAAATGTACACAAATCGATTTCATTGGCGGCAAATGGCTTTAAAACTATTTTCGGTGCATTTGATGTTTAGCAGTTTTTATGGGGCGAATGGGAGCGGGTTTTTGGCTTTACGAGCTTTTTGATGGTGATAAGATTTTGTTGTGAAAGTCTGCTCTTTGGTAGTAACTTTGGTGTCTTTGAAATCTTTGAAGTAATGGTAAAAATATTACAAACTGAAAGAACATAAAAAAAAAACTTAGGCGCCTTGAAGTCAAGAGTGGATAGGTTACTTCTAGGCAAGCGAACTCCATCGTCGGCCACATCATCGCTTACCATCAGGTGAGATCGTAGTCAAACGCAACCCTATACATAATGCAAAAAAAAAATTCAACAGCCCTGGCAAGTCTTGAGACCTACCCTAATCTCTAGTTTGCAAGTGATTCCACGTACCTAGATATACAATATCTCAGGGAAAAGCTATACCGACTGAAAATATTAATTATATAAAAATATCATCAAAAAGTTCAGCCATGCTACAATTCAATTCATCTTGAGCATGCATAACAATTTACATTTTGATCGAAAATTCGAAATACGATGAAAATCGAGTTTCAGCAATAACCTAGACACATATTAAATAACGCCCAAAGCATGCAGAAAATAAGATACGCGAATATTGTTAACTTACATGTATACAAAAAAGTATTTTACTGAAATATCGATATCCGTAATCACATCACTACCTTTAACGAAGTCATCGTTTATGGTCTTATCGATATCGAGGCGAGTTATCTGTGAACACAAATAATAATATTATGTATAGATGTCTCATTTCATACAGAGAAACGTGACCGCCCGTAACTTTGGTTTTTCGGCAAATAGTAGGATTTCTTTTTCGCGTTCGGTCCCTTTCAGCCCCGTTCGGCGCACCTCGCGAAATGGTGTTATTACATTTATACATATTCTGTGGTAAGGGGGGTTTGCACGTGATTGATTTGATTTTTCAGTCTTTAACCCTTTAACCGCTTGCATCGGTTTGGTCCGACGAGTGTTTTCATGTCCTATTCGCCAGCGTCGTGTGTTCGCCACTGGATCTTAACATCTCGTTTAGCTCTTCAAACCCCATAGGCGACAGAAGAGCTAACGAGATGGAGTACTTGTTCGTGGGAGTGCGGCCCTGGCGGAATAAACGCTAGAGTATTGGTCGGATATTATTTTTAACATAAAACGTTTCCGAAGACTTCCTGTCCCGCAGGAAGCTTACAAGTATTCTTTGGAGTTACAAATTATAAGTATGTCTATTATATCTAACATTGCAAATAAACTATTTAAGGTCTTAGTTAAATTGTTACAATATATGCTTATTATGAGGACTTTATACATACATTACAAATTACTATTATTATAGAGTACAGATGTCGAAAACTTAGAACTAAGTACATTAGATGCCTACTATCTATTTAAAAAACTATGAGATCTTTTTTTATCATAACAACTGTTTTAAAAAAAGTTCTGTGCTATCATACGTCCAACACATTAATTCTTTGATTATTTTTATTTTTACGTCTGTCTTCTATATTATCTATAGTCGGTCCTGAGTAATAGATGGGAGGGAAAAAGAGGATATCGTCGCTATTGCTTCGTCCGCCCCTCAGACGGGTCTCTGTTTATTTTTGTACTAATTGGATGTCTAGGGACTTAGAGGACATAATATTCTAGTACTTACTTAAATATTTGGAGAAACTGTGCTAACGTTTTGTTTTTAGAAGCCTCAGAATAGAGGCAATAATAGTGCTAAAGATTTTTTGTTTAACCACTTACTCGGTTACGTAAAATGAATCTGGTAAATATTTTCGTGTCCATTGCGCCAAGGTCGTATAGTCAGGCATTGGTCACCTATGGGAATCTTACTTTCTTTCAAGAGTTAAACAAAATGGATGACCATATATACAAATTGCAAAAACTTTCGAGAATTTCGCAGACTACTCTGGAGTATTCATCTTAAATCTTAACACAATACCTAGTGGGCTTCTTGGTCGGGTAATTGTTAGGGCCAACGAATGCCAAGGCTGGTGGATTGTTCGAAGGAGTACCGCAGACCTCACAATAAAGGGCAACTAAAGGAACAATGTGGGTTTTAGGCAGTAATAGTCTGACATTCTTTCCCACTCCACTAAGAGCGGGTGAAGTTGACTGATGATTTCCTGAGTAACAATTAAAAAAATAGTTGGTTCCTTCGTAATGTATACCACTCATAGTAAAGTATTGCTACTGCGGTGTTCAATCACTACATAGTATAAAACCAAGTCGCTCTCCGCTGTCTGTCCCTATGTATGCTTAAATCTTTAAAACTAAACTACTGGTTTGGATGCGGTTTTTTTTAATAGTTAAAATGATTCAAGAGAAAGGTTTATATGTATAATACATGCATAATATTTAATATCACCATTGCATCCGTGCGAAGCTGGGGCGGGCCGCTAGTAAAGAATGTGATAAATAATAATACTGAAGTTAAAGGGGTGAAGCCCTATAGGGTTTTTTTAGGTAGGAAAATCATCTAATTACATCTCCCACCCTTGGGCGGAGCGTGAGATAGTGTCAGACTTCTACTGACTAAAAACCCACTCTTGTTCCTTCTTTGCCTTTCATACCAGGGCAGTGCGCGTGGAATAATACGCGACGTCGACTTGAGCTCGGTTCGGACGATTAACGGATGGTTGGACGGCGAGCTATCTACTGCCCGCCGTCCGCAAGCCCGCGCCTACGGTTTCCCTATTTCTCGCTCGCACGATTGACATTTTAACACATGATCAAAGCTGAAAATTTGAACGAAACTTCATAAATGTTTTATCGAAAAACTTCACCGAACCACATCGAACACGTCATTCACGATTTTCACGAATGCTTAGTTTACACGAGAGCTTACTTCAATATCGTGGCATTTCGACGAAAACTGTTCCATCAAAGGGTGAATTGAACGGCTTAGTTTATTGAACAAGTTTTTATTAGATAGTTATTCGGTTGCTACGTCATACCTAATATTGGTGGTGACTAAATAGATAGACTTTCTTTTGAAATGGAGATTGAAAAATAAGAACATTCACTTTTTTTTAGGTGGGTTAATTAAGGTCACAGCTCATTAGAGCCACCCGGCACTCGCTCCGTACCGCCTCGCCTCCTACGGCTAGTATTCTTTATATGGACTTGTAGGGGTATGCTCTAACTACATATACTTACGACCGAGGTGATCCGGTGACGCTACGGAGTAGATGTATTGAGCGCATGCTCGATGCTGAGTGGGTGCCGGGTGGCTCGAATGAGCTGTGACTTTAATCATGAAGCAAATACAATTTTATGGGATTGTTTAAAGAAGTAATTGTAGTTCTAGATCGTAAAGGGTAAATGAAGGTGGTTTAGTAAAAGTCGGACGTGTTATTTCAATATTTATCATCCTCAAAAAAGCATTGGTACTCATCCAAAAAAGTTCTCACAGCTAGAACTAGTTGTTCACCTCTCTATGAGAGGGATGATAACACGGATATTTGTCAGGTACATTTTGAACATTTTATAAAAAAAAAACGGGTTTTCGAGCAAAACAACGCCGATAAAATAACGTTTCTCATATGGAGACCCTTTTAATTTTCAACTTTATTTTTATTTTATTATCTACTGTTGTAGCGGCCATAGAAATACACATTCTGGAAAAAATTTAAATTTCTACCTACGATTTATGAGATACAGCCTGCTAAAAAACGGACAGTTGTCTGTCTGTCAAACGGACGGACAGCAAAAGTATAGTACAGAAGCCGGCAAATAACTTGACCCGAGGTTAAGTGGTGGTGGAAGCACCCACCACTCAAAATTGCATACATTTTGACTTGCTTGAGCTGGGGTAGCTCGAGCGTATGACCACGAAAATCTGTAGTCAATTTATTTGCCTTGCCTTTGTACAAAGTAAAACAGGATCCATGGTCTTTCCTCTTGTTTCTGTCTTCTTCTTTGTACTGATAGTTCTCTTCTTTGTTCCAGCTGCACTCGGAATACCGCAGCACGTACAAATGGCACGAGTACAAGGAGCAGCAGCAGGGCGTGGTGAAGCAGCCTGCTCCCACGCCTCCCTCCGCACTGCCTATTCAGAGGGGTAAGTCCTGTAACCTATACACCCAGCCTTATACAGCGTTAGCCAGGGGTAAACTAGTCTGAAACACGTTAAGGAAGGTTAGAAGAAGCAACCAGCTCCTACGCTCTCCTCCACACGTTCTCATCATCATAATTTGACTAACGGTACGGTTGGCGCAGTGGTTAAGTAATTGGCTGCTGCGCTGCGGGTCGCGGGTTCTATTCCCGCACGGAACCAATATTTGTATGGCCTTCAGATAGGTGTTCCGGGTCTGGGTGTCTTGTGTATGTGAGTTTACATGTTTGTGAACGCACACACGATACAGGAGTGATTCATAATGTGGGGCGATGTTTAAAAAAAAATACATATTCAACCGAAAAACTTCGACAGCTTTTTTATGCCTAAGCTACAAAGGCATGCTTTACATTGAATTCCAACTTGTAAGTACATTATAACCTACATGAAGAGCTTTTAAGCGAATCAATTGAACTTATTTTTTTCTAATAATTGAAAAAGACCTGCATTCACACTTATAGTAATGCTACCTTTTGTTTTCCAAAAAATGTTTGTGTGGTGTATCGCTACTCAACATTGGTAACCACTGATGAGGTACCCGTCCCGATGTAAGAGACAGACACGTAACATAACATTAACACAACAACAACATAACATTTAACACTACAAACACACGTTACGTTATGTTACACAGTAACATAACATTTTATCACTATTTTTCATTGGATATAAATTGGAAATTAACGCACCTGACATCCACCTGATTAGAAAAAGACACAATGATCAATGATGCTTCGAGGGAACCAGGAAAACCAATTCTAGCTAGTTCGAAACTATACCGAATTTTCTTTTAGTAAAAATTCACATGGAAACCTGAATATAGAAATATGTAGATCGTAGAGCCTCAGCCTGCCAGCAGTCAGGGTCGAAGCCTCGGCTCTGGAATAAAGGCAAAGAAGGAACGGATTGGGTTTTTTAGTCAGTTAAAGTCTGACACTATCTCCTGCTCCGCCCAAGGGCGGGAGATGTCATTGGATAATTTTTACACACCAAAAAAAAAATGTAGAAATAGATATTGAAGTAAAATTATTAGACCATAACCCATAGGGTCTTGGACCTTTGGAAGGCGTACGAGGGGCCGAGGGCAACAAGTTGAGGCCCCTTAGATAGTTTCATCAAACGACAACCCCCGATTCGTGGGTAATAGGTATGCGACATATTATCGAAAACAAAGATATAGGTTATGTAAATCATAACCCATGTCTTTGTGGACGTTACCAAGGACGGTGTTAAGACTATGGCCCCCGCCTGAATAATGTTACATCGATAAAAAAGGGATGACTTAGCACGAAGCGGCATAGCAACAAGAGGGCAACATAATATATCCTAAGGTGCTTGAGAAGTGGAAATTATCAACATTATTGTTTTATTTTCCGAGCAATGGATGCCCAGTTCTAACTCAGCTAGATGAATTACTTTGTGTAATTTATTTAATCTTTACTGCTTGTAAAACGGTGAAGGAAAACATCATGAGAAAATCTGCATGTCCTAAAATTTGAAGACATGACATCCACCAATCCACAATGTATTACGGTCTATTCCCTCTTCTATAGATTAGGTTGAGAGCAGTGGTGGCCGAGTGGTAACGGCCCCGACTTACGATTAGTAGGTCGCGGGTTCAAGCCCGGCCAGGCGCATTACTTTGTGTAATTTATTTCATTACCACTGCTCTCAAAACGGTGAAGGAAAACATCGTGAGGAAACCGGCATGTCCTAGAACCAAAAATTCGAAGACATGTGACATCTACCAACCCGCACTGGGCCCGCGTGGTGGATTACGGCCCATTCCCTCTCTTAGAGAGGAGGCCTGTGTCCCAGCAGTGGGAACATTAAAAGGATGATGATGATGATGACGATAGATTAGGTTACAGTCCCATGTTCCATGTTTCTACTACATTATACTGCAGATAATTTTATTCTATTTTCTTTTTAAAGATACAACAACCCTTTTCTTACTTCTTTCTTTATCCCCAGGCCCGATGGAACCAGCAATGCCTCGTCGCAAAAAGTACCCCGGAGTAGCGTACAAGACGAACGAGCTGTTCGACCCCGCACCTGCTGACGACATCCGACCCCAGCAGACTTCCGCCTTCGACCGAGCCAGGGTAAGATCCTCCAGTTTTTGAGAGACCACAGGTCAACTAGCAGTCTTCTTCGAAGGTTAACTCGTATAACTGTTTGGGCCTAGTAGGTGGCTACATTAATTGCAGCATCGGTGGCCCTCATTAAAGCTAGAACTACATTAGACCGATGCATTCGTGTAACACGCCTGATTTGTACGTAGAGCGATGTCGCGTGGCGTGTATCAAGTGTAGCTCTACAAGTCTAGTTTCCATATAAAATGTATGGAGACTGACCCGCCCAGATCGGCGCGTGTGTAGCACACGTGTGCGGAGTGTAGTTCTACCTTAACTCCAAATTGGAGGTGGATGGGCACTTGTGGCACTCTAAGGCCGTTTACAGGAAGAAAGCTGGCAGCCTGCGCAGATCTAACAGCGCCTATCGGAACTGGCCGGTGGTAATCTGCGCAGATAATAGGCGCCGAGTTTCTATACAAATATTGAGCGCTGATAGATCGCCGCAGGCTGCCAGCTTTCTTTCTGTATACGGCCTAACACGTGACTCACGTTTTGATCAGGGACAGCACACTCATACTGACTTTCAGATGGTTCTATAAAATCCAATTTAGCCGAGTTGTGCTTTCTATAAAGGCCACTGTAATTTACATTCTTGGGGTTTGAAGAAGTCGAATGGTGGAAGGTGATGTTCTTCCAAAAGCTTGATTCTGTCTCCTATCAGCGAATAGGTTGCTTCTAGGCAAGCGTGCTCCATCGTCGGCCTCATCATCGCTTACCATCAGGTGAAATATCCATAATTAAATAAAAAACGAAATAGGAACAGCCCATCAAACTTTACATAAATACAGCGATATTACAGAAAATACAAAACACAAAGAAACCAATAGAAACCTAATTTTTAAAAAAGAATAACATTCCTTTAATTAATATAAAGTTTATTTTCTTTTATTAGTGATTATAATACTTATATAACTATTTACATTATATCTACACATGTACAAAACCTTAAATATTAACTAAACTATTTATACTAAAACCTACCTTTGTACATATAATACAAAAACACAATACACTCAGGCGTCGAAGTACTCCTCCACATCGCTGTCATCCGGAAATGTACCCAATGTAGTTTATTTGAACTTATAATTCCAAGTCAATCCGAAGATATATAACACTTCAAAGTAAAAAAAAAAACCCGTTCTATGAAACGGCAATTTCATAGGTACCAAAGACCTATATTATAAAGGCGAAAGTTTGTCAGTGTGTATGTTTGTTACTTCTTCAAGCTCGAACGGCTGAATGGATTTGGATGAAATTTGGCATACGGGTAGACCATGTCCTGGAGTAGCACGTAGGATACTTTTTATCCTGGGAGTACGTTCCATTTGGACAATTTTCTACTTTCTCGCAGGCGATGCCGCTGACAGCAGCTTGTTATTAAAGAAACTCAATAGAGGTTCGATAAATAGAGGTATACTCGTATAGATGTTGAATATTTCGGTCACGGAACACAGAAAGAACCTGGAAATAGTAAGTAGGCGTGGCACTGTCGCCGCTAGTGAGTACTGCAATACGCACTTGCAGTTCAAGCGCTCTCATTCGCAAACTAGACTACGTCAACATACAATTTACATAAAATAATATTAAAATGCCTTATTGTGCCATTCTGGACTGTAAAAGCCATAGTCGGACTAAAGATCTAACTCATGGAGGTGTATCATACCACCGGTAAGTATTATTTTCGAATTTATTTTAATAAAATGAAAAAATAAAATTTCGTCAAACATTGCACAAGACATACAAACAAAAATTGTCCTTAACTTCATGCCAACAAAGTTGATTTTCTTTTCCCGGTTATTAGCCTTTCTGGAATATTCGCATCTCTACCTATACTTTTGACGCTATCCAAATAGTGCGTGACTTTATCGATAAAATCAATCGACATGTATTGCATTGCCTTTTTAAAATAAAAGTATTTATACTTGAGAGTATGAGTATTAAAATACAGATAATTATTAAATTAATAAAGTTAATAAAATAAATATTGTAGGATGATATTCGTGATGCAATTTTAAATAAATCTAGCTAAAGAGCTTGGAACAACATAGGGCGTTTGAATTATACCTTATGTTTAGTCGTCGCCGGCTTCGTCCGATCACACTTTTCGTAACGAATGCATAATAACTTTAATTTCGGTAGTCAATGTCAAAAAATGAAACCAAACCGTAAACACAGACTTCCGCAATCAAAGTTATTTTACATTATTTAGTTTTTTTGAAGTCAGTTGTATTTTTTTGTCAAAGAGTTTTTTTTTGTATTTTCAATATTAAACACACAATGAAAATAAATTACCTTTTTCACTACGTATTTATACTAAGTTCTTATTTGTGTAATTGCAGTACTTGTTACATTGTTACATCTATATGTCCGTAGTATCCAACATAAATAACATAACCTAAATTTTAAAACGGGCAACTAACTTGATTATTTAAAAGTGCCCGTTAATATTTTAATTAAATTCTTTGATCAAAATCATTTGACAGTTTTATATTGTCTTAAACTCAAATAGCAATGTAATAATAAAACATTGCGAGGTTTTCAGCATTTTTTTTCATTTACCCAGTATAAAATGAACAAATACAAACAAATAGGATTTACATGCAAATAAATACCCTTTTTACTGCGTTTAGAAATTACCCTACTACATATTAATTTCATTATTTTAATACTATCGCATACGATATTTTTTCGCATTATATTTTATGTTTATTTTCATACTATCGATATTATTACGATCGAATAAGGGTACGTCACTATTTGAGTAGCGACCTGCATTTGCGTCAGTGATACGCCATTCAAATACCACCCTTATTTTTATAACGTTACAGTTCATACTGAACAACGCCATCTAGCGACGAGTGGCGGTACTTGGTAGTCCAAGATGTATTTCTTTCTTGTTTTTGTCAATTTGATTTATAGATCGTTGACTTTAAAGTTGCATTTCGTATAACATTTATTTTTTTAATTTGTTTACGCCCAATTTTTGTTTTAGCCAATCGTATCTTCCGGTTTGCAGTAAGAGTAAATCGTAAATGTGTGAGTTTGGCGACACCGGTTCTGGTACAAACATTTTCTCAAGCTACTTCTAGTGTCTTTCTGTGTTCTGTGATTTCGGTCATAATGGACTTAAGTCTACTGTAACGGAAAAAAATAAATTCTTCAAGAACGTCATGTTTGACACATTCAGAGATATTTTTTTGTTCGAAAAATTCGTTTCAGAACAATTTACAAAGCAACATAATCAGATAAGACATGACGACCGCTCAATAATGAATACCTATGATAAGAAATTGTCTCTGGTCCTGAGTTGACTGACATTCAATTTCGTACAGAATATTCATTTTCGATTCATACGTGAAAAGAAATATTTAAACGAAACATATAATTTTATCGCGCATACATTTTAAGGCACTAGTAAGAATAAAAGCTGACTGCCTTAAGCATTTTCTACCAGATAACCTTAAAGTGATGCAGAAACAGCACATGGTAGGTATGTGCAACTTTATGGAAAAGCAAATAGAGAAGAAATACAATTCTAAATAATATAGTAATCGTTTCTTTATAGAATAGGGATAATAATTATTTTCATTTATTTAGTTCATACTAAATACATGAAAATAATTATACACAATGCTATGTATGTCCTAGTCATATCATAAAACACGCCATATTACAAATTTACAAGTAGGCGCGCGGGATTGAAAAACGTCACGGTAATGTAATGCAGCTACCTCACACTCAGCTGGTTTGTGGTTGCAATAAGTTCTACAATGCGGTGTCCAACGTGAAGAACTTATGAACAACTTCTTGCGAATAATTAAGTTCACCTTATATGTAAAATTATAACGCACTAAAAAAAATCTCAGACCTTGTTTAAAACAACGCCATTGCATATGATTTCATTTTAGTACAAAAACAAACAAAGCCCGCCTTAACATTATAAAGGCATGTATCAACACAGACACTGCACAAACAAAGGCTGCAATGTTGCTCTGGTACACGTTTCTAGAGTCGACAGAGTCTGTCAATAAACCAGACAATCCTACACGTTATAATACACACACATACATTTATTCTCTCTCACTCAACATTAGGTACTCGAACACACACTCACACACGGCAGTTATTAATAGGTCTAACATATCAACGCCCAGCCAAAACTACTGGGACCTGAAATTTGGGACAAAGCTTGTTTTTTCATTTGTATACAAAATTGCATTCCGTGTACTTATGTCGATCAGCCGTTTGAGTGTGATGGAGTAACAATCATACACACACATACATACAAACGTTCACCTTTATATTAGGGTGATTTGTTAATTTGCGTTCGACAAGTCAAAAAAGGATTTAACAAAAATTATTATTATTATTAACATTTTTTTTGCGAAAACACACAAAAATGTACAATTTGCCTGCTGCGGTCTTCCCGGCCGATTATAATTTAGGTGTGTTCAAGGCTAGAGTGAATAGGCTCTTAATAAACTAGTACGCCTCACCATCATCGTCACTTCTTACCACGAGAAGGAATCAAGTTAAGAACTAGTTTATATTATTTAAAAAAATATATATTTTGCGTGCTACTTTAGAATATCCACCTAAGAACTAAGAGCTGTTGTAAGTTATCCCTTTTCTGTGTACAGAGCGCGCAGAGGAATGATACTGAACGCGCTGGGCGGCGCAGCAAGTCTGAGGGGCCTCGCCAGCCGCGGTGGACCGACACCGTGGAACCCAAGGTACTGTCGCTTTCATAGAACCTTCCACTAGCTGTATCCAGGTCATCATCATCATCAAAGACGTCTACTTTTTTTCGTTGCACTGGGGCCATGGGTTCACTTCCGAAAAGGGAAACCAAAGAAGCAAAAGCAAAGAAGAAACATTGTGTTTAGTCAGTCTGATACGCTCCCCGCTCCACCCTAGAGCGTAGCGTAGTCATAAGATTGTATTTCACCTAAAAAACATCTATGGGGCCGTTCAAGTATTACGTAAGCAGATTTTTTGCAAATATTAACCCCTCCTCCCCCTCGTCAGCAAAAATAAGCAAAGATCTAACCCTCCCCCACATGCTTACGTGAAAATTGCTCAGTGATAGTATCTGTTTGCTCATTTTCATGTGATTCTGGAACATCGAGATTGTCCTCTTAAAAAAAAAAAACTGCTGACGTAGTCACCATCCAGACTCCCCATGTCATCAAAAATAAGCAGAGCAAAACCCACCCACCCCCCCTGTAGTGCTTACGTAATACTTGAATGGCCCCTTTTTTTGAGATAAAAATAATAAATTAGATCATTTCCCGAGATTAAATTGCTACTCCAACAAACAGTCATTTACGGGATACAATTTCGGCAGCTATTAGTTCGTATTATGAGGAAATTATTATGAAAGAACACTCATAAAGAATCTTCTTTATTGCCGCGACGAAGGTGATTGATAATGATCTGGTTCTCTGAAAAGTAATTCGACTTTTAGTCCCTCTTTATACTACTAAATAATGCGGAACTGAGAGTGTTTGTTTGGTTGAATAGCGTGCTTATCTCAGGAACTACTTATTATAGCGTGACTGGTAATTAGTGACCGATACTTAAACACGAAAACCTGAAATCGCGAAAAAAAACTGCCAAGTTTAGTACATTTTGACCATAGGCGAACATAAACGTATTGACCAGCAGGTTTTGTCGCGATTATGCGCGATAGTGCGATGAAAGATAATTTTCGACTTACCCGCGGACTAAGCCAATAGCAAAAACGAGTAAACCATACGTTTGTAGTGTGTGCATGTTTAGGGTGCCTGCAGGACGACAAGTGAAACGCTCGAGAGTTAAATACCAACTGATTTATTGTTTCAGATTTCCAACACTTATACATTTGCACATGTGTGCGTATTTGTACCCACACGTTAAACAATCCTTATCTCTAAACAACTATAATAGGTCTATATTCAATTAACATATAAATATTTTAATAATTGCTCTTTTGAAAATATAATAATAACGTTCAATAAGTTTGCATTCTCTAGATTTAAATTTTCATTCGTGGCATGCAAAACATTCTCTCTGCCACAGTTAGGGTTGGCAACCATACTCTAATATAAAGTAGTGTACTCTTTTGTCCGAAAACGTACTGTGTTCTGTATGTTCCACAAGCGGAATAGACTAAGCTGAAATATTCCTATTTATTGTGGACTCTCAGCTTTGAGAAACAGAATGAAATCGTGACATTTCAGTGTTTTACTGAAAATATTCTCATCAGACATAATAACTGTCTTAATATTGTTATTCGTGGCTGTAATAAAAATCTATAACCTCATTGAGGCCCAGTGGCCTCAAGTCTGCTAGTATAATAGTGTCAGAATGGTCTATCATTGATTTCTTAATATGGTTGATTTTGGCAATTTGGACATTATGAGTAAGTAAACGAGTCAATGACCTTGTAAGTAGTTGTCGGTCGTTGCGTACTAACTACCTACAGGTCATTGAACTCGCCCAGCTGACGTTTACGTAAAGAAATTAATTTCGTACATGCGTAAATTAATTCGCGTTTTAGAAAAAAGTACTTAATTTTTATATTTTATCTTAACAAATCGATAGTGTCTCATGTCTCTGAATCGACCCTCCACGGGATTAAAACGATCAAAATTTAACGGTGTATAAGAATGTTTATCAGTTGTCTAATACTCAATTGTGGAATATTATTATATCATAATAAATCAGTTCCGTGGAGATTACAACTCAGATCGGCGTCCTTAAACGACAAGTTTTAAGTACTCAATATTTTTCTAAAAAAAATATAGTCAACCCTAGCCACCGCACCCATCTTGCATGTGTGCACTCACTTATTTCTTCACCAACCATACTATAATCCTATTATCTCAGGTGGTCGCGTGTGCCGAAGCAGTTATTATTTCACCACTGATCTATCTGAAGTAAAATATGGAGTATGCTACTGCTAATAAAACGGAAATATTTTGATTAAAATCCTTTCACTAATTAGGCGTAGAGTAGCCAGTCTTTCGGTTTTTTACAGGATGCATTTTGGAGTATGTGCGCGGGAACTGCATCACTAATTCCGTTCTACCATCGGTGAACCCGATGTACGGCGAATATCCACCCTTACGTTGTTGAAACTTCTACGGTCCGGGCTAAGCGTTTTGATTCGTCGTTTATACCGCGCACATCTTGATCTTGACTAAGACCGCAGCAGGCAAACTGTTCCAGCAGCTGCTGGAACAGTTTGCCTGCTGCGGTCTTCCCGTCCGATTATAATTAAGGTGTCTTCAAGGGTAGAGGGAACAGGCTCTTAATAAACTAGTGCGCCTCACCATCAACGATTGCATCACTGCTTACCATCAGGTGGGATCCCAGTCGAGCACTAGTTTATATATATTATATACAAAAAAAAAAATTTAAAAAATTAAACGAACCATCGGTCATATCAATACCTGCCTGTAACTTAGGGCGCCTTCAAATTAGCCTCGAAGTGCTGCGCGACTGCAGCGCGGCTACAGCGCTGCCGTCACGCTGCTTCGTTATTTCATATAAATAAAAAGCGGTTTGGACCAAGCCCGAGTCGTCGACGACGCGTAGTGTTCCAAGCGCCCTCAAAATGTCAGCAAACCGTAGGGGCTCAGAAGAGCCGAAACCTACTGGGGTCATGGGAGAGGGATACCAGTGGTCTTGGAATGCAAAGGTCAAAGAAGGAACATAGGTGTAGTTTTAGTCTGTAAAAGTCTGACACGCTGTCCCGCTCCGCCCTAGAGTGGGAGAAGTCACTGGATTATTTCCCCCTTTAAAAAAAAAAACTTACACACATAACATATGCTAGAATATATCCGAAATCAAAACAATGACGTAACCACGGAAAACTGCAAACAATTCACTGTTTACCGACCCCGATGTAATCTTATCATTAGTTATGTATGTACATTACGTATTACAGTGTTATCACTATGTTTAGAAAGTAAAATTAGTTTGATAACAATTTTCGGTCCGACTGGCGGGTTTCAGGGCCTTTTCAGCATAATGCTGAGGTAGGAGCCTTTTTCGCATCGCACAGGTCTTTTTTTTAACTCTTTTAATATTGATTTCGTTTTCCTTGTATTTATTTTTATATGTTTTCTTTATTTCTGTTTTTTTTTTTTATGGTACTAAACACCTACCCGCGTTCCTCCGTTAGCTATCGTGCTGGGGCCGGGCCTTCCTTTCGGAAGCTGACCCATGACTCATGCAGGCTTCGACCCTGCTTGCCTGCTGCTGGCAGGCTGGGCCTCTACGGTTTGCTAACCGTGCGGGAACAGTACGCGCCGTCGATGACTTGGGCTGGGTCCGGTCAGTTACCGAACGATCGGACAGCGCGCTACCCATTGCACGCCGCCGGAAATCGGGATCGGAATCCCGGCCGCGGCTTGGGCGAGCGCCCCGTTGCCTTTGCCTGATGCGGTCGGCCTCCTCCTTTGCTAGCATTACTGCTTTGCAGAAGGAGGCGACCGCCTGCCACTCCGCGTCGCTCCGAACCAAAGCCTGGCGCGAGAGATCATCGCTACACGAGGACACGGCGATGCTTTTCCCAAGCGGAGCACACCTCTACCGTGTGCTCCACCGTGTCCTCAGGGTTAATGTAACATG
This sequence comes from Leucania comma, assembly GCA_958295575.1. Lineage (NCBI taxonomy): Eukaryota > Metazoa > Arthropoda > Insecta > Lepidoptera > Noctuidae > Leucania > Leucania comma. Next base: position 2,682,864 of record OY282488.1, read on the forward strand.
AAAGAAACATTTCATAAAGCCAAAACTCCCGAGCATAGCATATTATTGTTGTGCTTTTAAAGCTTATTTTTTCTTATTGTTTTATACAATAATTAAAACTTGTTCTAATCTGTGTTTTAAAACATCTTGTTTTATTACATGTTACACTGCATGTTATATTATAGCAGTCGACTTTAGAAAGACAGATGTTCTAATCTTATCAGTTTACGGATAAGGATAATCTGCTGTTTTTTTCAAGTGACAGCATTACAAATGATACAGTAGTATCAATGTAAATCATAATGGCTGTTAGGATTTATCATAAACAAAAGGTTTGACTCGTGATATAAATATCTTCTATTTCTACTCATTGTTTTTTTATTTAAAAAAAAAAAGATAAGAAGAAAAATAGGTATAAAGGTGAAGCTAATTTCTATAGAAATCTCTTCTAGCATTCCAATGCTAAAATTATAAACTAATAAATAGTATGAAAAATATCAAATCATTCTAATTAAGAAAAACTTAAAATATGACAATTGTGACGAATATTGAAACTAAGGTTGAAAGGACTTCAAGTAGTAGTTCCGAATTTTAAGCTTGAAGTAACATTTACTTTCAGCTTTTTTGATGTCAAGGGGGAGCACATTCCAGAGTTTAATGGTAGAGATAGTGTAAGAATTAGCCATAAATCTAGTACGGTGAGAAGGAATTTGAAGAAGCATGTTTTTGGAAGCTCGAAAGTTGAGATGCCACATATAATAACTAGCAAAGGAGGTGGCCGACCGCATCAGGCAACGGCGTTCACGCCGCAGCCGCCGCCGTAATTCCGATCCAAATTTCCGGCCACCGTAAGCGCGGGCTTGCGGACGGCGGGCAATGGGTAGCTCGCTGTCCGTTTGTCCGGTAACAGACCAGACCGAGCCCAAGTCGGCACGTTTACGGCACGCACTGTTCCCGTTTGCCTCAAGGAATTGTCAGCAAACTGTAGGGGCCCAGTAGGGTCGAGGCCTAGTCTGGGCCTCTGGGGATGTATGAAAATGCATACCAGGTCCCTAGATCTAAGGCAGGGAAGGAACAGGGTAGGTTTTTAATCAGTAAGAGTCTGACACTATTTCCCGCTGCGCCCAAGGACGTGATTTGTCATTGGATGATTTTACCTACCATAAAAAATAAATATTAAAAACAGAATATAATAAAAATCAACAGTAGGACTACTCGAACTGGAATCATCCAATAAAATAATACTTCCTTTTTTGAAGCCATATAAAACTTAGTGAAGCTACGGAGAGAGGCGCGGTCCACACGTACAATCCTGTAACCGTGCCAAAAATGATCTCTTGGGCATGACCCAAGTACTGAAAATGATCGCGTTCCGTGCCAAGCATTTAGCGCCATTAGCGAGCGCTGAATTAACTGTCTCCTTTAATTATGAGCCGATATTCCGCTCATGAATATCGCCGTCATTTTTTTTCAGAGTTCCGTACCCAAAACTCCCTATTGCTAAGACTCCACTGTCCGTCTGTCTGTCACCAGGCTGTATCTCTTGAACCGTGATAGATAGACAGCTGAAATTTTCACAGATAATGTATTAATAACACTAGATAATAAGTTATTTATTAAGCTATTCACTGGATCACTGTGCGTCCGATATAAAATAACTTCTAATTCTAATTATTGTTGCTTTTATGACAAAAAAAATATACTAAAAACCGAATATAATAAATATTTAAGTGGGGCTCCCACTTAAATAGTAGACCGAGACGTAACACATCGGATCAACGCCGGATGGATGAAATGGCGACAGGTCACGGGAACAACTTGTGACCCACGGATGCCAATCAAGTTGAAGGGTAAAATTTACAAGTCCGTGATAAGACCTGTCATATTGTATGGATCAGAATGTTGGGCTGTGAAAAAGATGGATGAAAAAAGACTGCATGTAGCGGAGATGAGAATGTTGAGATGGATGTGTGGTGTGACGAAAATGGATAAAGTGAGAAATTAGAGGAAGTTTGAAAGTGGTGTCAGTGACTGAAAAGTTGAAAGGAAATCGTTTGTCTTGGTATGGTCATGTGAAGAGGAGGGATTATTATTAAATATTATTATTATTATTACATGTTACTAAAAGAGTTCTGAGTTTACAAGTAGATGGATGGAGAGGAAGAGGGAGGCCGAAGAAGAGATGGATGGTTTGTGTGAGGTGTGATTTGAAAGAAAAGGAAGTTAGTGATAGTGTGACAGCAGACAGGATAGAGTGGAAGAAAAAAACGTGTTGCGCCGACCCCAAGTAATATGAGACAAGGGCAGGAAGAAGAAGAATTCGGTATCCTCCCACTCCCATACAACAGACGAGATTTTTTTTTGCCTTTTTATATATATAATATTTAAGGAGAGACCCCTTAAGACAGCCCGCATACAAAAAACTTAATATTTTGCCTATTATAATGTCTAATGTTGTATAGATAATGGTACGAAACCCGAACCCGAAGGGTTTCCATATCTTCCGTGGATAAAGCTTTAGCACAACTAATGGCCCCAGTAGGCTTCGACCTGCTGCCCCTACGGTTTTCCTGACATCTCTTTGTGACGCGCGTAAAATACTACGCACCGTCCATGACTCGGGCTCATTCACTTGCCTACCGGACAGCTGGACGGCGACTTACCTATTGCTCGCCGTCCACATTTTAGATGGCTACGACCGTTTACCAATAGACGATATTCCCGCTTATATGCCAAACAAAATACTCTTTCACTCGAAATTAAGGTATAAATACTCAACAAATCAGTTCCGGTAGGCGAAGAGTTTATCTTGTAAAAGAAAACAACCATGAAGGCACTTAATTATAAATTAATTAGTTTATCAATCATAGCCCGCGTCCGGCCGACGTGGAGATAGCCATCAGGTGTTATCTGTCAATCAATCAGCATGCAAGCTGGGAGCAGTTCTGTAATTAATTATAATGAGATGATGAGTCTCTTTCTTATTGCTTAGTTAGTGGTCGGAATAAGGAAGCACCGGATTCTCTTTTCCAGTCCATTCAAACTTTTTTTATTGGTATAAACTAGTGCTTGACTACGATCCCACCTGATGGTAAGCAGTGATGCAATCGTTGATGGTGAGACGCACTAGTTTATTAAGAGCCTATTCACTCTAGCCTTGAAGACACCTTTTTCTTTTTTTCTGGCCCTTGGACGGAGCGGGAAATAGTGTCAGACTCTTACTGACTAAAAACTTACCCCGTTCCTTCGTTGCCTATCGTGCCGGGGCCGGGCCTTCCTTTCAGAAGCTGACCTTTGACTCAAGCAGGCTTCGACCCTGCAGGCTGGGCCTCTACGGTTTGCTGTCAGCTCCTTGAGGCGCGCGAGAACAGTACGCGCCTTCGACTTGGGCTCGGTCCGGTCAGTTACCGGACGATCGGACAGCATGCTACCCATTACACGCCGTCCGCAAGCCCGCGCCTATGGTGGCCGGAAATCGGGATCAGAATTCCGGCGGCGCCTTGAAGACACCTAAATTATAATCGGATGGGAATACCGCAGCAGGCAAACTGTTCCAGTCCTTCTATGTACGCGGTATAAACGATGAGGAGAAACACCTAATCTGGACCTTAGAGGTTTCAACGATGACGTAAGGAATGAACGCCGGACGTCGGGTTGTCCGATGGTAGAATTGAGATGGTGGAATCAAGATCTGCAATTCCCGCGCACACTCTCAAAAATGGAACCTGCAAAATATCGAAAGACTGGGTACCGTAGATACGCATGTTTTCAGGCTTTGAAGATCAAACTTTGGTCTACACCCTATAAGGAAACTACCTGCAAATTTTTAGTTTGTAGGTGTTATAGTTTCTGAGATTTCGTGATTAATCAGTGAGTGGTATTTCACTTTTATATATATAGATTGCACAAAGGTACCTACTTCTTATTTGAAAAGAAATTTCTTCCAGCAGACCTGCGAAAGAAGACATTAGAAGAAATGTAGACAATAATGTGTAGAAACTAGAAAAAGACAGTTTGTGAAATCTTAAATTAAAGTAACAAATAACACATTTAATTTAAATATAGGGAAGTGGCTAATCTCTGTCACTCTAGTAGGCATTCCAGGGCACGAAGCCACACTGAGACGCATCAAACTTATAACACCCCTGTTTTCCATCGGGAGTTAAAAATCCTATTAAAATTATTCTAAACTATAATAAACTCTCTCTCCACAGGCAACAACAGCACTAGGCGATGTAATAGCAGCCAAGGAGCCAGAGATAGTCAGCACGGAGTACCGGAACCAATTCGCGTGGCCTAAGGACACCACCGATGCTCCCAGGAAGAGCATCTCCATGGGAGCGCTGAAAAAGGCCGCTGTGGCTGAAGGTAAGACGAGTTTTTACATTTTTTCCACGACATTACTCTAGAAGTATATTGTCAAAATTTTCTTTATGGAAGGAAAATGAACCCGTTCCGTATCCTTAAAAGTTGTTGGTGTCCACCACAACATTAATAAGGACGTTTCTCCATGAGGTAATTTATATTCTTATCCCCAATTTTATACAAAACTTTACAAACAATAAATAACTAATACATTATTTATTGCCCAAAGAAAAAACTATGATTAAAATAGAAACACGAGCGATATAAACAGGCGAGCTTAATTCTCAATTGGGTTTTCTAACATTTGCTGTTAGAAAACCCAATTACCCCTTATATAAATATGACATAGTAATTTTGCTTAGGAGAACAAGTTACTATAAATACACTAAAGTTTAAATTAATTGAAGCCTATAGTGCCGGGACTGGGTATTCACTGGCTTCGACCCTGCCTCCATGCAGCTAGCAGGCTGGGCCTCTTCGGTGTGCTGACAGCTCCTTGAGACGCGCGGGAACAGAACGCGCCGTCGACGACTTGGGCTCGGTCCGGTCGGTTACCGGATGATCGGACAACGTGCTACCCATTCCACGCCGTCCGCAAGCCCGCGTCCTTGTGGATTTCACATTTTTATGTTATACAAACCAGGGGGCTTGGTCGACGCGCGACGTTGGAATTGTGACGCTTCGTACTCTTGTATTCGATGCTAGCGCCAAATTGGTTTAAAATTGCGTGACCACATGCCAAGCCCAATCCCGATTTTACTTAGTTTCCCAAAAAGGTCACGCAATTTGGCGCTAGCATAGAATTCAAGAGTACAGTCAGCATCAAAAGTTGATGACTACATTTAGATTTTCAAAATCGCTGTACACCGTATTATACCTAAATCGCTCAACATGACAAGCGCCAGAAATGAATGATTATCATAAAAGGGCATAAGTAGGTGACCATTACTTTTCAAAAGTCGCTAAACAAAGTTATAGTAAAAAAAGCATAACATTCTTCGTCTCTAAAGTTTCTGAACAAATTTTAGACAAAAATAGCATACCATCGTTTATCTCTAAAGTCCCTGAACAAAATGCCATTTCATTTTGTTCAGGGACTTTAGAGATAAACGATTTTGGGTTTAATATGTGTGTGTATTTTTTTCGGCAGGTATGTGTGTTTGGTATATATATTAAGTAGACACATGCACATGTAAATCACCACCCTTTTATTTATTATCAACAAAATTAAATTAAATGGTTCGATAAATCAATACAGATAATTATTAGTTGTTTTAATTACAACTCAATACAATCATCTATACTATATACTATAATATTATAAAGAGGAAAACTTTGTTTGTTTGTAATGAATAGGCTCAAAAACTACTGGGCTGATTTTTAAAACTCTTTCACAAAATCAAATCAATATTTTATAAACAAAAACAAGGTATGATTTTTTATCAATTACAATTATGATTAGACTTAAACTACTTAGAATTAAAACCTAGTGTGTCCCCCATTAGCATCGATGACATTTTGGAGACGTTCTCGCATGGAGTTTACCATATTTGCACAAGTATCTCGTCCTCTAAAATCTTCCCAGATTTCTATGGCGTGATTAAGTAATTTTTTTTTTTTTTTTGATAACTAATACAATAAATAGATGAAAAATAATTGCAACCGCAATGGTCTACATCCGATACAAAGTGATAATTAAGTAGAAATATTCTTTTTACATTCAAGGGTAAACAATTTTTCAAATACCCACAATTATGTTTCCCTAAGAATTGAATTAAAACGGAATTTGTGTTAATTTTGAAAATGACTCTTATATGTATACAGATTAGGTTCTAATTCAATCGTAACTATAAAAATCATAAACTAAGTCGACGGTATGAATTTGAACAGAATCTGTGTGATTTTTGAAAATGAGTCTTATTGTTTTACGAATAAGGTTACAATTCAATCGAACTAAAAAAATAATTAATTACGTGATGGTATAAATTCAAGCAGAATCTGCGTGATTTTTGATAGTCAAATATGGTTACTATTCAATCGTAATACAGCAACATCGTCAACGTTTTTAGTTTGCAGTTCAGCTACTTTTGATAGTATAAGTTTACACGCTACGAATCCGAAACAAAGTAATGTTCAGTAACTTTTGCTATCAATGATTTTAAGTTATTTTTGGACGTCGTGATTACACTAGATAACCAAAACAAGCATTTTATATTGTTCAGTGATTTTTGTAAAACTTATTGATATGATGTTTTCGGATATTATAACGATCAGCAATTTTTGACAAAATGGTGTTCAGTGACCTTTGAAGAGTAGTGTTCAGTTAATTTTGAACTTAAATGATGTTCATTCAATACTGGCGCCCTCTCTTGTTAAGCGATTTATGGGTGATATAATGTACAGTGATTTTGAAAATTTGAATGTGGTTATCGACTTTTGATGCTGACTGTACCTAACGTCCTCGTCACAATTCCTATGTCGACCGATCGCAATTAAACTCATGAGTAAGCCCCCAGATCTATAACAACGAAAATAAATAATAACGAGAACCTTTAAACATCAGTCTACAAGCCCTACCACGGCACGAAGGCATTAGAAAGAGACAGCGAAGTCACAGATCGCGCAGTACGACTGCGAAACCTGATTTTTGTCAGTTCTTTCTTAACACCCCGCGAGAAAGGCGTAAAAAGGCTCTCGAATTGAATTATTTAACTGTAATAATCAAAACTGAATAGGTATATATACAAATTAAAAATAATAATATGTACAAACAGGTAGAAAAAGAACTTATTGGGCATCAAAATTGAACTGTATATCTGTCTTTCATTAAAAGATTATGCGTGCTGTACACAACATTTAACAACAAATTTTCTTTCCTACACCTTCAGTTCCTATAATAATTGCACCTTTTCTAACTCCTCCCGCAGCAACCTTACCAACTTCTGAGTTATTCAGATTAGTTCCACAACTCTGAACAATGGCTGAAGGAAAATGCATTATTTATTAGTTGATGCTCGTTCCCATAAAATATTTGGGCATTATTCAAATTACTAAGACTGCTGAGAATTGTACTTGAGCATAAAATAAATAGCAATAGAGATGGTCGTGCTACTCGTATATTATTGCTATTAAGCTGAAGGGCGGTAATGAAATATAGTTTGCGCTTCAGAAATGTAAGCTAAATGGTGTGGCAGTGATTGTCGCACCAGGTATCTTGTATTTACACCGTTAAATTTTAAAAGTTACAAAAAAAAGCTTGTTATTAAAAACCGTTTCGCAAAAACAAAAATCTTGAATAGTTATTGTTTTTTTTTTATATATAAAAATAAAACCGCTGTTTTGGGGCCGCGAAGTCGACATAAGCCCGAGCGAAGTTCATACAAAAAAAAAAACAGTGACTAGAACCGGCCCTTAAATTAAATAATGCATCTTTAAATTTTAAATAAAATACCGACCACTTTCCTGAGTATCATCAAATCTTCAACAAACTGCCTCACCATTAGAAAAAATCAACCAAACTCAAATAATAGATTACAAATTCTAACACGCCGTGAAATAAGTTGACAAAAACTGACATTCAATTTTTTTCACTCGACGAGTTCCGTTTACAAATGGAGTTCAATGTCAAAGACCTCAGATAATGCAACTCTTGCGCCACTTTTAAGAGATATTATTTCAACGAGGTCATTCAAACGAGGTTTTAAATTTGCAATATAGATACAGACAGATTTATAGGTCAGTTAGGATTTTAAAAGGCTTTTAAGTCGAGGCAAATTCGTATAAGTTCTTGTAATGAGATTCTCGTTGAGTATTAATGGTCAAATGAAGTTAGTTTTATAGTAATCGTGATTTCTTTAGACCTCTAATAATGACACTAGCATCTTTTTTATTATTTGTATCAATAAGTAACTTTTCAAAATTCAAATATCCTTAAACAACCTTATTTTAAGTAAACGCGAAATCCAATACACGTGTCTCGTATTTTTATATAAAGATTCTATGTATATTTCTTGCTTGTTATGTTACCTGAGTGTTCACACAAACACATGGTCACCGAGCCAACCGGGCGACTAACGGGTTGTTTTAATAATAATAATAATCCTTTTATTATCAGGCAACTAAGGCCCATAACACAAATACACACATAATCTTACAAAATAATACACTAATACATATAAAACTAAACTATAACAGTTCTATATTAGGAAATATAATAGTTCAATATTAGGAAAGTTTGAAGTTACTTTCTTGGTGTACAATAAAGTTTTATTCTATTCTAACTCTCAAGTAATAGAAAATAATGCAATTTGAACTGACAGAGTGTATTACATGAACTCGACAAACGGATGTGCGAAATGCACGCTGAGCGGCATAAGGGCGGCCAAACCGAGGTACATTTTCATACAACCGCTCTTACGAGATTATGATGTTATTACACATCTTTCTCCAGATATTTTTGATACACTGATATCTTTTTTATATTATTTATAAAGAAACCTCTTTATAAATCAAAACATAAATTTGTGTAAAACTAATCCAGTAAAGACCTCTGTGCGCATTACTTTGTGTAATTTATTTCATCACCACTGCTCTCAAAACGGTGAAGGAAAACATCGTGAGGAAACCGGCATGTCCTAGAACCAAAAATTCGAAGACATGTGACATCCACCAACCCGCACTGGGCCCGCGTGGTGGATTACGGCCCATTCCCTCTCTTAGAGAGGAGGCCTGTGTCCCAGCAGTGGGAACATTAAAAGGCTGATGATGATGATGATGAAAGACCTCTGAAAATCTGCCATTTTACGTTTACTTTGGCTCTCCATAATGTACTCATATATTAAAAATATAAAAAAGTATTTCTATTGGAACCTAGCGGTCCACACAGAGGCCGTTTTTCATTAAAAAACTGCGCTTGCCTCGGCCGAGGCACGTCCACACCAACAGAGCTGATTCGCGCGGCAAATGCCTCACGAGGCTGCTCGCTCTGTGTGGACCCGCCTATCGACTTTTTTTTTTAACTTTTAACTATTTAAAAAAGACGTATTCCCTGGAACAAGTTTTGTGAAATATTCGAGTAAATCACGGAATTACCGAATGTCAACAGAGTTTTCAGGCGTTATTTCTCTTTTTTCGCGTTGCCTCTCCATCAAACATTGCGTTGGATTGCTTTGAAGCAACAAGCTTTTAAACCATGCTCGACGTTGAGGATAAGCGAGTGGAGAAGAGCCACGTCTATTAAATAGAGATAGATACACTTCATTACAAAAATACTTAAGACGTCTTTGAAGACCTTAGAGATGGTAGTAAAACATACTGCTCAAGCTTCAGTATAGTCACTCATAAAAGCAGGTCAAATGAAACAACGTAAAGCGGACACTCAGAGTAAACAAAGACTACTATATTATTAAGGAGAACAGAGCCTGAGCACTGTCATGTAGTATCTGAATTTTAATAGTCTCTAACTATAACGCTTTAGTATAGGACTACAGACACATGAACAGTTAGAATCAGGGGGCTGTCGAGGCAATAAATTGAAGTTCAATCACCATTCTACCATCGGACAACCCGGCTGTTGACACTTTACGGCCCGGATTAAGCATTTCGCCTCATCGTTTATACCGCGTACATCGAAGAACTGGAACAATTAGCCTGCTACAGTGTTCCCGTCCGGTTATTATAATTTAAGTGTCTTCAAGGCTACAGTGAATAGGCTCTTAATAGACTAGTGCGCTTCACCACCAATGATAGCATCACTGCTTAACATCAGGTGAGATCGCAGTCAGATTTCCGCGAATACCATTTCCTTGACTTCATGCTGTTCACATACAATAAAAACAAAATAAACTATATTTAACAAAGACACGATCGCCGACGTAGGCTTCACCTTAGAGCGGGTTCACATTAGGTCGGACCGACAGTTTTATCGGACCGACAAATGTTTCGGTTCCATATTGGCATATGTATTCGAATAGCGCCGTTCACATTTGCACGATCCGACAAAACTAACGGAGCCGACACTTACCGGACGTTTAGCCACGATTTCTGTCAGATCGGTTATAATGTTGGCGTACTGGCAAATATAGCGTCGTTCGGCAGCTTCTAGTGTGAACAGCAACATCCGACAGTCGGCCAGCAGTAAAACTGTCGGTCCGACCGTATACAAAAGGCTCGAAGAACGATGGACTAAAAACGACAAACTACAAAACCAAACAGTTGACTACCCAATTATATGTACAAATAATAACAGAACTAAACGACGTTAACGAAGCAGTACAATTTTAATTGTAACATTATTCTTCTTTGAATACCGATTCAAGTGCACTGAAATGGATATTAAACAATTAATACTTTGTGAAGTGATATAACAACTTTTATTCAGTTGAACGACCCAGTTCCTTTGCGAGAACTTTACTGTGAAACTCGGGAGCTACAGAAAGTATCTTGTACAACCGAAGAATGGTCATACAGCTTTGGGATTACAAGTTTGTGTAGTTGAGTTATTAGACACTTCCAAGATGAAAGCTTATAATCTTATGAAGTTTCCCGACTTTTAGTGCCATCATCATCAATATGAAGTGGTTCTAATGTATCAAATAGACTTTCAAGGTCAAATATGAGATTTAACTTCCTTACCTACGTTTTATTATTATTAGATAGCACAGTATGGCGTTTGAGCTTACCTAATGATAAGCTATCATCATTTCAGGCTAAAGACGTCCATGTTGGACATAAGCCTCCCCCAAATGTCACAATGAACGGTCCTATGCGTCTTGCACCCATCGGATTCCTGCAGCCTTTACCAGGTCATCGGTCCACCTTGTAGGCGTTTAGTAGCTGGTGAACCGGAATCCTTTAAATGGTCTGCCAAGGTCATCTGACGGTTAGCCGTTCCCGCCCGGAGTTTTTTAGCTCCCCAGACCCCAGGGTTGCATCTACGGCCGTCCACGCCAGCACAACCGCTGGAGTCGCTGGGCACTTGAGGCCTGTCTCTTGTTCGGTTTTGTTCATTGAGGGGAGGTTGAGACCATAACCTGCCACGCTGGTCCAGAGCGTGTTGGCAGGTCGCCATAGCCTCGTTCGTTAGTCGACAGGGTGCACCACGTGCAGGTGAGGTTGACTTGAATCCTGAAAGATGTTGGTTGGGACCCAATATACTCCTCTCTCCCCTTGATAAGCAATGATGCAATCAATTATGGCATACAGTTAGAACATATAAGCATCTTATAGTCGACGATTCTTGTATATTTCTGTGTGAATATTTCTTCATGTGTACACTATTTGGATGATGATTTTTTTTCAGTTTCTTTTTTTTATTGTTATGTCCTATAGTAAGCGTTTCATCCGAAACTTTTCAGGTTTAGTAGAAGCGGAACCGCTCATGAATCACGTGGACGGTGATCATGATGACCACAAGCGGTACATCGAAGACTATCTCTGGAACGGACAGAAGCCTGGAGTCCAGAGGTAGGTGTCCAACTAGTTCCTTTTATTATTACCTTGTATAGTTTCGTCTACTGTTGGTCGTTGGTTTATTTCGATGATATCACGATTTTGTCGAAACTTTTCGAAAGGAGTTTCAAGTTTAGATTCAATTTAACTGTCAATCCAAAGTTTGTAAATTCCCACAAGCTGTTTCATTTTCCTGTTCAAAGTTAATCTAAAATAAACCAACTTCAACTAGCAACTAAACGAATATATTAGTATAACATTAACATTCGAAATGTTTCTACAGAATTTACAATTTCTAATAAATTCTTTAAAAACATTTCCATTTTTACAAGCTTTAGCTTTTCACATTTCCATAATGACCAAAGCTTCCCATGTCTTCTAGTCTACTTATAGATTGTTTCATATTTTATTATTTTTATTATATTCCATATTGTTATCAGCATGCTTCTTAACTTGACACTCAACAGTAAAGTCATTGAGAAACAGTCTATAATCATCTACTATGACGATTTGATCATTGTCACAAAAATGCTTTGCTTTCGCTAAAGCAGCAGCTTCTTAGCAAATTGAGTCATTAACAAGAACCTCGAAATGATTGAGTTTCAAAATAACACCTTCACCAAAAACATTCAAAACACTAAAATCAAATTAAGTAATACACATAATATAAACTTCGTTAAAATCCGTGAGCATCCGGACATATACTTACACTCAACACAATAGTTTTATCCAATACTTTACTATTATCAACCATTAGATCTTGTACATATCTTATAATATGTAAATTGTAAATGAAATAATCCCATAACTTTTTCAGGTGAAGACAATTTTTGACAATTTATTTTACTAAAATTGCTATAGCTTTCAAATATCTATGTGTTTAGCTTTGTGTAACTGACCTGGTTATGGAGGAAACTTTTTCTATTATATTTTTCATCTTACTAACCACTCTACTAATATGGGCTCTAATATCATCACCATAAGTTAAAATTTTTGCTTCTGTGTTTCAACTCTCTTTTTTAACAATACTTTATTCACAAACACTACACCATACTTTAATAATATACACGTATTCCGTAATAATGGCATTGATATCAAAGTGTTCAAGCAATACATCAAAATTAAATATTTTTGTTACATTATTATTAATATAATTATAAATAATTGTTGTTATATAATTATATATTTTTACTCTTTCGTTCTAAGCTTCAAAATTTAAAACTATTTACAAGCTATTCGTTTATTGAAACGAGTATTTTGTGTCTGTGAATCTAAGGAATATGAGATTTTGGTTAGAAAAGCTTACCATTTTTCATTACTAGTATTCAAAAAGCCCAATAATCTATTATATTGGTTTATTTATGCACCAAGACAGACAAGAGTTTCCTTCACGATCGTGTTCTGCCCCAATTTTTTACTCAAAGCCTTTCAAAGCAGAACAAAGTCTAAATTTCGTTTTTGATATTTGCTTAACATAACTCCTCACGGTGGCGGTGTCTAGGCCGAGTAGATTTAGTTCAACAACAACTAACATTAGTACGGAATGACAGCTAGATTTTTTAATTACTCAATGTGTCCTGCACTTTTGTCGATGTGAACGTTCATGATAATGTTTTATTAGAACCTGTATGTCGATGTATCACCACACTTGAACACTGGAGTTAGTTTGTGAAAGGGCACAGGGCGGCAGCCCGCACTCTGTCGGTCCTTCTAGACTCTTCTAGGTTTCGACATCCTAACCTCACCATTGCGAGCTTGACAATTATTTGAAGCATGTCTGTACTACTAACCCGGCTCGGCGCGAGTCGTTTCTGTTGCCACATCATCATCACAGACAACAACACCAGGCGTCTAAGACTTAAATGGAATTTTCCAGAAAATCGACGTTCCGTAACGCGCTATCGGCCCTCATATCCAACGGGGAGGATCGTTCCAAAGATAATAGGAAACGTTACAAAAGCGAGTACAAAAAGAAATTTAGACCGTTCTCTCAATACGTGTACGAGGCGTCTAAAGGGACATTTACGAAATGCAGGGGGAAAGGGAAGTCCAATGAGGAGGCGAGCGAGAGGATGCTGGGGGACGCGGGGCAAGGGGTGTCGGGGGCAAGCGCGGGGGTGGGCGCGGGTGCGGGAGGGGTAGCGGGCGCGGGGGGCGGAGCGGGTGAGGACAGCGCTGACACGCTGCGCGCGGCCGGCCTGCAGCCACTCGGCCTGGCCCAGGGCGACTCCTGGTACCGAGAGGTGCTGGACCTGCGCAAGCGCGCCGGCGAATACAAGGTCTGCGCCTGACATACTAATAATACCTGAGAATAGGTCCCGAAATTAAATGAAACTAAATTCTGATTGGACCAACAATGGACACAGAACAGAGAAGTTTTCTTTCGAGACGGGAACCGAACTTCAGGTTTGATGCAAGCAAACGTACGTATCTATACTTAAAGCCTTTTACGGTAACTTTATTTTAACAAAATAAATAACTCATCAAAATAAACTAGCTCTTAAAATTTCTCTGTCCTATGCTCCCAAAAAATATCTTTTCTAAAAAAAACATCTAAACTAAGTCCTAAACTGTCCTAGGTAGGTCAATCATTCAGTTAACATGAAATTCAGACACATTCGTATCAAATGCTTTACCATGATCATGCTTGGTATTCAATATTGGCAATATTTCGACAGTACCGCGGCTGGGGGACAGAAATGGCGCCAGAACACATCACTCAGCTTTACAATAAGCAGATCGAACTCTGGTACCAAGTGTCCCGCCGATCCTCGCTGTCGGCCTTATCACTAGCTTCCACAAATCACAAGTAAGTGATGCACTAAGCGATTGGCTAATACGGCTCGAAGAACCAGTTCTGAATGAATTGAAATAGAACCAGGACATTTGAAATTCACAGAACTGGTTAGGCTTATAGAAATATTCGGTTTGGGTTTTGATTAGGATGAAAAACACATAGGTCCTCTCGAGGAGAGGATTTTTTACACGTGGTTTAGTATCTGTATGTATCTATCCACGTGAAGGAGATTTTATAGACCGCTAAACGTAGTGTATTGATTCTATACAGAAATAGGCAGGTCTATTGTTTTATTCTTAAATACAATACGGCTTGATGTAAAAAATTGGTCCAGAACACTTAAGCTTAAATTATTTGCCAACTCTGGTCCTTCGAGCCGGATGAATCAATCAGCTTTTATCTAATCATAAGTATATTTAGTGGCAATAAGGCTGATGCAATCAAAGAATGGCTTGAATGGCGGACGGAAGCCAAGGTATAACATGCTAATCGTAGCGTAGTTATCATCAGCCTTTTAGTTTTATTTTAGAGAGGTGAGTGGGGAGCACGATCCTTGCCCTAGGGCTGGTAAGTCGAAAGAGGAAGCGTAAAGAAGTTTGGACTTTGAAAAGACGGCACTCATCCAGAAAACGGGTTTTTGCACAAGCAATTGTGAATACACAGCAACTACCATACAACTTGAACAAGTAATCCAACAGAGAATAATAAAAAATAATAGGGAACCATAAATTATACTTCAAATTGTCCGTTAATTCTTCTTCTCAAATCAAACTGTTTCCTTTCCAGGGCACTGCCACGCGACGAGAAGGATGGAAAGGAATCCAAGGGACACTCCCCGAAGAAATTCAGGTCGTTCAGGTCGGCACCTCACCAGTCGATTCACGCGAAGTTGCAGGAGACGAAGGCGCTGGAACGCTCGCCTCATAAGACCTCGCCCCAGAAGCAGAGGAAGAAGCTGCAGGGGCATAGCTTTGATGAAGGTGCTACCCAGGATGGTAAGTTTGATTTAAATTAATTTGGACATAAAAGTTTATTTGGCACACAACTTAAAAAAATATATAAGTTGACTGGTAAAAAATAAGCCAAGTTCAGTACATTTTGACTACTTAAGCGAACACAAATATACTAACCAGCAGATTTTTTTTTCGCATTTTCAGGTTTGGTCCCATAGTAAAAGTTTGTTTTCATGACTACAATCACGTGTTTAAGTATCGTTCACTAATTACCAGTCACCCTATATAGAAATTATTGGAGATGAAACACGTAAGAAGGATAAGCCAAAATAAAAACAACTGAAATTTTTATTTATCTAAAAACCAAAAAGACAAATAAATAAATAATCATAATTTATATTAAAATTAGAATCGCAACATGTACATTTGGGAGGCCTACCTGATGAATGACGATAAAAAGAAAGATAAAGTATGAATAATGTACGTGAGGAATAATAGCGACAACAAGTATATAAAGGATACATATATTATCAACAAGTCTCCAACGACGTTGGAAGTATAGGTCGATGATGATGCTAGTTATTATAAAAGTGTTGAGATTTGAGATACAAATGCTACCAAAGGATAATCTTCTTGTTCAACTTTATGAAACTCAATACATAATACATCCCAGCGCTAATCCCTACAAACCTAAAAATAATTAAAAAATACTGTTCTTCTTAATTAACAGCTTGCTTTATTTTAGTGATCAATGAAAGTCTCTTTTTAAACTCCATACAGTAAACATGTAGGTATTGGTCATATCTCATGAGGACCATTCAGATTTGTCTAAGATGGTCTTTAGAAGAAAGAACCATAAAAATTTGAGTGGGCCTGTCAAGTCAGTGCAAGCATTTGTCAGTATTCACAAAGCTCAACTTGACGAACAATACCAAGGAAAGAACGTTTGGGAAATACTCAAATTACCAGACATACGCTAAAATTACCGAAAAGAGAGAGAGAGAAAAAAAATTAATCCACATGGTCCTCTCATATACAATACGTGTATGTTATAGAATTTCAAAGATTCGTACGAAACTTACACGTAATAACGAGACTTTTGTTTCTCACTACAGGACTAAGGCCGAGGGAGGCTTTATGTCCGCAGTGAGACACTACAGCCTTTCTTTCAATTATCTCTGTCCTTAGTTACATCTTGCTAATCCATTAAGTTGCAAGTCCAACTCGATATGTCACCGAATTCACCGATTCCTGTTGTTTGACATCCAACCAGCCTTCGCCCAATTTTGTTGCGACATGCGGATGTAGCCTGCCCAGTTCCATTTCAGTTTGATGG
Organism: Leucania comma; assembly: GCA_958295575.1. NCBI lineage: Eukaryota > Metazoa > Arthropoda > Insecta > Lepidoptera > Noctuidae > Leucania > Leucania comma. Next base: position 2,699,743 of record OY282488.1, read on the forward strand.
CCTACGTCCTGTATTTTGCTTACGTTCTTATGCGGTCTATATAAACCTCAAATCTATTTTCCCAGGTGTGAAGACAGGAGAGAATGCGGCCTTCAGGTCTCCCCGGCGGCGACCCCGCTCAGCCGACCCGGCGCCCGCCGCTGCGCATATTAAGCTCCTCGCCAACGGGCACGAGCCTCACCCGGCGCCTATCAAGCCTACCGGTAAGGAAACGTCGCTACTTCTGCTTATCGCCTGAATATAGACCTCTACGAACTATAAAAAAATCCTTAAATTGCAACCTACGGGTTTGAACGTAGCCAAGTCCTCACTATATGGCGCTGAACTTAATATCTTTAATTTATTTTGTTTTTAATATATGAAGCATTATTAAGTCAAGGAAAAAGTATTTGCAAAAATCAGACATTTCACTTTATTAAACTTAGTCAAGATTTTGCCTCAAAATCTATCTAATTTTAAGTGTTCATGTAATGTTTCGGAATATGCTATATTCTGATGATAATACTTAGGAAAGCTCCGCACCATTTAGTGAGAAAATAGCCACGATTAAGCCCGTAGCGAACTAAGTCTATCATCCATATATTTTTTTCAATTTTTGTCTTTTTGGCCTTTAATGGTTTCTAAAATATACTAGTACTTCCATTTAATGACAAAGATAAGTTAATGATTAAATTGGTATATCGATATGACTTTAAATCCATAAAAAATACTGCTAGTGGCATCTGGTGAAACCCACGACTAACATCGATCAATGTTAGATGAAAATCTAGTGTTTAAAATTATATCTGATTATAATAAACACACATACTGTATTCTGTTATCAAGACTAATTAGGCCTGAAGGAAAACACTTTAAAAAGGCTAAAAAATAAGCCAGTGATTTAGAAATACCTATAAGTTTAGTTGTTTCATCAGATACTTTCAAACCTGCCGATGCACAATTTACTAAGTCATAGCAAGCAAAAGTAAATACATTATATGATATAAGTAAACTACATCTTAATTTATATTTTATGAGATGCATCTGGAGATAAATATGATTTATTTGTTATTACTGATTTTAAAACAGATAGAGAAATTCTAATTCCTTTCCCTTAACTTTTATTCTAGCTAAACAATAGAAATAAGCTAGTAATACTTGATCCGATACTCATCGCATCAAGCTAATAAGTAGTACAACCTTTCTGTTTCTATTTTCTAATAGATTCTGTGTCTAGATATTATAACCAGCTAATCGATGTGTACTAATCTGTTGTATTCCTGCCTGATGCCTGTCCCCTTCCTGTCTGGCTAACTTGTGAGAATATGGCTCTCAACGCGCAAAAAGATATGGATATTAAAAATATAATAAAATAAATTGCTGCAGCTACAAAAAATATTACAATTTGCTGTCCTGCGAGAAGACTATTGGATGCCTAGGGCAATATACAAGTCGAATTCGAAAAAGGAATTCTAAAAAAACCATTTTGTTTTCTTTCTAAAATATTTTTGCGTTTGAATTTTTTTTCTTGATCAAGAGCCGATTCTCTCTAGCCAAAAAATAGTAGCAAAAAAATACTTTCTTCTGTAGGTTTGCAGTTGAATAGAGGAAGTAGTAATAGAGTTAGGTCGACATCAAGGGGCGGACGCTCGCCGTCAGCGCCGAGCAAAACTGGGGCAACTGGGGCACCGGGGGCGACAGGGGCAAATGGAATTCCTGGCCGAGGCCGCCGCAGTCGAAGCGTGTCCAAAGTTGGCATAAAGTTGGGTGCGTAACTATACAGGTGACAGTTAAGTTGCGTCGACGCTCTATGTTCTAAAATGATGCTTATAGCCCGTGGTGCTTCTGTCTTGGTCTGTTACAATTGGCTATGTTCTGTTTGGCCTACTGTGGCTTTGAGAATTGATGTTTTGATTGTTTTCGCTGTCTCTTTTTTAATTGAAAAGCGTTTTTGTTAAATGTTTTTATATTGTTGAAAGTATATTTCATTTGAAACTAATTTTGATTGTTAAAGAGATGGTTAAAGCATTATTGTGGAAATTTTTGAAAAAATTAGTTTAAAACATAGTCCTATCAAATTTATCGGGTCACAATCAACACGTTATCACCCTTTGCTCAGCTGTCAAGTTCAAAGCTTGACAGCTGGGGCAATATGGGCAATGCTTGCCCAAAATGCCCCATAAATCAGGAATGTGTTTTAAACTTTGAATTTGGATTGAAGCTTCCGTGTTTCCTGTGAGCTTTATTTTGTATGTTATATGATTAGTGCGTCAACGCAACGTCTGATCACTGGAGAACGCATTGGCACCGACAATGGGAATGGCTTGACACGTCACCAGGTGTGGTTGTATGTCCGTATCGTCCGTGTGATCACCCTGCACAACCACCTATAGCAGTACAAGTGTCCAAATTAGATTCAGCAACCATATTAGCTATGCAGAATCAATATCAATTCCAACCCTTGCAAAATAATTTTAGGGGAGATTGTGCATAGGTACAAAATACGGGAAATTATTTTTTAATCCAAAGTTGAAATTAAGATTTACTTATACGGTCTTCGAGGAAAAATGCCCCCGAAGAACTACAATATTTTGGGGAAAATCAGATTCCTAACACATTTTTGGTAAATGAAACACTTCCAATTGTTAGATAAATCTAAATAGTAAATTGAAATAAAATATTTAAAGCTACAGGTCTGGCATCTATTTCGCCTTGGCTGTAACTACGTTTTTTTAATACACTGACTCGAAAACAATTTATGTAAAAATTCATAAACATAATACCTACATAATTACATAAAAAATAATTAGCATAAATAAATTCTTGGTAAATGCTACCCGGTCGCAGTAGGGGCTACCGCCCAACCAGTGTAATACTAAAAATATGGTAAATTATGACTGGAGCTGACCGCCATTCTTTTCCGCACTAGTTTGAAATAGGGTACCAAAAGCGGTAAAGGTAAGGGTGGTTTTTCGAAAAAGGGTACTGAAATTAAATTTAAAAAATTAGCTACGAAAAATTAGGAGCAAAATATTAATGTTTTCTTTGATTGTTCTTTTAGTGTGGTGTGTTTAGATGTTTATTTCACAAATAAACCTAGTGTTCTTGTTTGACAATGTTTTGATTTGCATGCAATGTGTACATTTACTTAGATCCAGCTGATTGGCAACTTTCTGAATGTTTATTAGACTAGTTTTCGAAATAGTATGTGTATACAAACTTTAAGTTCATTTTTCTTTATTTATTATATTATTATGTACAAATTACTTATTTTCAAATATCGTCCGTATAAGAATTAGAATTAATTAAAAATATGATAACGAATTTAAATATATGAAACCGTAGAGTATCCAAAACGTACAATAAAAAAAAAAATCAAAGCCAAAGACATTACCACAAATACCCAGAAAAAGATTGTAAAATTGTGCTTGACGAAACAGCAACCCTGCAAAAATTTCAACACGATTATTTTTAGGAGACTTATCTTCTTCTTCTTCTTCTTCTTCTTTGTCTTCTCCTGATTCTATTATTTTAGGAGACTTATCCCGTAGTTTTATTCAGCAATAATAAAATTAGATACTTTACTAAGATTAAAGTAAAACCACAACGAAGGAGGTACAGTTATCCATAATAAACTGAATGCGGGAACCATAACCAAAACATAAAATAAAATTAGAAAACAATAATATTGATGGCTTTGACCTTATAAAAATATTTAAATATAATTATTTATAAGTATTATAATAATATATTATACAACATGTAACATAATCAACACACATCCTGAAAGTACGTAGTAGATAAATTATATTCAAAATTGGATAGTTACTGGACCGATTTTTACTATTTTAAACAAAATGGTTAACTTTTTTTATTCTAAAATAATCAAGAATTATTTTATTGTAAAAAAAAATACCGTTTTTAATAAATCTCTATTGCGTCCATATTACTAATTTCTTTCAAAACTCTACCTTCCTTGAGTAAAATAATGTTTTAATTGGGATTTATAGGGGTGTGTATTATTCCAGTTACATGTTGTAGAAGTAGGTATATACTGTAGTTGTAGCTACCTCATATGATCCTCTCCTTTCCCTAATGAATGGACCACTCAATATAATCCTATCAACACCGAATATTTTAGTTTAAAAAATAAATTTTAAGGTGACATGTAAGATATAATTAATTTATTATAAATGTTACAATAATCACAGCAATGTTTTAATAGGCACTTGGTTCTATGTTCTGTGGTATGTATCGTTACAGAAACTTAAAAATGTAAGTCCAAATTTTTACAATATTTTGATGGAAGCTACCGCTTTTAGCTCCTTTTTTATGAATATTAAACTAAATTTGTTTGGTTTCCGTCGCTTTAAATGTTTACTGCCTCATAATAGGGTTCCTTTTAATATTTTTTTTATTGGATAGACTCGCTTTTGACCACTATTTTACCTGATGGTAAGCGATGATGTGGTCGACGATGGAGCACGTATTATTTTAAAAAGGGGCAATATGACACCCTGCTTGATCGATGGTAAAAAAGCAGAATATTGTGATTTCCATCTGTAAATTGCTCTCAAAGAAATGCATCGCAATAAATTTTACATAATCTCAAATTTATGATGGGTTACATAAAAAAAGTTTAATTCATAACAAGACAAATTAGAACAAATAAAATGTAAACAGAAGTTCTATAAAGAAACTACTCAATCCTTTCGACTGTCAAGACTCTGCATTTCATTGAAATACATAGTTATTTCCTCACAATTTTAACATGTTGTATAAAAATCGATATTTCCCTTGGAATTTTGTGCGACGCGTTTTCCACCGAAGGCATCTGTAACGATACATATCACCAATCACCACATCAGCAAAATCTAACCAACATCACTTTGCAGACGACGAGATACCTTCGCACCGCAGCGCATCGGTAGCGAAGGACCACTTCTTCGACGACTCTCCCGTGGTCAAGTCACCCCCTGAACCGACCAGGGTCAAATCCCCGGAGCAAATGAACATGAGGTCTCCGGACCCCGTGAACTGGACCGTTCCCCTGGACACAGGGAAGACGTTCACCGTCACCCAGAATGTGAAAAGCGGTGAGTGTAGGGCTCTCCTCAGATTGGGCGGAAAGTGTAGTTAGATTAAGTAGGACATAAGGTGGTGGAACTGATTTTATGAAGGTATTATCGAATAAATTATTTTTCTTTCTTTCTTTTCTTTCTTTACAACGTTCTATCAAAGTTGTAGAATTATCGTTTTGTAGTATTAAAGGATATTTTGGGAGTTAAGAGCATTATTCATGAGGGATTTACAGGCTACTGTAATATTACTCAAGCTACAAGGTAGAAAAGGAGAAATTATGATGGATTCCATCGGAATGACTGACTTAGAAAATAATAAGATACTGTTCCAATAAAACTAGATTCTCTTCGTAAGATTAGTTTCACTTTTTAATGTACAAAGGAGTATCTTTTTCTCAGTGTAGGTAATTTTACATTGGACCTACTTATGGTGATGGTGTTGCCATAGAAAAAATCGCATTTGATTTAGATTCTGTCTGCGTTTTCGAATAAGATACTCTTCGAATGAACAGTATTCTAAACTTAAATATAAGATCATTGACTTGTTATAATAATGTAGGTAAGCTCTAGGAAATAATTTTGAAGATCAAATATAAGCCATCACACTATCATGTCACGACACCTGGTAGCAAGAAGGAATCATGATCATTCAACCATTTTAAAGTGTGACCACCCTAGTATGGAACAAGTAGAGCTTGCAACACTGACACAACTGAACACAATAAAATCATGTGCATTGATACGAAATACTCATTAAAATTCTGATCATTGAACATTTCACATCTTTTGTTCGTACACAACAAATGTTTTATTTAATTACTGTTCTAGATCCAACGGAAATGACAAGGGCAACTTTTCATTAACGACAAAAAACGACAAAAAAAAAACAAAATTCAAATTTAATTCAAATTACGATGATCCACAAACTCTTTGCTAGAAAAAAGTTTATAACTGTCACTTTCCATGGACATAGAACGTAACGTTAGTTCACTTCATCAACTCGCCATACAACTCGCTCACCATTTCAGATGAGAGCATTAAGCGCCCTAGCTCTGAGTTTAAGGGTGGCTCCGTTGCCGAAGAAGCCACCGTGAAGCCGGCAGGTACGACGACCACAGCCACCGCCTAGACCATCGGCCATACACGTTTTACTGAGTGTGACAGACGATGCGACAGTGAACTCTATACACTAACAAAATAGAGTTCATTCTCACATAAGCACGACACACGATCGACACCAGAAAAAAATATATAATCTGTTTTATATTATATCTATTAAATAGTTCATGATTAAATTGTGTTACTCCAATAATTGAGATGATTTTATTTATTTTGACCGTACTCCGCTGAGGCGTCGACCACGTATGTATTCACTTGTCTGTGTGTGTCTGTTTCGATGTTTGCGTACACTGTCACAGTATGGCACCCGAATTCTTATTGTTTTCCCATACCATTATGATCGTTCACTTTTGCATGCTGCCTGTGTTTCTATCTATGGGATTCTTTCGGTGTATGCTTTCATTTCATGAGAGTAGACTGTTAGACTCATAATTATGGCCTATTGTCAGTTACAACGTTTATGAGCTAGTTAATTAGGAAATGTAGGTCTTACATAAGACTTTAATTAATATATTCTTATAAGCATTAATACTGTTACTGCATATTCATGAAGATTTTTAATAAAAAGAATAGTTTGCATGACTTCTTCGTATATAAGAAATTAGTCGAGCTACTTATTAGCGTTTATAAGTTTAGAAAAGCAATACGCATGATCTCTTGTTAGGGTACTCAAATATTAGACGGGAGCATGTATGGGTGAAGTTTAAAGGTCCACAAACCAGTGGAAAGTATTTCCTAAAAATGCCTAATAAATTAGGTACTAATATTCCTGTCCCTTAAGGAAATGTAGGTGAGTAAAAAGAAATAGATGCAGAAAGTAAAGTTGAGCACCCTACAATAACAGGCTAGGAGACATCTCAACCTGTCAATCTTTCATCCTCCTTTCTAAAACTACTAATGAATACTTCCATATTATTACTTTTAATATAAAATTCAGCTTTCCTGTGAACATTTGGAAAAAGGGTAATGAAAGATACCTTGTATGTGCTTAATTGATGTAAAATGGGAGTTTCAAAATGTATATTACTAACAATCTTGAATGAACTAACTAATAATATACTTACATAAAGCTACATAAATTCAGTAATATCAACTAATTCATTAGAACAATAACACTAAACTTTTGCAACTCCCAAAAACTTTAATCACAAGCGCAAATCATTAAAAAATGTATAAACTGTTGCAGAAATCGCTCCAATTCATCATCAGCAAATGTCGCCAATACGTTCGCTGAAAAAGAGCGAATCGCCCACAAGCCTGAGCAAGCGCACGGACAAGACACCCACCACCCCGATTAGCCTTACCCCCATCGACGAGACCAAGGCTCTGGACATAAACAAAGTTAACGGAATCAATGGAATGAATGGCGTTAACGGGGTTAATGGCGTTAACAGCAATGATATCACACCCGAAACCCCAACCCAAGAACCTATCCAAGAGAAAGAACTGATCAAGAAATCTACTGAAGCTACTCAGATAGCTCCTGGAGTGGTTGATACCAATGTGGTAAATGAAACGCCAAATACTGGCGGGCTGACCGCCTCGGAGATATTAGACAGAGCCCGCACGAGGTTTGATAAGTTCTGGGGCAAAAAGGAAGAGGATAACGTTTAGTCGTTTTGAAGTTAGATTCACTTTTCACTGATGATTGTGGCTAAATGGAATATTAATAAAAAAAATGTGTATGTTAACGTTTAGTTGTATCACAGATTAAAATAATTGCTCCCTAATATTCATTAAAATACTTGTCCTGATACAAATAAATGTCTAACAAAATATTGAAGCTTTAAACAAACGATCTTAGCTAGCTAATTATGATTCCAATGGTCACAATTCTCAGTTATAAAAGTTGAAAATGAATAAAAGTAGGGAAAAATTAAGCGCAGTGTTTAAAACCGAATACAAATATGAAAAAAAGCTTCGCTTTATAACGACGACTGTAATAATATGTATTTACTATAATTTGATATTTATTATCATAATAAAATCACTGTCTATTTAATAGGAGTGTGGTGGCTTGTGATAGTAGTAATGATGACGACTAGTTAATAGTTATTGTATTTATTTATTATTGAGATTTATTTGTTTAATATTTATTGTATTTATAAAGACTTATGACAGATTTTCGATTTAAATTCTTTTAGGATAAGACCCAAAATAATCTTGTTGAAACTTAAATCTCGGTACATTATTTCTTTCTCATTTGCTATCCTGTTTTACTTAATGTATTTTAATGAAATTGTTAAAATGTAGGTAAATATTATTAATTAACGTTGAACTTTAGTACATATTACCTGACATTATTTTATAATCATATTTTGTATCTACAGCTTTACATGCGTAGCTTAGCCCCAATATGTGTAAATTCTACAAATTTTTATTATACATTCCAAACGAAATAAGTTACGCTCTACTGGTTCAAAGTTTGAAGTAGGTAATTCATTCGAAAATAAAGCAGGAATATTTTTGTCAAGTACACTACAGTTAATTTCATTTCTAATTAAAAGGAATGCAATTAATAAGATTTCTTAGTAAAATACAATAAACAAAGGCAAAGTATACATAGCATAATTGAAAGCCGTCCATGTAGTGTTTATTGGCGAAAATTTAATTTAGTTGTCGATACATTTTTCGAAATAAGATTCTGAACGAATCTCCACTCAAATTTAGCCAATCACAGCGCTTGTCAAACATGTCATTAGATTTTGGCGGTAAACTAAAATAAACTAACTTAAATAAAATATATAGTAGAATTTTAATAAAAATCTAAATAAAATGGAAATATCACGAAAGTCGTGTCGTTTGTGTCTTACAGAGACCGACTTTAACGTCTCTTTATACAGTACTTATGGCCGAAGAACGAATATGGTAGACAAAATCCTAGTTTGTCTTAAAATAGTCATCGAAGAGGCCGATTTTCTGAACACGATCTGTTACAGATGCGCTGAAAACGTCGAAAGGTATTACGATTTTGTTATGTTCATAAAGAAATCACAGACAAAACTGGTCGAACCGCAGCGTAAAGTAGAGAATTCTGTCAATCGTCGTCTGATAGCATCGTACGTACGCGAACAAGTCTATGACGCAGACTACACGTTCTCATTCCTTGACAATGAAGAGAAAAAAGAACCAAAATCATCTAGTCCGTTCTTTTCATATTTCTCACCACCAAACATGTTAGTAAAACGTACTGAGGAGGAGCCCGTGTGGAAAACACCAAAGCCACGAAGAGAGGATGCAGAAAAACATGAATTGAGACAAAATGACAAGCTGAAAAGACAATACAGGCCTGAGCGTCCCCGGCATCATTCCAGAGACTTGTTTGAGTCCCAATCTCAAGATGTAGAGGAACCCGACCTAAAGCCTTTAGACTGGAAACTGACTCCAGATGATAATATTATTAAAAGGGTCAGGGATAAATGTTTTGGACGATCTGATTTTTAGCTTTTATGTTTTAACCTATATTACACTTTAAACTCCACTAAAAAAGTTTGATTTTCATAATGTAACATAGAGGAAACTTTATATTTGAATGTTATTAGTATTTCATTAGGAGCCTATGTTATTAGGTTTTATATAAAGAATAAATTCCAATTGTATGGCTTCATATCGTGTCATAACTATTTTTACATTAAAAATATGATATTGACAGCGAGAAGCCACATTTTTACAGATTGGCTAACATTCTTAGGAAGTTTTTAAATTTACCAAAACTTTTACTAGACGGCATAAACCTAAAGTTGATTTTTTTAATTAAATAACAATATGGAAGTTCCTGGCATAATAATTGTAGTTATAGATTATTGATAGCAATGAAATAGGTGAAAAACATGTAATAGTTCCTTGTAGAAAGTAAGTTCTTCTGCTGATGTCAAAAAAGAGATGATTTATTAATACTTAGTAGACTGATGTTAATTTCAAATAGGCAAAGCGGACAAAATACTCATTTTGACCAGGGGACTTAGGTACTTAAAAAAGTAAATTGGCCACTTTTCTGGTATTGCCACAGTTGATGGCTTATATGAGATGCATTGGTTAGGAACAATGTGGTGGGCTGATGGGCACTGGTACGGGGATGGAGTTGACAAGTCAGTTCTATCTCTGTGTGAAATAATGTATCTCTGCATGCAAATAATTCTGCCGGTGCCCGTTGCCGGGCTTGTCCTGGTCACCTATGTTTACAACTCAGGTCTCTGCTGTTCTGCTGTATGTATTATTTCCTGTCTGAAAGTTAAGGTATTTTTTACATAACAGGACGAATATATGCATCTTTAAGATGAGAGAAAAGGATAGATATATATAGATACACTATATGAATCTGACAGCTGTCATCCGCACCATCCTATAGCAATTGTAGTGTAGGCATTTAATTTTACAATGAGACCATTTTTATAAAAATAATTGCGAAATGTAGGTAGTGTTACAATCAAAGTGTAATATAGGTTTTATAGTTTTTACAATGACATTGTTATGTTTGTTACTTATATTAATTTATTTGAACTTTTAAACATAAATCATAATTTAATTAAAATATAATAATTTCAGAGGAATTCCGTAGACACAGGGTACTTGTAGTCGTTGCTTTTGTTACTTCAGACCTTATTTGTTATGCTAATTATTATTGATTTTCTTTTTATCAAATATCACTTGGTCTGAGTGGAAAAAAAATAGTGAATTTAATTTTTAACTTTCAATGGCATTTTTCTCTGTCAACTTATGCTTTAAGAGTTGTTGGTCCAGATTCTGACTAATAACTATATAGCTTACACTCAGTCAAGTTACAAACACTTCTTCGGCAAAATTATTATCTACTATTACTATAAGAAATAAAACAAGCTAGATGTGCTAACACCATGAAAGAAATGCCCATAGATTTGAATGCTCATGCAAAAATATATGGATTTGTATGGAATTATTATGAGCATCGTTTTGTAAGCAATGTACTCAATTGTGTAGAATGATATAATGTAAAAGTAAAGTTTTTAATTTAGTTCCTATCGAAGTCCATTCTCGCATCCTTCCATAAAATATTAATAGTTTGTTCAGACGAAAATGTCATTATTTTTTAAAGCTTTTTCTTCCTACATGTGGAGTTTAGTACTTTGAAATTATTATGCTGAAATCTTGATGTTATCTAGAATATTTGGAGGACCTTGTGTTAAGATTAATCACACCCTAGCATTACCACCCCCTTAAATTTTAAAATTCGTCTCAAATGGAAAAGAAATAAGCAAATAGCATCATCAATCTCCCAAAAATAATATTTCTAGAATTTATCATTGCTAGGGCCTGCTTAACAGCACACAAGTTTCTTCACACCTATGATCTAAACGCAACTATTTGCTACAAACAGTATTAGTTCCTGCTGAGAACCCAAAACGAAATATTTTATAATTTTGCGAACAGCCGCTTTCAAAGTACTTTACTAAACATATGGGTATACCATCAGAAATGTACTGTAATCTAGAAATGTATGTACCTCTACCGTAAGTATAATAAATGTAATGGTCTGAATATCCTGAATCGATTTTGTTAATAGATTATACCCAATAGTTTTATGGTCCCAAGTTGGTCCCAGTTGTTGATCAGTTTTTAAACGAATTGTTTTTACGTAAGTTCCTAGAAATGTCTATTTGTTTTCGCACAAATCGTTTTTATTTTTCATCTGTGGTGTAAATGTGAAGCCCTGCCCGATAAGGACCTAGTAATTAATACCCCCTCAATAGCAGATAATGATTACAAAATTTTTAGCTTTGCTACGGGTTTATAATAGCGTGTGTTAATTTTCAGTTGTTAACATCAAAATGGACACCTAAATAAAAATTTGAAAATGTTTTTGCGTTTTATTTATTAGCTAATCAAACAACCTGGCTATATTCAAAATTCCTTCGCCCACCCTAGCGAATGCCGAACGGCTTGTTCCGCGCACATATGTTTATTCGATTTTACCGCCCGGCTGCCGATTAATGCTGCCCAAATCTTTAAAATGAGAGAAAAAGGTAGGTAACTATAACTAGTATGAATCCAACAACTGTCACCCGCCCGATCCTATAGCAATTGTAGTGTAGTAGATCAGTTACTGTCTAGATACTTTGGCTTGCTCTATAAGCCTATGACGCCCTGGTCTAATCTAAGGGCAACGTTCAGCGGGTGCACGCGCAGTATCATACAAAAGTGCTCTGTCCAACCTCACCGCGCGGGCGCCCATCGCAGGCTGCCGTTCGTCACCAGCCCGTTTTGCTACGTAATAACACATCAAAGTTCTCCATTGACACGACTACATGCACACCGTTAAAGTTGAACTAGCGACAATGCGCAGGTAATCGGATTTCCGCTACGGGGACCGCAAACGAAACAGGCGCGACGACACGCGGGAGGAGACCGCGTAGGCGCCCGATAAGCACAGCGTTGACCCTAAGAGAGACCGAATTTAAAGTGTTAAAAATCAAACAATATATAAGAACAGTTAAATCCATGACTTTATTTCATTATCCATTCAATTCATACACATATCGTTACACTAGAGAAAATATTTCCTCACTAAACATATTTCTCGTTTATTTATAAATCACATTTAACATTTTAAACGCTAAGTTTATATTTAAACTATTACTGAAGTACAATTTATTTTTTATGGCAGACTACACAATACATGAAGATTAAAAATGTGAAAATATACTACTGCGCGACAGACTAGCGACATTTTTGTCGCCCGTTTATCGCGCCCCTTATACGATGAACACGCTTGTTGCTACATCTGCTCAAATCACGAGCAAAGGTGCTCATGCATGCTCAATTCCATAATATAGATTGCTTTCTTACAATCAATTAAGAAATAATTATATTATTATGACATAAACAAATAAAAGTTTTCAAAGTCGTGGTCCCGAAAGCAATTTACATACATACAATAAGCTCAAAAAGAATCTACAGAAAATTCATTGTTACATTTTGGTCTTCGTTTTAAAAAATAGTTGCCATAATAATAATTGCTCATAGCGCGCGAAATTAACGTTTTTATGGGTAATCATATTTCCACCCTGTGTTACCATGCACAAAAAACTAATTTTAGACTTAATTTACAAGAAAATAACCGATGAGTATTACAAAACAATATTTTTTTAAGATAACGAAATTAGTTTCAAACAATGTCTACAAAGCATTTTTTTAATAACGATTTTACATACAAAATTGTCCTTACTATCAATATGGTTGGTTATTAAAAATTGATAAAAGGATACTTTGATTCAGAACTTACATTTTTAAGTATTAGTTTATAGTTTGAATAGGAAGAAATTTGTGAATTTCGATTTTTCACAACTTTCACAGTTATATAATTCGTGTTTTAGTTTTTATTATTTTGTTAAAACTAAACTATAAACTAATACCATGTAAACAAAACCCGAATATTATCTAAATATATTCGTTGTGGTCTTTCTATTTAGCTGTTAGTCTGGAAAATTCATGAAACATGAATGGACCACTTATTCATTCTTGCAAACATACAAGAAATAGACAAGTAGTCCATTCATAAACATCAAATTAAATAATAATCATATTTACAATCAAATTATAAAGTGAAATAAGTTGTATATTTCTTTAATTAAGATTGATTTTTTTCGATGGAATGTTTTATTTTTAATTATTCAATAAAACAATGATTTAATACATTTTGTAAATTTAAGTTATTAGCTTCACATTGCTTTTAAAATTATCTTTAACCAAAAACAGTATTTTCTTTTAATAGCCAAGTTTTTAACGTTATACAACAAAATATTATTTAACTCTTAATAAAACTTTTCATCTTTCGGAAGACGTTTAATGAGACCTCCATTTGTTTTACAACGTTGTAAAGAAATAATATTATTGGTTTTTATTTAATAGTCACTTTTTATTGCAAAATTACCAAGTTTATAACATCGCGCGGGTATTCCAAATGAGACTGACAGAGGTACATATACTAACAGATTACATATCGCAAGTTATGTTATCCCTGATTTTTATAATAATAATATAATATTCCACAACTATCACACAACGCCGTCTGGTCATAAGCTAAGCAGAGTTTGTGTTATGAGTACTAGACAACTGATAAACATATTTCTAAATACATACATATTATAAATAAATTACACCCGGAATAAACAAATGATCATGCTCATCACACAAACATTCGTGGACGACACATTTTATGGACCAAGAGCTAAATTAGCTCAACTCAAATAGCTTATTTTTTTTATGTCGGGATAATTATCAAATGTTCCCGTCTCAAATCTAGTGTCAGACTTGCTTCAATAGGGGTGTGGGGTTGTACGAAAGAGAAAACGTCGCCCTGAAACGCAAATGGCAAGTGAAGGAGGAAACACGGGTTTTAGTCAGTAAGTCGGTCAGTCCCCGCAACACCCAGAGTGGGAGGAAGTTATTTCATGATTTTTCACCCTCAAAAAGGGGTTGCTTCAATATTTTTAAGCAATGTTACAAACTGAGTAAGTTTACAAGATGTTACAAGGTCGCAGAGGCTCTTTCTATGGCACTGACAATAACTTATTGGAATGTTGACTAACATTGAAGATGTTCTCGCTTATTTAGTAAGCAGAAGTGTAAATACATATTATTTATTTAGTTTCAACTAAACACTGTTAATAAAACATTAGAATGATATTAATATACACATATTAATAACTAAAAAAAAAACCGCTGTCCTTTATGGTGTACTAGAGTATAAGAATATGGATGATCAAGTTTTGTCATTAGTCTAGTTATTTTTTTAAATATATTCTGGATAGAAATTGTCTATTAAACGCATGTCAAGAGTACAGAGTACATGCGTCTGATATAAATATTATTTTTCGCTAAATAGTCTCACCCTTGACTACTATCTCATCTGATGGTAAGCGATGATACGGTCGACGATGGAGCGCGCTTGCCTAAAAGCAAGCTATTCACTCTTGACTTGAAAACCCGTAGGTTGTAGCTATCAAGAAACAGATTATGGCAAGCAATACCACTTTTTAGCTGTACACACAATCACTGTATTTCCAATATTTTTACTGACTCTTTCTATTATGGGACATTTGATCACCAATATTACTTTGACAACTTGTATTGCTTTGTTTAAATTTAATATAAGAAATGTATTTACTAACTGATTGTACACCACAAAAGACGGAAACTACAAAACTAAAACCGGGGTACAAAAAAAAACAATTGCATTAAAAGATATTAAGAAAGCATTTTATCAAATATATCACATACGTCACAAGTCTAGTTCAGACAAGTCTAACACTTTATTTATCGCTTGTAGACTAATGGCTACTGTTCACCGGCGCGTAGCTTCATAGACGCGTATGCGTCATTATACGCTTGGTGTACGCCGGCGTGAAGCGACCTGACAACACTATGAAACTCTGTCGACAAAGCGGCAGCGTAGACATTAGGTCATAGTTTTGTATGTGAGGTTCACGCAAGCGTATCAAGCAGGGACCATTTTCGGTTAAGGTATACGATTACGCTACCGGTATTAAAATCCAGTACCACTTTATTTTAAAGGTAGACCGAAACCGGTTAAGATTTGCGGTTACGCTAGCGGTATAAAATAACGATAGCGCTATTTTTTTTTAAGGTACTGCTATACCTTTATTTAACCTTTACTCATCCGAAATAATTCCGGTACCGAAATTATTTCGCGTGCGAGTACCTACATACGATAAATGCGACGTCGCCAGCTATCGCGACAAGTGTATTGCGATTGGCACGATGAAAAAGCGCGGGAGTAGGGGTTTCAAAGGATACCTTAATGTTAGAGATTTAGGTACCGTAAAAAATAACGTTACCGTTATTTTTCGGTAGTGAAAAATAACGGTACCGTTATTTTGAGGTATTGAAATAAAAAGGTATGACGTCATACCGTTAACCCTTATAACCGATATTTTTTCGGTATGCAGTCCCTGGTATCATGACGAATACGTGTCTATGAAGATACGCGTCTGTGAAGAGTAAACCTAAGGGGACAGACAGGCTAGGTAGATAATATTTAGAATAGATATGGATAGGCAAAGATGACGATTTTAAATTGAGATCTAGTTTTTTTATCCACTCTAATATAAACTATCCCCGTTTATACTATTTGCCAGTCTGTCCCCATTCTTACAAACATTAATACAAATTATTTACAAAAGAAAAGCGACTATTTAAATGTCATACTGTCGAACAAGACTAAACTAAAGGCTAAAAATACAACGCTACAAGCTAAAAACTAAACTAAAAAATGAGATTTAATAAAAACGTACACAAGAAAAATTATAGTAACATCAGTGCGCGAACAGACTCCATGTTTTAAAGACAAATTTAGTTAATTAAATTAAATAATGTTTTTTGTTTTTTTTTTAGATTTTATTAACGCCTCAACTTTGTAATACTGAAAAGCAACATTTACAAACTAAACCGCGGCTAAATATTCGTGTTGGCAACACTTTGGGGGACGCCATTTTGAAATATTGATGATTTGATAAGACTTGGTGTTTTTTTTTTTATTGATCTGATAAATATTACGCAAACCAAACCGATTACCCGTCAACTTTTTTTTTGTTTCATAGCCTTACATTTGTTTTGTGATGATTTATTTCAGAACTCGATTTTGATGGTAAGCGATAGGGCTTTAACTCCGGGTGACCTGTGTAAAGGTAAGCGATGCGGCCTACATTGAAATGGATAACCACATTTTTGCTTCCCGCCCCCCCAAATATGCTATCAGCACGAAAATATCTGATTCCCTTTATTAACACTATGAACAGTCTAAACGAAGCTTACATCTTTTTACAATAGTTTTTAAATTTATTTATTTTTATCAATCACAACATTGAACGCCGGTTTGACACACTTATGAATGCTTGATAATTCTACTGTCACATTACGCGCGTATTTCTCTAAGGGATGGGCAGGGATACTAACAGTATTTTAGCAAGTTACCGTGAAATCTATATCTATATTTATAAGCGAAATACCACTCACTGATTAATCACGAAATCTCAGAAACTATAACACCTACATACTTAAAATTTGGTAGGTAGGTTCCTTATAGGGTGTAGACGTCCGCTAAGAACGTGTTTTATAAAACCCCACCCCTAAGGGGGTAAACCGACTTTCACGCGAGCAAAGCTAGCTTATTGGCTTTTAATATTAATTCCGACCTACCACTATGACATTCTTGATTGATTAACACAATAACGCTCTTATCGATCCGGAAATCGAATCAAGGTTGCTAAGGCGTTGTGCTTTTGACTGTTTTGTTTTAGTAAAGAGAATAATCAAATCTTCATAAGTGTTACTTGGTAGCTCGAATAAATCTGATACATTTTATTATTAAAATTTTACTCTATTACGTTTAGAAAAGGCAGAGTAATGAGACTATTTAAATTAAACACTCAATTAAAGAACAAACTCTTATTTTTATAGTTGATACAGTAATTAATATAAAGTTTTTATATTAATACTCAAACGCACTCGAAACGATGAAGCAAAATATCGTGAGAAAACCGGCAAAAAATGTCCTAAAAACAAAAATCTAAGATATGTGCCATCTACCAACCTGTGCTGGACCTGCGTGGCTGATTATGGCTCATTCCCTCTCCTAGAGAGACCTGAGTCTCGACAGTGGGAACATTAAACAAAAGCTCATGGACATGTGTATTCTCTCTGTGTTTTTTTTTTTTTTTTTATGGTAGGTAAAATCATCCAATGACAAATCCCGCCCTTGGGCGGAGCGGGAAGTAGTGTCAGACTCTTACTGACTAAAAACCTACCCCGTTCCTTCGTAGCCTATCGTGCCGGGGTCGAGCCCTATCGTGCCGGGGTCGAGCCATTCTCCCTGTGTTGACCTATGGCGCACAGACTTGGTCTTTGACTAATATCCAAAAGTCCAAACTCAAGGTTTGCCAACGAGCAATGGAGCGCAGTATACTTGGTGTTAAATTAACGGATCGAGTTCGAAACACTACGCTGCGCTCCAAAACCAAAATAGCTAATGTGGCTCAAAAGGCTGCCCAGCTGAAATGGGACTGGGCAGGACACGTTTGCCGCATGCTCGACAAACTGTGGGCAAAAATAGCACAAAGTTGGTGCCCTAAGACAGTGCGACGGGGTCGCGGCAGACCGCGAAGGAGATGGCGCGATGAGCTGGACAGATTCCTCCAGAACTGGCAAGAGGAGGCGCAGGCCCGCGAAAGGTGGAAAGCGTGGAGGGAGGCCTTTGCCCAGAAGTGGGACAGAACAGGCTAAATAAAAAAAAAATATATGATTTATGTAGAAAAAATAATGATTTGATACAAAACCGAGTTTTAAATTCATGAAAAACAGCCTCAAACTCTGCCAACAATATTATTTACCTAAAAAATCTATATACACAATATGACGTGTCCAACTACCCTCAAACCGGCGCATAAACACGTACGATCATAAAACACATAGTAGACACATAACCGATCATTAGCCTACTTCTCACTACTTGTCACAAGACTTATTTATACTACGCGGCGAATAAGTCGAACCAAAATGGCCGTCTTTGTTAAGGTTACGCGCAGCCTCCCGCTTCGATTGAGACCCGAAAATCAGTTACTGCATATTGAAGGTCGATCGCCGTTTTGGTTCAACTTACATGCCACATATTGTACCTGCTTACTCCATTAAGCAACCAGGATGATCATAAGAACTGGTTTTTTTATATATATATACACAGTCGTTTATTTTATATACAGCGAGTGTACTAATATGAAACAAGCAAGATAGATTTATTTTCTTGTAAGAACTAAACATATATTATGCTGAATTCAGTCATAAAAATGCCTCATCCATTAAATTAACTTAATTTCATTTTAATACACACCCTGTATCCACAATCAAGCAAAGCTAAACACATCTAAAAATACGATAGATGACGCTAAAATATCCCCCACCCATCTAAATCGCGACCTAACTATGTTACTTTACATCATGACTTAAAAGCTTAATTTGACAGCGAATGCATACACGTCTATTATCTCACAAGCACAGAAAATCCCATAAGTCTAATGCCTTATTATTTGACAGCGAACTAACAGATATATGTTCATCTCACTCACACTTAGGGTCACTAAACTCCTTGTTTAGAAAGAAGATCACAATTCCTCCTAAGAACTGTCAGTAATATGTCTATCTCACTCGCACTTGCAATGATTACGTATGTCTGTCTTACTTTTCTCCGGACGAGGAGCTGGAAGCCCTGCCACGTCCTTTTTTGCCTCTCTTGTCATCTGTGGGCTCTTTTTCTGAGGGTTTCTCTTGAGGAGACGGTTCTTGCTTGACTGGTTGTTGCGGTTGAGGGGGTAGGTTGCCGCTCTGAAAATGATTTAAACTTAATTAAGTATTCGGTATGTATTTGCAAAATTATACACCGTTTTTTGATCGTTTTAAGCACGTGGAGGATCGATCCGGTACATGAAACACTATCGATTTGTAAAAAGAAAATTAAAAAATAAAGTACTTTTTTTAACTCGAATTGATTTACGCATGTGCGAAATTAATTTCTTTAAGTAAATGTCAGCTGGGCGAGTTCAATGACCTGTAGGTAGTTAGTACGCAACGATAGACAACTACCTACAAGGTCATTGACGCGTTTATTTAAAGAAATTAATTATGTACATGCATATAATAATTCGAGTTTTAGAAAAATGATATATCAATCAACGCACAGCTGAAGCTACTGGGACCAGAAGCGTGAAATTTTGCATAACGTTTCCTTTTATGACATAGGCGAGCATTAAGAGAAGATTTTCTAAAATTCACCCTCTAAGAGGATGAAATGGGATTTCAGTTTGTGTAGAGAAATCTAATTTAATACGTGCAAAGGCATTGGCAGAAGCTAGTCGGTAATATAACAACTGCCCCCCTAGCCAAGTTACGACCGTTTCGTTTTGAATCTCTTGCGTCGAACGCTTCGAGTCAGCCATGCCCCCTATTCCTTTGTTCTAACCACGTGACTGAGCGTTGACATGACGTTAGAACAAAGGAATTGAAGGCGTGGCCAACTCGAAGCGTTCGACGCAAAAAAACGAAACGGTTGTAACTTGGCTAGGTCTGCTGAACAGAATCACCAGCAATTTTTAATAATATATTTTAGGTAATATCAGAAATAACACCTCTCTGGACGGAGGATATTCCCTCTTCAACGCATGCATACTCGTAGAGTAGCAATCTAGAGATGCTACTAAGAGGTCTAGGCTTGTGGCCGGTGGAGAGGTAATTTTTTTTTCTTGATAACATTGAACTTGGGTACCTTATTTCGTTGTCCAGAAACTTCTGCATACCTCATTAGCATATAAAGGAGTCAAGTTATTGTTACCTTCTTTTTAGCGTGCTTGTCGGCCTTCTTGCTGGCTCTGTGGTCGTCGTCATCTCGGTCGCGGGCCCCCTTGCGCCCCATCACGCCGAGCAGTTTGCTCACCATACTGTTCTTGCTGCGACCCTCGGATTCTAATGGTTCTGGTGACTGTGGGACAGCGAATTCAAGGTTAAATTGCATAAAAAGATTATTTTAGATTAGAACTAAAAAATTGTTTTAGTTACCAGGTTTTCAACGTAAAACCCAATAATTTGAAACTAAGGAGTATTTTTTTTTTTGCCAATATCTGTGTTTCCTGATAGCTACGACCTAAGGGCCATAGCTGCGTTACGCAGTCGGCCGCGAGGTTCCATACAAAAGTGGTACCCGTCGCGAGCAGCTGCGCTCCTCGCCCGTTTTGCTACGTAATAATACATTCAAGTTCTCCATCGACACGACTACATGCACACTGTTAAAGTTGAATTAGCGACACTGCGCAAATACTCCGTTTTCCACTACGGGGACTGCCGCACACGACAAACGCGCATAGTCACGCGACGGGTGCCCGCGCGTTCAATTTTACGTCGAACTACGGATGATATTGGAAAAAGTTACCTAAAAGTGAATGATTTTTTTAATAAATCAAATGGTCAACTTAGCGCCTTACGTAGAAACTGGTATACTATGGCAGTCTCATAAAATCTTGTGAATCTTTGGACCAACAGAAACCGATATAATCACGAAATTTGTAATCATGACTTTCAATTAACGACGACCTACCTTGATGGTGTCAACAGACTCCTGCTTCTTAAGCTCAGCTCTCTTCACAGATTCACTCCTCTTAGCTTCAATCTTCTCTTGCTTCTTTTCCTTTTCCATTTTCTTGTTATCTTTTTCTTGCTTCTCCACCTTTTTGATAGACCCAGTTCTCTCCATAACCTTATCTTTGGCCTTATCTTCTTTGAGAACAGCAGAATAGTTCCTTTCTTCCACTTTTTCCGGGAAGGAATCTTGTTTTTTGATTTCTGGCTTTTCTTGTTTCGTCTTCTGTTTGTCCTTCGACTTCAAGTCTTCGTCTTTGAGGCTTGAGTCCGACTTCTTTCTGGCTTTCTGTGCGACTTCAACGGTGGGTTGCTCTTGAGTTTGTTGTTGCTGCTTTTTCGGCTTTTCCGTCTTCTCCTCAACGATTATGCTGGTGTCTGTACTTGCTCGGCTGTCATCTGTAAAAAAAAAAGATTTACTATCACATCATTTATCTTTCTCCCATCTTCTTTCACTCTCTTTCGTACATTCACTATCCCCTTTTTAACATACCTACACACGTGTACGTAAGTAAACACGTCAAAAGAAATTAAAATAAACCATTTAAAGGCATCTTTAAGTGTCAAAAAGTCTGTCAGAAAAATGATGAATGGAAAAGAATGTGCAAGAAACTCCATGGACACTCTTTTGCGAATGAGTTTGGAAATGTGATGGGGATAAAGTTAGGCAAAGAGATAGTTTTTTAGTCATTCTACAATATCTATTTTACTATCACTATTGTAATCTAAACTATAAGCACTACTTACCCAAATAGACATCTCTGGATGTGTCCAAGTTGGACAGATCTGTCGAGGTGTCAATGAAAGACTCGTCAGACAGCGACAGTGAGGCGAACGAGGCGGACGCGTCGAATGCGGACTTATCCAGCCGCGTCTTGGGCGAGGACGTGAAGATCGATGGGGTGGCTTGCTTGGCTGGAGTCCTGTGGGGTGGTTAGATGTTAGTGGTGGATGTGTACAAGCTTTGGCAAATGGAGATTCTAGTTACTTGTGGAATGTTTAATTGGTTTTTTGTTAATTAACAATAATGTTATCAGTACAGCTAAAAAAGTATCAAGACAACTATATTCTACTAGCAGATTTATTCTTCCAAAATTTTCTCCCACAAGCAGTTTGACTTGATTAAATCTCTAGATCAAGCTACATTATTATTATTAATGTAATAGTCGATAATTATTTTATTGATAGACTCGCGTTTGACCGCTATCTCTTGATGGTAAGTGACGATGTCATATGGAGCACGCTGGCCTAGAAGTAATCTTTTCGTTTTTGACGTTAAAAAAAAAAACAATGATATTGAGAGATATTTATGTAATCTGTAATGTTTACTTTCTACGGACGCGTAGCTTGATAGATTCTTCATGGCGCTCTGTCGACGAAGCTGCAGCGTTTTGCCGACGTGTTCTTGCCGCTTCGACGACTAAGTTTCATAGATTTGAATGTCAGCTTCAGGCAGGTGTACACAAAGTGTATAATGACGAACACACGTCTATGAAGCTACACTTCCGTGGACAGTAGGTCTTAGTGTGTGTTTGTTGTTCGAGTCAGCCTACCTGTTGGGCAAATTCCTCGCATGGTGTGTAGGCGAGTCCTTCTCCTCGGCTATGCGGGGCAGCGGCGCGGGCGCGTCGTCCTGCTTGTCGGGCGGCGGCGGCGTGGGCGTGGGCGGCGCGGGCGCGGCGGCGCGCCACACCACGCCGCGCCGCGCGCCGCCCGCGTTGCCCACGGCGCCGGCGCCGCCGCAGCACAGCGGGGAGATCGAACATTTGGATTCAGCTGATCGGGGGTGTAGTCTGTCAATGATGTAGAGGATTAAGACTTTTGTTTTCACTTTATACAGACTGTATTGGACACGGCAAATAAATTTTTAGTGTGTACCTCTGAAGGTAAATTTCAAAGTAGATATATTTCCTGACATACTTAAAAATAATACAAAATACGAAACTGACATGAAAATAGAAATGACAACATAAATGAAAAGCATGCAATCAACGCAAACATTCAAAGCACATAAAATGTACACACGAAAAAGCAAATAAACCTCGTAAATAATAACGATAAAACAAAAAACTGGAAGACCAACTTACCTTATATTTAGATGTCAAAAACATGCGCAGGAGTTGAAAACGTCAAAACGGCTAAAGCGGCGTCCAAAGTGGGCCATTCAACGCGGTATTAGTTGCGAAGCGATCCAATGCGGTCCACGCAAATTTCCAACGCGAAGCGACGGTGTCCTACGACACGTCATGACAAGAATTCGCGCGAAATATCAAACCAACTGATCGAGACCGCTTCGCTTAGCTCGTTGCCACACGCCACAGTCGGCCACGTAGGCCACCGCAATAGAGTATAAACTGTTTGTAATTCACGCCGCATCGCTTCGCAAACGCATTGAATCGCCTACTTAGGACACCGCGATAATCACAAAAAAAAAACAAGTTTTCTCCCTTACCTGACCGGCGGTGATGGTCTCACCCGACGAATAGTCTAGAACAGGGGTCTCCAAACTACGGCCCGCGGGCGAGATAGCCTTCAGTCAGTGTAATCAATCTGACTCGCGACAGCCATTGCCTTATTGTTGTTACTATATTGCTGTGATAAGTTGAAGAAGAAAACACAGTTTTGTCCCTTGGAAAATACTGAAAAAATCAAAGTTTGGAGACCCCTGCTCCCCAGCCAAGTTACTCTCGTTTCGTTAACGTCGAACGCTTTGAGTTGGCGACGCATCCAGTTCCTTTAATCTGACGCTGACGTCATCTCAACGCTCAGTCACGTGGTCAGAACAAAGGAATTGAAGACGTTGCTAATTCCAAGCGTTCGACGTTAACGAAACGAGAGTAACTTGGCTAGAGGGCTGATTTAAAAGGAAAGCACATTATCATTCTATTAGTACCTGTCAGGTGACAGCGCTCTCCGGAGCAGCGGCGAGGCGGGGTCCCGGCGCGGCCAGGCGCGCCGCCCGCCCGCCACGCCCGCCTCGCGCACCGCCAGCGGCGACGGGCTGCGCGCCTCGCAGCGGCTAAGGATGCATTGTTAGTTTGTGCTGATGACTATGCTTTATTTGTGGCTCTTGTTATATTTGTACATGCTTACAAGTACAGAGATGAGTTTGTGGCAGGGCTTTTTTTTTAGATTAAAGTTCAATGACTGTTTTAATTGGTATTCGCAAATTGATTCCTAATGGATATTGTGAAGTTGGTTTCTCAAGCGTATGTGAGCTAGACAATATGTGAAATCATGGAAACAAACGAGCGAACTCGGCAAAATGGAGCTGAGAATTTTATTGTCATATAGACTAACTCAGCGAAGCTTGGGGAATTAGAATGTATGAGTCCATGTTCTGATAGAAAAAAAACCGCAATCTATAGCAAAAACTAAATACTTTCTAAAGTTGCAGCCAAATGAAGTCCAGTTAAAGAATTTTTGGCTGGGTTTCTTCGAGTGATGTTCATTGAATGTTTCAATTATTCGCAAATTATTTTTTGTTTTTTTAAGTGTCCGCGTAATTGAACAATATTGAAACACAAACGAACTTGAAAAAATAGAACTGAGAAATTTATAGTAGTATTGTACTATCTCAACGAAGCTTGCCGAATAGAAAAACAAAAACAAATTATATTCTAAATCAAAAACTTTCTAAAGTTGATATAGGCATCAAACTGTGCAAAAAAAAAGAAGTACAGAGATTTTGATCGGCGGACATTGTTATAGTCGAATAGGACTCATTATTAATTTATCTATTTATCTTTTATGCAACAAGCGAAGATCGTCACTGGCTAGATGCCTGACGAAGGACTACACCGTCGAGGTCGAACGCAGCGAAGGTGGTGTGACGATCAAATCATGTTCGCGGGACAATCTTGATCAGAGATCGCCCAAGACAGAGAGATTTAAAAGGAGAAGAAGAAGCCACTTATATACGCTTTTAAATTTTTAATTTATTATAATTAGTCAAAGGTGTGGCTAGGCTAACCTGAGTGATAACGATGAATCACTATTTTCTTAAGCGAATGCAATATATTTCAAAAGATCACAGCTCATTAGAGCCACCCGGCGCCCACTCCCCACCGCCTCGCCTCCTGCGGCTAATATTCTTTATATGGACTTGTATGAGAGTTTGTCATGCTCACTCAAATGTCTCACTGATGGTGGCGCGTGTATTTGATCATTCGGTTCCCTTCAAAATGGTTGAGCTGAGTGGTGCTGATGTACGCGTCATGTTCGTGAACGGGCGCTGTCAGTTGAGACTGGTCATCTCTTAGCTGCCAGGGGTTTATTTTTAATATTATAATTAGATTTTTTTTTTCTTTCTCTTTATCTTGATTACATTGTTCTCACATAATAGAAGCAACAAAAAACATGTAACCGAGATATTTGTAATCCAAAACAAGTTTGAAAAGAGTGTCCATGGAGTTTCTTGCACATTCTTCTCCATAGAGATCTACGCTTTGGAATGTGCAATTAGCATCATTTTTTCTGACAGACTGACTTCTTGACTTTTCAAAAGTGTCTGTAAATGGTTTATTTGAAATAAAATGCTTTGAATCTTTGAATCTTTATGGACATGTGCTCACTATATCCCCACCGTAACGTCGCCGGATCACCTCGGTCGTAAGTTGGTGTAGTGTAATACTAGCCGTAGGAGGCGAGGCGGTGCGGAGTAAGTTCCGGGTGGCTCTAATAGCTGTAAACTTAAAGGAACAACATGTAGTATGGAGAATATAACAGTGTGGTAGATTAGTTTTTCATAACATTATGCATTGTAAGGATGTATTAAAAAGTACAGGAGCCCGACGTCAAATTTAACGTGGATGAATAAATATATCGGTAAGATGTGTAGTCAGTCATGCGCGCATACATAGATCATAGACAAACACAGACATAGACAATATGATAATGAAATATTTATTTCCTGTGATAGCATGGTGGTAAATGAATGCTATAAATGTAGACAGAAAAAAAATAACTTTAGGAACTTCTGAGAAATCTATGTAAAACTTAATATTTTTCAAGTTTCTAATATTTAAGAGAGCCTATGTTACCTGCATTTAAACAGGTACATTTTTTAAAGTTAATGCTCCAGGATTACTTGTTAAATTAAAATTTTCAATTGCAGCTCCTTATCGGATAAATATGGTAGCCAAAACGATGTTTGCGGTAACATTATATATGTATTTACACAACTATTCTCATAAAAACCATAATTTCATCATCCATAACTCTTTAACTTAAAGACAAGGTAACATGTCAATTTTTTTTTTATTAAAGTGGCTGATTTTAGCTCTTCTCTAAGTTAGAGAGTAATATTAATGATTTTAATGAGCATAATTGAGTAAATACATACATTTATAACCGCTGGTAATTAGTGACCGATACTTAAACACGAGATTGTTAGTCATGATAACAAACAACTTTTACTATGGGACCAAATCTAAAATCGCGAAAATAAATTTGCTGGTCAGTACAGTTATGTTCGCCTAACTGGTCATAATGTAATGAACTTGGCTGATTTATTTTCGCGATTTCAGGTTTGGTCGCATAGTAAAAGTTGTTTGTTACCATGACTACAATCACGTGTTTAAGTATCGTTCACTAATTACCAGTCACCCTATATATTTTTTTACCTTACTAATCTACACAGATTTTAAGAAGTCTCAAATCAACGGATGACAGAAAAATAATATCAGTAAACCAAGACTATTTTTCTTTCAAAATATTCATTAAATACTATTTCCTTTGAATCTTCTTACCTAGTAGGCGAGGCCGGCTGCGGCTGCGGCGAGGGCGAGGGCGTGCGCGCCAGCGGCGACAGCGGCATGTGCTGCAGCGAGGCGCGCCGGACTTCACCCCCCGAGCCCACGGAGCCGCCTGCCACCAGCTTGTGTTTGAGCCCGTGTAAGGACGATGGTCTGGGGTAAAAGGGAATATTAATTAAGAAAATAGTTTTCGTTCTATAGTTTCCAATTTCAAACTACCCACAGGAAAAAGTTCAAGATTATTTACATAAGTACGTTTTTGGTGCAGTATTAATTTGGTAGTATTATTAGTAGTATTAAAAGTCAAAACTGAGAGCACAGAACGAGATCGGAAGTATTTTTGGTGCCGACAATTATTTTTTGAATCCCGCTCTCGATGGAGCGCAAGGTAGTGTCAAGCTCTGACTGACTAAAAACCATGAGTGTTCTAGTAACTGCTTCGAACAATCCGTAGCCCTGGCAGGCTCTAATTGGCCCCGTCAATCTTGCTAACATATTTCTGAGGCGCGCGTAGAAAACAACGCGCCGTCGACCCGGGTTAATACTCCATTCGAAATAAGATTAAACGTATAAAAAAAACCTTTTTTACTGTCCGTTTGGTTCCGCTGATTTTGACTTCTTTTCCGTAGGTAAAAGATAGCATTAAAAGCAAAAAAGTGGTATACCAACTATTTACTGTAGCTAACATTTATCATGCAATAAAATTAATAATCTGTTGAACGGATAGTAAAAAAATGTTTGTTTAAACGTCTAATCATGTTTCGAGTGGAGTATAGGTCTTTACAGGATGGTCATTGTAGTAGTATCTTACCGTTGATAGTGTGTGGTGGTTGTGTTGTGAAGCGGACTGTCGGCAGCTGGGGAGGCGGGAGCTGGTGATGGGGATGATGCACATTCGCCTGACGATACCATCTGCACAGAAAGATGATCGTAGTAGATGTCTTTGGAGATGAATGTGTAAACATCTTCACGGACACTTTTAAATCAATAAATAGTCATAAAGTTATGGTTATATCGTTAAAAAGAAAATTATATTAAACGAACACGTGAGAACGATGTAGAAAGAAAGTATTATCGTAATATTACCTGGTGCATCTCCTGCGAGGCCCTCTTGGTGGATATCCTGCGGAACAGCGAGCACCTCCTGCGCGGGCGCGGCCGCGGCGGCGCGGTGGCGCGGCGCCCGCACCACGCGCGGCGCCGCCCTCCCGCCTGCCGATACAAACATTTTATACATCGTATTGCAAGCAACATGCAAGATATTTTTTTAGTGTCTTCTTTATTTAGTAGTTCACATGTGACGGTTCACATACGACAGCTTACTTATCCTTACATACCATAAAACCAAATCCCCAACGCATCTGTGTATCTGAACGCGATAAACTCAAAAATTACATTTTGTGAAGAAAATTTAAGTGTATAATACATACATATTATATTATAGAAGAAGAAGAAAACCAAGAATTTCAAAGATTTATAACAACTTTGCGAAACCAAAAGTAAGATAGGACCCAAAATGGAGCCTTGTAGTATCCCCATTATCACATTTAACACCGTTTATCTGAATTTACTGCTACCTAACATTCAAATAAAATTTTAACGCTATTTTGCATAGTCTAGCTTAACGCCATTTTGCATAATCCATAATGCTCAAGTTTCAAGAGTATTTTTTCATGATTTACGCAATCAAATGCCTAAGATAGGTCGCTGAAGAATGCTAAAAAAGTACTAATCTATAAAAGTAAGTCCGATGTGTAAGAAACCACCGTCAGTTTAGCGGATATGTTATTTAATTATAATATAACAATAAACTACGATTGCAAATACTTTTACGAGTTAGACACCATAGATTTCTGATCGATTCTGCATAACCATTTATATAAAATATTTGGTATTCATTCTCATGTGAAATAAAAAAGATAATTTACATACCTGAATTGTAGTCTGATCTAAAGGAGTGGCTCGTAGAGTAGCGTGAGGAGCGGCCAGAAGCAATCGGAGAACCTGGACGAACAAAATATCATTAGATACCATAATTTAAACGTATCTTGGTATGTAGAAGTTAAATTCCATTATCACATATGAGACCCAGCAGAAGACCAAAGCTGCGTTATGTATATTTTTTCAATATCACAGCATATGTTAATATGCCTATTTAACATCGCAGAGATTCTTATTTTATATATTTTTGTTCAGATGCATTTCTGCGAATCTTCTCTCCTCTGTCAAAACTATCCAGAGGTTGTCTGTAAAAAGCGAGAGAGAATACAAAAAATAAAAATACATACCTGTGTGTGTAACAAGCCCTGCACGGACTCTCCGTTGAGCTGTGTGATGAGGTCTCCGGCCCTCAGGCCGGCGGCCCAGGCTGCGCCTTGCTCGTTCACGGCCTAGACAAAATTCAAAACATAACAAACATATTCAAGAGAACAAAATTTATGATTATCTACAAAGGCGAAGGTGCTTTTTGAGTTCCCGTGCACCGCAGCTCATGATCCATTGTATCAGCATAATCAACCTTGTGATGTTCCCACTGCTGGGACTCAGTCTTCCTCTCTATGAGAAGAAATGGGCCGTAATCCACCATGCGGGCCCGAGCCTTCGAATTTTTGGTTCCAGGACATGACAGTTTCCTCACGATGTTTACCTTCACCGTTTTGAAAACAGTAGTGATGTACTTGTAAGTTGGGGCCGTTATACCACTGCTCACTGATTATTGTATTTTGAGAATATTTTATTAGTACCTATGTGTGTTTACTCACCGAAACCAAATGATGCATGGTATAGTAGTCGGTGTCGCCGTAGTACACGCGCACCGTGTGTATGGTGAAGCCGAAACCACGCGGCCCGCGACGGACCACTATAGGCGGCTTTGAAGATTGGATCAACCTGTTGATATTAAAGAATATAAAAGGTACATAAAATAAACTATTACAGCGACACCCATGACGGTACATAGGAATTCAAATTCAAAATAAATTGAGTAAGATTTATCGAGGTATACTTACGAATGACTAGGCAGCGCAAACGGAGAGGGAGGGTCACGACAGGGGGAGGAATCCCTGGAGGAGTTGGTGGAGGACGTGTTGCCGGCGCACGGCGACCCGGCGCCCATGCTCAGCGTGCTGTCATCTGCTGCGGGGAAACACGGGATCAGTTCACTTGCTAAAAATGTCAACATCTTGGAAGTATCCACCACACAATGCAGAATAACTTGGATTTATATTTGTAGAAGGCCTTGAATAATTAGTTGTGTATTCACGTTAAGAAAACAATGATTCAACGTCGTCACTCAGACACGCCCCTTGACCAATTAAATCATAGTAAAATAAAAATAAACTGTGTTCATATTAACCTGATTGACCACTTAATGTAAGCCCTTTAGACAGTACGAACGCGTCGTTTCACGCTTATTTAATAGTAGTACTTTAATTTTTAGTACCATAATAATTTAAACTATATTTGAAAATACTGTGTGATAAAAAGTTTGCTTTAATATTAATAGTTTATTTTTTATCCCGGTATGAATACGCCTGTAGCTTTTTGTTTTGTTTCTATTTTTATTATGGTAAACAGTGATGCATGCTTGCATTGACATAAGTAAATCACTCTAGACACTATTATAATTGGACGGGAATACCGCAGCAGACAAATTATTCCAATCCTTCGATGTATGCGTTATAA
The DNA here is from genome assembly GCA_958295575.1 of Leucania comma. NCBI lineage: Eukaryota > Metazoa > Arthropoda > Insecta > Lepidoptera > Noctuidae > Leucania > Leucania comma. Next base: position 2,730,536 of record OY282488.1, read on the forward strand.
ACGACGAAGCGAAACGCTTAGTTACACTGATGAATCACTATTTTCTTAACATGAACCGACTATAGTAACACTAGCTGTGCCCCGCGGTTTCATTTGCATCTTCAGTTAGTGCTTTGCTCCCGTAGGTTATGGCGTAATGTTATATAGCCTTTCGCCTTCCACGAAAAATGGGTAATCTAACACAGAAAGAGTTTTTCAAATCAGACCAGTAGTTCTTGAGATTCGCGCGTTAAACCAAACAAACTCTTCAGCTTTATAATATTATTAGTTTAGATAGTATCACGTTGTACGAAACTGAGTAATATTTTTTCACATAGTTTACCTGGGTGTATAACCAGTGACAGGCCAGAGGTGCTGGCTGACCGTCGCATGGACTTGGCCACGATGGCGGTGGGTCTGGTCTTCTCCGGCCGCTCCGGACGCTCGGGCTTGTCCGGCTTGTCCGGACGGTCCAGGCTTATGCTCTTGTGTTCGTCTTTCTTTGATATGTCGGAGCTGAGAATAAAAAAAGATTATCATTACATGATCTTCGATTCGTAAGATTTTTCAACTATCTCCAAGAAGAGAATTATTGTGAATTAGGTAAATATTGTGGTTAATTTACAAGTTTTTGTGTAATAGCAAACATATATAAACAACATCTTACCATCTAATTTGTATAGTTTTTAACTCACTCAATATTGAATTGTTTAAAAGAATTTGAAAATCCCAAATTTCTTGACAAAAATAATGAAAACAAATCTATAAACTATTGAAATTACACACATACACTATCTCCGCTTAGGCTTTCAACATCGCCACTTTTTACCGTTTGGACATTATTCTTTTTTTTTTTTTTTGAAGTAAGAAATCATTCAATGACTGCTCCCGCTGTAGAGTGGAGCGGAAAAGGAGAGGGAGTGTCAGACTTTTACTGACTAAAACCACACCTGTATTCTTCAGTTACCCTTTTGTTTTAAAATCACGGGTTTCCTTTTCAGTAATTCCCTATGACGCTAGCGGACATCGGTCCTGCTGAGCCCCTACGGTTCAGAGTTATTCCAAGTTTACTCTTTACCTTATTATCATAAAATCACACTTACAGTCTGGGTACAAGAGCCATAGAAGTAGGCGGAGGCGGCGGGTGTGCCGCCAGCAAGCTGAGCGCATGCGGATGTGGGCCCGCATGCGAGCCGTGTGAGGGCTGCGCAAGGGGATGCGTGTGGAGCGAGTGCTGCTGGTGCGGGCGCAGCGCGGCGCGGCGGCGCGCTGCGGGGGACACGTCGTCGCTGTCTGTCTGAGATGATTCTGCTGTTGAAGTGCCGCCTATTATCTGGAGTTGGGAGGAAAACTTCAATTAGATACAAGTTTTGTAGAGCTAATGGGATAGAAGGTATTTTATTCGGTTTTTATTGAGTTGGTACAAAATTAAAGTCGCCATTAACTTTAGTCCCTTTCTCTTTCTCTCTCTTTGCTTTAGTCGTCAAGTGAAATATACGAAATTACAATTGATACTGACGTATAATCACGTCATGACATTTGATGCACAAAAATATGCGGTGAATATGTATTTCTTTTCTTTCTCTAAGATCTGAAAGTAACCCACTGTACAATCGTAGTTTTCAAAAAGACAAGAAAGTACTGATACATAACAGAATCAAAAGACGTAGGTAAGGGTTTTCAAAAAATGTAATTATGTGTATGTAATTTTAGTGCCCAAAAACATTGACAGTTGCCTGGACCTGATGCCACAATGCTGCCACCATATTTCAGACACCATTATGCTTGATACCCTGAATTACCGCAATACCATCACTAAAAACGAAGTCGGTTAACAAGTCCTTAAAGAAAAAAGAACATAAAATGTTCTCTTTCTCTAAAATTAAAAATTTTATGTAGCCCACTTACCGGACACTTAGGATGATGATGCAGGGGCGCAGTAGGTGTGGTAGGGGGCCCCGCGCTGTCAGGGGTCCCCGGCCAGCTGTCGGTACTCTGTTAACGAATAACGGCAAATAAACAAGGAGGTCGCAAGCAAACATGGAACTACTGAATAATAGATGGTGAAATGTGATATGTATAACTAGACTTGTAGAAATATTCGAGATAGTTTTTTATCGCCAATACATCGAGTATTGATTTCAGCTTTTTGAATCACTAACTTCTGCCAACGGCTTCAGTAGGAAATTAATCCAAGGGAGCATAGTCCGGAGATAAAAATCCCAGTAATGCCGTATGTTATACTCCAAAACGTGGTCTACCAGTGAATATGTCTTGCCTATTTACAGTTAATCAGCCGTATAATATGCCTTTATACGGCGAATTTAAAGCGGGTTAGCTTATTATTTGGTTACTATAAAACGTCAACAAGGCTTCATTTCTTATACTTTGAGCTCAAACGCAGTCTTTTTGACATTAATATGACCTTTATAAAACATATTTTTTTACTTCAATGACATTTATATAGCAACTTTTTGCTACTTGGAGGTTGTTTTTGATATCGTGCGGATTTCATCCCGCATGCGTGATTGCTCCGCACGCGTAGCAACCGCCAATATCCTTTTTATACAAGTATTTATTGTAATGGGTGGAATAAACACCCTGATCCCAATCCCGGGCAACAGCCCAGCATGCGGACCAATTCCGCATGCGTAATGAAATCTGCATGATTTTAAAAACACCCTGAAAAAATTCCTTTCTTATTCTTTGTATCCTGCTAATATTATAAACGCAAAAATTTGTATGTATGGATGTTTGTAACTATGATGAGTAGAAGTAGATCAGTATTGTTTGAAGCAAATTAACATAAATCTATGAGAAATAGGTTCAAGAGAGTCTACATATGATATCTAGTAGAATTTCTATGGCATTGGGAGAAGCACACATTTATTGAATACCTGTTGCTGGTGTGGCTGCTGACTTTGATAGATGAACGGCCTCCTTGATGACGCTATTTTTTAATTTAACTAGATATATCGTCAGTGAAGTACATTGCGTATGCCATTTTTGATAGTGTGAACATTTACATATGTTATTGGCGGTTTGCAAGAGAATGTTTTTAGTTCACACTGGCCTACATGTGCACTTATGAAACATCAGATGCTAGTGCACGATGCCAATTAGTCGTTTCATATGGAGAATAATCGCGTAAAAGAAATTTTACTACATTAGAAAAATCGTAGGCTTCATTGCAAGAATTCAGAACGCAAAAAAGCTAACAAATAATACTAATGTTGCTTATATTTTTATTTACTCAATGTTAGAAATTCACTGACAATATGCCTATAATGATGCCGGTCGTAAAGAAACTTTTGAACATTTTTTTTCGAAGTCTTTACTCGAATGTTTTTATTTTCGGTTCGACTTACCTGTTTTTGATGGTTGTGTTACATTCAGTTGCATCCAGTTACATGCATGAACCGAATACATAAACTGACATAACTTCAACGTCCACATCTGCCTGTTGGGAACACACTAACGTACTCTAGCATCCAAGCATTTGCAAAGACTTGTAGCTTGTGGATGTACGCCAAGCCTCGGTAGGCAAGTATATGTAGCATTAGGCTGCAGTCTCACTTAGACTCCAGCCACTATGACGAGCCAATGCCATCAACATTTCGGTTTGAAAAAGGGATAGTAATTCAAGTCCCGTATACCTCTGTTTTTCAAGTAATCACCTGATTTCCCAGTATTGGAGATACGGCACGTTTGTAAGATCAATCAAACACAACCTTTGTGCCATAGCATGGATGTCTAAAACTAATACCTGGCCGCGGGAGATTGATGAAATGCACAAGCACTCCTGCGCATACTAGAGGTAGCTGCAGAACGCCGTCTGACAGAGGCCTCCGCCTGCTCTGGGGCAGAGGACATCCATGAAGATTTTCACTGACCAATGCCACCTGTTGAAACTTACATCATGCTTGTTCTACTCACCCTAGAGTCATGTTCGACGCAGGAGTGGTGATAATGTCTTCTCCACTGAGGAGAGGTGCTGGAGAAGGCGGCGAAGAGACCAGCTTCTTCAGCAGGTTCTGGAGGCTCCGCTGCCTCGTCGGTGTCCACCTCACTGTGGTTGTAGCGGTCGCAACGAGCTGGGTAATATGAAAATAGGTACGTTAATACTTTCTTTAAATATAAAAAATACAAACACAGAACTGGAGGAGCCCAGTAGGGCAAAAGCCTATTGGGGCGGGGGGACCATGGGCTAGCTTCTGAAAGGAAAACCTGAGGTCCTGGTATGCAAGGCAAAGATAGGACATAAGTGACAGGTGAGGTTTTAGTCAGTAAAAGTCTGAAACGATCCCGCTCCGCCTTAGACCGGCAGAAGTCAATAGATGATGTCCCTAAAAAAGTCTTATCCCTAGGAAGGTGAGCTGAAACTGCAGAATGCGTTTTGTTCCAATTCTCACATTTATTTCTTGAAATACAGGGTAAATTTCTCAATTTGGCGTGAATGGCCAAATACGAAATTTATTAAAGAATAGCGAAAAATACTCACAAATACAGAATATAAAAAGATCTCATAAGGTTCATACTAACTTGAAGAATATAATATTATTCTTCAACATTGGCATAAACCTCGTGGTTGATAGTACTTACTATCAAAATAGCTGGTGTCCTCGTCATTGTCTAACTGAGGAATGAACTCAGCTTTCCTCCTCAGTAGATTGTTCCAGTCCAGACCACAGAAGTATACGTGATCCTGTAACAAGCACAAAATAAAAACATTTTAAATAGCACTTTAAAACTTATTTTTTTTTGTTAACTTGTTCTGTGCCAATCCTGAGCCACACACCACACTTGCTCGTTCCAGTTTCTAGATCCGATGATGATACGAGCTTATCGGAATAAATTTTGTCAATTTCAAAACATATAACAAAAAAACCGGATAAGTGCGAGTCGGATTCGCGCACTGAGGGCTCCGTACAAACTAACTTATGTAAATAGTTCAATTCACGAATCGAATCTTAAAGATCTTTCCAAATAAAAACTTATTTGTATTGTGATGTAACTACAATTTTACAGTTTTCAGATTTTTTTCTATACTTGTGTTATAAGACCTTGCTTCATGCCAAATTTCAGGTTTCTAGGTGTTGAAATGTACGTTTTTTGCGAAATAAACGGCCGTATGTTTTTTTGCGTAAACTTAGAAGTTCGATTTTGTCACAGCTTCAAGGGACCGCAAACCTGAGTATATGGTTTATTACGGTTAATTTCAACTCGATACCGAGTTTTCCAGATAAAGGATTTTGACAGACAGATAGACGAAGAACAAAGTGATAATATATAAGAGTTCTGTTTTTTGAATAAGTTTACCTTGACTTGATGCGTGCCTCCAGTGCCCAGCCTGTCCCGGGGGTTGCGCGCGAGCAGCTCCGTGATGATAGCTCGAGCTTCTACTGCGATGGGGAAGTCTTCTTCTGAGGGCCACTCGATGTCGTCTGGAAATTTACGAGATCAAAGCAACTGTGGCCATTTTGGTTCAACTTATATGCAGCGTACTGTAATTACGTCTAAGTCATACTATTATTCGGGTATGAGTCGGTCATATTTTTAAACGATTTGATAACTTCTTTATAAGAATTCATATGTACAATCGATTCAAGTTTGTGTGATTGATGTCATTACAGCCTATTCGCGTTAAGAAAATAATGACGTCATCATTGCCACTCTGCTAAGCCATCGAGTGAGTTTAAAAACCAGTTCTAGTCACCCTGGTCAAAGAATTTCATTAGCATATTTATTACTGGCCTTAAAATTTCATATATTGTTCAAACAATAGCAGTAGACATGAATTAAATGATATCTTATTATTTTAACTCACCATTCACAGTATGCGCGAATAATTCCTCCGGCGTATCTCCGAAGAAGGGCACACATCCGACCAGAAACTCGTAAAGAATGATACCCATCGACCACCAGTCCACTGGCTTGCCGTAACCCTGCAATCAACCAATTATGATATTATTCAGAGAAAAATTAGTAAGTATAACAATTAATAAGTCAAAAGTGAATAAGTTACTTCTAGGCAAGCGTGCTCCATCGTCGGCTACATCATCGCTTACCATCAGGCGAGATAGTGGTCAAACGCGAGCCTACACATAATTAGTTTAGCCTATTATGTCCCACTGCTGGGCGAAGGCCTCCCTTTCCCTTTCTCACACATAATAAAGAAAAATTCAAACAATCAAAACGCTTATTTTTATCAAGTACTAACTGCTTTTAGCGGCTTCCCCACGTGAGCACGTAGCAAATTTCACAGGGTAGAAAATTGTCAGTGAACATAAATCACGGGATAAAAAAAAATCTATATCTTATATGCTATTCAAACCATATGGATAACCTTATTCTGTATTTCAATTGCCCTCTGTGTTCTAGGATCGAGGGTTTCCTTCTCAGAAATGTATCGTGGCTCTAGCGGGCATCAGCCCTGCTGGGATTCTACGGTTTGCTGGCAACTATTTTAGTCAAGCATAGATTATTATGCGCCGTCGATGACTCGGAATCGAACCTTACCGGACGGGCGGACGGCGAGCTAACCTTTGTTCAAGAGCAAGTCAACAAGTCACGAGACGGTCTAAACGCTTAGCACGAGAGCTGGCACGAGGTGGCGAGGGAGAAGAGTTCCTGGAAGGACTTGGAACAAGTCTTTGGCCAGTGCGACAGTAGGGACTAATAAACAAAATTGAATAATAAAAAAGGTTTTTTACCTGTCTTAGAATGACTTCCGGCGCAATATACTCAGGCGTTCCGCACACTTGCTTGTCAGAGAACTGCCGCGCTTCTCTGTCGGCATACTCTTCGTAAAGGTTCGTCGCCACTAGAAGAGAAAGTCGCTCTTAAATGCATTTCAAAGTTATAAAAATCAAGAAATAATTTAAATGTTTTAATAAAATTATCATCAGTTTTCAGTTGTATAATATAATTCGTTTTTTTTTTTCGTTGGGAAAAACCCCTCTTGTTCCTTCTTTGCCTTCGTTTCAGGGCTCCGGGCACAGAATATATAATAGTACCTTACCGGTACAGAAATTTCACTCCCGAGTTTAGGTATGATAAACGCAAGCGTCCGGTCACCGGACTAGTCTCAATAGGCTGGCACTCGCTCGACTTGTCGCACACGCAGCGCACGCATCCGCGAAACAAATTTTAAAGTAAACTGTTAATACCGTAAGGTACTAGGTATTGTATATTCTGTTTGAAATCAATCGTTGCTTTAAATCAGGAAGAAAATCAATAAAACATTATTTAAAAGTAAAACAACTATAAAATTAAAAAAATAAGAAAACGTATTGTCTGTTGGTATATATTTTAGTACCTACCTACTTAATTAAACATAATTACTGCATAATTTGGTCTTTGTTTATCATTATATCCCTATTTTTATTATTATTTTACAGGTAGGCATTTCATATTATTTAAGTACCAATCTCGGTTGTCTAGCTCCTAGATTATTGCCCGTTTGGAAATCGTATCAACATGTGTCGCCATCTGTCTCGCTTCGCGTGTATTACTTTCACAGATAAAGTAGTACCTCTGACAGCCCTGGCAGATTGAAGCGAGACGGCACACAGTTATTGTACTATGAACGCTATATGCAATGCAAAAGGTTGAAATTAGGTTGTTTTCCAGAACAGTAGGTAAATATCTCGACGATTTTGCGCCGCTTGTATGGAAGTGAGACAGGCCTGCTCCGGGTTTCATTTTCACATTTCCCTTGGCCCCAGTAGGCTTCGACCCTGCTGGCCTCTACGGTTTGATAACATCACCTAGAGGCGCGCTCGGAACGTTACGCGCCATCGACGTCTTGGACCCGGTCCGGACGTTTACCGGACGGTCGGACGGCAAGCTGCCACTGTTTTGGCCTCCTCCCTTGCTAGCATTACTGCTTCTAACTTTATACTTAATATGAACCGCTTTTTCGATTAAATTAATTATTAATTAATACCAAATTACTTACATGACATGAGTCCCATTTTACTGAGCCCAAAATCCGTTAGTTTTATGTGACCGGTCGCCGTGATCAGCAAACTAAAAAAATACAAACATAAAATTACACTTTTTTTTTCCACTCCGCATCAATGGAAACACTTGCTACTGTTCACTGCACGCACCCTACTGCCTTAATCACACGCTACGAGTAAAAGAACGAGTCAGTAAAATGTTGCTCGGCCGAGACAGTGATGTAAGCCAGTTGTAGAGATAAGTGCTCGGCCGAGCACTCGGCGCTATGTTTATACGTACCGAGTATTCGGTCGAGAGCACTGTCCGTTTCCTCAGTAAGTCTAATCAAGGCATTAGTCTTAGGCCGCATTACCAATATGTCGTAACGGTTCAATGGGAACGGCTAGATACGATAATCGCAAAACGATAAAAAAAAAAAACAATTGACGATATAAATTCATTATAACGGGAACAGCTTAAGACGATTGTCATATCGTCTACAACATAAACTAGATTAAATTCCTAGCGATGTAACGCAAAATGAAGCTATAATTTCGATTAGATGGTCAAACTATGTTCTGTATTCAATAATCGCGATTAGTTTTATTAGTGAATTTGGCCCTAAGTCAGCTACTCTACTTACTTGTCAGGTTTAAGATCTCTGTGTACAATGCCATAGGAGTGTAAGTACTCCACAGCTAAAACGGCTTCGGCGAAGTAATGCCTGGCCATGTCAGCGGGCAGCGGACCAGCGCGGAGCAACGTGGCGCAGTCGCCTCCCTCCACGAACTCCAGGACGAAACAAAGATGGCGTTTCGTTTCGAAGGAGCAGTACATGGTAACCTGGAAAAGTAGATAATAATAATATGGTCCAGTCAAATTAGACCAAAAAATAGGGGTAAGCTTACAATAATTCGCACCCAGCTGAAAATTGAGAAACGGTGGCTTTTAGAAAAAGACTATTAGACATTTTTGTCGATAATTATCTTATCTACAATCTTTGTCTAGGCTTTTTTATGATAAAACTTAGCGATACGGCTCGTATTGTGAGGAGCCCTAACTACCGGTAGCTCGGACCCTGTTTCCGACACCAGTAGACAACTATTTTTTAAATGCTTTTTTTTTTAAATAAATTATTAAAAATGTAAATGATATGTGAATAACATATAAAAGAGATATATAGCCTTAATAAACTAATAAAATATTTAGGTCATAATAAAAAATATGAAAAATATTTCTTATTTTATTTAATTCATTTGTTGTGTTCTATAATTTAGATGTGAGGTATTATTCATTTTGCACATGAAAGCCGGGCTTATTTGCATTGTACTTGTATTGCTCGCACGTCCCTGATGTGAACATCGTGCGAAAATTAATGCATGATTTTAAACACGGCCACTAGAACAGAATTCATTACAAATCATTGCCAAAGCAAGATCGTATGGTAACACTTAATGGTAAATAAAAGCAACAATCTTATCAAAAGTAACGGCTATTTGTAATTCGATTCGATACTAATGTTGTGATGTGTAATTACTCAATTATTGACCATGAACTGTTACAAGAAACGTGGTGACCATGAAATGCTGTGTTGTGATGTGTGTGAGATGAGATAAGCCTTGTTGAACTGTTTGTGAGAGTTTGAAATCTCTTAGTTGTCTGTGGGTATATAGGGTGACTGGTAATTAGTGATCGATACTTAAACACGTGATTGTAGTCATGATAACAAACAACTTTTACTATGAGACCAATTCCGAAATCGCGAAAAATCATGTCCAGTACATTTTGACCAGTTAGGCGAGCATAAATGTACTGACCAGCAGATGTTTTTCGCAATTTCAGATTTGGTCCCATAGTAAAAGTTGTTTGGTATCATGACTACAATCATGTGTTCAAGTATCGGTCGATGTTAAATAATGAAGAGACAAAACTATCCTAGAAATACCGACTTCCGAAATTAAAGTTATTTAGCACTTTTTTGTGTTTCTTTTTACATTGAAGTCGGTTGTACTTTTTTGGAAAATAATATAATATAATATTACACAACTATCACACAACGCCGTCTAGTCTCAAGCTAAGCAGAGCTTGTGTTATGAGTACTAGAAAACTGATTAAAATACTTATATATTTCTAAATACATACATATTATAGAAAAATTACACCCAGACACAGAACAAATGATCGTGCTCATCACACAAACATTTGTACCACTAGACCAACAGGCCAATCAAAATGTTTTTAATCAACATACAACTTGACACTGACCTACAAACCGCAAAAAAAAACTTAAGAAAATTTGAATTTAGCAGCTTACTCTGGAGTATCCTTCTTAACTTACCACAAAAGGATTGTCAGCGAAGCTAAGAATGTCTCGTTCAGCGAACGCTTGCTCCACTTGATTCCTGAGTATCAAGTTGTTTTTACTTATCTTCTTCATTGCATACCTGTAAATTAAGAGCAAAGAATAAGATGGAGATCTAATTTTATTCTAATAAATAAGGTTGTATATTTATAACAAACAACCTTATTTTTAGTATATGCGAAACCCGAAACACGGGTCTAGTATTTTTATGCAAAGATTTACAATAATTTCATGACTGTATCATGAAAAATCACAAAGTTATAAGCTTGTTATGTTATGCCGGTCCATCCGAGCCATTGAGGGGTTGTTTTGCTACCGCGCCAAACTGTGCGCTGGTATCTAATGCCCGCTATGACCTGCCGTGAGCTGTATTGTACTTAGTCTCGGTAGTGAAAAAGGTAACATGGCATAAAAAAATATTGGAATCGATTCAGTTACTGATAGAAGCTGACTGAGTTTCACATATACTAAAAATAATGTTGTATAATAGATAATATTGGTTTTGATGCTTACCTAGTTCTAGTTTGCTTGTGTTTGACTAGGTAGACGGCGCCGTACGCTCCGTTGGAGATGAGCTTGATGACGTGGTAGTCGTTTTCGGAGGGAGGAGCGTTGGTTGAGTTCGAGCCGCTGGGAGGAGACTGACGGCCTCGCGTCCTAAGGGAAAAAAGATAATTTGTTGGCAATTGCACAGAAACCTCGTTTTTTTTTTTAAGTCGGTTATAAATCGACAAAATGTCCCGTAAGAATTGTTTTTTTTTTTTGAGTTTTATGATCTGGCTACCGAGTCCTTTAAGTCAAATCTTTAGCTTTTTGATAAACTATTTTTTGGTACCTAGATTAAAAATTAGTTAAATTCTATTTACGTAACAAAAGACTTGCCTCAATGAACATTTTAAGGATAGTTCATTCATTATTTTATTTACTTACAGCCAGTCTTACCACACAATAGTAGTCTAGTTCTATACTCACTTGGAAGGCGAAGTGTTCTGTGGCAATGGAGGAGGCGGTGGTGCTTGCAGTTCAGCCAGGGGGTCCCGAGATAAACCCAGCTTGTGGATTATGTACTGAGGGATGTCCGTCGTTATACCCTGAGGAATATGGTCCATAATGAATTAAGTGAATATTTGTTGATCTCTTTTATTCTATTATGATGATAACTGACAATTGCTTGTAATGTCTGGACAGGTCCACACAAATCCATATAACACTTTCAAAAATACATTTTTAAGTATCACTTGAGCAACAGACAATGACAATGTCGGGTCTTTTAGTCTCAAGTTTCATATCTGCCACTAAAACTATCAGCAAGAAACTAACCTGACGTACTCCAGACGTTCTAGAAGCCGTGTAAAACGTTTCACTCCTATCTTTAAAAGTCCCACTTCTAAAATATACTGCTGATTTTTCGCCTGACCCTAAAGGCCTCAGCTCATTAGAGCCACCCGGCATCCACTCCGCACCGCCTCGCCTCCTGCGGTTAGTATTCTTTATATGGACTTGTATGGGCATGCAATCATTACATCAACTTACGACCGAGGCGATCCGGTGACGCTACGGAGTGGATGTAGTGAGCGCATGCCCATAAAAGTCCATATAAAGAATAATTGCCGCAGGAGGCGAGGCGGTGCGGAGTGGATGCCGGGTGGCTCTAATGAGCTGTGACCTTTACTAGCTTCCATCACAGCCTGTAGAAGCGCACAATATCGAACTCTAAACATTCTAGTAGCCGTGTGAAACGTTTCACTCCTGTCACTAAAAGTACCACTTCTGAAATACCTGCTGATGTTTCGCATGACCCTTAGTAGCTTCTAGCAATCTATGACAGCGCTCAGAATCGATCTCTAGACATTGTAGTAGTCTTAAAACTAAACTGCTGATATTTCATATAACTCTTAGCAGTTAAAGTGTAAAAGTTCTCAGATTTAAACTATAGACATTATAGTCGTCGTATAAAACGTGACACTTCTGTCTTTAAAAGTACCACTTATGAAATAACCCCTTAACAGCTTCCAGCGGCCTGTAGAAGCTGTCAGAATTCAAGTCTAGACATTGCAGTCATCTTACAAAACTTTTCAAACCAGTCACTAAAAGTACCACTTCTGAAACTAACCTGTTGATGTTTCGCATGACCCTCAGCAGCTTCTAATAGTCTATAGAACCGCTCCGGATCGAACTCCAGACACTCTAGTAGTCGTGCTGGCCGTGCCATGGCGAGTATAAGTCGCGTCACTAAAGGTGCCACTTGATTTCCTGCTTCTGCTGACTTTTCTCGTGTCTGTTGAGAATAATATTATTATAAAACTAGCTGTCCCGGCGAATTTCGTACCGTCTAATAGACGGATTTTTTTTCGTGAATTTTCCATACGTTCTCAACGTTTAAACCTTTCCTGGAGTATCAAGAATATTTCAAGACCAAAATGAACCAAATCGGTTCAGCTGTTCTCGAGTTTTAGCGAGACTAACACCGTTAAATTTTAGTCGTTTTAATCCCTTGGAGGGCCGATCCGGTACATGAAACACTATCGATTGTAATGATAAAATAAAAAAAATAAAGTATTTTTTTCTAAAACTCGAATTAATATACGCATGTACGAAATTAATTTCTTTAAGTAAACGAGTCAATGACCTTGTAGGTAGTTGTCGGTCGTTGCGTACTAACTACCTACGTTACCTAAAATTTAACGGTGTATAAGATAAGAAGATAATATTTCATCATATTACTAAAATAAGTTGAAGGCAAATTTGCCAATCATTTCTATAGTTTGTGTTGTGTGTATGCCTCAAATGAAATAAATGTAGCTAGTAATGTGTTCAAAACAGCAATTTTTAAGTTTTTGAGAACACCTCCTTTTTTAGGTGGTTCATCAAATAACTTCTCCCACTTTGGGTGGAACGAGAGGGAGTGTCATAATTTTACTGACCAAAACCCAGTGTTCCTTTTAGTTGCCCGAGGGTTGCGGTAACTCTTTCGAACAATATGCCAAGGGCCTCAAGGAGGCACAAATTGATTGAGGCGTGGGACACAACGCGCCATCGACCAAAGTTCGGTCTTTACCAGACAGCGAGCTACCCATGGCTCGCTGTCCACAAACCCGCGCCTGCGGTCGCCCTATAGCCGGTAGTCTTATCTCTACCACACTGCGAACACTCCCTAACTGTACACTTTTGTTAAAATGTGTCCCATAAGCGTTTTTACAGCAGTTTTTCAAATATTCCTTCATTAGTTTTCATTTAAAAAATTTTCACATCTGTCAAGTCCCATGACGGTTTTTTTTTTTCATTAGATAATTGTATAAATTACCTCAGCCAGCAACCTGTCCAAGCTATCGGCCATATCGTAGAAGTACGTGCTGGTCACCTGCTTGGACTCCGACTTGTGCAGGCAGTCGCGAGCCATCTCCAGTACCTGACAATACATACATTTATATAAATAGTATAACTATGTTATTTATTCGGACTTTCGACAAAGGACGTACACACAAAAATATAAGTTACTAGTTTCTGGCAGCGGCTTCGCTCACATGAAAGTTGGTTTACCCCTTTTGGGGGTGAGTTTCGTAAAATCCGTTCTCAGCGGACGTCTACACCCTATAAGGCCGTGTTTACGGAGACGCGGCGCGTTGAGCGTTTCGTCGTAATTTGCAGCAGCGGGCCGCCTCATCGCTCGCGCAAACATAAATATATGGCAATGTACGACGAACCGCCCGACGCGCCGCGCAACGCGCCGCGTCTCCGTAATCGAACACTAAGGAACCTACCTGCCAAATTTTAAGTTTGTAGGTGTTATAGTTTCTGAGATTTCGATTAATCAGTGAGTGGTATTTCGCTTTTATATATTTAAATAATGACATGAAGTTTAAAATTTCTTCACTCCTTCAATTGTAGGAGGCGACAGCATGTTTTTGAGTATAAACTATTTTAAAACTAAAACTAGATTCTATGTGTATCCTACCTAGGGGGGTTTTAAGAAATTCGAAAAGTAGTTAATGAAATACTGTTTGTCACTGTTAAAAACCCAAATTATGAGTAAGTGTTTTGTTTGTGGACTATGTTACCTGTCTCTGTACAAATCTCTCGATGGGAGGCCTGTCTGGCTTCTTGTCTAACTCCAACACTTCATCGATTAACCCTCGTAACCTGAAAATAAAAATAAAGATAAAAGATAAACACTAGGGTTTTCTTCCAGTAAAAGCGAAAGTAGGTGTATAGTTGGTTAAAGGCTAGGCAAATAATTACACACTAGTCATTCATAGAGTACAATTAAAGATAGAAGATATACACCGTTAAATTATGATCGTTTTAATCCCGTGGAGGGTCGCTCCAGTACATGAAACACTAAAAAAAATCAAAAACTCGATTTAATATACGCATATACGAAATTAATTTCTTTAAGTAAAGGAGACAATGACCTTGTAGGTAGTTGTCGGTCGTCGCGTACTAACTACTTACAAGTCATTGAACTCGCCCAGCTCACATTTACTTAAAGAAATTAATTTCGTACATGCGTAAATTAATTCGAGTTTAAAAAAAAGTACTTTATTTTTTAATTTTATCTTTACAAATCGATAGTGTTTCATGTACCGAATCGACCCTCCACGGGATTAAGACGATCAAAATTTAACGGTGTTTATTATAGATAGAAGATATATAGAAAGAAGAATTATATATATTTAGAAGATATCCATGGCTATCCATACTACATGAACTAGTCCAGAAGGTACTTACTTGTCATCCATGGCCCTCTGCGCCGCGGGGAACCTTGCTGCAAAGAGCGCAGACATGGCGGAGACCGCGTCATCTCTTGAACCGGACCCGCCACTGGAACCGCCGCCGCCTCCGGTGCGTGATGGTGAACTGGAGAAGTGAAAGGAAAGTTTAAAGATACAGAAGTAAAATATCACGCAAATATTCGTGTGTTCAATACAGCTTGTAATGGAAACCGTACTTATGTTCATTCTTTGCCTAGCGTTCCAGAACTCCAGGTTTTCTTTTCGGCAGTCAACCCATGGTCCCACTAGGTTTCGGCCCTACTGGGCCTCTACGGTTTTGCTGATATTTTTTTGAGGTGCGCGTGGAACAATACGTGCTGTCGACGACTCGGGCTCGGTGCGGACGGCGAGCTACCCATTGGTCGTCGTCTACAAGCCCTCGTCTACGGCGGTTGGAATCCCACTATGCTGCAATGTGCTGCAAAGCTGAGATTATGTACTGCAATATGTTAGGCTGGGAAGACTTTCATCTTGCGTAAAGCTAAGGAGTGAAATTCCCTGCCGTAGTCTGTATTTCCTGATAGCTACAACCCAGGGATCTTTATTCCACAGAGAAAATGTTACTTCTAGGTAAGCGTACTTCATCGTCGATTACATCATTGCTTACTTTTAGCCGGGCCTTGGAATGCAAAGAGCAATTGTAAGAACATAGGTGGGTTTTAGCTAGTCAAAGTCGAACACTCCCTCTCGCCCCACCTAAAGTGGAAGAAGTTATTCGATGATTTCACACCTCAAAAAAGAAACGCCTAAAACTCCACGCCGCCTTACCGATTATCCTTAAAGACATAAACGCCGAAACACATAACCGCGTAGCAGCGACGCGCTACCTAAAATTGGCAGTGCCGCTCGCCGCTCTTCTTCGCGTCGCCGCAACGCAACTTTTAACGTGTATTGACGTATCGTCAATGGCGTAGCTAGTCCCACAGGGGCCCGTATCAAGAGTCCCATATAAAAAGTCCCGTATAAAAAATTGTGCTTTTTTTACAAATGCTTGCCTCTCGTAGGGGTGTGGATAACATGTTGCAGATTTTTGCCTACGTTAGGGCCACAGTAGCGCGGGGGCCCCGTATCGTAGATACGGCGGTAGCTACGCCCCTGCGTATTGTACATATTTTTTGAGTGTGGAATGGATAGACGTTTATCTGTCATGGATCGTAATAAACTTAGGTATGCTTATTTGTTATTAAGAAGACATTATTTTAAATAAACGACAAACAAGATACTGGTTATATCCATTTAATAAAGCTGTGGTATTCGCGCTGCGGTGCACACCGCAAAATTCTGCGTTGCGGCGGGTGGCACCGCCGATTTTAGCGGCGCGGAGTTATGTGTTTCGGCCTTTATAGTGTGGTCACTAAGACTAGAACTAAATAATGTATCAAGCGTGGGACATGACTCGGTGTGCATGAGTCAGTGGCGACCGCGGCGAATGCTAGGAATCTTGGCAACTGTGTTGTTTACTCAGCCGCACTTAATGCATGTGATGTAAGTCTGTGGGTGTGTATTGAATGGTTATGGCCGTTAAGTGATGGGTTTCGATAAGCGCCATATCGATTGTGAATTGGCAACCGGTACTATGTGTTTTTTGACGATTCACCATCAACAATTGCATCACTGCTTACCGTCAAGTGGGCTGTCAAGTACTAGTTTATATAATTAAAAAAAAATAGAAATTCACCAGAATCGACTTCATTAAACTTTTACCAACTTTAACTTTTTGTTGATTTATTTATATAATGTCCTATCTAGAAGTAAGAAGCATGTATGCAAAGTTAGTTTTTAATAAGATGTGTGGTAAAAATATTTAAAAAACACGTATTTTTGTCGAAGCCTACTGGGGTCATGGGTTAGTTCCGAAAGGAATGCTCGGCCCCGGCACGATAGGCTACGAAGGAACGGGGTAGGTTTTTAGTCAGTAAGAGTCTGACACTACTTCCCGCTCCGCCCAAGGGCGGGATTTGTCATTGGATGATTTTACCTACCATAAAAAAAAAAGGCCCCGTGTAACAAATGCGAAGGTGTAGTGTGATTTTATAGACATGTGGAAGAGGATGTAAAATCGGAATATAATTCATAACTTTATCATGATAAATCAGAAAGTTATAAGCTGATTGGAGTACATGAACTACATGGTTGTCCACACAACTACATGGTAACCTGGCCATCCGGGCGACTGAAGGGTTGTTTTGTTACCGCACCCAGCTGTGCGCTTGCACCTAATACCCGCTATGAACTGATGTGACCTGTGTTGTACTTAATGTCGGTGGTGTCCAACTTGTGATCTCATTAAAATATTTTTAGGAAAAAATGTAATATGGTGTAAAAATTATTGAAATGTATTTAGTTACTGATTCTGAACAAACTATACTATGTTCTCTATCGCGCGGAGAACTCTTAGTACCACGAAGCAATACGCATGGTGCGAGGGTACCGAACGATTTCCCGCGAGGCGGCGACCCTCCTTGCTGGCCAACCGCCATGGGATCTGGAGGCAACAGTCCTTGCACACATGCACGATAAGCGCATGGAGATGCAACGCCGGGGCGAAATTCCGCTGCCGCGACCAGTCGAGGCATGGCGGACAGAGCTCCGGCGGGATCTCATGGCGAAATGGCGTCAGTGACTATCGCAGCCTCGTTCGGGGCGCGCCACAATTGGGGCGATAAGGCCCATCCTTGAGGCGTGGCTGGAAAGACCTCACGGCGTTCTCAACTTCCGCACGACGCAGGTGCTTACCGAACACGGAAAGTTCGCTAAGTACCTGTTCCGGATTCGTGCGGAGGATTCGCCCGGGTGTCGCCACTGTGCGGAACACCCGGAGAACACGGTGGAGCACACAGTAGAGGTGTGCCCCGCTTGGGCGGAGCATCGCCGTGTCCTCGTGGGGGCAATCGGCGGCAGCGATCTCTCTCGCCGGCCCTTGGTTCAGGCCATGGTCCGTAGTGAGGAGGGATGGCAGGCGGTCACCTCCTGCGAAGCAGTAATGCTAGCAAAGGAGGAGGCCGACCGCATCAGGCAGAGGCAACGGGGCGCTCGCCCCAGCCACCGCCGGGATTCTGATCCCGATTTCCGGCCACCGTAGGCGCGGGCTTGCAGACGGCGTGCAATGGGTAGCACGCTGTCCGATCGTCCGGTAACCGACCGGACCGAGCCCAAGTCGTCGACGGCGCGTTCTGTTCCCGCGAGCCTCAAGGAGCTGTCAGCACACCGAAGAGGCCCAGCTTGCTAACTGCAGGCAGGCAGGGTCGAAGCCTACCGGGGTCATGGGTTAATTTCCGAAAGGAATGCCCGGCCCCGGCACGATAGGCTACGAAGGAACGGGGTAGGTTTTTAGTCAGTAAGAGTCTGACACTACTTCCCGCTCCGCCCAAGGGCGGGATTTGTCATTGGATGATTTTACCTACCATAAAAAAAAAAGTACCACGATGAAGGATTTCAAATTTTAGTTCCTATGTGTCGAAATAGATGTCGCTACATGGTCGTACCAAGCAGCGGTTAAATTATCTGTCTCAGGTTGAACTGATAAACCAGACATTTACCTCAAACTCCGACTTCGTACTCGTCTTGCAGGACTCTGTGGCGAAGGTGCTCGCGCCGCTGTGTTCCCGCTGCCGCCGCTGTCTGATAGCGACGCCCAATTGTTCATACCACTGCCTTGTGAAGAGCTGTAAGGAGAAAAATACATTTTCGTTACTATAAAACAATAGCAGATACAACAATATGAAACATGTGAATGAAGATCAAACTATCAATAAGCCTTTTTATCAGCGAGTACTAGTGCTGATGGCACTGCAGACGAATTGGTCTCGGCAGCTACACTTGCCTATGCACCAAATATTTTCATTAGTTACCTTTCCAGTCCTCTAAGAAGGTCAAAACCATCTTTGTTTCACAATGAAAAAGAGATGGCCCTGTCCGTCCTATATAACTTCTTGAACCGGGAACTACATTAGGCCGACGCAAACGTGGACGACGCCTGATTTGTATGTGGAGTCGCGCCGCGTGGCGTGGGTCTAGCGTAGCTATACAAATCTAGTTGCCTTATAAAATGTAAGGAGACCGTCCGTGGCCCATGTGGGCCTATATAGTTCTGCCTTAGTTGAACATACATGACTGGCCTTGCTCCTCCAACAGTCTGTTTTCGCCAAACACTTACTTCAACGAGTTCTGGTGCTGGTGACAATGTGGACACGGTGCTCTGGGCGGCTCGCACACCGCCTGCACTGCGAGAAGCCTCTCCTGGGATGAGCATTGCGACTGCAACAAGGTGATACAACACATTAACTTGATATTCATTAGCAAAACACTTTTGTACGTGGAGCGGAGGAATAAGGAGTTTCTTGCCGGATATTCCCCATAGGTATCCTAGGTAAAAAAAACCCAATAATTATTGATACAGGGCCACTTTGAGGCTAGCTACGCCACTGCACAAAGGGTTAGATACTTGGCCAGGTAAGGACACACCCACATCACACGAGGACTTAATACGGTGAAAGGTGACAAATAACAGTGCGTGTACAAATACACAATTGTAGGCCATTGGGAATTGAAGGCGTGACAGCAACTAATATGTTATTCGACGCACCTAAATAAATGTTTTCATAGGGACACACATAAGTGTGACAATTATTTATGTCGCCTTATGAAAAGGTGTTCCTAGGCCTAGAAATTGTTATGTTGATCTATATTCTTCACCCCTCAGTTTACCAGAAATCTAGACTATTATACTCAGTCACAATAACAACATAATATCAACCGTTTCCCGTAAAGGTCATCGCTCATTAGAGCCACCCGGACCGGGCGTTACTTGAAGATATTGTAAAATTCGACGCCAAATCCAATGGTTCACGTCGTGACGGTTATTGGTGATAACTCGGCGTGCACCCTTGGACCAGCTAGACCGGTCCGAACCCAAGTCGTTTACGGCGCACTGTTCCCTCGTACCTCAAGGAGTTGTCAGCAAACTGTAGGGGCCCAGTAGGGCCGTAGCCTACTGGGGCCAAGAGTTAGTTGAAAATAAGCCCCGGGCTTAAATAATGAATAGAACAGGGTAGGTTTTAAGTCAGTAAGAGTCTGACACTATCTTCCGCCTCTCCCAAGGGCGGGATTTGTCATTTGATGATTTTACCTACCATAAAAAAACCCTTGGACCAGCTGAGCTGCCGTGCGACAAGGTTATGCTGGGTGGGTTCCGGGTGGCTTTAATGAGCTGTGACCTTAAACCTCAACATATTCGACAATAGTGTTATTACACTACAAAACTATTTTACGTCCGTTGCATTATAACCTCACAGCCTCGGTTTCAGTTGAAAACCAGCGTCAGCCACTCCTTATGTTGAGCCAAATTAATTAATTTTCTGTCTTGCGTTCTTTTTTTAGTGCTAGTTTTACACAAAAAGCTTCCTTGTTTATGGCTCTTTCTTTATGTAAAAGTCACATAAAAAAAGGAATACGCTGGTATAATAATCAGTTTATTTCAGGTCAAATATACCCACTAAAATTTTCGCATACAAATGTCACGACGCCGGCAAAATACAATTCAAATAAACCTATACTGTATTGAGATGTCAATGTTGTAAAATTGCCGTCATCAAATCTCAAGTTAGTAAACAAAACGCAGGTTGGTTTCATTCGTATGCACTAGTAAGTATGCGCAAGAGTTTCCTCGACCGCGCTGTGAATACTAACGGTCGGATCAATTTGGCTGTTTGGACACGATCATCTTGAGACAATAGCTTTGTGTTTTTATATTTATTTTGTTTAAAAACGTGTGTTTTCGGTAGATTTACGTTTTACGGCTACTGATTTTGAAATTGTGTCGAAACTCTGAGAATCTACCGCAAAACGTGAATTGCAGTGTAATGAGTTGTTTCGTTATTATATGCAATGATTATAATCAAATGACTTCAATAACCTGTTTTTTATATTTTTGAGGTGGAAAATGGACCGAAAAGTTAGTGTAAGACTTTTACTAACTAAAATCCAGGTGTTCCTTCAGTTGCCCCTTGCGTTCCAGGGCCACAGTAACGCGGGAATTACATTAGACCGACGCACAGGAAGGCACCGCCTGATTTTTACGGAGAGTCACGTCGCGTGGCGTGGATTTAATGTAGCTCTACAAGTCTAGTTGCCCTTACAAGTCTAGTTGCCCTATAAAATGTATGGGGACCTAATGTAGCTCTACAAGTCTAGTTGCCCTTACAAGTCTAGTTGCCCTATAAAATGTATGGAGATAAGCGTACGTGGCCCACGTGTGCCGAATGTAGTTCTTTAACTCTTTCGTACATTTCTACAGCCCAAGTTCAAATAATTTACTTCCACTTTCACGGATACCGAGATATCTGATTAATAAGATGGTTAGTAAGGTCTACTGTCAACGGGCGCGTAGCTTCATAGACGCGTATTCGTCATTATACGCTTAGTGCACTGCGTAAAGCGACCATACAAAACTATGAAACTCTGTAGACGACGCGGCATAGACACAACGGCAAGACGTTGCCGCTTCGTCGACGCGTCTGTGAAGCGACACGCCCGAGTTCAGTAAGCCTTAGTGCTCGATTACGGAGCCGCGGCGCGTTGCGCGGCGCGTCTCCGTAACGAGCGTAGCGCCGCGCAACGCACCGCGTCTATGTAAACATGGCCTTACTCGCAAACGGCCTTCAAATAATTAAAAAAAAACATTTCATAGTATTGAATAGAAATTCAGAAACACTTTTCTGCATCGCTAAGCGAGATCGAGATGGAGACTTTAATTCATTACTTCATAAATGTTATTACAGTATTTAAGCATCTATCCATCATACTAAATTGTTTTGATTCTAACCATCATTCACCTGTCATCTAAATATGTTTCATTTGTAATAAATGTGTGCCAACCACGAATGATATCTCAGAATATATGTCGCTAAACATATCTCAAATATTAAAAGACATTTCTTAAGATAAACAGAGATTTATCGATCAACAGAATATCACAAACGTCCTGGATATGTTTCAAATCGTGTACGACATGTCTGTGCTGAAATGATAAAAAACTCTATGACTGAAAAATTAAAGTTTAGATTCGTCTGATAAGATTTTGTTTTGGCAACAAATGTCTACCTGATAATTTATATTTATTCTAGTTCACATAAAGTGTGTTAATATTAGTTTTGTCAACAAATATGAGTTAGCACCTATTTATTTTTTATTACGGTTCCGCTCCAAATGTTTAGTTTCCTGTAATATAAATCACAGAAAACTATTTTCCTTTTCATAATTTCAATATGAAGTATTCCTGTTTCGGCACCAATTTTTTCCGTACCAAAAGTTTCGGCACCCAAGCTATTACACGTTAGCTTTAGCGTTAGAAACAAGAATACTTCTTCAAAATCGATATAAAACCAAAAATGTTTCTACTTTTGTCAGACATACATGTTAAAGCTGTCCAATCGATATACTCTAAATCGATTTCGGTATAAAGGCAAGAAGGTTTTAGACTATTATAACAATGTGTTCCTGACGTCACATCGGGCCACACAACACATCGCACTCGCAGACGTCCCCTCTCCTTTCACTTGCTAGCCGACACCTTGCGCACACGCACATATATTTTTCCTACTCCTACGTAATACAGTCCTTATAGTATCGATTTCAAGCAGTTTTATTTTAGTCAAGACCACCAGCATCACACCTGGAGCTTGATACTCAACAAGGGGTACTCAACGGGGTAGGTTTTTAGTCAGTAAGAGTTTGATATCTCCCGCTCGCTCGCCGCATCACGTGGTAGTGACAATTTAACTGTTAAGGTAAATGGAGATAAAATAGATATTGTAGACTCAGTAAAGTTCTTAGGAGTTCATATTGATCATTTATTGAATTGGAAAAATGAACTAAAAGCCATCGACGGATCAATATCATCAGTGGATGCGCGAATTTGCTTGATGTTTTAATGGACTGTATGTTTGAAAAAGCGATCTAAGGTTTGTTAACAATATGCAAGTACTGCGCCTGGCATGGAATAAATGTATTGGGAAGGAGCACTGACCTTTAGACTTCGTTGGTTGCACGTGGCACTTCGAAGATTGCACGTGGCACCGGCCGATCCTCGTCTTCGCACATTTAAATCACTGCCAGGTCCTGTATTGCACTAACACTGCACTATTGTGGAGTCTCTGAATGATTGGATCACGAAAATAGTCAATTTTCTTGTAATTTCGAGCGGGCGCGGTTAGCGGTGCGGTCACATTCACTCGATGCACAAACGTCAATGTCAAAATCATTTCTTCAAGAGGTCGTGCGGGAAGCGGAAACGGTAGGGATAGGATTGCTAGGCCAAAAAAATAAATTACAAAAAACAAAGTCGCGGATCATAGCAAATTGGCGCAACCATTCCCCCCGGGTTTGAAGGGTTACCTTCAAAGAAAAGAAAAAAAAAAACAAAAGCGAAACTAAACCCTATTACTAATCTAAACTATCAATACTAGGTAGCGAAACAACTTATAACTAACTATGCCACTACTACTGATTAGGCAGAGGGCAGAGGCGAATAACCGGACGCAGGTACGATCCAGTTGCGGTTTTAACTTTTACGACTCGCGTTATTCCGTTCGAACCCGGAAAAACTTCTTCCACTACACCAAGAGGCCAGTGCAGAGGAGGCGCACTCTCAGTCTTCAGTATCACCACAGTACCGACTGTGACTGGATCTGAAGGAGTGTTCCACTTTTGACGCGACTGCAGCGTATGCAGATAATCTGTCCTCCATCGCTTCCAAAAGGACTGAACTAAGCTATCTAGCAGAGCGTGACGCGGGTGGAGCTGCAGTTTGTCAGTCTCGACATCTAAAGCGGGCAAATATTTAAGAGGAGTCGTCGTCAAGAAGTGAGCCGGCGTCAACGCTAGTGGCTCCGATGGATCACTAGACAAAGTCCGACACAACGGACGCGTATTCATCAACGCCTCTACCTGAGCGAGTACAGTGCTCAACTCCTCGTACGAGAGAATCTGTTCGCCTATGACCCGAAACAGGTGCGACTTAAGGCTTTTAATATTCGCCTCCCAATTGCCACCAAAATGACTAGCCGCTGGCGTATTAAAACACCAATCAATGCGATTCTCAGCTAAGACATGGGCGAATTCACTTTGGTAGTACTTGGAGCGTAAGAATGTATGTAATTCCGAAATATTGCGTCGCGCTCCAACATAATTTGTGCCGTTGTCAGAGTATAAGCGCTTAACGGGACCACGGCGAGATAAAAATCGTTTAAATGCAGACATAAAACCCTGCGTACTCAAATCACTGGTTAACTCTATGTGAACCGCACGAGTTGTCATACAAACGAATAGGCAAATGTATGCCTTTGTGGAACGTATACCACGACCACGGGCAATAGTGACTTTAAACGGTCCAGCATAGTCCGTCCCAGTATGTATGAAAGGTTTCACCGTCTGTACAACACGACAAGAACGATGGTCGGCCATTTCCGGCGCGTTGAAACGCGGGCGGAGCTTAAAGCAGGGCACACATCTGTGCACTCTAGCGCGTATCAAATTGCGAGCGGAAAGTATCCAGTACTTCTGTCGAAGAATGGACATTAATAAATCGGGACCAGCGTGACAATTCACCTTATGGTGATAGTCCACCAACAAATCCAAAACGTGATCCTTGCGTGGTAGAACTACTGGATGCATTTGTTCAAACTCTAACTTAGCATTTCGCAGACGGCCACCGACACGAATGAGTCCGTCTTGCAAAAATGGTTTCAAATGTTGAAGTGCGGGACTACAAGGTTTATGTGATTCTAAACTACGAAATTCTATTGAAAAATAAAATTTCTGCAACTCTCGAAGTACAACTGATTCAGCTCTATCCAAATCAGCTGCGATTATAGAACCACGCGATGGTAATAATCTCAAAAATCTTAGGACATAAACTACACAGCGTAATAGTCTCGACCAAGACGAGACTCGATTAGACAACAACAAAACAACTGACTCTTCACGCGGAACTGATACTACAAGCGTATGTTTCTTCTCCTCGGGTGGCTCTGAAACAGTAGCGGGGTTAAACGGAACACTTGGCCACTCGTTAGGAGTGGTATGAAGCCAGGGAGGGCCACAAAACCAAAGCGGACGATTTAAAACTTGCGCAGGAAGCAAACCACGTGAGAGACAATCAGCTGGGTTTTCTGTTCCAGCGACATGGAATATATTTTCCGGAGACAATTCAGCTTGAATCTTACGTTCCAAGCATAGAAAGCGTTTTTCTGCGGAGGCACGGGAGCCACCGAGCGAAAAAATATCACCCTTGAAAGGGAGCGCGACAACATAACGACCATCTTTATCACGAGTAGTCGTGCGGGTATAAATCTCCTCAGTGACCTGATCCTCAGGGCTGAGAATAGGCGGGACATTGACCTCTTCAATCTCCCAGAACTTGCGGATGGTAGACTCAAGCGGCGGCTCGACGGTGCAACAGTGCGACACAGTCGAGTAACTATTTAAATAAGCGGGTGCGGAACCAACTATAACAAACCCGAGAACTGTTTCCAGTGCGTGCGGAGCGGGGTACATCGGAAGACCTTGAATTTTACGTGATAACTGGAGATGCGGGAGAATCGAAGCACCGATCAATAGATCGATATCTCCAGGGAAAGCGTAATTTCCGTCGGCTAACTGCAAGTTCTTAAACTCCGTCAGCATGGACGTGTCAACCGGTACCGTGGGCAACCGTTCCGTAATCTTATCTGCGACTAGCGAATCCATTTCAAACGAAATATTACGATTAAAACGTGAACTAAATGTTATTTTAATGGAACCGTGAATGGTTGCCTTTAAACCTCCAAAACCTTTCACTTCTGAGCGGGATGACCAATTATTAAAACTAAAACCAAG
The DNA here is from genome assembly GCA_958295575.1 of Leucania comma. Taxonomy (NCBI): domain Eukaryota; kingdom Metazoa; phylum Arthropoda; class Insecta; order Lepidoptera; family Noctuidae; genus Leucania; species Leucania comma. Next base: position 2,756,468 of record OY282488.1, read on the forward strand.
GCGTTGACAACAATCCCGAGTAATAAAATTACTCTGGGAAGCGCCATCTAGTAGCGCTCGAACGGTGTGCGGTTTGCCAAAGGCATCTACAATGACAACTTGCGCGGTCGCAAGTAAAACGGTAGTGAATTGAGTACCAGCGGCGGAAAGCGAACACAATGTTACGTCGTTTGCACTTGCAGCAGGCCGCGCGTCACAAGCGTCGCGCGTCTGCGCAGGCTGCTGCTGCGATGGCAGCTTACTACTCTCAAAATGTAAGAAGGTATGATGTCTAGCTAGACATTTACGACAGCTAACACCACTTTTACATGACGTAACCAGATGTTTGTCACTTAGACAATTAAAACACAAATTATTAGTGCGGACAAACTTGTAACGATCACTAGGCGATAATCTCTGAAATTCCGAACACTTGTACAGCTGTGTATGGCTACCCTTACACAGAGAACAGTCAGGTGTTGAGGCGGTATTAACTAGCGTATGTGCAGTCTTGACTGACTTCGATGACGCGTCTATACGGCGATCGGAACCTGTCCTATTCGTGGCTTCATGACGTGCCGACGTGCGCTGCAACACCTTAATATGGTCGCGAATAAAAGATTCTAAATCTTCGAACTTAGGTATTTCTTTACCGCGCTGAGTCGTTTCAAACAGACGAACAGTTTCAGGATCTAATTTCTTTAAACCGATATACAAAAACAAAAAGTCACAGAGGTCATTGACCTTTAGGTTCTTTACTGCACGAACAGATGATGCGAAAATATTTAAAAACTTCTCTAAATTATGATCGTTACAAACGGAAAAACTTTTCAAATCGAATAATTGATCTAAATATGCGGTGGCTACTAATCGCTTATCTTCGTATTTTGTTTTTAAAGTGTTCAAAACTAAATTGTAATTTTCAGCGCTAAACGTAATTCCAGCACAGACAGCCTTTGCCTTACCGGTCAATTTTTCTACGAGATAATGCAATCTCTCGTGATCTGTCAGCGATGTGTTGCTATGTATTATATTTTCGAAACTATCTATAAATAAATTCCAATTTCGAATGTCACCATTAAATTCAGGTATTTGAATTGGCGGCAATCGTGGGCGTTCGCGAGGAGGGTTGGATAAACTACTCGCGGGGGGGGGAGTCTCTAAACTCCTAGCAATACGTTTGATACGACAATACAAGTCATCAAAGGACGACAATGCCTGATAACTCACACAGTAATCAGGATTTAACTCCAACTCTAAAATGTTTATATTATTAATTGTAGATTCAAAATCCGCGCGCAAACTATCTAAAGTTTCCAACGAACACAAGAAAGCATCTCTAATCGCCAGATCCGAGGTTTGCAAAGATTTATCACAAATTGATTGAACACGTGAAAACTGTGAGTCCCTTTTAGCGTATAAAAGCTTTAACTGAACCTTTAAATCAGTACTAACCTTGGTTCCCTTAAGAGACATCTTGTTTTGATATATTCACACTATACACTCAAACAAACACTTAACGAATTATTAAGTAAGCGATAATTATCAGATAACAATATGGTAATATTGTAAACAACAAAGTGAACGGCGAACGAACGGAATAACATATGCGTATATAATCTATGGTTTATCCGTTTCCTACAAATATTCACTCAACAATGAACGGGTATTTTTGAAATGCGTCTACCTACATGTAATTTGTAGGAGTTCCGAATGAATTTTGTCAAGAAAAAGAATGCGATCGATTTATATCTACGCTGATATTTACGTAGCTAACTATAATTATGCGGTGCGGTTGACGGCGTAGGTACCGTAATTATCAATGACTCTTTAACTATACGAGCGAAATAACGTATAGTTGCCTAAATGCCTAGATGCGGGTTTTCTACTATTATATCTAGGTAAACAGGCGCGTTGCGTTTATTCCCTATGGAACAAATACTATATTGCGAAATTACAAGAAAATGATTCACGATCCTGCTCGTATGGACCAAAAGTAATGGATGCGCGAATTTGCTTGATGTTTTAATGGACTGTATGTTTGAAAAAGCGATCTAAGGTTTGTTAACAATATGCAAGTACTGCGCCTGGCATGGAATAAATGTATTGGGAAGGAGCACTGACCTTTAGACTTCGTTGGTTGCACGTGGCACTTCGAAGATTGCACGTGGCACCGGCCGATCCTCGTCTTCGCACATTTAAATCACTGCCAGGTCCTGTATTGCACTAACACTGCACTATTGTGGAGTCTCTGAATGATTGGATCACGAAAATAGTCAATTTTCTTGTAATTTCGAGCGGGCGCGGTTAGCGGTGCGGTCACATTCACTCGATGCACAAACGTCAATGTCAAAATCATTTCTTCAAGAGGTCGTGCGGGAAGCGGAAACGGTAGGGATAGGATTGCTAGGCCAAAAAAATAAATTAGGTAATTAGGCAAATTGGCGCAACCAATCAGCATGCTATGCCCTCAGGAGCCTACGAGATGAACTTAGCTTGAGTAGGTTAAAAACAGTTTATTATGCATTGGTGGAGTCAAAATTGAGATACAGCATTCAACAATGGGGAAATAGCTACAAGTACAACTGTGATAAAGCATTTGTTTTACAAAAGAGGGCTATCAGAACAATGGTTCGCATTCCCCAAATGGAGTCCTGTCGGAAGTATTTCCAAAGTCTGTCGATCCTTACAGTACCTAGCCTTTATATACTAACAGTCTTGACTAGCCTGGCAAAACACATACATAGTTATGAAACGCAGGACGAAAGACACCAAAGGGAAAGCACACAGAACCAATACTTGAAACATAAAATAGACACCAAATTAAATATTGCAAAACACTATGTTCAATATCAAGCGGTAAAATTATTTAATTGCTTACCTAAAGAAATACTGTATAAAACCACCTTATTTAAAAATAAACTTAAAGACTTTTTATTGGAAAAGTGTTTTTATTCCGTTGAAGATTTCATGACTACTCAACGCTAGTGTCTGTAAATGAGTTTTAAACAGCCAATGAATTTTAAATTTTACGTTTATTATTTGTTTGTATTATTTGGACCTACTTGATTTATTTTTAATTTACATTTTTTTTTTAACATGTTTTTTAATATTTTTACTATGACATACTTAACTATTTAATTAATGTTATGTAAATGAGATTTAGACTTTTAAATTTTATTATTATAAGAATTTTTCATTAATCTCTGTATTATTATTATTATTAAAATGACTGCTAGTTGATGTAATGAAGCTGTGATATTATTCATTTTTGTGTTATTAATGTTTTATAATTTGTGTTTTTTATTTAATGTAATTGATGTATTAAAGCTGTTATATTATTTCTTCTTGTGTTGTTAAAGTTTTATAATTGTGATTTTTATTTAATTTAATTGAATATGTTTGTTTTTTTTTTACTTGTTTTTTTTTTAGAACATTATTAATTATTTTTCTATTATTTTATCTTTCCTTGTAAAACATTCAGACACAATGTAAAAATTGTTATTGAATAAATGAAATAAATGAAATAAAATGCTCCGCCCAAGGGCGGGGGATGTCATTGGATGATTTTACCTACAATAAAAAAACATCTCCCTACACTAACCTAACCCTTACATCCCGGGTTACCCGCTTCAGTCATTAATGTATCTAATGAAGCAGAAAAGCCGTGAGGGGCTTCTGACGATGACCACCCTAATAGAACGCCTTCATATAGGAAAGTGTTCAATAAGCGTTTTTTCTTTTTAAACTTTGTCTCACTCTAGGCATTACTCCTGTATCTTGGATGCGTTCACAAACATACAGACTCATTTGAAGGTCATAGAAATGTTTGTTCAGTACGGAAATAGCACCTGCGATACGCAGCGCAGCTAGTGCTTGACTGCAATCCCACCTGATGGTAAGCAGTGGTGAGGCGCACTAGTTTATTAAGAGCCTATTCACTCTAGCCTTGAAGACATCTAAATTATAATCCGACGCGAAGATCGCAGCCGACAAATTGTTCCAGTCTCTCGATGTACGCGGTATAAACTACGAGGCAAAGCGCTTAGTCCGCACCGTAGAAGTTAATATTTGCCGTACGCCGCACCACTGCGCCACTCTTGCCGTCATTGCCTTTGAGTTTGATGAAAAACTTAGTTTGTCCTTAAGAAAATAACCTGTTGTTTCACAGAATCTGTTCAGACAATTGCTACCAGGTATATATTTGAAAATTGTAATAGAATTAGCCTGACATTTTCTGCCAAATGGGACGTGTTAACAGAAACTTTTTAGGAAGTAGTGAAACAGGCCAAAAGTATCTTATTAGGGACAGATGTTTTAGTTTCATGGAAGCTTGTTAGCATAACTTTTTAAAGAAGATGTTTTCAGTGCTGATCGATCTCCAGTCTGTCTGGCTGAAAATAATAATATAATAATATATTCCACAACTATCACACAACACCGTCTAGTCCCAAGCTAAGCTAAAATGTCTGATAGGTATTTTTAAAACGTAGGAAATCGCCCAATGACTTCTCCTGGTCTGGGTAGAGCGAACGAGAAGACGTGTCAGAATTTTAGTGACTAAAACCGCACTTGTGTCCTTTTCAGAAAATTCAAGCGGGCGTTGGCCCTGCTGGGCCCCTACGGTTTGCTGACATCCCTATGAGGTGCGCGCATACTATGCGCTGTCGACAACTAGAGCTCGATCCGGTTGACTACCGGACTTCGAGCTACCCATTGCTCGACTTCCGCAAGTCTGCGTCTACCGTGGCTGGTAGTCGGGGTCGGGGCATCGGCCGCTGGGGCGTGAAGATGTTTGTTCCTTCACGTATGCGGCCTCCTTCTTCGCTAGAATTACTGCTTCGCAGAAGGAGCAACCGCCTACCATTCCTCCTTGCTCCGGACCATAGCCTGAACCAGGGCAGGGCGCGAGAGGCCGCTGCCATCGCTTGCCTCCACGAGGACACGGCGGGATGTCTGATGTATCTGATGAAAATGATGGGTGATGCCCTATCTATCCAAGTTTCCCAAAAGTATTTTTCATACATTCATTACAATTATAGTCGCTTACCATCAGGTGGTCAACGCGAGCCTATACACAATAAAAAAAAAATACATTCAATGTCCCCAAAATCTAAAATTAATTTATTTGTAAAATTGACACTTGACCATTGACCATTCCTCGTACTGTTGTCTTTAAGTGCTAGAATAAAATTATATCTAGTTGACACAGTTTTGGAAGATACTGTGCTTTGAGATGTTTTCTAGATATATCAGTGTCCGATAACCGTGATCACATTGACCTGTATTATTAAAAGTCACGTTAAATATCTAAAAAAGATTAGAGTATAGAGGCATGCCCAGCCACATTTGTTTACCTCGACATAATAAGAAATCCCCAAAAACCACAATGATTGGGCTGACAATAAATCTGTAGAAAAGAGTAATAGTAATCTATTTGTCTTTCATTAGAGAAAGCATACAAATAACATGAGAATGCTTCTTTTCTGGATATTTCGTGGAATTGTTTTGCAAACACGAATTAGTCGGCACTCGTCACAATAAAGATAAGTACAGAAGGACCGCTAGAGCGAAAATAGGCGCCCGCACACGTAGATGCGTAAGACGCACACTAGTGCGCCTCACCATCAACGATTGCATCACTGCTTACCATCAGGTGGGATCGCAGTCAAGCACTAGTTTATATCAAAAACAAAAAAATATATAATTTAATAATCCTGCAGAGGCCCTACCAAGAGCTTAGCTTAACACATTCTATTTGTCGACCTAAACTGAATTGTTAAAAGGGATGTAGTTATACACCGTTAAATTTTGATCGTTTTAATCGAGATGGTCGAACTGGAACATGTAACACTATCGATATGTAAAGATAAAATTAAAAAAGTAAAGTACTTTTTTTTAAACTCGAGTTAATATACGCATGTACGAAATTAATTCCTTTAAGTAAACGAGTCAATGACCTTGTAAGTAGTTGTCGGTTGTTGTGAACTAACTACCTACAGGTACTGGGGCCATGGCTAAAGTGAAAGTGAACACCAGGGCCCTGGAAGTAAAGCAAAGAAGGAACGAAGTGGGTTTTTTAGTCAGTAAAAGTCTGACACTATCCTCAGCTCCGCCCAAGGGCGGGAGTAGTCTTTTACCCACCAAAAAAAAAATAATATAAACCATGAAACGGCATTCTCCAACTTTGTGAAACAAACGCCAAGTCGCGACCATTCACTCGTTGAACATGAGTTGTGTCTTTGTGAGTGTGTGTCCATGCGTTTCCACTCACTGGACTCCCCAATTACCGTCATCGGTTTCCCGCAAGCCACACTAGGCTATCGGTCCACCTTGTGGGAGGCTTTCTAACGCTGCGTCTTCTAGTACTTAGTAGGAGTTTTAGCGAGACTAACGAACAGCTATACATTTTTATATATAAAAATATTTAAAATAGAGTAATGTCTTAAGCATAAGTTTATTACGACTCATGGCAGAGAAACGTCTATCTACACTCAAAAATCTCGAAAAAGTGGTTATCCCTGTAGGATACGACAATAAACGCTAAAACTTGCGTTGCGGCGACGCATAAAAGAGCGGCGGGCGGCACTGCCGATTTTAGCGACGCAGCAACGCAACGCGGTTATGTGTTTCAGCCCTTAAGTTTGGGGATTCATTGGCCTTCTGCACTTTTCTCTTTTGTGGCACATGTGGCTGTTTATGTGTCACTATGTCGAGTTCGGTAATTAGTTTCTTGGACGACAGTGATTCATTGTTCACGGAATCAGTGCATATGTTACTGATATTATGTAGAATATTTAATAGCTGTTTGTTTTAGCATATTGTGCGGAAATCGGTAGTCATCGCATGAGTATGTCTGCTCAATTCTTCGAAAGATTTTCAGAGGGCCTGAAATAAAAGACCCACTGGAGGATCACGTGTGGTTACAGTCAGGACTTATAGTCCCTCTCCCTCCACAAAGACTGAGAGAAGTATATGGCTTGCGGACAGCGAGCAATGGGTAGCTCACCGTCCTACCGTCCGGTAACCGTCCGGACCGGGCCCAAATTGGCGATGGCGAGCATTGTTCCACGTGCGCCTCAAGGAGATGTCAGCAAACCGTAGGAGTCCTGCAGGGTCGAAGCCTACTGGGGCCATGGGTTATGTGAAATTGAACCCCTGGGCCCTGGAACGAAAGCAAAGAAGAAACGACAGTAGGTTTTTAGTCAGTAAAAGTCTGATACTATCTCCCGCTGTACCCAAGGGCGGGAGATATCATAGGATGATATTCCCACCTAAAAAAAAATTTGTTGTAGAAGAATGACGGATACATCATGAGAAATATGTGTTTTCAGAAGGAATCCCTAGCAGAGAAAACGTAAAATATAAGGTAATGGGTAAACAAATGATGCACACAGAGATAATGTCAGATATTTATCTGTTCTTTAAAATTATGAGTTTCTTTTTGCGCCAGACCGAAATTACATGCGTGATTCATGTGTTCATTGTTCCGCCGGATTGTTTGAAGGGCAACTGAAGGAGCATAGGCACGTTTTAGTCGGTAAAAAAATGTAATTTTGCTGCATCCAGATGAAAGGAATTATTCACAAAAAAAAGAAAAAAAATATGGAATTGTTCTTCAAAATACCATCTCAGACAAATCTGCATGGTTCTCTTATGATTTGAATTACATGTTTACTGTATGGACTCTGAAAGAGACTTTTACCCCTGAGTTTGTTTCGGTGTTTCTTGTCAGGGTCGTCAGCTAGGAAACACCGGCATCATCTAGTTTAAACTGACAAAAAAAAATTGACGTGTAAAACAACGTAACGTGTTTTTGTGTTTTTTAAACTTGCAAAATAAATATCATTTATCATTCAAAAACCTCAAAAAAAAAATTAGATACATTAGTAGTGATAAGCATAGTCCTTAATTTGACTGTAACAAGGACCACTTCTCTCTGTGTGTGGAGGGAGATTGATTTTCACATATTTAGTGACTAAACCCATTCGTGTTCTTTCAGTAGCCCTCTTCGTTTCAGAAGCTATGTGTGGGTCTTTCGAAGAAACTGAGTAGACATACTCATGCAGAGCAGTGGTGGCCGAGTGGTAACGGCCCCGACTTAAGAGTTGTAGGTCGCGGGTTCAAACCCGGCCAGGCGCATTACTTTGTGTAATTTATTTAGTCACCACTGCTCTCAAAACGGTGAAGGAAAACATCGTGAGGAAACCGACATGTCCTAGGAACAAAAATTCGAAGACGTGACATTCTCCACTGGGCCCGCGTGGTGGATTGCGGCCCATACTCTCCCAGAATGGAGGCCTGTGTCTGTGCAGTGGGAACATTAAAAAAGGCTGATTATGCTAAGAGGATTTACCAAAAACCACTGCATTTTTTTTTTAAACTTTGCCCCACACTAGTACTTAGGTACTTTTTTTTATGGTAGGTAAAATAATCCAATGACAAATCCCGCCCTTGGGCGGAGCGGGAAGTAGTGTCAGACTCTTACTGACTAAAAACCTACCCCGTTCCTTCGTAGCCTATCGTGCCGCGGCCGGGCATTCCTTTCGGAAGTTAACCCATGACCCCAGTAGGCTTCGACCCTGCCTGCCTGCAGTTAGCAGGCTGGGCCTCTTCGGTATTACTTAGGTACTCATGTATCTTGCGTGCTCAAGACACCCAGACCCAGAACATCTATCTGTAGGTTATACAAATATTTGTCCCTGCGGGGATCGAATCTGCGACCCGCAGCGTTGCAGCTAATCGCTCAACCATTGCGCCATTCGCGAAGTCAAGTTTAAATATATATGTTACCGGCAATCTATATAATCCGGTATTCTATACAATACCTAGGCAATGTTTAGAATTCGATTTTAAGTAACGCTTTTATTTTAAGGTGGTGATAAAAAACATAACCCTCCTTCTGGCGCAGTTGGGTAAAAAAATAACCCTAACCTAACCCGTCGGTGTCGGGGTGCCCTAAAATTACAATGTAAGTAATGTCTTGTTCCGTGCTTTCGTCTTTTACACACATTACCGACTGCGCATTCGGTATTGTACAGAATACCTGAATTTATACAGATTGCCGGTAACTATATGAAATCTTAGACACTTACTGATAGACTAGAGCTTCCTGGAGTGGTCCCGTAGCCCGAAGACGGGAGCGATGCCACCGACCACCTGCGACCATCGCTGTACACAAACAAACATACATTAGTATTATGCACTAACACATTGAATTCCAGCTACGAAATATCTCGTAGATGGTTTCTTTGTAGATATAAAAACCACCACATACGAGATATAAAAACAAAAAAAAAAAATTGGGTTACATTTACAAATATGAATGAAACAGACAGCAAGTTATTATATACTTGTATTGGGATTGCATCAATATTGGAGACTCAGTAACAGTAAAAATTAAAAAGCAAATTCTAAAACAACGCATATCGTAAGACTTATGAATGTGGGCGATAAGCAAGGAAATACACAAGGAATTTTCTCGTAGATGGCCTCTAATGAAAGTAATAATATTGCTGGGTCCTAAGTACGGTACTAAGTATTTCGTATATGGGCACTGTTACAGCGCATTCACGACTTAGGTCTCAGCGGCGAGCGGCCCGGCGAGCGAGGCCGTTTCGGTAATTGATTGGTCGACGCTGCTCATAGCGGCCATAGCGGGGCGCATTCGACCAATCGCCTTCTGATACCGGCCCGGTCGCCGTTAAGACCGAAGTCGTGAATGGCCCCTTAGTTAATTAATAAGCAGCTAGCTACGAGATTTCTCATATAGGCTGATGATATATGGTGAAAACTGAAATATGACTTCTTGAAATTCTTGAAAGAAAACTAAAGTGAAAAATGTGCGAGTGATGGCTTTGAAATTTTCTCCATTACTTCTTCACGGTGCAGTCCAAAAAAATATAATGTCTGTCATAGCAAATTGGAAGGCCTCCTTCAAGGTGGATCGATGACCTAATGACGGTCGCGAGAATGGTTTAGGAGACTCTCAGGACACAATATGTCGACACTTGGGGGTTGCCTATGTCCTACAATGGACGTCTTTCGAATAATACTTCGTAAACCAGAGAAGGTTCCTTTAAGAAGATCGGGAGGTCAATATCTATCTGAGTCATAGAGGAAAGCCATTAAGTTCTTGGCTCTCGAAAGTAATTTCGAATTTAATGTATCTATTGTATTTCCTTCCTTATTGTATTCCCTTATATATTGTATATAAGGGAAGATTACGTTACGCTCTAACATCGCAATCAGAAAACCTGGACTCGAAGCTTTCACATAACAAACCTAGAGTCACTGATAAATAAGGACAAAGATAAGAGCCGGCGCAGTCGTGCGAGTGAAATAGCGTAAGCCGCCGAGTGTAAATGTCTCGACCGATGTGAAATCGTGAATTATAGGCACAATTTCAGCAGTCCACGCGCTTGACGCAAGTCACCTGTCTTCCGCCGTTTTGATTTAAGCAAAGTACCTATCTCTCTTTGGTCTCCTCTGATGGATTGAAAAGACCAGTATCATAGTCAATATAAAATCATTATAAAATCCTTCATAGGAGGCCAGAAGGCCTATTGGGGCCATGGGTTGACTGCCGAAAGTGGGAAACCAGTGATCTTGGAACGGAAAAGCGAAGAAGGAGGAACATTGGTATGGTTTTAGTCAGCAAAATTCCACGCCCTTTCGTTCCGCCCTAGAACGGGAGAAGTCATTAGAAATCATATGATGATAAGGTAGGAACCTTAAAAAAAATATATACATATAAAACTAGCTTCTGCCAGTGGTGGTATTTCGCTTTTTTATTAATTAATAGGTATAGAAGATTCTGGAATACCCCGAAAACACACATTGTGGTTAATGGACATTGAACTGAAATTAATAATGACGAAGCGTTTGTTAGGCATGAATTAATGAAGTCCTAACTAGTAGACAATTAATTAATTCATTTCAGTTCAAATGTTGTACGGTTCAGCTAATACCTAATTAATACGTTATTAATTAATATTACAGATACATTATTATTAATATGGTACGTTAGATTCACATAGAAATGCTGATAGATAGCGATGGTGAGATCATCCTCATCATTTCAACTCAAGTCGTCCACTGCTGGACAGAGAACTCTCCAAGGATAGATATTTCAGGCATCAATCGGACTCCCTCAACCAGGTCTTTAAGTGGACCCCTTGTGGAAAGTCCAAAGCCTTATGATTGAAGATAAACTGCATCCTTGTTTTAAAATTCCTTTATTTTATCAAATAATTTCTCCCGCTCTGGGTGGAGTGGAGAGGGAGTACCAGACTTTTCTCATCCGTGTTTCCTTCAGTTGCCTTTCAGGTCCACCCTGGAGAGAGAGAACTATATCATCGCTTACCATCAGGTGACATAGTCAAATAAAAACCAATCAATAATAAAAAAAGCACTGCCTTTATAATAATTCCCCACACATCGACCTCCCCGGGCATTAAAGTCATTAATCGCAAAAATTTGTTTTTCAATTATCGACTTTATTACCGGAAAATAAGGCGGTAAATCAAAAAAAAAATTTTTGCAATTACCGACCTTACTGCCCGGGGACGTTGACATGATGATGATGATGATGGTGCTTGCAAATGAGAACTTATAACGAAACATGACGCTAATTACAGACAATAAAAGAATATGTACAGTACACATATACTTACATATCCTTAGTTCTAATTCGGTTAGACATGTAGGCAATACAATAGAGACATTAGACAATTCTGTCACCCATTTTGTTTTGTTTTAATGATTTGGCGAAAGACCATCTACAGCTCTTGCGAGTAAGGCACTGAACACGGCCGCATAGCTTCACAGACGCGTCGACGAAGGCAACGTTGTGCCGTCGTGTTGTTGCCGCTTCGTCAATAGAGTTTCATAGTTTTGTATGTAAGCTGTGAGCAGGCGTATATCAAGCGTATAATGACGAATACACGTCTGTGAAGCTACGCGGTAACGTTAGCGACAGTGCCGAGAAAGACAGTTTCGCGAAAAAATCTAAGACTTACACGATGTTCTAAGTAGGAGGTTCAACACAGACGCGATCACGAAGCGAAGCTACGAAAGTTGAGCAAACAATTGGTACTCTATTACGGTGGCTTACATGACCAAACGCACGTGGGTACGATGCAGCGACGAGCGAAGCGATGCGGTGCGATGCAATCAGTTGTTTTGATATTTTCTTGCGATGTGGTGGTTTCAATAAATCGCATCGCGTGCATTGCGTGATTGTTTCGCGATCTTGACTGCGTTGTATCGCCTACTTAGAACACCACGTTAGTTCGCTCATGTCCCATCGCCGAAGATTGGCGACTAGCAAATGAGTCTAGCAACTAAAAAGAAGATGGCGGGTCGCCGGTCGAGCCAAGTGAGCGTTTTTTTTATGAGTTGCCCCTTGCTGGTCAACCTAAGAGGTTGTCGGTTTAACCAGGACCTTAGAAAACTTATATTTAAGTGATTATGTGCTAAAAGCTACTGTGGGATATGGACCTTAGCTTAGGTTGTCGCTAGGGGGAAGATAGCAAAGGCCAGACCAAACCGAACCAAAAGTGAGCGTTATTAACCGAGTTTTTCCGCTCGCACAAGGTTATTGAAGAGGTTCCTATTGGCACGGGGCCTCATATCAGAAAAGCTTCTTGAGTAAGAAAAATCATAGCTAACCGCTTCCTCGTCGGTAATGGGACAGCAGGAGCCTTATGTCTTGTCGGAAGCTACGCCAAGTCTGTAGATAGTCTTTACAATTGGAATGCAAAAAATAGCTGTAGAATTTGAAAGACCGACTTTGATGGAAAGCATAAATGAAAGTCGCACCAAAATCATTGTAGTCCCTTTTAGGATATTCACTTCTTCCTAAAAGATTCTGAACAAACGGTTTGGTGACAGTAGAGACAAAATAATGGTTATAAACATGATCTATGATACTCTTGAAAAATATCGAGAACAAAATGTAAAATAGTGTGAAGAAAGAATGCCTGAGAAGATATTTCTTGCAGCTGAAACTTTAAATGAAGGACCTTAAAGACCCAAACGCAAAAATATGAGTATGTGAGTATATCTAGTATGATTGATTTACGAGTTAGTATCATGCAAAAATGCGAATTGAAGAAAGTTTTACTAAAAGCTTAAGAGCCTTACTTAAAATTCATGAATGCAGAAAATAATAGAAAACTGACATGAAGATTGATATGGATAAAATGGGTTCTACTGATCCTAGATAGAAATAACCTGAGCCAGAAGTTAGTCCAACGTTGCCATACATGAAACAGAATAGTTTACAGGAAAGAGAAAGCACACAGAAACACAGTTACAGCATCTGTTAGTGAGGGTCAAATTGTCACTTGTCTTTATTTCGAGATATCAGAACTGATTTAATATTAGAGTCATCAGTTTTTGACATTGGAGATTGAATGTTCTGAGTATTTTAAACTTTTGACCACCACACGTATATAATACATGAAAAAGCAAAATTTGTCTAGCATGCCACAGTCACGACTCCGAGTCAGATTTAAATGCTTTTTTGACAAAAAAATACCTACATCAGTAGGTAGCAGGAATATATGCCTGACGTGGTAGGGCACAGGATTTATATACGCAATCTCCAATGACAAAATCTGTCTTTTCTCCAAGGAACACAGAAGAAAGGTTTTGTTATCAACCAATTGTTAGGGATCAGCAAGATGGTTGTCAAAATATCAACTCGGCATAATATTGACTGTTCTGATACCGCCGTACACAGACCACACGCGACCACCACAAATGCCGCTACCTGAAGCTGGAAGTGGTTGCAAAGAAAGCCGACGCGCGGCTCCGCCACTTGTGGCGATGGTAAACGCTTGTGGTCGGTGGCCGCTTTTTAACCCATCCTTGACGGGATTGCATTTTAAATAATTCTAATCAACGTTAAAAAGGACCACGTGCATACGTTGCCTTTGATTCGAAATGGTTAACTGAAGCAAAGGCAGAGAGGGGTGGGGTGTGTTTCAGCGTATTGTGGTCGGTGTCGGTCACAAAAAGCTAGCAGTGACGATTTGTAGTGTATAGCGACCGCTGGCATCATCGTGTGCAACAAGTAAATATATCGGTAGCGACATTTTTTGGTTGTATTCAGTGGCCCGTGTGAGTCAGGCTTAGTTCCTAGTACACAGACAGAGCTAGTGTGAGTTTTTTTTAACGTAATCGTTCGCTCATGTCAAATCGTATAGAGAGAAACGATGTTTCCCATTACTATCACCAGATGGCGCTTAAATAGTTTTAGTTCAAATTGACGAATACCTTTACGCGACAGATTAAGTTAAAAAAAAAACTCTCACTAAAGTTAGTGATCGACTGGTCAACGCCAATCGACCAGAACCTGCATGGTTGCATCTTTAACCATTAAAGCGTCGCGTGCTGGCGACTCGCATAGGCGACAGAAGAGCTGACGAGAAGGAATATCTGGCCGTGAATGTGCGACCCTGGCGGGGTAAGCGCGAGAGTCTTTGTCGGATATATCCGACGAGGTCGTTAAAGGTGCTAAAGTTGTAGTTAAATCTCCTGCTAAAACAAGCGTAGAATTCCTCTCAGATACTCACAGCTCCTTCCCTCGTTTGACGCTGGATGATAGAAGGGCGTGGTGCAGTGGGTGTGGATGATGGACGTGTGGCCAACGTGGGCCCTCGGCTGGCGACAGTGGCCCAGTGCCCGGGGAACTGCAGCGGCCAGACCCGACCTGAAGAGAGGAGAAAACAGATGTTATTTATTAATCTTTATTGTACATCACAGGACCTGATGAGGGTCACGGGAATCCGATGGACGCGAGACGCACAGGACCGTTCGTTATGGCGACATTTGGAGGCCTATGTGGACGTCTTTTGGGCTGAAATGATGATGATGATGATGTACACCACAGGACCAATTGTTTATAAAAAAAAGATAATGTTACAAAAAAAAAAGATATTTAAAAAAATGGTTGTTTTTATAAATTCTCTGCTAATATGTATTTAGTGATTTATAATGATGTAAGTAGTTTTTTTTTAATTATATCCAAAAAAAAAATTAAATTGATACTCATATCACTTTCATGATACATTAAAAAAATAACTAGTCCGTGTGATGGAAAAAAAATCACCTACTTGGCCATAATCCAAAAAATTATCGTTAATACATCATTAACGACCTATCAGCCATATAAACGATACGTTTATGTTTTATTTTTATTTTTTATATCATCATGACGTGTACTCGTAACGGGGCTACCATAAAGGCAGGCCTTGAGTGTTCAGAAAGATTTGTAGAAACCAGTACAGAAGTTTCATTTTAGTCAAGACATGAGCTACTATTTCAAAAGGACCAAAGAAATGTGCCAATATTAAACTCATTGAGTGTTTTGAGAACCAATGTTTAACCGTCAAGTTTACTTTGCACCAAAGGCTTTTTTTATTTTTAGGGCGCCTTCAAATTAGTCGCAACGTTTTGCGCGACAAAAGCGCGGTTATAACGTGTTGTTATCTATTCCATATAAATAAAAACGTGCAAACCGTAGGGCCCAGCAGAGTCGAAGCCTAATGGGGCCCTGGAAGTAAGGCAAAGAAGGAACAGGCGTGGGTTTTTAGTCAGTAAAAGTGCGACACTATCTCCCGGCCTGACCAAGGTCGCGGAGATGTTAGATTGATTTTCTCAACGTAAAGTATATAGGATAACTGGTAACAGTGATAGATACTTAAACACGGGATTGTAGTCATGATAATAAACCACTTTTACTATGGGACCAAACCTGAAATCGCGAAAAAAATCTGCCAAGTTTAGTACATTTTGACTTGTTAGGCGAACACAATTGTACTAACCAGCAGATTCTTTTTCGCGATTTTAGGTTTGGTCCCACAGTAAAAGTTGTTTATTATCATGAATACAATCACGTGTTTAAGTATCGTTCACTAATTACCAATCACCCTATTGTATTGTATTGTATTTCGGGCTGGTATCCGCAACTCCACGACTAAAGCGCGTATTTTGCGTACGCAATCACCCTATATAAATATATATATATATAAAAACGTACGACGCTACAACCGCGCTGCGACCGCGCGTCAATTATTTATATTAAATAACATAGCTGCACGTCGCGGGAGCGCTGCAGCAACGCTGCCGGAGCGCGGCATTTTGCGACTAATTTGAAGACGCCCTTAATTTACATACTTGATTATTTCACACTTCAGAGAATGAAATACCTGCCCTCTACAGAGAAAATCTATTTTCCCAACTGGATCTTCTGCTTTCAGTTTACGACGATGGCACAAAGAAAAAAAAAGTATTAAGAGTTTTTTTTTTTTGCTATTTATCACACACAGCATCTACCCAGTACCTATCAGTACGGGCGCGGACAAACTAGTTTCGCGTATGAGGACAATGGCCTTTAGATACACCGCGAAGTGATCCATCTGTGGAGTCGACTAAACTAGCCATCCTAAAATTTTGTAGACAAGTTGGCGCGAAAACTAATTGAACCGGTTTAAGGGGATTACATCGCCCAAATCCAAAAAAACACCTAGGTTGTTTGAAGTTTCCTTATGTACGATTACCATATAAAAAATGAAGGGGATACTTAAGGACATTACTAATAAATTGTATTGATTACGTTTCTCAAAAAAATACCCTAAGTCTAGAAAAAAAATCTGGTAAATAGGCCTTTTTTGAACATTAATTCCATATTTTCTCGAAAACGGCTCTATATTTATACATTGAATTTATACCAAAATATATGTTACGATAAATTGAATAACTTGTATTGATTTTTTTTCGAATTTCATTGAATATCGATAAGTAATCAAGAAAAAACTCGAATCAGTACTAACACCCCGCGCGCAGCACCCCCTGCAATGCCTGTTTAGAGGTCAATTCTTCTCTACTAATGTAGAGGTAAATTCTTGAAGGTCATTGAGCGATGTAATACCCTTAATTGTGCAAGTTTTAAAAGCACACTATTACTCGTAACTCTTTTTCTCTGAAAGAAATCCTAAAAGGAAATCACAGTATGCACTTATAAAATGTTGTTTTCGATACATTTCTCTTACTTAGACGGTTGCCAAACCTGGATATAATACACACAAAGTAAAGCAACAAATAAAATGTACACGAACAGCAATGGAAAGGAGCATGGTGAAGGTAAGAAAAATTCAAAAAGTGAAGAATGTGACTATCAGACAAAAAACAAAGGTTAGGTTTGATTATCAACTCTTTGTCGCGTACGAAGAATTTTTCGCATTACAGCAATATCTTTCTTTTGTTACATCTTTTTTTTTTGTAGGATGCTCTTATTACATGACTTAATTCCGCTATCGCCTTTCTACCGTCGGACAACCCGACGCGGTGACGGACGATGAATATCCTTATATTTTTGACACCTCTACTACGGTCCGGT
The DNA here is from genome assembly GCA_958295575.1 of Leucania comma. NCBI lineage: Eukaryota > Metazoa > Arthropoda > Insecta > Lepidoptera > Noctuidae > Leucania > Leucania comma. The sequence goes on from OY282488.1 coordinate 2,773,854, forward strand.
CTAAGCGTTTCGCCTCGTATTTTTTTAAGGACAGGAACAATTTACCTGCTGCTGTCTTCCCGTCTGATTATAATTTAGGGATATTAAAGGCTAGAGTAAATAGGTTAGGCTCTTCTATCACTGCTTACGATCGTGTGGAATCGCTGTCAAGCACTTCCTCTCGGTCCTCACAGAACGAGAGGAGTTATTAAAAAATTTCACATCCAAAAAAAAAGGTTAAAATTTTAGGTACACTACGAAAATAAATCTTGCTGCCTGTGACAAAAATGCTGACGTCTATTTAAGTATATTTTTTTTTATCAGAAAGAAAGTAACTGTACACTCAGGTTATTTTTCACGTTGATTCTCATTTTGCATTTATTAAGCTAAAAGTTAAATCCAAATAAAAAAGAAAAGAAAAAACAGTTAAAATTGAGTTCTAAAAAATGGTAGCTATAAGTTTAGTATTTACTCTGTAACAAACAGAAACTTTTAAAGGTCACTTTGTGAAAGAAATGGAATTACAACACGACTGCGAACTTCGAAAGGGGAGGTCGGGCAAACTTGTAACAGTACAAAGATAATGTTTTAAAATAACAACTGAGTTCTGTTTTAGACTTTAGTTCAAAAGATAATAACATCTTTGTTGGTAGAGAGTTTTTTTTGCTGAGTTAAATTTAGTATGTTTTATTAGTTCAATACTCAAGTTACTTTTTCAAGTAAAGGTATCTAGTGGGGGCGATCGGCGGCGGCGATCTCTCGCGCCGGCCTTAGTACAGGCCATGGTCCGGAGCGAAGAGTGGCAGGCGATCGCCTTCTTTTGTAAGCAGTAACTCTAGCAAAGAAGGAGGCCGACCGCATCAGGCAACGGCGCTCACACCACAGCCGCCGCCGTAATTCCGATCCCGGTTTTCGGCTACCATAGACGTGGGCTTGCGGACGGCGGGCAATGGGTAGCTCGCTGTGCGTCCGTCCGGTAACAGTCCGGACCGAGCCCAAGTCGTCGACGGCGCACACTGTCCCGCGCGCCTCAAGGAGTTGTCAGCAAACTGTAGGTACCCAGCAGGGTGTGGACACGGTGGAGCACACAGTCGAGGTGTGCCCCGCTTGGGAAGAGCAGCGCCGTGTCCTCGTGGGGGCGATCGGCGGCGATCTCTCGCGCCGGGGCTTGGTTCAAGCCATGCTCCGGAGCGAGGAGGAGTGGCAGGCGGTCGCCTCCTTCTGCGAAGCAGTAATGCTAGTAAAGGAGGAGGCCGACCGCCTTAGGCAAAGGCGGACACGCCGCCGCCGCCGCCGGGTTTCCGATCCCAATTTCCGGCCACCGTAGGCGCGGGCTCGCGGACGGTGGGCAATGGGTAGCTCGCTGTCCGTCCGTCCGGTAACAGACCGGTCCGAGCTCAGGTCGTCTACGGCGCGCACCGTTCCCGCGCGCCTCAAGGAGTTGTCAGCAAACTGCAGGGGTCCAGCAGGGCCGAAGCCTACTGGGGCCAAAGGTTATGTGAGACTGTCACCAAAGGCCCCAGGATAAAGGCAAGGAATGGAAAGGTAGGTTTTTAGTCAGTAAAAGCCTGACACTGTTTCCCGCCCCACCTAAGGGCGGGATTCGTCATTGGATGATTTTACCTACCCAAAAAAAAAAAAAAAAAAAAAAAGGTACCCAGCAGGGTCGAAGCCTACTCTGGGGATCTGGGGAGGTATGAAAGTGTATACCAGGGCCCTAGAACCAAGGCAATGAAGAAACGAGGTAGTTTTTTAGTCAGTAAGAGTCTGAAACTATCTCTCACTTCGCCCAAGAGTGGGGGATGTGATTGGATGATTTTACCTACCATAAAAAAAAGGTAAAGGTATCTAATTTCGCTAGGCTGGTTCCATCATCGAAAGTTCGGAACACGTACGGTGATACGTCACCGGTACATGGTTGACATCCCACCCATACGCCCAACGCCGGGGCTTGGTTCAAGCCATGCTCCGGAGCGAGGAGGAGTGGCAGGCGGTCGCCTCCTTCTGCGAAGCAGTAATGCTAGTAAAGGAGGAGGCCGACCGCCTTAGGCAAAGGCGGACACGCCGCCGCCGCCGCCGGGTTTCCGATCCCAATTTCCGGCCACCGTAGGCGCGGGCTCGCGGACGGTGGGCAATGGGTAGCTCGCTGTCCGTCCGTCCGGTAACAGACCGGTCCGAGCTCAGGTCGTCTACGGCGCGCACCGTTCCCGCGCGCCTCAAGGAGTTGTCAGCATACTGTAGGGGTCCAGCAGGGCCGAAGCCTACTGGGGCCAAAGGTTATGTGAGACTGTCACCAAAGGCCCCAGGATAAAGGCAAGGAATGGAAAGGTAGGTTTTTTAGTCAGTAAAAGTCTGACACTGTTTCCCGCCCCACCCAAGGGCGGGATTCGTCATTGGATGATTTTTACCTACCACAAAAAAAAAAAAAAAAAAAAAAACCCATACGCCCAAGAGAACGCATTCATTGTGCGTAAAGCCATGGTCTTTTAGACAAGCATGCTCCAAGTCATCCACATCATAGCTTCCCATCAGGTGAGATAGAAGTGAAAGGCGAACCTGAACCTATCAATAAGAGAAACGTGGAATTTACGAATCTTTGGTTTTTTTTTTTTTTAATTCCTTTACTGAATATTTTATTTCCATCTAAACAATTTTTAGGTAGGAAATAATCCCCAAATCTTCCACCCTTGGCTGGAGCAAAAGGGGTTGTCTTGAAAGTACTGAGTAACGGGAAATACAGACTGCTTCACCATCAGTTGATTATTTATTTGGTTTATCGCGGATCGATCTCCTATTATCACAAACGTTCTTCAAGGTTTTCTTTGTTGGAATTCATGGATCGTGATTGCACCAAAAAGGCCATGATACTCATGATTAGTTCCTACGTCCATGGTGTTTTTTGTATTTAAGTTTTTGTTATACTTCTGTGGGGTATGTCTAGGCACGTTTTATATTCTGTACCTCTACCATGAGTTTTAAGCAATAGTATTCGTCGCTACTCGATATCGACGCCGTAAATATTTTGTATGGCAAATTTTGCAGCGCCTCTAGCGGTCACTTGCAGAACCAAAATTTGCCATACAAAATATTTACGGCGTCGATATCGAGTAGCGACGAATACTATTGCTTAAAACTCATGGTAGAGGTACTGTAACGGCATCGGTTAGGGACAGTCGCTCGCTAACCGCCCTATGTATGGGTCGGACAATAAATATTATATTACGTAGTCAGTGATTTCATTTACCAGTCCTCAGAGTACCTAAACTTCTTTATCCTTAGGTTCATATTAAAGTCCCCCACTGCATCTGTCTGTTTATCTGTCTGTCTGTTCGCGATAAATTCAAAATAGACAGTGATTCATGAAGAAAATTTAGATACATGTATATTATAGTAGAGAATAGCCGAGGATTTTAAAGATTTGTAGGCGTATAGGCCTCCCCCAAGTGTCGCTACAACGGCCGGTCTTGTACGTCTCACATCCCTTGCATTTTACACGACTCTAACTGAGAGGCCTTCCAAAGCTGCGTCTTTCGGTCTTTCAGTACGCGGTCGCCACTCCAGAACCTTTCGGCTCCATCGACCATCAGTTCTGCAAACGATGAGCTCAGCCCAATGCCATTTAAGTTCGCGGGACGAATCGCCAGTTACTAAGTAAATTAAGGAAGACCAAGATGCGGAGTAAAGGATACCAGACGATATGGTACAGAAAAATCGATGTTTAAGAAAACTTTCATTCTTCATGCGAAATTCTTTTTTTTACACGTATTTATTTCCGGAATAACTTGTACTAATCATTGAAATCATCAACACAAAACCGGCTCAGTTCGTCTAACCCAAAAAGAATTAAACCACGTTTAACCCTAGTAAATGATTATTTCATTAATAAAAAAATAACATTAAAAGAAAGAATTGTATTGATGATTCTACTGATAACTCAGTAAGGCCCCTCTACCTCGCATCGGTACAGTCTCGATGCTGTAATCGCGTCGCAAATGCGACTAACGCGCGTTAAAGCCTATTCACGACTTCGGTCTTAGCGGCGAGCGGGGCGATATCGGTAGGCGATTGGTCGAGCGCTCGCCGCTATGGCCGCCATGATCAGCGTCGACCAATCACCTAGCGATACGGCCCCGTCCGCCGCTCCGCTCGCCGCTAAGACCGAAGTCGTGAATGCGCTGTAAGTAGAGATATTTTCGCGCGTTTAAAAAAATAAAATGCACTTAAGAAAAATGAAAATCGTGGACTACCGTTTTTTTGGTGAGAGAAAAAATGACACACTGGAGCATTCATCTTACAAGCTACAAATTGCATCTTGTTAAGTATGCCAATTAATTTCGACTGAGTAACCATGATGATCTTTCTTCACCTTTTAATCAACACCGACCTTTAATTGATCGCTCTTTAATATCCGAGAAGATTCTCGCTAACCTTTTAACCGAGATGCAGATTAAAGTCCACCTGACAATATCTTTGCGTTATCGAGCCGCCATCTTCTTTCACAAATACCTATTGAGATGCTCTAATTAACGTTACCGGAAACAGGTCTCGAGTCTGAGAGATAAACCAATTAATAATTATCTTATCTCGGGTAAACACGATTATAATTATGTGTATGTTTACATGGCAGCTGTGCACTACGCTCTCGATAATCACACTACCACACTAATAATACACCGTTAAATTTTGGTCGTTTTAATCCCGCGGAGGGTCGATTCGGTACATGAAATATTAACAATTTGTAAGGAGAAAATTAAAAAAACTAAAGTACCTTTTTTTAAAATTCGAATTAATTTACGCTTGACGAAATTAATTTCTTTAAGTAAACGTCAGTTGAGCGAGGCCAATGAACTGTAGGTAGTTAGTAAGCAACGACCGACAACTACCTACAAGGTCATTGACTCGTTTACTTAAAGAAATTAATTTCGTACATGCGTATATTAATTCGAGTTTTTGAAAAAAGTATATTTTATTTTTTATTTACAAATCGATAGTATTTCATGTGCCGAATCGACCCCCCGCGGGATTAAAACGACTAAAATTTAACGCTGTATAAAGGCAAAAGTTTGTAAATGTGTGAGTATGTTTGTTGTCTCTTCACGCTCAAACGGCTGAACGCAAACATCGCTCCTTTTGACGGTAAACGAAATACAAAGCACAGGTCCGATCGTGTGTGGAGTGCGCCATAAGCTACACACACACACACAGATTTGGACTCGGTGGAAAGGCTAATTGGTGATCCAGATTTGGTTAAGTCCAATCTTCAAAGGCTAGGGCACAGGTCTAAGGTACCAAACCTTTAGGTATTTTACAGATTGCATTTTGGAGAGTGTGCACGATCTCATTTCGACCACCGAACAACCCGACGTACGGCGAGTATCCACCCTTACGTTGTTGAAACCACTACTGTCCAGACTAAGTGTTTCACCTCGCCGTTTATACCGAAGGACTGAAACAATTAGCCTGCTGCAGTCTTCCCATCCGATTATAATTTGGGTGTCTTCAGGGCTAGAGTGAATAGGCTCTTAATAAACTAGTGCGCCTCACCATCAACGATTACATCACTGCTTACCATCAAGTGGGATCGTAGTCAAGCACTAGTTTATAATGAAAAATGCTGATACCACGTGAGGCTGACCGTATATAACCTATTTTTTTTATGTCAAAGTTTCACCTTGACAGATCTTTGACTCCATGAGTCACAACAAGGCATGGCCATAACAGTTCGCTACGGGCGTTTGTTGTTGTTTTTATATAGGAACTCGTTTGATACACTTAATTCAGTTTTTTTTTACGTTACCCCACTACGATTAAGGCCCTGTTGCCACCAAAGCAGAGAGGAGAGGAGACGAGAGGAGCTGTGCTCCGAAGCTAGCAGATATTTCCACCAAAGCGGAGAGGAGAAGTGTAGCGGAGAGGAAATGTGAGCTGTGAGAGACGAGACGCGGGGAGAAGGCAGCGGGGTGCAGGGTGCGAGTGCGTGCGCCGCCCGACTAGACACTCCTCCGCTCTTCCGCACCGCTTGCTAGCTCGCCGCACAAAATTCTATAAAAAATTGAGACATATCTTCTCCTCTCTGCTTGATCCATTTCCACCAAAGCTATGCGGAGAAGAGATTTGAAAATAACGAAATCGGATTGGGTTATTTAAACACATCTCCTCTCGTCTCCTCTCCTCTCCGCTTTAGTGGATAGCGGGCCTTAGTATCTAGATAGAAGACGGTAAGATAAATATGCTAAGTGACATGTAAATTGTCTGAATCAAGACAAGTGTTCTACGGTAGTAGAATAATATGATATGCTGTTTGAATTTAAATGTTAATTTTATGATATTTATCTAAGCTCATCATCATAATATCAAGCCGTTATATCTACACTTAATAAATGCATGAGATTGTATAAATAATACAGTCTTGATCATGATAGTAAGCTCAACTTCTATGACAGGGATGGCCAAGCCTTGGCACGCGTGCCAGCTATGAACGCGCGACCAAACAATTCGGGTAAGTCAATATTAGGTACTGATAGGTAAATCTATACAGGGTGTATCTGACATCGTACCACAAACGAATACCATGGATCCAGTACATGATTCTGGACCCCCCAGTGGTGGAATTTATCATCGTTTTTTTCTTAATTTTTGAAAAAAAAAAATATCTGTGCTTTTTTAATTTAAATTGTATAAAACCGTTATTCTAAGCAATCTCGATGTGAGGAGGAATGGCAGGCGGTCGCCTGCGAAGCAGTAATGCTAGCAAAGGAGGAGGCCGACCGCATCAGGCAGAGTCAACGGGGCGCTCGCCCCAGCCGCCGCCGGGATTCCGATCCCGATTTCCGGCCACCGTAGGCGCGGGCTTGCGGATGGCGTGCAATGGGTAGCACGCTGTCCGATCGTCCGGTAATCGACCGGACCGAACCTAAGTCGTCGACGGCGCGTACTGTTCCCGCGCGCCTCAAGCAGCTGTCAGCTGTCAGACAGGACCTGCAGCAACTATCACGCTCATCCACCGTAGAAATCCGCAACGTTCCCAACAAAGAGAAGGAAACCACAGCCGATCTTACCGCCATCGTTAGCAAGGTAGGCGCAACGATCAATATGCCGGTTGATCGAACGCACGTGCGCGACATTTACCGCCTACCAGGTAAACCTGGAACGATCAGGCCAATAGTTGTTGAATTCACTAATGTGGAGACAAAAAACCAAATCATTACCTCTACACGCAACTTCAACAAGGGAAACCCCAATGAAGGACGTTTGAATACCCTCAGCATTGGCCTGAACGGCGACCGTCGACCGATCTATGTCGCAGAATATCTTCCTGCCAGCTCACGGAAACTCTTCTATGTAACGAGAGAATTCGCAAAACGAATGGAGTACAAATATTGTTGGACATCGAATGGAAATATATTTTTGCGTAAGGAAGAGGGTGCCAAGCAACTCCTTATTAAGTCAGAACAATCTCTTGCTGAACTGCCAGCCCAAACGAGTAAATGACTATATTTCACACAAATGCCGTTATTTTTAGACTACTACATATACACAGAAGATTTCAACTACACAAACAAGCTTTTAACTGCGTCTACACTACATACTCAACTGAACTATTTACACAATATTACTACACAAACGACACATAACATAAACATAACTAATACTACTGCTTTAATAAAATATAACAATTTTAAAACACCTATCATTTACCGGTTTGCCTCGTCTGTATTTATTCGTTATAAAAATAAAACCCACTTAATATACTTATATTACCACAATTCCTACATATTCTTAACATACATTACCAACCCTCTCTTTTCAAAACCCGCTATACCCCATATTCGGCTTAATAACGAACCCCCATACATATTTCGCAGCTCATGTTACATAAATGGCCACTCTAAATAACATAGTTGACGATTTAGACAATATGCAAGTCTCATCATCATTTAAGTGCCAACCAGACCATTGCATGGATTACATACAAGTTTCAAACACGTTAAATGTCCTACATCTAAACATTAAAAGAAAAGAAAGAAAGAAAGAAAGAAAATCGTTTATTTGACCTCTCACATACAGTAAAATAAGAATAATAAATAAAAAAATAAACAACATTAGAAGCATTAACAAAAACTTTGACGAACTTAGATGTCTTTAACCCCCGATTTCTGATTTAAGCATTTGAAGTTGAGAATTACTCAAACTTTACTTTAGCCTGCAAACCTGTCAAAATTTGGCATTTAAGTATGGTTTGAGTCGTTCTTAACTCAAAATACTCAATTCAGAAACCCGCCATTAGTCACAATGAATATAACATGCGATGCAATAGTGTTATCTGAATGTTGGCTCAAAAAATCAGGAGACATCCCTACCTTAGACGGATATTCATCCCATCAAACCCAGAATTTAATCAACCAAAACGATGGTCTAGTCATATATATTAGAAATAACCTTAGTCACACTGTAACAGAACCTACTTTTAACGATGCCAGCTGTCTAATCTGCAATCTCGAAAACAACCTAACTATTATAGCCATATATAGACCACCGTCACAAAAAAACATTGACCCTTTCCTAGAAAATTTAAACAACGTTATACTAGACCTTAAAAGTCACAATCACATCACAATTATTGGAGACACGAACATTAATATCAGCCCGGATTGTAATGACCCACGTACACAGCAGTACCTAAACCTGACTGCATCTCACGGATTTCTCCCAGCCTACCTTCTACCTACTCGTTTACACAGCTGTATTGATCATATACTACTAAAAACCAGCAACAAAGCAACCACCTTAATACTGGAAACGACGATCACGGACCATGCAGCAGTTCTTTTAAATCTCGAGACCAGCAAAACTAAAAACACGAAATTTCAAACGTCTAGCCTTAATATCTCCAAAGCCATCTCGGATATTATAAACTGTGATTTCTCGAATGTATACACAATGAATGATGCTAACCAGGCAACCAACGAATTACTAAATATAATCTCTCCCATTTTATCTAAAAACACTATCCACAAATCAATCCCAAGCAAACAAAGAATTATAAAACCATGGATTACAATCGGTCTTTTGAGATGCATACATAATAGGGACAAAATGCACAATAAAACAAATAAAGAGCCAAGCAATCAGATCTTAAAATTAACCTATTTAAGATATCGCAATTTTTGCAATAACTTATTAAAAAAACTAAAAAAAGAGTATGAAGAAAGGGAATTTGAAAATGCTAAAAACAACCCCAAAAAAATGTGGGAAGTAATTCGCAATGTGACTTACACCAAATGCATACGCTCGACATCGACAGAGCTTTTGAGAATTGAAAATTGCCCTATTAAGTCTGTCAATAAAGTTAACACGTTCTTCACAAATGTGGGTATAAGCCTAACCAATAATATCTCTCCCCAAAATTCCCCCCTAGCTTCCAACAACTATCAAAAAGGTACGGCTAACTCGATGGTTGTTTTAGAAACAGACGAAGAAGAGGTTAAGTCAATAATAAGCAATCTCCGAATCAATAGTGCTACCGGATGGGACGGTATTCCACCAAAATTGCTAATACACACTAGTCACATTCTAGCTCCTCCTCTCACACATATATGCAACCTGGCAATATCTACAGGTATATTCCCAAACGCCTTAAAAAAGGCTGTTGTACATCCAATCTACAAGTCTGGGGACAGAGACAAGGTCACTAACTACCGCCCAATATCAGTCCTCCCTGCAATCTCCAAGGTTCTGGAAAGAATAATGTACAAACGCCTGAATAATTTCCTTAACAAACACAAAATTATTTCACAAAACCAATTCGGTTTCAGACGTGGATTGTCAACTGAAGATGCAGTGACATCCCTACTCGACTTTGTTGTTGATAGGATCGACAATAAGTTCAAATGTTTAGGAGTTTTTCTCGACCTTTCAAAGGCGTTCGACACTGTCTCTGTCCCTCTACTTCTATCAAAACTAGAAACCATCGGAGTTCGAGGCATTGCTCTGAATCTATTCAGTAATTTCCTCACCGATAGGTTGCAGTGCGTTAAGATTGGAGAGCATATTAGCGACGCAACTAATGTGATGGTCGGCTTGCCGCAGGGAAGTCTTCTCAGTCCCCTTCTTTTTCAAATATACGTCAATGAACTCTGTCAGCTATCCCTCCCCTCCACAAAAATAATAGCCTACGCAGATGACACGGTAATTCTTTCGTATGACCGTGACTGGACCTCAGCAAAAGAGGCCAAGTGCGAGTCAGATTCGCGCACGAAGGGTTCCATACAGTCCGTAGAAAAAACGGCAAAAAAAAAAAAACACGTTTGTTGTAGCCCCAATTATTTTATTTTTTTTTTGTGTTTTTAGTATTTTTCGTTATAGCGGCAACAGAAATACATTGTCTGTGAAAATTTCAACTATCTAGATATCGCCATTCTTGAGACGACAGACAGACGGACGGACAGCGAAGTCTTAGAAATAGGGTCCGTTTTTACCCACTGGGTACGGAACCCTAAAGAGAGACTCGCTACTTAAAACTAGAAAACCATTAATTCAGTCTAAACATCAAATTAACCAGCTGTTTCTCTTCCTCCAAAAGTAAAGGTTTCAAATAAATCAGCTACGTCGTTAACGGCAGCCCTGTTAACAGTTTGTATGTAAACAGTAATAAGTGGGCTATTATACGGCTCGTGACGCGAAGCCACTTAACGAGCTTAAGGCGATGACGATATGTGCTGGGAGTCGAATGAAGCGTTCACACTGGGGATATTTCCTCTTTTTTTATAAATATAAACTAATGCTTGACTGCGATCCCACCTGATGGTAAGCAGTGATGCAATCGTTAATGGTGAGGCGCACTAATTGATTAGATATTCTTACTTATTATAAAAAAAAACCGGCCAATTGCGAGTCGAATTCGGGCCATTACACTACAATTATTGTAATCATTTTTTAGTTTTTAGTACAGATTTGTTGTTAAAGCGGGAAAATTTTAACCGTCTAGCTAACACGGTTAATGAGATACAGCCTGGAGACAGACAGACGGACAACAGAGTTATAGCAATAGGGTTCCGTTTTTACCCTTAGAGTACGGAACCTTAAAAATAAACAACTATTTAAATACGTACCAAAGGAGCTCCTGAAATTGGATTAAATTTACTGCATGTACCTCGACTCTAACACTTAATTAACTTTTTAAATTAACCAAGTTCGGCCCTCTCTCACATCGTTCAGGGTCGCAGTGGATCCTGCAGTAAAACTTTAATTTCTTCGTTTGATATTGATGTAAATACCTGTAGTGAGAGTTTACGATTCTGCTGTTACAGGTGAGGTAGTAGAAATGTTATGAATATGTAATTTCAACTCGAAATTCGAGTCTAGATAGTCTATACTTACTTCTAAAGAAAAAGTCAGTTGTTTGACGGGACAAAACAATAAAAAACCTGTCGTAACATATCATTTAGACTCTTTATCCGAAACTTTATTTTTTAAATTGATATAAACTAGTGCTTGACTGCAATCCCACCTGATGTTAAGCAGTGATGCAATCGTTGATGGTGAGGCGCACTAGTTTATTAAGAGCCTATTGACTCTAGCTTTGAAGACACCTAAATTATAATCGGGCGGGAAGACCGCAGCAGGCAAACTGCTCCAGTCCATGTACCGTAGAAGTTTCAACAACTTAAGGGTGGATTCGCCGTACGTACTTTAATATCGGACGGAGCTCCATAACATCCTAGTTAGGTATCTGATAAAAAGAACTTCTATGCAACCTAACATCTCGTTTATCTCTCGCCTTTATTGAACCAAAGCTAAAAGGGTTATAAACTACACGATCATCTAAGAATAGGTCCTTAAGCCCTCTTCTCGTGGGTGTCATAACATTAAGGGGGCGATAGGAAAATATCCACCAATGAGTTCACTTATATTTTTTAACAAGGCCTAGCTAGCGTAGCTCTAAAGGGAAAGAGCTAGCAAAGCTATTTTTAAATACACAAACACGAGATATTATGGGTGCGAGCGATGCGGGCGAGGAATGTGTGCGAGAGACGCGAGCGAGGATGTGTATGCGAGGGTATAACTGAAAGAAAAGAGTCCGCTTCGCATCCTCATGCCGCCTCGTACAGCTTTGGTGGAAGCCATTAAAAGAGTACTCTAGACTAGCTACTGCCAGCAGCTTCGCCTGCGTGAATACGTAGGAAATACGTAGCTAATCAAATCGAAGAAATTCACTTTTGAATTGACAAGATGTCAATCAATCAAATAAATTATGCTTATTGCACATTCTAAAGCTTAGATATCTATGGAGAAGAACGTGTAAGAAACTCCATGAACACTCTTTCAAACCATGTTATAATAACAAATATCTCGGTCACTAATTAATAAAGAAGCATTCGAATGGTGAAAGAATTTTTCAAATTAGCCCAATAGTCTTTGTTTTTTTTTTATATTATTTATTTATACTATACTATACTTCATTTGTTTAGGTACTTAACTAAACGTAAACCATCTTGATATATCTTTTTATTTTTTTAAATCGTATAAAAGATATACAAAGGTTATTTAAAATTAGCTAATTACCTAAAATCGGTTTAGGTAAATAACTAATTGTACAGTATGGCCGACGGATCTTGGCGCGTCTGAAGTTACGCTCTGCGAACTTTAGCGCTTGTGCACTCATAAAAAAATAAATGGTTTGAAAAAATAAAGGCTAATAACAGTTGTTAACAGCAATAACAACTGCTATTGGCATTATTTATTTTTATTAATCATTTATTTGGCGCGCTTATTTTGAGCGCTAAAGTTCGCAAAGCCTAACTTCAGACGCGCCATGTTCCGTCGGCCGTACTGTAACCATTATTAAATAAAAAAAAAAATGAAAATTATAAGATAAAAGACATGTGAAGATTGTTTACATTTAGTTAAGTATCTAAACAAATGGAGTATGTTGACTGCGATCCCACCTGATGGTAATCAGCAATGCAATCGTTGATGGTTAGGCGCACTAGTTTATTAAGAGCCTATTCACCCTAGCCTTGAAGACACCTAAATTATAAGAGTTTATTCATTACAAACAAAAATACAAATCTTTCCTCACTTTATAGTAATAGTATAGACAGTAGGTGATAAAACCAGCGTTTTAATGACCACAATTATGAATTAATTATAATGTGGAATTAAGTTCTGGCTCGTCGCCGAGCGGTTTATTAACTCTAAAAGCGTTTCCTTGGTCTATTCTAAGACAAACTGTGAAGGAATTTCATTGCTATGGAACAAGCAATGAAATACTTTCACAACCACGATCTTTTGCTCTTACAACAAGAGCAAAAGATGTATAGAAGAATTAATACGTATACCGAAAATAATAAAAAATAAACACATTTTATTTTTCATAAAACATGTCATGCAAATCGATTCACATCTCAGGATTCTCAGTTGCAGATAACTTTAAAATATTTTTTTTTTGTCACTGAAAAACATGTTTTTTTTATTTGATATAAACTAGTGCTTGACTGTGATCCCACATAATGGTAAGCAGTGATGCAATCGTTGATGGTGAGGCGCACTAGTTTTTATGGTGAGAAATCATTAAATTACTTCTCCCACTCTGGATGGAGCGAGAGGAAGTCTCAGACTTTCATAAACTAAAACCCAATCATGCTCCTTCAGTTGTCATTTGCTTTCTAGGGCCCCGGTTCCCTTTCGGAAAATCTCCAAAGCCGTAGCGCATATCGGTAGGTGGTATGGCAAACACCTCGGGCTCGACCCTTACCAGACGGTGAGCTACCGATTGCTCGTCGTCCGCAAGCCCGCCATCTACACATCCTGGAGAATAAGCAAACAAAAGAAACAAAAAAAAAAAAACCAATAAAAGAAATATTAATTCATAAACATGAAACTAATACGGCATACTAATTGATAGTTTAAGGTTAAATACTTAAATGAACAGAGTCATTCCGATCGATTGGCAGCGCCACGTTGGTGAGGAATGTATTTGCATTAGAGACCGACTGAAGATTCGGTTTCGGCCAAAAAGAGGACGAATATTCGGCTTGACCGAAACTAGCGTCTTTGAGCTGACGGTTCTGTGATAGATAGAATAATCGGTGATTTATTTGATTATTATTATTTATTTATTTCGTTTATTTTATGAACATTTATTATCATTTCAGCCAAAAGACGTCCACTGTTGGACATCGCCAAAGTGCCGCCGTAACGAACCGTCCTGTGGATGTGACACGTCACATCCATCAGATTCCTGCGACCCTCACCAGGTGATGACCTGGTGACGCAGCGTTAAAAGGCCTCCCACAAGGTGGACCGATGGGTCCACCTTGTGGGAGGCCTTTTAACGTTGCGTCTTCCGGTATTTGGTCGTCACTCCAGAACCTTTCTGCCCCATTGACCATCTGAACAATGTGCCTTGCCCTACCATTAAAGTTGGCGATTTCTGTTTTTTTTATTGATTAAACTAGTCCTTGACTGCAATCCCGCCTGATGTTAAGCAGAAATGCAATCGTTGATGGTAAGGCGCACTAGTTTATTAAGAGCCTATTCACTCTAGCCTTGAAGACACCTAAATTATAATCGGACGGGAAAACCGCAGCGGGCAAACTGTTCCAGTCCCTCGATTCTTGGGGCTATGTCAGTAATCCAGGTTCTCCTGCTGATATCTTTATTTCTGATGCGATCACGCCCTTTGGGTGACTTTAAGCCTTCTGACGAAGCCTTAACGAACTTTATAAACATACAATTAGGCATAAGTATATCGAAATTAATGTAGTAATAACTGTATCAAAATATTGTTTTCATATTTTGTCCGTTTTTCTGTTACCACGTCAGTTCTGGTTTCAGTTTTGGTTACGGCCGAAATTGGAAGGGAAGCCGAATATTCGGTTACGGTTTCGGCCGCAGCTCGTATTTCAGTCGGTCACTAATTCGTATTGCATTTGACACTAAATATGAGTAACAACCGGATGGAGGAGCTTGCATGTGCATTAAGAGGTTTCAAGAGAATGTGTGACTCAGATGTGCATCATCTTGAAGAATAGATAAAACGGTAATTATGTGTACAGTCATTAGTTAAGGTTATTAAACAGTACCGTCATTTTCATTGATGTTGATACAATCTCTATCTTCACACTAGCTGTCGCCCGCGGTTTCTCCCTCATCTTTACTTACTGTTGCGGTACTATTGGTCGTAGCGTGTGAGCCTATAGCCTTGACGAGATGTACAGGCCGTGGTTCGAGGCGAGGAGAAATGGTAGGCAGTCGTCTTCTCCTGCGAAGCAGTAACGCTAGCGAAGGAAGCGGCCGCACGCGTCAGGAAACGGACTTCCTCCCGACCCCGATTTCTAGCCATCGTAGAAGCAAGCTTGCGTCGGCGAGCAATGGGTAGCACGCCGTCCGGCCTGTCGTTCGGACAGGAATCATCGAGGAATCCACGCACACCTCAAGGCGATGTCAGTAAAACTGTAGGAGCCCAGCAGACTTTCTTTTAGCTAGACTTACCGCCATAATTATGGCGTACCTATCTCTAGAGGGGGGTGAAGTCATTGGATGATTTGATTTCCCACCAAAAACAAAACAAAAGAGATTTCCATTACATTTTTATGTGATTTACACCAATAGACAGTGATTCATGAGAAAGAAGGTGGATATTATAGTTGAGAATAGCCGTTTTTTTTTTAGATTTTTAACTCCCTTCTACTTCTCTTCTGCTACTTCACTAGTAAAAACGAAAAGAGCATCGAGCGTGAAGTCTGTTGCTCGCTAAATCAAGATCCGCAATCTTATAATGAACTGACAACAACTTGATAGTGCAACGCAATGACTGATAGTGAGGACACACATAGATGTAACTTAACAAACAAAGTTTGAATGAGACAGAAAATAAAGAAAGAGAGAGAAGAAAAATAATAATAGGTGAAGAGACAAAACGTTGATGAAAAATTTCGACGTGTGCAAAGATTCGTGTGAAGAAATACGTGCGTGGTGTTGGTATGTAAATCTTGCTACTGGCAACGGCTTCGCTCACGTGGATGTAAAAAACATAATTAAAATTAACATATCACTCAGGGATAGTGCAGCTGTCCCTGAGGTACTATTAGTGAAAGAATTTATCAGAATCGGTTTAGTGGATTCAAACATTACCCTCAATATTGACACTTATTTATTTATGATTTGCTCCGCATGCAGAAAATTTCAATTTTTTTTAAATAATTGTACGAAAAGGACATTTGCGGAGGTCACGCATGCAAAGCAAATCGGCATGCGTGATGAAATCCGCAGGATATTAAAACACCCTAACTCGAGGACCCCACATTCAAAACAGTATCTTGAGGGTCATAAGTTAGCTTCTTGTCGTTTCATTGACTAGTAAACATTACCTTCCTGCTCTGTTTTTAGCCTTCAATAATTCCCGCTGCTAGAAAACCTTCCCATTCACCTTCACCAAACTTCACTATCTTGGACGATCTCTACTCAAGTTTGCGCTATGAACATGGTCAGATCATCATACCATCTTCCTGCCCTAATCCTAATTAATTTGAAGTTAGAGTAACACGAATTCACTCGTTTGCCCGTGTACAATAACTTGACAAAACATTTTAACAAGAGGCGAAAAAAATTAGCTCAATATTCATTTCGATGATTTTATCATTCAATTTAAAAAATTCCATCGTGTTCATTGGATTAAGTGTAACATTATTTTCGTAAACAACTAAGTTTTTGCGCATTTCGTCGTGTTGTTTTCTAAGTTTCCATTTATGGCCTCTGAATCATGTCTAATAATGTAATTCCATATTTTTTATTTGCATTAGTTACAATGGCTTTTTGTTAGACACAGTTGAACGCACAATAAAATTTGTTAACACACAAATTGCGTACGTAATGCGAACTTCTTGGATCGATTTCAAATGACCTATCAGATTTACTAACTCTTATCATTCTTTTGCCTTCAAGGCAATTTTTTTAAGGTTAGCGAAGCATATCTTTCTTGTTGTCTTCTTCAAACGCAATCTCAGTAATCACGGGTTTTTGTTAGACACATTTGAACGCACATAGTTTTTTAACAGTTTAAGTACATATTTCGAATTTTTCGCATTGATTTCAATTGACGGATCTATGCGATCTATTATCATCCTGTTGCCTTCAAGCCTACTTACCTATATCTCCATTTTTGTTTTATCTCTATCAAACGAAGTCTCAGTATCTTCTTTACTTTCATGGTATCTTCTGTAACTACTCGTATCACCTTCATTTCTTTTCTAGCCACATCATAGTTCACAATCAATCCATAGCTTCTACATAGCATAATCAGCTTTATAAAATTCTTATCTCTACGAGAGGAAATGGGCCGTAACCCACGAAGCGGACCCAGTCAGGATGTTATGTCTCAGAATTTTTTGAATTTTTAGTTCCAGGATTCCTCACGATGTCCTTCTTCACCGTTTTGAGAGCAGTGCTGATGTGATATATATAACAGAAAGTAAAGCGCACACTTGGGTCTCGCGATATACGACTCCTCAGTCCTCACTGCTTACTACTCATACTCAGTATCATAGTCACATCAATCTTCTTCTATTATTGTAGCACTTACAGTAAAAGTATCTTAAATAACCCAGACAGTCATACTACGGAATCCAGACACATTTGACAAACTGAATATAAACGCAACGCATCGTCGGAGCATTACCGGTATTACACACTTGTTTATTTTAGTTCTCAAGCACAACTAGCACGAAACATCGAATAAAATGTGGACCATCTTGAAATAATAGTCTAGAGTCACGCAACGGACGAGTATATACAGAAAAATATGTATTTACGTTCTACTAAATATTTTTATTAGAGCTAATTTTGGAGGGATCTAGTCTAATGTGTGGGATATTACTCAGAATATATCTTTGCTTACGTTACTCTTGATCTATATGCTGAAGTAAGTGACGTGTATGTTTTTATTGCCATAGTACGCATTGTCGGCCATGCGCTCAATACAGAACTGGTTTGTTTAGACACGGTATGGTAAGATTGTCAAGTTCATGGCTTTTTATGGAGTTACCATGCAAAGATTGACTGTCATACATTTTTCAGTGCATCGTATGGCCTTGCAACCGGCTGATAGGTTAGACCCTTGTGTACAAGACTGATCTACAAAGATAAGCAAGTCATTGTTTCTCAACACTCAATAATATTTTTTTATCAAATGAATGAGAAACCAACATTCCAAGTAATTTGGAAACTAGACCAACGAAGCCCAGTTTCCAACTTCCGAGCTCACCAAACCAAATCAAATGACTCCGATGTTCGCATCCTTTTACCATAAACCCAATTACGAGTCTTACGTCAAAATTTTGTCTTAATGTCTTTAATTTTATTACGGAGTTAACGAAGCAGTAATTAAGAGCATTTCCTCAAGTACGCTTGACCTTAACCGTCACGTAATCAGAGATTACGTAAGTTACATAACAACTGCTGTTGTGGAAACGATTTTCTGCTTGTTACAATGTGCGATTACTGTTATTTACTTCAAGGATGTTATGATGTGAAGAATTGTATGCCGTCCGACCGTGCCCGAGTCGTCGATGGCGCGTTGTGTTCCACATGCATCAGCAAAACTGTAGGGGCTCAGCAGGGGAGGCCCGCTAAAGCATCCAGCCTTATAATATTCCCACTGCTCGGACTCAGGCCTCCTCTCTAGGAGATGGAATGGGCCGTAATCTACCACGGGAGTCCGGTGCGGGTTAGTGGATGACACATGTCTTCGAATTTTTGGTTCTAGGTCATGCCGGTTTTCTCATGATGTTTTCCTTCACCGTTTTGGGAGCAGTGGTGATGAAATAAATTACAAAATAATGCGCCCGCGACTCGTAGTTCAGGGCTGGTACCACTCAGCCACCACTGCTCTGCCGCTATGCCCGCTAGTGCTACGAGGAATTTCTGAAAATTTAGAAGTATGGAGAAAAGAGTGAAGTTTCCACATACCTCCGTTGAAGAGGGAAAATCCTCCGAACAAACGGATGATTTTGTCTGGTCAGGGCAACTACCCGAAAAAATATTTCAGGCTGTTGTATAATACTCACTTATAATACCACAAGAGCTTCAAAATTATCGGATATTTCCCGATAGGTTCGTTGCAAACAAATGAAGGAGTCAAGTTTTTCAGGTTAAAAAATCACGAGCGCGAAGCGCGAGTGATTTTTCCTGAAAAACTTGACGACTTACGGATACAAGTGGGTTAAGTCTGTCATGCTCTCTCACTCCATCCTAGAGCGGGAGAAGACATAAGATGATTTGGAGGTCAAAAAAGGTGGAAATTGCTGCTTCTTGTAAGTTTTTTTTTAGCTGAAAAAATACCTTCAAAGTGAACAGTTCTGGCGTAATCTTTTCTGGTTTTTTTTTCTGACAATTTCTCTAGCGGAAACGAATTGAATGCCGAAGCAATGAATATTCTTCGTTCTATACAACTTTTTACAACTGTTATTTATCTTTTCCTTGCCTTTATGATTTTTTAACTACCACGAAGTCAGTCGGAAAGTAACGGTCGATAAAATGTTTTCTTGTAAGAGAAGAACTTTGTTCGTCCGGAGGCACAGCCGTGGGATACACCTAGGTTAAAATACAGTTTCATAATTCAATTGGATTCAAAATATTTTTATTTCACATAGGCCTACATGGGCACTTATAAAACGTCAGAAGCTAATGCACGATTTGGAGAAGAGCCGGCAAGAAACGCCACAGTTACTTTTTATGTTTTATTTTTAATAATTTTGCTATTTTACAATATTAATAAACCAGGTATGAGAGGACAGTAAAAACTTATCAACATAGTACCAAAAACTGGCTTAGTGCGAGTCGGACTTGCCTTCAAAGGGTTCATTAGTAGTCGTACAATGTAAAAATGAAGCAAAAAATTACGCCGACAAAATAACGTTTCTTACATAGAAACCTCCTTCAATTTTTAATTTTATCATGTCGTGGTAACGGCAATAGAAATACACGCATGCGACTCTTACTATTTACGAGATACAACCCGCTAACAGACAAAACCCTAAAAAGTACCTACAATAAAAAATGGATTAAAATAGGAAATAATACTAGAACTACACTGCGCGTGTGCCACACACGCCGATCTGGGCGCGTCGGTCTCCATACATTTTATATGGCAACTAGACTTGTAGAGCTACACTTGAGCCACGAGACGCGACGTCGTTCTACGTACAAATCAGGCGTGTTACGCGTGTGCGTCGGTCTAATGTAGTTCTAGCTTTAATCTATGATTCTGTGGAGTCTACAGTGAGATAAAGCCATAAGGCGTCAAGTCTTTAATTGTAAAGCACATGATAATGTGAGCAGCGTGTACGCCGCACCTTATAAGGTATCTGGCACAGTTTTTCAACACAACCATGTCAATAGTAGAAAAAGAACCTTACTGGTACAAAATTAGCATTTTCGTATGGGAATAGTAGAAACAATGTTTCAATTGCTTGTCATCTTGGTAGTGTCAATTATTTCATTGATGAGAGAAAAAATATGGAGTAGCAAGCGAACTGGAGCAGCTAACCAGTTATGCCGCTCAGAGTGACGTTTTACAACCGTAGTTGATACAGTATGGGGCAACTACGGTTGGTGGTACGGCTGATATTTGAACTAAAAAGGCTGATAGTAATTAGTGAACGATACTTAATCTTGTGATTGTAGTCATGATAACCAACTTTTACTATGGGACCAAACCTGAAATCGCGAAAAAAATCAGTCAATTTCAATACATTTTGACCAGTTAGGCGAACACAAATGTACTGATTAGTAGTATTATTTTTTTCACGATTTCAGGTTTGGTCCCATAGTAAAAGTTGTTTATTATCATGACTACAATCACATGTTTAAGTATCGTTCACCAATTACCAGTCACCCTATATACTATAGCTGTACCATGACTTTTAAACCATAAACAAGTCCTGACGAAAGAGTCTACAATACACAAGAAACTATTTTTATAGCCTTATCTTGTATATCCAGGTGAGAACTCACTCTAGGTTGGAATCTGGACAGTCGTGTTTCCGCAAGTCACGGTGCAAGCACACATCCCCTGCTTTATATCCTCCAACACGTCGACCCTGAGACTTGATATGACAATTATGGGAACGCTAGAAAACTAACATCTGTTCTTGAAGACAAATATTGAAAACAGGATACAATGTGTGAATTCTTGAGTGAAGTTAATCACATCGTTCATATAAAGTAAACAGTTGTAGACGGATTGACGACAGAAGTGATCAATGTTGGGTTAGTAAACGATTACTGTAGGCAAGCCGATGGCACAAGATAGCTTGATGATATAAACTAAGCTAGGCAGGAAGACATAAACAGATTGGTATAAAAACTTCGAAGAATGGTGTGAAATAAAGGATACTGATGTTGTAGAATAGAATAGAAATACTTTTATTCGGGACAGACACAATACAACGGTTACAAACACAAAGTAAAAAAAAAAATTAAAGAGAGAGAAAAAAGAAGAAGAGAGTGATATGAATGAAAAGGGAGTAATAGTAGCCATAGAAAGGAATGGGAAAAGAAGTTAGTTTATGTATGTTGCGATGACTCCAAATAACATTGGACCAGGGCAGGAAGATAACGACAATGATGATGATATTGTAATACGGAAATATTGTAAAACCAATAATAATTTTGTTTAAGGAGTAACCATTGAGTTTCTTGCCAATTCTTCTCCATAGGAAACGACGAATAGGAACAGTGTACTAGCTTCTGACGTTTTATAAGTGCTCTGTCCATGTAGGCCTGTATTTTTTTATGTTTATGAATGCTCTGTAGTGAGCCAGTCAATAGCAAGCTAACAAATCAAGAATTGTCTGCAGCAGTTAAATCTTTAAATTCTAGAATTGTGATCGATTTAAATCAAAACGACGTTGATAAAGACAACAACAACACTATAATCCTTGTATAATAAAAAAAAGTCCCATAGTAAGTCTGTCTGTCTGTATGAACGCCATATAAAGTGCAAAAAACCGACTAAGTCGACTAAGCGAGTCGGGCAGCTCGTGCAAGAAGGATTACGTACCGTCTGTAGCTAAAAACCTCGTATGTTGGTTGCATGGGAGCCCCACTTAGGTATTTATTTTGTTTTGTTTTTAGTATTTGTTGTTACAGTGACAACAGAAATACATCATCGTGAATATTTCAACTGTCAAACTATCAAGGGTCATGAGATACAGTACAGCTTGGTGAGTTGGTAACAGACAATGACGTGAAGTGAAAAATAAGAAAAAGTGATGGCGGATTGTGGAGTTTTGGCAATAGGATCCCGTTTTTACCCTGGGGTACGGAATTCTACAAACTAGTAAATTTCGAAGATTTTTAACACCCTAGCAAAGCTGGGGCGGATCGCTAGTTGAAGCTAATTAGATATTATGTACAATATACATAATAAAGTTATCAAGTTTAAAATGAATGCGTGATAAGTCTCCAGTTACGTGGTAATGCGGTCACTGCAAGGACACTCGGTGTCATTGTGGCGAAGTAAGAGATCCGTTAAATTGATACCCACACAGATAATGTTTATTTATTATGAATGGTTAGTAGCTACATGTCGTAACAAAGCGCTATTACAAGATCTTTATTAAGCCATTACACAGAGGTTTCTGCACAGAACCTTTTAGCCTTTTGGATGAATATTTTCTGTTTTCGACTATTTGTCACCCAAGGGCTATAGCTGAAAATCAGCGTCAGGTGGTGGCTTTGTGTTACCATTTGGCATTATGGTGTGTTGAGGCCTTTTTGGCATTACGTGCAAATCAACGCAATTTTCTTTCTTTCTACATCTAGCATCATTCTCAGACACTTCTCTATAAATATATCTACACATAGCTAGTATAAAACAAAGTTGCTTTCGGTATCTTTTTATATTCGACTGGCCTGTTGGTCTACTGGTTAGTGGCCCTGACTGCTATGCCGCAGGTCGTGGGTTCGATTCCCACCCAAGACAAATGTTTGTGTGACGAGCACGATCATTTGTTCTGTGTCTGGGTGTTATTTATCTATAATATGTATGTATTTAGAAATATATAAGTATGTTTATCAGCTGTCTGGTACCCATAACACAAGCTCTGCTTAGCTTGGGACTAGACGGTGTTGTGTGATAGTTGTGGAAATATTATTATATTATTATTATATTATATATATTATATATATATATATATATTATATATATATATATATATATTATATTACATAGCACAAACTTGTGCTTGACTAAATAAATAGTAAAAAACAAACAACTAATATGAGCATATTCCTATTTATTTGGAACATGTTCTATTAAATATTCCTTTTTAACGTTGTTTTTTTAACATATTTTAGACCACTCCGACAGTCAGTACCCATTTACTTATGTGTCCGTACACCTGTACTTAGGAAGACAACTGTCGCCACTATAAACGTGGCCATCTACTAGGCCCAAATAATTCAAAGGACATGAAAACCATAACAGAATTTACGCCTTGAATTTAGTCATCCAAGCTCAAAAAACATTTAGAAACCAATTAGTGTCTTGCATTGAAGGTCTTCCAACGACCTTCGTCAGGTCATCAGTCTGTGAGCCAAAATTCATAGATAAAAAAGGCAAAATCCGTTAGCAATCTCATCAAGAACCTTGGAATAACGGATGACATCAGAATCAGCTGACATTTACTGTGTACCATAGTGATGAACGGACTGTTAGATTTCTCACATTTGCGAATGCGAATATTCAAATTCAATATTTGCGGATACGAATGTGACTGTTGACTTATAAACAAAGCGCGCGCAAAATGTCATAGAGGTTGACATTTCGTCATAGCAGAGCCATGGCAGAGCCGTTACAAACTGCTTGAACGAAGTTGATTACAAAAAGATTTGTTATGATTTGAGGTCACAATTTGTGACATTGAAAATGTGAAATGCAGGTTGTGCTTGTGTGATAGAAAAATATTTAAGTAAATATAAAATTGCAATGGGTAGCACGCTGTCCGATCGTCTGGTAACCGACCGGAACGATCCCAAGTCGTCGATGGCGCGTACAGTTCCCGAGCGCCTCAAAGAGTAGAGTAGTAGAGTAGAGGCCCAGCCTGCTAGCTGCAGGCAGGTAGGGTCGAAGCCTGCTGGGGTTACGAGTCAGCTTCTGAAAGGAAGGCTCGGCCCCGGCACGATAGGCTACGAAGGAACGGGGTAGGTTTTTAGTCAGTAAAAATCTGACATTACTTCCCGCTCCGCCCAAGGGCGGGATCTGTCATTGGATGATTTTACCTACCATAAAAAAATCCTATCAGTTGTATTGTCATTCTGTATACATCCAATCAATATTTCCTTTTTGTGTCAAAAGCACTCGCCAAACATTAGTACGAGTATGTTTCTTGCGAATACAAATGCTAGTGTCAAAAAATGTGCGAATATTCACGAATGCGAATATTCGTTACATCACTAGTGTACCAACGAGTAGCTTTATCTTACCAAGCTTAATCTGATTCACTGATTGATCAGATTCTGATTAAATTTCAACTAATATCCATTCATGAAGCTGGAGATAAAATGCTTCAGATTGAATAGAAGATTACAATCTATTTTTTTTACAATTAATAATGAGTTTGCGAGATTGGTAGCTTCTAGAGCTTATCTATCCAATCTAATCTCTAATCTTTTTCTTTTAGACCAAGTGGTTAGTTGTGTGTTTTTTGCGAAAGTGCTACCGCGTCTTTAGAATTCAAAGAGCCACTGAGGGAACAAAGGTTTTTCTAGCAGAAATGATGTTGTTTCCTAGTCCATTATTTTTATGCAAGTTTGATTTTTGAGATGACGTAGTAAGGGACTGAACTCACAAAGCGGTTTTCTCCCGCGGGCGCCGTGGCAGAGGAAACGGCTATTTCATTTCAAAACTCACGAGACGGTAGATTCACCGCCGCGCCGCCGCCGCCGCCGCGAGGGCTGCGATTTTCGACAGCAAGCCTGGCCAATAGGGCGCGGTCGCTGCCAATTGACCGCAGAGAGTGCGGGCGCAAACCGCCGAGGCGCGGCGCCGGCGAGTGGCAGCCGCGAACAACCGCTCACACCGCGGCCGTAAACCGCGACGTAAAAATTTCTTTAATTGTTTACATTATATATTTGCATTCTATAGAAACTGAGGGCCCACAACCGTGGCGGCTCTCCCTAAGATGTAAAACCTACAGTCAAAAATGTAGTGGCTAAAGAAACTAAACTGCCTGAAATTACTTTTTGGAAGGATTTAAATGATCCACGAATCAATCTAATCTATACTATACAATCTACAGAGTAGATTAAACTAAATGCCATTGTAGCTACAGGAAAATGGTTTTTATGACCACGTTTTTGCTGACTGTAATTTTTTCTCTGCTTTGAGAGCAATAGCTAATGCGCACGTCAATTTTTTAATGCTTACTAAAATAATCGTAGTTACGTATTTACTTCTGGCAAACTTTTATTATTATCAAGTTTCTTTTTAAATCAATATATTTAAACTAGCTTTTGCCCGCGGCTTCGTATGTAACAGGATAAAAAATCCTGTCTGTCTCCTGGTTCTAAGCTACCTTCCCACCAATTTTCAGTCAAATCGGTTCAGCCGTTCTTGAGTTATAAATCTCTCTCTTCTTCTATATTAAAAGAAAGTCGTGTTAGTTACAATATTAATTTTTTTTTTATAATAGAAAAATATCCAAAACCTGTCCATTTATTGGCATAGGTTAGAGTAGGATAGAGCGGGAGCGAAGCCGCGGGCAAAAACTAGTTATTTATATAAACTAGTGCTTGACTGCGTCCCCACCTGATGATAAGCAGTGATGCAATCGTTGATGGTGAGGCGCACTAGTTTATTAAGAGCTTTTTCACTCTATTAAAAATATATCTTCAATATTATAAGAAAGTTATAAAGCTTCAAAGCTGATCATTAGAAAGAGACACCCGACATGAACTCTAATGTTTTTCCGAGAAAGATATATAATTTAAAAAATTGGGCAAGTGCGAGTCGGGCTCGCGCAATAAGGGTTCCGTATAAATAGAATAGAGAATAGAATAATCTTTATTGTAAACTTACTTATGTAAAGTTCAATTCTCGAATCGCAAAAATCCTAGGGCTCTGTTTATTCCTTTTGAAGTACGAAACCTCTTTCCTCAGAACGATTTATATGCAAAACAACGATTTACGTACCCGCCCTTGGCGCTCTATCTAAAAAATCTACCTTGTCTCAAACGATTCTCTATATCGAAAGGTTTATTATCTCCTGGGATATCACTATATCAAAGCATTCATTTTCAAGGTATTCTGGGAGGAATATTAGGGTCTATTCAAACGAACCACAACACAATAAAAAAAAAAAATACGTAGCTGGGCACAATTTTTCATAAAAATAAATAGGTATTTTCATTCACACTGACCACATTTTGTTGTCGAACGCAACTGTGCGGGTGATATCGACTACTCCGCTACCACATCGCAACCACAATGCAACCACCAGCGACATTGCGAATTAATCTGACTGCAAAAATTGGTTTCACAATATAACCACAAGGCAACCACTTCAACGTTTGTAGTCTCGTATAGTACGCGTCAAATGATGACTTAACTTATTGATGAGATGGTTTAACTTATTTGTCGCGTACTCTATTACAACCACGGATATCTATGATTACAACGCAACTGCAACAAACCGTAGCGACACTATTTACACGTAACCACTTTTTGTCGCTGCGTTGTTGTGCGGTTGTGGTGCGTGTGTATAAAGCCTTAGTAACGTTATCTGCAATGTTATGTTTTTCAACAAATCTGGAAATTTCAGAATATATTTATAAGACTGTGAAAGTAATGAATAATATTATTGTTTACTAACAACTAACACTTTGTCGGCGACATCATTCGCGAGAAAGTGTCAAGACCTTTATTCAGGAACTGTAGAATTATAAAGCTCGAATTATTAACAAATACTCTGCAGGCCTAGCCAAGCTACGGCCATTTTGTGTCGAATCTCTTTCTACAATCGGTAACGCCTCTTCGTAAGTACCATTTATACCATAAAACTACAAGATGTAACGATGACCATTAAAAACGATTATATTTCATTCTGTCAATTAGAAAGATGTGAACTTGGCTAAGCCTGCAGGCCTGCTACTTCAAGCAGAAAAAAAATCAATCTTCTAAATCAACATAGTCTAAAGATAAGGCCGTTTATGTTCAGTTTACTCAGCGCATATTTTGACTATCTTAGAATTCTGAAATTTGGCAAGAAGCAAGGTCTCATCAAGTTCAGGAAAAACTCTGGAAATTGTAATATTATAGTTACTCGTACATCACAAAAAGATCCCGCGCGCCTCAAGGAGCTGTCAGCATACCGAAGAGGCCCAGCCTGCTAACTGCAGGCAGGCAGGGTCGAAGCCTACTGGGGTCATGAGTTAACTTCCGAAAGGAATGCTCGGCCCCGGCACGATAGGCTACGAAGGAACGGGGTAGGTTTTTAGTCAGTAAGAGTCTGACACTACTTCCCGCTCCGCCCAAGGGCGGGATTTGTCATTGGATGATTTTATCTACCAAAAAAAAAAAAAAACACAAGTTTATATAAATTTAAAAAAAAAAATATCTATGTGCTCGGATCCGAATTGCGCTTGACTGGTTTTTATTACTGCCCTCTCTCACATTAAATTATATCATGATAGTAAGTTATTCACACATTTACTCTTGAAATAGCTACACAAATTCGACTATTCACTAAGGAGCAAGAAAATATATACGGCCTTTTGTTATAACCCTCAGCGAGGAGGAACGAAACAAATTAAGATTTATACCAGTGCGAGAGTAATGTCCCTCTAGTGAATTAAAAACCTTCTCAACATGGAAGCATCTTGAAACTACTTTACAGAGTATCCTTCACATATTCGCGAAGGTTCTTTGATAATGCTCTTAGAGCATTTGAGAATTTCCGCGTTTTCAGTAAACTTAAGCCAATTAGAGGATTGATAAATGAATGATAAATTCAAAATTTATACTAAACCTATGTACACAAAAACTAAACTAAGAATGTAAACTAGACATACTAAATGATAAATTATATTTATTTTGCAAATAGATGTTTAAAAACACTTTTACACTTTTTTTATGGTAGGTAAAATCATCCAATGACAAATCCCGCCCTTGGGCGGAGCGAGAAGTAGTGTCAGACTCTTACTGACTAAAACCTACCCCGTTCCTTCGTAGCCTATCGTGCCGGGGCCGGGTATTCGTTTCGGAAGCTGACCCCAGTAGGCTTCGACCCTGCCTGCCTGCAGCTAGCAGGCTGGGCCTCTTCGGTGTGCTGACAGGTCCTTGAGGCGCGCGGGAACAGTACGCACCGTCGACGAGTTGGGCTCGGTCCGGTCGGTTACCGGACGATCGGACAGCGTGCTACACATTGCACGCCGTCCGCAAGCCCGCGCACACTTTTACACGTCAATTTTTTCGTCAGTTTAATCTAGATGAGGCCGGTATTACCTAGCTGATAACCCTGAGAAGAAACACCGAAACAAACTTAGGGTCAAAGTCTCTTTTAAAGTCCATACTCAAACATGTAATCAAAACATATGAGAGATGGTCTATAGAAGAAAAATACACACAGTTCTGAGTGGATCTGTCCAGTCAGTGCAAGCAATTGTCAGTATTCGTGTAGCTTAATTCAGGACTACTTCCTTAGTAGGTTCAACAACTTGACGAACAATACCTAGAAGGAACATTTGGGTAGGCCGCAAAAAGTACTCTTAACTGCCAGACATTAGTTAAATTAAAAAAAAAGGAAAAGTAATCCACATAGTCCCCAAATTCACAATAATAAAAAAATGATCCCTAGACAAATAGTAGTACCTTTTTATATTTTGTACTTTTGAATAAGACCCGTTAGGGCCGTTCAAGGGTTACGTAAGCAATTTTTTTATTAGCAAAAGTAAGCAAAGGATGTGAATTTAGCCAGTAAATTCTGACATGCCCTACCCCGCCCTAGAGCATGAAAAGTCATTGAACTGATCGGACCAATTAAAAATAATCTATAATCTTAAAAAAACAAAAAGCTCTATCTGCGTAGGTCAGAGAGCAGACTATGTTTTTCTTCAATAACTATAAGTAGCTTGTTATGTGAAAAAAGACGGTCAAGAACAAATACAAAGCACAAATACTATTATTATGAGAAGCCTCGATCCATCACAATGAAAATACATATCGAGTGAAAGTGTAAACAATAAGTTAATTCAATGAGTCACGGCTTATCTCTGTGACATTTACGACAAATATGGAATTCATATTTATATTGTAATCTTGTTTGAAAATGATTGCTTGTTGGTGTTCTTGCGATGTTATTTTGATAAACATTTGATTAGTAAGCTTTCTATAATTTTGTGTTTACTCGCCTTTGTACATGAATTGTCAAAGTGTTGTGTATGCATAAAGAAGAGTTAACATGAGCCGTGCGAGTAGGAGTCCAAAAAAGTTAATATAAAAGCTATTTGGAATGTTTGCTTATACCTGCGTTTACCATGCAAGAAACACTAGCGCCACTTTACAATACCACGATGTTTCGTTGCGGCTTAATGTTTTAAAAGAGGCCTTTATTATTGAGGCCTCAAAGAACCAACTACTTACTAAAAACACTATCAAAATGACAAATGCACGCCGATTTAGGGCTAACACAGACGTCCGGTACTTCATCGCGGGCAGATACCTCTCAAACTGCTGCCGTCGCCACCAGGTCGATAGCAGCTGACAAATCATCAATGGCTACAGTCAACGAGAAGCGTTACTTTGTTATTTCTAGAATTTAAATATTCAAATAATTTAAAAGTATCAAACTGTTTTGTACCGGCTTTAGCCACTTGAGTGACAACTAAAATTCGTGTTGCCAGCAAAAGATTTTCGATAGTCGTTTGACTTTTTTGACAGACTCTATGAGCATACATGTGGACGGATGGATAGGGAAGATTGGGGCCAAAGAAAATTGGATGGATTGTGAGAGAAGTGATATGAAAGAAAAGGGTTTAAGGGTTAGCGTGAAGGCTAAAAGGACAGCATGGAAGAAAAAAAATGTTGCATTGACCCCAAATAATACGGGTAAAGGACAGAACCAAGAACTAAGGTTGCCAACATAGCGCGTAGAATCGCCATACTCAAGTGCCAATGAGCAGGGCACATTACACGCTGAACAGATGGCCGTTAGGGCCGAAAGATTCTGGAGTAGCGACCGCGTACTGGAAGACGCAGCGTTGGAAGGCCTCCCACAAGGTGGACCGATGACCTGGTCAGGATCGCTCCGATGGATGCGAGACGCACAAGACCGGTCGTTGTGGAGACGCTTCGGGGAGGCCTATGTCCTAAAGTGGACGTCTTTCGGATGAAATGATGATGATGAAAAGGACAGAAACATGACATGACATTTTTAGAAATAAGAAATTGACGTTCTGATGCTCCCGCTTTTGAAAACAAGATTTGTGTAGAAAAGCATCAGAGAAGAAAGATTAAAACATACAATACACAGTTAAATTTTAGTCGTTTTAATCCCGCGGAGGGTCGATTCGGTACATGAAATACTATCGATTTGTAAAGAGAAAATTAAAAAATAAAGTACTTTTTTTAAACTCTAATTAATTTACGCATGTACGTAATCGTCAGCTGAGCGAGGTCAATGAACTGTAGATAGTTAGTACGCAACGGCTGACAACTAACTTAACGGTGTATATTTGTTATGAACTCAGTCATCGTGAATTTCCAAGAAACGTGTTCGGATATCAATTAATCCTTTTCGTGAACCCACACGTCATTGTTAGTTACAATCACGAAAGTTATTTACCGACCACTTTCGCTATCACTTCTCAGAATATATTTAAGCGAGTATACACATACATAAGTTTATCTAGATATGTTGGAGTCATTGGCAATATTATCTTCGGGGTAAATAAACGATTAATATAAGTTGGATTTTTACTAACTACAACCAATCTATGTTCTTCGAATTGACCCTAGTAGGTCTTTTGCTAAGTAATAATTTCGCAGCCCAATATAAACACCTTTTTTAGGTGTGAAATCTTTCAATGGCTTCTCTCGCTCAAAGATGGAGCGGGGTGTCAGACTTTTACTGACTAAAAACCCACTCCTAAGTTCCTTCTTTGCCTTGCATCCCATCCATCCCTTAGGCGCCATTTTAAAGAGATTTTTTCAAAAATTTGACAAAGTTTTATCTTAGAGTAATGCACATTTTAATTTATTTTTGGTAGGTACGCCACATAGTCCCAATCTCGTCGAGGCAATCCTTTGGAAGATTTCTGGTAAAACAAAAACCCCAGAAACTCCATAACGCCATATAAACGATTCAGGTGGCTTGAATCCAGCAACGAATTTACAAGTTCTGCTTGTAATTTCAAAGTCCCCACCACGAGCTCTTAAAGCGATCCATTTGACGACCTAAACTGAATTGTTAAAGGGATGGAGCTACACAGGGTGAATTGCCATTTTTACACGTCATGGTATGGCTCGAGAACAGTGCATATGGTTACGCCTTCTATTAAGCTGTGTAAAAACTAAGTGAATTCTCACCACTAGTGAAAGCCGGTGGTGCGGGGGCGGCGGAGGCAGCCTCGACGGCCGCCGAGACACCGCGCACGTCTCCTTCTGCGAACACATCAAAATGTTTGTTAATACTGAATCGATTTCAGCTATTTTGAAAATAGGTAACTTTTTGTCCTAAAATAATCCAGAATTATTCAAAAATAATCAAGAATTATTCAAAAATAATCCAGAAATATTCAAAAATAATCCAGAATTATTCAAAAATAATCCAGAATTATTCAAAAATAAACAATTGTCCAAAAATAGTCAAGAATTGTCCAAAAATAATCAACTATTATTAAAAAATTATCAACAATTATTATGGGGTAAAAAAATTACCCTGCTGCACAGACAGACCCACAGTAGCGCATTACGCGGCACAGTAGGGCCGATTTTATTTTTTATTTGATAGGCTCGCGTTTGACCATCATCTCGACGATGTGGTCGACGGTGATCACGCTTGCCTAGAAGCTAAAAGTAAGCTATTCACTCTTGACTTATAAACAATACCTGCTAGAGTTCCGAAAATGTTCAAAAGGGTAACCGAGACTCTTTTTTAAGGTGGGAAATCATCTAATGACTTCTCACGCTCTAGGGTGAAGTGGAAGGGCGTGTCAGGCTTTCACTGACTAAAACCACAACTATGTTCTTTTTACTATGTAGTCGAGCACTAGGAGGGTATTCAAATTTCTCCCCATGAATGTATGAGAGGGAGGCCCAAGTTTGTATGTGCGCACTTACTTTCATGCGAGCGAAGCCGCTGGCAAAAGCTAGTATGTATATGTATATGCTTTCCTAACGCACGAACATTTGACTTATACTCTTTGGCACTACGTGTTGAACTTTCGAGGACTTTCGTCATCGAGTTAAGTCGTGTCAATAACTTTTCGCACGTGTGCTCTACATTCTTGTGTCACAAGCTTCGTTAACTTACAATTTGACTCTCAATGAGTCTTCAAACGCCTACAAGTTCACGTACTCATTAACAAGTAATTACGTGTTTGCACGCCTACACTTCAGTATGTTGAAATTGTTCTTAGAAAGCAAAATTGTTGGATTCTGCGAAAATTTTAAGTGGGTAGTTGTTGGGCGTAGCTTTTATCCTGAATTCGTGAATTTATTGGCTAGAAAATACTGTTTACACTTTGAGCACGAAATCGGTTGCCGCTGTAAATACAACTTGGCGAAATGGGGTCTTATAGACCCGTTGGATACCAAAAATATCTTTCCGAAATTCCTGGAATTTTTCGGCCCTAAAAAATCGTAGAGATCCGTGTTCCGTGTACAAACCGTGCTGCACAGACAAAATTGTAGTAAAGCTTATGCGTGTGATAGCTAAATTGTATATAAAGCGTGAACCACACGGATGCAATCCAGCGTTTCAACAGAAGTCACCTTGGTGGGACCTGGGTTTAACCCCTCGAATTGTGTTGCGACTACACTACACGGATCTAATCTACACGCAAACACGTTCACAAATCAGTCACTGCGTTCGAAACTGCGGTTGGGACAACGCACCCGTCATCCAAGGACTCTTGAAGGTCATATAGAAATTTGGATTTCATCTGCTGTAAACACGGATTGAAACTAGCAAGGTCACCTCTGATTCTGGTCCTGGATTCCATCCGTGTGGTCTAGGCTTAAGAAGAAAGAAAGAAAAAACATTTATTTGGCACAAAAAGTACACACAATGAAATTACAATATACAAACTTAACTGCTTAAAACTTAAATACATCATCGTGTGTATGGCGGCTGCGCCAAATAGGTCCAGTTCAGCATAATGCCAGGCCACTACGTGGTAGTTGCCTGACGCTGGTTTTCAACTGAACCTTACTATGAGTCTACGGAAGAGGGGCCTTCCCTACTCGTCAACGTCTTGCATGGTTTAAAAGCTTGTTGCTTAATCTAACGCAATTCAAAGTGATGTTTGATGAAAAGACAAAGCGAAAAAAGAGAGAGAGATAACGACTGAAAACTCTGTTGGCATTCGGTAATTCCGTGTTTTAGTCGAATATTTCACAAAACTTATTCCAAGAAATACGGATTTTTTTAAAACCCATTAAAGCTTTTTAGACATATTGTCGTCATTTAGGATTTCGATTAAATGTGCAAGGCTTCTATATACATACTTTTTTATATTTTTAATATATGAGTACATTACAGAGGGCCAATTTCACGTAAATAGCAGACTTTCTGAAGTCTTTACTGGATTAGTTTCACACAAATCCACGAGATATCTGTGTATCCAAAATATCTGGAGAAAGAAGTGTAATAACATCATAATCACGTAAGAGCGGTTGTATGAAAATTTACCTCGTATTGGCCGCTCTTAAGGCTCACAACAAACATTGTCTTTCTGAGAACAGATGGCAATTAATAGTACCTATCTAGACACAATTATAAGATCACAAGTAATGACTCATGTACGCCCACAGCGACTTTGAAAGTGAACTTAAAAGGAGCTTACAACATAAAGTACAGTATTAGTCGGTAAAGTACAGTATTAGTCAGTTTTTAGAAGATACTAGTTATCTCCCGCGGATGTAACTGCTCCGCTCCCGTGGCTCGTAGCGTGATGTTATATATATATAGCCTTCCTCGATAAATGGGCTATCCAAAACCAAAAAAAAATTTCGATTCGAACGATTAGTTCCTGAGATTAGCGCGTTCAACTAATTTCACAAAATGTCTGTTCTTACAAGGGTTGAAAAACTTACATGTTCAAAAATAATAGCTAAAAAAAGCCGGCCAAGTGCGAGTCGGACGAAGGGTTCCGTACCATTGACTAGGTAAACAATAGAACACCAAAAAAATAGGCAAAAAATGGCATTTTTTTGTATGGGAGCCTTCCTTAAATATTTATTTTATTTTTATTCTATTATTTATTATTAAAGTAAAAATACAAATGAGTATTTTGTGAATATTTCAAGAGCCTAACTGCTACCTTTATTGATATCGAGCAAAAAAAAAAGGCAAAAAAATCGCGTTTGTTGTATGGGAGCTCCCCTTAAATATTTATTTTGTTTTTAGTATGTTTTGTTACAGCGGCAACAGAAATACATAATTTGTGAAAAATTCAACTGTCTAGGTATTGCGGTCCTTGAGATACAGCCTGGTGACAGTCAGACGGACAGACAGCGAAATCCTAGTAACAGGGTCTCATTTTTACCCTGTGGGTATGGAACCCTAAAACAAAAGATATAAAATATTTTTATTATATTTACCAAAAATATTTACCCATTTTTTCTTTTATTTTTTTTTTCAAATAATACTATCTGTCTATTATGCTTTCACGGTTCTATATTAATGAACCGATTTTGATGATATTTGCCACGGTGTAACCTTGAACTCCAAGGACAGATACGATACGTACTCGTACAGTTCTAAGTTGCCATAAAACAAGAATAAATAAATATACTCACGACGTGAACAGATAGCGTGGGTGCGGACTTCCCGAGTGCGGACCTGCGCATACGCACGAGGTTCGACAGCCGAGGAGTTTTCGTTGCATCTGTAACAACGAACATTTATTTATTAATTTATATACATTTAAACACTTAAAAGCGAACAGAATAAATATAGATAGAAAAGCACAAAGGTGCTGTTTATTATATAAGGCTATATAGCTTCTGCCAGCGGCTTCGCCGGTTTCTCCATACAAACTTGCAACCCCCATTTTACCCCCGTTAAGTGCTTCGCAAAGACAAAAATCTTTAATAGTTATTGCTTTTTTTATATAAAAATAAAACCGCTGTTTTGGGGCCGCGAAGTCGACATAGTCCCGAATGAAGTTCATACAAAAAAAACAGTGACCAGAACCGGCCCTTAATGTAGGATTTATAAAGAAAATTTGTAAAAACAGACAAAAACGTTTACGTCATATTATAAGTAGCTTTATTCAAACTAAATCAAACAAAACATAATCATTTTAGAAATAATAGGAACTTAAAATCAGTGTGAATGATATTCGATTTACGCTCAGAATCCAAAAAATGTATGTGTCCTGCAACTGTAGAACGCGTGACTACTGGAGTGTTAAGAGCCTATTCACTCTAGCCTTGAAGACGCCAAAATTATAATCAGACGGGTAAACAGTACGTTTTTATGTTTTTTTTTTATGTTAGGTAAAATCATCCAATGACAAATCCCGCCCTTGGGCGGAGCGGGTAATAGTGTCAGACTCTTACTGACTAAAAACCTACCCTGCTCCTTCCCTGCCTTGGATCCACGGCCCTGGTATGCATTATCATACCTCCCCAGAGCCCCAGACACGTTTTTATGTTAAGGTAGTAAGTTATTGATAGTATGTTTATTTTTTATAATGGATAACATGCAAACATAAATGGATAATAGTTATTTTATTGCTTACAAATGGCTATGAATACGTTACGACGTTTATGTAGTAGGCTAATAACAGTTATTTAAAACACATTGTACTAGGTTAACTCGTTATTAATGACATATGTTGCTTTTTTAGCTCCAAACGTTTGATACTTCCCATACAATCGCTCTTACGTGATTATGACGTTATAAAACATCTTGTTTAAATATTTTGGAAACACGGATATCTTGTGGTTATTACGAGTAACTATACTCTCCAACGGTTTAGGTAGTTAACTATACGTAAACAATCTTGATATGGCTTTATATTTATTTTTTAATCGTATAGAAGACATACAAAGATTATTTTAATTTAATTAATTACCTAACTTCGTTTTAGGTAAATAGCTATAAAAATTTTAAAAAATTTTTAGATAAAGGACATGTGAAGATTGTTTACCTTTAGTTAATCACCTAAACAGATGGAGTATAGGTTTGTAATGAAGACAAAACATAAGACGAAACAAATCCAGTAAAGTACTCGGAAAATCTGCTATTTTGCTCAAACCCTTCATAACAAATAAGAAAAAAGTAAAGAAAATAATTATGTTTATACAAACCTTGTATATTAAATCGAGAATCTGAATGTTGACATTTCTCTCAAAAACTTTTAAAGGTTTAAAAAAAACACGTATTTCCTGGAACAAGTTTTATAAAATATTCGAGTAAATCACGGTATTACCGAATGCCAACAGTTTTCAGGCGTTATCTCTCTTTTTTCGCGTTTCCTCTCCATCAAACCTCGCGTTGGATTGCTTTAGATGGAAAGACAAGGTTTTAAATCATGCTCAACAGTGATGATAAGCGAGAGAGGAAGAAAATCGATTCTAATCTCTTATTCTAAACCTGGCCTTCACCGACAAACACTACTCGATATTTATGTCAATCATGTTTGGGAAACGAGGATAATCAAATTTTAATAGTACACATCGGGTTTCCGATTTAAAACGAATTCAAATCGGAAATCCGATGGTTATACAATGATATTATGTAACCCTATGCCTGGGGATCCGAGGGAACACCTACCAGTGCCGCAATAAATTTAAAAAGGGTATATAAAGTTACCGGCATAGTCCGAATAATCGCCAAACTTAAGTGGCAGTGGACAGGGCATATTGCTCGCAGAACAGATGCTCCAGTGGCGATCACGTAGCGGGAGACGCAGCGTTGGAAGGCCTCCCACAAGGTGGACCGATAATCTGGTGAGGGTCCCGTCTGCATGTGTGTGGGACCCTTACACTTCAGGATCCATAGAGACGTCCAGAAATGTATTGCGAAAATCTTTTTTCAAAGAGTTTCCGTAAAGTTTCTTGGTCAACTAGGAGCTAGTGGATAAGCCAAAGGGAGGCCATAATAGACAGTTTATCGATATCAATACTTTTCACGGAATTACCGAATACCAACAGAGTTTTCAGGCGTTATCTTTTCGCGTTGCCTTTTCATCAAATATCGCGTTGGATTTCGTTAGATCAAACAACAAGCTTTTAAACCATGCTCGACGTTGCCGATAGGCAAGTGGAGGAGGCCCACGTTAATATTAAAGACAGCTTATTTCAACACTCATAATATTTGCCTAATGCCTTATGCAGGCACACTCGACTAAAACAAACAAATATCGAATTTTAATCACGCCTGCACTTACGTCCTCAGTATAATGTATACAGAACCACTGAAAGTGAACGTGAAGAGAAAAGAACATCCTATAAATATGTAAAGGATGTTTTAGTGCGTATAATCGACGAACGAAAAAGTTAAGCATGTATGAATCAATTTAATCTAGGTATCACCGAATTTAAGTGGTAGTGGGTAAGGCACATTGCTCGCAGAACATATAGTCGATGGGGCCGAAAGGATCCGTTAAACCACGACCACTCCGCCAGGAGTATACGACTGTGAAGAAGAATCAAATTTAAACAGTAAATGATAAATGATATTTATTTTGCAAATAGGGTTTTTACAAACACTTTTACACGTCAATTTTTTCGTCAGTTTAAACCAGATGAGGCCGGTGTTTCCTAGCTGACTACCCTGAATAGAAACACCGAAACAATTCAGGGGTCAAAGTCTTTTTTAAAGTCCATATAGCAAACATTTAAGATTGCAGATTGGAGTCTGAGATGTTCTTTAGAAGAAAGAACCACATAGTTCTAAGTGGACCTGTCCAGTCAGTGCAAGCAATTGTCAGTATTGACTTGACGAACAATACCAAGGAAAGGACTTTTGGGTAGGCATGAAGAGTATATTTGAAACCTTAAAAAGTATCATTGTCTGTAAGCAAATAAGAGCAATACCAGACACAATCTTCTTCGATATCACATATATTACTAGTCTATTAACATGTAGATTGTAGACACATTTTCCTCTCATTTACTTAGATAAAGTAACAGAGCGGTGTAAACTGCACAATCAATTTGAAAGCGGACTAAACAGGTTTCAACCACTTAGCTTGTTTATTTACACGTTATCTTAGACACTGGTATATCAATGAATCACTGTGTTGAGTG
This sequence comes from Leucania comma, assembly GCA_958295575.1. Lineage (NCBI taxonomy): Eukaryota > Metazoa > Arthropoda > Insecta > Lepidoptera > Noctuidae > Leucania > Leucania comma. The sequence goes on from OY282488.1 coordinate 2,812,318, forward strand.
TGTGACTAGACTTCTAGTAGTACAAGTGAAAGATTGTTGACTGGTCTGTTGGCTAGTGGCTCTGACTGCTATGTCGGAGGTCGTGAGTTCGATTCCCACCCAGGGCAAATGTTTGTGTGATGAGCACGGTCATTTGTTGTGTGTCTGGGTGTAATTTATCTAAAATACGTATGTATTTAGAAATGTATAAGTATGTTTATCAGTTGTCTAATACCCATAACACAAGCTCTGCTTAGCTTGGGATAAGACGGCGTTGTTTGTGGAATATTAAAAAAAAGATGTATGGCTCTATCCGGTTCAAAATGTGCATGTTAGGAGAATTGATAGGACCTTGACTTCGGTAATGAAAGTGCTATGCTATTATTCGGATGTGGACTCATCTATATTGGCCACGTTGATGGGTCATCAATAGAGATCGGAATAAGCAGAGTACCTTTACATAAAGTTCGTAGAAATAAGTAACAGAGTTATTTTATGATTATGACGTTATTACACATCTTTCTCTAGATATTTTGGAAACACAGGTATCTTGTGGATATTATCAATGTTTCCATAGAAATCAAATCATTTTGTGTAAGACTAATCCAATATACATCCCCTGAAAATCCTCTATTTTGCGTGAACCTCGGCCCTTCATAATTACAACATAGTATAAAACAAAGTCGCTTCCCGCTGTCTATCCGATGTTTAAAACTACGCAACAGATTTTGATGCGGTTTTTTTAATAGATAGAGTGATTCAAGAGGAAGGTTTATATATATATAATACATGCATAATACATTTAATATCACCATTGAACCCATGAGAAGCTAGGGCGGGTCGCTAGTGTACTCATAATATTAAAATATAAGTATAAAAACCTTCTTCTATTACAACCTTTTGGTTTAAAAAAAATGCGTATTACGAGAACAAATTTTGTGAAATATTTTAATGAATGACGGAACTACCGAATGCCAACAAAGCGTTCAACCTCTCTTTCAAACATAGCGTTGTATGACGTCGGATGAACCAACGAGCTTCAGATTGACGATAAGGTCGCGAAGAGCCCCCTTAACTCGCGTTAAGGCCCGGTTCTACTCATTTTGACCTTTTTTAAACCTATGGAAATCCACCAATATAAAAGAGAACACCATGAAAATTTATTTTATTAAAATTGACTATATGGCCAAGGGCTTGGCAAAAACGAAAACACGATATAAATTAGTTGGCTCGATAAAAAAAAATCGCGAATCTGGCCCTAATTTACGATTTCAAACGTATTTATTTTCGAGATTACGTTACGGAACTATTTGAAAGTTACAAAAAAAAATAAAGCTTGTTATTTAAAAGCGCTTCGCGAGAACAAAAATCTTGAATAATTGTTGTTTTTTTTTATATAGAAATAAAACCGCTGTTTTGGGGCCGCGAAGACGACATAATCCCGAGCGAAGTTCATACAAAAAAAACAGTGACTAGGACCGGCCCTTAAGAGGAAAAAATGAATACCCTCGGACTGTTGACCTTCTCTTTTTACAACCCTACCAACGAAGCACATAATTGTGTACTCGTGCGGCCCCCTAAAGTCGTAAAGGAATGAAATATTGCACTGTTATTAACTCAAACGTCCAATTCTAGTAATGAATGTCAAATAGGTACGTCCCTTATGCTGGAGACAGAGGCTTTCTAAGAATGCGTGAACTGTATGCACAATTTTATGGATGTGAGAAGTTCATGTCCCCTGTACAAGGACATATTGGGAACACTTTCATTTTGCGTACAGTTAAACAGTGGAGTTCTCGGCTGGTACGACTTTAATACTCCTAGTGAATAAGTTACACCTAGGCAAGCCTGCTCCATCGTCGAACACATCGTTGCTAGTAGTAACAGGTGAGATAGTAGGTAGTCAAACGCGAGTCTATCTATAATAAAGGGTGTCTCAAACAAAACTCACTTTTATAGATGAATAAAAAATCAACAAATATTTACTTAAATAAACCTTTAAATTTTAATCGTTTTAATCCTGTGGAGGGACGTTTCGGTACATGATACACTATCGATTTGTAAAGATAAAGTTAAAAAATAAAGTGCATATTTTTTAAGCTCGAATTAATTTACGCATGTAAGAAGACGCAGCAGTCAGCTGGACGAGTTCAATGACCTGTAGGATAAAAACGATCAAAATATAACGGTGTAGGTATATGCGTTAAATTACAAAATCTAAAACTGAAGATATGGGAAAATTACTTTCTGAAAATAACATTATCCAAATGACGTCCTTCGCGGCTCTGGCACTCTTCAAAACGATCTCTGACATGCATGCGCCTCAAGAGTTGAGTTGATTGTTGTTGAGTTCTTGTCTAATGTTTTCCTTCAAGACAGATAATGGATGATGGATTGCTGTTCTACACTCTACTCTTCATATAATCCCAAAGGAAAAATTTCGAAGTTGTGCGGTCTGGGCTCTGTGAGGACTGAGGACAAAGTAGCTTTTAATTATGTTTCCGCGAACTTGCTTAAAGTTGGGACATTGTGCTGTTTTACGAGTCTGATGCAGACGAAGTCGCGGGCACTAGCTAGTTGGTACTAAGTCCTGCATGGAGATAGAGCCCACGCATTATTAAAATAGTTTGAATGTCTTTCAATGATTAACGACTGCAATGGCGCCACAAATTACGCCCAATTACGACGCGTTAATTAAAATATATTAGGTACGCTAGTCTAAACGAATTGTTTGTTCACTAATCTACATTGTTTGTTTTCAGTGCTGCTGACAAAGTCAAAGATAATGAAGATCGTAAAACTGGATAGCTTCTGCGCTCACATGTTCCTTCGCCTTATTAAAAACTTACGGTGCTGCAAGCAAGGAATATTTCTGTCACTATTGTGTGCACCTTTTTATTTGCGTGAGAAATTATCTAATAACGTCACCCACTTTGGGTGAAATAGGAGGGAGTGTCAGACTTTTACTGACTAAAATTCTCAGTATTCCTTCAGTTGCCTTTTTGCGTAAATCTCTGAAACAATTCGCAGCCCCGGCAGGCATCGCGTCGGCCCTAACTAGACCCATCAATTCTGCTGACATCTCTCGAGGCGTGTATGGAGAACAACGCAATTTTGACCTGGACTTGGTACTTACTGGATGGCCAGACGGCTATCTAATCATATGTACCCTGATAGACAGATGGTGTATCTAACTGATGAGGTCCAAAGAAAATGGTTTTATGCGACGGAGAACCGCTACATGTTTTCTAAAAAAGGCTAGCATTTTCGCAAAAAAAATTACTTTGATGTTGTGGCCCAAATCTTACATTCACTTCACAAAAACCAAAACTTGCGACGATATTTTTGCTTATATCACGGAGCATCACCATTTATGGACATATAAAATGGAGCAGTAACTGCAAAAGAGCCATGCCTTTTTTGTGCATGTCTCTCGGCGAGAGTAATATGAAAGTGAACATAAGGGCCCTGGAACAAAGGCAAGGAAGGAACAGGAGAGGGTTATTAGTCAGTAAAATTCTGACACTATCTTCCGCCCCGCCCAAGGGCGCGGAGATGTCATTGGATGATTTTTCTACCGGCAAAAAAAAGATAGCCTTCAAAAACATTACCTTCTTCTGAGTTAGTCGGGTACAAAATACCAGGCAACCAGACAATCACAAGAGCAAACAGAAACAGAATAAATTCAAGGCGCGGCAGGGGTGTGTCACAGTTGATATGAAACATAATAATTATGTACAAATCCGTGACAATAGTTCAACAGTTATCTCAACTATAAATAACGATAAAACTGTGCTTTGTTTGTTAATTAACATCCGTTTGTATTGTTTATGATTCGCATACGAGTAAGTCTGTCTGGAGTTCATTGTTTGTAGTAAAAAATACTGGTTTAATAAAAAAATATATGGAGACGTATAACTACGTAAAGTAGATTCACCAAAATCTACTTTCGGGTTTGGCTTTTCAACTAGCTCTTTTAACTTTTTTATCAAATCTTGATCTTGATTGTGTGTCAGTCTCCAGCAAATGGGTCACTCTCTAGGTATGACTCATTTTTTTTCTGTATTGAAATTAACGTCCTCCATAATCGAAATTAGAAAAAAAGATTAAATCAGTTCAATATCAAGTAAGATAAAAGCCTTTGAAATCTGGTGGGAAGGGAAGCTGTCAAGTAACCTTATTAAGGATACACGCACTGAAATGTTATGTCACCGCCATTAGCTTACGTGTGTATAAAAGAGATAGATGTTCTCCTGACACTCTTACCCTTTCTCATAGCGAAGTTTTTGTATTAATTGAACTGCTGCTTCATTTAATAATTAATTTTGATACTGTTATTAGTGTTATTTATTAATATAAAATCATCATCATCGTCTTCCTGCCCTTTTCCCATGTTATTTAGGGTCGGCGCAACACGTTTTCTTCTTTCATTCTGCCCTGTCACCCGTCATACTATCACTAACTCCCTTTTCTTTCATATCACCCTTCACACAATCCATTCATCTTTTCTATCTACCATTCATCCACATGTATAGGTGCTCATAACCCTTTTAGTAACATGAGTTTCATCCCTCCTCTTTACATGACCATACTAAGACAAACGATATTTTATTAGTATAAAATATTGTACAAAAATAAATACAGGATAATATCAAATAGACTATAAGCTGTTGACTGATAAATTATATCGAGATTCTAATCAACTGTCACTGCACCGAACACGTTGACAACTGGTCTAACCTCAGAATGCAGGTCAGATTGTTCGAAGGTCAGATTACAAACGTTCCGTGAAAACAGTTGTATCTTGCACTAGATTTTTTTAAGTGGGAAGTTATTCAATGAATTCTACTCAGACTTTTACTGACTAAAACCCAACTGCGACCTTCAAGTTTCTCTTTGCGTTCCAGGAACCTAGTATCCCTTTCAGAAATTCCCCGTGGCACTAGCGGGCATCGGGCCAGGCCACAGAGGCCCTACGGTTTTATCTCTTTGATACCATTGAACATTACATGCCGTCGACGACTCAGGATCTTATCGTAGATATGGGTCAGTTTTGATTTTGAAAAATTTTATAAGGAAATTTTAAAGCAAACTGAATTCCTGAATTCTGATTCTAATTTTTTTTTCCTGATTTTCCTGAATTACTTTTTATATTTTGGTGTACAGTAAAATTTATTCTATTCTATTCCTGTTCAGAAAAACCGGGGCAAAAAGAGATGGTGGCGGGAGTTAGACACCTTCTTAAAGCTTCTTACCAGGCAGTAGACAGGGAAAGGAAATGAAGGCATTTGCACTCTTTTCTCAGTGAAATATCATCAAATGATATCTTCCACTCTGGATGGAGGGAGAGGGAGTAGACTCCTACTGACTAAAACCCACCTATGTTTATCAGTAGTCCTTTGCTGTCCAATGCCATGGAAATTCTTTCGAAGAATACTGCAACCCTAGGAATCTTCATCGGTTCTAGAAAGCCCTGTCAAAGGCATTACCCCGGCAGTAGGACAGTACATAAATAGTGCTTGACTGCCATCCCACCTGATGATAAGCAATGATAGAATCGTTGATGGTAAGGTGCACTAGTTTATTAAGAACCTATTCACTCTAGCCTTAAAGACATCTAAATTATAATCGGATGAGAAGACCGCAGCAGGCAAAATTGTTCCTGTCCTTCGATGTACGCGTTTTAAGGTTAGAAATCATCCTATGACTTCTCCCGCTCTAGGGCGGAGCGTGAGGGCGTAGTGGCTCATAAAAGCAATGCCATCTTTGTACATAAACATTTAATTTCAAACGTTTATATCCACTGCACGACTTTAAGCAAGATTACCCAATTTGGCGCCGTTTGGTCAAACGTTTGATCAGATACGCCAATACGCCAACACGATTACACGACCCTCTGATTAGAACCGATGGCTTAGATAGATATTTTTGGTTAGAGTGATATAACGATTGAAATATTACAATATTTTAGAAATATTACAATATTGTAGATTTTTTTTTTTAATTTGTGAACTCTTTAAATGACATCTTTCGTTCTAGAGTGGGCCTCTTTGAAACGTTGACACAGCATTGTAGAAAAATATTCTTGCTGACGACGAACAATGGGTAGCTTGCCATCCAGTCATCCGGCAACGACCGATCCTGAGTCGTCGACGGCGCATAGTGTTCCACGTGCACCTCAATGAGATGTCAGCAACACCGAAAAGACCCAGTAGGATCGATGCCCGCTAGGACCAAAGAAAATTTCTGAAAAATACTGTGGTCCTAGAACGCAAAGGACAACAAAAGGATCAGGTGGAGTCAGCAAAAGCCTGACACGTCTTCTTGTTCCACTCTAAAGCGAGAAAAGTCATTGGATGATTTCCCATCCCAAAAAAAGCATTGTAGAAATACACGAAGTTAAAAATAAGTTGAGTGGGTATGAAGTAAATTCGTGTGGGTTCTTAGGAAAATAGATCTCGTCACTAAGATTCCAAATGATAGGATTTGCACCAGCCACAAGCCAAGTAACAACTGGCGACAGATGAATCACGGGTTCGAACAACAGAACCGAAAGCATTTTGCTGAAATCGATGATTAGACTTTGCGATCTCACCTGATGGTAAGCAGTGATGCAATCGTTGATGAACTAGTATCTAAGTTACTACATTAAAAGTTGGATATCATTCGGAAATTAGACACAGATTCGGAGATGAGGACCGTTTCCATTTCCGATACTCGTCCCTCAGCAAGATTATCAAAATCGATCGAGACTTGAGCCTTATCTAGTAGCTTAAAGATGTTTACGATTAGAATAATAATGTTACGGTACAGTAGCACCGACCTGTTTATTTATTATAATAGCTTGAATTTACGATCCAATCTGCATATTAATGATTCACAATTAGCGATAAAACAAGACGTTTATTTTTTGTATGGCGCTCATTACCGCCATTTTTTTTATTTAAGCCGGATGCTCAAGGATAGACGAGAAAATTCAAACTTTCTTATAATATACCATCATGGCGTTCGACCTTGAATGCGCAGTAACCGATTTTCGGGTCTCACTCGAAGTGGGCTGCGAGTAACCATAGCAAATGGTTCAACTTATTTACCGCGCACTATACATTAGTTTATTACATTTTGACTTTTTAATGATATAACCCTCTCAGTCAATCTCTTCAATCAATCCTCTCAGTCTAACTAAAATGTTAGACTGAGAGGATTGATTGAAGATTTTAATACTTAATTGTAATTCGGTAAATAAATAAATTTCTATATCACGAGAGGCCTAGAACAACTATCTATAAGCCATACAAATATTTCTTCTGTGAAGCTGATGCTGATGACACTTGTCTCTTTTATTTTGGAAGCGATGTTCAAGAGATTGTCAGGAAAGCGCAAGCTGACCTATCAACACTAAATGAATGGTTCAAGTTACCTGACCTGTTAACTATAAATCCAGAAAAAACGTCGTATATTGTCTTCGCAGCAAAAAATAAAAAAATACCTTGCTATATTAATCTATCCATAGACAATGAACCCCTACAAAAGTCAACAAATGAAAAGTACTTAGGGTTAACTCTGGACCCAAGACTATCATGGTGTAACCACATTAAAAATATGCGTGACAAAATCTCTTCACTCACTGATGCATTACGTAGACTTTCCGGTTGTATCCCACATAAAATCAGACAGATGATATATAATGCACTCGTGAAACCTCACCTGGAGTATCTGGTCGAAATCTGGGGATGTGCTGCTACCCAAGTAGCAAAATTTGGTACTATAAAAGCTCAGAGAACGATTTAGGACGTGCTAATTAGTATTCATGATTAGTACTATAACGATGTTGTAAACTTTTACAAAACCCCAAAAAGGCCCTAGTTTTATCACTGATTTATTCTATAAACTTTATATAAAAGCTCTCACGGTGATTCATCAGCTCTGTAGTTGAAATGTAAAAGTGTCGAGAACCGCTTTTTAGTACTAAAATACTGCTGTCTGCAACATTTATGTTACAAATTTGCACTATAAAAGTAACCAAAACCTGTTTATAGTGTTATTTTGCACCATAAACGATTCCAGTGATCTTTCATATCACACTTGTTCGTGTTGTAATCGTATCATCTTGAGTGTTTCTCAAGAACACAAAATATATTGATTGGAAGTTATGCTTTATGTCATTTGCCATTGTTGCAAAAGGACATACTAAAAACATTCATAAATCGTAACTTTATCATAGCTTGCACTTGCGAAAATAATTTTATCGATAAAATCATTATGCTGATTTCAAATTTGACAATGCGCCCTCATAATTTTCGTGTTTTAATTAAATTTTAATTGATAAAATAAGGTCTTGTTCCGAAAATAGCTGCTATAGTACACATTGATTCCAGCCGTGCTGCTAACGTGCTATCATGGCAGAAAACAGCCGCCATATTTGCATAGAAAACGAATATGTCACACTTTAAGTCTCGTAGCAGAAGCACAAACTCATTTATAGAGCTATTTAAAATTTAAGTTACTTAAAAACTGCGCTAGGTGTCGCTATGGTACTATTTAGTACTATAGAAGAGTTTTCATGACTTTTACAGAACTAGCCCCATAGCGATATTGAGGGAGCGTATAAGAAGCTAAAAGGTTACGTAATGGTGGTGCAAGGTACTTTTATAGCACAAATTGATGCTGTAATAGTGTTTACGATACTCCTACCATACTAGTACTGTAAAAGTTATTTTGACACATTATTAGTGCAAAATAAATACACAAAAGTGTCAGTAAGGTCGTCTATAGTACTAAATAGTACCATAATCGCTTTTTTCAAATCTGTTACAGTGCAATACTTTAAAGATTCTTTTGTATGGTCCTATAAACATTTTAAGAGCTAAATTTTAGAACTTAAATGCTCTTTAATCTTAAAGAACCAAAACACTCTCCTGAAAACCTTTATAGTACAAGCAGTCACAATGGTTACCATTATAGGCCTACTGTATCACTGTCTGGTGATAAAACGCCTGGGTTATAGAACCTTTTGTTACTTGGGTATAACCTATATAAATGACATTCAAGTAATACAAAACAAATTTATTAAAACTCTTTACAACTATCCCTACCTAACATCAACTAAACAAATATACAACGACACTAAGATATACAACATAGAACAACTATACACATTCAAAACATGCATTTTAATACGGAAAATAATATCAAAGGAAACACACTCTCAACTTACTTTCAAAATAAGAAATCACGGATACCACACCCGAAACCGTAACAAGCTAGAACTCAGACCACCCAGAACCAACTACGGGAAGAAAAATATTTTATATGAGGGAGCAGTGTTATATAATAAATTACCAGATGATATGATTAATGTAAAAGGTACAAAAATCTTTAAAAAAATGTTAAAAACTTATATGTCTAAAATTGTATAACTAAACATCTTGCCTATCTAAATTCTTTAAAACACTATATGTACCTACATTTGTTTTTATTTTTCTATATAATCGACTCACGGAGTCACGATGTATTAGTATAACTGCATGATCCATTTGTAATAGTCTCATATTTAAGTGAACTATTTGTGTTCTTTATGAGAATAAATATCTTTAAACCGAAGAACCAGCGAGCAGAGCTACTTAACTTTTAGCTCAACTACTATGCTATTGCCAGAAAAAAACGTGTTGCGCCGACCCCAAGTAATATGGGACAAGGGCAGGAAGAAGAAGAAGACTATGCTATTGCCATCCGGGTCATTTACTGTTTCTTCTTTGCGATGTTCTCAAACTATTTTTTTTCTGACCAGTATTTGACAACCTGTACAGCTCTGTTATTGGCCTCGTATAAATCCTGAAGAGTGCAGGTGGTTATGCAGCATAGCTGATGAGGCATGTCCTGTGCAGCGACTCTACACTGACATTACGTTAGGGATGGGTCGAGGAAGCCCCATTTGGCCAGATTGTTTTTACACTGGCCAACCTAAGTCTGGAGTCAGTTTAGTTTTTTGTTTTATTTTTTTCTTTTTTTTTATTATTGATAGGAACGCTGCATCAGGTACCTATTGTTAAAAAGATTATCCCCTAACCCTTACACAGTTAACTAATTTGTCAAATTTCAAGTACAACAAAAGCATTGACGTCGGACAGCTCATCGTTAACCGTACTAATTTGACCTCTAGCTAAGCTCTGTTTACCTCTCAAGAACCCGCTAACTGTAACCGCATCAGTAACTTTAAAATAGTTGTCTTAACCAACAAAATTATAAATCTTACACAACATGAAATATCAACTAATTAGTGTTGCCTAGATTTTAATATCGTTGGAATTATAAATAATCTCATCATTAAAATGTTATGAGCATTTAAAAATATACTTTAGGAAGAAGGCATTAGAGTCGTATTTGGATTACACGAGTTCTACTTCTAATATTGTATCAGAATTATAAGAGAGGAAAAGGGCTTTATCTATATTTTTATAGTATACAAATATAATAATAATGCCATCTAAATAAAAGGTAGTAAGTAACTGGATAAATTTGACGGGCAACTATCAATTGAAGAAAGTATTAGAAATTTTGCAATTTTGTGATATGATTGCAGTATCTGATCCTGATTGAGCAGTGGTGACCCAGCATGTCTTAAAACCAAAAATTCGAAGACATGTGACATCCACCAACCCGCACTGGGCCCGCGTGGTGGATTAGAACGGCCCATTACCTCTCCTAGAAAGGAGGCCTGAATCCCAGCCATGGGAATACTGTAAGGCTGATTATCCTTAGGCTACATACAATCTGATCTAATCTATCTGATCTGATCAAGTCGCTGTCATAAATGGTCAACTACAATATCAATCTGTCTACCTTGTTCCCAATGATATTTTCTTTTTTCCAGTAGGTAAAAATCATCCAATGACAAATCCCGTCCTTGGGCGGGGCGGGAGATAGTGTCAGACTTTTACTGACTAAAAAACCCATACCGTTCCTGCATTACCTTGGTTCCAGGGCCCTGGTGTGAACATTTACCCAAGGCCCCAGATAATATTGGTGATTGGTTCCCGTCTCATCAGAAGCAGCTGAATACCAGCCTATCAGACGTCCATAACCCCGATAGGTAACTAGTTCATACCATAGCCCTTGGCAAGTTTGGTGCCAATTTTCTGGCTTCTTACTGCCCCTAACGACTGTCAGTCGAAGTGGCGGAAACTCGTTATGCTACGGATGGTCACCCATCGACGGACAGACCTCGGCCTGCGTAGCTTAACCTCGGCATTTGACCCGTGCGGCTGTTTTTAGCAATAATCTACTTAGTAAAAACAACCAAGAATTGGTTGCCACAAGTTAGAATAGACTAGAATATAAGAATATTTTAGTCGGCACATACAATATTACTGCAACCCCGTAAAATAAAAAAGAAGTTAGGCTATTTGAGAGTATGAAAAATCAGTTTATATTTATTGCCATCTGCACAGATTATAAGTAAAAGCGATTTATACCTCTAGCGACATCTATGTCGTCACAAATGAACTAATTCTGCATCGCGCAAGTAACATTCTCCGCGCGATTTGAAAATATAGAACAGCCCGAAATCATGTATCGGGCAGTAGCCCACCAGACATAACACCTGTCTGGTCGAAGGATCCTCCCTTTTCAACGGAGGTATGTGGGACTTTACTCTCTATCCCAAATACCTCAAAATAATATCTAAAAATAATGGATTATTTATAAAAAAAAGGAAATAAACTTTATTTTACGGACGATTTTTTACTGAACCTATTAAAACGTCACAAGTCTGTAAATATGTCTGTCATTGACTGCTATTCCTTTGAGTTGAGTTGCTTTGAATTGTTCAGTGATGTTTATTTACTGGCGTCTGACGTTTCCGAATAAAATTTGACGCGTATTGTCAAATATGGCGTTTTGGCGGCTTATTTGAATAATATAACTTTATATGCTATTTTGATGTTAATATTTACAAGAATTTAAATAAAACACTTTTTTCTGGACTCTAGTATAAATAATACTTAATAATATGAAATCGATTCGAAAATCAGTCAAATAGCCAAGAAAAGGTTTTCATCTCAGCAATTGTTGAACGTCAGATACCCAGCGCTGTTTTAGTTTTTGAATTGGGTTTTTATCACCAAATTTCAGAGGCCGGAATGTCTAGCGTACTCCCAAATAGCTTAACTAAACGTAAAAAATCTTGCTACTTATGTCTTTTTATTTAAAAAATATCGTAAAGAAGACATACAAAGATTATTTAAATTTAGTAAATTTTGTGATAATTATTTTTAGACAATTTTTCGATAAAAGACAATATGTTAAGATTGTTTACATTTAGTTAAGTACCTAAACAGATGAAGTATAGACCAACATTATTTTCATGTCCTTGTCTCAATGTTACTTGAGATCCGCGCAACACGTTCCTTTATTCCATCTTTTCCTGTCAACCTACACTCCTACACGATATATCCATCTTTTCTTTGTGGACGGCGAGCAATGGGTAGCTCCCAAGTCGTCGACGGCGCGCACTGTTCCCGCACGCCTCAAGGAGTTGTCAGCAAACTGTAGGGGCCCAGCAGGGTCGAAGTCTACTCTGGAGCCTTGGGAAAGTGTGAAAATGCATACCAGGGCCCTGGAACCAAGGCAAAGAAGGAACGAGGTAGGTTTTTAGTCAGTAAGAGTCTGACACTAAAAAAAATCCATCTTTCTTTGGCTCCCTCTCCATTTATCGGATTTTATCGTGAACATCAGAAGGCGAGTGTACCTCAAAAAACTGAGATTATATACACATGAAAACAATGTGCTAGCAATGTGACGAATGTGCGTAAAATTTGAAGCAATGTCCTTTTATCTTTAGTTTTATAAAAGCACATTGCTTTCATCTGTATAGAATCTAAGTTTTTTGAGGTACACTCGCCATTCTGATGTTCACCATTTATCCACATGCGTTAAATTCCTTCTCTTCACATAACCAAACCAAGACAAAACTATGGCTTTTCTACTTTTCTGTCGCTGGCGCCACTTTCAAACATCTTCATACATAGGATAGCTACGAGTAGCTAGACCAAATATTAATAAAACGTAAACTAACGTGCATACCTAAGCTCACGTGCTTCTATCAAAATACCCGGCACGTGGAAAACTGGGCGCGTCTCCAATTTATTTATTTTTGCTGGCTTTTCTAAACTAATATTGTATTTTAACGAAATGAAACTGTTTATTTTTGGAAAGTAGTAAATAATCAAATTCAGGGATGATATCGATATGAAAATTAGGATCAAGATGCTGATGGAATAATATTAAGTATCTTCTTCTTCTTTTCGAGTCGAAGGTAAACTCTTTAAATTATTTGGGCCCAGTAAGTTGCTACGTTAACTGCAGCATCGGTGGCACTCATTAAATCCTCCAAAGTGCAGGTGTAAGGGCACCTGGGACATTCCAACATGTTCATTAAGTATACATGTTCTTCGTCATCAGCATCATAAGCCTTATAATGTTCTCACTGCTGGGACTCAGGCCTCCTCTCTAGGAGAGGGAATGGGCCGAAATCAAACACGCAGCCCCGGTGCGGGTTGGTGGATGTCACATCTTGGAATTTTTGGTTCCAGGACCCGGTACCCGGCCCTGCCGTGTTTCGTCAGGGACGGGTAAAATACCGGCTACGTACAATTTGTACGAACTCGTTCACATAGCTCCGTGTCAAGGCCATCCGTATCGTCAGTGTACCGGAGCATGCTCGGACGCACTGACCGTGCTACCCGATTTTTATCTAGGTACTTTGACGACAACATGAACACAGAAAGGTTGATAGAACTTGTACGACAGAATAATATACTCTACGATCTTTATAATCTACATTATTTGAATTCTAAGAAGAAATATATAATATGGGATAATATAGAAAAAGAATTAAAGTGTTATGGTAAGTTTAAACATTTTTACACTGATACCGATTTCCCAGGTAAGTGTGAACACGGGTGATGGATGGAACGTCCCTGACAGGAACACTGAGTGCTTGTTTACGGAGACGCGGCGCGTTAGGCATTCGTCGTACATTGCAGCAGCAGGCCGCGTTATCGCACACGCAAATTACACAAACATAAGGCAATGTACGACGACTGCCCAACGCGCCACGTCTTCGTAAACACAGTCTGAAGCGAACAACTCAAAATATGGATAGCCCTGACCCGGAAATGTGAGGATAGCGCTTAAAACAATTTTTGTGAAGCTTGCCTCACACTAGGAATTACTCGTCTAAACTTGGGTGCGTTACCCTGAAAAAGTATCAGTTAATTAGAGAAATCATTTCGTGCGGAAATTGAACCGGCGACACGTAGCGTAGCTGCCGATCGCCCAACCACTGCGTCAACTGTGGCGCCGGAATTAAAGCATAACAGTCTAAAGAACAAACATTTCACAAGCAAACAAAATTACAATCAACACGCTTGTTTACTCGTCTCCCACGCATTGCTTTAACAACTCCCTTCAAACAGCAGAATAGTAATGATGTGCCGTATATTTCCAGCTTTGAAAATTACACTTGGAAAGCCAAGAAATGGCGGGAAACGTCCACCTATTACCACAGTAGAAACGTCCACCTATTACACGGTTTCGTTCCACAAATAAAATATTTATTGGACGCCAAATTGCAGGGTAGTAACGAGTCTTAAGTAACGTTAAGGGTAAGATCACACCGAGATGCGACGCGACGCGCACTGTCCACTTTTTCTAAGATATTTTTTTTACAAGAAAATTTTAAATTGTCTTGTCACTTAGTTATTTTAACTGAAAAGATTTCCGGTAGTTTTGAAAATTGGTGATTTTATGTTCCCACTGTTGTGACTCAGGCCTCCTCTCCAGGAGAGGGAATTGCCCGAAATCTACCACGTAGACCCAGTGCGGATTGGTGGATGTCTTCAAATTTCTAGGACATGCCGGTTTCCTCACGATGTTTTCCTTCACCGTTTTGAGAGCGGTGGTGATGAAATAAATTACAATGCGCCTGGCTGGGTTTTTACCCGCGACCTACAACTTGTAAGTCGAGGCAGTTACCTTCGGCCACCACTTTTTTTTTTGTTTTATTATTGCTGAATTCAAAAAGTATTACAGGAAGACATACGACATAATAGTAAATAAAAAGTAATTCTACTAAAAAAAAAAATGCGATGACACATTCGACATTACATTTTTTATATGATGACATGAAACTGGGTTCATAAATGTGACATTCAGACCGAATGTCAAACAACGTGACTTTCAAAACATCGGATATTGTATTACGGTTAAAAAAAAAACAGAGTAAATAAAATTATTTGGGATAACACATTAACGGGTATTTAAATTGCAGCGGCAGGATGCCAGCGTTGGCTCTGCGACAATATTCTCAACTGTTTACTGAACAATGTTGCCATTTATTTTGGTTGGAGTGTAACTAAATATAAAAGCCACATAAATAAAAATATAAATACCAATACAAATTACATGAGGAAAAAAGATGTGTAATAATATCATAATCGTATAAGTGCGGTTGTATTCTATGGAAATGTATCTCGGGTAATATATGTAGAAATACACTGCGCATAGGTGTGCCACACCCGCCGATCTGGGCGCGTCGGGCTCCATACATTTTAGATTGCAACTAGACTTGTAGAACTACATTAGATCCACGCCACGCGACGCCACGCCACACGACTCTACATACCAAATTCAGGCGTGGCCAGCGTGTGCGTCGGTCTAATGTAACTCCCGCTTAAGAAACAATATTTTTAAAACACTTACATTTTCAGAGTATGAAAACAATGGAAAGAATTTCCACCAAGGTTGAATGATAAATCTGAACAAATACGCTGGCAAAATATCAAGCAAATATTTGGAGCAGACGCGGTTTTATTTGAGGTCATATTCGGTGCAAGATTAGGTACAAATACGAATAACAAACTGAAATATGATAATAATGAAATCCTCGTCTAAATATTGACCGTTACCTATTCAATATTTGAATTAGGAGTTGATTACTACTACTATCTTAGCTCTAAATTTTATCTATAAACTTTAAAAAATAAACAATATCTGGAAGTTGTTTGAAAACATTGTTTGTTGTAAAAATGTTTATTTGCTTCTATGGGGCCATTCAAGTATTACGTAAGCACTACAGGGGAGTGGGGGGCCTTTGCTTTGCTTATTTTTGATGACATGGGGGATGGTGGTTTGGATGGTGATTACGTCAGCAGTACCCACCTATACATTATATTGTTTATTTTTTAACGAGGACGATGTCGATTTTTTGAAATCACACAAAAGTGACGATACACACATCATTGAGCAGCAAATATCCAATATAATTCGTGTGTCATGGACTGATGACAGTTAATTTGAATTAATATGCCAAAATAAAAGATGCTTGTTTAGTTCCTCTATTTCAAGCCTATTCCTTATTTTTAGATTTGAACTTTTTCTCATTAAATTAATTAGTAACGAAACCAGAGCACATTGAAAAAATGCATGTAGGTACCAATGTTTACGTAAGCATGGGAGGGCGGGGTGAGAGCTTTCTTTAGCTGACGAGTCTGTGAATCTGCTTACGTAATACTTGAACGGCCCCTGTTCATCATCATCATTTCAGCCGAGAGACGGGCTACAGATTGACATAAGTCTAACCCAAGCGTCACCACAATGACCGCTCCTGTGCATCTCGCATCTATCATATTCCCGTAACCCTCATCAGGTCATCGCTCCTCATTATGTAGCTACACTATCGATAAGTGCCATTAAAAGGTAAAAAATAGCCATTTTTAATCTGGAAATTGCTTGGTTCCTTTGGGATGGACCATGAAAGCATGATATTAAGAAGAATTCATAATACACCAGCTACTGCCAGCGGCATCGCCTGCGTGATTGTAGATTCCACAACATAATCTACCCGTGTACCAAATTTCATCCAAATCCGTCCAGCCGTTTGAGTTTAAGAGTTACAAACACACACGCATAGTGTAACATACTACTATAATCTAAGTAATGAATGAGTATCATTAAAACTAAAACAAATGTTCCACTCACGTTCAATAACAATGGCCAATTAATTTATATCATACGAGTACCACTAATGAAGTACCATATTTTCTAATACAGACAATACAGTTCTTATTAGAACTCAAACAGACGTATAATAGAACGTTATATACCTGCTTACGACACGCTGAGAATATAATAATATACTCGTATATGTCATCATAATTCAACTAGAACTACATTAGACCGACGCACACGTGTAACACGCCTAATTTGTACGTAAAACGATGTCGCGCGGCGTGGATCAAGTGTAGCTCTACAAATCTAGTTGCCATATAACATGTATGGAGACCGACGCGTCCAGATCGGCGTGTGTGGCACACGTGTGCGCAAGTGTAGTTCTAGCTTTAACCATACTAGTATTAAAAGTAACGACCCACCCCATCTTTTTATTGAGGTGGGTAACCATCATGAGTTCTCCCGCTCTAGAGAGCAGCGGGAGGGCGTGTCAGAGTTTTACCGACTTAAACCCACTGCTATGTTCATTCTTTGTCTTATGTTCAGGACCACGGGTTTAAATTTCAGAAATCAACCCATGGTCCCAGAGCAGTTAGCTTCGGCCCTGCTGGGTCCCTACGCTTTTGCTGACATCTCATGAGACGCATGTAGATGTGGAACACTACGCGCCGTCGACGATTAGAGTTCGGTCTGGACGGTTATCGCGAGCTACCCATTGCTTGCCTAAACCTACGGTGGCTGGAAGCCAGGGTTGGGGTCCCGACGGCTGGGGCGTGAGGACGTCCGTTCCCGCACGAGTGCGGCCGCCCGCCGCCTTTGCTAGTATTACTGCTTCACAAAAGGAGGCGACCGCTGTCCACTTCCCTTCCCTCCGAACCATGGTTCACCAACGCGAGAGGTCGCCGCCATCAATCACCCCCACGAAGACACGGCTGTGCTCCCAAGCGGGGTACACCTCCACCGTGTCTTCCGGGCAGTCCGCTCCACCCGTCTCAAAGTGATATGGGTGTTACAAACCTTGGTAATTCTCATCTTTTCTCTACTATAATATGAGTGTGTTAGACACGTAAACACGTAAACCTTCCTCATGAATCACTCTATCTATTGGTGAAAACCACATGAAAATCCATTCAAAAGTTTTTGAGTTTATCGCGAACAAATAGAAAGACGCGGTGGGGGGTCTTCGTTTCATCATAATATTCTTATATTCTTCACTAGCTAGCTACAAGGAGTACCGGTCAAATTTTAAGTTTGTAGATGTTATAGTTTCTGAGATTTCGATTAATCAGTGAGTAGTATTTCGTTTTTATTATAGAGATTGGACTTTTTATCCAATTCAAACATTAATATTATATACATAAAAAAAAACTTGATATAAAGTAGGTTCCATCCTCATCATTAAATAATTCCGATTGTTTACTATTCACGAGCGCACGACCCCGGGACATACACATACGTACTGAAAATAAAATATTCTCCGATAAACCCAGGTTTATTTACTAACTTTTTTATTGATACTGAGTTTTAATATGAAGCAGATATCTTGGTTTAGCTATAAGTTATTTTTAATTTGGTTATGCTCGCATTTAAATGTCGCTTTTAGGAAAGCCTACTCCATCGTCGGCCACATCGTCGCTTACCATCAGATAAGATGAAGATGGTGGTAAAACGCAAACCTATTTTGTTTATAAGCTTATTCTGTTCCACTCCCCGGGCAAAGACCATTCCTCCACTCTTTGCATCTTTACTACCTATAAAAAATTAAAACAAAAATCTCCCGTTATTCACGGCGATGTCTTTGATCTACAATCATTGTTACATACTTATAAAATGCTTTGTCCTGATTGGCTGACAGATCAACGCACAGCCTAAACAGCTGATCATAAAGACCTGAAACTTGGAGGTTATATTCTTTGTATGACGTAGGCATTCGATAAGAAAGGATTTTTCGAAATTCTACTCCTAAGGGGGTGAAAAAGGGGGTCAAATGTTGTAAGGAGAAATCTACTTAAATATAATCTTTAATTTTTTCAAAACAGTTTCTGTGGCCCTCGCGAAGAATAACTAAAGGAACCCTGTGGGTTTTATTCCCTCTCATTCTACGCAGAGCGTTCAAAAATCTTCAGGTACTCACAAATCACACACAGTACTACCATAAGGTTTCGATAAATATTTCCAAACTAAGACCCATTTCAAACCTCAAAAACTTTTTCGAATGATCAAATAATCTCGTTTTTCTAGTCACGGAAGGAAATACATCGGATACTTATTCTGTAGACGTGCGCAATATTGAAGTTCCCTGTTTACACAGTTCCTGAATATCAAACATGATATCGTAAACGTATTTCTATCGTTTATGAAGTTTCAAATCTATATGACTACCGATATACGTAAGTTGATGAAATCACCTTGAGGCGCGCGTAAAGCGAGCTACCCAATACTCGCCGTCCACTAGGTCACGAGATAAAACTACATAATATGGTAAGTTTTTACCCGACTGCAAGAAGGGTTATGTTTATCACGCGTGTCTTGTATGTCTGTAATATTCTTTATTACCTCATATCTTCAAAACCACTGAACAGATTCCAGAGTTCGTAGAAGTAACAACTACAAATATGTCTTCGGAAAAAACACGACTTTAGGTGTATTATTTATCGTAAAAATTCACCCTTGTACAGTAATCGTAGGGGCATCTACCCTGCTCACCTGCTACCCTGCAGGCAGGCAGGGTCGAAGCCTACTGGGGCCAAGGGTCGGCTTCTGAAAAGAAGGCCCCGGTATGAAAGGCAACGAAGGGACGGGGTAGGTTTTCAATCAGTAAGAGTCTGACACTATCTCCAGCTCCGCCCAAGGCCCAAGGGCGGGAGATGTCATTAAATGACTACCATAATGAGAGCAGTGGTGGCCGAGTGGTCCCGACTTACGAGTTGTAAGTCGAAGGATCAGACCCAGTCAGACGCATTACTTTGTGTAATTTATTTCATCACCACTGCTCTCAAAAACAGTAAAGGAAAACATCGTGAGGAAACCGGCATGACCTAGAACCAAAAATTCGAAGACATGTGACATCTACCAATTTGCACCGGCCCGCATGGTGGATTACGGCCCATTCTCTCTCCCAGAGAGGAGGCCTGAGTCCCAGCAGTGGGAACATTAAAAGGCTGATGCAAAAACTACCATAAAAAACCCCTGAACAGTAATTTCGTAATTTCGTCAACTTCTACAGCATATATTCATGTAATGTTATTCAAATTGTGTTCTGAACACGCCATGTCAGGGCCTATTCACGACTTCGGTTTTAGCGGCGAGCGGCGCGGCGAGCGGGGCCGTATCGGTAGGCGATTGGTCGAAGCCGCTCATGGCGGCCATAGCGGCGCCAGCTTGACCAATCACCTACCGATACCGCACCGCTCGCCGCTAACACCGAAGTCGTGAATAGGCCCTTAGATAGAGAGAAAGGGGAAGCGTTTACTGAAACTAGGCCACATGGGGGAAACCGATGTCCTGTCTGAGTAGCATTATGGAGGAAATAGCTTTTAAATCCTTTGTTTAAATCGAAGGAACGTCGATTTCTACATTACATGTGAATTGGTATGCTTTGCCCTTTTTTATCTTTATATGTGTTTAGAACTTAAAAAAAAACCGGTCAAGTGCGAGTCGCGCACTGTGGGTTCCGTACAAACTTACCTGTGAAAACAGTTCAATTCCCGAATCGAAGATTTTTCCGAATCGCAAAAATATTTTTATTTTTTGGCGTAACTACAAGTTTTAGTTTTAAATTTGTTTTATAGACTTGTGCTATGAATCCTTGCTTCATGCCAAATTTCAGGATTCTAGGTCAACGGGAAGTACTTACCATATGAATTTTGAGTTGAGGTGTCCAAATATAAGTTTTTTTTTTTTTCATTGTAAACGGCCATATCTTTTAACCTTTAACTTAAACGTTTGATTTTTTTTACTACTTCAAGGGACCGCAGACCTGAGTATATGGTTTTAATTTCAACTGGACGCCTTCACGCGTTCCTGAGATAACGGGTCTTGATAGACAGACAACAAAGTGATCCTATAAGGGTTTCGAATTTTTCCTTTTGAGGTACGGATCCCTAAAAATCAGGAACTGTTGACGTGACATGGCAACACAGAGGCTGACATTAAATTAGTCAATAGTAAAGGACTGGATTATTTCTATATTGACGGTTAACATCTCAAAAGACAGAGTGAACTTGCTGTGTTGCTACACGATAATAAATTCTCTACAGAAACGTCTCACAAATAAAACATTTACACAAAACAATACAGCCTCGGTACAAATATCAGCGAGAAACACAAATATTTGTCTTACACGGAAATGAACACAAGACAGTATGCCAACTGATACAGAAACTCTGGCCATGGTATATGTGGACTTATCTATTGTGTTTTGGAAAGCATTTTCTTGCTTCAATAGGATGGCAAAGATTTGTGATTTTTCCTTAATTCTTTATTGTCCTTGTTATTGTTTTTTATTATGTTGTCCAATTTTTTATTAAAATGTCATCATTATCATCTGTTCAGGTGGAAGACGTCCACTGCTGGACAAAAAACTCCTCCAAGTGTCACCACAACGACTGATCCTATGCATCTATAGGATTCCCATGACCTTCAATAGGTCATCAGTCCAGATAGGAGGCCTTTCAACGCTCTGTCTTCCAGTGCGCGGTCCCTTGGTCTTCCTATGGATATAATCATTCCGAACTCGATAGCCCTCTATGGCATATGGATTGTGGCAACATTTATGTAAGCTAGACACGTTACTTGACGTATAACTTACCTAAGACGTCTTGAAAGATTTAGGACAAGATATCAAAGAGATCTATGAAAATCTTGGTTACTAAAAGTCAAACGCTAGTAAAGGGACGAGGTAATGACAGGAAAAGAACGTTGAAAAAGAAACAACAACCCAATCTTAACATCACAACGAACTGACGCGTAACACAATAAAGTAACAAAAACGATGTAACATTGAGGCGTGCGTTGACAAACGCCAGCTGCTCTCCATAGATCATGGACTGCAAGCGTAAATAGTCTATGGCGAAGGCGATACGGTCCAGTGAGCTGAGACCTTAGCAACAGACGAAACGTCACTTGTGACTTTATACAGCGGATGTGAGTAAGAAATGACAGGAGGGGCCGCTATTGAAGGGCATTCGTTGATCTCATTGACGTCCTTCACAAAGGTTATAGCGGTAGTTCTCGTTTAAAATCAATAGAATAAGATTGTTTTCTTTAAATATTCGGACAAGGTCGGTATGGTGCGATGTGTGACTTTTTTTTTCTGTGGGCAATCATCAAATATACCCCGCTTCAAGAGGGAGCGTTAGAATTTGTCCGTTGTTCGACATTGGCCTCCTGCAACGACTAACGACCTGTCTTGATCGGATTTTCGCGACCCTCACTAGGATTAGATTGTCTATGAACTAATTTAGTCCAATGATGATGGACTAAACTAGTTCACACACAAGCAGTTGTATTATAATCATCATAAAATATTAAATAAATCAATAAAAATCACTGATATAGTGCAGTATCATTCTACTAACTGATAGCTTGACAGTCACCTTAAATATATCGCTCTAATCAATTAGCACCCTAACCTTAATTACTTAAACATGTTGGCAAGTATTTCGAATATTTATAACTGTGTCATTTCCATTAGCCAAGTTATCAATAGTCAATGATCACCTTTTATTCAGGTTGAAAATCATCAAACTTCTCCAGCTCTGCAAGGAGCGAGAGGACAGGCCTACGCAGACCGGGAAGAATTTTAATTTTTACCAATGGACATTCAAACATATTTCAATAGTATTACGACATAAATTCCTATGCTTTAAAATGATCCCCGAGTATCGAGAGGGATAAAGACGCGTCACAGGCTCCCGAAGCGCTCTGTGCGCGTCCACACTCTATTAAATGCTATTTATGACTGAAACGTGTATCGGGCAACAGAAGCTGACGTAGTATACTTCGACATAACGAGGCATGTCGAGGCAAGGCGCTGGAATGTCGCGGTTTCTAAGCGTCTAGTTTGCGCAAAATCTTCTTCCATGTCGTCCCAGTCTTCAGACCTTCAGCCTTACTGCTGTTAAAGCCTAAAGCGCTCCCGTGCAGCAGTGTTCTGATGTCCTTTGCGTACCTAATGAACCGAACGGTACTGATAAACTTGAGCATTCACTTGTAATGAGCATTCTTGCGAATGTCACATTACAGGAAAATTACGAGAGCGTTTTAGTGAGCATTCTAGCGAAGGACAGTTTTTCTTCGAAACTAGAGCGTTCGCTAGAGTGCTCATAAAAATGTTCGTAGCAATGTTTGGCTTTATGCTTGGGTCGACTCGTTGTCGACAAATTTAAAAACGGCGAATGCTCAATGTTCTGTTACAAGTGAATGCTCAGGTCTATTGACACCTTAAAATGAGATCCACTGATTCGCTCGATGTTTTCTCATCGTATTTATATCGAAAACTTTCATAAGACCTCTCATACATCCGGCCTTCTGGCACAAAGCGTTTTGGGAACACTTTTATTATGCGTACAGCTAAGGAGTGGAATTCCCTGCCGGAGTCTGTGTTTCCTGATGGCTACAACCCGGGAATCTTTAAGTCAAGAGTGAATAGGTTTCTTCTAGGTAAGCGCGATCCATCGTCGACCGTATCGTCACTTTCCATCAGGTGAGATAGCGGTCAAGCGCGAACCTATCAATAATAATAAAAAAAAAAAAAAAAAAAAAAAAAAACAAACGTAAATATTTTCACTAGTCGACCACACATAACTAATTCACATTAATCTGTCCTAGCTCAGAGGACACCGGTGTCCTCTCACATGCACGCCACTATAGGCCTTAATTCCGATGTTTAGAGTCTACTTTTGTATGAACAAGTTGGGTAGTTGTGGATCGAAGTGTTAATAGCACACTATATATTTCCCTACCCACACCTCCCACACAATCTTAACCTTCTCTCGCCTACATAAGAAATACTTATAAGAAAAACCTGACCTCAGCAACATTATCTATATAAACTCGTCTAGCCAGCCGCTGACCAAAACGTAACGCGGCGCGTTACGTAATCGCCGCGTCACAACTCCGGGTCGACATTGAAAATGATGCCAAATCTTTTGTGTATCAACAATCGTTCATTTTGTATTGCATTCTGTTTGTGCCGGGTTAAAGGTTATTAAATTGATTGCTTTTTGATTAGTAATAGGTATTTTTGTGGGTACTTTCGAAAATAGTTCCGTAAGAGTTTTTGTAAAGCCAAGGGCATGCCATACAGTCATAAAATTCTATACTATGCGTTTAAAAAAAGAATAGGATCGATTCAGCGCCATATTGTGGCGTCATAACTGTAAAATTGAGGTAGCAAAACAAGACCTTTTTTTAAATTAAATTTATTACGAATCATGAACGATAAAAGTTTAATCAAAATCTACTTCTTCAGTTCCGCTCATTTCTACATGTCTCTGAATAGTGGCGAAAGGTTGACAAAATGTTTCCAACAATGAAAATAAGAATGATTTTTTTTGCTATTTTAATTCCGAACAGAAGGAACCGGCGACGCGGCAGGCCCAGAAGGAGATGGCGTGACGAATTGGACTCCTACCTTAGGGATTGGCCAGAAGTGGCTAAGAACAGAAAAGAGTGGAACAACGGAAGGGAGGCCTTTGCCCTGCAGTGGGACACAACGGGCTCATAATAATAATAAATAAATATATTTTTAAATGTTTTTTTTTATGTTTATTTTAAAGAAATATTTAAAAATATAATTTATAAGTTTATTAATGAATAAAGAGAATAATAAATAATAATAAGTAATATAATGAATAGCTGTTCGTTAGTCTTGCTAAAAGTCAAGATCGGTTGGACCGATTTGGCCAGCTTTGGTCTTGAAATATTCGTGTAGCCACAGCCCAGGGAAGGTTTAAACAGAAAAAAAATATATGAAAAAATTCCAAAAAAAAAATCCGACTATTTATAGGCGGTACGAAGTTTGCCGTGTCTAGTAATGATATAAAAATAATATATATTTAGCTAATTTAAATTAAACAATTATCTTTTTATTACACATAGATTTAATTAAGACTCTGCTAAACAAAGTAAAAAAAAAAACTGTTGTTGATAAGCAAATAAGCATAACATTTCACAGATAGCGGTCATTAACATTCCTATTCTTACTTGAAACGTTACTTAAAGAAATTAATTTCGTACATGCGTTAATTAACTCGAGTTTAAAGAAAAATTACTTACTTAGTTTTTTAATTTTATCTTTACAAAACGATAGTGTTTCATGTACCGAATCGACTCTCCGCGGGATTAACACGATCAAAATTTAACGGTGTATAGCCTGTACTATTCGTCATGAACTTGGTTATCCTATACATAGACTTTCTCCAATTCGACTGATAGTTCTTTAGCGCGGACGAAGCCGGTGTCAAAAACTAGTGGATTTTAAACATACAAATATGTATATTATCATAATATTTGTATGCATAGTGATACTCGTAGAAGACAGTTGGCTTTGATATCAAAACAACTGAGTCTTATATACAAGTCATAATTGATACGCGAGGACGTATCTTAGGTAATAAAACGTTTTATTTACTTATATTATGTGAGCCGTTTTCAACCTTATTACGTTAGGGTGAAAGTTGATATTGGCGTGATGGGACTTCAATTGCAATGTCGGACTAGAAGAAAATTTATCGAAAGGTGCAGTTCAGGACTCTGCTGATCTTTGGAGTTCCTTTCATCTTGTCATTTAAGTATACATTCCCAATTATTGCAGTCCTTTTAGGACTCGTGGACCGCTAGGCAAAGAAGGAACATATGGTGTGGTTTCAATCAGTAAAGGTCTGACACGTCCCCCCGCTCCTCCCTGGAACGGGAGAAGTCATTGGATGATTTCCCACCTTAAAAAAATGTCGCATATATTCAATTCAATTCTTTATTGCATACCACGTCATATGTTACATAAGGTCTTAAAAATAGTTATACAAGTGCACATGAACCACACATATAGATAGACATAGATAACGCAAGCATCACGATCTGTATGAAAACCAAGCGTGCCATTTTTTGACTACCTATTATGACGTCACAAGCACTATTTAGTGAAGACGCCGCCGCGTACGGCGTCCCCCTCGCTCCACCCCCACACCAACAGCACAATTAACCATTTTTATATTTTTAACTGCACCCGACTAGCGCTGTACTCCGATGCAGACTGAGCGCGAAACTGACCACTTACGATTTTTGTACGTAAGCTAGGCACGCGAAGTAGTTGCTCTTGCGTTATCTAGGTATATCTATATCTGTGACATGAACCCTGTCGGGCACAACAATTTCATAAAGGTGATTTGAGGGCGAGAAAACAAAGTTAAAATTAGATAAGAAAAAAAATCGGATATACAATCAAACTAAATGAATCACAAATGTCAGTAACCGAAGATAAAAATAGTAAATGTCATAATTACATTCTATCAATGTCAAAAAAAATCCGATCAACTCTCTGGCGTTAATTTCACTAGCGAGCGTCGACACATCGACAACCAAATACTCCATCACATCAGTTCTTCACCTATAGGGATTGAAGAGCTAATCGAGACAGAGTAACCATTCGCATTTTTTTTATTATTGATAGGTTCGAGGTTGATCGCTATCGCACCTAATGGAGAGCTACAATGCGGTCGACCATTGTCGAGAGCGCGCTTACCTAAAAGTAACCTATTTTGTCTTGACAAGATTCTGGAGATGCAGCCATCAGGAAACACAGACTCCGGCAGGGAATGCCATACACGACCCTGACGAATAGTACGCGAAAACACTCGTCGGCTCAACTAGAACTACATTAGACCGACGCACACGTATAACACGCCTGATTTGTACGTAGAACGGCGTCGCGTGGCGTGGATCAAGTGTGGCTCTACAAGTCTAATTTCCATATAAAATGTATGGAGACCGACGCGCCCATATCGGTGTGTGTGGCACACGTGTTAGCAGTGTAGTTCTACCTTAAGGGGGAGATTATACGACTTTTGACGATTTTAAATCCAACATCACGTCTAAACAGCTAGTCCGTATATTTAAAAAAAAATATGTTAAACTAGACTATTTGCCTAATAATTTGATATACGAAATTACGAATATTACTACAAACTTGGTGTAATTTATTTTGAAAGTTATGTCTAACACAGACAAAAAACCGAAGATGAGGCAAAAATTATTGGATGTATTTTTATGAAACTTTCACAAACTAAAAGATTTAAGTACCAATCTTTTGATATACGGCTTTTATTCATGTTGTGTTTAATAAATGAAGGACATAATATATTATGATCCGAATTATCCTGATGCGCGGGGAGCGACGCTAGCTCCTCTTTTGTTTGCTCAAGGCCTTTAGTGTCGCCTGAATACTACCCTTTTGAATTCTGCACTGCAATCACAAGTTAAAACATGACTTTGCTAAACCCACAATGTTGTGTAAGCTTCACTAAGATTAGTATGAGCAGTAAAGCCGGTTTATGACGTCACACGTACTAGGTGCACATAAACCCTGAACAGCCTGAAGCCTAGCTAACTTGTTGCAGAAGCACCAACGTATATGTCACGTGTATACAGGGATTTTGTGGACAGAAACTTTGTGCTGAGCTTTAGCAGCTTAAAGTTTAAATGTAGAAAACAGATGCTATCCTTTTTTTGAGGAGGAAAATCATCATATGACTTCTTTCGCTCTAGGATTGACATTGGTGAGTGTATCTCTGACTTTTACTGACTATTACTCAACTATACGAAGAAAAGAAAGAAAGAAAAACAGTTTATTTATACGGAATGACGCAACTAAAAACTAGACAAACATAACATTTTAAAGGAAAGATATGCGCCACATCCGTGCAAAACGGCCGAACGCTCAGCATAAAGCTGTACCCTCTTGCACAATGCGATGAGCACACAGCGCTGGTTTTCAGCGTATACCTATGCCTATTCTACGTGCTTGCGGACGACAAGCAATGAGTAGCTCGCCGACCGCACCTTCCAAAAAAAAAACCATAAGCCTTCATTTACCTTTTGCGTTCTAGGATCACAGTAACACTTTCAAACGTTCTTGTGGCCCTAGAATGCAATCCTAATACGAATCTAGTTTTATTTGAAACTTCGCCGATATAAGCAACGAACACATTATAAATTGTGACTCGCACAGAACAGAAAAACAAAATAAAACATAATTATTTATTGAGTACAAGTATTGCCAAAAAGGCTTCTATCTCAGCCTGCATTATGTTGCGATTAAAAAAAAAGCAATCAGGGGGAATGACAGCACAAAAAGAAAGGACTTAGACAGCAAAAACAATTCAACTAGAGCATAAGGCAGTGTCGCAATAAACTTTCAAAAAGAAGACAGGAAGGATTTTCGAAATAAATATCGGAACCATCGCACATACTATACTAGATTTTCGCAACGCACGCTCAGTACCTCTACCATGAGTTTTAAGCAATAGTATTCGTCGCTACTCGATATCGACGCCGTAAATATTTTGTATGGCAAATTTTGCAGCGCCTCTAGCGGTCACTGGCAGAACCAAAATTTGCCATACAAAATATTTACGGCGTCGATATCGAGTAGCGACGAATACTATTGCTTAAAACTCATGGTAGAGGTACTGATGATATAACTAAATACGTGTTCCGATAAACACCACGGTTCAAAAACTGTTGAATTAAACATTGCAAAGGACGCAACGTCAGATGAAAGTTGTCTGTCACGACCCCGATAAATGCTGCGAGTGGAAACTATCCTTTCAATCATTCGAGAGCAATCGCTCAAAGAAATCTGGGTCAAACGCCTACTATGCAATTATATTGATGACTAATGTGATGATTGGTAAACAGTTATTAATGTTAGATTATTGTTTTTCTTGTAATGATTTGCACACTATGAAAGAATCATTAAACTTCTGATTGAATTCGTACGGGTATGTCTTCCGTGTTCGACTAGTCATTCGTTTTTTTTTTATTAATATTATCGAGCGAAGTCGACTACAGCGAAGGTGGTGTGACGATCTGATCATGTTCGCGGGGCAAACTTGGCAGCAGATCAGAGATCGCCCTGGACAGAGAAGTTTGGAAGGTGAAAGGGGAGGCCTTTGCCCAGCTGTGGTACACAATAGGCTATAAAAAAAAATAAGCTGCAATCAACGGCTTCGCCCGACGTACAAAATTATCTTAAGGGAATATACTCGCCAAATAAAAAGTATAGTACGCGGCAAATAAGTTGAACCATTTGTAATACACGCCACTTCGATTGAGACACGAAAATCGGTTATAATCTTCGTCACACCAGTTGAACCACCATGTCGGTCGACCTTGAATGCGCAGTAACCGATTTTCGGGTCTCAATCGAAATGGGGGCTACGCGTAACCTTAGCAAATGATTCAACTTATTTGCCGCGTTTAGTATTTAAAGTGATATTTCGGGCCATCCCATGTACCAACGTTCATCGAAATCCATTCAGGCGTTAGGGCGTGAAGAAATAACAAATGTGAGTGTGTGGGTATGACAGTCACAAACTTTCGCCTCTATTATGCTAGTGTGATAGGGTTGCTTGACCACTATCTTACCTAATAGTAAGTGAAGATGTGATCGACACTGGACCACTCTTGACTAGTGGCAAGAGTGGTCCATCAAGAATTGAATAGTTCTAAGTACAGTAAGCGACAAATGACTTGACTAGAAATTTTCATTGTGGGAGTAGCCCGAGCATGTAAAAATGTCTGGAATTATGGGTAGTCGGAGCTTCCTTCACCACAAAGTTTCGAGTCAAGTTATTTGCTGCCTTATGTAACCTATTCAATCATGACATAAAGACCCCCAGGTTGTAGCCATCAGGAAACACAGGCAGGGAATTCGACCCTTTAATTGTGCACACAATAAATGTATTCCGTCCGGGTTGTTCGATTCTACGTGAAGATACGTCATGTGGCCTTCAGATACTGGGCAAGGGAGTGCTGTAAAAAGAACCTTCAAGTGTGACGATACTAACGTTGTTCCGGCGCACCCTATACAGTCACGGCATACTCGCATTAACTATCGAAAAAAGTAATAATAGTTAGTTTTTTGAGTATTCTTTTTGGCCTAGAACAGAAGACCATGGGCGGCGACGATAAATAGAGAAGTATAACCGATAGAAGAGTTTCTTTTCTGGGTTCCTCATCACCATAGGATAATTCATTCTTTAATGAGGATGAATAAAAGTAGAACTACATTAGACCCACATGGGGCACGTACGCCGATGAGCGTGTCAGTCTCCATATACACCGTTAAATTTTGGTCGTTTTAATCCCGCGGAGGGTCGATTCGGTACATGAAATATTGAAAAATAAAGTACGTTTTTTTTAAAACTCGAATTAATTTACGCATGTACGTAATTAATTTCAATAAGTAAACGTCAGCTAATCGAGGCCAATGAACTGTAGATAGTTAGTACGCAACGACCGACTATTACTTAAAGGTCATTGACAGTAAGTAAACGATTACTTAAAGAAATTAATTTCGTAAATGCGTATATTAATTCGAATTTTAGAAAAAAAAAGTACTTTATATTTTAATTTTATCTCTATATCGATAGGGTTTCATGTACCGAAGCGACCCTCCACAGGATTAAAACGACCAAAATTTAACGGTGTATTTTTAGACCTATAGGATTAGTTATCATCTCGGTAGTATGTTGTATGATAGCGAAACATTTTTCACACTGACGATGCCGCAGGCAGTGTCCTCTCTGACCAGTACCTCTACCATGAGTTTTAAGCAATAGTATTCGTCGCTACTCGATATCGACGCCGTAAATATTTTGTATGGCAAATTTTGCAGCGCCTCTAGCGGTCACTTGCAGAACCAAAATTTGCCATATAAAACTCATGGTAGAGGTACAGTTCATCTTACAACATCACATAATCTTGGGAAAGCACAAATAACAGCATCACACCTTGACTTTGTGCCAAGGTCCGCTTCCCAGCCAGTGTTATGGCTAGTCCATTACTCTTGCGTTCGCAAACACTGCACTATATCTGCCAAGATTTGCACTCAAAGCAAATAAATAAGCCAATGAAATAATATGAAATACTTCGAGATTTGTTGTGGTACTTGTGAATTTCTGGCTGACTTTGGGTAAATCTGAATGCTACTTTGCAAATGTGTGATGCATTAGGCAAAAAAAGGTAAGAACTACATTGCGCACACGTGGGCCACGTACGCCGATCTGGGCGCGTCGGTCTCCATACATTTTATATGGAAACTAGACTTGTAGAACTACACTTGACGCCACGCGACGTACGTACAAATCAGGCGTTTCACACGTGTGCGTCGGTCTAATGTAGTTCTAGCTTAAGAAATGCAATCTTTCTTCAATATCTTCTTCAATAGAGACCTAAAAGGGAATATGCATGAAGAAAATATTACGTGTATCAATAAATATATATACAAAAGTAAAATACTAATAGTGAAAACAGTAGCAAAATTGCTAGGAAAACAGACTAGATACAACAATTTTAAACTAATGTGTTTGTCTCTCTCGCCAAGATACCGTTTTTTATAGTGTCATGGCCTTTGACGTCAAATACTATGTCGGATTTCTCTTTCATAATAGCAGCTTTATAGCTTTATAATATAACTTCGTTATATAAACGTTTCTTCGTTATAAAGCTTCAAGCGTTAGCTTGAGCGTGAGGAAGACTGCTGAGAAAGAAAGAGAATAATGAAAGAATTACTATGACCCTTACAAAAGACAACTTAAGGTATTACCTACGGCACGTAAGTCGAACCATGTCTTTCAAAGCGCAGTAATATATTTTCGGTTCTCAATCGCAATTCGCTCCAACCTAGAGCGGGAGAAGTCATTTGATGATGTCCCATTTAAAAAAAGATTCCAAAAGAAGCCATGACATGAAAACTGCGCATAAAAAAAAAGGAAATATTAACTGAAGATATTACTGAACATGTAGTTCTTAGTACAAAACGTGTTAACTCAACATTATAACATAAACAAACAGACAGACCATTACTAAACGGTCAAGTACGTGCGGTAAACATGTATGATATAGCAGGCAACGATAAGCATCTGTGTAACTGATTTCAAGCGATAATAGACAATCATACCATGGAGCGAGAATAGGGCTGTCGCGATGTGATATACACCATTAAATTTTGGTCATTTTAATCCCGTGGGGGTCGATCAGGTACATGAAACACTATCGAATTGTAAAGATAAAATTAAAAAATAAAGTACTTTTTTTTTCTAACACTCGAATTCATATGCGCACGTGCGAAATTAATTTCTTTAAGTAAACGAGTCAATGACCTTGTAGGTAGTTGTCGGTCGTTGCGTACTAACTACCTAAAGTACATTGACCTCGCTCAGCCGACGTTTACTTAAAAAAAATAATTTCGTACATGCGTAAATCAATTCGAGTTTTAAAAAAAGTAATTTATTTTTTAATTTTCTCTTTACAAATCGATAGTGTTTCATGTACCGGATCGACCCTCCTCGGGATTAAAACGACTAAAATTTAACGGTGTATATGACGGAGAATCCGTGGAATAGTTTTTTGATAGATTAGACAAAGTTAGCGACAGTTGAAGAACCGCCAAAGTTAGTGGCAAGTAGGCAGGATACATTACTCACAGAACTGACGGTCGATGGGGCCAAAATCTTCGGACGTTACGGACCTGACCGTACTCGTACTTGACCTTTTTTTTTTACACCACGTTTAAACAAATATTTTTTACTTACTACTAACTAAAATCTATTAATATTGTAACTCTTCCGAACATTCCAACAGCTCCTTTGGTTAATCTACAAATCCCATTTCTTCATCTTCACAAATCTACCAATCTTTCTCTAATTTCTACCATCGAACATGGCGACCCTAACTGACCGTAACCTACATGTGACTGGTCTCTGATAAATCACAATCAATCAGCCACAATGCTGCGTGAAGGGCGGTGAACTGCTAACTAAGTCAGGGCCATTAGGCGAGTTGATGGCGCTGGAATTAAGGCATTGTTCAGACCGAACGTATTGTCGGGCGCTGACTGTGAGCAGATTACGCAGCTGTTAATCGCTTTTCCATATTATATTAACTTTCCGTTCACACCGAACCGACTATACGCCACAAGCTTCTACCAGCGGCTTCGCACGCATGAGTATATTTCTCTACACAAACTTTGGAACCCCTTTTCACACCTTAGGAGAAGAATTTCTAAAACTCCTTTCATAACAGATGCCTACGTAATACAAAGAACATATCCTCTAAATTTCAGGTAGTTGACTAGGTTCTCCTTTTATATATTATGCAGATTAGTAGTAGTGCGTTGTTGCTGACTCTCTGTGGCCGATTATTGTACTACGCGTAGCATGCCTCCTCTTATGTTCACACAAGTACCGCATTCTACGCTATAGCGTACTATCGGCTTGGTGAGAACGCATACTGCAGACTGAATCCACCACTCACTGTCACTGGGGCTGACAGTGAACATTCTCTGAGTCGGCCGCGAAAAATACGTTTAATGTGAACGATGCCTTAGGTATGAGTCGTGTCTTGATCGTATTTGGGCATACGTTTATCGGTTATCGATGTTTTCAAAAATTCTTGTTGGTCATTTAGAGTTTGTTGTATCGGTTTTGATCGTGTTGTGGGTGGATTTGGGCATGGCTTGGCAATGGAGAAACGATTGAGAATGTGGTTAGGAAAAGTTTGTGGGTTAAGGATTGTAAGTTGCATTGAACCAGCGTTGAAAGGTTTCCCACAAGATGGTCCGATGACCTTGTTGAGGGTCACGGGATCGATGGACGCGAGACGCACATGACACAGGCTATTCACACTTCAGTCGACACTTAGGGAGGCCTGTCTCCAGCAATGGTAGTCTTTCGGCTGAAGTGTTGATGCAAACGAGCTTCGGCTTTGTCAGCGTGAAATTGTTTTCCATACTAACTTTGGACCCAAGTTTCATCCCCCAAGGTGGTATATTTGAGAAAATCCTTTCTTATCAGATGCTTACGACATACAAACAACATACCCTCCAAGTTTCAGGTCTTTACGATCAGCGGTTTAGGCTGTGCGTTGATCCGTCAGTCATTCAGGACAAAACATTTTATAAGTATGGATAGATTTTCAAAGGTTGTAATGTGTTTTGGTTGCACCATATGTTTTCCAGACTTATGAAACAACAAAACCTTAAAAATACTGTCTGACGTGTATACAGACGTTATCGGCCATATTGTTTTGTGTAAAGATTATTCTGCACTTCGACGTCAATAGCATCCAAAACAAACACGTTTGAAATAACATCATTATCTGGATTTGTATTAAAAAAAAAAAACATGATTACCCTGAAGACATAGTACTTTTAAGTCGATTATCCTTATCCTTACATAAATATTATAAAACAGAGTCTTTTACCGCGTCTATCTATGTTTTTTTTATTATTATTATTATTGATAGGCTCGCGTTTGACCACTATCTGGGGCTTTGCGGAGGTATGAAAATGCATACCAGGGCCCTGGAATCAAGGCAAAGGACGAACGGAGTAGGTTTTTAGTCAGTAAGAGTCTGACACTATCTCCCGCTCCGCCCAAGGGCGGGGGATGTCATTGGATGATTTTACCTGCTTGAAAGAAAAAAAAAAACTATCTAACCTGATGGTAAGCGATGACGTGGCCGGCGATGGGGCACGCTTGCCTAAAAGTAACCTATTCACTCTCGACTTAAAGACCCCTAACTTTTTTAAAGTTCCTACTGTAATTTTATTTATGGTGTATAATAAAGAGAAAAACATTTTATTTGGCGTTAAAGACGCAATCTTAGGACTAACTTACAAATTAGAAAAATCTTTACTTCTATCTATCTACAGAGCGGATTTTCACGCGTTTGTTTTTTTCGTATAATCCCGAAGCGCGCTTTCTGATATTTTGTTTGTTGATTATTATTCTGTATTACTTATAAAGTCCACCACCGCGTATGTCAGTATGAACGCGATAAACTCAAAAACTGCCACACGAATATTCATGTGGTTTTCACCAATAGACGGAGTGACTAATGAGGAAGATTTAGGTGTATAATAAATGCATGTTACAATACAGAAAAACCGTAAATTTCAAATATTTCTAACGCCCGTGCGATTATTTGAATAAAATTACTAACTCATCTAATTATGGCTATTTTTGTGATCATTTTATTTATAAAGTACGTTGCCCTACACTAGGAATTCCTAGGAACAAAGATCAAGACATTTATCAAGAGTAGAGTAAAATTTTTTTTTAATAATATAGACTAGTGTTTGACTGCGATCCCAACCTGGTGGAAAGCAGTGATGCAATCTTTGATGGTAAGGCATAATAGTTTATTAAAAACCTATTGAGCCTTGAAGACACCCAAATTATACCATTAAATTTGGTCGTTTTAATTCCGCTGAGGGTCGATTAGGAACATGAAACACGTTCGATTTGTAAAGAGAAAATTAAAAAATAAAGTACATTTTTTTTTAACTCGAATTAATTTACGCTTGTATTAAATTAATTTCTTTAAGTAAACGTCAGCTGAGCGAGACCTATGAACTGTAGGTAGTTAGTACGCAAAGACCGGCAACTACCTACAAGGTCATTGACGTGGTTTATCTAAAACAAATAATTTCGTACATGCGTATATTACCTCGACTTTTAGAAAAAAAAAGTACTTTATTTTTTAATTTTATCTTTACAAATCGATAGTGACCCTCCACGGGACTAAAACTACCAAAATTTAACGGTGTATAATCGGACGGGAAGACCGCAGCAGAATTGATCCAGTCCTGCGATATACGTGGTACAAACGACATCTTTGTTCTGGTCTGACTTCATTTCCATAAAGAATACAAAAAAGTCATTACTGTACTGTTAATCAATCTCAGGAACAGATAGCATCGTAATTAATTAGCAGTGGCAGCATTACAGATCGCTGATAATATAATAATTAGATACAGATTGTCTAGATATTGTGATTAATTATGGCTTGATTGTTATTATTCTCGTCTTTGATTTTGGCGTAGTCAGACCTATTACCAACTGATTGTTTTTCCACCAATCGAATGACAGCAGATGCCTTTCACTGCAAATCATTATCATCTTTAGGCCGTGTTTACGGAGACGCGACGCGTTGGTCGTGCCGTCGTACATTGCCAAATGTTTGTGTTTGCGCGAACGAGCGATTATGGTAGGTAAAATCATCCAATCACAACTCCCGCCCTTGGGCGGAGCGGGAGATAGTGTCAGACTCTTACTGACTAAAAACCTACCCCGTTCCTTCATTGCCTTGGTTCCAGAGCCCTGGTATGCATTTTCATACTTTCCCAAGGCCCCGGAATAAACTATGGGTTGGTACCTAAACAAACATCCAAAACATATGACACATAGCACAACACAGCATAAATGCAAAACAGACGTATTAACATCGATGATACACCGGCCATTTAATTATGACAATGTATGCAGTTCTGTAAGCTACTCGATCGAACTGAAAATTGTACAGGGAATAAATTAATTTGTATTGTATTGATCATTGCTTAGCTGTCTTTTTATAGTGCCAAAAATTGGTAAATTACTAGTGTCTGACCGTAATGTGATTTGCAGCCGAAGCCGAAATTGTAATTGAATGTTCGGCCTCTCTTCCAGTTTCGGCGAACCCCAAACGATACGTCTAAAATTAATAATTGTGTCGTACAAAGTGATCAGACCACTGAAAAGACAACCGTAACTTCCATAAAATTCATACTTAATAATATAATTATAAATATCAAAGTAACTCTGTCTGTCTGTTACGCTTTCACGGATAAACTACTGAATCAATATTAATGAAATTTGTTACGAAATAAGCTTGAACCCCAAAGAGGAGTTTAGGAGGATTTTTAGATCTCTATTGCAACAGTCAAGTCAAGGATGCTATGTACGGTCGAGCTGAACCGGCTACTTTTTGGCCGAAACCCAAACTAGTTTATTCGGCCGAAACTGCTTAAAAGCGAACATTTGATAGATCACTATACCTTATATTGTGAAAAATATTTGGAATTATTTATGAAATGTTGCAGATCTGCTACGCAGGCACTCTCGCGAGAAGACTTAAGATACGTCGTATACTATAATCCCTAATTATATATCAGGTGATGAAGGTAAGCTAACTAGAATTGTGGAATCTAAACTGCGGATGATCTGTTATCTTCCGGGATTCCTACTAATCTTATCATTATCAGTTTGAGAGCTATTGTATCACGGGAAAACCCAACAACAAATACCCCGTCGGAAGAGGACATATCCATGCTTACTAAAATTACTACGCTACAAAAAAAACTCGGCAGGTAAATAAAATGTATGTGACAAATATGACAATACAAAAATGCATATTTTAACATTTTTGTGTACTTGTTTTTTTCCGGATAATTTCCGATACCTATAGTACGCGGCAAATAAGTTGAACCATCGGCCACGGCTACGAGCCGCCCCCACCTACTGAGACCCCAATAGCGGTTATTATCCTCGTCACACAAGTTGAATCATCATGACGATCGACCATGCATGCGCAGTAATCGATTTTTCGGGTCCCAATAGAAGTGGAGGGCCGCACGCAACAACAGCAAATGGTTCTGGGTGAAGCGAGATAGAGTGGTAGACTGTTACAGACTAAAACCCAGCCGTGTTGAGTAGCCCTATGCACTCCAGGGCTGCGGTACCTCTGAACAATTCTGCAGCCCTGATAGATTCCAAAAGTACAAGCTCTGCTTATCTTGGGACTAGACGGCGTTGCGTGATAGATGTGAAATAATACTATTTTTTTGTATCAGTATATCTCAGAACCTGGACCTTCGGAAGGCGTACGAGGAGCCGAAACCAACTCGCATAGGCCCTTTAGACAATTTTAATGGAACGTGGTACCGACGATTATGCCTATCCCTACATAGCGCACTGTGCGCTAGTACACCCAAGGACAACCCCCGGTTGGTAGAAATCTATTGAGACAAATGGAAAACAAAGATAATAGGGCTATGGTTTTTGGAATCTTAAGTGGACTTGTTACCAGGAACTATGTTAAGACTATGGCCTGAACAGTGTTATTATATTTATTATTAATTAGATAAACTAGATGTGTCAACGATAGCACATCACTAAACAACCAGCTACATTCGCTATCAAAACTTAAACAAAGCATATTAGGTGACTACTGATAATTTTATCGATACTAACACGGTTCCGAATCGTTTCCATTGTTTTTATCGTTATCGAATGCACTCCAACAAACGCCGAGTGATATAATTGATAAGATAATGAGGGAAGTGTTTATTTATACCAAAATGTTCTAAAGAGATTTATTTTTGTTTATTGTTGTACTATCAGTAAAACAAAAAGATAAAAAAGTTTTCGGGATTTTTTTAGGTTGACGTTGACGTCATAATGAGTTACCTAATAATGATAACAGATAGTTTTTTTCCAAAGGCAGACATCCGCCATTGTACCCACAGATTTATTTTCTGTAAAATTGTAACTGTTTTCGTGTATAGGTAATAAAGTTTATTCTATTGAGGTAAATCATCAAATGACAATTCCGCCCTTGGGTGGGGCGGGAGATAGTGTCAGACTCTTACTGACTAAAAACCTACCCTGCTCCTTTCATTGCTTTCGTCCCAGGGCCCTAGGTTTCGGACTACAGTTTGCTGACAACTCCTTGAGGCGCGCGGGAACAGTGCGCGCCGTAAACGACTTTAGCTCGGACCGGTCTGTTACCGGACGGACGGACAGCGAGCTACCCATTGCCCGCCGTCCGCGAGCCCGCGCCTACGGTGGCCGGAAATCGGGATCGGAATCCCGGCGGCGGCGGCGTGTACGCCGTTGCCTGATGCGGTCGACTTCCTCCTTTGTATTCTATTGAGGTGGAAAAACATCAGGTAAGCGCGCTCCATCGACGACCGCATCGTCGCTTTCCGTCAGGTGAACCGTGTTTCTTCAGCGTCCCTTGGCGTTCCAAGGCCACGGCAACTCATCCGAGAATTCACACAGCAAAGACCTCTACTCCTACAGACAAGGCCGATCATTGATGATGACTACGCTTGCCATTCACGTGTTGGCGATTCCAGACTTTTAGATATACATCATGCGCATAGCTAAACAGTGGAATCCCTGCCGGAGTCTGTGTTTCCTGATAGCTATAACCTAGGGGTCTTAAAAGTGAATAGGTTACTTCTAGGCAAGCGTGCTCCATTGTCGGCCACCGTTTACCATCAGTTCCCCTACCCAAGTTACAATCGTTTCGTTTAACGTGAACGCTTGGATTTGGCCACGCCCCCAATTCGTTTGTTCTGACGTCATCTCTAAACGAAACGTTAGTAAATTGGCTAGATGGGCTGGTGAGATAGAGGTCAAACACGAGCCCATACATTATATTTAAAAAATCAGCAGTTTGAGCAAATTGCTGAACAGAATTGGATGAAATTTGGCACACTACAGTAAGACGATGCTCTGGCCAAAGTTTAAAGCGTTTGAGCGTGAAGCAATAACAAACATACACACACACAAAACTTTCGCCTTTATAAGTGTGATTCTACATCATTTAGTAGTTTCAAATAACGATATGACGTCATACCACTTGGTACACTTGTGCAATCAAAGTACAGTCGGCTACGGTACCGATTGCAAAATGAACCGATCAATTAAAATTGATTAGAAATTGATTAAAAGAGTGATAAAAATCGAAAATTGTTAATTATGTTTGTAAAGGCTTTTTTGTTCTTTTTTTTTGGTGGTGGGTAAATTCATCCAATGACATCTCCTTACTCTTATTAACTAAAAACCCACCCCGTTCCTTCGTTGCCTTCATACCAGGGCCGAGCCTTCCTTTCAGAAACAGACCCTTGGCCCCAGTAGGCTTCGGACCCTGCCTGCCTGCACGCCGTCGACGACCTGTGGTGCTATTCTCTAAGAAAACGCAGCGGTGCCTCAACGACGAACACGCAAATAGGATACATTGGATTGTCAACCTAATGCACTTATACTTTGGATTGTTAATTCAACGTATCCTATTTGGATGTTCGTCGTTGCGGCAGCACTGCGTTTTCTTAGAGAATAGCACCTCTGGGCTTGGTCCGTATGGATAACGGACGGTCGGACAGCGAGCTACCAGTTGCTGGCCGAGCGGGGACTGCTGCCTGTTGTGCCGCACCAGCCCTACACGGCGAGGCTGACAGCCGAGGCGCTGGAGTCTAATAGTAACTCGTAGGAGGCCCGGGGCGGCATGAACCGGGACTCGGAACGGGGGCTCCCATATACAGCTACGTCGTATCCGCAAGCCTGCTTATAAAAAGAAGTTTAAAAAACACAATGGGCGTTTTTTTTGAAATAATGATAATATAAACTAGTGCTTGACTGCGATCCCAACTGATAGTAAGCAGTGACGCAATCGTTAATGGTGAGGCGCACTAGTTTATTAGGAACATGTTCACTCTAGCCTTGAAGACAAATTATAATCGGACTTGAAGACCGCAGCAGGCAAATTGATTCAGTTCTTTGATGTACGGGGTAAAAACGACGAGGCGAAACGCTTAGACCGGACCGTAAAGGTTTCAACAATGTAAGGGTTGATACTCGCCGTATTTTAGGTTGTCCGATGATAGAAAGGTAATGCCGGAATCAAGTCATGCAATTCCCATGCACACTCTCCAAAATACATCCTGTAAAATACTGATCGACTGGCTGCCCCCTACGCCTGTGTTCCAGGCTTTGCAGATTGGACTTAACCAAATGTGGAGCACCAATTAGCCTCTTCGCACGCGTTTCCACTGCTGGGTTCCAGGCCTTCTCTCTAGAAGAAGGAATGGGACGTAATCCACCACGTGGGTTCAATGCGGCAAACGGTACAAAATCGTATGAAGGAATAAATAAATAAGGGTTTCGTACGATTTTTATTGAGTTGGCAATAGAAATATACAATTTGCAAAATTTTCAACTATCTATCTATCTAATACGGTTTATGAGATACAGCCAGCTGACAGAAAGACACAATTTAATTCCACCAAGTCCGTTCCATCATCAGACCAATAGACGTACGGCATTGCGCCACTGGTACATGGTGGACATCCCACCCATACGTACAAAGAGTTTTGGAAACACGTTCATCATGCGTTCAGCTAAGGAGTGGAATTCCCTGCCAGAGTCTGTGTTTTCTGATAGCTACAACCTTGGGGTCTTTAAGTCGGCCACATCATCGCTTACCATCAGGTGAAATAGTGGTCAACGCGAATCTATCAATAATAAAAAAAGACGAACGGACATAGGGTTCTATTGATTAACCATTCAGCTATAAAACCCTTAAAACAAATCTAAGCATATAACTTCTAACATTATTAAATCGAACAAAATAAATAAATATCAAATAAAAATTATAATCATGTTTATTTATTTCCGAACCAAAACGAGGTTAAAACAATAAAAATAAAAATGTTAATGATTATCGCTTCTTTTTTTTTATTACAAATCGGAAGATTGTATCGGAAATGCTTGTAACGATTGCGTAATCGACTGTACATGTTGACACGGCATATCGATTTGAATCTATATCAGGTATCGATTAAGTAAGATTGTAGCGAATTAGCTATAAGTTTAATTTCCCTTGAGTAACGGAATGTAGAACGAGTACTCGTTTCCACTCATATTTTATTTACCTCAGTATCTACATCCAGAGGTAAATAAAATGCGAGGTCGTATTTTATAGAAGTTCTCAGTTTTATGCATGTAGGGGAGGTAGAATTTGTGTTGCGTGTGGAAATTCTCTCGCTCATAAGGCGCATCATTATTCAGTGCCCCTTTTTTATTATGAAGGATCGCGTTTAATCGCTATCTCACCTGATGGTAAGCAAATATTTGATCGATGATGGACCGCTTGCCAAGAAGATACCTCGAGAGAATCATGAGTGAATATGATTTAAAGGTCTTATAGGTTTTAGCTATTAGGAAACACAGACGTCTCTTTGTGACATGACCCGCCCCCCTTCCCCTCGATCTTAGTAACCACGGAAACCTTTAGTAGATTTTGGATTTAGCTGAAAATAAGAACTAATAAAAAAGTACGAGAAATAAGCACATACTTTTTAAGCTATTACAATTCGCGTGCTCTTCAAAGAACGCCAGCACTCAGCAAAAAAAAAAAACAAACTACTACCAACCAACGAGCAGTTAATCCAACGCCGAGCTACACGCCATTAATATTGCAAAAGAGGGTAGTTACCTCAGAACCGTAACCTCTTGCCCTCACCGTGGCCAGAATACGAATTAATGTTTAAAAGCCTATTAAAATTCCCATATCGACTCGCTGGGTTTAGGGAAAACTGTTGCGGATTCATGGACTTGAAGCTTGAAGAGAACACCATTAATAATGGTTATATGG
The DNA here is from genome assembly GCA_958295575.1 of Leucania comma. NCBI lineage: Eukaryota > Metazoa > Arthropoda > Insecta > Lepidoptera > Noctuidae > Leucania > Leucania comma. Next base: position 2,854,792 of record OY282488.1, read on the forward strand.
GCGATTCATTTTAGGCATTGATATGACATATTATAAGGAGACGATAGGTTTCGCGTTACGGCGCGACCACATGCACCGAAACTCACACTTCTATAATCAGTGTCATCACATTCGCAAACCTACAGTCACTGATAGACAAGGACAGAGATAAGAGCCGGCGCTATCGTGCGAGCGAAATCGCGTTACGCCGAATGTTTACGAAAAGCAGCTCTAGCTATCTCGCTTCGCAAAATGGCAACCAAAACTATAAATGAAATTAGAAATATCATAGGAAATTTTAAGTTTTCATGTAGGTACTTACGAGTGAAATGGATTCCGAGTGATTTGTTTTTTCTTTTTGAATGATATGATTGTACAACGCATAAAAGCACACGAAGGCATTTTCATATCCTTTATCCCACTTAAAACAAAAAAAAATTTTTTTTGTGGAACACGCCCGTTTATGTCACTCGCGGGTTACGACTAAGTGCTCGATTACGGAGACGCGGTGCGTTGCGCGGCGCGTCGTGCTGTCCGTCGTACATTGCCATATGTTTGTGTTTGCGCGAGCGATGACGCGGCCCGCTACTGCAATGTACGACGAAACACCCAACGCGCCGCGTCTCCATAAACACGGCCTAAGTGAAATTAGGCGACGGGGACCTGATTTCAGCGATCCACGCTCGCGCGGCACGTTGCGGCTAATTTGAAGGCGTCCTTATACATACAGGAAGATGATAATGACTATCGTCAGCATTTTTCTAACCATTGAATATTAATGCCCGCCCAAAATCAGGGTGCAAAGGTCGAAAGGACCGGCAAGTTAATTACAAATGCAAATTCTGACCCCAAACATCCTGCATTGCTTGCATAGGCTACCTAATGCTGCAAAGTCAGCGTATTTTATGGTTCAAACAATGAACATTGGAGGAAATTCAATGGTTTTTGGAGCTATTTTATTTTAAACTAGCTTTTGACAGTGGCTTCGCCCGCATGAAATGGCTTCGCCCCATACAAACTTTGGCTCACGTTTCATCAATTTAGAGGGCGAATTTTGGCAAATCCTTTGTTATTCTTTGTGTACATCATAAAATAAACTTTGTGCAAAATTTCACCGACCAACTCATCAACTCAGCCAGTGAGTAAGTCAAGAATTCAAGATAAAAGTCAAAGCTCATTAGAGCCACGCGGCACCCACTCCGCACCACCTCGCCTCCTGCGGCTAGTATTCTTTACATGGATTTGTATGGGCATGCGCTTACTACATCCACTCCGTAGCGTCACCGGTTCGTCTTGGTCGTAAGTGGATGTAGGAAGCGTATACCCATACAAGTCCATTAAAGAATACTAGCCGCAGGAAGCGAGGCGGTGCGAACTGGTTGCCTGGTGGCTCTAATGAGCTATGACCTTAAAGCTTGATTGTCTTTTCCCAAATATCGACACTTTTCAGGAAGAACACTCGCTGATAGTTCTCGCTTTTTATATTAGGAAGGGATTTTTCTTTCGTGTATTGAACCTGGTACTGACCTGCAAAATGCAAAACAGTTAAGAACATTTGAATTTCACGAGCTGGCCTGGAGAAGATTGAGTACCGCAGCTTCGCACGATTATTCAAGAAATCGTGACTTGAGCCTTCCTGTGATTTTCTCTGGCCTTTTGATGTGATGTTGAAGTTTCGATTTGAATGCCTTGACCCTAAATTGGATCTAACCGTAAACAGTCGGAGACGTGGTACAGGGAGTTCGTTGCGCTTTCTACTTCTAGCTTAAAAATAACGGCCAAGTGATCGACTCACTCACGCTAAGAGTTCCGAAAAAATCTTATTTTTTTAAGTACATGTAATTTTGAATCCATGAAATGAGAGGTATTTCTGGAATTCTTAAATAAAGTACAAATTTTAGGCCCTTCAGAATTCGCTCATTGTATGTACACGCACTACCACGCATAGAGAGACGGAAAACTCTCGCAAAAGCCGGGACCTACCAGACGATCCGAAATGAGAAGAGAGGTAATTTTTATTGCTAGGTATTCCTGTAATATTTAAGTAAAGCACAATATTTTTTTTCCTTTTTTTTATAGCTAAGAGTACTAGTTCCGGAGATAAGGAATGGTCAATTTTCCTGAATAAATTTAGGACTGTTTACTTCAAAATTATGAATAAAAAAATGCATTAGGGATTCTTGTTATTAGATTCTAAGTCACTACAAAAATACGAGAAGAACAAACCGTTAATTCTCGTTAGGAAGCCTACACCTACAGAGCAAAGAGCGAGGCCTCCCTCCCCCCTTCACCCCGAAGTTGAATAGTATATAGGCTTATATTAAATTACAATAATATAGCGCCTATCCTGCCTAAAGTGCTAAAATTGTAACCGGTCTAAAACTTCAAATGGAGCATCTAAACGATCCTCAGAGAAAACTAGAGCTCTTAAACGAACAAAACGCCGCCATTTGAGAACTCGAGACAAAAGCTTATAACAATAACAAGATACACGCTCTGATTCACTGTACAGGTTACTAGACAATGTATTTTGTTAACCTTTTTCAGACAAACTGTATATTTTTACCACCATATTTCTTCAGTTCATTTAAAAAACAAAAAAAAGTTCGAAATTTAAAAATCTTGTTTTTAATAGATATTCTATTGTATCATGGCTGTTTTTAAGATATTTAAATTCTTTATTCAAAATAAGAAAGGTTTGCTCTTCACCAGCAAATTCGGCACAAAAGTTTATGTTCTAGTTTTATCTTTTTTTTATTTTTGATAGGCTCGCAATTGACCATTATTTTACCTGAAGGAAAGCGACAATATGGTCTACTATGGAGCGCGTTTGATTAGAAGTAGCCTATTCATTCTTGACTTGAAGAATCCCAGGTTGTAGGTATCAGGAAACAAAGATTCAGACAGGGTATTCCAGTCCTTAGCTGTACGCTAAGAAGTGAATGGCCAAGTGGGCCACTTACTATAGTGTGTTTATATGTTGTATTGACTGTAGAGTTCTCTAATTAAAAAACATGACAAACATCTCGAAAAGAAGTTCTAAATGTAAGTTCTTTAGAAGATTTTCTGGGCTACTTGTATCTTCGGATACAATCAGACCTTAAAGCAATATTTGTCTGATGCCAAAGACGATAGAAAATTACGTAGGAAGTCACGAAAAGAATAGACGTGAATCTAACTTCAATTTAGCTAAAAAACTATGAATACCTTTTTTAAACGAATCGAATTTAGGTGCGGAAACCGATTATACTTACACAGAATATAATACATTTTTTCCTGTCATTCACAAATGATATCATCAGTAACTATTGTTGCAAAAACATTTTGAGGATCACGACTTTCGTAGGTACTACCCAATTCAACCTAAGTACTTTGAGTCGAGCAGTGTTGATTCAGTGTAACGGCCCCAACTTACCGAGTTGTAGGTCCCGTAGCGAGTTCAAACTCAGCCATGCGCATTACTCTATGTTATTCATTTCATCCCATCAAGAAAAACATCGTGAGGATCCCGACATGTTCTAGAACGAAAAATTCGAAGATACATCCACCAACCCGCCCTGGGCCCGCGAGCGTGATTACAGCCCATTCCTTCTCCTAGAGAGAAGGCCCGAGACCTTGAAGTGGGAACTTTAAAAGGCTGATTAGGCTAAGAATTCTCGAAGCTGAGTCGAGTGAAACTGAGCCCTCGTAGTGGATTACAGCCTATTCCTTCTCCCAAAGAGAGATCCGAGTCCCAGGTCCCAGTAGTGGGAACATTAAAAGGGTAATTATGCTTATTACTTTGAAACCGAATTACCAAAGTCGTAAATAAAAATGTATGTTATCAACTTGGACCATTAAGCATGGATCTCACGGTCACAATCCAGCTTTCCAACAGAGGTCACCTTGGTGGGTGCTTGGATTGTGTGCTTGGATTGTGTTTGTGTTGCGGCTATATGTATGTAATTCACGCACAAACGAGTTCGGTAAACGCACCCACCAACCAAGGGCGTTGAGTCATGGTTTACAACTGCTGTCTACTCGGATTGATACTAGCTAGGTCACCTCTGTTGGGACGCTGGTTTGCAACTGTCTGGTCCATGTTTTATTATTGGTACGGATTTTTTTTTTATGGTAGGTAAAATCATCCAATGACAAATCTTGGGTGGAGCGGGAAATAGTGTCAGACTCTTACTGACTAAAAACCTACCCTGTTCCTTCCCTGCCTTGGATCCGGGGCCCTGGTATCCATTTTCATACCTCCATTATTGGTACGGATGGATAGTTATTAACAAGAAATTAGTTTATAAAATTATAAGGCAAGTTATAGGCGTTGGGCCAACAACGTGTCTACTGTCACTAATTAGTTAACAGTGCTATTAACCTGTTCTAGCTCGAGCGGACACCGGTGTCCTCTCACATCCACTCCACTATAGGCCATAATTCCGATGTTTAGAGTCTACTTTTGGATGAACAAGTTTGGTTGGTACTCAAATAAAATACTCGAACACAAGACGGCGTCTATTAACTGCACCTATTTATTTATAAACTAGCTTTTACCCGCTGCTTCGCTCCCGTCACTGATTGCCTGCTCTACCCTACCACCAAAACCTAACCTACCCTACCCTTCTCTACCTAGGGGCCCTTCAAGTATTACGTAAGCACTACAGGGGGTGGGGGGTCTTTGCTTTGCTTATTTTTGATGACATGGGGGATGGGGGGGTCTGGATGGTGATTACGTCAGCAGTTTTTTTTTTTAAGAAAACAATGTCGATGTTCTAAAATCACATGAAAATGAGTAGACAGACACATATCACTGAGCAATGTTTACGTAAGCATGTGGGGGTAAATATTTCAGAAAAATCGACTTACGTAATACTTCAACAGCCCCTTACCTACACTACCCAACCATACTGAACCTACTTACCCTACCCTAATTATTTTTATTTTTTTTAATGTAACCACCTTCCACGAAGGTTTCACATACATTTTGAAAAAAAAAATCCCGGGCAAGTGCGAACTCAATACCTCCACGCGTTCCTGAGATAAAGGGTCTTGACAGACAAACTAAAACTAAAAGAGAATTTTCCAAAAATCACCCCTAAGGGTATGATATAGGTGTCCAAAGTAACCTATTTTTACAGAAACTATTTTATATCTTTAATAAAAAAATAAAAAATGCAGTTCAATTGGCAACTAACAAAGTTACAGGAAACTCATTAAGAAAATCAAGGCGAGAACAATAAACAATTAAACGGCGTTGGGAAAACCGCCAGTTTATTTTGGTTTTCATTACCACGCCTAACGGTATTTCACAAACAAAACACCATCATAGACACAATTTTCCCGCACTTACAATGTTTATATATTGTTGTATTATAACCTACTTTTTGTAGCATATTCGGTATCATGGCCTGTATAATAAGCATGATACATATGAAAAGGTATCATGTATACCCGGGACATAGCCTGTATGTTACCGGCAAACTGTATAATCCGGTATTCTATACAAAACGTAGACCTAAAACGAGAAGGTAATGTAAGAAATATTATTTATTTTATACATTGTTTAGGTATTCTGTACACTCAGAACTGTGTGGTTCTTTCTTCAAAAGACCATCCCAAACTACAATCTGCATGGTTCTCATATGTTTGGACCATTACATGTTTGCTGTATGGAATTTAAAAGAGACTTTGACCCCTGAGTTTGTTTCGGTGTTTCTTCTCAGGGTAGTCAGCTAGGAAACACCGGCCTCATATAGTTAAAATTGACGAAAAAAAAATGACGTGTAAAAGTGTTTATAAGAACCTATTTGCAAAATAAATATCATTTATCATTTATAAAACCGTGTGCGCAGTCGGTAAAGTGTGTAAAAGACGCGAGCAAGGCATTGCTTTATTTTGTAAAGAGATTTACTCAATACTCAATATTTTATTGCAATCCATAAGTATACATAGATGGTATTAAAAAAAATGTCACAGACCATTATGGACCCTGTCGGGCACAGCAAAAATTAGGAGAGAGGAAGAGGGTTAAGTAGCAATTCATGGAATTCACTAGTACTGTAGATCTAATGGGTTGCGTTTAATTGGGTTTATTATAGTATGTATATTCATCGTTATAATATGTCTATGTATAAATAAAATATGTCAGGGATTTTGTGTCGTCATTACTACTAAATTATTCAAATTAAATTGTTAATTATGTCAACAATTCCCGACGACAACAATAACAACAACAAAAAACAACAACAACAATTGTCAACGTGTTCCAAAAAAATAAGATTTTTTGTTGCCCATGGGAATAAAACGAGAGTCCTAAGTTTATAAGGTGCGGTAAAACTTAAATTCACGCGGGCGAAGCCGTTGGCAGAAAGCTAGCATAAAACAAACTCGCCACCCGCGTCTGTTTGTTTATCCGCATCTACTCCTAAACCACAAAACAGATTTTGATGCGGTTTTCACTAATATATGCAGCAAAAAACGACGATTACGTATGTGACAATTTGCATCCGTGTCATGCCGGAACGGTTCAGGATAAATAATAATACTTTTGACACTCGATGAAGATGTAGCTCTCTGAAGATTATCTTTTCCTAATATTAAAAAAAAATCATTTCTTCTTTTGAGGGTCAAAAATCACCACCCGAATCTTCATCATTATTGTGTTTTTATTTATTTGTTATTATAGCGGCAGAAATACGTCATCTGTAAAGACTTCAACTGTCTAGCTATCACGGTTCCTGATATACAGCCTGGTGACAGACAGACGGACAGCGAAGTGATAACAATAGGGTCCCGTTTTTACAATTTGGTTACGGAACCCTAAAATTCATCTCTTTACTTTAGATTTATGGTCAAACGTTACTTTTCGGTCAATGGTATCATTCTCACGCAAGTAAATTATTAACATTGGTGAACTACTAACCTACCGACAATATACATCTTAAACTTGAGTCCCCATTCTTGTAATGGCCATTCTTTAAAAGTGAAGAAGTTAATGTGTAGTTTCAAGTTTGATGATGAAGATAATCGTAATTATAGTGGAGAGAGGTAACGAACTTCAGTAATTTATGTGATCTTACTGTTTTGTCTTGGTATGTGAAGAAGAGGAATGATACGCATGTTACTAAAAGCATAAGTGCTTGATAACAGAGACGCGGTGCGTTGCGCGGCGCGTCGGGCGGTCCGTCGTAGATTGCCATAAAATATGTTTGTGTTTGCGCGAGCGATGACGAGGCCCGCTGCTGCAATGTACGACGAAACGCCCAACGCGCCGCTTCTCCGTAAACACGACCTTAGGTTTGCGTTTGCGCGAGCGATGACGCGACCCGCTGCTGCAATGTACGACGAAACGCCCAACGCGCCGTGTCACCGTAAACACGGCCTTAAGCTAGAACTACATTAGACCGATGCACACGTGTAACACGCCTGATTTGTACGTAAAACGACGTCGCGTGGCGTAGATTTAATATAGCTCTACTAGTCTAGGTTCCATATAAAATGTATGGGGACTGTCGCGCTCAAATCGGCGTGTGTGGCACACGTGTGCGCAGTGTAGTTGTAGCACGTGTAATTATTTTTTTATCTGCGTTCCCCCATGGGGAAAAAACACGTGTTTTAATTATACATGTGCTTTTTATGCTTTCGGGTCAATACATAGCCTAGGGTGTAAATTCTTGCGTCATTAATTAAAACATATTAAAAACAAGTTGTCAACGGACTTCGCCCAATACGGCCGCGCCTCACACGCAATAATTAATTACCATGTTAATTATTATTCGCATTTAATTAGGTGAAATGCATTGTTTCCATTTTCTTTTTACTTGTTTGTTATGTGGCTACAAAAGAATGTTGATGGAAACATAGAAATAACTGGTTGCTTGTTGGCACAAGCAACCAGTTTTTAGATTTCTGTTTTTAGGGTTACGTACTTCAAAAGGAACAAACGGAATTAGAGGAAACTGGCATGTCCTAGAACCAAAAATTCGAAGACATGTGACATCCACCAACCCACGAATTACGGCCCATTCCCTCTCTTAGAGAGGAGGCCTGTGTCCCAGCAGTGGGAAAATTAAAAGGCTGATGATAACCGATGACCTGGTGAGGGTCGCGGGTAGCCGATGGAAGCGAGACGCACAAGAGGCCAACAAGTGGAAGTTTTTCAGCTGAAATGATGATGACGCAGAGTTTTGCTCAAGAATCTTTGTAATTAATATCTCTATGTTGCTTGTTCTCCACAGCTCGATTCCATAAGTCCATATGTTTGAGAAAAGCTTTGTAAATGGTCAACTTACTTTCTGAATAACCCATTTTTTTATGTGGATAAAATCCTCAAATAATTTCTCTCGCTCTGGGTGGCGCGAGAGGAAGTGTCAACACTTTTACTGATTAAAACCCACTGTGTTAACCCTGGAGATCGAGCCGTGCCGCTATAATTATTCTCCTCAGTTATCATAACCAGAGTCTTAACGAGGACTAATTTTGACGTGGGCGAAGGCACATCAGTTAGACCTTTTTTCTTTCATAAATTCGAAGACAAGACAGCGACGGTCGCAACCCAGTGTAAGACCACAGGTTTTACTCGCAGTTCGTTGGTGCTGATCGACTAGCGAGTAAAACAGTTTTGAACGACGAGCCGAGTAGAAAAGCCGATTAGTAAAGCGTTTTGGGAACACTTTCATTATGCGTACAGCTAAGGAGTGGAATTCCCTGCCGGAGTCTGTGTTTCCTGATGGCTACAACCCGGGAATCTTTAAGTCAAGAGTGCATAGGTTTCTTCTAGGTAAGCGCGCTCCATCGTCGACCGCTAGCTAGGCGTTCGTATTGTTATGATACACCGGCGAGCTTTACCGACAAGCTATAAGACCGCGGTTTTACTCGCCCGTCTATCAGGGCCTTTAAAGAGACCTCGCTTGTGCGTGGCCCATTTGGGTACGAGGCAGAGGATGAGGGCCTACTACGCCTACGCCACTGATATAACCATCACTTTACATTTCAGAAATCACAACTTCCATGATAGAATTACTCACTCTATATTTTAATAATAATGATAATATTTATTTGATATCTACTCAGAATATAATCGAGTGACGTAATTAATTTTATTGTGATAACATTATTATCAGAAATTGCAACAGGATATTTCCTTTTGCATTGGAATTTTAAGTGGATATTTTGAGCATCTTTCTCAATTATCTAGACCGGGCCCAAGTCGTCGACGGCACGCATCGATATATATGCAGTGGAGTAGCTAGGAGGACTTTTGATGTGTTAAAAATATGGTGTTTTACAAATGCTTGTTTTACCATGCGAGACGGTTGTGGGTAACATGTTGCGAATTTTTGCCTACATCGGGGGGCTATAGCGCGGGGCCCCGGGGCGTAATTAATACGGCGGTAGCTACGCCCATGTCGATATGTCAAGTACAGTACTACCTACTTGAAAAGTAATTGTTTAAATAAATGTATTTAGTAAAAACTATCCTCATTTCCTTATAAAATCCCTGTAACTAAATTACACATAATGTTAGTTATGTGGACAGTACAATTAATTTATTTATAGAAGGTTTGTTTCTTATTAAAGAAGGGAAAAACATGACATAAAAGATTACCTGCCCAAAAAGAAATACAGAAAATTGAAGTGTTACTGTGAGTGTTATTATTTAACCTGATAAGATGCTCTTAGCCATATAACCCAACCTGTCGGTGTTGGATTGCCCTATTGATAAATATAGACCAAAATATATTTATTTTATACATTGCTGGTGGACCAGCAGATAGCTTAGATACAATCCCTAGGAATTGTATAAATTGCCTAGATAAAGTATGTAATGGAAATATTCAAAATATTTCATACACTATTTTTTATTATCTCACCTAATGGAAAATGACGATGCGGTCGACGATGGAGCGCACTTGCCTAGAAATAACCTATTCACTCTTGACTTAAAGATTCCTGGGTTGTAGTCATCAGGAAGCACTGCCTGGACGCCTCAGGGATTCTTTACATTGCTTAGCTATTGTACAGAATTCCTAAATTACACAGATTGCCGGTAACAGATACAAAAAGTAAATTTATTCGCTCAATTTTATGTACTCATAAGCAAAACAAAATAAAATATTCTGTGAGTAATTATTTATATAAGGTTTTTCTACAACACCTGTGTGAATATATTTAATATAAGTAGTGCACCAAATTGGGAAGTATTCAAGCAAAAAAGATTACTTACTAACACACACAGTTGCATAGATATGTGATAGACCACTAATGTAGACAACAGCATCGCATATGTCCAAATACAATGTGTAAATTGAGAAAAAAAAAACACGACATAAATATTCGCGCGATAACGTAGCCACAGCATTATCAGCTGCGAACATATGATTATCTGCCCCTATTTATTTTGCTTAGCTTACATTTTTTTCATATTAACAATATATATTTTGAAGACTGATGCTCATTTTTTTAATTGTTTTTAATTGAAATGGTAATATTTAGCTTTGGTCACTCATTCTAAATGTGTGAGTATGTAGCCCTCTAGTGTTAGTTACGATGAGCATGAAATAGAGAGATTCAAAACTGCAGGCAACTTCCTTGCTCATGTTGTCCCTATGATTTTAGAAATAAAACCAATTAAATAAAGCGTTTTCCCTCATCGTTTATACCGCATACATGGAGGGACTGGAGCAATTTGCCTGCTGCGGTCTTCCCGTCTGATTACAATTTAGGTGTCTTCAAGGCTAGAGTGAATAGGCTCTTAATAAACTAGTGTGCTTCACCATCAACAATTGCATCACTGCTTACCATCAGGTAGGAGTGCAGTCAAGTCCTAGTTTATAAAATAAAATAAAAAATAACTAAAGTTTACAATCTTCCCTAACTATGACCTTGATTTTTTTAAATTGATATAAACTAGTGCTTGACTGCAATCCCAGCTTATGGTAAGCAGTGATGCAATTATTGATGGTGCACGCTAGTTTATTAAAAACCTATTCACTCTACCCTGTAGTCATTTCCCAATGCTTCACCCATATGAAAGTCAAGTTTCTCCATCCAAACTTCCAAACCTTGTTTTAAACCGTGCCTCTAAAGCGACCCCCTTAATGGAGTTTCGTAAAATCCGTTCTTAGCGGATGTCTACACCCTATAAGAATCCTACCTGCTAAATTTTAAGTTTGTAAGTGTTATAGTTTCTGATATTTTGTGTTCAGTGAGTGGTATTTCGCTTTTATACATATATAGATTTGGTTTCCAGTCTAACTAGACACAGCTAAACTTAATAATTTGACATAGAGCCACTACATATTGGACCTCCACAGTCACGCTATTGGGTAACACAATATCCTTTGGTAAGACTTTAGCAAAAAACATGGGAAATAAATTTATTCCATTAAAAAGATGGTAAAACAAATGCAGAGACAAATGCATTCATAATATTTTTTAAAGAATTTCATTTTCATAGTCAATTAACACTCCAATTCTGCTTGACTGAACAATTTAATAACTATGTTGAAAAGATGTCTTTATTTATTAGTGTAACAAGTAGGTACTTTAACACTAATGCAACAATTAAAAATATTGTATGAAACTTGTTCTAATCTTGCAAATTAAAACTGTAATAAAATTGCTCAAGGCTGTACATAATTTTTCTGTAATCACAGATGTCAAGTCATAGATAAGAATTATTTTCAAATTATGGGTAGAACTTTATCGTTTTTTTTTTTTTTTACATAATTTTTACTGCTACAAGCATTTGCTAATTTGCAGTGGTTATTAAAAAAAAACAAGTTGTGTATTGTTATCAGAGAAATGATCATCTGGGTCATTGTAATGTAATTATACGTTTCGCAATCACAACAAGATAGAGGGGTAGGCGTCAATGATAATAACTTGTATTTTTATTTTGGCGCACAAACACGCTCCGCCAATAAACATCAGCCGTTCATTCACGCCCTCGCAATTAAATTGACAACAGATAAACCTTGAAAACATAACGAAACCGCGCTCCAATCACCCATTTCACACTTATAGCCAACCATAATATTGATAATTTCACCGACCTTCAGCGCTCTGGTTCAACGACAATGGCGCTCCAGCCGACGCAAGATCCTTCTTCTGTCCGACTTTTGGCGGATCAGAGTCCGAATCGTCGAACACTAGTGTCCGGACGGACTGGGAACACCGACGATCCATCGTAAACTCTCACTGCACAACACAGAAATGCACTAATATTACCCCCATTTATCACCCCGATTAAAACTAAAGAATCCACGGTCTATTTACATGACACCGTTAGAGTCAAGCGCGCGTACTCATTGAATACAATCAAGATTCATAAACGATTCGCGACGGTAAATGCAAATATTTTCTATGCCATGATAAATAACGCGAGCAACACACGACTTCGCACAAGTCGAAAAATGACACTTTTGAAGGAGCTTGTTAGTATTGCCATTAAACAGAGAAATAGTCCCCATTCAACAAGTGTGGTCAACGCTACTTATTTTTTTCTAAAACTTGGAAATGGGAAAGTTCAACAATGTGACAAGGAATGTTTTCGTGAATTTGAAAAAATATTATGGTGTCTCGTCGATAAATGCAATTATATTTTTATATTCACTTTCTTTATTAATTATTTATATTTTTCTTTCACTTATCACTTTTTATTATATATTTATTTTATTTTTTATTTCACCTTCCACTTTTTAAGGCTCCCATTTATTTTCATTGTGAAAATAATATCATGATATTGTACAGCCATTATGTCTTCTTAGTGTATCAATAGTAAAATAGGCAATTAAAATTCATCATTAGCCACTTCTCTGATGTATATCTACTCCGGATCCCATTTCTACATGACCTGTGGTTCAAGATGAAAGATGAGAATTGGTCTGCCAAAGAGCCGTTTTTACACAAGTTCGAACACCCTTCACAATCCGATGGAATTCAGTCCTATTGGCACAAAGAAAGGTACAAGGGTTTGTCTTATTGTAAAATAGGTAAAATAAAACAAAGCAAAAAAAGTTTAACATAATTTATTTAGAGAGAACCTAATTACCCATCGAATATGGAGAGCTAAAGTTTTCTAAAACTAAAACTTTTCAGCATAACTTACAATAATTACTAGTTTCTTCTATTTTTTTTTCTACCCATGAACATTTCTAGCCTTATCTCTCCTTGAATAATACGGCGTTAAAACCAACAATAAAAATTACTCTACCAGTCACAATTTTCTTTCTAGCTGCATCGTTTGATCTTATTATTGTACATGCTTTTAATTCCTAACATTGTTTCCGTGAGCAACTGTGACTGAATAGTCAAAAGAAATTTTTGCGAAAAGTTACAAGAGTAAGGAAGAAGATTGACTTTTGCAATCAGGCACCGAACATGCTACAGACGGCTGGTCTGCAGAGGTGCATCGCATAAATCTCTCGTTTTCAGTCAAGCACGATGCAGCTGAATATGATACAAACTTCTATAAACAGGCACTCGTTAACCAGCTGGTTAACGAGTAACATTATACCCGTCTTTGGCCACCAGTGACAGATTTAAACGCTTTTCACTTCCCGTAACGGCCGGTAAAGACCTACAAACTATAAGATAATTCATTTTCTTATTACGTGAAACGTGTGCTTTGATAAAATAACATCAAGATTGACTAAAATCTAGTATATAAAAATAAGTCGGGTTTTCCTTCCTGACGCTATAACTCCAGAACGCACGAACCGATTTCCACGGTTTTGCATTCGTTGGAAAGGTCTCGGGCTCCGTGAGGTTTATAGCAAAGAAAATTCAGGGTAGAGTAAGGTAGAGTAGAGTGGAGTAGAGTGGAGTAGGGTAGAGTAGGGTAAAGTAGGGTAGAGTAGGGTAGAGTAGGGTAAAGTAGGGTAGAGTAGGGTAGAGTAGGGTAGAGTAGGGTAGAGTAGGGTAGAGTAGGGTAGAGTAGGGTAGAGTAGGGTAGAGTAGGGTAGAGTAGGGTAGAGTAGGGTAGAGTAGGGTAGAGTAGGGTAGAGTAGGGTAGAGTAGGGTAGAGTATGGTAGAGTAGGGTAGAGTAGGGTAGAGTAGGGTAGAGTAGGGTAGAGTAGGGTAGAGTAGGGTAGAGTAGGGTAGAGTAGGGTAGAGTAGGGTAGAGTAGGGTAGAGTAGGGTAGAGTAGGGTAGAGTAGGGTAGAGTAGGGTAGAGTAGGATAGAGCGGGAGCGAAGCCGCGGGCGAAAGCTAGTAGATTTATAAAATAACAAATTGCAATCAATTAATTTCAATTGAAATGTGTTATATTTTATTTATTTATTTTATGGTGGGTAAAACCATCCAATGACAAATCCCGCCCTTTGGCATAACGGGAAATAGTGTCAGACTCTTACTGACTAAAAACCTATCCCATTCCTTCGTTGCCTATCATACCGGGGCTAAGCCTTCCTATCAGAAAACGGCCCTTGATCCCAGCAGGTTTCGACCCTGCAGCTAGCAGGCTGGGCCTCTACGGTTCGCTGACAGCTCCTTGAGGCGCGCGGGAACAGTACGTGCCGTTGACGACCTGGGCTCGGTCCAGTCGGTTACCGGACGATCGGACAGCGTGCTACCCATAGCACGCCGTCTGCAAGCCCGCGCCTACGGTAAAACGTATACTACTATTAAGAATAAAACGAAAAAAAAGGTAACATAAATGGGGAGCAGTTATTTTATGAAACGGTAACTCTAAAACCGCGTTCCAGTTGTGTACTATCATTATTTTAATCATTTTTCTTCAACGAAAATCACAGAGTATCTCTCAGTAATCTGTGAATCACAGCATGAACAGTGTGTGGCATAGAGTCTGTCAAGCGAGTCGTGTCCACGACCATTTTGCTGATTTCTTATAACGGCAATACTAATATCTGTCAAACAAATTGTCACAAGTTCTGTTCTAACCTCGTAGCATTCCGGTTTTTGTTAAGTTTTTAATGTTATAATGCCGAAACCTATTAAAAGTGGTGTCAGGAACCTGTTGTTTACAATGATTAATAAATATAATCATGTAAAGATTGAATCTGACAACGTGTTATTGGAAAAACGACTACTTTTGGATGAAATTGTTTCAACAACGGGTAGGTTGGCTACAACATGTTGATACTTTTAGCACAATTGTCTAATTTTATTTATTTTACTGTTATGTGATGCCGATTTCAGTTTTGGTTTGCATTTACATGTCGTAGTCATGACATTGAAACTTACTGGGGCACTTATATGTGAAACTACTTTAAGAGATTGTTGTAATTTTTTTCAGCCACCTTGGATGATGAATTAATGAAAAACACAATTGATAATTTAGTTAAGCAAGTCATAGCCATAGAAGACAATAAAAAAATTAAATCTGAAACAGACTATCTGACAAAAATTGCTGCTATGACAGGTTAGTACAGATTTCTTTGTTTATCCTGCATTTACTACAATTGTTATCATAAC
The DNA here is from genome assembly GCA_958295575.1 of Leucania comma. Taxonomy (NCBI): domain Eukaryota; kingdom Metazoa; phylum Arthropoda; class Insecta; order Lepidoptera; family Noctuidae; genus Leucania; species Leucania comma. The sequence continues at coordinate 2,870,196 of OY282488.1, forward strand.
ATTCGTGCATTTGATACTAAACTGACATATTGAACTTTCAGATGTAAGTGTGAAAACATTGCGAAGAATTAAAAAAGAAGGTACTATTAACCAAGGAGAGTGGAACACACCCGGGAAAAAGCGTCCACGACAGCCAACTGTAGCCCACCTGGATAGTTTTGACTTATCAGCCATACGCAATAAAATTAATGAATTTTACTGCGTGAAAAAGCAAGTTCCAACTCTACGAAATTTGCTTGCAGATTTAAGAGAGTCAATTGGATTTACTGGATGTCATGAAACATTGAGACAATTATTGCTCAAAAATGGATTTGAGTTCAAAAAAAATAAAAATGAGAGATCTCTTCTTATTGAAAAGTATGATCTAGCTGCATGGCGACATAGGTATCTCAGAGCTATTGATGAAAAGCGGAAACAAGGAAAATTAATAGTTTACCTTGATGAAACCTATGTCCATCAAAATTATAAAGTTAAAAAATCATGGCAAGGGCCATCCACAAGCGGTGTAATTGATAAAATATCGCCAGGCAAAAGACATATTGTTGTTCATGCTGGATCCGAAAAAGGTTTTGTCCCCAATGCTTTATTAGTATTCAGCACTAAGTCAAAAATGGCAGATTATCATGATGATATGAACAGAAATAATTTTATGAAATGGTTACGTGAAAAATTAATACCTAATTTAAGTCAGCCCTGTGTCATTGTTATGGACAACGCTAGCTACCATGTGACACAAATAAATAAGCCACCATCTATGAATGATTTAAAGGCAGACATTCAGAAATGGCTAACTGAAAATGGAATTCACTATGAAGAATTCTTTACAAAGGCTGAGCTTATGTGCCTTGTGAATGAAAATAAAACAACGCCATTGTATGAAGCTGAAGAATGTTTGAAACAACATGGCCATGAAGTTCTGAAGCTTCCGCCATATCATTGTGACCTGAACGCGATTGAACTCATATGGAGTTTGGCTAAAAGAAAAATAGCCAGCAAAAACTTAGGGATTCCAGGTAATGAAATGGAGAACCTTATAAAAGAGTGTTTTAATAGTGTCACTGCCAATGATTGGAAAAAATGCACAGATCACACTATTGGTGTCGAAAACAAATATAAAGTAAGAGACAGGATATCTGAAACAGAGCTGGAACCCTTCATCATTTCTGTGCGAAATGATGATACCGACAGTGATTTCTCCTATGAAGGCATTGAATTTCTTGATTCTGATTTTAGTTAGTTCCGATTGATAAAATGTTTGATTCCAAATAAATAACTACATTCCAATGCTTTTTTATTTTATCCCAAATATTTTTTTATCAAAAATTCAACTATCAATAAGTTTTCAGCGTGCTATAACAGTGTTGACACCTGAAAGATTTTTGAATTTGCCGCCTTTTTCACGGGACTAGACTCGCTTGACAGACTCTAACATAGAGTTTTAAACAAAATCTTTGTAATATTATGCAAACTGACACATAATAGGTAGAAACGCATATATAATGAAATTTATGAAATCATAAAATTAGGAACACACTCTAAATAAATTTTCAGCTGGATTTTTGTCCTGTGAACAAAGAATATGTAAAGTTGCTGTGAATAGAAAAAGCAATGTAAAGTCATGTGCATTTATTATTTTGACAGATTTTTTTGTGCTGGAATGATAATTTTTAATCCTTGATGAGTTTTAAATTATTTTACTGTTTTTGCAATGCTAAAAATGTAATAAACCTAAAGCCTAAAAGAGAGACAAAATTAAAAACTTCAATATTTTTTTACTGCTGGCATTACAGTACATTAACAGGTGTAAAATCCTTCATACTTTTATTTTTTTAATTTGTGTTAACGCCCTCTAGTATTACTTTTGAAGAACTAAATGAAAATTACTTACCATATTAAAAAAATATATTAAAATGACAGTGTAATGTTGCTACGTTTTAATTGTTTAAAATCATATTAATTAAGTTTCAAGCATTTTTGTTCTATATAAACGAGTATAATGGATATAACAAAAAATACTACATTCAATTCAAAAAATTTCGTTGTATAAAAGACAAGCTAATGTATATTTTTTTTCTCGCACGCTCTGCCATCTAGTGGTCAAAAGCGACAAAATAAAGTTGTTCCGTCAAAAGAAACGGAAAAACACGAGTGTGCGTCGCCTCGGTAGATATCAGTTGAATTATTCGGCTAAAATGCCCTGGCACGGGCATACGTAGTCGTCGGTCCGCCATTACGACGCAGCCGAAGACACGTTCGTCGTATTTAGTTAAATATTTTCGTTTATAAATGAGTAATAACGCTCATGAACTAAGTAATCGACTTCTGAATGCGTTGGATAACAATTACAATGTAAGTTTCAGAGTTTTGATGATCGTAAGTCCGATAAACTAGACGAGATACGAAACGGTCCACGAGCCCATGACACCCGATTCGATGTTGCGATTCGGCCACTCGCGAGGTTGCCTCGGGAGTGCCTTGTGCTGTGCTAAGATCACGAGATGTGTTGATAACCGTCCAAACAATAAATCGGAATATAGTGCGGATCGCGGAGCGGAAACGGACCGTGTGGATACGTGAGCGTGCGAGTTAGAGGGGCCACTGACGTCGCCAGCCCGCCGCCCCGTCCCTCCGTCCCTAGTGCCAAAAATTTTGCAATGTGAAAGTATGGAATTGTGCCACGCGCGACCTTTCCCGTTTATCTTCTCCGTTGGTGTGACTAAGCGACTGGGCTGCTGCAAATATGTGTTTTTTTGTACTGATTGACCTTACGTGAGTACGAACGTAGCTATAGATGGTGTGGCGGCATCAGGCGCCCCGCGTGCCGTATGCTGGTCCTCATCACACACTTTACTCTTTCCTAGTCTGTTTTTGAGGCCTGTGCTTATTTGCTGGTTGTGCAATAAGCAATTGGTCGGCATTGTAGCGATTATTTAGCACACTCGTGTTATTTTCCTTGCTTCGGACTGTTGCTAAGGCCTGCTCGCCAGCAGGTGGATTGAGTGTTGATGCAAGTTACCAGTGTTATGACAGTTGTTTAGAACTTGAATGTTATCTTCAAAGTTGTTATCATTGTGGAGTGATTATTTTAATTCTGCTATCTCATTTGTCAACTGTTTCTTTCCTTGTTTGGATTTGTGAGGGTTGCTATGCTAATATCTGCTCGAAAGGTGGAATAAGTTAGGTTAATTCCTGTAAAATCTACCGGTTGTACGCCTTACTGACTATGGATACCTAAAATGAAAAGGGAAGTTCATTTAAAGGTTGTGTATTTAAAGTCTCTACAATTTGATTCAGCCGATTACATTTCCATGATCATAAGTCCCGTAAAGTATCTCTATTGACACTTATCAAGACGTAGAGGGTACAGACTAACCAATTTAGGTCCAAACACACACTAAAAGTTGCACAAATGTGGTTATGTAAAAGTATCAGCTGTTTTGTTAAAATAATTTTTGTCTCGCAGAAACAAATACTAACTTTTATGCTTCTGTCTAATTACATAACTATGTGAATTAATTATACTTTTCTCACAAAGCATTTTGGCACAACTTTACCTATAAAGTCTACTTAATCAGAATGCCACAGGTTCACCTAAAACTTTAGTCCGAATCATCTTCTGCCTATCCTATTCACATCTCTTGGAGTTGGTATCCTATCTTGCAGCTAACAACGGCCTATTGAAATGCGCCAACTAAATTATCATCAACATCTTCTTGCTCTCATCCTGTGGTTGTTGGGGCACCTATCCAACAATAGAACACACATGGTTATTGGAAGGTGGACCCAGGATTCATAAAAACACTTGCGTCTTTCTTAATTCAGTTTTAACCTCATTATGCAACTTTTTATTTCTATTTTGTCCTGCGATGGATGATGTCCTGCAAGTGCCAAGCCATCACTAACTCTCTTTCATATTTATCACACAATCCATACATCTTTTCTTTGGTTTCCCTCTCCTTATTTCCACATTATGTATACTCATAACTCTATTTCTCATAACTCCTTTAGTAACCTGCGTTTCATCCCTTTTTTTTCACATGGTCATGACAACTAACAAAAGTAAAATCATTGGAAATTCATTGATACTTTAAAGTATCAGCAAGTTATGATATGTTGCAGTAAAATGGTCTTCAATATAAGTACATACTGCACTGCTAAAGTTATTCCAGATATACAAATTGCTATCAAGTTTCTTAGAAACATGATACACATACAAGTTGACAAATCAAATGAGGCAGCATTTACTACTAAGTTTCATTTGAAAGGAGTTTTGTGGAGTTAACAATATTGTATTGAAACTTTATTATTAAATACTGGATATGTTTAGGTTACTTTGAGTGAAATATAACCAAACAATCTGTACTTGCTATACTTTTATAAAATGACTTTGTTCTGTATCAAACTATATTATACTACTATTTTCTTGACATATTTGACATTATATTTTACCATTAATGACCGCTTCTCATATCTTGTCTAGACACTGAGTGAGACCGGTTCCTTGTCAGCACCAGCTTACATAGTAACTATGGCCTTCTGCAGCTGCAGAATGTGGAAATTGTGTAATCATAGTACAGACCTATTTTCCAAAGTAAATCTATTAAATTTTGAAGATGGAGATCTTCCTATCATTATCTTCCTGCCTTCCTGCCTTAGTCCCACATTAAGTGTCTTTTCTTTTCATTTAAATTTAAATGCAAAACCATGAACAACTGTAAAGTTTCTTTACAAATCAATGGTTCTTTTTTTCCCTCAAAGTTTATTACAATATTATAAAGGTGGTAATTTTCCTGCCTGTGCCCTATATTAGTTGGGTTCAGTGCCTCACACTTTTTTCTTCCATTCTGTCCTGTCACCTGTCACTCTATCACTAACTCCCTTTTCTTTCATATCATTCATTAGGCAATCTATCCGTCTTTTTTTGGCCTCCGTCTCCGATTACTTTCTTATTTTAACCTAGTAATCTTTTTGAAATATCAGTACTGTTCTTTACTACAAATGCCTTGGCCAGGATCAGTGTAATTTCGGGTATGATTGCCAGAAGTATCTTGTCTTATTAAACTTTGAAGGCTTCTGTCCCTATCCAGATTAGTCTTCTACTTTGTTTTCAATTAAACACTACTATTTCAGAAAGTAATGGCTACTTTGTACTTGAACCTTTCAAGTATTTCTCAGTGGTATTTCACAACATTAGAAAATATTAACCTCAGTTGCCCAATCTTAAAAAAACAAAAAGCAAATCTATACTTTACAGAAATATTTTTTCACTCTGGTTTTAAAAAACGTCATTTGAAGATCCATCTCATATTTATCATGGATATGTGATAAGTCTGATCAAGTCTTTGATCAATGAAATGCCTGCAAAATTCAATGTTCAAGATTCCTTCATTCATTCTACAGCTGGCTATTTGCAATTGTAGTATGCAATATCTCATATGGTGTTACTAGCTCTGCATGGGTTTTTTAAATGGTTACCATTAATGAAACCTCATGTTAGATGTTGTGAAAGTTATTGGATGAAATAACAACCCATAACATTTAAATTTCCTATGAAAAAGGCATTTGATCATCCCATCCTATGGCATGGTGTTATATTTCACGAAAACTTCTTGCCTTTGGTAAACAATATCTTTTCTCTCAATCATTAATTACTGTTATTCTTTACAAATTAAAAATGGTAGTTTTCATTACTAACTTGGCAACACATTATTCATTTAATGATAAGGTAAATGACCTCTTATATTTATAACTTACACATGAATAATACCTTTTAGTTATGTATTAATAAATACAGCATCTCAACGATTTTGAATGTCAATGATTTTGCAATAAATATGTCTTGTAAAATCATTGACATTGAAAATTGTTCAAGTGCACTTGCAATTTCAAATAACTATACTGCAATCGGAAGTGTGCCCTCTTGTCTTCTTTTTGGGTCAACGGACTCTAATTCAAATTTTATGAAAGTCCACTAGTCTAACACTTTCTGCTTTATTCCAAAATAGTTCCGGGACCATTACTAGGTATAATACCAATTAAACGCGATCTAAATGTATTTCTGTAACTATTTTAGATTGCATTTGGGAATAAGCAGTTAATCTTTACATGACATAATTCTTCTGATGTGTTTTGTCACCTAACTCCTTCTAAATGGTTTGATCAATTTTAGATGGATGTTTTGAAATTGAATGAAGATTTCCCTGGTTGGTTTGAAAATACAATTAGAACCTGTAGTTTTTTTTTTTTTGGTGGGTAAAATTCATCAAATGACAACTCACGGCCTTGGGCAGAGTCGGAGAGAGTGTCAGACTTTTAGTGACGAAAAAATTCCCCCGTTCCTTCCTTGCCTTAGTTCCAGGACCCTGGTGTTCACTTTCCCATTAGCCATGGCCCCTGACCCTATAGCTGGCACTGCAATTAGTTGCCCAATTTTATTTCTGACAAAAAGAGCCACTTTTCAGACAGAATTATGTTGGTTGGAACCGCTAGTACTTTTATAAATTGTGTTTGTGTACATCCCCATAAATTAATTATATCCACTTCTGGATATAGGTCTTATAGAAGCAACTTACATTAATCCTACTACACTTAACAATAGATACAGTAGACAATAAATGGATTGAATTCTTATTCTTGATGTAAAAAAAAAAGCTTGGAATCCTACTTATTCTATAAAAATACTTATATAGATATGAAGTTAAACAAGGAAATCATATTTATAGGAATAAAATTACTGCTCAGCTTGTGATTTCCTCTGTTTGTCAGAAATATGTTATTTAATTATGTAATGTTGTTTGCATCTATTAAAAACTTTTTTTATCGCAATTGAGCCAGTTTCGACTATTCTGCTAATGTTATATTGGGTGTTCAACTCTTGTTCTTTTAATGTGCTTAATTTCAATCGAAAGACGTCCATTGTTGGATATAGGTCTCCCTGAAGGCCTATTCACGACTTCAGTCTTAGCGGCGAGCGGCGCGGCAAGCGGGGCGATGCAGGTAGGCGATTGGTCGTGCGCGCGCCGCTATGGCCGCCATGCGCGGCTTCGACCAATCGCTTACCGATACGGCCCCGCTCGCCGCGCCCGCCGTTCGCCGCTAAGACCAAAGTCGTAAATGCACTGTAAGTGACGCCATAACGAGTCTTTGTGTCCCTGTGGTAGGTGACATGCTTACATTAGACCTTTATCCATTATCTCTAATGTATTTAGGACTAGTGATTTGCCCCAGCTTCGAAAGGGTGCAAATTCTTCCACATTTATTGTTCTATCTATTAGTGAAAATGGTATGGAAATCTGTTGTGTAGTTTAGGAGTTATTTGATAAACTGATAGACACAGAAACCGAATTTCTTTCATTTTAAGTAAAAATTAACACAGCACTGTTTTCCTTCTATAAATCTCTTTTAAGCTCGCTCAAGGCTTTGCTGTAAACTTTTTGTGTGCTTGACTAAAAATGCAATAGGTTAGCAACTCTTCCTACTTTGTCTATTGCTGATGTCTATGGACAAATCCTTGAAAGAGTTCAGCATATCTCACTACCTCATTCTGGGCAACAAATGAAATTGCTTATGTAATTCAGGTATTTTTTTCTTCCCATTTTGGGACAAGGTAGTAAATCAAAACTGAATTTGTTAGGCAAGCCTACTTCACCATTGACCACATCATCCACTTATCTTGCTGAAATAATAGTAAAATCCGAGCCTATCAGTAATAAGGCCTAAATTCCGTGGACTGCCGTAGGCTAACACAGAAACTCAGTTTGAAATGCCTTAGCAACTAATTGGAGAAAGCTAGAATGAATCTAGTCACATAACTGTTCCACTTAATTTGTTTTTTATTTGTTTGATCTTGATTTTTTATCAAGAAAGAAGAAATAAGCTGTTTAGTTTTATTTATAATTTACTAGCTGTCCCCCGCGTTTTCTGTTACTGCTCATGCTCCACTATCTAGCCTCTAACCTTTCTCGACAAATGGATTAGGCGACACCAATTTTTCGATTCGAACCAGTTCTTCCTGAGATTAGCTAGATCAAACATACTGTTCAGCTCCATGATATTTTTGAAAATATTCTTTTAGAATCCTTTTTTTTTGTTTAAAAATGTTTTTATTTTATTCTGTGTGCCTTTTGCCAAAGATTTCGTCCGACACTTTCCAATCTTCTTTTGTGTTAGTTTAGGCCAAGTTTTTCCAACTGTTTTAACCAAAAAATCTTCCCATCTCTATGACAATAATTCCTTACACACTATGTTTATTCTGTCATCCTTTTCCATCAGTCCACATCATCACCTAATATAGAATTTAGTTTTTGGATCCTTCCCCTTGAATCATTTGGAACTAAATGTTTAAGCCTCAAAATAGTGTTTCAATTCACTTTAATTAGTCTCATTCATTTTAATTAATGTAAGGTTTTTCATTCTTTTCACCATTTCGTGCATAATCTATTTTAATCAACTTTTATAACTTAAATACTCCATAATTATGTTTACCTAAATTATTATTATTTTTGACATTAAATAAGGAGTGTCAATTTCCCACCAGTATTTGCAGAATTTACCAAAAAGAGCAGTGTTTTATCAAAAAATGTTTATCTACCGCAATGTACTGAATTTTGAATTTCTAAAGCTCGAACCACCAACCAAAAGTTATGAGGGCATTCTTGTCCCTACAAAACGTAGCTAAAACGAAGAAAGTCATTTAAGTAATGCCCTTTTCATTGATTTATTATTGTTAAACCAAGCAATGTGTAGAATTTCCAATTCTGCCTTGACCCAGAAATCGATTTTCTTTTAAAGACTGAAACTTGAAACATTGTTTTAGCAATGTTTACTAAAAATCGATGGTTTGTTACGCAAGTGTACCTATATACCTACTTTATAAATAAAATAATCACGAAAACTATTTAAAAATACTGTATATTTCTCGCGTCTTCAGTCATGTGATCGATACACACGAACTTTGCATTTTCAGGATAAAATTACGTCATTCGCATAACTACAGAGCTTACATTTTATTTTCATAAAAAAATGGTGTAATACTTTAATTCCAGGGACCCTCTATCTACAAGTAATTACATCTTTATCTATAGTTGTTTAGATAAAATATATTATTTACGAAACTAACTTTAAACTTCTTTTTTTAATTAATAGTTATTGTCCCACTGTTGGGCAAAGGCCTCCCCCAGGTCCTTCCAAACCTTCTCCCGCGCCGTCTCGAACCAGTCCTCGCGGTAAACGTCCAGATCATCCCGCCACCTCTTTCTAGGCTGGCCTCGACGACTTTAAACTTAGATCTCGAAAAATAATCATGTTTAATACAATAATTCCAGCGAAATTTTTAATTACTTAAGAATCTAACAGTCGCATAGAACGCGGTACGCGACTCGCAATCATAGGAAATGGCCGATAGTTATTTTTTTCTGCCTCTGATTGCGGAACGTCGTAAAATCGTGAAACCAAGAAATACCATAAACTGAACTAAAAAAACAACAGTGGCTTTTTCACCGGAATTTTATACATTGTATGTAATTTTCATGTTTATATTTCTTTATTTGATATAAACTAGTGCTTGACTGCGATCCCAACTGATGGTAAGCAGTGATGCAATCGTTGATGGTGAGGCGCACTAGTTTACTAAGGGTCTATTCACTCTAGCACTCTAATTTTTTATTTTAAATCCGAATTTGTTGTCAAAACTAAGCAAACCGGACTTTTGACAGTGGTTAGAGGTAGTTAGACGCCAGAAAGTCTGACCATCAGTCTATCCAAGGGGTATTGTGTTGCCCAGTAACTGGGTTGTGGAGGTTTGATAAGCAGTCGCCCCATGTAAAATACCGATATTTAGCCGCATCCGGTTGCACTGGAAATCGACCCCAAGCTAGTTGATTAGGACAGGACAGGGAGATGGTGATGAAGTGGCATTCACTGACCCGCTCTGGGATCGCCTGCCCTGCGCTCAAATTTGAGAGAATGGTTAAAAAAAATATATTTTAGCGTTAGCTCTAATAACGTCATCAGGTAGATACTCTACACTCGCATTTTTGAACGCAAACGTAAAGTTCCTGTCAGTTTCATTTATGGCCGCTTACAGCAACCTACCCTGCTTGGACTTAGAGTTAGTTGGGTTAACTCTAGAGTAGCTACTCGAGTTATGAAAGAACGACCCTGGTTCGCAACTCTATCCTACTCTGTCTGGGGCTCTGGGGAGGTATGAAAATGCATATCAGGGTCCTGGAACCAAGGCAGGGAAGGAACTGGGTAGGTTTTTTGTCAGTAAGAGTCCGACACTATTTCCCGCTCCGCCCAAGGGCGGGATTTGTCATTGGATGATTTTACCTACCATAAAAAAACCCTACTCTGGTTATTTGACTGGCCTGTTGGTCTAGTGGTTAGTGGCCCTGACTGCTATGCCGGAGGTCGTGGGTTCGATTCCCACCCAGGACAAATGTTTGTGTGATGAGCACGATCATTTATTCTGGGTCTGGGTGTTATTTATCTATAATATGTATGTATTTAGAAATATATAAGTATGTTTATCAGCTGTCTGGTACCCATAACAAAAGCTCTGCTTAGCTTAGAAATAATATAGATAGTTGTGGAAATATTATTATATTATTATTTTTTTTGAACGCAGGGCTGGTGGTATACCTATGGCCCGTTTCTTATCTCGGAGAAGAGACCTGTATCCCAGCCGTGGGGACGTTACTTACAGATGTAATTAAAATATCCATTTTGTGCACTTCAAATTGCACATCAAATTATTTCCTTGTGCATTTTATGGGGAAACATAAAATTAACATTTTCCGTGTTGTTTGGACTTACATTTAATCTATTTCATTATCTTTATTGAAAAACTAAACAAATAAATCCCCAAAATACTGATAACATCATCTAGTGCCAGTTAATCAGTTTTATTTTTGTTGTTAACCGCAAAAGGAGAATTTTCCGTACCTACTTTGTTCTATAAACACAATAATAGCTATTTTTCACTATCAGTGACTAAAGGCACTGATCGACGAGCGAGTAAAACTGCGGTCTTATGGCTCGTCAGTAAAGCTCGACGGTGTGTCATTGCAATACCGCGGTTTTGTGAGTTGGCGAGTCTGGCCCGACGTCTTTGCTTTATTTTTTACTCGGCTCATCGTTCAAAACTTCTCGCTAGTCGATCAGCACCAACGAGCCGCGAGTAAAACCGACATTTTTTTAAATCGCGGTATAGGCTTGTACGTCGATCACCCACCTTATCATGTAGTGTGGCCAAGTGGCGTTATGAGTGCCTAGTACGAGCTTGATTTCGTTGAAGGGATCGACAGGTTAATGACATTCGGTACTCCGAATGGCCTGCTCCAAGCTTTTAACCAATCAGAGAATCGAAACAACTTACACTCAACAATTTTCTGCCTACCGGCTTGACAAAAAACCTTAGTTTATGTTTCTACGTAATCATCTAGCCATTACAATGGTCTATTTATTAAATGTCCTTCCAGGCCAGCCGCGAACGATTAAGGTAGAAATATACTGCTAACACGTGTGCCACACGCCGATCTGGGCGCGTGGGTCTTCACACATTTTATGTGGAAACTAAGCTTGTAGTAGCTACACTTGATCCACGCCACGCGACGTCGTTCTACGTACAAATCAGGCGTGTTACACGTGTGCGTCGGTCTAATGTAGTTCTAGCTTTACAGGCTGAATCTGAAGAACTTTTTACAGAATCCTGATTTAATCTGAACTGATTTATCTTGGCTTTCAATGGCTTTTACACAGTTTTTTATCAGTCCATTAAGCAGATCAAGTGGTAGATAAAGACTGGATCACTGGACTGAACGCATTATCTTGTCTGAAGTCACGATAGTTTTTGCAGCTGATAGTTAGTCCATTATCTTCCACTGCTGGGCGAAGGCTCCCTTTTGCACACACGTCTGTCCTCAGCATCGCGGGCCAGTCCCTCCGGTAATTATCCAGCTCATCTTTCCAGGTGATAGATACATGTAAAATTGTTCTTAACAAAAGCTGCGTTCGTTCTCTACAATGTTTGTTTAGCTTCCTCTTTATGTATAAGTACTATTTTAATCGGTGTTCTTAGATTCGCTGTGTTTTCTTAAACAGATTTCACATGATAAATAGTGCATTAATCCTTGCCTAGCTCTTCTTAGCTTCAATACCTTCTTCTGTTCTCTGTTCTGTCAATGGGATTCTTGAGATTCTCTGAGGAGTAATTTTGCCACCTGGACAGTTCTATTGTTTGCCTCTTTCGAATCCTGAAGGCTGCCGGTGGTTGTGTATCTTCTCAAGTCGTGTCCTAACATTCGCCATTGACTAAGGGCCGTTTGGATGGTTTCGTAGATTAAGGATGTACAACCTGTCGGAGATATAACTAAGGATATATTGAAGATCCATCTTCATGCACTTTCAGATTTCCAGTAGGTAAATTGTGGGAAGTTAAAGAGAATCTTTAATAGCTTTCTAGCGTCAGATAAGGTGATTCTTTGGCTCATGACGTGTCACGGTATTGTTTTACGGTTCATTTCGAAACAGAGAAATTAGGAAAAGGACGTCGCATAGAAATGGTATCAATTTTATTACTCTTTTAAGAGGACTACAAGAGCAATCAGCTGCAGTAAAGGAAATCAGAAAAATACATGTTATTCTTCTGGATAAATGTTAGATAGAATGTGTTTAAAACATAATAAGTACAGCTAATTTTGTACGATTAAAAAAACACGAAGATGCCTCTAAAAGAACTTTTGTCGATAAAAAACCGGACTAATATACATTCAATCAACCTGATTGTTTGTCAGATTATTCTACAAGCAATGTTTTACCGTTATAGTGTTTTAATTTTATAATCAAACTTGCTTCTGCCAACGGATTCGCCCGCGTCAAAGTCGGTTTCTCCATACAAACTTTAAACCCCCGTTTTACCCCCTTAGGGGTGGAGTTTCGTAAAATCCGTTCTTAGCGGATGTCTACACCCTATAGGAAACTTATCTGCCAAATTTGAAGTTTGTAGGTGTTTTTTTTTTATATTCCACAACTATCACACAACGCCGTCTAGTCCCAAGCTAAGCAGAGCTTGTGTTACGAGTACTAGACAACTGGTAAACATACTTATATAATACATTTATACATAAATTACACCCAGACAACAAATGATCGTGCTCATCACACAAACTTTTTTCCTGGTTGGGAATCGAACCCACAACCTATTGTTTCTGAGATTTCGTGATTTCTAGATTTTTAGTAAATCGCTAAAATCTCTTTTGTATGCAGTTCAAGAGTGAGCTTTAAGTCCTTTAGTCCTCTTAAGAATCCTGTAGTACTGGGGGCTTACTCTCGAGTTTAATTCTGATCGGTCGACATTGGAATTGTGACGTTAGGTACTCTTGAATTCGATGCTAGGACCAAATTGCGTGTCCTTTTTGGGTAAATAAGTAAAATGGGGATTGAGCTTGGCGTGTGGTCACGCATTTTTAAACCAATTTGGCGCTAGCATCGAATTCAAGAGTACCTAACGTCACAATTCCAATGTCGACCGATCGGAATGAGTAGCCCTCTGATCTTCCAGCTTACATCTTCAAGAAACACCAAATCAATACCTAACACCAGATGTATATACATATACTCGAATCTAAGTAAGTTAAACTTATCGGGTTAACGTGTACGGAAAAGTATTGATTCATGTAGATTAGGTCATCTATAATAAAACTAGAGTATTCGGTCTAAAAATACAATCGGCCGGTTAAAACCGTGGACGCAGTAAAATCGGACAAGTTGAAATGTCAATATTGGTGACCCCTACCACTGACCCGGTACTAAAATTGGTGACCTAATGACGAAAAGCTGTACCTAGATCTAAAGTGTGACTAACATACTTCGGTCTTTTCGTTCACGTCTAGAGAAGAACGAAATAATAGTACCATATGCCACAGGGAACTTTAAAGTGCCCAAGTGTCTACGGTCCCGAAAATCGTTTAAAATTCTCGTCACACAAGTTGAACCATCATGGCGGTCGACCTTGAATGCGCGAAGTAACCGATTTTCGGGTCTCAATCGAAGTGGCTGCGCGTTACCATTGCAAATGTTTCAACTTATTTGCCGGGTACTATAACATCTTGGGTTTGATCGTTCACGAATAGAAAAGAACGAAATGTACCATAAGCACATTGAACTTTATAATGAATCCTCCATGGTACCTCGCGAATTTCGAATTTTCGTTCGAAGATTTTGCAGGTTATAAGTTCATTAAAATATGATTTGCAACCGCAAAAAATATGGCTTAACGCAGAATACTACCTGAAGATGGGTCGCCGGGGCTTGGTTCAAGCCATGCTCCGGAGCGAGGAGGAGTGGCAGGCGGTCGCCTCCTTCTGCGAAGCAGTAATGCTAGTAAAGGAGGAGGCCGACCGCCTTAGGCAAAGGCGGACACGCCGCCGCCGCCGCCGGGTTTCCGATCCCAATTTCCGGCCACCGTAGGCGCGGGCTCGCGGACGGTGGGCAATGGGTAGCTCGCTGTCCGTCCGTCCGGTAACAGACCGGTCCGAGCTCAGGTCGTCTACGGCGCGCACCGTTCCCGCGCGCCTCAAGGAGTTGTCAGCAAACTGTAGGGGTCCAGCAGGGCCGAAGCCTACTGGGGCCAAAGGTCATGCGAGAGTGTCACCACGGGCCCCGGGACAAAGGCGAGGAATGGAAAGGTAGGTTTTTAGTCAGTAAAAGTCTGACACTGTTTGCCGCCCCACCCAAGGGCGGGATTCGTCATTGGATGATTTTACCTACCACAAAAAAAAAAAAAAAAAAAAAACCTGAAGATGGGTGACTAATCGAAAGTTATGACGATAAAAAAAATAAACATCATCAACTTCATTATCATCATCATCATCATCAGCCTTTTAATGTTCCCACTGCTGGGACTCAGGCCTTCTCTCTAGGAGATTGAAAGGGCCGTAATCCACCACGCGGGCCCAGTGCGGATTGGTGTATGTCACATGTCTTCGAATTTTTGGTTCTAGGACATGTCGGTTTCCTCACGATGTTTTCCTTCACCGTTTTGAGAGCAGTGGTGATAAATTAAATTACACAAAGTAATGCGCCTGGGACAGAACAGGCTAATAAATAAATAATAATGCGCCTGACTGGGTTTGAACCCGCGACCTGCAATTCGTAAGTCGGGGCCGTTACCACTCTGCCTCCACTACTCTCTCATCTCATTATAAAGTCATTAAATTACCTGGCAACAGCGATCGTTGATCTATGGTCAGCTCTTTATAAAGGGTTCAATAGAAACGCTCAATGACTCGAATAATTTCACAGTCATGTCAGAGACGGTCCCACTTCGTTGTGGAATCCAAAGGTGTGTCTACGGTTGAGGAGCCGAGCAGAAGCCGCGGTCAAATTCGCCTCGTGTCGCTAGTACTAGGCTCCTCTTAGTGCTCGATAACGGAGACGCGGCGCGTTGGGCGGCGCGTCGGGCGGTCCGTCGTACATAGCCATGTTTGTGTTTGCGCGAGCGATGACGCGGCCCGCTGCTGCAATGTACGACGAAACGCTCAACGCGCCGCGTCTCCGTAAACACGGCGTCTATCGTACACAACAGATTCGCACCACAAGACAGTTGAATCGTTTGTCTGTACTCGTCGGGATTCAATGACTAGGCGCTTTCCTAGTGGGCAACACTGTTGATTCTGGCTGGAAAAGTTTCCATATTTAAAAAACGTGTACCTAGGCCTATTATGACGAATCATGGGTAGCTCGCCGTCCACTAGTCCTATAAAAACCGAGCCCGAGTCGTCGACGTCGCGTAATGTTCTACGCGCGCCTCAAACAGATATCAGCAAACCATATCCCTATGGCCCCAGCAAGGTCGATATCTGCTAGGGCCATGAGGAAACGTCATCATCATCATTTCAGCCGAAAAACATCCACTGTTGCACACAGGCCTCCCCCAAGTGTCCCCACAATGAACGGTCCTGTGCGTCTCACTTCTAATGGATGCAGGACGTACAGGACGGTCCTTCCTGTCCGATTCCTGCAACTCTTACCAGGTCATCAGTTCACCTTGTAGGAAGCCTTCCAACGCTACGTCTTCCGGTACGCGGTTGCCATGCATGAATCTTTCGGCCCCAACGGCTATCCATTCTAAGAGAATGCCTATTGGCACTTAAGTTTGACGATTCTTCTGAATAAAAGTATGTTAGAGATACTCGTGGTCTTAGAACGCAAATGGCAACTGAAGGAGGAGGAGTTGTGGTTTTAATCAGTGAAAGAAAGTCTGGCACGCCCTGTCGCCTCACTCAAGAGCGGGAGAAGTCATGGTTAGGCAAGGATGTACATGTACCACTGAAGCTTTTTAATGATTTATTAATTTTATTATTAAAATTTTCAGGTTGTCGACATGCATACTGTCAACGAAATTATTTCCGTATTGGAGAGAATCAATATCACAAAAGAGCTGCTGGAGGTAAGTCTAAAATATTGTCTTACTACCCTTCTCTCTAGTTTTTCACTCGCGGCTTTGCTGTTGTAACGAATTTTAAAGGAACGAAACCAACTCGCAGAGGCCCTTTAGATACTTTTAATGGAACGTGATGCCAACCGACGATTGTCCCTGTACGCACAATGTTAGTGCATCCAAGGACAATCCCCGGTTGGTGAAAACTATTGTGACATATGGAAAATAAAGACAATAGGGCTATGGTTTATGGAGTCTTAAGTGGACTGGTTAGGACTGAACTAGGAACTATATTAAAACTATGGCCCCTGCCTAAACAATGTTATTAATATCCATCGGTAAACGGCCAGGGGGTGACTCAATAAATGGGCCCCCAAAAACGGCCGCTAGCACGAAGTAACGTAGCAACAAGAGGGCAACATATCCTGAGGTGCTTGAGGAGTGGAGAGGTATACCACGACTATCAAGACAATCCCGGAAGTACGGTCAAGATCACTACCAGCACCTTACTGGATTATACATCCTTCTCCCGAGCACGTTTGCTCTTGCGAATCTCCACTCAAACCAGCCAATAAAGGCAAGAGAGAGGTGGGAGCTCAGGACAGTGGTTATTATAGCAATAGTTTTCTGTACTATAATAGTTTAGGGAAAATAAAACCATTAAATAATTACTGTGTAGGTTTGTTGATAAGATGTTTAAACACAGACCTAACAATTGTTAATGATCTCACTGGTTAGCATGTAATTTATTATGATTATAAATTACTTAATGAATTGTCAGGTATTTTGTTATTTAAGACCTCAAAAGTGTTAATGACTTGCTAAGTAGAATTAATTAATTTATTTTTTACTTTAACATAATATAGCCAATAGCCAATTACATTAGTTAAAGACGTGTTTTTTTTTTTATAATAATAATGAGATATAACTACTCAGCAGTCATACACTCATCTCACAGTACTCCAGACAGACAGACAAGATGTTCTTCCGTTCATCCGCGGATACGTCACAATCTGGTTTATCATCCAACAGAGCGTTGAGCACAGAGATCACGCAAGGGATAGGAGATTGGTCGGGGGCGAAGGTACGACCTCAAACAGCAAACTGTTTGTGCCTCCGATTACGGCTATAGAAATAATATAGAAATTGCCGTGCAATGGGTAGCACGCTGTCCGATCGTCCGGTAACCGACCGGACCGAGCCCCAGTCGTCGACGATGCGTACTGTTCCCGCGCGCCTCAAGAAGCTGTCAGCGAATCGTAGAGACCCAGCCTGCTAGCTGCAGGCAGGGTCGAAACCTGCTGGGGTCAAGGGCCGTTTTCTGAGGGGAAGGCTCAGCCCCGGCATGATAGGCAACGAAGGAACGGGGTAGTTTTTAGTCAGTAAAAGTCTGACACTATTTCCCGCTCCGCCCAAGAGCGGAATTTGTCATTGAATGATTTTACCTACAATAAAAAAAACCTAGTGGTTCCTAATGTTTGGTCTTTTCTGCTTAACCTTTGCATAAATATAACATGTTTCCTTTCCGTATTCCAGACCACCCGACTGGGCAAACACGTGAACGAGCTACGACGGAAGACGACCGACCCGAGCCTCGCGCGCCGTGCCAAGGTGCTGGTAAAGCGATGGCGGGACCTCGTCATACCCACCGTAGCGTCGCCCGGCCACACAGGTACCGTTCACACTGATAAAGACTAAGAGCCAAATTCACTAATAAACTAATCGCGATTCGTTCAAACAAAACGCAGTTTGAGCGACTAATCGAGATTATAGCTTCATTTTGCGTTTCACCGCGATGAATTGAACCTAGTTTACGCTAAACTCAGTTTCAATTCTTTTGTTGTCGCCATGTTTACGACACGCGTCTTTAAACTAGATTACGCTGAGCTCAGTTTAGTTGAACTAAGTTTTTATATTGAATGATGAAATCAGCCCTAAGCCACTTGCCTTTGCCATAGGAGGCTGGGATTAACCCCTGGCTCATTTTAATACTAGTCATTTTACACTTAGTTTTTTAAGTAGCCTGGGCTGTAAGCTTTTTATATTCATCACGAACAATGGTATCCATGGGATCAATAAACGACAATTTGTTCTTTTGGGAAGTGTATGCACCAAACTTATTCTTTATTGAGCTGATTAACAAAAACCAGTCTTTTTGGTAAAACGTTGTGCAGTTTGTGTGGAAGCCCATTTTAAGATCAATATACGAGTGAATTTCTATATACAGACTTATTATTAGGGAGCGGATTGCATTTGCATATTTAAGCCATCCTCAGCGGTAATAGCATATTTTACCTAAGATCTAGTTATGATGCATATTATTGGTACATTTATAATATTTATCCGAGCGCAGTGCACTCACACAGCTCGTGATCGTATCACGAATTCGACCAAATTTAAAAGTCACAAAATATAAGAGATATTGAGTAACAAATAATTCGTTCGAAGACATACACCTTACAGCTGAATGTTTGAAACAATACTTCATTGTTTATGTTTACATAAATATTAAATAACTTGAATGTCATGTAATGTTACTGTACCTATTATAGTCTATCAAAGTATTATTTACTAATTTTATGCTGATTTTGAAGAAAAAAAAAGAATTAAAAACTTTTTAATTTTCATGCATTTTTCATGCATATAACAAGCTTTTTATGTTGCATATATATAATTCGGTCTGTACTTATTATAAAACCAAGTCCCCATCACGACTATTTGTTTGCGATAAATTCAAAAACTACCAAACAGATATGAATGCGGTTATCTCCAAAAGACAGAGTGATACATGAAGAAAGCTTAGGAGTAGAGTAGAGAAATGCCGTGGATTTAAATGATTTGTAACACCCGTGTAAAGTTGAGGTAGGCCGCTAGTGACCCAAATCTACACCTTTGAATTTTGTTCATTTTAATCCCGGGGAAGGTCGATTCGGTACATGGAACACTATCGATTTGTAAAGATAAAAATGAAAAATAAAGTACTTTTTTTAAACTCGAAGTAATTTACGCTTGTACGAAATTGATTTCTTTAAGTAAACGTCAGCTGATCGAGGTCAATGAACTGTAGGTAGTTAGTACGCAACGACCGACAGCTGCCTACAAGGCCATTGAGTCGTTTACTTAAAGAAATTAATTTCGTACATGCATATATTAATGCGAGTTTTAGAGAAAAAGTACTTTATTTTTTAATTTATGTACCGAATCGACCCTCCACGGGATTAAAACGATCAAAATTTAGCCGTGTTTAATCCTCATACGTAAACAACGCCATCTATCGTCATCATACCTTACCCGTACTCACCCCGTAGCTCTATACCACAAAAGCATGGCGCAACCAATTGGTACACGGTCGTGATCGAACAATTCGATCGCAATTACTAGTACCAATGGCGCTTATGAAACACTAACTGACTCACTTTACGCTTATGTAATTTTGTAGTTTTTTGTCAATACCTACCATGGTTTGTTTGGCAATGGAAAATAGATAAATAAGAGTTTTAAGTTGGATGCTGGATTATACAATTTGTTTGTGAAACTTGTTTCTTTTAGATTGACCTGTAGGTCAGTCTAAAAAAAATAAATAAGAAGCCAATGAAATGTAAAAACTTCTTAGTCATGTATTTTTGTCACAACGTACAGTACGACGAAAAAATTAAATGCCAATAGCATAGCATAGCATCAGCCTTATAATGTTCCCACTGTTGGGACTCAGGCCTCCTCTTTAGGAGAGGGAATGGGCCATAATCCACCACGCGGGCCCAGTGCGGGTTGGTGGATGACACATGTCTTCGAATTTTTGGTTCTAGGACATGGCGGTTTCCTCACGATGTTTTCCTTCACCGTTTTTGAGAGCAGTGGTGATGAAATAAATTACACACAGCCAGGCGCGCATTACGCGCCTGGCTGAGTTTGAACCCGCGACCTACAACTCTTAATTCGGAGCCGTTACCACTCGGCCGCCACTGCTCTCAAGTTCGCAGAGCCTATGTTCAGACTCGCCAAGTTACGTTGGCCTTACAGTACCAGGAATTGTCTAAATTATTTTTATTTGTTAGGGGATTTTTTATGGTAGTTAAAATCATCCAATGACATCCCCCGCCCTTGGGCGGAGCGGGAGATAGTGTCAAACTCTTACTGACTTAAACTTACCCCGTTCTTTTATTGCCTTGGTCCCAGGGCCCTGATATGCATTTTCATACAACTCCGAGCCCCAGTGTAGGCTTCGTCCCTGCTGGGCCCCTACAGTTTGCTGACAACTCGTTTCTAAGATAAGATTAAGAAATTGTGCATTGTTTAGAGTCACAGAAACCGTCGCTGAGTGATGAAACTGAAGCTTACCATTGTAAGAAACGCACACAACACTCACTCTCACCACACCTGAATAACACAGTATACTTTCATCCCCAGGTTCAAATCGGTCATCGGCAGAGAGGACGACGGTGCGGGCGCGTCTCGGCGGCACCCCTCTGACATCGCCGGCGCTCTCGCGGGTACGTGTTCATGAGTTTTATGCGACTGAGCAGTTCTTTCGAATAAAATCGTAGATGGGTTAAAGAAGACAGTATAATGAAAGAACTTACTTTCGATGAATAACAGCATAAAACAAATTTTAATCATGAAAATTAGAGGGGAGTAGAGGCCAAAGAAAAGATGAATGTAGTGTGTGTGTGTAATAGCATGGCAGTTGACAAGAAGACAGAATGAAAAAAAAAAACTTGTTGCACCGACTTCAAATAACATGGTACATGAAGATTATGATATCAGTTATCTGCCACTTTGCCTTTTGACTATGCTAAGTCATCCAATGCCTAACTTGCGCATACGCAGTTTACACCACCGGAAGAAAAACAAATTTTATTGCGTATTTTTAATCAAATCTTCACACTATTTTTCGCTACAGTAATAGATATTTCTCTTTCCCTGATATTTTTCGAATTTCTCCACCGATCCCCCAGTAACTTGATGGTAAATGAATATGGTGTGATGTTACAGCAAGTGGTGAGCCCAGCGGTGAACAGTCCGCGACCACCGTCCAGACCAGGTCAGTATTTACTTTAAAATGCCTTTACGTAGCTTGTTTTTAACCCTTTAACCGCTTGCATCGGTTTGGTCCGACGAGTGTTTTCATGTCCTATTCGCCAGCGTCGTGTGTTCGCCACTGGATCTTAACATCTCGTTTAGCTCTTCAAACCCCATAGGCGACAGAAGAGCTAACGAAATGGAGTACTTGTTCGTGGATGTGCGGCCCTGGCGGAATAAACGCTAGAGTATTGGTCGGATATATCCGACGTAGGCGGTTAAAAGGTTAAAGAATTTCCAGCAGCTTGCAACCTTAAAACGTTGAAAACGTCGTTTTTCACAATGTTTTTGGGTTAGGTGAACTGGTTTAGTATTCTTTTTTTTTAGATTATCCATTATTTTACGTAGAGCAGTGGTGGCCGAGTGGTAACGGCCCCGACTTACGAGTTGTAGGTCGCGGGTTCAAACCCGGCCAGGCACATTACTTTGTATAATTTATTTCATCACCACTGCTCTTAAAACGGTGAAGGAAAACATCGTGAGGAAACCGGCATGTCCTAGAACAAAAATTAGAAGACATGTGACATCCACCAACCCGCACTGGGCCTGCGTGGTGGATTACGGCCCATTCCCTCTCTTAGAGAGGAGGCCTGTGTCCCAGCAGTGGGAACATTAAAAGGCTGATGATGACGAAGCCTTGTCCTTTACACCAGTGTTAACACATTCACCCACATTATAATCTATCCGCGTTAGAAAATAGTGAATCATTAGAGTAACTGCAAAGTAAAGGTGTCAGTGTTTTTTTAAGATACTCGTCATGTACGGGTCCTTTGTCTTTTCTATAAAAAAACAATAGTGTAAATCGACGCTCCTGGTCCTGGACAAAAAAGAAATTGTTTTTCGTTTACCGACTCTATTGCCCAGACAATAAGTCGGTAATCGAAAAACAAATTTTTGCGATTGCTGACTTATTGTCCGTGGGCGACGAAATGTGCTCATTAAATGTCGATAAAAACGAAGAACGTCTCAGACACACCTCAAAAGTTACAGAAAGATAGAACTCTTTTTAATTTATAGTATTTGTTTTTGTACCATTCCAGCGTGGGGCGGCTACGAGTCGGACTCGCAGGATGTGATCCTGGTGGACGACGAGCCGTCGCCTGCGCCTGCGCCGCCGCTGCCGCCCGCGCCCTCCCTCCTCGCCAACACACACAAGCCTCTCACGCCGCGTGAGTAACCCTTACACACTACGAGTCGAACTCGCAGGAGGTAATCCTGGTGGCCGACGAGCCGTCGCCTGCGCCCGCGCCGCCGGTGTCGCCCGCGCCCTCCCTCCTCGCTATCACACAAAAGCCTCACGAAGTTTTTTCCCGCGGCCGCCACGGTTGCGGGCCCGCAGCTTCTGTACAATGCAAATATGCACGTAAAAAGTTAAAGCAATTTTCACAACGCGGTTTGCCGCTTTGTGTGTTCAGTGCCTAACTTTAATACACTGGGTGGCTATTTGACCAATGACTAGGTATCAATGTGTGAATAGTAATCAACTAATCATTTCAAGAAATATATGAAACACTCGAAAATAATACTAGAAAATTTCCCGATTTCTATTTGAAAACTACGGGACTTTATAAATACAACTTTACCAAGCTATTGAAGAGTATTATGCTACTTCAGAATACGTCACCTATTGACCAGTAATCGTTACGTTATCGCTACGTAAGCAATCATAATGATAATGACGGCGGTTATTTGTTTGCGTTATTGATAACGGAAAACAAAATATTGTGTTAAGGTCAAGATAACAGAACTTCAGCCCTGTTAGTCTTCAGAGGTAGGCAGTGTTGTAGGTTCAATTATAATGTGTAGTTTACTAGCTTCTGCTAGTGGCTTTGCCCGCGTGGAAATAGAACATTATCCCAAGGAAATATACATCCCGGATAATCAAATACCCTATGTCCTATTTCAAAACACGGTCTACCAGTTTGTCAAATTTCATCCAAATTCGTTTAGACGTTTGAGCGTAAAGCACTAACAA
The DNA here is from genome assembly GCA_958295575.1 of Leucania comma. NCBI lineage: Eukaryota > Metazoa > Arthropoda > Insecta > Lepidoptera > Noctuidae > Leucania > Leucania comma. The sequence goes on from OY282488.1 coordinate 2,893,691, forward strand.
AATTACAGACACATTCATGCATAATTACAGTACGTTCGACGGTTCTTGGCGCGCCTGAAGTTAGGCTCTGCGAACTTTAGCGCTTGTGCACTCGTAAAAAAATAAATGCAACAGCAACAACAACTGCTATTGGCATTTATTTTTATGAATCATTTATTTGACGCGCTTATTTTGAGCGCTAAAGTTCGCAGAGCCTAACTTCAGGCGCGCCAAGAACCGTCGAACGTACTGTACACACTAACACACATGCATGGGTGTGTGTATAAAGACGGTAAAGCGAACAGCTATGTCACCGGTGGCTATACCGCCCTTTTTAGTGTTCCATACCTCAAAAGGAAAAAACGGTACCCTTGTTGTCCGTCTATCTGTCTGTTAAGATCCTCTATCTCGGAAATGCGTGAAGGTATCGAGTTTAAATTTAAAGGTCCGAGATTCTTTGACGCTGTGAAAAAATAAAATTCAAAGTTAACGAAAAAATAAAGGTACGGCCCTTTATGTCGCAAAAACACGTATATTTCGACACTCTCAGGGAATGTAAATGCACAGGGTAGTTCCCTTTAACCTAGAACCCTGAAATTTGACAAGTATTGTAATAAACTTGAAAACTGTAAATTTGTGCTTACGACACAAAAAAAAAATACATCTTTCGAATCGCAAAAATCTTCTGAGACTCGATTCGGGGGTTGATTTATAAGCCGTTTTGTATGGCCAGTTTTTTTATTCGTCTTTCGACATTCTGATCCATAGTTTTCTTATGCCATGAAAGGATATAATGATTGTTTTCTTTTTCAGCCGTAAGAAGGCCGCCTTCGCCAGAACCTTTGTTCGACGAAAAGAAAGCGAAAAGAGACAAAAAACCTAAGAAAAAAAGGTGAGTGTCTCATTTAGCATCTTATTTAAACAGCTGATATTGCTATTTAAATAGTTGACAAGAACTATTATCTATCCCAATATACAGACATCAAGTTTCATACGACCACATTGAGATCGTTACTCAATGTTATATGATACCCAATGTTACTATGGTAACCTATCCAGAATATGACCCTCATACAGGAGTGCTTTAAGTGGCTTAAACACGTCCCTACTGGTGTCTGTTTCCTAATAACTTCAACCTAGGGGTCTTCAAAACAAGAGTGAATAGGTTACTTCTAGGTAAGCCTGCTCCATCGTCAATCACATCGTCGCTTACCGTCAGGTGAGATAGTGATCAACGCGAGTCTATCTGCTTTTTTTTTTTTACAAAAGTAAAGCTCTTACGCTCCTTGATAGCTTATACTTCACCAAATCATCACTGAAGTCGGATAATTTCCACGTTGTACTCTGTTGACTGATTGGAAGCTTTTATAGAACTTTCAACTTAGACTCGGTCACTCTGTTAAAAAATTGCTCAATAGTAAACATTTTCAGTCTAGAAAAAGAATTTTATGTAGCGGAGATGAAAAGGTTAAGATGGATGTGTGGTGTGATTAGAATGGATAAAGTGAGAAATGATTATATTAGATAAATAAGTTTTGAAAGTGGTGCTAGTGACTGAAAAGTTGAAAGGGAATCGTTTGTTTTGGTATCAAACACATGTTACTAAAAGAGTAATCAGTATACATGTGAATGGATGGAGAGGGAGAGGGAGGCCAAAGAAAAGTTGGGAGGGATTGTATGAGAAGCGACATGTAAGTTAAGGATAATGGTGCGCCAACCCCAAATAACACGGCACAGGGGCAGGAAGATGATGGTAATTATGTAATGGCGTATGCACAGGGGTCACAGTCGCGCAGGATCCGGCACGGAAGCGACAGGTCCGGTGGCGCCGGCGGCGGCCCCGCTGGGGGGCCCGCTGGGCCCCGCGGGCCCCGCGGGCGCGTGGGCGGGGCGCAACGGCACGAGCCACGAGCGCCGCCGCAACGGCACCAAGCGCGACGCGCTCGACTCCTACGCCGCGCTCGTCAACAGGATGCCTCCCGCTGGCGCTAAGAAGGTATGACCATTACTGAGCGGGAACTATTACATCGACGCAAACGTGGCCCAGGCCTGACTTGTACGTAAAGTCGCTTCTCATGGCGTCGCGTGGCATGGATCTAATGTAGCTCTACAAGTCTAGTACGGTTTTATAGTTTAAATAAAAAAAAATTGGAAATAGCGGACGACATTGGGCGTCCAGAATCGTGTACTGGATCCATGATATTCGTTTGTGGGTCGATGTGAAACTGACTGACTAACATATCAACGCACATCCGAAACTACAGGTCCCAAGAGTCTTCCTTTTATGACAGACAAGCACTAAGGCTTAGTGCGCACTGCGATTAATCGCCGGCGTTTTACCGCAGGTCTGAAACCGCAAAAAATGTAACACATAACTTTCTATACAAACGCACGCATTAGCGATTTTTTTCAGAGACTGATTTTAAGCCCCAGTGCGTGTTGACACGCGGTTTTGCGTTTTCAGCTATTCCTTAACCGCTAGCGTTTAATCGCAGTGCGGGCTAAGCCTTAGAGAGGATATTCCAAAATTTACCTCCTAAGGGATTAAACGAGGGTCCAAAGTTGGTGTAGAGAAACCTACTTCTATGCAGGCGAAGCCGCTGGCAGAAGTTGTATTATAGATTTTCCCCACGGTGTTCATAAATAAATTTCCTTAAAAATTATGTTTGGTTGGACAAATCTACACTAATAGAGGTTTTGTTTTTTGTCTGTAGAAGGTAATCTCTGAAAGTACTAGTCCGATGCTAAAAATTTTCACTGATAGAAAGCTGCTTTATTACTGAGTGACATAGGCTATATTTTATGTACGCGGTCGAAGCCGCGGGCAAAAGCTGTACATATTTGTATATTAAAATTGATATCACAATTCCTCAGGTAAAAACGACGAAGGAGCTGTTAGAGCAGATCCAGTCGCGCGGCAGCAAGCCGGCCGCGTCGCCCGCCTCGCCGCGCTCGCCCGCCTCGCCCGACGTCATGCTCATAGAGCCCGACAGTATGTACCATACTGCTTTTAAGTGCTTCACATAGGCTAATAACTTGAACCCTTTGCTATGGTTACGCGTTCCCACGTCGATTGAGACCTGAAAATCGGATACTGCACATTCAAGGTCGACCGCCATGATGGTTCAGCTTGTGTCGAGAATTGTACTTAGACCAAAGCTGAGAGATTGTTCGGAAGAGTCACTGCGGCCTTGTAACTCAAAGGGCAACTGCTAGAACACTTCTCGGTCCACCCAGAGCGGGAGAAGTTATTTGATGATATTCCACTTCAAAAAAAATCTTTAATATCATTACAGTTGCTTTAAGAAAATAGTGATTCGTCAGTGCAACTGCAAATTAGAGGCGTATTCATACACCCAAGCGGCGTTACTTTGCAGTTGTTCTGATTTGATATTGAGCTAAAAATTACACCATTAATATTGTTGCAAATCCCTTGGGGTGGAATGGATTCCCGTGGTGTCCCTTCATAGGCTAAATATTATCTTCTTTTTTTGGCTACCATGCACTTTCTTTGGCCTAAATGAAGGAAATGATAGAACAAAGTAAGTGGCTGCATATCGATTGGAAAAAAATAAAACCGCGACGAAAAAAGTGGTTTCTAAGGTTTTGGAGTCACTTCAGGATAAACTGATCAAGTGCTTGAGCGAGATTACTTTGCAAATTAAAAATATTTCTTTATTGAAATTTTATTTATTTATTTTATTTATTTATTAGGAAACTCAACAGCTTATTAATTAAGGTACATGAGTTAAGAGTACACACCACCCTATCAGTGTACATCCCAATGCAGTTGCGCGAAAGTTACTAGCATGTAAAAGTGAGATCTGCACACGCTGCACACCGATAGCGAGATGATGACAATCATCACTTAAACCAATTATAGAGTTTCACGGCATTTACAGAACTAAGTTAACCAGAAAGTAGTGTAATCAAACATTAAAAGGTTAAGGTATACAATATTATATATATAATTATATCAATTCAGTTACGAGGAGAACAAAATATTATGTCGAGAACTCTAAACAGCAAGATTCAGTTTCAGTTTACACCCAATAATAAGATTATATACGGATTACTATTATATACTGAAATACTTATATTTAATTTATAGTTATTGAAAACGAATTGAGTTACGGTACAATTTGCTTACTAAACAAAATCTGCTTGACTTGTCTACAGTATGATTGTTTGGACAAATGAAATATATCGACATTTTCGAAATAGTCAGAGTATATGCGAGGCAGTCGGGTCATTACAGCGTTTCTCCCGTATTTAGTACGGCAGCCAGGGATACTGAATAATTTTGTATGTCTGGTACGCGTTTTAGGGGTACAGAAATGTATACATGATAGCAGATCAATGCTATCCAAGTGACCCCGTAGGATATCAAAGAGAAAAAGCATGTCCAGCAACTTACGCCTATCCACAAGGGGGAGTATATTGTAGTGTTTGCAGTCTAGGGCATAGGAATCATGACGTCTACGGGATTTGAAGTTTAGGAATTTGACAAACTTTTTTTGTAGACTTTCTATTCTTTTTGTATATACCTCATATTGGGGTGACCAGATTGGGCTGCAGTACTCCAATATGCTGCGCACATAAGCAAAGTATAAAATCTTTAGAGTATGGCAATTCCTAAATGGCTTACTAATACGCATTACGAAACCAAGGTTGCGAGAGGCTCTATTGGTGATGGTGTCAATATGTTGGTCAAAGAGTAATTTAGAATCTAGCATAGTACCAAGATCTCTCACTACATCGACTCTTTCGATCAAATTATGATTGAATGCATAGGGAAATTTAGTTGGGCTTTTGGAACGGCTGAAACTAATGCATTGACATTTCGAGACATTGACAGTGATATTGTTTTGTTGATAATACCTGAATAATGCATCAAGATCGCGCTGTATCAGTTCACAATCAAGTCTGGATTTTACACACATGTATATTTTCATGTCATCGGCATACATAAGATGTTTAGCGAATTTGAAACAAGCCTGAATGTCACATAGGTAAGCGCAGTAAAAAAGAGGACCCAACAAAGATCCCTGGGGTACACCGGAGGGGATATTTACGAAGTCAGATTTAAAACCTCCCATAACCACTGCTTGCGATCGGTTTGATAAGTATGACTTGATCCATCTCAGTAAATCCCCATGGATCCCAAGCCTTTGTAGCTTAGCCAGTAAGATCACGTGATCCACACGATCGAATGCTTTTTCGAAATCCGTGTAAATCACGTCCACTTGGCCACCGGCTTCCATATTATGCAATACATAGTTACAAAACGTGGCCAAGTTAGATGTTGTGGACCGTCTCTTAACGAATCCGTGTTGGTTCTGGCCTATTCCGTTTGAGATGACTGGATATATGCTATTGTAGACAATTTTTTCAAAAACTTTGCTAATTGTGTTAAGAATAGATATTGGACGATAGTTTTTTACATCCATCTTGGGCCCCTTCTTATGCACTGGAACTATATGAGCTGTTTTCCACGGAGAGGGAAAGACGCACTCAGATAAAGACTTTTGAAACAATATAGCTATAGGATGTGCTAAACTTTCAGCGCAATTGTGCAAGAAAATAGGTGGTAATCCATCATCACCGGGTCCCTTAGTAGTATCTAGCGCGCGTAAGGTTTTAAATACGACGTCTTTGTTGACAACGAGGTTAGATAGCTCATTCGATGAGCTCATTTCGTTAGGAGTACTCGTAGCTGCAGAAGAGGGCGTAGATGGGCTAGCGAAAACACTGTGAAAATATTTATTAAATGCTGTACAAATGGCGTTACCAGAATCAAGTGTCTCCTCATTCAGGAACATTGTTTTAGGGTATTGACTACCGCCTCTTTTATTTTTCACATAGGTCCAAAAAGTTTTCGGCGAATGACTAATCGCTTTCTCTGTCTGAGTTATATAGTTTTGAAAAGATGATTTCTCAACATTTTGTTGTCTAGAACGTAGCAATGTAAATTCATAATAGTCCCTAGGGTTACCATATTTTTTCCACCTTTTATGCACTTTAGTTTTTTCACAAATAATTTTAATAAGCGCATGACTGTACCAAACAGGATATTTATGTCTTTTAAATTTTTTACCTAAAGGAATAAAACGCTCCACGCCAAGTTTAACTTCTGAGTAAAATGACTCAACTGCAACGTCAATCGATTCAACCGAAAACTTATCAGCCCAATTTATCTCGTTAAAATATTTATTCAGTTCCTTATAGTCTCCCTTAAAATAATTACGACGGGGTATGTGTACTTCTTCAAGAGGTGTTAAGAATAATTCCGTAGCTGTTATGACAAGAGCAGGATGATGAGTGTCCTCTTGGAGTAGGGGATCGTCGCTTCTACTAACAAGGAGAGGAATAGTTGAAAAGCACAGGTCTAAAATCCTATTATTAGTATTTGTGATAAAGTTGTATTGAGATAAACCAAGAACGCTTAGTTCATCTGCAAAAGTAGCTGCAGCAGTTCTCATTTGCAGCGAACTATTATTTAATATAGAATAACCATCATCATTCCATGTTAAGCAAGGTAGATTAAAATCACCAACAAGAATAAAGTTCTGATTACTGTTGACAGCCATTATGTCCGTTATAGCTTGTCCAATGTTATTCAGAAACAGTGGAGTACTAGATATATCAGGGGGCATATACACAAGAATAATATGCAAGTCCTCCTTAGTACCAACGCTTTGAGATGAGAGGGTTACATGCAACATCTCTATACCTGGACACTGGAAGTTTTGACGGCGTCTGGTATCAAATTTACGATCTACGCACAACATAACACCACCACCAGTCTTTTTACCAGTTAAATTAAGATCACGGTCTTGCCGGAATATTTGATATCTTTTATCACATAATTCATTGTCAAAAATGTCATCCTGCAACCAAGTTTCCGCAAAGATTAAAATGTCGTAATTAGAGCGCAAAATACTATTATGCAAATCTAATACCTTAGTTCTCATCCCACGAGTATTTTGATAGTAAAAACTTAACTGAGTGTTAGCCATAAATAAATTAATAAAAAATAACACTTAAAAAGCCACAAGCGGGTAGCTTGGCGGTGAGAAAGGTATCGGTTTGAGGGGCAATAGCTTAAACGAAATATAAACAATGCCCGAAAAAAACCAATATCAATAGTCACTACGAAAAAACCACGTAATTGCAAGATATCTGAGCGATTGTAAACAATCAGTTCGGACGAAGTCAAAAGATAACAATATTGCCGACTGCGCCCGCAGAGTAGGTAGGTAGAGAAAACAAAGTCCAATATTACGCATAAACTTACGATCATTTTGCCGTAACTAATTAGTGTAAGCATGTAAAACGTATAACCACAATAACTATAGTGAAGATAACAAAAATTAAATCGGATAACATTGATGTTTATAATTATATTCATCTTTGAAGTACCAATATTTAAGTAAACAACAACCGAGCACGAGTTTACTACTGACCAAAATTGACACATTGTAACGTACTTAACAAATAAATTATAATGACACATAAATGTTACTTTGTATGTTAAAAAAACAAAAAGTATAGTGGAACATTGAGGTCTAAGTAAGTTTATTTAACATGTCAAGATTACGAATATATATTGTATCAGTAGTTTCAGACTTTCTCGCAAAGATACGTCCTCCACGCACCCACACAAATTTGTATTTTAACTCCTTTGCACGTTTACGAGTAGCAGCATGTAAGTTTTTATTTTCCGGTGATAGATTCTCAACGACAAACACAGGACATTTATGACTCGTGCCATATCCCAAATCATGGGTGTTTAATTTGTCTTGAGCATTCGTCTTATTGTAAGTTAGGACAGCAGATAGAAATAAATCCCTGGTGCGGGACGAATTAAACTTGGTTAGTATGGACCGTGGACGGGTACTATCTGGATTCAATTTCGCAATTCTTGCACAATAATGTATATCGTTGTCGTTAATGGACACGCTCACCGTTCGGCCGATTTGTTTGACAATATTTAAAACATTTTCAGATTTATGTTCCGGGACACACTGTATTTCAATGTTAGAGGCCCGCGTCAGTTGATCAATTTGAATAAATTTGCCCTTAATCTCGGATAATTCACAGTGTAACAATTCATTATCCTTCTTCAATTGGCTAATTTCAGTTCGATATGTAACGTTGTCGCGCTTTAATTTATCAAATTCATCACTTAGAAAATTCATAGAATCCTTAAACGCTGTTACTTGGTCGCTGATTTCCCTTAGGTTAGCCGAAATTGACATTTTAAACTCGCCTATGGTATCCTGCAGCGCATTACGCATTTCTTCACGTATGATATCTCTTATCTCTGAGCGCAGGGAATCCGACGATTGACTTGTAGACGTTTGCAAGGCCTCTGGCCTGTTTTGGGTTATCTTACGACGGGTAACGTTGAAGGTAACTTCTGCCATAGATGTAGGTGTTGATGGACGCACTGGTGTATTGGAGTTATCGCTCTTTGGTTGTTTACTCAGACACTGAGGGCATACCCAGTTAACCGGAGGCTCATGATCCTGAGTTTCTGGATGCGAGATGTTAACACAAAGCATATGGTAGCTTTTGTTGCAACGAACACATTTTATAAAGTTGTTGTTTGTTATATTCTTGTTACAAGCCACACAGGATAACATGATGATGATTATTCGGTACAGGTGCACTCGATCAAGCTCAAACGCACGCGCTGCTATGTTAGAACGAGATAGCAATTATGTCAACTATCTCTTATCGTAGCGGTGAGGTGTGTGGCACCCCGCACGCTGCCGCCAAGACACCAACCAACCTCTCCACACTTTATTTATGGAATAATTCGATAAATTGGTACACAAACTACACACAGTTATGATTACTATTTATAAACAATTAAACACTGTTATCGCGTAAACTTTCGCTTAAACTTTTAAAGACAAAAAGCGACACGTCCACTTCTAGCAACAGTTAGCGGCCATTTTATTATCAATTGTTTCTAATTTTTTGACTGGATATCAATTTGTCGCGTTACTAGAATTATTCTACGGGTACTATATAGTAGTCCCATTTTGTTCTTCTGCTTGCATGTTTACATAGTCAAATCAATAAATGTAATTTCAGCTATCTCACAAATAGATTGTATTCCACAGCGGTCGTGAAAGTGGAGTCTCCTCTACGGAATGGCAGCACGACGCCGCGTCCTCCCTCCCCGCCCGCCTCCCCCGTGGCGCCCATGTCGCCGCTGGAGGAGCCGCGCGAGTACCTGGCGTGCTCGTGCGCCGACGAGCCCGACGCCCTGTGCCCCGCCGCCGCCGAGCGCGCCGTGCGGCCGCGCCACGTGCACGCGCTGCACCACGCGCTCGTGCCCGGCGTCAACGGCACGCGCGCGCCCGCGCTGCCGCACCGCTTCGCCGTGCGCCAGGCCGAGGACCCCGAGCGCCCCGGCCTCTTCTCCAGCGTCGTGCCGCTCTACAAGTATTCCGACTACGCAGATGATTACTGCGCCAAGAACATGTCGCAAGTGCAACTGTGCTCCCACCTGCCGTGGACCAGCTTCGCGCCGCCGCCGCCCGACCTCCCCCCGCCGCCCGAGCCTCCGCCGCTCAGGCCCTACCCGGAACCTGACCCCGAACCCGTCGAGCAAGATGAAGATGCCGACGAATCGGATATCAAACCGGAAATCAAACGGGAACCTGTGATCAAGGAAGAGATCGAAGTCGAGGCCGAAATGGTCGGCGTGCCGATGCTGGAACCTAGCGAGAGACTGAAGGCACCGATCCTGATGCCGGAGGACGAGAAGTCGTTCGGCGTGACGGCCCGGGCGGGCTCAGCGGCCGTGGAGCCGCACGGCACCGCCGCGCCGCAGCACCGCAGCGTGCCGCGGACGAAAGAGCCGCTCCCCGGCGGCGCCGCGCTCGTGGCCGCCGCGCGCGCCGCCAGCGCCGCCGTGCCCTACCGCTACGAGGAGCTGCTGTGCGCGCCCGTGCTGGCGCGCGCGGCGCTGGCGTCGGACGGCGCGCTGGAGGCCGCCCTCTCGTCCGCGGAGTGCGCGCGCGACGGCCTGGGGCGGCCGCTGCCGGCGCGCAAGTTCGCGGAGTGGCACGAGTGCGCGACGCTGGGCGAGCTGATCGCGCTGCCCTACGTGGTGATCGACTGACCGTCTGACCGTCTAGTGCCAAATGTGCGTGTCGCCCGCCCCACCACACCCAAGTGTCCTTACATTAGTTATAGTGCGGCGAGCGGCGAGGGCGAGCATACATGCCTAGTCATATATTTATTTTGTAAAGGCCGATTAACAAAAATTTTGTAGCGGGCGGGCCATTGTGATATTATATAGTATGTGCTATATGTCTGTATCTGTACGTGAACAGTGACACACATACATTCCCAGTCCCGCCATGACTGAAGCGCTGAGCGTGCTCAATATGTTTTCGTAATGACGTAATCAGTAGCGGTGCCGAGTGCTGGACGGCGATGGCGGCTCGCCGTCCACACATGGCTGTGTGCGCCACCACCATTCGAGGCCACGCGGCACGCTCTCACTTGCAAGTCTCAAAATCAAATAAAAATTATCTCCCGACTGTACCGTTTCATGAGTTGAGTTGTCGCCTCGTTCGTTACCTTTTGTGATTTTTAAAATGAAAGAAAGAAAACTAAATTAGGTAATTAATAAATAATTATAATATTAAATAGGAGTTCCAATTGTATATTATACATAATGATTGCATGTATCGTGCATATCAATGATAAGGAGAGGAGAATGTTAAATTTGATAAATATAAACGTTTACTATATGAAAAGTTGTACCAAATTGTTGTTGTTGATGATGACACTGTTGTTTGTGTCAGTGTGTATGTACGCTCTTACCTTCGGAACTTTTGTAAATAGTTTAGTTTACTTATGAGATGCACATGAGCTTCAAAAACAAGTGTTTTTTTAATAGAATTCGCCTTTGTATACACTTAAGACTACTATCAATGGTCGCGTAGCTTCATAGACGCATATTCTTCACTATACGCTTGGTGTACGCCTGCGTAAAGCTTTCATATGAACCTCTGTCGACAAAGCGGTAAGGACACAACCGCCCGACGTGCCAGCTTCGTCGCCAGAGTTACACCATACGTCTAATGACAAATACGCGTCTATGATGCTACGCGACCCCGGACAGTCTTATAAGGGTGTTTTTAATACCGTGTGGATTTCATCACGCATGCTAGATTGCTTCCTCGCAAATGATCTTTTCATACAAGTAATTATTGTGATGCGTGTAATACGGGCAGCAGCCCGCATGTGTGATGAAATCCGTAGTAAAAACACCCTAAATGCTTTTGTAACTGATCTGTTAACACCGATTACTGTTATGCTCTATAATGCGCGCAAAAGCAAATGAATATTATCTTATAATAATGAAATTAAACAGTTCCTAACAGCCTGTGTGAATGACAATTTGGTAAATTTTTCACCATTTCTTGTATGATTGGCGTTGACGCGTTTTGTGTACCTCTAACTATAGTTGAATATTGCTAGGGGCGCCCATTAATTACGTGAAGTGATTTTCACGATGTTTTTTACCTCTCTTCGCGTAGTAAAATTTGGATCGACCCCTTCTTTACTCCTCTAATCTCGTGAGAGAATGCTCAAAGTGCACTTTTTCGGTGTAACGTTAATTCTTTGGTGTTAAGGTAAAAGAGAGTTATCTTATATATAAAAAGCTGTTCGTTAGTCTCGCTTAAACTCGAGAATGGCTGGACTGAAATGGCTAATTTTGGTGTTGAAATATTCGTGATACTCCAGGGAATGTTTAACCTGTTGAATACCGTAATTAGAGACAATAGAAAGACAATAGGTGTGCGGACGCCGGCGTCCTCTTGGGAAATAATGAATTAAACGGTGAGAAAATATGGAAAACGATCGAAAAAATATCCGTTATCACAATATTCATAGACGATTAGTTGGTACGAAGTTTGCTGGGTCAGCTAGTCTATTAATATAAAACAAAAATGTTTCTAACTAAACCCGTTATAAACTTTGAATCCATCCTAAGGATGTATCCCAAACCGGTTTCATTAGGAAGGCAGTAATGTGAAGATGGTATAGAATAGATCAATGCATTAAAAAATAAAGAAAATTTCCATTTTTCCAACGAACAAAATGTATTTCTTTTTTTAGCTCTAATTCGCTAATAAAATTAATACCTTCTGTTTCTTATGTTAGGTATTCGCTGATTCAATACAATAAGACCACTACGTTTGTTCCTCTTTTTGCTTTTTTTTTTTTTTTGTAATTTCTCATACATGACTGTACCCATTGATTCATCTCCTTTTTACTCCCTTTTTGATACACCATTAAATTTTGGTCGTTTCAATCGCCTAACTGGTCAAAATGTACTAAACTTGGCTGATTTTTTTTCGTGATTTTAGGTTTGGTCCCATAGTAAAGTGTGTTCATGACTACAATCACGTGTTTAAGTATCGTTCATTATTTACCAGTCACCTTATATAGCCTACTACTGCTAGGCAAAGGCCCTCCCCTTCTAGTGTTCATTCGGCCCTTCTCTCTGTCTTGGGCGAACTCTGGATCAAGTTTGCCCCGTGAACATGATCAGATCGTCAAACCATCTTCGCTGCGGTCGACCTCGATGATGTCCTCCCTCAAGCGTCCATTAAGTTACGATCCTCGCCCAACTGTCCTCTGGGTCTCCTTTTTATCTAGGATTTTTTTAGTATATATTTGTGTAAATAACTCATTTTTCAATATTTTTAACTCTTTCCCCTTTTACCTTAACGCCACAGAATATAGGCTTGATTGCGTAGGATATGTTGTAAGAAAAAAAGTTGTTTAATTATTTTTTATTTAAGTCTAGTTAAGTTTCACTCAAATCAACGTATTTTTTTTTTTCTGTGATTGTACTATGTTTTGCGGAAATAAGATTGGAAGACATTTGACTTGCCCCTCCCCCCTATACGTAATTAATGAACGCCCCCCCTCCCTTAAAGTTTTGTGTACATGTTTACAAAGATGCCAAAATATGATGTTGATGTGATGTGTTATACGGCATATCAGAATGTGATGCGTGCGCATATATTATGTTCAAGCTGAATAATACCTATGTTTTTGTAAATCTGTTGTTCTGTTTATTTTCATACGAAAAGATTTCCGTTAGTTTTATGTCTGTATGTATTGTTTTGAGTGAGCGGGTGGTTGACTGTTAATGGTGGCGTTGCAATAGTACACAGTACCAACATTGTGGTGATATTCAAGTATAGATTGTGAGAGTGTCGCACTGTCGCAGTGTCGCGTATGTGTGTCTGCTACGACGAAGGCCTTACGTGCGTGCTGCGGGTGAAGCCGCGGGGCTGTAGTGTAGTGCGGCGGCGACGAACCCCATCACTGCCTTGTTGGACGAGATCCAAAAACTGACAAGCGAAACAAACGAAAATATATATATATCCAGGTGTTTTTATTACTCAAGCGTTTTATTTCATGCATTGAACAGATTACTTACTGTACAGTCATTTTATACATTACACTCTTTTCATCATACCAAAGACTATACAAAAACTCTTACCACTCTTCAAACTCTGTGTCCTTGATGCAGAGCCTGGTCCCCGTCAAATCCCTCGACTGTAAGTACGAAGAAAGTCTTCGAATTTTCTTACAATAACATTCGAGATTGATACTAAATATGATTAGGCTCTGTATACACCAAAGAGGAGAGGAGAGGAAATTAGAGGAGATAGTTTACGAAGCTGGCAGGTTATTTCCACCAAAGTGGAGAGGACATGTGAGCTCTTTGTAGCAGAGGTGTGAAGTATAGAAAAGGCGCGAGGAGAAGGCAGCGCGGTGCGCGAGTGCGTGCGCCGCCCGACTAGACTACTCCGCTCTGCCGCACCGTGTGCTCGCTCAACGCACACAAATCTATACAAAAATGAGACATCTCTTTGGTTTATTCAAACACATCTCTCGTCTCCTCTCCTCTCCGCTTTGGTGGACACCGGGCCTTATGCAATTTTTACTTATTCCCCGAGTAAGTATGTTATAAAACGTAGTTTATCCAGTTGCAGCAGAATGTAAAATAGTGTCTTATTGAGTTGGCAAACACAACAGTGGGGTGAGAGTGAACTAATCGAAGACGACGTGGAAGTGTCATTATCGAGCCTGTCCGAGTAAGCTCTGCGACTAAACTAGTAGGTCGTAACTACCCGCAAGCTGCTGCACGAGGAGACAGTGGTGTAGCTGTGTGACCAACGGCCCTGAGGCGAAAAAAAAAAAAACCGGCCCTAATTTTTACGTGGGAAATTATCTAATAAACTCTCCTGCTCTGGAAGGACCGCGAAAGAGTGTCAGACTTTCACTGGCTTGCTAAAACGAGTTGCCATTATTAGTGTTGCAAACTATTTTATTTAGATTTCGAAGGTGGAAGATTAGCTCGGTAGTTCAATAAGAGTTTTGCTTATGAGGTTGTGAGGGCTCCGGAACATTGCCTCACCCATCTTCGGGAGCTACGTCAGTATAAGGAGCAACGGGACACCATCATGTTATAAATCTGGGCAAAACCATGTCAAAATCCACCCAATCAATGAATCTCTACCCAGTAAAAAAAATAATCGATGAGTTAATGGGTAACTTGTGCAAACGTGCTCCTTCGTCGACCATATCTTCGCTTACCATCGGTATAGGAGCAGGGCAGCAGGCACGTAGCAAGAGTAGCAATAGCTATGGCCCCTGCTCGAACGCGGAACGTACAAAAACATATCAAATATATGAAACAGCCTGTACAATATAAGTACCACATTCGGATACCGATTCCATAAAGGCAGCTATAACAAACAACAAATATGCTATTTTTGTCTGTCCATTTGTTCCGGTTAATCTCCGAAATGGCTGGGCCTATTTTGGTGGGACTTTCACTGTTAGATAGCTGATGTTATGAGGAGTAAATGAGCTACTTTTAATTGCGCAAAGGAATTTGAGATCCGTGAAACAAAAAACTCGAATTAATTTACGCATGTACGAAATTAATTTCTTTAATAAACATCAGCTGAGCTAGGCCAATGAACTGTAGGTAGTTAGTACGCAACAACCGACAACTACCTACAAGGTCATTGACTCGTTTACTATCTATATATTTTTTGATTGAACCATCTCTGATGCCGTGATGGCAAACATGACGCTGTCATCCGGAGCGGGCACGCTCAGCGTACTCTGTATTTTTGTTCATTTTTACTTTGTGTTTGTAACCGTTGTGCTGTGTCCGTCCCGAATAAAAGTATTTATATTCTATTCTATCCGTGACACGCGTTGCGAAACGGCAGATTCGCAACTTTGCCATTCAGGTGGCGATTATAATAAGTTTCTCGCATGCAGTCTAAACAACTAATGCCCTACCACGACCTCGACCTAAGTGACCCATTATGGTGTATGGCTCAATCCCTCTTGCTCACACGCCTGTCATTTTAACACGTCATGGTAAAGGATACCTACATATATTATCTTAATTCAGAAATTACTCTAGACTACGCACCGCTTGAACTATACCACCGTTTTTGTCCGATCATAAAAAATACAACAGCTGTAAAAACATTCAAAACCTAATCTAGACGCACACTGATTGCTCGGTGGTTTAGCGATGCGATATGGCTGCTGCGCTGCGTGTTATGGGTTCGAGTCCCATAGAATAAACATTTGTACAGCGCACAAATACGTAGGTAGTAGATCCGTGTTTGGGTGTCTATTGTCCATTTGAATCATAGATATCCACTTGAATACTGACAAATGCTTGGCAAGCACTGATTGGACAGGTCCACTCAAATCTGTATGGTTTTTTCTTCAGAAGACCATCTCAAACAAATCTTCATGGTTCTCATGTGATTTGACCATTACATTGTAATGTTCAGGGTTCCTGACAAAGCGATTAAAAAACGAACAAGGCATGTACAATAATTTTTGCACGGATTTCTTAACATAGAACGGTAATTTCTAATCAACTAAAAGAAAGGTAACACGATCCTCTAACAAAAGGAATACAGAAAATACGTCAGAATCGAACTCCAGGCGAACAGATGCAATCCGCAGGGTCTGCCTCGAATATTATGATGATCGCTAGCGTCACCGCAAATCAATGAGTCTGTTGCAATTAAAGCATCTATTACACCACTCGATATTCCGCACAAGTTACACAGACTTAATTTAAGACAAGTTTACTCCCGAGTAAGACAGTCTGAGCCTTATTACACTACGCGACGTCGACAAAACCGGTCGTTTTATCGAGTGGTGAAATAGATCCTTTAGAGTAAGGTCGAAACCCTTAATCAATGTCCGAGTAATAGGGGCGTTTCTACAAGCTGAGAACAATAATAATTAATGTATCAACATTGTGCAACCGCGCCCGATCATAAAAGATCCATTTGTAAAATAGGCGTAAACACTTACCCCGTTTCCTCTACAACACGCACTCAAAATTATATCTTATCAATACATCACTGATATAGCACATATTAAATTTGTTAAGTAAGTATATTCGAATAAAAATGGCTCAATTAGAAAAAGTAAAAATAAAATAGTTCAGCTTAACACGTTCGTTCGAGTGTTCTTTGTAATTTTTTCCCTCATGCTACGCGTGGTGCAACTAATTTCCCGCCACCGTCATTTGTCAAACATCCAGTGATGTTCAAATGAAGTGGCGAGCTTAGTGACGCCATCTATTTTTTAAATTGTGGAACAAGATCCTCGATCATTACAATATTTATTTACCATTTGGTAAGACATCATTAAACGATAGGTTTTGCTGTCAGTTTTGCCACAGTAAATTGATTGACGAATAACCTACCGTGTAATGGGATGATTGACGTAGGTTTTGAGTGACGAAAACCATCACTCACTATCATTCATGATTGATGGCAATGATTGACGTTTGCATGACCGTGTAATGGGCGTCTAAAAGAGACTGTGACCCCTGAGTTTATTTCGGTGTTTCTCAGGGTAGTCAGCCAGGAAACACCGGCCTCATCTAGTTTAAAAGTTTAAACTGACGAAAAATATATTGACGTGTAAGTGTTTTTTAAAACCTATTTGCAAAATAAATATCATTTGAGCAGATATAAAAAACTAAAGATAATTGGAAATCAAACAAAGGGTCTAGTTAATAAAATTTATTATTAATAAAAATTACAATACCGCTCTATACACAATAGAACTGAGCGCAAAAATAAAAAGAAAATCCGATTTAAAGATGGCAGCACCATCGCTTGATTACGATCTAGGCAGGACTTAAATATTTTTGTACGGAATGCGCTCAGCGATTCCCTTAATTATAGTTAAAATTATAATTAATGGCACCTTGTTAGTTTCAGCTTGATTGAGTACAGACATAAACAATGTATTTACCCACTTAAGAGTTGATATTTAAATTGTCGAACAATTTTTAACTGAAGAAATAAATGGCGGTTTGACCATAGACTAAAGAATACTATATTTTTTATGAAAGCTGTCAAACCGCCATTTTTCTCCTTTAGTAGTGATTATTGAAAAATCATTGATAATGTTCAAAAATATTTATAAATTATTTTATCATATTTGACAAATTATGATGTTTTATTTATTTCTATACAAATATTATTTTCATTCATTTTTCTCTGAGATTCGTTGAAGTATTCGCTTCTGCAAGCTCTAATACACTTTCTAAGGAGAAGCGTACAGATACTTACACCTTACTTTACTTAATATTTTATTATAAATAAAAACATTCATGGTTCCGATATACAGCTGTTAAAACTTAATTTATCTCAAGAGTTAACCTCGAAAACTTGTAAACTTGACCAAGGTCAAGGTAAAATTATATATTTTACGCTTTTCTGTTATTAGCATCACCAAAGAGAGCTTCGTATGAATTTTAAATTTCTAAAACCAGGGTCATTTAAAAATTGTAACTGTTTCAATAGTTGTCAAAACTCATTAAAATTACGTAAAAAACTTAACACTATAATATCAACATTAACCATAGAGTTACGCAGAATTATTACCAATTTAGCAAAAAAAAAAAATGGCCTGTATGTTTTTTTTAGGTGAGAAATCATCCAATTACTCTTTCCGCTCTAGGGCGGCACGAGAGGGTGTGTCAGACTTTTACTGACTAAAACCCACTTCCAAAACCCAGGGTTCTTTTTCACACAACCCATGGATGACCAGTATGTTATGAATAAAATTTGGGACATAAAAAAAGGAAATTTGTTTTTCAGGTTACAAAACTTTTGAAAAAGTATTGTCATAATTAATACATTGACCATAGACTCAAATCAACATAAAGCGTCACAAAAAAAAGGCCAGTGTAATAAATAGTTCCGGGTACGTCTATGAATTTTTTCCGCCCAAACTTTTTACTTGTCTTGGTTTTGCCATTTTATTTACATGATGACGCAAGGCATAGCGCAACAGAGTGGTAAGCAGATGGGGACGGCTGTCTTCTTCTCTGAGTGACTCTCTTTGCTCCGGGATCCTGATTCGTACTCGTACATCCCGCGACCTGCCGCGTAACTGCCTCCACCTTGTGCCATTGCCTGTGAACAAGAACATCAATCAATAAAGGTACAAATCTGACCAAAATAAGCAGTTTTCGCGGCAGAACTAAACTAAACGTAAATAATAATTTCCACAGATAGATTATTATACTCCTTCATCTTCAAATGGTGGCAAATTTTTAATCGGAAAATTAGGTTTATAGACCATTTACAGGCAATTTTGAATTCGTCGACAGCGCTTGGTGTTACACGTGCCCCTCAAAGAGATGTCAAACCCGTAGGGGCCCAGCAGGGTCGAAGCCTACTGGGGGCAATGGGTTCTGCGAAAAAGAATCCTTTGGTCCTGGAACAAAGGCAAAGAAGGAACGTAGACAAGAGTCTAAGGAACATAGGAATGTTCCTTCTTTGAAAGCTTTTGAATATCAAGAAGTTGGTTAGGCAGAAAAATTATGAATATTTGCACATTCCAAAGTGTAGATCGCTATGAAGAAGAATGCTCTGACCCATCTGTGCAAATCATTAATGAATTACTATTTTCCTAACGTGGATAAGCTACAGTCCCTTTTTTTCCCGGTTGGAAATATGCATGGATGTCCTCCGCCCTGGAATGGCCGGAGTAGTCTGTCCAGACTCGTTTACTTACTAAAACTACCCTGGTATTCCCTTATACTTCCCATGTGTTGGGGCCTGCAGGTGCAGTTTGACTTCCGTTGAGCCTAACACTTTCACTTCACGATACTCATTTTAGCGTAGGTAACGTCTTCTTGATCTTGTCAAAACAAATTAGATATACGCGTCCAAGTCAATATACTAGAAGGGGAGACGGTAGGGACATAAGGCGGTAGGATTCCATTTTAATACGATTTTCATAAATAAAAAATGAGATAAATAAAAAAAGTGTGTGCACATAACGGTGTGCATGTAGTCGTGTCTATGAAACCAAGATGGTGCGGGCGAGTAGTACATGGCGAGGTCGGCCACGTTGTGGCAGTAGATGGGCTGCTCATAACATATAGAAGCTACTCACACTGCTGGCCTGGTAGCCGCCGCCCTCCTTCTTCTGGAAGGGCGTGTGGCCGGGCGGGTAGTAGACGGCGGGGCCGGCCACGTTGCGGCTGTTGGCCACCACCGGAGTCTTGGCCGGCGGGCTGGGGGCGGAGTCCCGCGTGTCGCGCGCGTCCCGGTTCAGGGCGGAGCTCTGCGTGGAGCTCTCGTGGGTCACGTGCACGTTGCGACGCACCACGCCGTCTGGTTGAGTTGGGTAACGCTGGGGAACAAACAAAATAAGTTCAGAGATGTTTATTATTATGATGAAGTGACTTTATATCACTTTCTCAACTGAAAAACAAAAGTAAAGTGGACTAGAAAGGCTGGAATAGTTCTTTTGTTATTTTTCGAGCGTCTTCTGTCACTCGGAAATTTCCGTCTGCTGTCGTCAAACATCGGAAGGCGGCGAGAGGTGGAGACAACCCGCGTGCGCAAACACTGACCAAAACCAAACGCGTCGTCATAATGGCGGTCGACTTTGAATGCGCAATAACCGATTTTCCAGTCACAATCGAAGTAGGAGGCCGCGTGTAACCATAGCAAATGGTTCAAGTTATTTGCCACGTACTATAACAATATGAGGATTGAATACTTACAGCTTCAGGGAAGTCAGCCATCAAGTCATCGAGTCTCTTGGGCGGCTGCTGCGTGCCGGGCGAGGGCGTGGAGGGGCGCGGGAAGGGGCCCGGGGAGGGGGCGGGCGCGGGGTGCAGGGAGTGCGGGGGCAGCGGGGAGGGGTAGCGCTGCGACGTGTTGTGCGACGAGTAGCTCGTCTCCGTCAATTTGTACGATGATGGACCCTGTTGAACACAAGCATGTTAGATATTTTTCTAAAAATATTAAAAAAAAAACTTACAAGTTAGGCACTACCGATACTAAGTATAACACAGGTCACAGCAAGTCATAGCGGGCACTCGGCACCAGCGCACAACTGGGTGTGGGAACAAAACAACCCCGCAATCGCGAGGAAGGCCTGGTGACCATGTATTTATGCGGATGACCCGGTAACATAACAAGCTTATAATTTCGTGAGTTTTCATGAAACAGTTTTGAAATTTTGTACATTGGTATTGTACAAGGGTTTTACATATACTAAAAATAATGTTTTATATATGTAGCAGTAAAGCCTAAATAAACGTATTAATCATTGCTTCCACATTTTATTTAAAACAAACTACCACACTGCGAGAGCTCGCGCGAAAACATCGAACCTACAGGGCGGCCGCTACGCTTCCCTCGTCACCGTACCGCACCCACGTCTGAGTCACGTAGACCATCTAAACTGGAAGAATTATTTGACACCCAAAAGAAAAGGATGAATGAATAATGATGTACTCACATAAGGGCCGTGTCCATTGTGCGGCTCGGTTGGTATGATCTTGGTCTCGTTGGCGGGCGCCGGGTACACCATGCGGTCGTTAGTGCGCTCTGAAACGTTCACGACACTGTCACGACATCTGTGCCATTACATTTGTACTACGACATCCTGCATCGCGCAATTAAAGTTCTCCACGCGATTTGAACATATACAACAGTCCGAAATGATGAATGGGACAGTTGTCCGGATCGGACTTGACAACCATACGGTCGGAGAATCCTCCTTTTTCAGCAGAGCTTTGGGGGACTTTAAACTATATTAATACTTGTAGTAATCAAATTAATAGCCCCTAAAATAGAACAAAATCCAGAGAGATGAAGGATGAAGGGGAAAAATAGCTAAGTCTACAGAACTAACTCAATGAGCAATATTAAATGAAAGGGGAGGAAAATGCAGCGATGCCGCAACGACGAACATCCAAATAGGATACATTGAATTAAAAATTCAATGTATAGGTACATTAGGTTGACAATCCAATGTATCCTATTTGGGTGTTCGTCGTTGAGGCAGTGTTGCGTTTTCTTAGAGAATAGCACCATTGTTCTTGCTCCATTTTCTACTATTCTACTTGTAATAGAGTTAAAGAAGGAGGACTATCTTCCTAGGCTTAATAATGCTCCTATTACACAAAAATTAAAAATATCATAAAAAAATAATAACGTTAGTTGGTTAGTTGAAATGAGAGGAATTTTAATGATTAAAACTCAGTAAAGCCTTATTTTGGGGCGTATTTGAAAATGAACCCCGGGGCTCTGGAATGAAGGCATTGAAAGGAGCAGGGTAGGTTTTTAGCCAGTAAGAGTCTGACACTATCTCCCGCTCCACCCAAGGGCGGGATTTATCGTTTGATGATTTTACCTACCATTAAAAAAAAGTTAAGCCGTATTTGTAGCTCGCGAATCATATTTTAATGGTCAAAGAATTTGACGCTGACCATCAAAAAGCAAAAACTACCCAGAAAATAATGTAAAGCTAATAATGAAACACTTACCATCGCTGGTAGTAACAGTGCGGTACTCCCGGATGGAGGAGTTGCAGTGCGAGCAGTACTGGCAGCCGCCCGGGCCGGGCGCGGGGGGCGCCACCAGCTTGGCGGGGGGCGGCGAGCCGGCCGTTGTGCTGCAGTTTCAAACATTTTTTGTTAGTTAGGGCTCGTGGAACTCGTGAGTCGAGGCCGTAAGAAATCAACAATAAACACACTCCTCAATGACAACAAAATTTCCTAATTTTGATGAGTTTGATAACTTGACTGACTTTATCAAAATTGCCAAACTTGCCAATACTGACTCAAAACGTTTATAAAACCGCATTTACTACAAAATTTCTTAATTTTGATGAGTTTGACAACTTGATAGACTTTATCAACATTGTCAAACTTGCCAATATTGACTCAAAACGTTTATAAAACCGCAATTACCACAAAATTCCCTAATTTTGACAAGTTTGACAACTTGACTGACTTTATCAACATTGTCAAACTTGTCAATACTGACTCAAAACGTATTTGAATGAGTTTGGAAGCTTGACCAGCTTTATCAAGACTATCAAAAAGTTACTTACGTGGTCCTATTGTGCTCCGAGCTCACGTAGGTGTGCTGTTCTGCATGCACGGGTATAGGCACGGTGGCCGGGTCCTGGTCGGCGGGAACCTCGTATGTGTATGTTTTGACGGTAGTTGTCACTTTGTTCATTGGGGTACCGCCGCGGGGTAGCTGGGGAGAGAAAAAATGCCTTGAGAATCTATAAGCATAGTAAATCATCTACCTTATAATAATGTTCCCAGTATTGGCACTCAGTGCCTCCTCTCTAGGAGAGGGAATGGGCCACACGGCACCAGTGCGGTTTGGTGGATGTCGCATGTCTTCGATTTCTTTTTTGTTTGTAGGACATGTCAGTTTATTATATTATTGATTATATATAATATATTATTGATCATCCCACGTTTTATTTTCTGCCGGTGTCTGTTTTTTTTTCCACGGTTTTCCTCCTTATAGCTACAATACAACCTGGGTCTTCAAGTCAAAAGAGGAATTAAGGTTTAATTCTAGGCAAGAGAAGCGACCATCAGTTGAGATATTAGTTAAGCGTGAGTCTAAAATAAAAAAGTGGCGTAGAGTTAGCCAGCCTTTCTATCGGAAGGTATGGCGAATCATCCACCCTTACGTTGTGGAAACTTCTACGGTCCGGATCAAGCATTTCACCTCTTTTATACCGCGTACATCGAATGACTGGAACAGTTTGCCTGCTGCGGTCTTCCCGTCCGATTATAATCTAGGTGTTTTCAAGGCTAGAGTGAATAGGCTCTTAATAAACTAGTGCGCCTCACCATCAACGATTGCATCACTGTTTACCATCAGGTGGGGTCGCGCCCAAGCACTAGTTTATATTAATTAAAAAAAAGACTTACAGTGCCGGTGGATGGCGGCTGGTGGCAGTGGTGGCACATGGGGGCCGGCACCAGCTGCGGCACCGCTGGAGAGATCTGGGATGGTACCACGCGGGACTCTGCAACGGTACGACATTTTGTTCATTAACATTTAGAATTATAGAAATACAACAGTAAGTTTCCTGATACACTTATCTAGTATTTATTATGAGAAGTGTACAACTGTATCATGAAAAATCACTATGTTACCTGTTTGGCCGCACAAATACGTGGTCACTGGGCCATCCGGGTGACAAAGGAGTTGTTCTGTACCCAAATCCATCTGGGTGTTGTTCTAATGCCCGTTATGACCTGCCGTGCCCTATGTTGTACTTAGCGTCGGTGGTGTCCAAGTTGTGACCTTTTTATTAAAATATTTTTGGGTAAAAATATAAAATGGTGTAAAATGATTGGAATCGATTCAGTTCCTGATTCTGAACAAACTACGAGTATATTCCGGTTTCTTCAGTTTCGCATATACTAAAAATAATGTTGTATAAGTATGTTTATCAGTTGTACTACAAGCTCTACTTAGCTTGGGACTAGATGGCTGTATGCGATAGTTGCAGAATATTATTTTCAATACACTTGCTCAGAAAGTGGCTCTTATAGCACTACACTTAGGTATATATATATATAATGGCACCAGTTACCAATCTGTGACATTTTGATTACCATTACGCACTAGTGCTGTAATGTAGCTATAACCTTTTTGTTCTACTTCTTTGTTCGCAAAACAAATTTTGAATACGAAAAAAAAATGTTTCTTTTTTGGGGTCTATGGCTGTAATTTTAAGATCCGCGCGGTTTTAGGCGTGATTTTTTCGAGTGAAGTTTATGGGCTGTATTAATTAAATAAAATCAAATACAACAAAAACATATAAAATGTTACATCCATATTCTATTATCACTACGAATGACATTAACGTAAAAACTTTTCACATAAGAAATCAAACGACTAGGCAATGTGATCAAAAGACCATATAGCCATAGCCTAGCGCGTGCCTATGAAAACAGATTTAATTTTTAACCGCCATGTTAGGAAAGTTTTACTAGTTTTACCGTTGTAATATCAGTTACCTAAATTATTTTTCTTCTCAAGTGTATTGTAAAACGTCGTATGATACACGTGAGTAATGAATGGTTACCGTTCTTGGCTATCTTAAGACCCTCGTCAAGGCTCGGGTCTTAATACCGCCTCGACGGTAACCTCCTACATTACACACTTATATCATAATGTACTATTATTGTATCTTACCAGTTTTCTCCTCCCTGTAGACCTCTTGTCGGAGCTCGGCAGCCCTGGTGACGGTGGGGGGCGGAGGGCTGGAGCCCCACGAGGAGCTCTCCACGCGCTCCTCTCGCTTCATTGTCGAGTAGCCGCTGGAGGGCGCCTTGGCTGGCGTGCTGAGGAGGATGATTGCGGTTATTTTTTTATGGATTTTGAGGGTGGTGTTGTCATAATTGGCCAATTAATTAAGGCGCAATTACTGTGGATGTCACAAGTCTTCGAATTGTTGGTTCTAGGATTTGTTGGTTTTCTCACGATGTTTTCCTTTGTATTGAGAGAGTCGGGGCCACCACTGCATATAACATTCATAAGCCTTATAATGTTCCCACTACTGGGACTCAGGCCTCCTCTCTAAGAGAGGGAATGGGCTGTAATCCACCACGCGGGCCCAGTGCGGGTTGGTGGATACTCATAACCAGAGGTCGGAGTAGGTAGATTGATTTTATATACTTGCGTCAAGATATTATAATATGGACATGCCATTTTATCCATAATGTGCGGGAAGTACCGGAAAAAGTTCCGGGATTGGAATTATGGACTAAAATAAAATAAAGCGTCATACTGTCAAGCGTCATTTCTAATTCAACAATAAGGGACAAAATACGGTGTAACTATTCCAAGGTATTTTTGTATGAAATAAAATACTGATTTCTTTCACCATTAGCTAACACTGGCAGCGTAGATTGATATTATTAATACGTTTTTCACCTTAAACACAAATTCGTGCTAATTTCAAAATTCCGGAACAAATATCACAATAAATATGAAGTTCCGGTATTTTGGAGGCATATCCATATTATCCTCTACGTTTGACGTTAACGACTTTAAATCAATCTACCTACTCCGACCTCTGCTCATAACAAAAATACATAAATATAAAACATTATAAAATGTTTTACTTACCCCCTCCTATAGTCGAAAGATGTGCTCTCAGCTGTGTCAGACGCGTAGCCATCTGAAAAGTAAATTATAGTCTTCATTAACATTTCCTTGGACAATGGACATCATACAATTATGAAAACCGATGCCACCACCATTTTTAATTTGTAGATGAATTATGGTCAAACAATTCTTATAATAGATTACCAAGCGATGTTTTTATGATGTGACTGGCCACTGAACCATGACTTAAGGGGATTACATCGCCCAAATCCAAAAAAACACCTAGGTTGATTGAAGTTTATAGATTATTCCTTATGTACGATTACCATATAAAAAATGAAGGGGCTACTTAAGGACATTACTAATAAATTGTATTGATTACGTTTCTCAAAAAAATATCATAACTCTAGAAAAAAAATCTGGTAAATAGGCCTTTTTTGAACATTAATTCCATATTTTCTCGAAAACGGCTCTATATTTATACATTAAATTTATACCAAAATATATGTTACGATAAATTGAATAACTTGTATTGATTTTTTTTTCTAATTTCAATGAATATCGATAAGTAATCAAGAAAAAACTCGAATCAGTACTAACACCCCGCGCGCAGCACCCCCTGCAATGCCTGTGTAGAGGTCAATTCTTCTATACTAGTGTAGAGGTAAATTCTTCAAGGTCATTGAGCAATGTAATACCCTTAAATCATAATAAATGACTACAATGTGACAATAAATTGTCCTGAGTGTGAATCGAACCCATGAACTCCGGCATCACTTACCACTAGATCAACAGGCCAGTCAATTAAATAAATTCGTCAAGCAGAAAAACAAATCAACAATATTAAATAGTTATGATTAATCATAACCCACTATCTCCTCAAACTACTTTTTTCCTTAAAAATTCTTTGACCACAGTCCATCTACAACTCCATACCCCATTAAAACCTACCAAGATTCTTACTTTTGTATAACTGCCTCTCCTGGTCCTTCTGCAGGTCATCGAGGAGCGAGTCCAGCTCTTCTACATTTTGTGTCAAATCCTTTGTGACCTTCGAACTCTTCACTTTGGAGTATCCTGGAAAAGACAATGTTTATTGAAAAAACTACAGCGAAGACCAGGGAGAGATCAGGTGCAAGATCAACTGCCAGTGGCGGAACTACAGGGTGGCAAGGCTGGCATAATGCCACGGACCCCGGTCTGATAGGGCCCCTTGTCTTAGAAGCCGCGAGCTCAGAAGAAGTAACAAATAATATTATAAAAAAAATCTCAACGTGACGCAATTTTTCTGGGGGGCCCCATCCAATGAATTTGCCACGGGCTTCAAATGACATAGTTACGCCACTGCCAACTGCCTCCTTTACATCCAGAGGCAAGAAGAAGGGAAAGGAGGGATTTTTAGAGACTAAAACCCATATAAGCTCCTTCCCTGTGCGTACCAGGGCCGTGGTAATGAACCCAGGATCGAAGCGTCTTAGCGTGCTTTCCGAAATAGCTATCAGATATACTTACCATTGACTTTCAAACTCCTGGCTGTTACTACGAAATTCCAAATTGAAAATCTAATAACATAATTTTGCTCTGAAAATAGAACCTTCTCGGTTCCCACGTTCCTACTCCTTACTGGGGCTACATGGAGGCACACGACCTATTCCCTTTCCTAGAGAGAAGGCCTTTGTTCCAGCAGTGGGTATTTAACAATATAGGATGTAAAGACCAAAACCGTTACGGCTAAAAAGCAGCGAGAACTCGGCAAGAAATCACGTCGGGGTCACCAGTTTAGAGGAATGTAAAATAAAGAGTAAAATCATGCAAATCTCTGCTAAAAAGGGAGGATTCTCCGCCCAGAGGGGCAGTTGCTCGACCAGACATGACACCAGTCTGGTCAGAAGATCCTCCCTTTTCAACAAAGGTACTTTACACTCTGTTCTATATAACTTTAAGGGCCGAAGCTGCGTAAAGTTGGCGTCAGCGACGGGCTCCCGTCGGATGGCGTTTGTCGTCGCGTCGCGTCGCGGATACTGGATTATTACGTGCGCAGTTCAACTTTATCGGTGTGCATGTAGTCGTGTCGGTGGAGAACTTAATGTATAATAGCAAAACGGGCGTGGGCCCCGGCTCCCTGTGACGAATGCCCTCGTGGGTCACCCGGAGCACTGTTTGGGACCCTAAAGAAAAATTATAAATACGCTTATGGTTGTTAATACCTGGTGTAGAAGCGGCTGAAGACTCATAGTTATAAGTGCGTGTGCCTGAGGTGATGGCAGGCAGATCCCTTTCCTCCCTCTCGTAGTAATAGGAGCTGGACTCGGAAGACTTTGGAGTAGACCGCGGTGGGATTGTGTACTCCTGGAGATAAAAAGAACATAAGGTTTTAAAAATTGTTTTGAGGTTTGCGTTTATCTGAAGGTAAACATCGTGAGGAAATTGGCATGTCTTAGAACCAAACATTCGAAGACATGTGATAGTCACTAACACGCTCTGGACCCAAGCCACTGTTTAATAATGCCACTGGATTATAGCCATTTCCTTTCCTAGAGAAAAAGCCTGATGTGAGGACCAACAGTAGGAACATTATAAGACTAAGGCCGTGTTTACGGAGATGCGGTGCGTTGTGCGGCGCGTTGGGCGGTCCGTCGTACATTGACATATGTTTGTGTTTGCGAGCGATGACGCGGCCCGCTGCTGCAATGTACGACAAACGCCCAAAGCGCCGCGCAACGCGCCGCATCTCCGTAAACACGGCTTAAGTGTACCTATTGCGTTCAAACCGTAGAGGTCCAGCACGGTCGAAGCCTGCTAGGGCTATGAGTTGTGCGAAAGGGAACCCCGTGGTCGTTAGGCTTTGGTATCCCGGATCCTGGTTTTGTGATGCATCTTGAGAAGAATAGGTTATTGAACCCAACTAGTTCTTTTTCTTTCTTGAGCGTATCAAATAATTTACATTAAAATCAAATATTGTAAAGCGAAAAACCAGTTTCCAAATTCAAACAACATTCTCTATTTTTCGGATCATAATTATGTAAAATTGTGCGGAAGTATTAATTTCAATTTTGACCAGTTTTATCTTTAAAACTAGTACTTATATATCCGTTTGTATATTTAGATACTATTTGCAAGTTAGTGAGTAATACACTGAGCTAAGAGAGACCAGATGATGTCATTTTCTTGCATTTGTGATGTTTATAACTGTTTTATCGCTGGGCGGCTATTAAAGTTGATTTTACGATTAAAAATAACGTTGGTTTGACATAAAAACAAGTTAATCGCAAAATTGTAAATATAAATGCCGTTTGGATCAAATGTTTCGGTTTCTTTGACAACTAAAAATATTCGAGAATAAAGCCAACTACATATATATTAGGGGGCAAAATGCCCCCAATAAGACGCGCGAATTGAGTATGGAGTATAAAATCTTATTTGTGACCCTGTCCAATATTTTTTTATTTCTATAAAGCGCTATCCACACATTTCCGGGTCAGGGCTATCCGTTTTCCAAGCTGTTCGTTTCAGTGTTCCCGTCAGGGACGTGTCATCCGTCACCCGTGTACACAAATATCAGGGAAATCGGTATCAGTGTAGAAATGTTTAAACTTACCATCACACTTTAGTTCTTTTCCTATATTATCCCATAGTATTATATTTTTCTTCTTAGAATTCAAATAATGTGGATTAGAAAGATCGTAAAGTATATTATTCTGTCATTAATTCTGTCGTACAAGTTCTATTAACCTTTCTGTGTTCATGTCGTCGTCAACGTATCTGGATGAAAATCGGATAGCACGGCCAGGGCGTCCGTGCGTCCGAGCGTGCTCCGGCACCCTGACGATCCGGAAGCATCCGACACCGGAGCTATGTGAAGGAGCTCGTACAAATTGTACGTAATCGATTTTTTCCCCGTCCCTGACGGACATGTGTCTGACCCGGAAATGTGTGGATAGCGCTTAAAAGAAGAATAAGGTAAACTCAGTCTTATCCTCACCTCAACAGTGTGCAGATCCTTTCTGTCGTACTTGCCGGAGGGATGTTTCTCTTCTTTATATTCGTAGTGGTACTCCCGGGCGCCTCCTCCTCCACCGCGGCCCAGGGAGTCCAATTTACTGCCCTTTGGAATCAGCTCGGACTTTATCATGTCTGGAAAGAGATTTATTGAGAATATTAAAATAGTTTCTTAAGAGAGTTGCTCAAAGGTTATCAGCATCATCTTCATGCCCTTGACTTATATTATTTGGGGTCGGTGCAACATGTTTTTTCTTCCATTCTGCCCTGTCACCCGTCAAGCTATCATTAACTCCCTTTTACTTTCATATCACTACTCACACAATCTGTCCACCTTTTCTTTGGCCTCCCTCTACCTCTCCATTCTTCCACATGCATACTTATAACTATAATTTAGTAACATGCGTTTCATCCCTCCTATTCACATTTAGAACATTTCTACAGTCAGAAATGATCTAAATGAATAATGAATAAACTATTGAGCAACCGCCTGCAACAAACAGAGCACTCTTCTGGTCAGAGGATCCTCCCTTTTCAATGGAGGTTTGCTTGATTTTGCACTCTGTTTTGTAACAGTTCATTGGCCTCGATCAGCTGACTTTTACTAAAAGAAATTAATTTCGTACATGCGTATATTAATTCGAGGTTTAGAAAAAAAGTACTTTATTTTTTAATTTTATCTTTATAAATCGATAGTGTTTCATGTACCGAATCGATCCTCTACGGGATTAAAACGACTAAAATTGAATAGTGTATAAAGAAAATAAGGGGGCAACGTCGTAGAGTGTGGTGGTGAGGTGGGCGACATCAAACGTATCGCGGGTATAACATGGAGGAGGTAGACACATGACCGCAATTTGTGGCGAGCTTTAGAGGAGGCCTATGTTGGGAGGCAACACTATCTTTGTGAATCCTATGGTGTTTGGGGACGCGGATTTTGAATTTCGTCAGGGTCAACAGTTTGGGGACGCGGATGGGAGATATTGCGCCTGTCCCCTTTTATGTATTTGCGATGAGGTGATGATTGGTATCAGAAGTAAAAATCCAACTTGCAGTGTTAATGTGTATTTTCAAACACTGGTAGATACAAAATATAGTAAGGCTATTTAACTAATTGTAAAGTCAGGTCTAAAGGATCGGACTAATGATAACAAATAATCTAGTCCTTGTTTCGCGACGGTTGACCAGGAAGAGAGCGAGAGACGCTAAGGGTAGCGCCCCACCTTCTCAGCTCGTGTTGCCACTTAACTAACTTAACAATATTGACTTAAATATTAACATGCAACACTAAATCTAAGGTGCGTTCACATATGCAATATGTGACGCCACAGGTGAATCCGGTGTCCAATAATAAAACTTAACATGTAAGATACAAATCTAAAGATTGGTGAATAAAGATTATTATTAGTCTTGGACATCATTTAGTTACGTCCTTAGCCCACATAAATCTTTTTTGCTCCTCATCACGTGGCTTGTCTATTTCCATTTTAGTTGTTCCGCATTCCTCAGTACTTCTAAAATTTCAAGAGCTGTAAGTCTTACCGAAAGCCTCGTCCGTGTAGGGAATGTTGCCGCTGTTGCTGGAGTACTCTTTGTACTCCTTGTGCTTGCTGTACGACTTGGTCGCCATCGTGACTTCTATGTGTTAGCTGCAACAAGACAAACGACAAGTTTAGTTAAAAGAATCCACTTAGATAAGTAAAGTTTGGATAACTACTTCACTACATAGTATACAACAAAGTCGCTGCTCGCTGTCTGTCCCTATGTATCCTTAGATCTTTAAAACTACGCAACGGATTTTGATGCGGTTTTTTTTAATAGATAGAGTTGTTCAATATGTATAATACATGCATAATATGTATATTTAATATTACCATTGCACGAAACACGAACACGAAGCACGAAGCTGGGGTTCTAGTAATATTATAAAGATGAAAGTTTGTATCCGAATAAAGAGTTAATTTTTTTGGACTTGTCCAAAACTATACGCTGATCCCCAAAAGTAGTCGATTGAGATACCGCTTGAACGTCAAGCTACTGTCTGACAATAATTTTTATAAGAAACCTACAAATAGCATAGCATATTGTAATCAGTCTTATAATGTTCCCACTGCTGGGACCCAGTCCTCCTCTATAGGAGATGGAATGGGCAGTTAACCACCACGCGGGCCCAGTGCGGTTGGTTTAGTCCACTCTCGGCCCCTCGACCCCTAAAAAAAGATTTGTCTATTTGTTTGGTGGATGTCACTTGTCTTCAAATTTTTGGTTGTGAACATGCCGGTTTCCTGATGATGTTTTTCTTTACCGTTTTATGAGCAGTGTTATTGAAATAAATCACACAAAGTAATGCGTCTGATTTGGTTTGAACCCGCAACTTACAACAACAAATACAAGCTTATAAAGTAAAATGTAGTTAGGTACTAATCAAAACCTAATCGTGGCCATTTAAAGCGTCGTCGAGCCATCAATACTGCTGCTATGCATTGCATAAATTAGCATAGAGTGAAGGCTAATACAACTATTGCAAATTGCAATGTGTTCTGCTATGGTTTTACAATAAATGCTATTTATATTAAACCTTGATTATAAGGAAATAGCATAACAACTCCATATTTTTCTTTCATACCCAAATTAAAATGTTAATTCGTATTCTGTTATCCTAATTTATTCGTACTAAAATGGCTTTATAATAACTTTAATTCCTAAGTCCATATATGAATTTTATAATTCGTTCTTTGAGTATGAAATCGACAAGCTATAGATCGCGTCAGTAACTTTGTACAGTTAGCAAAAGTAAAAATACGGAATGCGGAAGAATCAGGTGTAGATTAAATATGCTCGCAAAAATATGTTTTGTTGTATTTTTTTGTGTTATAGGTATAACTTTTACGTTATTCGAATGTTTTGCGTTCTATATTATAACTTTCTTTACTACCAGGTAAGCCTGTACGAATTCCCGAGTCAGGCAAAAATTGCTATTAGTTTTTATATTACGAATTACTTTGTAGCAGTTCAGAGTCAACAAGACACGTAAAGCCAATCTCTCCGCTCGTATCGCAGACAGAGATTGCACCTATGTTTGCGCTCGCACTTGTGCACTATAATATCTCCTGCGTACTTAGCTAATCTTTATTGAGATTGTCCACCTTGATCGAAATTCAGTCGGGAGAATTATTTATTGATTATCTAGTGGGAAGTTATTTTTTTTTTTAAATATAGATGGCTATAAAGGGAAATGGAGCCCAAAGAGG
Source organism: Leucania comma (assembly GCA_958295575.1). NCBI lineage: Eukaryota > Metazoa > Arthropoda > Insecta > Lepidoptera > Noctuidae > Leucania > Leucania comma. Next base: position 2,926,443 of record OY282488.1, read on the forward strand.
CGCCACGACATGGGCTAGTTAGTAATCATTGAAGCTAAAATTATTTATTATATCTGCTGACGCCTGACGGTGCGAAGAATATGCCCTATTTCTAAAATCAACAACATATTATGGTTTTTCGTTATTGTTGTTTTATTCAATGCATTTTGTAAGTTTCCCTTGTACATTTGACAGGCCTGTTGGTCTAGTAGTCAGTGGCCCTGATTGCTATGCCAGAGCTCGTGGGTTCAATTCCCATCCAGGACAAATATCTGTGTGATGAGCAGGATCATTTGTTCTGTCTGGGTGAATTTTTATTTTTATTTTTTATAAACTAGTGCTTGACTGCAATCCTACCTGATGGTAAGCATGTCGGAGCCCTAATTTATTTATAATAGGTATGTACGAGTATTTAGAAATACATAAGTATGTTTATCAGTTGTCTAGTACTCATAGCACAAGCTCTGCTTAGTTTGGCACTGAATGGCATTGTGTGAAAGTTGTTGAATATAAAAAATATGCCTTAGATATCGTCTGTAATTTTGTTTATGTGTTTGTAAATAAATTAATCAATCATCTTGATACTTGCTGCTTTTCTAAACGGCACCTTATCTAATCCATACTCTAAGTTCCTATCGACATAGATCGCTCCATATTAGGCGGTGAAACGTAATCTGGTCGCAGGTGCGTGGGTGCCTTTCATTTCTTAAATGTCAACGGTCTGTCTGTCTGACTGATGGCAACACTGGGGCTATGAGTTGCAGGAGGGACGGCGTAATGAGGTTGTTCGTTTAGCTATGTATACCTAAGGATAACTAGTATAATTGTTCTATAACATCAAGGTAGGTTGGTCTTGGTCATTTTTTTTAGTGTCCCGTACCGCAGTCGTCCAAACCATAACCTGTAGAAGATCACATTGTTGTCCGTTTGTCTGACACCTTGAGCAGTGAAAAAACTACTATATCGCCAAAGACATTTATGGCGTCATTGCTTCATATGGCACCTCCTCCTTTTTGAAGTCGGTTGAGAAAAAATACATTGTAAAACAACTAGACATAAGTATCTTTTTCTTGATTGCATTTTAAATGTAATAGTTAAAACATTTTTCAAATAAACCTTACAAGATCCTTTATAATCTATCTCTATAATGACTGGCCTGTTTGTCTAGTGGTTAGTGGTCCTGACTGCTATGCCGAAGGTCGTGGGTTTGATTCCCACCCAAGACAAATGTTTGTGTGATGAGCACGATCATTTGTTCTGTATCTGGGTGTTATTTATCTATATTATGTATGTATTTAGAAATATATATATAAGTATGTTTATCAGCTGTCTGGTACCCATAACACAAGCTCTGCTTAGCTTGGGACTAGACGGTGTTGTGTGATAGTTGTGGTAAAAAAAAGGAAAAAAACCATTTTATATTTCTTGGTAAATAAAAAAAAATATTATACTTTTCTTAGGTTTTGTGCCAGAGTAGGCCGCTAAAATTATTATCCGCAAATTAAGAAAAACATATTTGCGGTCGCAATCGCAAATCATATTTTAACGAACATAGAACCTGACACTGCCCTGATTACCACAAGCTCTTAAAGCGATCGACTTGACGACCTAAACTGAACTGGTAAAGGGATGGAGCTATATAAGGTGTATAGCTCCATCACTCTAAGGGCTGATTTCATCATTCAGTATAAAAACTTAGTTCAACTAAACTGAGCTCAGCGTAATCTAGTTTAAAGACCCGTGTCGTAAAAATGGGCGACAACAAAAGAATTTCGCGATTCGCGAATTAATCGCGATTCGTTCAAACAAAACGCAGATTGAGCGACTAATCGAGATTATAGCTTCATTTTGCGTTTCACCGCGATGACTTGAACCTAGTTTACGCTAAACTCAGTTTCAATTCTTTTGTTGTCGCTCATGTTTACGACACGCGTCTTTTAAATAGATTACGCTGAGCTCAGTTTAGTTGAACTAAGTTTTTATATTGAATGATAAAATCAGCCCTTACTCGCTCACACACTTGATATTTTAACACGTCAATTGTCAAAGCTTTAACACGTCAATTGTTAACACGTCAAAGCTCCCGTAAATTGCAAAAAAAAATCGTGTGCTACATTGTACGAGTAGTTTCATTTTACTTTTACAAAAAGGGGTCAAGAGCTAACTGTGAAGTTAACCGTCGTCCTCGTAGGTGTGTTTTATTACCTGTTTCCAGGGTTTTTATCGGGTTATACTAATTCAGTTAACATTACCAGAGCGGCTGAACTCTGGCATGGTCTATCCAAGATTGAAGTGACCGCCAAATTAGGCCAGCTTGGCGAGCACTGGTGCACCTCGAGGGGACGGACCCCCGGGGTACGATCGGAGGGTGAAGTACGTATGTAACGGGGTGAGAAAACTTTGCTTGCGCGATTCAGGAATTGTATAGAATTTAGGGTGTCATTTTGCAATGTAAATAGTAAATAGAAAACTAAAAAAGATATTGAATATGTTGGAAAAAAATATCCGTTTTAAATTGTACAGTTTATGAAAAAAATAACTGTTAAAATTAACTGTATTGTTAACTACAGTACTTACTACTATTTACTTATTTTGCTAATAAAAACCAAAAATATTCACAGTAAAAAAAAAAATCAAAAAGTATTTTTGGGCGCCTCCGGTCGGTTAAGAAAAAAAAAATTGTAAGTATAATAATTAGACATAATTTGTTTTTTATTGCATTTTAAATGTAAATGTTTAAAAAAATACTCATAATACTTACAAGATATAATACAGTGGGGAATAAAAACATTTTATTTCTGCGGCGCAAGCGCCATTGTTATTTTTTTTTTTTTTTTTTTAATAATTAAATGTAATTCTGTAAAAAAGGGGTCAAGAGCTAACTGTGAAGTTAACCGTCGTCCTCGTAGGTGTGTTTTACCTGTTTCCAGGGTTTTTATCGGGTTATACTAATTCAGTTAACATTACCAGAGCGGCTGAACTCTGGCATGGTCTATCCAAGATTGAAGTGACCGCCAAATTAGGCCAGCTTGGCGAGCACTGGTGCACCTCGAGGGGACGGACCCCGGGGTACGATCGGAGGGTGAAGTACGTATACAACGGGGTGAGAAAACTTTGCTTGCGCGATTCAGGAATTGTATAGAATTTAGGGAGACATTTTGCAATGTAAATAGTAAATAGAAAACTAAAAAAGATATTGAATATGTTGGAAAATAATATCCGTTTTAAATTGTACAGTTTATGAAAAAAATAACTGTTAAAATTAACTGTATTTTTAAATACAGTACTTACTACTATTTACTTATTTTGCAAATAAAAACCAAAAATATTCACAGTAAAAAAAAAATCTAAAAGTATTTTTGGGCGCCTCCGGTCGGTTAAGAAAAAAAAATTGTATAATAACTAGACATACTTCCTTTTTATTGCATTTTAAATGTAAATGTTTAAAAAATTACTCATAATACTTACAAGATATAATACAGTGGGGAATAAAGTCACTGCTCGGTCACCGTGCGCAGCGCATGTCAAGCGCTATTCGGGAGAAATGTCGACGGATATAGTGAAATGTAATACGTGTAATATAGTTATTAGTGAAGTTCTGGCATTTATACAGAACCAAGTGGATGTAATGAATGAAGAAAGCATCGTTAGACTGTGCGTAACAGCGTTCTCGTCTGACGAAATAGTGATTGCAAAGGATTTGCTATATCAGTCAGTGCAATCCAAGGAGAAGAAGGTGAAAAGAAAAGGGAAAGCAGAGGGAAAAGTACAGCGTGACCTTGAGGATATTATATCACTCATAAAATGTACTGCAGCTGAGTGCATTCCTATTTTTGTTGCTCGGGAGTTAAGAAAATTACCTCCGGTCACTTTCGACCATATTGATGTAACAAGACTGCTAAAAGATATCATAATACTAAAAGATCAAATTGAAGTTATACGGGAGGAGTACGCGACCGTTGAACAGGTGAATAAGTTGAGTATGGAATTGCTTAACCTGAAGCAAGCGTCGTTGGTGGATGGCTATCAGCAAGACAACTATGTTAACATCAACAGAGGAACACGAAACCTATTACGATTTGATAATTTCGATTTAAACAGTGGCCCCATTGGTATTATGAATGTGTCGAAAGAAATCATAAATACACCGGAACGGGTAAATACAAAAACAGCTGTTCGCAAAACGTCATTGGTCGACAAAAAAAGGCAAAGTCATGACAACTACGAAAGAAACAGGTCCTTGTCACACGCAAAGCCTCAGACGCCTTCTGTCCTTGTCGCGCAAGACCCGACGTCGAGCCGAGCGGACGATTGCAACCGCGCGGAGACCCCTTCGGCTGTTACATCACCAGTGATAACGCTCAAATCACCTGCGTGTGCGCATTCAAAGGCCTCAGAGACACGTATAATGAGTACAACAGTCAGTGCGGAGCAGATGAATCATTGCGAGCGTCGCACTTACTCGCAAATAGCACAGGACGGTGGTAGCTTTAAAACATTTAGGGATGATGAGTGGAACACTGTGCAGAGTAAACGATATAGAAATCGTTTTATAGGAACACAGGGGAAGGCAAAGGATCCCTCGGGAAAATTTAAGGCCGCAGATAGCAAAATACCGCTGTTTGTAAACAATGTGGATAGTGAGTCATCAGTCAAAGACATTGCCGACTACATACTATGTAAAACGAGCGTTGTAGTGCAATTAACTGAGATAAAAATGAAACGACAAAGAGGTTATAAGGCGTTTAAAATATTTGTTCCTAGACATAAATTAGGAATATTCCTGGACGAGCAGTTGTGGCCTGAAGGTATTTCCTTTCGTCGCTTTGTTAATTTCAAGGAGCAAAAAATTCATAGTAGTCCTTCTACAGTAGGGGTGACTATAGCTGAGACTGAGGCAATTAGAAAAAGTTATTAAGTAAATTATGATTAGTACCGCAATTAATCAGATTGTTAAAATGGTTAGCTTCAATTGTAAATCAGCAGCGAGGTCAGTGGAGGGGATACGTGAATTATGTAAAACTGCACATATTATTGCTCTGCAAGAAACTTGGTTATTGCCCCATGACACTACCTTCATTGGTTCGATTGACAAAAACTTCGAGTATACAAGTAAGTCTGCGGTGGACACCTCGGCCGGCGTGCTGCGCGGTCGCCCGTATGGTGGAGTGGCGATAATGTGGAGAAAAGGTGTGTTTTCTTCTGTTTCGGTGGTGCCGTGCAATAGTGTGCGGCTGTCAGCTGTTAAGGTACGTGTGTGTGAACGTAACTCGTTAGTGTTTTCGGTGTACATGCCAACAGACAATGCGGATAATTTGTTAGAATTCACGGAAGTACTATGTGAGATAAATGCAGTGATTGAGAGTTGTGACATTGAATCTGCTATTATTCTCGGTGATTTCAACGCTCATCCGAATGAGTTATTCTATAAGGAATTAACTAATTTCTGTGTGGAGCGGAGCTGGCTCTGTGCGGATGTGTTGAAGTTAAATATGTCAACTGATACGCACACCTTTGTTAGTGAAAGTCACAATAATTGTAGAAGATGGCTTGATCACTGTTTGACCACAGAGGCAGCTTGGCAATGTGTGACTGATATTAAAATTTGTTATAATGTGTACTGGTCGGATCATTTTCCGCTGGAAGTATATTGCAATTTAGGAATTTTGACGGGTAAAAAATATTGTAATGACAATTTATCTAATAAAGTAAGATGGGGTGAGAGAGACGCTCAGCAGATCAGGTTATATAGGGAACTGTGTAATAACAACCTAAGAGATATTGATTTTCCGATGGAACTTGGTCAGTGTGCTGATAAGTTTTGTAGTAATAATAGTCATTATATAATTATTGATAGGCTATATAACAGTATAGTTAGTGCATTGACGGAAGCCGCGCGTAGTAGCAATAAACTGAGAAAGCATAAGAAGCGAAAACATGTTACTGGGTGGAACAGACATGTGCAAAATGCTCATCTGGAAGCACGAAGCAGCTTTCAAACCTGGTTGCTATATGGTAAACCCAAGTCTGGTGATATTTATGACACAATGAAGGAAACCAGAAGGCGCTTTAAGTCTAAGCTCAAGTGGTGTCAAGATAACGTGGAGCACCTTAAAATGGACATCTTAGCCACTCACCATAAGGACAAGGACTTCAAGCGTTTTTGGAAGCACACCAGGAAACAGGAAGCTGGTTTGTGTGTGCCTACTTGTGTTGAGGGTAGAAATGAGCCCCAGGAAATTGCCGAGCTATTTAGGGAACGTTTTAAGGTTGAGTCTCCCTTACCAAGTTTGCGGCAGGTGCTGGAGGTTGGGGTCGAGGATGGAGAACCCTTTAGGTTTAAAATAAAAGAAGTCGCTCAGGTTATTAGAAGCATGACTAGAGGTAAGTCTCCAGGGCACGATGACCTCAGCATCGAGCACTTGCAGCATGCGGGTGCTCACTTGCCTAGGGTGTTGGTCATGTTCTACAATTTGTGCTTAGGACATTCATATTTGCCCCAGGAGCTTATGAAGACCACAGTAATTCCAATTGTCAAAAATAAGACTGGTGATGCCTCCGACGGGAACAATTACAGACCCATCTCTTTGGCCACAGTAATCGCCAAGGTGCTGGATGGTTTGCTTGATCGTCACCTTAGTGAGCATATACATTTGCATGATGCCCAGTTCGGATTTAGAGCAGGGCTTTCGACAGAAGCTGCGATACTGCGACTCAAGCATACTATCCAGTACTATGTGACAAGAAAAACGCCTATTTACGGCTGTTTTTTGGACCTGTCGAGGGCATTTGACCTGGTTTCTTATAATGTGCTGTGGGATAAGCTTCAGGAAGAAACCAGCACACCCAGGGACATGATCAACATATTGAAATATTGGTATGACAACCAAACTAATAATGTGAAGTGGGCGGGCTCATTGTCCGCATCGTATAGGTTGGAGTGTGGGGTGAGACAGGGAGGCCTGACGTCACCACGGCTCTTCAATCTGTACGTGAATGGACTGATAGTTGAGCTCAGCAGGGCTGATGTTGGCTGCTCAATAGATGGTTCTTGTATGAACAACATTAGTTACGCCGACGATATGGTCCTCCTGAGCCCATCTGTTAAAGCCCTCAACATACTCTTAGGCATTTGTGAGAGGTACGCAGTGTCACATGGCCTCAGGTACAACTCCAAAAAGAGTGAACTGCTTGTGTTTAAGGCAGGCAATAAAACTCCCACTATTATTCCACCGGTTACACTTGGAGGAATCCCGGTGAGCAGAGTCACCAAGTTCAAGTACCTGGGGCATTGGGTCACTGAGGATCTCTCTGACGATTTGGATGTTGAGAGGGAACGTAGGGCATTGGCAGTGCGATGCAATATGCTGGCGCGCAGGTTTGCAAGGTGCACAAAAAATGTTAAAATCACTCTGTTTAAGGCGTACTGCCAGACTCTGTACACCTGCAGCTTGTGGGTCCGCTATACGCAGAAGGCTTTCAGTGCCCTGCGGGTCCTCTACAATAATGGGTTTAGGATGCTGATGGGACTGCCGCGTCACTGTAGTGCGTCGGGGATGTTTGCAGAGGCCAACACCGATTGCTTTAGAACAATTGTGCGCAAGAGAGTGGCCTCCCTGATGCGTCGTGTGCGAGGCAGCTCCAACGGCCTTCTAAACACCATAATAGAGAGGGTTGAGTGTCCTATTGTGAGGCACTGGAATAAGGTTCACAGTTCGGGTGGTGTCCTTTTTAATATCAAATAAATGAAAATTATATATAAAAGAATTATTTGTGTAGAATAAGTAAGCATAATGGTACTAACATAGTTGTAAGTTTTACTAACACTTTTATATGGAACTAGCTTTTGCCCGCGGCTTCGCTCCCGCTCTACCCTACTCTACCCAAATCTACCCTACTCTACCCTACCCTACTCTACCCTACTCTACCCTACTCTACCCTACTCTACCCTACTCTACCCTACTCTAACCTACTCTACCAGTCTACCCTACTCTACCCTACTCTACCCTACTCTACCCTACTCTACCCTACTCTACCCTACTCTACCCTACTCTACCCTACTCTACCCTACTCTACCCTACTCTACCCTACTCTACCCTACTCTACCCTACTCTACCCTACTCTACCCTACTCTACCCTACTCTACCCTACTCTACCCTACTCTACCCTACTCTACCCTACTCTACCCTACTCTACCCTACTCTACCCTACTCTACCCTACTCTACCCTACTCTACCCTACTCTACCCTACTCTACCCTACTCTACCCTACTCTACCCTACTCTACCCTACTCTACCCTACTCTACCCTACTCTACCCTACTCTACCCTACTCTACCCTACTCTACCCTACTCTACCCTACTCTACCCTACTCTACCCTACTCTACCCTACTCTACCCTACTCTACCCTACTCTACCCTACTCTACCCTACTCTACCCTACTCTACCCTACTCTACCCTACTCTACCCTACTCTACCCTACTCTACCCTACTCTACCCTACTCTACCCTACTCTACCCTACTCTACCCTACTCTACCCTACTCTACCCTACTCTACCCTACTCTACCCTACTCTACCCTACTCTATTTTTCTCGCCGTAAAAACCATCCTTGAACTTCAACGAACATTTTAAAAAAAGATTTGGCCAAATTGGTCCAGGCGTTGTTGAGTTATGCGCTTACCAACACATTTTGCGATTCATTTTTATATTATAGATTATGTTCTGATACAAATGATTAAATAAATAAATAAAAAAAATAAATAAAAACATTTTATTTCTCTTTAGGCGCAAGCGCCATTTTTTATTTCTCTTTAGGCGCAAGCGCCATTGTTATTTTTTTTTTTTTTTAATAATTAAATGTAATTCTGTAAAAAAGGGGTCAAGAGCTAACTGTGAAGTTAACCGTCGTCCTCGTAGGTGTGTTTTATTACCTGTTTCCAGGGTTTTTATCGGGTTATACTAATTCAGTTAACATTACCAGAGCGGCTGAACTCTGGCATGGTCTATCCAACATTGAAGTGACCGCCAATTTAGGCCAGCTTGGCGAGCACTGGTGCACCTCGAGGGGACGGACCCCCGGGGTACGATCGGAGGGTGAAGTACGTATGTAACGGGGTGAGAAAACTTTGCTTGCGCGATTCAGGAATTGTATAGAATTTAGGGAGACATTTTGCAATGTAAATAGTTGTAGAATGCTAGAAAATGAAAAAATATGGAATAACATTGAATAAACTACTTATCTGTCTCGAAATAATTATCTCGAATAAAAATATACTTTAATCTTTAGGAATCAAAGTATTGTAAATACTATCCTAAGTATTATTACAATACGCGGCATATAAGTTGAACCAAAATGGCAATCGACCTTGACTGCGCAGGACTGAACAGATTTTTGGGTCTTAATCGAAGTGGGGGGGGGGGGGGGGGGCTGCGCGTAACCATATCAACGATGGCCATTTTAATTGAGCATTTAGTGGTATAAAAAAATAAAAAAAAATCACAAAAAAAACCAAAAAGTTTTGTATGCAGTAGGTCTCGAACTCGAGACACGAACTGCCGCTAAATAGACAAGGACGACAAAATATCGCCCTCCCTCTCTAACAATAAAAACCATGCAACGTGCTTTGGTGATCCTTTATTACTAAAACCTGTCATTCAACATCTCTGCTTGACAAAATGGGGTTCTAAAAAGCCGTCAGTTACTCAATGTTGACTGTCCTGTTGGTATAGTGGTCGGTGGCCCTGACTGCTATGCCGGTCGTGGGTTCGATTCCCACCCAAGACAAATGTTTGTGTAATGAGCACGATCATTTGTTCTGTGTCTGGGTGTAATTTATTTATAATTATGTATCATGTGTTAAAAAATATAATAAATGTCAGTAGTCTAGTATTCATAGCACAAGCTCTGCTTAGTTTGGGACTAGATGGCATTGTGTGAAAGTTGTGTAATATTATTATTATACACGGCTAAATTTCGATCGTTCCAATCCCAATTCGATCGAGTCCAATGACCTGTAGGTAGTTGTTGGTTACTATTCACCTACAGGTCATTGCACTCGATCAGCTGATGTTTACTTAAAGAAATGAATTTCGTACAAGCGTATATTAATACGAGTTTTAGAAAAAAAATAGTTTACTTTTTAATTTTATTCTTAGAAATCGATAGTGTTTCATGTACCGGATAAAACGATCGACTCCACGGGATAAGTGCCCCAAGTGCCCATACACCTGCACTATGGAGGATTTTATGAGTGTCACTGATACTACAATTCAAATTAGAATTGAACCGGTGACCTTTACCAGTAGTACATATGTGTATGTATAGCTAAGTATGCATAACATTTAGAATAGAGCAGCCACCTTCCAAATCTGGTATTGTATAGATTGTGTCAGGGGCGGACTAGTAAATGCCAACACGTTAGGTAAGTTTAAGTTCTTATAATCACACTAATATCTCTCTATCGGACAAATATACACATGCTTGTTACATTGTTATATTATAAATGGGGGGGTCCAGGTTATCTGATTGATATGTTAGCGCGTAACATAAGATACGTTACACGCTAACATCACAAAGAGAAGACCTGGACTTGAAACTCGCACATCTATGATCAGTGTCATCACAGTCGCAAACCTACTGTCACTGATAGATAAGGATAGAGATAAGAACCGGCGCTAGTACGGCGCTAAGTACTTTTTTTTCAAACTCGAATTAAATCACGCATGTACGAAATTCATTTCTTTAAGTAAACGTCAGCTGAGCGAGGCCAATGAACTGTAGGTAGTTAGTACGCAACGACCGACAGTTACCTACAAGATCATTGGCTCGTTTCCGTACATGAGTATATTAATTTGAGTTTTAGAAAAAAAGTACTTTATTTTTTTATTTTATCTTTACAAATCGATAGTGTTTCATGTACCGAATCGACCTTCCACGGGATTAAAAGGACTAAAATTTAACAGTGCATAATGGGGACCTAAGAGCTCTTGGCTTAGGAAATAAGGCTAAGTGATACCAGCTACACTTGCCAATCTCTGAGGTTAAGCAACACTTGTCCATGTCAGTGTGTACCTATGTGTGGATGGGTGACCATGACCATCTTGAATATAGGTACAACAAAAAAGTGTTTTTTTTTTTTTCAATAGTACATCTGACCTCAATACAAAAAAAAAACAAAATAGTGCTAAAACTTGAATTTTAGAAATCGGTGTCCAATAACAAAACCAGAAATTAAAGTTACAATTTTTTTTATAAAAAGATTTTTTATCGTTACTACCATGGGCACGTCATAATTCGTCACACTGCGCAATTGTGCGCAGGATCGATCCCCGCACGACACATTTCTTTTTGTATTTTTTGTTACGCTCATATTCACTAGGCCAGACAAATTACTGCAATAAACAATCTAAGATATATACGTAGGTATTTTAGGATATTTTTTTATTAAAAAAAAAAACATTCCGTTCACGTTTTATTCGAATCAATCCTACATCGCGCAAGCAACATTTTCGCGCATTTTAGCATATGATTAAAACGCATTGATACTTTAAATAAGGGTCCGTTGTCCTCGAGGGAAACCAGTCCCCGCCATGCTGGTCTAAAATGGCTGTCAATTAGATGTACTCCCGTAAGAGAGCAGTAATGTCCCGTCAATTGTTGACAGTCCGATTGAGCTTCTCTGGAAGTCTCGCCACACATGTTCCTTTCGTGATATCACCTCCGAGGTACACACCTGACTCGCTCAGGTTCGACCCTTATTTTGTTCTAAAAAGGTTCCGTAGGTCCCTCAAAAGGAAAAAACAGATCCCTTATAGGATCACTGTTGTCCGTCTGTCTGTTTGTCTGTCTGTCAAGACCCTTTATCTCGGTAACGCGTGGAGGTATCGAGTTAAAATTAAAACCGTATAGGTACTCAGGTCTGTGGTCTCTTGAAGCTGTGAAGAAATCTAAAAAGATACGGCCGTTACGTACACTCTTAAGGGAATCATAGGGCACTTCCCGTTGACCTAGAATCCTGAAATTCTCATAGCACAAGCATAGAAAAAATCCGAAAACTGTTATTTTGTAATTACGTCACAAAAAAAAAATGTGATTCGGAAAAATCTTTGTAATTCGGGAATTGAATTGTTTTTATAGGGATTAAGTTTGTATATTGTCGCTTGCCCGGTTTTATTTTTTATTCCACTACTTTCACACAACATCATCTAGACCCAAACTAAGCAGAGCTTGTAGTATGAGTACTAGACAACTGATAAACATAATACACATATTTCTTACATACATATTTACAGATAAACTAGCTGACCCGGCAAACGTTGTTTTGCCTTATAAATTATTTCTAGCAAAAATTAAAAAAAAAAAATTAAGGGAGAACAACCCTTATCACTTAGGGGTATGGAAAATAAATAGTAGCCGATTTTCAGACCTACTGAATACGCATATAAAATTTGGTAAAAATCGGTAAAGCCGTTTCGGTGGAGTACGGTAACTAACATTGTGACATGGAAATTTTATACATTAGATTACACCCAGACACAAAACAAATGATCATGCTCATCACACAAACATTTGTTTCGGGTGGGAATCGAACCCGCAACCTCCGGTATAGCAGTCAGGGCCAACAACCTCTAGACCAACAGGGCAGTCAAGTAGCAATTAATCATTGTATTACATTTCATCTAATACATCCATTGATTTTATACAAGCACTTAGTATTCCAACACCATACAGCAACAGGGTGCTACAATTCTAGCGACATGTGTCACTATGCGCATGCGCTGCATATTTATTGCATATTGTCATGCGTATGCGCCTCGGTTGATGATTGACATAGTGTTCCGGTGTCCTTTGGGTAACAAGGCAGGTAGATCTGATAAGGTCGTTTGTATCTAAAGGGCACATTAAATAGACGTCATTTTATTGTGGTGAGAAACCGTCAAATAACATCTCTCGCTCTAAGGTGGAGCGAGAGAGCTTGTCAGACTTTTACTGACAAAACCCACTCTTTATTCCTTCTTTACCTACGTTCCAGGTAACTCTTTTGCACAATAGCCCCAGAAGGCTTCGACCCTACTTGGCCCTTACAGTTATACAGATTATGTCCTAAAGGCACGCGTGGTACACTACGCCCCGCGACGACTCGGGCTCGGACCGGTCGGCGGGCTACCTATTGCTCGACCTCCGCAAGCCCACACCTACGGGAGTGCGTCATAAATTAATCCCACATAAAAAAAAACTGCGTGCTGAGACAGACATGATCTCTAGTTAATCAGAAATAACTTTTAGTTCGTGCTTCTAATATAAATATTGAATGTCTGTTAATGACATGATCTTCCTAAAAGGGTGATGTGCCCTGCCGCCTAGTCATAGCCCTGAGATGAGTAACCTACTATGAGATGACATGTCATGGCAATGACAAAGAGTACTTGGAAGGGAATGATTGGACACTGACTGTGGAATAACTTAGGGGACCATCGTGGGATGAATAATTTTGATGAAGTCATGTTCTGAATAATTGTAAACAACGAAAACAACAAAGTAACACTCGTATATATTTACAACAAATTAATACTTAAGTAAAAGTTATGAAAAATTGAAAATGTTTCTTGAAGATTTCTAACCTCAACTAATGACTTTATAAAAAAATACTTAGCAACAAGTAATTACTTCTTTATAAATACGGGTGTTAGCTTGACTGGCATGTTGATGATGCTGGTGGTTAATGGCCCTAACTGCTCGTGGGTTCGATTCCCACCCAAGACAAATGTTTGTGTAACGAGCACGATCATTTGTTCTATGCCTGGGTGTAATTTACCTATTATATGTATGTGTGTATTTAGAAATATATAAGTATGTTTATCAGTTGTCTAGTACTCATAGCACAAGCTCTGCTTAATTTGGGACTAGACGGCGTTGTGTGATAGTTGTGGAAAACAAAATAAAAGTACGTTTTGTGAAATTTGTGGTATATTGTAAGTATTAATATTAGACTTTGATAGTAGGAGAGTTATTATTCATGTGGAATAACTTGTAATATCATGGCATGAATAATGAGATTGTGTGACAAGTAATATGGATTTTAATAGAAGTACATTATTGATGTACGCGAAAATGCCTTATTATTGTGACAAAAAAGCTTTTCTAAAAAAAAAAAAACAATGAGCACGCGTCGTTGTATTGCCAAGTTGCAACTATCTCCGAAGTCTTTTGTCACTTTTCATAACGTAACACAAATAGTCTGAAGAATTAATGTTTCTTCTCAATCAACACGACAAGCAACCATTCAAAAAAAACATAAAATAACTAGGCCCATCTATTTTAAACCCAATTAACTTTCAACGTAGATAATTAACCGAAATTAGGGCATTTCCAACCGCGCGTTCTTGTTGTACCCTTTTGACTTTTGATGTGTTCGGCCCCTTATAACCTTCTATTTTAGTTTATAGTTTGATTCAAACTTAGTGACAGCTGTTATACACCGTTAAATTTTGATCGTTACAATCCCGTGGAGGGTCGATCCTGTACATGAAAGATTGAAGAAGATGAGAAGATTTGTAAAGATAAAATTAAATAATAAAGTACTTTTTATCTAAAACTCAAATTAAAATTAATTTCTTTAAGTAGTCAGTTGAGCGAGTCCGACGACCGACAACTACCTACAGGTCATTGAACTCGCTCTGCTAATGTTGCAAAATTTAACGGGGTATAGTGCTCAACTTGCTTAGATGCGACGCACAACTTGTATTATTTTATAGACTGTCTTTGCCGAGGCAGAAATAATAGACAACCTAGACAACTGTGTTGTCTATGGAGATAAGATGCTAAACTATTATGCCCGATCTACACATGGCCTGGCGGGGAAACCGGATATTCTTTTTTAAAGTCTTTTTTGTATTGTATATAATTGTGAGTCTATTTTAGGCAGAATAAACATGTTTTCTTTCTTTCTTTCAACTCTTCACTCCCACTGTCACGTGAATTTGTTACTGAAGAGAGACCAGCCTCTAGTAGCGAGCTGCCACATAGTTTAATTCCAACTATACCAAGTGTTTGAACTAGATTGGTAAACAACACTAAATATTTACGAAAATCAACTTTAATTTTTAAACGTTAAGGTGCAATTTAGTGTAGCAGTTTTTAATTGTGCATTTTAGTGGTTTGGAAGTGTGAAAAATTGACTGACATGAGTTCATCGGATGCCTGTCTTGGTTACTCAATATTTTGACAATAGAATGTGCATTATGTTCAACTTTGGTTACTTCGCATTAATTACCAGTCAGTCTGGAAAGCTTATAGGCAATATTAAATATGTATGTAAGCCTTTTCAATCTTCTCTCACTCTGGGTGGAGCAAAAGAACGTGTCAGACTTTTACTGAATAAAAACCACATGTTTTTTTTTTATGGTAGGTAAAATCGTCCAATCACAAATCCCACCCTTGGGCGGGGCAGGAGACGGTGTCTCTTACTGACTAAATTCCTTGTTCCTTCATTGCCTTTGTTCCAGGGCCCCGGGGTTCACTTACACCTAACCCTAGGATGTGTTTCTTCAGGTACCTTTGTGTTCAAGGGCCCACAGTGACTTTTTTGAACAATTATGCAACCCTAGGCATCGGTCCAAGCGGGTATGTTTGAATAAGCCTGAATACTTTTTTTTGTATGGCCTCTCGTAGGTCAACCTATGAGGTTGTCGGCTGCTTAACCGGGCTAAGCCTGAATACCAGTTCATAACAAATAATTTACTCACCAGGGGCGCCAACTTTTAGAAAACCTCATGGTTGCTTATGCTCATTTATGACTCGAAAGAAATGCACACTGATCGACCGACAAATAAATAAATGTCCTACTTACATACTGCGTACTTAATCTATATATATAAAAGAAAGTTGTGTTAGTTACACTATTTATAACTCAAGAACGGCTGAACCGATTTGGTTGAAAATTGGTGGAGAGGTAGCTTAAAACCAGGAGAAGGATATAAGATAGATTTTATTTCGTTAAATAAAAAAATCAAAACCTGCTCATTTATTTGTGTAGGGTAGAGTAGGGTAGAGTAGAATAGAGTACTCAGTTGACGGGAGCAAAGCCGCGGGCAACAGCTAGTTAGTAATAATTATGTCTGATAAAAATATATTTTTTGCGTTTGTGCGGGATTCTAACCCGCGACCCTTGCGTCTCAACTCTCAACCGGCGCTCTAAACGGGTCATCGGGTAATGAAAAAACGCCTATCCATAAAAGGAGATTACTGATATATTTCTTGATGTCTATTCTCAGGAGTCGACGCCCCTAATACTCACTCAGAAAGGTACCGTTTTACCATGTGGGAGTTACCGGTATCAATATTAACCATGATATTTATTAGCTCATAAATATTTCACTAAGTACAAAATCCATGGATGTCATTGTACAAAAATGCGTTACAAATAAGGCTCGCCGTAAACGAGTAGGCGTAGCGGGTTGCGTCACCCATTCACTGCGGCCAACTACCCACGAGGCACGGAACAGGGTTACTATGAAATAGAGTTGTCGATTATAGTATCGATATATATGTACAACCTTATTTTTAGTATATGCGAAACCTGAAACATGTGTCACGTACAAACATAACTGTATCATGAAAAATCACAAAGTTATAAGCCTTATGTTACATGGTTAACCGTACAAATACATGGTCACCGGGACATCTGGGCGACTGAGGGGTTGTTTTGCTAACGCACCTGGCTGTGCGCTGGCGCCTAATACCCGTTATGACCCGCCTTGACCTGTTTTGTACTTAGTAGTACATCGTATTACTCGAGGGACTGGAATAGTTTGCCTGCTGCGGTCTTTCCTTCTGAATATAATTTAAGTATCTTCAAGCCTAGAAGTGCCCCTTTCCGAAAGGAATACCCGGCCCCAGCACTATAGACAACAAAGGAACGGGGTAGGTTTTTAGTCAGTAAGAGTCTGACACTGCTTCCCGCTCCGCCCAAGGGTCATTGGATGATTTTACCTACCATAAAAAAAAAAAAATAATGCACCTCACCATCAACGATTGCATCATTGCTTGCCATCAGGTGCAATCACAGTCAAGCACTAGTTTATAGAACAAAGAAAAAGTATAGTAAATTAAATTATATTTGTGGTAACGACCTGTATGTGTTTACACATCTATACTCATTAAAAGAGAGCTAAAATGTGTAATTTTAATTAAAACTGGACTATTTACTTTTTCGCCAACTTATATTACTATTTACGATTGCTTATATTGTTATTGTAGACATATTGTGACGTATTGTGTAGGAATACTAATAATTTGACGTGTATTTACTTCAAAAGTTACACACTAACTAAGCTGACTTTACGTGACAGAAATCAGAAGTAGTTTACAGGTCCATATAGTTTAGAGCAAGTTGGTTTTTTTTTTTAAATACAAGTGAGTATAGTGTATGTGATTTGAATCACGTAGTCATACTTGTATAGGTACCAAACTGCTATTAGAATAGGAAAAATTGTAAGTAAAGTCACACATTTCTTTATTAGCCACGTGATCGAACTTCTCATTTTAAAACTAAGTAACGGGAAAATGAGATGGCTTCAAATAAATTAATTCGTCTTCTTTATAACGCCGACTAAGTAAATATTCTTGGACCAAGAGCGAAAGAAGCGTGCTCGAAATTGTAGGGTACTCCGACGGACCATGCAGATTTGTCTGAAATGGTCTTTTGAAGACAGAACCATATAGATTTGAGTGGACCTGTCCAGTCAGTGCAAGCATTTGTCAGTATTCGCAAAGCTCAACTCGAGACTACTAAGGAGCTCAACGACTTGACGAACAATACCAAGGAAAGGACATTTGGGTAGGCGCAGAAAATACTCAAATCGCCTGTCCCTATTAACATTGTCGGATATGCAATTTGGCCATTTTTTTTTTATTTCACGAATGACTCTTAAAAAGTCCATTCTTTTAGAAACCGTGACCAAAAAAATGAAATTACATGTAGTTTTTAAAATAGCCACGTTAACATTGACAGATGTGTCACGATCGTCAGTTAACAGTGACGGATGTCAACTCGCGACAATGTTTGCGGGAGATGCGCGAGGTGGCAGCGCGTGCGGTTGTGCCAGTACGGACTATGTTGCACGGACGAACGCACGCTGCATGTTATTTTGTTATTAAAGAGAATTATTTATCGTTTTTTGTTTTTTATAATAAGAAAAATGCTTACTAGGTCCGCACACGTAGTAAAACTGCCTACTGAAGAACATGACATGTTATGGTTAAAAATAAGAGTATCGATTTTTGTTTTTAATGTGTAATAGTCCGGTTAAAAAAGTAGGATGTGACTTATCCGACATTGTTAATTGACTTTAATGCACTAAAATATGTCGGTAGTACCACAACCGACATTGTTAATCGTTTTATTGTATATCCAATTTGTCGGATGTGTCACTTCCCACAAATAGTCAATTAGTTTGTACACGTAATAATGTCGTATGTGGTAGATCCAACAAAAAAAATTGATTTGGTACTGTTAAAAAAGTCATTTCTGACTTTTAACATACTTAAAAAAACAATAACAATACTTTATCATCATGTACTTAAGTCCATAAATATGTATTAAAATTCTGTACATTTTTGTAAACTTAGGTCATGAATTAAAAAAAATATCAACATTTCAAACTTTGACTCGCTCTCCTGTAAAGTTGCCGATTTTCACATCCGACAATGTTAATAGGGATAGGCGAAATTGCCAGACACGTCAAAAATTACTGAAAAGAAAAGAGATAAAAAAACTAATCCACTTAACCTGCCAATTGTTATTCATGGTCTGGGATGTCTTGTATTATGTAATATGTATATGTGAGAATGTGACATTAATGTTTGTGGACGCACCTACGTTACGAGAATAATTCCTAGAGTGGGGTAATGTTTTCTTCAAACAAAAAAAAAAAAATGCTATTAATTTTGAGTGAGATTATTACTCTTACATGAAAAACAATGTTCTCAGCTCCTGATGAATCTCATTTATAGATACATCCATGTAAACAACACAACAATAAATACTGTATTATATAATTCCATATTATTGTCATTATGTAGCCAAGAGTAATTTCTCTGAGGTAAATAAAGATAATAAATTAGGTACTGCAATTATCTGATAAACACATTCTTCATAATGATTATCACGTAGGTAAGTACGTTTGTCAACATAATAAAAGAGTATTGATATTGACTTTTTGTTTTTATGAAATACTTAGCAACTGCTAGCGGCTTCGCCCGCATGGAAGTAGAAAAAAAATTGCCTATGTAGTAATCACAGATATAGATAGACATAGATAACGCAAGCATCACGATCTGTATGAAAACCAAGCGTGCCATTTTTTGACTAGGTACCTATTATGACGTCACAAGCACTATTTAGTGAAGACGCCGCCGCGTACGGCGTCCCCCTCGCTCCACCCCCACACCAACAGCACAATTAACCATTTTTATATTTTTAACTGTGTACATTTTTAGCTGTACTCCGACGCAGACTGAGCGCGAAAGTGACCACTTACGATTTTTGTACGTAAGCTAGCCACGCGAAGTAGTTGCTCTTGCGTTATCTAGGTATATCTATATCTGTGGTAGTAATAGTGTCGACACAGGTAGCGTCCCACACTAAAGGCCTAATAGGCAAGTATAGGCAAAGTAACATGGTATCTAAGAATGGAAGACGCAGCGTTGGAAGATCCCTCAGAAGTCCACCTTCTTCTTCTTCCACAGATCAGAAAATAAGGTTGACCGACGACCTGGTACAATCCTGCAGGAATCCGATGGATGCAAGGCGCACAGGACCGGTGGTCGAGACGATACTTGGCTCCCCCAAGGGAGGTCCAGCAATCTTTCGGTTGAATTGTTGTATCTTAGAATGGTATTATTCGTAGGTTGCACCTGCTTTGAAATGTTCTGTTCTGCACTTCAGGCATTATTCCGCCTCTAAACAGGTATACAACCATATTTTTAGTACAATATGCGAAATCTAATACACGTGTCTAGAATCAGTTTACAAAATTTCATAACTGTATCATGAAAAATCACAGCTTTATAAGCTTGTCATTTTACCTGGTTGTTCACACAAATACATGGTCTCCAGGCCACCCGGCCGACTGAGGGGTTGTTTTGTTCCCGCACCCAGTTGTGCGCTAGCTCCTAATGCCCTCAATGATCTGCCGTGACTTGTGTTGTACTTAGTTTCGGTAGTGTCCAATTTTAAATATTTTTGGGAAAAAATATAACATGTATAAATTATTGGAATTGATTCAGTTACTGATTCTAAACAAACTATATTCAGGTTTCGCATCTGATCTACTAAAAATAATGTTGAATAAAATTTTAATAAATAAATCGATATCCAACAAAAATCTCAAACTATCCACCAAATTAAACCTGATACCACTCTACAACGTCCACAGCCCAAAATAGTCAGCAGCTTCATTAAGCCGCAAGGATTTCTCAACTGCATATTATATCGATACTTCTTGTACATATATTTTCTGCTGTGTTATCTTGTACCCTTGACCGCTATTCGACTCATACGCATGACATCATCTTGCAGTTTGCTTGGTTTTTCATTTATTTTTGCTTGTACTTCCATCTCCTTCTCTCCTAGTACTTCGTTATCGTTCTCTCTTTCCCCCATATGGTAATTAAACTCGGTTTTAGAATAAAGGGCTTTCTTTAGCGATGTCGGGTCTATGTTGGTAGGTATGGGGTTCGGTTCTTAGAAATAATTGGGGATTCAGAATGTTTGTGGAATTTGGCTGTGCGAAATGAATGAATTTTTCGAGGAAGCCTGCTAAATCAGACAGTCAGGTTTCGTTTGTTTTTAGCGAGAATTTGTGTTTAAAGTTTTTTAAATAGGAGGAAACTAGTTTTTTGTGAACTACAATAACGACTAGGTTATTAAATATGTTGAAAACAAATTAGTCATAACGAAATTATTTTGACTTCTTCATCATCATTAAACTTGCCTAAAGAAACCTTTATTGGCAAATTCCTGAAAACGAAAAGAAGTATATCCTTTCTATTGCATGTTTTCCTTCCTACGTGGGAAACCATCATTTTCTTTTCCTTCTCTGGGTGGAGAGAGAGAGGAAGTGTCTGACTTTTAATCCCACCTGTGTTCCTCCTGTGGTTTTTCGTACAAGCCCTAACAGGCATCGGCCCAAACTGGCACCGTCAATCTTACTGACATGTTTTTGAGACTAGCTTTGATCTGGACTTGGCCCTGACCAGATGGCGATCTACCTATTGCCATCCTCACACCCTTCCCCCTACGATGGCCGGGAATCACCCTGCGACTCCCGACGCCCAGGGGGCCGACCATAAACTTTGAGAAAACAATCTTATTGCAGGAGAGTTTTGTTTCAATCTTAAAGTAATATTACTTCATTTTGTACCATAAGCTTAATCTCTCAGTATGATTGTATTCCTGCTAAGAGCTGGGAAAGAATGAACGATTCTAAAGATTTTGTCTATTCCCTGCTAAGACAGAAAAGATACGCGATATACTGATCTGTATTGCGTTGTCTCTTTCAGATGTTTGTTGTTCGAATCGCTACATTAAAGTTGATCGTGAACTAATAGAATACATTTAACTCAAAAGATGCCTTGTTAAAATATATTTTTAAAAGGATCTATGTAACTTTTATAAAAAAGGACGTAATAACTTTCAAGATTTTACATTAATAAAGTAGAAAAACCAAAAAAAAGCTGCGAGCGACAACTTCGATATTTAGTTGCACGTTAGTGTGAATTACAACATTCGGAATTCGGAACGTTTGTTTACATTAACAAAATTCTTATCAGTGTTTATTTGTATAGTGCGAACGAAGTTTGATTTTTTGAATTAAAATAGTTTTCAAGTGCTTAAATTTAGAGTAATCTAGCTGTCTTTAAGTGTTTGGTGTTCGAAGCGGATAATGAACTATGCTTGAAACTTATTGTACATTGACATCATGGAATTAAGGTAAAGTTAAACAGTGTATTCCAGTGAAATACGTAACTGGTTGTTCGTATTGTTTTTCGTGCACTATTGAATTCAGTGTTATCTGCTTCCAAAAACTCAAAAAATTCATATATGTTCCCCATCTAGAATACAATAATAAATTAATAACCCACATAAGTGCTAAAAACAATTAACTTGACACGTTTAGGCATCGAAATAAGTTATATACACTTTGTATGTCACGAAAAACACTTTAAATAGTATATATTTGGAAAACAATAATAAATCCGCTGCGTCCGAGCAACTTTTTTAAGCCTGCTAATTTGACGTAAAAACAATACTGCTAGCGGTCAAAAATCGCCTTATAGTACACAATGAGTGAAGTTTTATGACATTGACGTCACAAAATCGCTAAGAAAACATTCTTGTTTTAATATTGTAATAAGATTGTTTTGAAGGCCACATGGTACGAAAAACATAAGTAAGATTAAAACAATACTGCTTTAAGAGCTTGTGGTCGCCCCCCAGGTCGTCTCCGGCGGACTTTAGATTCGATAGGTTTTCAAAAAAATTAGGAAAGATTTTAAACAAAATGAATCACAAAACGAAAGCACGGGGCTCCTTCCCGTCCACTTCAAACACTATCTTCTTCACACTAATTAACAGAGTTCATTGATCACGTCAGCAATTAGCAGTGTTCTCGACACCCATGTTGCCAACGGATTAGTCATCAGGCCAGTAATTACATGAAATTTGTCACAGCTATTAGAATATACTGTTGCTAACAGAGGCCCTATAAACAGCTCCCATTTGATGAACAGAGTAAGTACCTTCTAAAGACTTTGGGATAAGTCCGGGGAGTGTAGGATTTTTACCTCACTATAACCACCCCAGTGATCACCATCAGCACATAGAAGGGGCGCTGTTACCTCTTAAAAGACCATTCTAGAACCCCCTCTGTACAACGCCTGTTAGGGCACATTTACCTAGTGTGATTTTGCGCCATCGCCGCGTTTGTTGGCGCTCCGATTGGCCCGCTTTAAGCTTTTTAACCAATCAGAGAACTTGCAGAGAAACAACGACGTAAAAACAACTCAATGAACTGAACTAAATGTTAAGGATGGAGCTATAAAGGATGTCTAGCTCCATCCCTTTCTTGCTCGCACGCTTGACATTTTAATACGTCATGCTCAGACTCCAGAAGTCCCGGGATACGGGTACGGGAATACGGGAAAACTCCGGGTTTTTATATCAATGGGGGTAGCTCACGATATTTAAATTTTCTTAAGTACTTTTGCATTGTACTGGTCAGTACCAGGTTCTTGTTCATTAAAATTATGATTATGATGACTTTGGCGCTCTACCCTGACGCTTCCCCTATATAAAGTATTATTGAAGGAAAATTTAAGAGGAGGAGGAGCTCACCAGCCAGTTAATCTCCAAGGTAAAACAAAACTTGCCGATGTGATTGACCAGGGGCCTTACCAAGGTGCTTTAACAATTCAGTTTAGGTTGTAAAACTGGATCACGTGAAGAGCTCGTGGCAGCACTGCTGGTGTTAATAGGTGATCGTCTCAACATGATTTTTTTTAATGTTTTAATGTTTGCGCTTGACCGCTATCTTACCTGATGGGGACTGGCGATTTGGTCGACGTTAGAGAGCTTACCTATTAGTAACCTATTCACTCTAGAGTTAAATAATTACATGTTTTAGAAAGCACGCTATGCCGTTGGTTACGGCTGTCATTTACAAATCTTTGAGAATAATTACGGATACTCAGAAACCAGGAAATTCATGACACTTGCTGACCTGCCATATGTATAAGCAAGGTAATCAATGAATTACAGTTCTTGCGGTGGATTATTACTGTATCCCAACAAAAGGTACATAATAGACTGATTATGTAAATATGTGTAAACACGATTCAAAACGTTCAGAATGCTGACGAACCGTTTGTTTGTACAAGCTAATTAAATTGACCCCATTAAGGTCAGCCACTGTAGCAGTTACATCATTAACAACGCTAATACATTCCACCTTTAACAGAAACAAACATATCGTCACGCGGTCTTGATTGTTCGTAAGAGATACCGTGGCCCTGGACGGCGAGCAATAGCTAGCTTACCGATCTACGCGCGCATCAAAAATCTGTCAGCGAAATGGACGGAGCACACTACAGCCAATGCCAGTTAGAGCTGCGGTTTTTACCGTGGCCCTGAAACGGAAAAGGAATACGGGGTAAAAGTCTGACACGTACTCTCGCTCTACTCCACTCACAGCGGGAGAAGATATTTGATGATATTCCGCCTCAAAAAAAAATGTGTAGTTCCTAAAGAGTAAGGCAGAGGTGAAAACAAATGCCAAACTAAAAAATAAAAAAAGATCCAAGCAAAGGATGTGAAGAAAAATAAACACCGAAAACTAAAGACAATGCTTAGAAGGAAGTTTACCATGTTTCTTTAAGGGGTGCGCAAAAAACAGGTACTAGTGTAGTATTTGCAAGGAAACTAGATAATGCTCAGGCGCATGTGATAAACAACTTCCTATTTAAAGACAGAGGACATATAGACCGGTTTCTTGCAAGGCTGACAGTTGACTGGGTAGATTATGTAATGTAACAAAGTTTAAGTTTATTTCGTCGCAGTATACTAGGTGTTAATTAACGGATCGAGTTCAAATCGTTATACTGGGCTCCAAAAACAGGATAGTAGTTAATGTGGCTCAAAAGGCTGCCCAACTTAAATGGCACCGAGCTGGACAAAAGACCCTGAGACAGTGAGAGAAAGTCATGGCAGATCACGAAGGAGATGGCAGGACGAACTAGACCGATTTTGCAGGAACTGGAAAGGGAAACGTTGACCTGCGAAAGACGAAAAGAATGGAGGAAGGCCTTTGACCAGGAATGGGACAAAAAAATCTTACTATAGAGACTATATAGTTTTAAGCTTTTTACAATAGAAGAGAACCTAATGACAATAGTCAAAACAGTTTCAAGATCAATGGATTGTGTGAAAGTTAATATAGAAAGGAAGTAGATGAAGAATCAGAAGGTGATGATGATAATAATGCAAATGGAACAAAGAATCTGGAAGTCAAATGTTTAGCAACTTTGGAAGACAGATTTATTGAATCTAGACATACAAACTTTGTATATGTCCAAATCTATTTGGATGAAAGGCACACGAGTAAACCATGCCCTAGAATGTTTTTATTCCGGCAGGAGAATATTTTTTTACTTTCACTCGAGAGAATTCGCTAGCAGAAACTAGTAATGTCATAAGCAATAAATGGAATGCTGTTGCCCTTCCATCGGATCTATTGAATGCTACTTGTATGATTTTCCTGGAAAGCAAAGCCTCCTATGTCCATTAAACAAGCACCTATAGTTTCAAATTATTTCATCACCACAGCTAATAAAACGGTGAAGGAAATCATCGAGAGGAATCTGAAGTGATAAAACCAAAAGGGAGATCGTGACATCTACCACTACTGCGTCCGAATGGTTGATAACGGACTACTCCCTTACACGTTAACGTGATCGAACCGTTTATCGCGTTTGGAGCCGGCTTGTCATCGACGATACTGCCCGATGCGGCTTGTCAATCGCATAACGTAAGACAAACTCGCACTAGGCTCTCAAGAGGTTTGTGACCAAGCTACTATACTCTTTATCATTTCATAAAACTTCCATGGCTAAAGCGGATAAACATAAAACACATCTCACTTTCCCAGCTTCGAATGACAGAATCACGTTCAAAACAGCGCTGGACAATCAGACATTAAAGCATCCCAATAAAAACAAAAACTTGTTCCTCATAAATATAAAAGCTTTAAAATTATGACATCATACATAGAGGTCATTCGTATCGCAAACTGACCTCGAAAGATGTCATTTAATGGACTCGGCTGGGTCAAGTTTGTAAGAACGCCTTTTATAACCTTATCTCAAGACTTATTAAAGGATAAATAATAACTTTGTGAATGTAAAAGGAAGTATGTTGCAGGTTATGAGTATGGATGATGTAATGCATTCAGATGCAAGATTAATTCCGTGGAATTGAGCAGATTCATTTCCATTCCGGGTTGGCTGCGTGGATGATTTCATAGTTTGATTTTATTCGATTAGTCAATGTTTTACTTGCCTTAACTTCCACTTGATTTACAAAATATTTGAAATGGGCAGTCGCTCTCGTGTCAAGACTTTAATGTTAACATAAATTCAGTCGTGTTCATACAGTCTCTCTTGCATTCTAGAGTCCCGATGAGTCTTTTCAAATATGAGCTACAATAAACTTATCATTGGTATAGGAGACAGGAAGTAAATGTGGTTTACTCAATGTACAGGATAGAAAAGTTGAATCCAATAATCATAATCAATATCCTACCGTCGATATCACTAAAGCACTTGTTGCAAATAGTTCTCCATATGACGATAACACTACACTTGAAATATAATCCTCATAGTTTATTAGCTTGAATAAATTATTGTTATCAACTTTATGGCAGGGGGATATCATGTTTAGTAGCTATCTATTTGATCGTTTAGTAGAGGTAATGCGGCGGTTCTCAGACATATGATGTGGCATTATCAGATGTCTATAGGGATCCCATTGCAGGGTTGGTTACGAGGTTTGGTTCTTTGAGGTAACTTTGATGCCTTCTAGTACTAATTAATATTGCATTAACTGATCCTTGAGCCTAAAGGATAATCGGTTTTATATGATTATCGGCAATAAGACTAGAAACCAATCTTGGCTTAGTTTGGGGATAATTAATGA
This sequence comes from Leucania comma, assembly GCA_958295575.1. NCBI lineage: Eukaryota > Metazoa > Arthropoda > Insecta > Lepidoptera > Noctuidae > Leucania > Leucania comma. The sequence goes on from OY282488.1 coordinate 2,953,173, forward strand.
CTACGAAATAATCACACAAATTTTACAAAAGGGAAAGTTTTTTTTCCTACTCAAACGGATGAACGGATTTAGATGAAAATTGGCATGGCACAAGGGTATGACTCTTTCCAAGAATAGTACATAGGATATTTTTTATCCTGGGAATAGTTCCCTTCGGATAATATTCGCTTTTTACAAGGGCGATACTACTAGCAGTAGCGCTTATCTTTCTGCTTTAAGCTAGATATGCTTTAACGATGCCAAAGTGTCTTTTCAAACTTTAGATATACATTTTTATATCAACACAAAAAAATTGTAATGCCTTTCCTGGAGCCTATAAGTAGACCGTACATATTATGATCAATGCTAAAACAGATCCTATAGACAATGGTAATGATTTTCGGAACACCAACCCACTCAATCATATTTTATAACAGAACTGTGCCAGTAACGTCCTTGTCAACACTTGACTTGATGATCGTACACCTACGTCTGAAATTAACTATAAATGTGAACGAGCATCGGACAGTAGTCATATAGTCAGTCAGTTTGAGCCGATTAATATTAATCGAGTCAGGGGTCAGGTTGGCAAATAGGTTGGAGGTAATAGACTGAATGCGCAAGTTATGGTCTAAGAATAACGAATGTTGTTGCGAATTGAAGGGGAAAGAACAAATCTGGGCGCAAAGCTGTGGGATTGTTCTGTATACGTATATATTTCTAATAAAAACAAAACACAGTTAGCTTCGTCGAAGTACTTCTCCATATCACCGTCATCTGTGCACGCTAGAAACCTAACTAGAAGAATTCTTTGGGCAAAGAGTAAGTCAGCTATTCTTCCTATTAGTTTATTTTTTATCTTCGTTTAGTCCTTTGTGCCTTGTTGACGCACCAGACCGTCATGTCTGCTGCTTCATTAATATTCATTTCTTGCCCTCAATCATCCACCAAACATTGACCATCCCAATAGACAAACAGCTTCACTAAAACCACAAGACTTTCTTCAATCATTTCCAAGAAGTTCTCAAAGACAGATCTGAATCAATGCAATTTAGATTACTCACAAAATCTGACCCACCTTTATCCAATCCATTACAAAACAAATATTGCGTAAACCCAGTCAGTACCCGCTGCTTACGATACTCGAGCTGCTGGTGGGCGGATGGGTATCAGAATGCCACCGCCCGCCCACGTCCAATCCTACCACTGGCTATTGAAGTATTTATCTGGTGTTATATCGGTGGCTTATTAGCTTAAGTGTGAGTACTTAATATGGGTATGTAAATTGTGTGGCAATAATTGTTCTTTATTGGTGTTTCTTGTGGTAGCAAATTGTTCAATAGATTAAAGTGTGAATGTTTTTTTTAATGTCCAACATATATATAGATTCTTTATTTGGAGAAGAATGGTCTTTGATGGAATCATCATTCATTGCTGGAGATTAGCCTCCTCCAAGCATTGCCACATCAACCGGTTAGAATGAACCAGATATTTACCAACAAATCCTTTTTCATCAATCGACGCCTCGTTTACTTTCCTGTCACCACTTACCAGCCCCTATGCTTATAGATTAAAGTGTACTTAACTCTAATAGAATCACTGCCATCTGTATAGGGGAGATCATTTATTGAATCAACAACTTGTACCATCGATACAATTTCTTCTTGCTTAACGACCCGAACTATGTGAGCTATGTTTGTGTGTGTTTTGAGGTAAAATATTTGCCAGTCAGAAAGGTAGCTATGGAAGTGTTTAGGCGACGATAGATGTATATTCTTTCAAGATATCCACTGCTTGGCTTAACTCTCCTTCAAATCATCGCCTTACAAATGTTCCCGTGTTTCCCGTCATCTTTATCGGATTATTATCTATACCTTTAACACTACCCCTTGAGATACAGATTACCACCTAATTCAGGGGATAGGGTCAAAACTGCTTGGCGCATATCACAGCCGCCACATTATATAGGGTGACTGGTAATTAGTGACCGATTCTTAAACACGTGATTGTAGTCATGATAACAAACAACTTTTACTATGGGACCAAACCTGAAATCGCGAGAAAAATCGGCTGGTCAGTACATTTATTTCAGCCTAACTGGCCAAAAGGTACTGAACTTGGCTGTTTTTTTTTCGCAATTTCAGGTTTGGTCCCATATTAAAAGTAGTTTGTTGTCATGACTACAATCACGTGTTTAAGTATCGGTCATTAATTACCAGTCACAGTATATACTGCAGTACAATATAAAATATTGCTTTTCATAGAGTCGTTTTAAATTAAGTTCCTATAAATTGTAAATTATTTTAGTGGTGAGAAATAAATAACTATTATTTTTATTATCTTGTGAACCAGATATATAGTATATCTGTAAGATGGCAGGCCAGTGTTTCTGTTTTTTCATCTTGAATTTTTTCAAGTTCAAAAACATCATGTTATGTACGAGTACTTATATTATGTTTATTGTTTAATCTTGCAGTTGCATTGTACTAGGTAAGTACTTTATACAATTATTTTATCGGCTTTAACATATGTGTGCACGTGCTTGCGCTACTTGCACGTGGCTTAATGTATGAAGTATGATTGTGACTATGAATATATACTGAATATACTGATTGTTGGTTTAGAGAGCTAGACATTGCGTCTATGGGTCATGAATCTTACTAAAGTAGCCTTCATGATTGCCACTTTGCATGTAGATATTTTACCTCGCCTCTCTCACTGGATATATTATTTTTTTGCAGTGTTTTTTTTAAACCCATGTACAGTCAAAGGTCACTTTAGCATTGGTAGAGTGCAACTGTACTTTTTACCCCTGCCTGTACCTCCTTAATTTATATTGATACAGAAGCAGAAGACGCATATAAGTGGTCCTACTGTAGTAGAAATTAAGGTATAGGTACTTGACAGAGTTGCAGATTTGTTCGAAAGAGTTTCCTGGGCTCTGGAACGCAAAAAGCACATGGCTTTAAGTCTGACGCTCAATTCGCAAGAAGAGAAGTTGTAAATCATCTAACAAGTCCTACCAGTGGAAATCACCAAGAGGAATTATTAGATGATTTACAACTTTATAAAATACAAAAAGAAACTAAGAAAATAAATACAAAACATAATTGGGTTACCCCAAGAAACTTATGGGACCTTTGTACGTTTGTGTGCTTATAGTATTAAATAGATAAATAAGCCCGGATACCATCGATTACTGGTATACCCGTAATTGCTTCTTGTATATTCCGATCATTTTTTATCAAAATAGATGAAGCTTATAAATAGTATTACTATATTATAGGCCAAGGTGTAGGTCTGTATGACATAAACATGATAGATGACTATGAAATTACTGTTGACGAGTGAGCAATTTTCTCAGTAAACATCACCTCTTAAAAAATAACGTTTAAAACCACAGCGCGTCTAAAACATATTTACATTACAATAGGATTTTTCTGTCTAGCTTCAGAATTTAAAGATCATACACATTCATAAAAATAGGAGTATATGTATGTGCTAATATTTTGTTCGCATTTCTGGTATGCCCCAAATAGCTGTGAAGGTTGAATTATAATCGAAAATAGTTTTATATTCAGCAATGAGAATTGCTGGAACGTTTATCGAGAATTTTTAGACAAAACTTCCTTGAGCATATTTAAGAAATATGTCTGTATTGAGATGCATTCCCTTGGTTTGGTAGTTTGTCATTACTCATGCGGTGGATGCTTTAGGGGTTTTTGCCTTTACGCAATTTTTCTTTTCTTTGTCGTCGTCTTTGTTCAAGGTCTTAGGCTTCGTGTGAACCAGAAATCTAATTTACATAAGCGAAAAAAATGAAAAGATTATATTGTGCTGCATGAATACTGAGATAAGTAGTTTCTACTCGTAACTAATCGATTCTTATGACAATTCTTTCTTTGTCAAAAGACACAGCTGTCTCAATATTATTTTCAGCACTACAAAAAAATAACTCGACTGAATGCTCCAGTCCCTTTTCACGAGGGTTAAGAATCTCAAAAATAACGAAATGAATAATAGAAAATAACAAAGTACCACTAGATCTGTCACGAAACTCGATCGTTAAAACATATTTAGTTACTATGGGAGTTTTCAAGAAACGTCTAAAATAGACCGGCGGATGTGCGAACAACTCCTACGCATACACCTTTACAAATAATCTTCTATCTCCTTCCTGCGTAGAATGTTCTTGATATATCTGTCTTTTTCTTCGCACCTATGTAGGTAATCTCAAGGAGATTTAGTTCGTAAAAACGGTTTATGAATGAGTGTTAAAGTGTCGGTGTGGGTTGAGGTGATCGATTGACATTCATTAAGTAATAATACTGTGACAACAGCTCATGTTGGATTTAATTAACGAGTAATGTACGAACAAAAACGTTTCGCATTAAATTTTTCGTTATTACTAAAACTTGAGATTCTTAAAAACTTCTAAGTAATACTGACTTCTTTCACAGGTCATATGTATTTATGTAAAAAGTGATGTCCACATAGAAATGGAAGTGTAATTAATAAAAATAGACGATGATGCAACAACCCCTAGCCCCAAAAACTTTATTAAACAATCCAATAATGTAGATACAGGAGTTTTTTGCAATATAAATCGCAACAATAAGAAGGATGCAAAATATGGGAGCTAAAATATTACGCAAAGTTTTAGACGAACTGAATTTTTTGTTAAATTTTTAAGCCTGTACAGACAGTCTGAAATTAGAAAGGAGATAACGTTTCGCAGATAAACCATTACAGAATTACAAGCATAACATTTTTATGACTTCATTGTATACAACAGAATATATCAGAAAACCGGTTCTGAGACGGACGACCGACGAAGCCGCGAAATCGCGATTTTCTAATCTTTTTATACTGTTTTTGAAATATTTCGGGATCCACATTTGGTATGCGTTTTTTGCACGCTCAGACATCCTGATATTTATATGCTAATGTGTCTGTTAATTATAAATTCTAATATAAAGTTAAGAAGCATCATTTCATTAGGTTGCATAGCATAAAATGAGATCATCACCGTCTTCTCTCTCAGCACTGCTTTATCTTAAGTTGTTTTAATCATTGTCAATTAAATGATTGTGATAAATTGTCAATTAAACGAGACGACATAGGAAGGACGATGAAGGAATTCTACGAGGCAATCAGTGTGGATTTCTCTCAACTGATAATCTTAGCCGTTCTCAAAAGCTTATTCATTAATGCTCAAAATATACGATACGTAATTTTGGTCATCTGATCAAAAATATTTATTGTAGGTCCCATAATAGTCTCCTGGAGTAACCCAATAGGTTTTGTATTTTATTTATTGGTTTATAGGTGAAATTTATTGATGTACATGGATAAATATTGTCAGTAGAATTATTATAACATGGTCCACAACAAAATAAAACATATAACTTGTTTGCTGTTGTCCATGAATAACATACAGTGCACTCAAAGGCCTCAAAAGACACTTTTTATGAGATATATTTTTTCAGCGAAATAATTAAACTTCATTAACCATTCAAATATGAGTTACGTCACTTAATTAAAAAGAGTCATAAATGTTATGATAGAAGATAATTTGTTCTGTGGCGCTTACAAATAAAGCCAAGGTTATCAGCCAGTCTGGCCCCGCAAAAAATAAATTTAGTGCATGCAAAACATGAGACCGGTTTGGATAAAATAACATTAATATTGTGTCTACGTATTCCCTGAAAAGGTAAGCAGAGATGGTTTCGACTGTTCTGTAAGTGACATGGAGTTCACTTATCCACAGGGTAGGGTCCAGACTGTTGGGTGCTACTGAGAAATCCTTTTGGAAAACTCAATGGTACTGGGCTATCTGAAGGACGAACCTATGACCATAAAGCTCAGCAGTCCCTTGCGCAAGATAGACCAACGACTCATGAGACATCTGAATAGCTAGTAGCAAACTTCTGAACAGGAAGCATAAAAAATATTTCATTTTAATGGTTTTTTTTTTTATCGTCTACGATCTCAAACGCTGTCGGTTGAATGGAATCGTTAGACGAATTTAATAAGATTGAAAAAGAAAAATATACATACAGTTGCTGGCATTGTCCATTGTGAATGTCTGATAGAAAAACTTAATGCTAACGATAGATCACTTTGAATTTATATGACAGGCTTATTTATAACGATAAAGATTTAGTAAGTATTAATATTATTCGTTGTTGAAACTTTTATGTTGAAGACTAAGCATTTCGCCTCACCGTTAATACCGCGTACATCGAAGTACTGGAACAATTTGCCTACTACGGACTTCCCGTCCGATTTAAATTTGCGGGTCCTCAAGGCTAGAGTGAAAAGTCTCCTCTTAAACTAGTGCGCCTCACCATCAACGATTGCATAACTGCTTACCATCAGGTGAGATCGCAGTCAAATACTAGTTTTTTATTATTTAAAAACAGTAATAAGAGGAACTAGGAAGACAAGAGATTACAAAATAAGTATATGTACATATAAGAATGATCAATAAAAACGTTCAACGAATATTATCTCATACTGCCAATTCACGCATCTAATGTCATTCAATTTGGGAACAATCACATTGTTCTTATAAATTGACCTTCTGAATCTATTGAATTATTAACTTGTGTTGATTCAGCTGATTGTGTTAAGGTGCTGGGTATGATTTCTGAGTCGGGTATAGTGTTATTTAGTTTTTCCATCTAGAATTCTTCAGTAGCAGTCCAGTGTGGGGATGTGTTCCTGGTTTTTTTTTATGATAAATTAGTTTATGTTGGCAAATAGACCGTTATAAATAACAATTTTACACGTCAGTTTTTTCGTTAATTCCAACTAGACATGACCGGTATTTCCTAGTTGACTACGCTAAGATGAAACACCGTAACAAATCTATAGGTCGAAGTTTTTTTTGAATCCATACAGTATTAAATGGTCAAATCATGTCATAACTATGCAGATTGGTGTCTAGGACTTAGTACTTCGAGTAGTAACTTAGTACTCATCGATTGCATTGAGATTCGATTGTAACTCATTTTCTTTTTTTCTTATTGTAACTTATTAACAACCGGCGTACGGCGAATATCCACGCTTACGTTGTTGAAACTTCCACGGTCCGGACTAAGCGTTTTGCGTCTTCAAGCCTAGAGTGAATAGGCTCTTAATAAACTAGGGCGCTTCACTATCAACGATTGCATCACTGCTTACCATCAGGTAGGATTGCTGTCAAGTACTAGTTTATAAAAATTAAAAAAAAATCTTTTATGTAGGTACTTTTAAGTTTGTAAGCTGGTCCGTCTGCCTACCCTAAAACAGCACCAGTTTCTCGCAATACTTACTAAACTATACTTGTTCTGTAAGTACAACAAAACAAGCGTAAAACGCATTCCGATTTTCTGCCATTGTCTTGCCGGCAAGAAATCCAGAAATAACGGTTTGTGTTGAAACAATTTACCCAAGATAAAACACACTTTGACTAAAGCTGTGCCAAAATTCCAAAGCGTATACTGAAAAGTAGAATTCTGGATTTTATCGTCTAAAATGAAACAGGGTCATTTAATCTAGTCTCAATAATAGCCCATAGATCAAAAACGGGATTATGGATCTTTAAAAATTTGATCTTTCGAGTTATCACTTTCCATGTCCTGAAAAAACAATCTTAAAGCGAATCGAAGAATCTTGCGAGCTTACTTCTTTGCGTATCATCCAGAATATGTTCTTAATAATATTTAGGCCTTTAAGCATAGGTAACACCAACGTGATCAAAATAAACCACGGTAAATATCGAATGTGGCTAGTGCAGAAGTATGAGATGTCTTCTTCATGAGGATCCTGTAGCCTGGTGGCGTCTGATTCTAAAAAATCTGTGTCTGTCGTCCAGAATTTCTTCTTTCTTTCCTAAGTGTGCCACCAACGTAATCAACATAAACTATAATATCAAATTATAGACATAATATAGACCAGGATTGTCCAGAAATATGTATTTTTGATGTATCGTCTTGATGGCGATCCTGCACACTAATAGATACTGATTTTAAGAAATCTGCATCTGTCATTCAGAATTTCTTCTTAACAGGGTTTAGGTCTTTAAGTGTGACACCAACGTGATCAAAATAAACCATAGTAACAAATCTAGACCAGACTAGTACAGACTGTAGACGTATGATGTAATTTCCTGATCAAACCACGGATACGAGCAGCCCCAGTTGGCAGCGCAGGCGCAGGTAACAGAAATAAACTAATAGTATCACTAATTATAGTCCAACACGTCATTTCGGGGAACACACATGAATTGGCATTATGTTTTGTAGTTTCTTTGTTCTTTTCGTCTTTTGAATCAGTATTTATTTATGTAATGACACCAGTTTTAGACGCTTTTAAATTCTGAGTTAGTAGTTGTTTTAAAATTACGCCTTATATTATTATTATGTCTTTGGTAGCACGTTTATTTTTTATCCGTGAGAGACGTGTGTTCTTTGCTTTTGTCTGCGTGATAATATTATTAGTGACATTTGACTTTAACACTTATATTTTTGTTGGCAGATTACTTATGTTTTTCGACACTCGTCTGATTGTTTTGATTTCTTAACGATCCTATCATTCCCAAAACTACTTTTTAAATTGTAGTGTTACGAGTCAGAGACCAAAAGGGCTGTCATTAGTTTCTCGTAGTCATAACCATAATTCAACCAGCATGCAACATGTTTATCCACAGTTTCGAGTAGGCCCTGACACAAATGGTTATTTGAATCGTAACAGCAGAGCTAACTAATGTATTCCACGTACAAGACTAGACACCGAATGACCTTATGAGAATTCGAGGAAAAAACTAACGCCATATATTCGCAAGGTCATAAATATCTTTTAATGGTCCTGAGGAAAGAATACTAATATGTGACTGACAGTGATAGGAATCGTGGAGTGAATGTTGTTGAATAACAGAACATAATATAAGCTCTTCAATGGTAGCGATTGTGAAGCGCCGATTCCACTTCTGTTTGCAGTTCGACGAGCTATTTTGAACGGCAAATTAATCAAAGTGGAATTCGGAAAGCGCGTCAGAATCGTCCGGAGGACTGAGGATTTCGCAGCACAAAGCTACGACCAATTTAATATCATAAACTTTGAACGTTTCATACTCCAAATAACTGGTATGTACTATTTATATGTGTTCTACATCATTCCTATCAACATCATATCATATATTCAGCAGAAGATATTTTGAAGCTTCTTTCCAACGTTATTGAACTTCTAACATTGAATTCTGATAACAACACCCCGGAGGCCTCAAATTCTTAATGGATAATCTGGCGCAACATCAAATCTAGTGTTTTGGGACTATCGCCAAAAGTGTTTCCTAGAAATTCGTCAATAGCAATATTGGTTGAAATGACGGCACGATGATTTCATTTGTTTAGCTTTAGAGTCAAATGTTATGCTAATTTATTTCACCTCGTGGAGAGCGAGGCCATTGAATCAACTATCATTTTACGCTCTTATTCATAGTTTGCTAAGGCAGCTATAGTATCTAATATATGAATAAACAAACATTGTCCTTATGTACAAATTAATCATACCAGAAAAATGTGGAAAGGAGTCCTGATGTCTTACCGCTCACCTTCATTCCTACTTCTTGGAAACCCCAGGAATATCAGTCATCTGGACGTGAATTGAAGTGACCTATATGGAAAGTACTAAATCGTTTGCGTACCCAGGTAGACCACTGAAAATAAACTCGGCGCGAAATGCGGTTTTATATGCCCAATGCGAGTGTGGTACCCGTGTTCAAAACAGCCACATGTTGGAGTGCCCCAAGTACTCTATATGGGTACCTGTTCGTTGGAGGACGAAAGTGAAGCTTGGACAAGAGTGAGTTCTCTTTACAAAGAGTAGACAACGCGACCGTGTTACTCTTGATATTGCAAATTACCAAAGGCGACGACGATCACATATAAAAAAATCTTGTTAAGCTGCTTGTTTACCACTAAAAGTTGCAAGCTGTCTCGCAAAATTTCTTTACGCTTTTCGCACAGTATTTCGCCACTCACGCCTTCGTGAGTTCGACACACGTCAATTGAATTGTAAAGAATATTTCGGCAATCAATCGCCTCATTAGCGTTGAAAATGCATTGTGTGTGTTTGAAGCTCTTAAAAATTACATCAACATGCCACTTTCTATTCGGAGAAGACTATCTTGTAATACGTTAATTGAATCAATTTTATACTTAGCTTAAATCATTGGTGACGTTGTTACCTGTACAATTCTTTTAGTAGTCACTTGTCCAGCGAAAATTACACGGTTTTTTATAATTTGTTTTCTTATTATATGTGACAGCATCTCAAGTAATCTCAACAGTTGAAATATTCATATATGAAGACGTTGTTGTTGATGGCACGGTTAGTTGGGTGTTTGGGAGAATTGCAGGTTTAATTCTCGCACGGAACAAATATTTGTATAAGGTATTCATTAAGTAAGTTGGTGCGGGTCTGGCTGTCTTATGTAGGTGGGTTTACATGTTTGTGAATGCATCCACAAATATGGGAGTAATTCTTAGTGTGGGCCTGTGAGGTAACGATTTATTTTTTTAATGTTTTGGACTTTCCCTCTTTTGTATAGCATGTTCGTTCAAGTTCATTCCTCTCATTCTTCAATGTTGACATTTAAAATTCACATGACATTTAAAAGGTCGCACCCATCTTGTTTTATGTTTTCTTTCCTTCGTGTTGTATTTTTTTTTAATAATATAAACTTGTGCTTGACTACGATCCCGCTTTATGGTAAGCAGTTATGCAATTGTTGGTGGTTTATTAAGTTAAGAGCCTATTTACTAAAACTGCTCGCTTAACCTAAATTAAAATCGGACAAGAAGACCGTAGTAGGCAAATTGTTAGAGTCCTTCGATGTAAGCGGTATAGATGACGAGGCGAAACGCTTAGTCCGGACCGTAGAGGTTTCGACAACGAAAAGGTGTAAATTCGTCGTACGTTTGACCATGTGGCAGCCGTGGCAGGCCTTCCAAAGCTGCATCTCAGTATATATAATTCAATATCATTATTTAATAGGAATTAAACGATGTGATACTGGCGTACTCTCACATGCAAAATGGTATTATTTTCCTCAATCACATGAATGGAAGGGGTGACGATTACATGGCCGCCAAGAGTACATGATACAGGAAGGTTACGTCACACATAGACCAGCCTATTTCTCACGTCAATGAAAAGTTGGTTCTAGGAATACACAATGATGCTGTCACTATTCAATGTCATAGGACCAGCATTTACCTAGATGACTGTATGGTAATGTTATTTTGATTTGAGTAAGGTCTCTGTATGTAACGGATTTCCAAGTACTGATTGAGACATTCATTAAATGAGCGGGTGTGTATCTTTGTTAATTGTTCACGCTCAAATGGCTTAACGGATTTGGGTGAAACTTACCACACGGGTCTTGGCAGAACAAGTCCTGAAGTAGGACATAGGATACTTTTTATTCCGGGAGTCGGTTCCCTAAGGACAATATTCGGCTTTCATGCGGGCGAAGATGCAGACAGAAGCATGATATTTGAAACAGTGACCCGTAACCGATTGAGCTGTTTTGCAGACCCTTTCATTGTGGATGACAATGACAGGATTAGCTATCAGTGACGTACCAAAGAAAGTGTCCTAAGAATACTAAAAACAAATAATGAAATAGAAATAGGTACTAAAAGAATCAACTGCCAAAACGAAAATTGGAATCATACTTTTTGGCGCCAAAGACCCGCCATTTTTTTAATTACCAAGACGAATTTGACTACACTGCTCAAGAGAATTTACAACAAGCCACTAGACTCTAAAGTCTTATAAGACTAAGTCTAGCGGCTTGTTGTAAATTGTTGTAAGTGCCCTTAATGGCATGTCAAAAAAAAAAAAAACAAAACCCTCATTATCGTTTTTTATATGATATTTAAAACCAGTGCTTGATGACTGCTACCTATGCTACCTGATGATAAGCAGTGATGTCGTCGTTGATGGTGAAGCACACTAGTTTATTACATTCATTCTAGTTCAGTCGATAACAAAATTGTTTTTACAATGTTTTTCTTCTGTTACCTTGTGATAATTTCCAAATTTCACACAAGCGATACTGCAGACAGAGACTAGAAAATAATAAGGCCAACTATGTTTGTATGATTCGCAATAAAATTCTTCTCCAATGTATATTTCCGTTATTTTCAGATCTAAGTATTACAAATTCCGGCTAATACCTCAATCCTAGTATGATCCATGTCGATGGCTGGCAGTGGACCAGTGCCAAGATTTAATATTAGCGGCCTGGTTAGCTGATGTCATCGCCATTGCAGTGTTTACATACGGAATCGGTAACATATTGTTTTTAACGTGCCTCTCTTGATTAGCGGGGGCATGAGAAATGAGAGAATTTAGGACGCGTCCACTTTGGGTGCAGTTTGTGAAAGTACTGGCTTTTGTTTAGCAAATTAGCAAGATTTGGGTGGTGGGAATGTGGAGATTGGCTCTTGAAGCGGACCAGGAGACCTAAAACGGCAGTCGTGTGAGCAAGAAATAGGGATGAAGCTACAAACAAACGCTTTATAGCTCCATTCCAATGGTAGTCATGAACTGACGTTATACGAGTATGTTATAAAGAGGTTTTAGGTGGTCAGTCCACCTGTCTAAATAAAAATTGCAACTCATAATAAAACCTCGCACACTAGGTTTCCGTACAAACTTACCTATGAAAACAACAATTTTGTCCCATCGACTTTTAGGTAAATAATCGCGCTTATTTCTTTATCTATGTCAATCCTAATGCCTACAAATTATTTCTTTCATGGACACCATTTGGCCAAATTTCTTTATCAAATAGGCATTTCTCTTTGAGTCCGTTGCACTAAAGTTGTTTTGCAGCAAAGGTACTTTTTTTCTACATAATTAAATACCTAACACACTCCAAACAGTAAACATAACAGAAACGAAAAAAACCATCTGTGGTAACATGAATGATTTCAATTCTGAGTCACAAAGTTTGCGGTTACAGCTGCCGAAGGCCGCATGAATCTTGAATTATGACAAAAACATATTATTGTCACAAAATAAAAAATAAATTGTGCATAAACAAATTCGAGGCTGCGATGATCATAAGCTGACGCACTCGCTGCGGTTTCCAATACGTTCTCACACCACGTTTTGTAATTCACCAAAATAACTAGTGAGCAATGCGATATTGTGTAAACGAATAAGAAGAACAAGGCTTTTAGGATCCTGGAATTATGACCGAAGACGTGTCATATTGTTGTAAATTTAATGTAATGTTTATTGTTATTTTGGCCGAATTTTCCATTGATTGATTGCCAGAAAACTGTGAGTCAGATTGATTAAAATAGACGCGATTTTCTGGTAAAGTAAAAACATTAAAACAAAGTATTAGTTACACACACAAGGAATGCCTGACCTTGCATTCAAACCCACTAGTTGCTGAAATATTGGACCCAACTGAGGTGGTAAAAAGTCTGAAGAGAATCCACCTTCTATGTATATGTGGGAGGAGCAGCACTCCACCACAACACCATTTGTTTTAAAAACTATTTCGCATACAGTCTGAGGATGAAAAATTTTAGTTTCGTGACAAATGTTTTGTTTAGAAACTGTGTTTAAGTAAACAGTTCTGTCAGTTACCTTGTGATAAATATGAAGATAAATATACAAAATTATTTTTAGTATAAGCGAAACTCGAAACATGGGTCTAGTGTTTTTATGCAAAGAGTCTATGTACAAAATTTCATAACCGTATCGTGAAAAATGACAAAGTTAGCTTGTTATGTTACCTGGTTTATCACACAAGCACATGGCCACCAGGGCATCCAGACGACTGAGGAGTTGTTTGGCTCCCGTAACCAGTTGTATTCTGGGTCCTAATGCCCGCTATGACCTGCCGTACCTTGATTGCATTGCAGTGCATCAGCCTTATAATATTCCCACTGCTGGGACTCAGGCCTCCTCTCTAGGAGAGGGAATGGGCCGTAATCCACCCAGTGCGGATTGGTGGATGTCACATATCTTCGAAATTGTAAAAAGTATTTATGACAATATTATAAGTTAATAGGAACAACTCTAATAGATCAATAGTTGTATGAATAACAAGTCATAGTTTAAAAAAAATATATATAAAATACTGTTTTTTAAAACGCTAATGTCGTAAGCGAAAATTCTTCCTCAAAAGGGTCGATATGTGCCAGAGTAATGATTTGCATGTTGCTCAACTTAATTTATTGAAAAATTGTTGAAGATCATTCAACACAAGTATTAGTAGGTACGTTGATAGGCAGGTAATTACAATAAACATCAAAGTTTCAAGATTAAATGGGTTTAGACGACTCATACTGACTGATTGACTAATAAATCTGTCATTCTAATGGTCAAGTAAAAACCCCGTTTATGTGATCAATTATTTTTATGACAAGTCCATATTATAGGTAGACCTGCCTACTAAGAACATGTTCTGGTACTACGTGACTACAAACATGTTCAACAAATGTTAAGGACATCTCAAACCAATGTAGGATTTTCGAAAAATCGTATTTATTCAATAATAAATACGATTTTTCGAAAATCCTAAAAAATATTCGGTTCCTCCGTTTTGACCCCCATATCAGTACGAATTCTACTAAGTAGGTACCTATTCAATTCTTTTTAACTTAGCTGAAGTTTTTTTTAACCAAAATAACAACAATACAACTTAGGTATACCAATTGCATCATTGACATACTCGTAATATTACCGAACCCATTATCAAAATACGAAGCGAAAATGAAAAAAAAATGGCGACGGTAAGTTAAGTACTATCTCTTTTTTTGAGGGTGTGAGGGAAGTTTTCAAATAACTTCTATCGCTTTATGAGACATAGAGAATTAAAACCTACCCAAGTTCCTTCAGTTACCTTTCAAGGCAGCTGTGTATCTTTCAAACAATTTCCCAGCTGTTTTACTTAGCCGGTAATTGACCTCGAATTTGGTGTTTATTGAACAAAAGAACAACAACTATCCATATTTTCGTGTACATTGAATTGACGTAAGATTAACAGCATGTATAAAGCTACCAGCATATCCGAAAAGTATCCATGGCCCTAGAACGTAACGGCAACTGAAAGAATATAGGTGGGTTTCAGTCAGTAAAAGTTTAACACGCTCTGGCTTTAGACAATAGTAACCTTGGTTCTTCTGCGAACATAGACTGACGGATCGCCAAGTGGCAGTGGGCAACACATTGCTCGTAGAACATGGTCGCAGACGCAGCGTTGGAAAGCCGCACACAAAGTTGCGGTCATCTAATGGACATGACACGTATTGGACCGGTCTTTGTGGCGACGTTTGGGGGAGGCTGCTTCGGCTAAAATGAAGATGATGACACAAAGGTAATGTTATTCCGGCAGACAAGTGCAATGCGAAAATGCTTTTTCATAGAAGTTGATTTTTTAAATTGCTCCACAAATAGAACCTGTCCGCGTAGAGCCTGAATGGATTTTCAGCAATGAAAAGAAGCCAGGGTCATACTTGGTCAATCACACTATAATCTAATACGAATACGTCGTGTCTTAAAAAGTACCCACGTAATAGAACCTTAAGCTATCATACAAATCCATATTTAAAAGCGTATAATGTATGATTTACGAAGAAAAACATGCGCGTAGGTGTGAATATAAATATGGCCTTACACGCCTAAGGATCTGCCCACCTTGTCCAAACAGCTGTCGTCGTGGGGGCGACAGGAAACGTAGTAATAACATAACATAGACCTTACCATAGAGAGGTCTGATTTTTATGGAAGCAGACGAAAAACTTGAAAGTGAAGGTCATGGTTGCGAGAAATTAGATTAATAGGAAAAATTCAAGAAGTCTCCCAGGAATTTGCTGACGTACAATTCTGACTATTACATCAAGTGAATGTTCCTAGATGAGTTGATCATTGGTACTGTAGAAAGGATCAAACCCGCTATCAGGTAAGGATCTATACACTATTAAATTTTGATCTTTTTAATCCCGCGGAGGGTCGATTCGGTACATGAAACACTATCGATTTATACGGATAAAAATGAAAAATATGTTTCGTCGATATGGTCTGCCCACTGCCCAGTTCCATTTTAGTATAGTAGCTGAGTTGCCTCTGTCTGCAATTTGTGTTTTGGAATGAATATAGATACTATTCCTTATGCGGTCTGTGATTTTGACATCGAGAATATTTCGTTTCATTGCTCCAAGAATCAAATACCAAAGAATAGCGCAAAGACATACCAACAGCATAATTATCAACAAAGGTTTAAGTACTGTTTGACATATCTGTGGGTTTAAGAAAATTACCTTGACATATCAATCCTAAATATGTAAAAGACCAAATATGTACAAGTTCAGATCGCTTAATTTAATTTAATTTTATTTCAATTAGATTCTTGTCAACTCAACCGTTTTCCTATAATGTATTAACATTTATTTTTAATTATACAATTAAAAATAAATCTATTTTTTTTTTTGTTTCTTTCTTTTATCTTATTCTACTGTCTTTTTTGTGTAATTATTATCTGTTTTAATTTTAATTCAATTCATTTTTGTCATTTTTTTTTTAATGTAATTCAAATTTCTAATCCTCTGTGTTAATAAAAAGGTTTTATTTTAATGTTGTGATTATTATTTGTGTTACATTACAGTACCTACTTGAGTTGTCTTAAATAATGTATAGTTTCCCAGTGCCTGTAATGTTGAAGAACCTAATAAATAAATACATTGGCATTTCAGTCTAAAAAGGTGTGCTACTACTGGACACAGGTCCCGCAGGCGTCATCACCATCAAACAGCTGCGTATATTCCTTCATTATCATATTTTAACGTGCATCGGCCACTTGCATCAGGGTCATTAATCTCCATAATTAGTGATTAGTGAAGCCATTCATTAGCAAAGTCACGACTTTGGACGTCACTTCTTGATGCCGTAAATACCAGGATTTGTCATGGTAAAGGACTCTTTCTTCCTCTTTTTTAGACAAGTTCTGTATTTAGTGTGATTCTGTAAAAAAAAAGTACCGTAAAAACCAGTAAAAACTTAGGTAAAGTGACCTTGAAATGAGCAGTGAATCCCTCTCAGCATAAATGGATTTCAACCCGATTTTTTTTTTGACGTAGTCATTCATCAAATGCCTTCTCCCGGTCTGGAAGAAATCGCCAAGTGCGATAAGGTCGCCGATTGTATGTTTTCTTTTTTTATAAGGTTTCCTTTTTATAACATATATCTTGGTGTACAATAAAGTGTAAATAAATACATAAATAGAGTGCTTGCCAAAACCCTTCCAAGATTCCCACAGAATCCTATCAAAACTACGACTGTTCAGAAGAATTAGGTATCACACATTATTATAAATCCAAGCAACTATCTAATTAACCTGGCCTTCCCCGTCGTAGCCTATCGCGACTCCACATCCTGTTTTTATGGTATTTATTCTGTTCTTAGAGCTTAACATAAAAGAAACAGAACAAACTACCTCACTACCTCACCTATCTCCTTTGTAACTAATTTTCGGTTTCCTTCTTCTTGTTTTTATTATAAGAATGTACATGAACAGTTAAACAAATAAATAAACAAAAAAATCCCTCTCAATAAAATTTTACACCCCTTTGGAACCAGCTAATACGCCACTGGGAACATCTCTACTAAACTAATGACATACCTCTGTTTATGCCTATGTCATGGCCAGATCATAGAAATTGATCACTTCAGGTTATAGTCAACTACAATTAACCATAAAGTTTAAATGTTAACATTATGTCAATCCTCGTTTGGCCATATCATTGATGTAGGATTTCTAGGGCAATAAAAGATCTAAAGAAAATAAGCCAAACAAGGATTGACATATCATCAAACTTTAACGTTTAAAACGATCCGGCCAGTTTTACTTGACCACATCATAAAGTGATCAATTTCTATGATCTGGCCACGACCTACAAAAAGTTCATTACGCCACTGGGAACACCTGTACTAAACTAATGACACACCTCTGTCTATGCCTACAAAAACTTCAAGCGTGATATTCTTAGGTCTACGAGTATCAAGTCTCTTATGTGACCTCAGTAACCCTGAGAGAAATCAGGTTCTCGTTGTATGATGTTATCAGTATAGAAGGGCTTGGTACTCTACTAGATCCGCTCGTTCGTTACAGATTCTGATCATTCAGGCACCTTCTACTCATTTGTCTTCTATGGAAAAGCCTGTATTGCGTTACAATTAATTCATGCACTTTCTCCCTTTAAAGAAGAATGTCGTAAGCGACAGTTAGCGCTTTTTGCTTTCGTAATTAAAAAAATATTTATACCAATATCTTTTATAAAAAATGGTAATTTAAAAAACTAAAAAACCCGACTGCTTTTCTGAGTATTCATGAAAAAGCCCTAAAACAAGAAAGTCGTTATAGCAGTCGGGACCCATTCTAGAAAGTCAGCCGTCTAGTCAGTAGATCTATGATGTAATGGGTCCCGACTGCTACAACGACTTTCTTGTTTTAGGGCTTTTTCATGAATACTCAGAAAAGCAGTCGGGTTTTTTAGTTTTTTAAATTACCATTTCTTATTTTTTTTAGTTATATTTTATTACGATATCACTCTCACAGTAAATACGAATCTAACGACACCTCTCAAGCTAAAATCCATCGAGCCGTTCAGGCTGCAGAGCGTGCCAAACAATTATACATACATACATACATACATACTCTCGAAAAACATAACCCTCCTTCTGGCGCAGTCGGGTAAAAATGTATACTCAACTTGTTATTCATCACCTACGGATTTATTAGAATAGTCATAATTAACATGTTATCTTAATCCTACCAAACACTACTCTAAAAAACTATTCTTTTGACTGGCCTGTTGGTCTAGTGGTTAGTGGCCCTGACTGCTATGTCGGAAGTTGTGGGTTCGATTCCCACCCAGGACAAATGTTTGTGTGATGAGCTCGATCATTTGTTCTGTGTCTGTGTGTTATTTATCTATAATATGTATGTATTTAGAAATATTTAAGTATGTTTATCAGCTGTCTGGTACCCATAACACAAGCTCTGCTTAGCTTGGGACTAGACGGTGTTGTGTGATAGTTGTGGAATATTATTATATTATATTCTAAACCGTCGCTTAAGACATTTTTCCTAAAAACGCTCAATAAGTATAATAATATTGTTGCGAGATTTAAATTGGGGGAGGGCAGTGTCCAGTAGTGGGCAGGTCTTTTTCATTTCCACGTACCTATATATAAGAAACTGAAACACAAACTATTCAAATACTTTGACGATCGCTCAACTGTGAGGTTGAGAGGTTGAGCGATTGCCTGCTGCGCTCCAGGACGCGGGTTCGATTCCCACACGGAACAAATATTTATATGGCCTACAAATAAGTGTTCCGGGTCTGGGTGTCTTGTGTTGACTAATAATTTTTGTGAATGCATCCACGACATAGAACTAATTTGCGTACAAAAACTCCTCAACATCACTCATCAGGACATGTATGTACCCAGAAGACTGGCAGCATTGAATGACAATGCTAAAGGCGTCCACACGTGGACCACCTGTCGACAACGCGTGGACGCCGTGCAACGAGTAGTGGTTGCAAAAATTCGATAGTTTTGATTTTGGAATATTCCAATATTTTTTCAGTGCTATTCGAAAATTTAAAAAAAAAATACACTTAAAATATCAGCTTTCATTACTTTAAGAACTATATTTTTATGCTGATAAGTAAAATTAGCGACGAAGCGGTGCGGACTGGGTTCCGGGAGGCTCTAATGAGCGGTGACCTTTCTTTGGGCAAAGAACGAGCTAGCACTCTGATCACGCAGTATCAAATCAGTTGGCGAGTACATGGCGAGTACCCATCCTTGAAAATATAATTCTGTTTTCATATGCCCAGACGGTTTTCATCTTTATGTAAATATATAATAATAAAATTGTCGTAAGTGGGTATATGTATAATATAAACAGAGATAAACAAAACATATAAAATTAAATTTTAAATGTGTTTCTTTATTACTTAGATACCATTAAAAATGAGTGTTTGGAATAAATTAAATTGGTAGGTACTTCATTCAACCGGCTTTGTATTATAATGGTGTATAATAAGTACTAGGTACCAAAAGAAACATTATATTACATTATTTTATAGTTGTCAAGTAATAAATCTGAGCTGTGGTACTGGTAGCCCAGTGGTATCGGCCCCAACTTACGAGTTGTCGGTCGTGGGTTCAATCCCCTTGCAGGTATTTTACTTTGTGTAATTTATTTCATCATCACAGCTCTCAAAACAGTGAATGAAAACATCGTGAGGATGTCTTCACAATGTTTGTATAATACCGGTTTGGTATGTCCTAGAACCAAAAATTGAAATCCACACTGGGCCGATGTTTTTTTTTTTTTTTTTTATGGTAGGTAAAATCATCCAATGACAGATCCCGCCCTTGGGCGGAGCGGGAAATAGTGTGAGACTCGTACTGACTAAAAACCTACCCCGTTCCTTCGTTGCCTATAGTGCCGGGGCTGAGCCTTCCTCTCAGAAAACGGCCCTTGACCCCAGCAGGCTTCGACCCTGCCTGCCTGCAGTTAGCAGGCTGGGCCTCTACGGTTTGCTGACAGCTCCTTGAGGCGCGCGGGAACAGAACGCGCCGTCGACGACTTGGGCTCGGTCCGGCCGGTTACCGGACGATCGGACAGCGTGCTACCCATTGCACGCCGTCCGCGTCCGTCCGTCGCCGGTGTGGTCGATTACGGCCCATTCCCTTTCCTAGAGAGGAGGCCTGAGTCTCAGTAATGAGATTAATAGAAGGCTGATTATGATATGCTTATCTTAATAAACCTTATTGATTAAAATTCCATCAGTAACAGTCAATTAGTCCGCTTCAAACGTAGATAAGCTATGTTGCAAAAATCGCTTCAAAATCGGTCTATCAGTTTTAAAGAAACGATTAATAATAATATCTTAAATTAGATATATATTATTATTATTTAAATTAGGTATAGGTACTTAACTACGCAAAAACTGAAAAAAAAACCACACATTCGAATTTCAAATTTGAAAAATTGTACAAATTAGTAAATAATTGTATAAATAGCACAAAGTACCCAATAAGTAAGACTAAGGTACAATACTGGTAGAAAGTTTAATCCTAAATGAATGCAACTTGCATTATTGTACTCTTGAAAGTTAGCCGCGGGCAACTTAGATCGCACTTATAGTTACCTAGACGACTTAGGTAGGACCTGCCTTACGCCATATTTGCCAAGATAACGGCTATACACAGCCTTAAAAGGCTATACAAGTTATCTAGAAGAAAAATCGAGCACCTTTACAATACCTGCATGAATTTTCCGAAGGTTCATATCGCATGAAAGTATAAAAAAATAAAATGATCACTCACCGATTGTTAAATATAATTTCACAAACACAACACTTCACTAGTATTCACAGAGAACTTCAAATAACACTACAAGCACACAATAACAACGATAATTAAATTACGATTGATTAATTTTTTCGTTTTTAATTCGAAAATTCGTTATCAAACTGCGCGAGAATGCGTTCGCGCGCGGAATGAAGTTGCGCGCGCACTTGTTGAACGGCGCGCGGGAAAAGTTGAACGGAAATATCAAGTATCGACCGAAGTACGCCCACGTCACCATTGGCTAACTTCACTCTATTGAATCTGGATAGAAAATTCTTGGAAAAATTAAATCGAAATGATTTTATTACTATTTGTAATGATTTTATTGTACCTAATTTCTTTGAATACGATTATACTTGACATTGGATTTTTTATATATAATGATTTAAAAAAAATCCTGACCACAAAGAAAACTCAATTCACTTTTTTAAAAGTCTTAATTCCAACAAGATTTTGAATTGTTGTTATATGATCTGTTAGTCGTATAATCTTATTGGAGACTTCTCTGTTGAAAGTAAAATACTTATTCGTGTTTCACCAGAGACAAAGGGGTAAGCAGAAGCGTCAAAGCGTCGAAGTGTTTATATTTATGTTGTTTCTATTAAGTAACAATATTTTAAAGTCCGATAATTATTCAATTTTATCTCGAGTTTAGAAAACGTTATAAGTATTTAATACATTAAATTGTGTTTTTGGTTGGTAGTTCAGATTATTTTTAGAATTTAATATTTTTTCAATCGCAATGCGAAGAGCGACTGCCCACTGCCCATCCGACTTTGCTCAGAACCCAGTTATTGGGCAATGCGATACACCTTGAATAAACTAATAGTCAGTGACAATTTGTCTGACTATCTTTAATGACTGCCACAGATCTACGAATGACAACCGGAACCAAAGACTTTACGAGCTTACCGCGAGACCCGAAGTGTCAGTAAAATGTCCTACGTAAGCCTACATAGTACATATGATTGGAAAAATTCGCCATAATAATTTCCCGGTTTCGAACCCGCAACCTCATGAAAGGCCAATGGGCTATCCCGAATTCACGAAATCACGACACGAGAAGAACGTAGTCCATGCAGTTTTAGTTTACGACGTATTAGTGTAGATGGCGCTGATACCAGATTATTCTGGTCATAATTTATTTGTATATCAGTTAACTAACTGTTTAGTTCATTACTATTAAGTTCAGCTAGAGGGCGCTAAATCGAATTTCACAAAAGTAATTTTATTTCTTTTAAAAACTGTTTAATTCCTACAAATTAGATCAGAATATTGAAAATAATTTTACTTAAATAGAATAAATAATGTCTGAATACATTTAATAAATTAAAAAAACTATTGATTTATTAGGTTGATGGACAGCGAATCTCAAACATTTTCTTTTCGTCAAATCAAAATCTCTATGAGTTAAATCTCAGTCCAAGGCTGATTTTTTTAAAAAGTGGGGAAAACCAAATTTACAATAAATGCTTTAATGTAAGAAGAAAAAATAAGTAATTATTAACTTTTGTTTTGAACAAAAGTTAATAATTACTTATTCCAAAAACAAAAAAAACAATCGGGACAAAAAATTTGTTTACAAAACGTATGCCAGCTCTATGTGAATAATTTAATAGGAAAGTCAAGACCTTTTCAATCCATCGCCTAGAATTGATTTTAAGTTTGTATATTTTACTCAAGTTGATTTTCAAATTACTTACCATTAGTATTAAAAAATCCCTAAAAAAAAGTATCTAATAGGTTGCTGAGAGAAACAAAGAGTTGGTTGTTGCAAAATTCGATAATTATCTCAAATTGGACCTACCTACATAATATTATAACAAAACAAACCCTTCTATCCTTCTATTCAACAATCCTAACATTCTGATTTATTTTTATCCAGCCCCTACTTTCAAATCCCTTTGTTACCAGATTCTATATTTAATTATTTTATAATCATAGACTGGCAAACACTAAGTATAAATAAATAATATTAGAATACAATTACCTACTTAGTAGGTCCCTACCTAAGTAGGTAATTGTATTCGAATATTATAATATATTAATATTATATTACCTAGTGACTGCCTGACGCATGTCATATCTGACCTTCTCAGTTTTGTACTTTTTGAACTTAGGTAGGTGAGTAGGTCCCTATTATGATTTTACTGCATACTTTTGTCTAGAAAAAAAGCATAGTCAGCTATCCACTTTGACATTTAATTTAGGGAGGAAAACAAGAAAAAATAATATTGTCAATAATTTGTCATTCCCAGCAAAAACTTATGTCATCTTTGAATGTGTCTGGCTAATGCAGGTTCGAACGAAACCGCAAAGTCAGTCATTAAATTATGATAAATAAGTTTCTATTCATCCTTATAAAATAGGTCATTGTTAATTTTAAAATAAGAACTTCTCAATAACTTGATTCATTTGTTTGTTCAATTACGACCTTGATGTTAAGCAGCCTATTTATACACCGTGAAGGGTCGATTTCGGTACATGAAATACTCTCGATTTGCAAAGATAAAATTAAAAAATTAAGTTCTTTTTTAAACTCGAATTAATTTACGCATATACGAAATGAAATTCTTTGAATAAACGTTAGCTGGGCGTGTTCAATGACCTTTACGTAGTTACTACTCAACTACCGACATCTGCCTAAAGGGTTCTTGACTCGTTTTTGAAAAATTAATTTCGTACATGCGTATATTAA
This sequence comes from Leucania comma, assembly GCA_958295575.1. Classification (NCBI taxonomy): domain Eukaryota; kingdom Metazoa; phylum Arthropoda; class Insecta; order Lepidoptera; family Noctuidae; genus Leucania; species Leucania comma. The sequence goes on from OY282488.1 coordinate 2,977,294, forward strand.
TTCGAATTTTAGAAAAAAAGTACTTTATTTTTTTATTTTATCTTTACAAATCGATAGTGTTTCTTGTACCGGATCGACTCTACAGGGGATTAAAACGATAAAAATTTAACGGTGTATAGAATTCAGACCACCAACTTAGATAGGTACCTACCTGTTAAAGTAAAAAGATATAATAAACCTAAGTTACCTAGACTGCCTAGGTAGGTACTATTATAAATTTTTCCGCAGTACGTAATGGGTTAACAGCCCAAGTACTCCTGAAAATTTCAGCGGTGCGTGCGTGAAGGAATAAAATCTATTGATCGCAGTTGGCAGTACGTACGAACTAATAATAGAAAAAAAATGTTGAACATCGCTCCAAAGCGACAATCCTATATGGACATGTTTTGCTTGTGTGAGTAGGAAATCCGCTCGACTGTATTTTACAACAAATAACGTAAAATATTAGCTTTCAGCACCGAATATTGAAGAAAATCTGTTCGTTAGGACAAAATACAAGTATTGCATGAACAAACTTTGCCTAGAATACCGCAATTGTTGATAAAAACGTTCCAGACTGTGTTGCACACAAAAACAACATTATTCTTTGTGTGCGGGTTGCCGGGCAAACACATTCAAAGCGAGAAAATAACGATCTTTTTAGGGTTGTAGCTTGATAACAGTATATATCGATAGGTACTAAATCATTATTTTTAACCGACATAAAAAAAGAGGTTTGCGATTCGAGTAAATAACTTTTTTATGTCTTTTTCAGCGGTATCTTCGCCCCGTGTTAATCGATTTGAGTGATTCGTTTTTTGTTTGGATGTAAAAGCGTTGCGGCCATGAAGTAAATCTTACAGCAAGAACTTGGCTTGTGGCATTTTGTAGTTGATACTTATTGCCATTAGCAAGTTAAGTAAGGAATGATAGATAGATAAACACCATTTTAGTTAGTACTTTAATATAAAATGCTTGCGCTGTAGGCTTAAATTTTATACCGACGCGACGCCGTCACGGCGCGCGGCCTTTCTTGAAAGGCTAAGTCAATTGAGTGAATTTGAGTGCCGCACGCGTCACGTTTGACCTGACTTGACGCGCGCTAACTGAAATTCGAGTTTTTGTTTCATATATTTCATTTTTTATTTCATGTATTTGTTTTTTTTTTCATATATTTGCGACCTTTTTTGCGCAAAAATTCAATAACTTTAAAGATCATTCAGTGTAAGTATACCTCCCAGTACCAGTAACTGCCTACTAATGCAAGGCCAATATGCTCGAATTTTATCACCACTTTTCACCGTACAAAATGTTAATTATTATGTATAATAGGTACCTAGGTTATGATTGCAGCTTATTGGCATGAGGACGATTTGTGGTTTTCTCCGTATCATTTTTATTACTGTTTCTTTTTTCAAATAAATTTTTGCTATAATAGATGGTGCCCCAAATGGGAACTTTACTGCGTTACAAGATTGTGTATAATTTAAGGATAGCAAGTGTGCTATTTAGGTTTTTTTACTATCTACTAGATTTTTTAACGTTAATGTTTGTTATGTTCAAATTTTAGAAACAGCTAAACGTTTTAAACCATTTAACCTTTTTTATGTCATATTATTTTTCCCAAATTTATTATTTTCTTAATCTCAAGTTTTGCAACCAAAATCGTTTTAAAAATAATCAAAAGAATGACATCTGACATAATCAATTGTAAAGTTTGTTGCGAACTTGCGAATCAAATAATGCAACTCATTGACTGCGTATCAGACGTTAAACAGATCAACTATAAATAGCGATGACTGTTCATTTCCAATTGAAAGCACGCAATTAATTCTACGTCACATTGATTCGTAATAAAAACAAATAAAACGGCTAGAGTTAGTTTAGTTAATTTCGTTGCTCCTGTTTCTTGATCATAAAAAATTGATGTAATAATTAATTTGGTTGCTTTAGGTCTTATTAGACGTCTAAAATATGAATGATTTGATTCATGGTTTCGTCGCACTGCACTGTAGTCAAGCAAAACTCATAGGTAATATCGATATCGATATTACTTAACTCGCTTCCCTAAATGGCGTTAACTTGAATGATTCACCAACCCACATATTCCCGCAATGGTGATATAATGCAGCTTTGACCTTATTGGCTAGTCCGCCCATGCGGCAGTTGTATCCACCAATCAGAGAGCTGCTCAGGAAGCGTCGGTCCCCCGCAGCGGGTACCCTATATAAGCGGCTTCAACGAATTTTTCGCCGATCACATTCGTTTGGCAAGCCTCTTAACCGGTCGCGCTGAACGACGACTGAAATATTTAAACTAATTTATATTCTACGTTAAGTTCAACAAAACTCAATTCAAAATGGTGAGTACAAGTTTATTATTGTTTTAATTATCTTTATTTGAGGGATTCAGGGTTCTTCATCGCGTGTTTCGAGAAATTTAAATACCGGGTGGACACGCCACCATTTTGTCGGCATGTTATCCGACCAAGTTCAATATTCCTGTGCGTCACCCTGAAATATTCTAGTAGAATTGACTTTCTTTCTTGTCATCCTAATCATTTTCAAATTAAGATTTTCGACTATTTTTGAGTTTTACTACTTAGTTCTGTTAATCTCTGCTGGATATGATATTGTTTGTCGTAAAGTTTAATTGGACATCTTAATTTCTTGTGACCGCATCGAAGGATGCCGATGCCACGCCGGTTGACGCCACGCCCAAGTAAATTCTCCTAAAAACTGCTCGTTTTACTGCATATTAATAGTTGTTTAACGGTAAATTCGCTTATCCGCGTCTATTTCTGAAATATTTGATTGAATTTTCCTGTTTTTCATACGGTTCCATTCCATCAATATCGCGGTGACGTGTCGATGACCTCATTCGAGGTTACGGTGCAAGTACATCTATACGCTTTCCTTCTGTCACATGTTTTATGAAATAACATCTTATTTACTCGTTCACCACGACCATGCTATCAATAATATGGATTTTCGTTACATATTCAACCGGTTTAACACTTGTTCAAACAACTTTGAATTTTCAATGATGAACAAACGAGTCATCAACAAGATTAGGTCACCTTTTCGCGGAAACAATTCAATACCTCCATGACACAAATTAGAATATTTCACAAAGGCCATTCTAACATAATTTCCCATAGTTTTCGCGACTTTAACCCTCCTTCCAAAATGGCGGTCTCCCCATCAATCGATAGTACCGGTGCCAGGCAAAAGCTTTCACTCAACCGTACTTTAAACCAGTCGTTACTGCTTTCAACTTTCTCTCTGAGTACAATAAGGAGAAAATGGCTGCCAACTAATTACCTTATCGGGCACACCAGTGCCAGATAAACCTTGAATCTTTATCATGGTATAGGGAACTTCCATCATACATTAATAGGGAGATAAAGAAGTCCCATGCGGACATCGGTGTCTGCACACCTATTGTGTTTCTAATTACGGTATTCAAATGGTTAAATAAATATTGGTAGGTTATTAATTCATTATTTTTTCAAATAAATAAAAATTTGTTAATGAAAATCAACTAGGTTACTGATCTTATATATTGGTTCATACTGATTACAAGGAAATATAACAATCTAATAATCTTTTTTCTTTTGCCAACAGCGTGAGTGCATCTCAGTACACGTTGGACAAGCCGGAGTCCAGATCGGTAACGCCTGCTGGGAATTATACTGCCTTGAGCATGGAATCCAGCCTGATGGCCAGATGCCCACAGACAAGACCGTGGGCGGTGGTGACGACTCCTTCAACACCTTCTTCAGCGAGACCGGTGCTGGCAAACACGTCCCCAGGGCTGTGTTTGTTGACTTGGAACCCACAGTAGTTGGTAAGTAATCTAAACTTAAGATCTATTCAATATTCTTCAACAGTTACTGATAGGAACATACAATTTACAGGGCCCTTTGTTTCATAACTGACCAAATATTTTTTTTTCCAACAGATGAGGTCCGCACTGGAACATACAGACAGTTGTTTCATCCAGAACAACTTATCACTGGTAAGGAAGATGCGGCCAACAACTACGCCCGTGGACACTACACCATCGGCAAGGAAATCGTAGATCTAGTCCTCGACCGCATCCGCAAGCTCGCCGACCAGTGCACTGGCCTGCAGGGCTTCCTCATTTTCCACTCCTTCGGTGGAGGTACCGGATCCGGTTTCACCTCCCTCCTTATGGAGCGACTCTCCGTGGACTACGGCAAGAAGTCCAAGCTGGAGTTCGCCATCTACCCGGCGCCTCAGGTGTCCACCGCCGTCGTCGAGCCCTACAACTCCATCCTCACCACCCACACCACCCTGGAGCACTCTGACTGCGCCTTCATGGTAGACAATGAGGCCATCTACGATATCTGCCGCCGCAACCTCGACATCGAGCGCCCCACCTACACCAACCTGAACCGTCTCATCGGGCAGATTGTGTCCTCCATCACGGCCTCCCTGCGTTTCGACGGCGCCCTCAACGTCGATCTGACCGAGTTCCAGACCAACTTGGTGCCCTACCCACGTATCCACTTCCCTCTGGTGACATACGCACCCGTCATCTCTGCCGAGAAGGCGTACCACGAGCAGTTGTCGGTGGCTGAAATCACCAACGCCTGCTTCGAGCCCGCCAACCAGATGGTGAAATGCGACCCCCGCCACGGCAAGTACATGGCGTGTTGCATGTTGTACCGTGGAGACGTCGTGCCCAAGGACGTGAACGCGGCCATCGCTACCATCAAGACCAAGCGCACCATCCAGTTCGTGGACTGGTGTCCTACTGGTTTCAAGGTGGGCATCAACTACCAGCCCCCGACCGTCGTGCCCGGCGGAGACTTGGCGAAGGTACAGCGTGCCGTGTGCATGTTGTCCAACACCACCGCCATCGCCGAAGCCTGGGCGCGTCTGGACCACAAGTTCGACCTGATGTACGCCAAGCGCGCGTTCGTGCACTGGTACGTCGGTGAGGGTATGGAGGAAGGAGAGTTCTCCGAGGCGCGTGAGGATCTGGCTGCGCTGGAGAAGGACTACGAAGAGGTCGGCATGGACTCCGCCGAGGGTGAAGGCGAGGGAGCCGAGGAGTACTAAGCTGAACTTGTTCACTGAGCACTCGCACCGATACATTCCGGTGACATGAAATAAAACAAACAATTATGTTGAATTTTGTCGTTTGATTTCCTACTTATTTTTACCCACATAGTCGCAATTAAAAATATTTCTTCGTAAACCAATAACTGTTCGTCTGTTAATTACTAGGACTGCACTCTGTAACTTATTCATTAGATAATTATTATATCAATCTTTCAATCTTGGCTCAAGAAAAGACCGTGAGCGTAGTTCAAGCGTAAAAGTGTGGAATGTCTTAATTTCAGTTTAGCAGATATTTAGTGTATGACGTCCTGTAAATGATGGTAAGTTCAGATTTGTGCATCCAGCCATTCAGCAGATATTCAACAAAAACTGTTTCCGCCAGGACTACGTATTCTGAGCGTAACTTTTTTTTTTCTATGGACATACAAGAAAACAAATACATACAATAATTAGTGTGTAACGAGATGTAAATGTGTATGCATAAATCAAATTTGTGTGTCTTATAATTACGAAGATATCCGAGTTTCCGCTGCGGTGACGTTTGGCAATTTGATGAAAATCATATAAAACGGTTTAGTAGAAAGTTATAATTTTTTATGCACGTTACTTTGGATTTGTGTGTAATGTGTGTAAAAGCAGAATTTGAAAAAAACATACCGTTCAGAAGATATAAAAGTAAACGTAAAATAAGGTTATTAGGTCAAAGCTCTTAAAATAGGAACTCTAGAGTCTAACTTTTTACATGTATCTATAACTTGTAAGGCTCTACAATGTCCTGCAAAGTTTCATGTATGTGCGCTAAGTAATTAATGAGCAATCGCATAATTACTACGACTGGACCACTATATTTTATGACATCCGATTATAGGACTTTTTAATGGAAAAAGCAAAATAAAATATATACCAATCATTAGTGTATTAATGCAACTAATCCTATTTGAAATTTCAGCTCATTACACTAAATAATTAAAGAGATATAATAAAAAGACCAGAACAACTACAAAACATGGATAAACCGACCAAGTTTGAATGGGTACGAAAAAGCGGCCGTGCAGTACTTAGACCTAACGTTCTAAAATTTCCAGTGTAATATAGTGTAATAGCTTCGTACAGATGCGTACACAATTCTTGACGAATTTTTGATAAAAAATAGTACCTACAAATTTGTAGTAGTGATTACGTGCTTGTTTACTGACGACGTTTACTTACGAAATTATTACAATTTAATAAATGCATCTGTAGGTTTAGGCGCATTAGGGCTAATTCTCATTTTAGTAGGCGCGAGCTCGCGGACGGCGGGCAATGAGTAGCTCGCTGTCCGTCCGTCCAGTAACATACCGGTCCGAGCTCAAGTCGTTTACGGCGCGCACTGTTCCCGCGCGCCTCAAGGAGTTGTCAGCAAACTGTAGGGGCCCAATAGGGCCGAAGCCTACTGGGGTCAAAGGGTATGTGAAAATGGCACCCGGGGCCCTGGGACCAAGGCAAAGAATGGAACGGGGTAGGTTTTTAGTCAGTAAGAGTCTGACACTACTTCCCGCTCCACCCAAGGGCGGGATTTGTCATTGGATGATTTTACCTACCATAAAAAAAAAACCTATTAACAAATGCATTTATTTGGCAGACGAAATATTTACAAAAAATTGATATAGTAGGTACATATTTACTAACGCCGATCCGCCAGTTTAAAAAATCATAACTCGTAAATAATACAAAATGTGGTTTGTAAAAATGCTAGAAAAGGCAATAAAGTATTTGTATAGCACATTGTGTTTATTTAAGTGCTCGATTACGGATACGCGGCGCGTCGGGCGGTCCATCGTACATTGCCATATGTCTGTGTTTGCGCGAGCGATGACGCGGCCCGCTGCTGCAATGTACGATGAAACGCCCAACGCGCCGAGTCTCCGTAAACACGGCCTAAAAGTGCGTTAAAAACAAAACCAGCGCGGCGGTTTTAATTTCAATTAAGGCGCTAGTGGTCCTTGAAGGTAGAGTTACCAACTTTTTTTACTAGAAATAAAGTGTATTGAGGTTTAGAAGGAAAATGAACAGTATTTAAAAAAAGAAAGTGTTCCATTTTTAAACGTTTCAAAAAAATTTTTTTTGTGACCGCACGTACCTATGCACAATTAATGTTCCAAATTAAGTTTACTTTTTGTTTTTTTTTTTTCTATGTGGATGATGCGGATCTGGTATGGTTTCTTGCCCGTGTTACTACCAATGTTACTACCAGTAGTAATACTGTTAATTTGATTTCCTTTCTTACTACTGCAGTAGTAAGTTGTTAGAAGGGTGATTACAATTTGCCTTTGTTACTACCTCCACTTGAAAGTAAAACTTCTTTGTTAAATAGTGCACTTGATACTCAGATAAAACGAAAAGAAATAGGAAATATCTTAAATAAAAAGAATTCTTTATTTTAAATGGAAAATGGCCCAGCGGAACGCCTGCGGTCTACGCACGGAGCGAGGAGGAGTGGCAGGCGGTCGCCTCCTTCTGCGAAGCAGTAATGCTAGCGAAATGAGCCCGACCGCATCAGACAACGGCGAAAACACACCGCCGTCGTCGAAGTGCTCCTCAAAATTCCACAGGCAAGCAATCAACTCAAATACAAAAATAGACAAAAACTGGGCAAGTGCGAGTCGGGCTCACACATTTACGTAAGTTTGTTTTGTGCGGAACCCTCAGTGTGCGAGTCCGACACGCACTTGCCCAGTTTTTTATGCTTAACATTTTCTAGACTTCATTGTAGACTTTACTACTTCTTATTTACGTTCTTGGATAAGTAGGTACCCTACAAATAGAACACTCAATATTTTATAATCTACGCGGATCCCGCAATTTTAGCATTCGCTTGGAGTTTGACAGACAGAATGGCGGGGATCCTGCGCAAACCGGCATGCGGCATTCGCTTCGACTTCATGTTTGAATAGTAGGCAAGTATCTTCTGAGCGCGCGTTTCCTGTTCCGTTTTGTTTAGTAACAGTCACAAATGTGCAGTCAAGGACAACGTGCGTATGCACTGTTTATTTTGCCATCAACGTAATATTATGTAGGTACTTACTGGATTCGGATATTGACGTAGCTAGTGTAAGTGACTGTGAACCATACTTATTGAGCCAGTAGTGAGAATGATTGGAAGATAAACAAGGTAAGATCATAAATCACGTACTTAGATACTTACTGTTAGTTCCTATTTTATTATTTTTTATTAATGTCGTTTATTTGTTTTAGTTAAATCGTTACCTAATAAATAATTTTATTAATAGAAAGTTATTTTATTTCCTGCAAAACAATTGTGTACGCACCTGTACGAAATCATTCAACACAATAACAACATTATACTGGAAATTTTAGAACGTTAGGTCTAAGTACTGCACGGCCGCTTTTTCGTACCCATTCAAACTTGGTCGGTTTATCCATGTTTTGTAGTTGTTCTGGTCTTTTTATTATATCTCTTTAATTATTTAGTGTAATGAGCTGAAATTTCAAATAGGATTAGTTGCATTAATACACTAATGATTGGTATATATTTTATTTTGCTTTTTCCATTAAAAAGTCCTATAATCGGATGTCATAAAATATAGTGGTCCAGTCGTAGTAATTATGCGATTGCTCATTAATTACTTAGCGCACATACATGAAACTTTGCAGGACATTGTAGAGCCTTACAAGTTATAGATACATGTAAAAAGTTAGACTCTAGAGTTCCTATTTTAAGAGCTTTGACCTAATAACCTTATTTTACGTTTACTTTTATATCTTCTGAACGGTATGTTTTTTTCAAATTCTGCTTTTACACACATTACACACAAATCCAAAGTAACGTGCATAAAAAATTATAACTTTCTACTAAACCGTTTTATATGATTTTCATCAAATTGCCAAACGTCACCGCAGCGGAAACTCGGATATCTTCGTAATTATAAGACACACAAATTTGATTTATGCATACACATTTACATCTCGTTACACACTAATTATTGTATGTATTTGTTTTCTTGTATGTCCATAGAAAAAAAAAAGTTACGCTCAGAATACGTAGTCCTGGCGGAAACAGTTTTTGTTGAATATCTGCTGAATGGCTGGATGCACAAATCTGAACTTACCATACACATTTACAGGACGTCATACACTAAATATCTGCTAAACTGAAATTAAGACATTCCACACTTTTACGCTTGAACTACGCTCACGAAAAGACCTGTGAACACATAATGTAGGTTACACCGAAGTTCATTATTGCACTGGACTAACGTATTATATCGCTTACCGATGAGGAGCTAGGTCAACTGATAATACCAAAAAAATATATGGGTGACTCAATCATGCAAACGCTGCGCATAGCGAGCTCCCGTCGCGTGTCACCGCGTGTTTAGTTTGCATCGTTTCTGCGGTGTCGCTCGCTAGTTGAACTATGCATGTAGTCGTGTCGATTGGAACCAGGCGGCGCGGCGAGCCGCGACTGCACTTTTGTATGGGACCGCGCGGGCTACCGCGAAATTGAGTGTTGACCCTAATGCGTGCATGCTCTAATCCAAATCCGAACCATATTTTTTCTCAGGTTTGGTCAGCTCTGAGTGGTCATAATTTATATACAATTTTTAGAGAACTTCTGGCTCCATAGGAAATCAATAATTTCATTCAAAACCATTAGTCCATCTGTACGCCTGCCTGCTTGTCCTTATTTGACTTGAGCTTTCTTTTATCGTGCAATGTACCTATTTTGTGCGATCATATTTTGATTTTGGAATCCGTTTACATATAAATATTGTTTTTTTTGTCAGGGATAGTTAAACTGGTCAGGGATTTTTTTGAACATAAGCAATATACCTACCTAGCCTGCTTAGAGCATTCAACAAACACAACAGATACTTAGGTAGGTACATGACATATCCCTTGTGGTATCTATGTGGGTAAAGGTCACGGTAAAGTTAGGTACGAAGATCAAATTCAATGGCATTTGACATTTATTTGTTACCTACATAGATCGATATAATGTTACACATATAGGTACCTATGTTTATGTTATAAACTTATAATATGGTGTAAATTAAAATAAAATTTTGTCTTGCCTTGCTGGGCATACAATTATTATTTACACCGTGTAGATACAGGTTGAATTACTTCTTAATTTATTAATTAGGTATGGCCGTGATATGAACCTTACCTACAATAGTAGTACAGTACAATATTACTAATGAAGAACAAAAACGGAAAGTAAAATATGTAATATTAAAGAACCTACGCGGCAAATAACTTTAACCACTTCGATTGAGACCCGAAAATCTCTTAATGCGCATTCAAGGTCGATCACCATTTTAGTTCAACTTATTCATAAGTATATCCTGCGTATAGTACAAATCCTTAGTAACTAAGATAGGCTTTATTATCTGATACTAAATAAATCGGATAATTGGGATTATATTAGAATACATTACAATGCATACATACTGCATTTATGCTTTTTGTTGTTAGAATTTGTAGTGTATTTTTGAAGGGACATAATGTACAGCAGGACGGCTCGATTAGCGCAGTGGATGAGCGGCTAGCTGCTGTACTGTGTTTAGCAGGTTCGATTCCCGCATGGTACAAATATTTATATGATCTACAGATATGAGACAGGTGTTCCGAGTCTGGGCTTCTAAAGTATGTTAGTTTACATATTTGTGACCAAACTCACGATTCGCGTCAACTTACATTTAAACCTTGCTCTAGTGTAGAGCGTTTGGTCGGATTCGGAGTTTGTAATATCAAAATATCAACGCTACTTTTTATTTTTTACACCGTTAAATTTTGATCGCTTTAATCCCGTGGAGGGTCGATCCGGTACCTACATGAAACATTATCGATTTGTAAAAGTAAAATAAAGTCTAGTCAATGACCTTGTAGGTAGTTGTCGGTCGTTGCATACCAAATACGTACAGTTCATTGAACTCGCCCAGCTGACTTTAAAGGCAAAGAAATTAATTTCGTACATGCGTAAATTAATTAGAGTTAAAAAAAAACTTTATTTTTTAATTTTATCTTTACAAATCGATAGTGTTTCATGTAACCAATCGACCCTCCAAGGGATTAAAACGACCAAAATATTACGGTGTATTTTTAATAGGAGACTCGGCAAACGCTGTTCTACCATTTAAGAAAAAGAGAATCATCAAGATCCAATTCCAGTAAGGTATTTGGTCTCCACAAAATTTCTTACGATCATACTGTTCGCAACAAGATCCATTTACGGCAAGCAGTCAAGAATATCGTCGTCATCTCCATAAATGGAAGTGCAATGATGTCATGCGCCTACTCGCAAACAAGTCACCGTTCTTGTACCCATTACTTTCAATCTTGTCCATGTTATGTGGATTACGTCAGGCATTCAATCATAACTGTGTGGGATGTCCTGTTGAACGTTGGTCTCTAAGTACAACTACATACGGTAAGTAGCATGAAGGTTATTGTTTTGTTTTTACAGGTGATCAAAAGATTTTTTTTAACACAAACACTGTGCTCAAAAACTCCGCTCCTACCGCTAAGTACCGCTTGTAGGCACGAAATTTACTGTTTTTTGCACTTGCACTAGTGTGGAAAAGTGTGAGTGTGGTGCATATACCCTATATGCCCCACCATAGTGCCCCACACTCACTCAATTATTTCTATGTAAAAATTGTCACCTGCGATTCCATTCGGCTGGAGTTTGAGATCATTCTTAACCCCTTACTGCATGGATTTTTTTAACCGGATGAAAAATAATTCTGGCTTAGAAAGACCTTAAGAAAGACCATAAAAAAATCGAAAAAAAAATCTACCCTCAATATTTTTGCAAACATTCCCAAAAAACTATCAAAGCCAGATATGGCATCGTATGCAGTTCTGGGTTTATTATTAACTTTTCCAAATATGTCATTGTATGCAGTAGGAGCTGGCGCGAAATAAAAAATTGTGACCAAATTGAGAAAACACACGGTGTATAACGAGATTGCTAGCGTAGGCTGGGTATTGATTGCTTATGTGTAGAGAGAGATGAAATTAAATTTAAAAAATAAACGCTCATATTTATAATTTATGTTTTATAATATTTTTTCCAGTTTCCCATCTATATGTCTTCTTAGAAGTTTGCCGAGTCCCCTGCCGACTTGTTGAAGGATGATCGCTTAGGTCTTCCAATTCTGACTCTGAATCTACGTCACTATCTTCATCGGACTCGGATAAATATAATGGGTCCGATCCACGATTATCTTTCCATTCCGTATCTTCATCAGACACCTCTTCGTCTTCACTCCCATCTGGAATGTTAACTATATGCACTAGCTTCCGTCTCAGCATTTTTATTCAAACTGTTGGGAAAAAAGCAGCATAGTAAGGAGCAACAAGCAAGCAAGCCAAATCAAACCAAACAACCAAAAAGTATTGTACCCACTTCTTCAAATGTTATGCAAATATTTTTTTCTTAAAATTGACATAATCGCATACTATCCCAAATATGGTTTTATGATTTTTGTAGTCAGTCTGCATGCTATCCCATTTCTGGCAAACAGTTTTTCCTGTGACTGCATACTATCCCTTATTTGGGTGCTAACTTTAGCAATAAATATATTTGCAATCATTCATGCGAATCTAGTTTTTTTTGCTTATTTGTCTTATAATATATGTGTATTGTATGCAAAATAATTATGGTAGCTGTATGTCGTGAACATCCATGCAAGAATACCCCGAAACTTGAGAACACTTACCTCTTAGCAACCGCCAGAAAACAAACTCACAGTTTCGTCAGTTACTTTAAATCTACTAGTGCTGGATACCGATTTTCTTCACAAACGTCAAAGTGTATTTTCGGTTTTTGATTTAAGAGTTGCAAGGAGTAAAAAACTTGTGCCAAATTTAAATGAGGTGACAAAAACTTTTGATGCCCGATATGTCATGCTATGCGGTAAGGGGTTAAAAGAAAAAAAGAAAGAAAAACAGTTTATTTACGCGAACTGAAGCAAACAAACACAAATACTATATAAGGAAGATATGCGTCATATCCGCGCAAAACGGCCGAACGCTCAGCATAAAGCTGTGGCCTCATGCTTAGAGCGATGAGCTCACAGCGCTGATTTTCAGCGAAGGCCGGTGGCGGTGCCGACATAAAGACGCCGAACGGTGCAGTGTCCAAAGATTTAAACAAAAATAGATAAATAAAAACAAAAAATCATCATTAAAATCGAACTCTGAAACTCTGAAATTATTTGTGTATATTTGGTAGGTGTGAAAATAGATCGTAGGCAATTTTTTAACCTCCTACTGCCACTCCCCATTCTTTTCTTTGATAATTTCATTTGAAAAGAAGGTATGTATAACTCGAGGCCAAATTATAAAAATTGATCACTTCACGATATGGTCACAGATTAAATAATGATATCGCCAACTAAAAAATGAAATAAAAAGTATAAAGAAAGTAGGCCAAACGAGCAAAGGCGTCGCCAAAGGGGGGTAGGGGGCGCTGTAGCCCCCCGCTAGAGAATAGAGAAAAAATTAGACTTTATTTTTAACTACTGAGGGAGTGCACTAGTCTATACTTTTACTTGTGTGTGTACATCCTTTGTTGGAGTTGGAGGTCCTTAATAATAAATAAATAAATAAATTTTAGCACTATAATACTGAAGTTTTTACTTGCTTTAACTTCAAAAGCTCTCGACTGTCACTACAATTCATACTTTTGCCATGGTGACCAGAAATACAGGCCTTGAGTCTAGTTTAGGCACCAGTCTCCTACAATGTAATGCCCATCCTATACTATATGTTACCGTAGAAATAAGGCTAGCAATTAAGAATTATAATGTGAAGAAAATAAACTTTTATTATTATTCTCTATACTTCCAATAGCCCCCCCCCCCCCTGATCATCGGCTAGCGACGCCCTTGCAAACGAGGATTGAAATATCTTCAAACACTAAGGCCGTGTTTACGGAGACGCGGCGCGTTGGGCGTTTCGTCGTACATTCCAGCAGCGGGCCGCGTCATCGCTCGCGCAAACACAAACATATATGACAATGTACGACGGACCGCCCGACGCGCCGCGCAACGCGCTGCGTCTCCATAATCGAATACTAACGTTTAACTTTTGCCAGTTTTACTTGACCATATTAGGAATTTACGAAGTGATCAATTTCTATGATCTGGCCACGACATACACCTACAAAATAATTTTTTGGTATTAATGTTTATTTTAGTTGGTTTCTCCACATAACATTTTATTAGATCTACACATTTTGTCAAATAGGGAGTGAGCGTATTACCATCAGCCGGGAACTAACTAGGCCTAATATGACTGGTTGAGCTGGGAATCGAACCCACGAAGTAATATGCAGCAATCTAAGTCATAAGTCATAAGTCATAAGTCATAAGTCATTTATTCATTCGTTTAACATAGGTACAATAATGATGGTGTAACAAAGTAATAAAGAGAGCGCTATGTTATGCCACAGGGCGTACAAATGTTTGTGAAAAATTATTATCAATCAAGCCAGTTAAATCTTAATAATCAAATAAAAATAAACCTGGTAATAAAAAACAATTATAAAGGATTCAAAATACGAGATACATAGAAATAGAAATCAATGTCAGTTTATAACACTAATGTCAATGCACAATACTAATGTCATTATACAATACAATATGTCAATATACAATATTAATGTCAATTTACAATATTAATGTCAATTTACAATATTAATGTCAATTTACAATATTAATGTCAATTTACAATAATAATATCAATAATTTACAATACTAATGTCAATATACAATATTAATGTCAATCAATTTACAATACTAATGTCAATTTACAATACTAATGTCAATTTACAATACTAATGTCAATTTACAATACTAATGTCAATTCTCAATACCAATGTCAATCCACAATATTAAAGTCAATTTACAATACTAATGTCAATTTACAAAAACTAATGTCAATTTACAATGCTAATGTCAATATAAAAATTCATTTATTTATTTGCGTGTCAACATTAAATTACTAGGCCTTTGTCTGTTAAAAATTCCGAAATACTGTAATATGCTTTGTTCACCAGTAAGCATTTCAGCCGTTTCTTAAATAGGTTCAAATTCAATTCTTTGATTGACCGTGGTAAGTGATTAAATATGACTGGTGCCAAGCAGAAAACACTTTTATGCATTAATTTTGTATGGGACCTTCTCACGCAAAGGCTAGTTTTATCCCTTCGACTTCGGTTATTGATGTCCGACATTTTTTTAAATAATTTAGGATTGGTCTTAACAAATACAGCAACTTCAAAAATATATAAAGAAGGAAGAGTCAATATTTTAAATTGAATAAATAATGGTTTACATGAATCTGTGACCTGCAATCCAAACATTGTCCTGATGCACCTTTTCTGTGCTTTAAAGACCATTTCCCTATTGGTGGAATTCCCCCAGAAAATAACACCATACCTCAGAACTGAACCAACTAAGCCATGATATGCTGTGACTACAGCGTCCACACTCATTACTGAGGTAAGTTTATATAGGGCATAGGTAGACTTACTGATTCGTTTGGTTATCTCCTCCGTGTGTGTTTTCCAATCTAATTTGTTATCAATTGTTAAACCAAGAAATTTTGATGTGTTTACTTGAGCTATGAGTTGGTTGTCATAGTATACACTCATATTCGTGTTTGAACGTTGGCTAAACATCGTTAATTTGGTCTTTTCAATATTTATTTTTAAATTATTATTATCTAACCATTGTACTATGGAGGTTATCGTCTTTGAAATTTCGTCACTGTAGGATTCATCATTCATGCTATTAATGGTCACAGTGCTGTCATCAGCAAATAGTGACATAGGGTGACTTGTAGCTTTTGGCATATCATTAATATAAATTATGAACAGAGGAGGCCCTAAAACACTGCCCTGGGGCACGCCATATGTAAGTGTCCGAAGATCAGATTTGTAGATACATTGACATTTAGATTTAAAATCTATTTTCGCTACTTCAACGTACTGTTTCCTGTTCTTTAAATAAGATTCTATTAAGCTCAAGACATTACCTCTAATTCCGTAGGCATCTAGTTTACGTAACAAAATATCATGGTCCACATAGTCAAACGCTTGCGTCATGTCACAATATACTGAGCACACAGGAGTCCTATTGTCAACATTCGTATATACATTATTTAAAAAGTCATATATAGCTAAATTGATAGTTTTACTTTTCCGAAAACCTTTTTGCTCCTCTGTCAAAATGTTTTGTTTATCCAAGTATTTATTAATCTGAGCATAAATATATTTTTCAAATATCTTGGATATTATTGGAATAATTGCAATAGGTCTATAAGACGCCATACATTCTTTGTCATTTTTTTTAAATAATGGTTTAACCACAGTCGTTTTAAGGCTAGTTGGATAAGTGCCGTGTGTTATGCAGAGGTTGAGAATATAGCTCAAATGTCCACTTATGGTGTCTGAGACATACTTAATTATTTTGGTAGAAATTCCATCATAACCTACACTACCGGTATTTTTTAAGGCCTTAATAATAGTTTTAATGTCATTTTCGGTACTAGGCGCCATAAACATCGAATTCACCGATTTTGAGATATTTGCTGTCACGTTTTCGCCTCTATTACTAATTGGATTTATCTTATCGACAAAAAAGTTGTTAAAGGCTTTCGCTATCTCGTACGGGTCTGTTACTGTTTCATCTCCAATTTTAATGTTTCTGATTGAGTTTTTATTAGGCATATTCATCTTTGTTCGATTTATGATTTCCCATGTTGCTTTCGACTTGTTAGATGATGATATTATTTTATAACTGTTCTGGGCACGTTGTGTTAATTTAATAATTTTTTTATATAGTATGGTATATTTTTTGAATTTTTGTTTGTTTTGCTCATTGCGTTCCAGTCGGTAACGCCACAGAAGTGCTCTTTTATTCTTACTGCACGTTTTAATTCCCCGCGAGACCCATTGTGGCCTTTTGTTTACACTTATTTTTATACGTTTTAATGGAAAACATAAATTATACATTAAGGTAAATGTCTCCAGAAATTCATTATAAGCTGCATTCGGATCGTCAAGTTTATATATTTCCAATAAAGAAACATTTTGTAAACATTCCCTAAACTTAATCATATTTTCTTCATTGTAGTCGCGGCGTATTACATACCAATGTTTTAGAACACACATCTTTTTCACCGGACACTTGAGAATTTGGCAAGTATGGTCAGATAAAGCAAAATCGAATACATCATATATACATTTTTTACTAAAGTTATGTGCAAAATGGTCTATGCATGTTTTACTTGATAATCTGGTTGGCTGATTAAATACTAACTTAAAATTGAAGTTAAGCAAAAGGCATTCTAAATCTAGTGTTGTACTATTACGCTTAAAAGTATCAATGTTCCAATCACCACATATTACAATATTTCGATTATTTTTCTTAGTTAAAAACTGGCATAATTTATTCAGTCGCTCGAAAAAAGTTGTTAAATTATTTGCATTTGGCACTCTATAAATACAGATTACAATCATGTCAGTATGGATTATTTCAATAGCACAACATTCAAAAGTGTTACTTACTAGTTCTTCGCAGTCGTATACTCTTGACAGAATGGTCGTGGTCATGGTCATGTCCCGTTCGAGCCATGCGCCACCACCTCTCTCACGATACGACACCACGCAGCTCTGTGTTTGGCGACTTGGGAGTTGTATGTGTTGGAGAGCATCCACGTGATCTTTTGCCCTCGACTTTCCCTTGCACCACTAATCGTTCCATCGAGTCCTCATTAAGGGTGACATGCCCGAAGAACTTGAGGATCAGCAAACAAGTTGAGGGTTATGTACTTTGGGATTTGCCTAAAGATTGATCTAAGGAGTCGCCGCAGGCTCCTGTTGTACCTATGTAAAGGGCAACTGTAAGTTTTAGTCAGTAAAAGTCTGACAATCCCTCTCCCTCCACCTAGAGTGTTAATTGTTGATTTCTTACCGGTGGATGGATTGATTTTAGCACTGTTACCTAGTGAAGTGGACCGCTTGATAAAGACCGCGTGGTTAAAGATTATTAGAGGAATCGTATAAATAAAGGATTTTTTTTTGCT
Organism: Leucania comma; assembly: GCA_958295575.1. Taxonomy (NCBI): domain Eukaryota; kingdom Metazoa; phylum Arthropoda; class Insecta; order Lepidoptera; family Noctuidae; genus Leucania; species Leucania comma. Next base: position 2,995,467 of record OY282488.1, read on the forward strand.
TTGTATCACGATGTCTTAGTTAAATCTAGGTGAAGTAAAAACGTTATTGTTTAATATATATTAGCTAAATATATTGTTTTAAGTTATAATTCGTTTAAAATAAAACTATTTTCTTCCTTATTTTCATTGTTAGAAACAATGCGCCTTCTTCTTCCATTTGCCACTGCTCAGACACTTCACACAGTCACGCAGAGATGAGCAAAATTAAAGATCTGGATTCTGATAAAACATTTTTTGATCACGATTCGTAATAAAAATTAAATTTTCAAAATTTCTTTTTTTGCTTTTTTGCTCACCGTACTGAATTTCTTCAATTTGACAGTTCGACGTGACGTCACAACATGGCAATCGATCCTATTCTCATTTGGACCGCATTGTAGATAGGAAGGTACTGAAGCACCGGATTTATACTTCGGCGGCCCATAGGCAGAGCATGTGCAATTATGGAAGCCCTCAAATCGTTTGCGGTTAACTATTGAAAGTTTATAATTATATTTCGTGCTGCTTGATCTCGCAGATTTTCAAATGTTAACTTTTCCAGCTCACATAAAAAAATAAGTTTTTCGTCTAACTACTTGTAACAAAATTCAGTACCTACTTTTTTTACCCGACTGCGCCAGAAGGAGGGTTATGTTTTTCGAGAGTATGTATGTATGTAAGTATAATTGTTTGGCACGCTCTGCAGCCTGAACGGCTCGATGGATTTTAGCTCGAGAGGTGTCGTTAGATTCGTATTTACTGTGAGAGTGACACTGGGTATATCAAAATAAAAAAAACAAAATGGCGGATTTTTGGCGCCAAATTCAAATGTTTGGCACGCTCTGCGGCCTGAACGGCTCGATGGATTTTTGTTTGCGAGGTGTCGTTAGATTCATAATTACTGTGAAAGTGATATCGTAATAAAATATTATATAGTTAAGTGCAATCGGGTACAACGACTTTCTTGTTTTAGGGCTTTTTCATGAATACTCAGAAAAGCAGTCGGGTTTTTTAGTTTTTTAAATTACCGTTTTTTTTTTTGTTTTTACTGAGCCTTAATTGATTTTTTTTTTGTGTTGTGATGGCGTCCCAAAGGCGACCGCCTGTTTTGCCTATGCTTAAATCCGGTACTGTACAGAAGTCGATCTCATGTAAGTCGGTGGTCGTGCTAGGGTTGTCAACTGGATTATGCACAAAAAAATTAGTCGTGGTAGTGGCACTCGTATCTATAATAATATATTCCATAACTATCACACAACACCGTCTAGTCCCAAGCTAAGCAGAGCTTGTGTTATGGGTACCAGACAGCTGATATACATACTTATATATTTCTAAATACATACATATTATAGATAAATACCACCCAGACACAGAACAAATGATTGTGTTCATCACACAAACATTTGTCCTGGATGAGAATCGAACCCACGACCTCCGGCATAGCAGTCAGGGCCACTAACAACTAGACCAAGAGGCCAGTCAATCTAGTTGTTTGATTTATTGTTGAAAATAAAACAGAAAGACCTATAAACCAATAATAACTTAAACTTTTTAATTGTATTGTTATATTACAAACCAGCTACCCGCCCCAGCTTCACTCGGTTGCAATTATTTACTCGGTGTCTTGAAGTTTTCATTTTTTTCTTCGCTGGCTAGCCGAATGATATGCGAGATCGCTAGTTAGACACACTGAATTTGCTTTTTTTACACACTGTTATTGTTGTTTGTTACTCGCGAGTTTCGAACTATCTTTTTTACCATTTGTGCGAATAATATGCAGTAAAAAGCAAAAACCCATATTTTGAGTAATTATGCTGACAAATCTACTTATTTTTATAAGGAGTACATAATAAATTGTTAATAACATGACCAGTTAAACATCATCTAACGTTACTAATTATTTTCTAATACATTTTTAAAATCGTGATATCTCTCGAATGGATAGTCCGAATTGAATACAATATACCGGCATAAAATCAGTTTTGACTTTGAAATAATTTATTTTTATAATGTTTAATACTAAGGTAAAAATAAAATCTAGTTAAATAACTAAATTTAACTTATCCTGGTATGTCTTCTATAGGTACGATTTTGTTTTAAAAAAAAGTGCAAATTAACTAATTTCGGAAGTCGGTGTTTAATAACGAAGAGACTGAACTATTATAGAAACACCGACTTCCGAAATTAGTTATATTGTACTTTTTTGTGTTCTGTTTTTTCATTGAAGTCGGTTGTATTTTTTTTGTAAAAAGTTTTTGTATAAGCCATAAGTTCATTATATTCCTTGTGGTGATCTATGTAATAATATTGTAATAAATAATATATATATATACATATGTATATATATATAACCAACTAATAAAACAAACAAACTTGAAATAAATAATATATTATTTATTACAAATTTGTCACAGAAAATATTTTGCGATGATTTCGACATTGGCGAAATGCGCGATTATTATATTTTAACGTATAATAAATTCGCATTCTTATGTACAATTGTTTACAGAATGTTAGTGGAAAACAATTACAGGGCATAGAAAATGTTACAGTCTGTATCTCATTTAAGAGACTTTTTAGGATTTCACAGTTCAAGTAGTTCGTCTCGAAAAAGTTACAAAATCGTTCCTCCATTGTTCTGACAAATTCCACAAAATTATCTGGGGGTAAAGTTAACAAAGTTTTGGTGCCATCTTTGCAATAATCTTTATGATGGGTAAATGTAGAGCCCCGCGAAAAATTGTGTGCATTGTCTTCTCCTTTTGTATAAGCCATAAGTTTATTACATTCCTTGTGGTGATCTAAACATTTCCTTAACAAATACACACTGACGTAAACTAACGCGTTTTTTTCCGGTAAGTCAAGTGTGTTGTAATATGTAGTTGATATTCGTATTAAATTTACTTTGGCCCAACTTTCACTTTCTTCCCTGTTAGATACCATTGTCGAAGTGGTTTCTGGATCACTTGCCTCCTTGGCTAAGGAAGCATATAATTTTTCACCATCGAGTAAACATTTTGTTAAGTCTTCTGTGCAGTTACCACTTTTAGGCGACTTTAAAATATTTATGAAAAATATTTTTCTGAATGCTGAAACCAGCTGCCAGGATGTTGGTTCCGTAGAATTTCCATTCTTCGTCCTAATTTGACCAAAAAAGTCTTCTAGGCAGTCCCTATTTAATCTTCTGGTCAGTATATAAGAGAATCCTTCAATTTTTAAATCCTGATACAACATTAATATAGATTTTAAGGTTATTTGGAATCCTTCAATAAACTTTACTTTTGATGTGACATTTTGGCCATTATTTGGGTTAATTAATTTCAACGACGCAAACAACTTCAACATGCTATTAATATAAGCAATCTGGTATTCTTCGCCACAAAATGCGTTTTGACATTGTTTGCTTCCATAACGAGATGAAGAATTCAAAAAATCAAACAAATCATTCATAATTTCAATAATTTTAATGGTGCCTTCTGCAGAATTTTCTATAATGCCAAAGTCCTTGTATGTAGATAAACCGGCTGCAACAGTTGCACTAAGAACTTGCACAGCGTACTTTAACTTCATTTTCTCAAAATTTGTCGGTTTAATATGACTGTCCGTTAGCTTCGGGGCAAGTCTTAGTCGTTTCAGCTTATCCAACTCATAAAACTGAAGTATGTGCTGCCATTTGGCCGTATTGTTTTCAAAATGAAATTCGTAGTCAATCAAGTTATTTCGCACTAATTTTATTAAGTGTGGTGGATCAAATATATAATATATCTTTCTGTCACCAACGAAAAAAAAGGGACTTTCTGCCGATACTGATCTTTTTCTGGCATTGTCCAAAAAATCTGAACCCATATCTGACACTAAACTTCGGACATTGAAACCAATTGAAAAAAGTTCCAGGATTAATTTATCAATCCAATCTGTTACGCTTGGATAATTTTTGCACTCTGCTAACAATGCAAAACCTACTGGCTGCTTATAATTTTCAAATAAGCCATGGATCATTGCTACTAAAGCGTACTTTGCGGGCTCTGGAGATTGTACACCGTCTACTTCATGGAAACCATATATTCTGTCTTCTCTAATATTATAAAATAAATTCGCTTTCAGACTCGTAGCGTCAACGACAAGTGTACAATTTCTATCCATATCACTCATATATTGTACTTTGGTTTTAAGAACATCCATGAGATGGCTATGAATTTTTGTTACAGGCATATACATTTTTGATAGTGTTTGTTTACTTGGTAAACATAAAGTGTCTTTCAACAGACTATATGCCTGTGGACTTATGTAGTATAAATTCAAACAGAACATTTTGTAGTCCAAATTATACCTGATTCCATGTCGCTGAGTTTTAAGTTTGATCTGCTGTTTAACAATACGCGCTAAGTTTGGGTTCAAAAATTTGTCACATAAATTAAGAAATGTGTTGGCTTCAGACTGTGTATTTTTTGTTTCTTTAAGCTTCTTTCGGCATTTTTGAACTTCACATAAAAGTTTTCTTTTTCGAGGAGTATCATTTGAAAGATTTGAAAGATCCAGTGGATTTTCTACTTGAGCATTCGTTTGAAAATCATAATCACATTGTACATTTGCATCGGCTGTTTCAATAATTGCTTGGATTCCTTTATTAGTAAATTTATTCAGTGATGGTAGAAGCAGTTGTGGAATTGCGTTTTTTCTTAATAACTTTCGTTTTGGAAGGATTATAAAGGAATTGAGACTAAAATGAACTTCACACACACGAGCGCGAAAGCATTTTGAACCTATTAAATCTTCTCTATTGATCAATCTTAACCACTCAGTTCGCCTGAAACAAGACATAAATTTATCTACAATTTTTTTTACCGTAACCTTAAAAACAGGGAAGGAACAAGGAACTATAAACCGTTAAATTTTGATTGAAACACTATCGATTTGTAAAGATAAAATAAAAAAAATAACGTACTTTTTTTCTAAAACTCGAATTAATATTCGCATACGAAATTAATTTCTTTAAGTAAACGAGTCAATGACCTTGTAGGTAGTTGCAGGTCGTTGCGTACTAACTACCTATAGGTCATTGAACTCGCCCAGCTGATATTTGATTAAAAACAAAAAAAAACAAGGGTAATGTAATAATAAATAATATTGTATGTAATGTAAAATATACATAATATAGAATATATATATTTGTGTTTTTATACTGAATACTAAAATTATTTAACAAATATTTTATATTATTTGTTTTCACTTATTGTGACAACCCTACCAGAATAGGTAACAATAATGCACGTGCTTAGGAAGCTTACAACCGTTGTCTCTGTACGGTTTATCTACTCATGTGCTACCTACCGTAAAATAACTATCGGAATACAAGCAAATAGGTACCTACTTACCTCTCTAAAACATATGGTAGCCCAAAAAACGTCAATTCACTGTTTAATGTTGAATTTAAACAACCGTCCACTGAACAGTTGTAATAAGATTTTTTTTGTTGGTTCATTTTCCACAAAAAATTCACAGACGCGTCTCAAACGGGTAGCACTCGATCTAGTACTGGTTTAGCACGGTTTAGTCACGTACAAGATACCTATCGTGTCTGTGAGTGGTGTCTATGTGTGCGTTGCTCGAGAGCGCTTTTATCTATTTTGTGGTTTAGTCACGTACAAGATATCGTGTCTGTGAGCTGTCTATGTGTGCGTTGCTCGAGCGCGCTTTGTAGGTATGTAGATTGTCCTGTACTATCTTTCTCACGGAACACAGAAAGAACCTGGAAATATTAAGTAGGCGTGGCACTGTCGCCGCTAGTGAGTACTGCAATACGCACTTGCTGTTCAAGCGCTCTCATTCGTAAACTAGACTACGTCCACATACAATTTACATAAAATAATATTAAAATGCCTTATTGTGCCATTCTGGACTGTATAAACCATAGTCGAACTAAAAATCTAACTCATGGAGGTGTATTATACCACCGGTAAGTATTATTTTCGAATTTATTTTAATAAAATGAAAAAATAAAATTTCGTCAAACATTGCACAAGATATACAAACAAAAATTGTCCTTAACTTCATGCAAACAAAGTTGATTTTCTTTTCCCGGTTATTAGCCTTTCTGGAATATTCGCATCTCTACCTATACTTTTGACGCTATCCAAATAGTGCGTGACTTTATCGATAAAATCAATCGACATGTATTGCATTGCCTTTTTAAAATAAAAGTATTTATACTTGAGAGCATGAGTATTAAAATACAGATAATTATTAAATTAATAAAGTTAATAAAATAAATATTGTAGGATAATATTCGTGATGCAATTTTAAATAAATCTAGCTAAAGAGCTTGGAACAACATAGGGCGTTTGAATTATACCTTATGTTTAGTCGTCGCCGGCTTCGTCCGATCACACTTTTTGAAACGAATGCATAATAACTTTAATTTCGGAAGCCAATGTCAAAAAATGAAGAAACCAAACCGTAAACACCAACTTCCACAATCAAAGTTATTTTACATTATTTAGTTTTTTTGAAGTCAGTCGTATTTTTTTTTAAAAGAGTTTTTTTTTGTATTTTCAATATTAAACATACAATGAAAATAAATAACCTTTTTCACTACGTATTTATACTAAGTTCTTATTTGTGAAATTGTAATACTTGTTACATTGTTACACCTATATGTCCGTAGTATTCAACATAAATAACATAACCTAAATTTTAAAAGTGTTCAACTTCTTAGAACGGGCAACTAACTTGATCGTTTAAAAGTGCCCGTTAATATTTTAATTAAATTCTTTGATTAAAATCAAACAATATAAAACAGTAAAAAGATTATTATATTTGTATAATAATCTTTTCACTGTTTTATATTGTCTTAAACTCAAATAGCAATGTAATAATAAAACATTGCGAGGTTTTCAGCATTTTTTTTTTTTTCATTTACCCAGTATAAAATGAACAAATACAAACAAAAAGGTTTAGATGCAAATAAATACCCTTTTTACTACGTTTAGAAATTACCCTACTACATATTAATTTCATTATTTTAATACTATCGCATACGATATTTTTTCGCATTATATTTTATGTTTGTTTTCATACTATCGATATTATTGCGATCGAATTAGGTTACGTCACTATTTGAGTAGCGACCTGCATTTGTGTCAGTGATACGCCATTCAAATACCACCCTTATTTTTATAATGTTACAGTTCATACTGAACAACGCCATCTAGCGACGAGTGGCGGTACTTGGTAGTCCAAGATGTATTTCTTTCTTGTTTTTGTCAATTTGATTTATAGATCGTTGACATTAAAGTTGCATTTCGTATAACATTTTTTTTTTAAATTTGTTTACGCCCAATTTTTGTTTTAGCCAATCGTATCTTCCGGTTTGCAGTAAGAGTAAATCGTAAATGTGTGAGTTTGGCGACACCGGTTCTGGTACAAACATTTTCTCAAGCTACTTCTAGTGTCTTTCTGTGTTCTGTGATCTTTCTTTAGTGAATATACCTACAGAAGCGTTGTAGAATGATGATGAATACAATAGGAATAATGTAGTAGGCGCCCGTGGATTACAATGGAATTCTCTGCACCAAACACGGTTTGTCATTCAAGGAAATGCGCACGCAATTTGCTAATTAGCTTCGGTCGACATTTTGTAGCACGTTCGTTGCAGCGACCCAGGTTGGCAGCATACACAAACAATCTGGCTAAATGGACCAGTGTGGAGCTGCTTCACTGGACCTGACTTATTCAGTGCTAATAACAGAGCTGTACAAGTTGCCACAAAGCTACAGTACCTCTACCATGAGTTTTAAGCAATAGTATTCGTCGCTACTCGATATCGACGCCGTAAATATTTTGTATGGCAAATTTTGGTTCTGCAAGTGAATTTTGAAGCTGCAAAATTTGCCATACAAAATATTTACGGCGTCGATATCGAGTAGTGACGAATACTATTGCTTAAAACTCATGGTAGAGGTACTGGTAAGAAAACTGGACAAGTGCGAGTCGGACTCACACACTGAGGGTTGCGTATAAAATAACTCATGTAATCAACTACCTAGTTTCAATTCCCGATTATTCTGAATTCATAAAGTTTTTTTTTAGACGTATTACTTCTAATTTATAGTTTTCAGATTTATTCCTATACTTATGCTATAAGATCTTGCTTTATGTCAAATTTTAGAGTTTTAGGTCAACGGGAAGTACCCTATGAATTTTGATTACCACAGTGTGTTGAAATATACGTTTTTTGTGATATAAACGGTCGCATTTTCTTTCCGTTAACTTAGAAATTTGTTTTTTTTTTTCAGAACTTCAAGGCACCGCAGACTTTAGTGTAAGGTTTTAATTTTAACTCGATACCTCCACGCGTTCCCAAGATAACAGACAGACAGACGAACAACAAAGTGGTCCTATAATGACTGGCTATATAAATAATGACTGGCCTGTTGGTCTAGTGGTTAGTGGCCCTGAGTGCTATGCCGGAGGTCGTGGGTTCGATTCCCACCCAGGACAAATGCTTGTGTGATGAGCACGATCATTTGTTCTGTGTCTGGTTGTTATTTATCTATAATATGTATGTATTTAGAAATATATAAGTATGCATATCAGCTTTCTGGTACCCATAACACAAGCTCTGCTTAGACTAGACGGTGTTGTGTAGTTGTGGAATATATTATATATACCTATTATATTAATAGAATAGACCCCTAAAGACACCCCAAAAACCTAACCCTAAAAATAATAATTCTAGTTGATAGACACGAAAGGCGCTGCTAAATTTTTATCAAAAAATTAGGTAAGTATCATCTTTCTTTTTGACCCTCACGACGGGGGATGCGGTGTCCCAGGGCAGGTGTGTCGTGGCAGTGTCCTTGGACATTGCTAATGCCTTTAATTCCCTGCCCTGGAGTAGCATTGGAACGGCACTCCGGTACCACCGGGTGCCCGACTACCTCTGTCGTGTGATCGAGGCCTACCTTTCGGAGAGGTATATTATCTACCCCGGTCACCAGGGAGAGTGGAAACGTCGAGAGATGTCGTGCGGTGTTCCGCAGGGATCGGTACTAGGGCCACCCTTGTGGAACATCGGGTACGACTACGTGCTGCGCGGCGACTTCCCCGACGGGGTCAGCGTGGTCTGCTACGCGGACGACACGTTGGTCCTAGCGCGGGGAGAGTCGTACCGGACGGCGGTCGAACTAGCGACACGCGGGGTTGCGATAGTCGTTGAAAGGATCCAGCAGTTGGGACTCGAGGTGGCACTGCACAAGTCCGAGGCCATGTGCTTTCACGGCCCTCGGGGTGCGCCACCACCGGGATCCCAGCTAACGGTAGGAGGGGTTCACATCAGCGTCGGGTCGACGATGAAGTACCTGGGACTCGTCCTCGACAGCTGGTGGAACTTCAAGGAGCACTTCCGACGTCTGGCTCCCAAACTGAATCGGACTGGGGCTGCTCTCGGGCGGCTCCTGCCCAACCTCAGGGGACCAGACGCCTCCTGCCGGAAGCTCTACGCGGGAATCGTTCGGTCCATGGCCCTCTACGGGGCTCCGGTGTGGGCACCGACGTTGCAACAGCAACCGAGGGCCCAGCTGAATGCGTGCCAGAGGGTCATGGCAATACGCATGGTGCGAGGGTACCGAACGATCTCCCGCGAGGCGGCGACCCTCCTTGCTGGCCAACCGCCATGGGATCTGGAGGCAACAGTCCTTGCACACATGCACGATAAGCGCATGGAGATGCAACGCCGGGGCGAAATTCCGCTGCCGCGACAAGTCGAGGCATGGCGGACAGAGCTCCGGCGGGATCTCATGGCGAAATGGCGTCAGCGACTATCGCAACCACGTTCGGGGCGCGCCACAATTGGGGCGATAAGGCCCATCCTTGAGGCGTGGCTGGAAAGACCTCACGGCGCTCTCAACTTCCGCACGACGCAGGTGCTTACCGAACACGGAAAGTTCGCTAAGTACCTGTTCCGGATTCGTGCGGAGGATTCGCCCGGGTGTCGCCACTGTGCGGAACACCCGGAGGACACGGTGGAGCATACAGTAGAGGTGTGCCCCGCCTGGGCGGAGCATCGCCGTGTCCTCGTGGGGGCGATCGGCGGCAGCGATCTCTCTCGCCGGGCCTTGGTTCAGGCCATGGTCCGTAGTGAGGAGGGATGGCAGGCGGTCGCCTCCTTCTGCGAAGCAGTAATGCTAGCAAAGGAGGAGGCCGACCGCATCAGGCAGAGGCAACGGGGCGCTCGCCCCAGCCGCCGCCGGGATTCCGATCCCGATTTCCGGCCACCGTAGGCGCGGGCTTGCGGACGGCGTGCAATGGGTAGCACGCTGTCCGATCGTCCGGTAACCGACCGGACCGAGCCCAAGTCGTCGACGGCGCGTTCTGTTCCCGCGCGCCTCAAGGAGCTGTCAGCACACCGAAGAGACCCAGCCTGCTAACTGCAGGCAGGCAGGGTCGAAGCCTGCTGGGGTCAAGGGCCGTTTTCTGAGAGGAAGGCTCAGCCCCGGCACTATAGGCAACGAAGGAACGGGGTAGGTTTTTAGTCAGTAAGAGTCTGACACTACTTCCCGCTCCACCCAAGGGCGGGATTTGTCATTGGATGATTTTACCTACCATAAAAAAAAAAAAAAAAAAAATCTTTCTTTTTGAGTTATCGATGCTGAACGGCATCATAGTTTCTGTGAGTGAGCTAGATACTGTCTGATGAAGAGTGAGCCTGAACGTCCGCAGAAATCTTCTAAGACACTCTAGTTTTTGTTGGAAGGAGTTACTACGGCCCTGGAACGCAAGGGCCAATTGAAATAACATAGATGGGTCTCACTAAGTAACAGTCTGACCCTTCGTGTCGCCACACCCGAAGCTGGAGGAGTAATTTGATGTTGTACCCAATCAGAACAAAAAGTAGTATACTATTTTGATACAACTGCAGCCAGTTTGTCATTGCGCCGCGACCGAGCAGGAATTCGATGTTATGGAGCCGAGTGCGGCAGTGACTACACGATACGTAGGTACCTACCTATATCGAATGACGTTTTTCAATACACTTACGAACAAATCAATACCTGAATGGGGTTAGCCGGCGACACGTGGGAGCTGCGCAGCTGTCTGATAAGACCAACACTGAATTGTGGCAGGAGGTGAACTGGCGCACTTTTTCACACTAATGTGAAAAAAGTAAATTGCGTGCAAAAAAGATAAAAGCGGTCGGGGAGCAGGTTTTCAAGTGTGTTGAAAAAACACATTCTAGTCTCTAGAGAACTGCCTACTCTCATTATTATGCCACGTCAGCATATTACTTACTTCAAAAATGAATCGAAAAACCAATGATCAAACCTTTTTGACTGAAAATCTCCAATTCATCTCCGATCTCACAAGGAAGCGGCGCATCTATTTACGGCCAAACGTAAGGTTAGGGTTCAATGAACCAAACGGTTTAAATATAACTCCGCCGATGTCTGCACTCATGTTTTGCTTTTGTTAGTTTAACATTCTAAAATTGGGAGATTATATTGTGAAGAAAAGTTCTTTTATGATTAGAATGTTTTTTTGCGTTTTTAGAAGTCAATTACACAGGATGTAACGGAAATAAAGCGCTTACCACACATTTCCGGGTCTTTCCGGCCCTGCCGTGTTCCGTCAGGGACGGAGGAAAAATCGGTTACGTACAATTTGTACGAACTTGTTCACATAGCTCCGTGTCAAGGGCATCCGGATCGTCAGTGTCTCGTAGCACGCTCGGATGCACTGACCGTGCTATCCGATTTTGATCTAGGTTGGTACGTTGACGACAACATGAACTCAGAAAGGATGATAGAACTTGTACGACAGAAACATACTTTACCATCTTTTTAATCCACATCCACATTATTTGAATTAAAGTGATAATATAGGAAAAAAGAATTAAAATGTGATGGTAGCCGGGTGACGGATCGCACATTCCTGACGGGACAACTGAAACGAACAACTCGGAACACGGATAGCCCTGACCCGGAAATGTGTGGATAGCGCTTAAGTGGTTATCTTGTAGATACTGCATACTTCTTCCAAATTAACAACGAATCTTGAAGGAAATTAAATTAAATTCCTAAAACAATTGGACTTTCCATAGGTACAGTTATCATCTGCTGGGCATAATTAGTACGGAAGGCACAATTTTATTTCTTTATTCGGAATTTTCACTGACTTTCTTGAAGAAACTTCTATGGGTAGAAGCAGTACCTATTTAAAATAGATATGTATGACAACCCATTTTCGGTACTCTCTGTACATTAGCCAAGCTATTCAACTATTCTGTTAATCGATTAGATGGCCGGTCGAGAAATTATGTTTCAAAAAAAAAACTTTTTACAAAAAAAATACAACCGACTTCAAAAACCACCAAAAAATGCAAAATAACTTTCAATTTCGGAAGTCGGTGTTTCTATAATAGTTTGGTCTCTTCGCTATTTAACACCGACTTCCGAAATTGAAAGTTATTTTGCATTTTTTGGTGGTTTTTGAAGTCGGTTGTATTTTTTTTGTAAAAAGTTTTTTATTTCACACTTTTTAGTAGTAATACCCCTCAGCCAAACTTAAATAGATAGGTACCTTCCGCCATTCGGTTCCATCATCAAATCATCATGACAATTCTAATAATACCAAACACGGCTAAGATACACTGATTTATTACAAAGTTCCGGCTCTTACCTACCTTCCGTCTTCATCATCAGGTCAGTTCTATGTACCCCTCCCCTTTTTCCTTTAGTCAGCCACCAACTACATGTATAAACAAAGCAATTTTACTTGTTACGACAGTTCTGCTAAGGTTTTTTGAAGAATTCCGTTCTATGTCTTCGTAGTTCATCATCAGATCAAAACAATATTTTTATAAGACCAACTCAAGAGTATAATCTTTCAATCAAAACAAAAATTTTCAAAATCAGTCCACAATTGACCGAGATATCGGCGAACAAACATATACAAACGACTATTCTGCTATGATTTTTTGAAGAGTTTCGTCCTATATCTTCGAAGTTTATCATCAGATCAAAAATTTATTTTTATGGGACCAATTCGGAAGTATAATCTTTCAATCAAAACAAAAATTTTCGAAATCAGTCCACAATTGACCGAGAAATCGGTGAACATACATAAAAAAAAAAAAAAAAAAAAAAAAAAAAATACATACAGCCGAACATAGAACCTCCTCCTTTTTTCGAAGTCGGTTAATAATGGGCTTTCTTGTTGCCGATGGTTCGACCCAGTTCGACCATATAGATTTCGATATTGAGATAGTGAACTGTCGGGCTCAAAACTAATCAATTTCAAGTACAGTCGAGTTAATGTTTTCGAGCAAATGTTATTCAAGCTATCGTCGTTCGATTTCAAAGGGACTGTTATACAATGATATCTAAATGTCACTATCGTATTTCCATCCGATATCTCATAACACATCGCTATCGAGTTTCTTTGAGTAATATCATATCAGAATCTATTCTGGTTGCATTGCTCGAGTTTCTCTTTTCCTTCGAACTTATAAGAAACTAACTGCCAGTGGATTCGCCTGCTTGACATGAGAGCTTATGCAATACCTATACAATTATATATTACATACAGCCTATGTTCAATTATTCTGATGTTTATTTATTATTATAAATACATATATATCTGTCCTAGCTCTAGAGGACGCCGGTGTCCTCTCACATCCACGCCACTATAGGCCTTAATTCCGATGTTTAGAGTCTACTTTTGTATGAACAAGTTTGGTAGTTGTGGATCTACATGAATTGACTTTGATAATACTTAACTATATTACAGTAAAATAATAAAAACCCTACGCTAACTACGACTAATTCAAATATGGCGTCAAAAAACTCTTCCACATCGCTGTCGACCAGCAATGTGTCCAAAAGACTGGCGGCATTGCTACTCTGTATGGCAATGCTCTGTCCGAGGCAAAAGCCTGGCCTCACGCGAAGAGTCAATTAGACGTTTTGACAGATCTTTATACAACTTGTGAGCACTTGGACCCCATGGTCCGAGAGCTTCGACCCCAAACGGTTCGAAAATATAACATCCAATAAGGTTTATTATATTTCCGCCGCTTGAGGTTCTCCGCAGCCACAGCGCGCTGCGGCAGCACCAGCACAACACAACAAGCTAGGAAGATGGGAAGGCGCAAGAGTTCTGATGTTTAAGTTTTTTTTTATAACACTGTAAAGACTCATCAAACTCCGGTCAGTAGTTTTTGTGCGCAAAGAGCAAATGCGTCTCAGAGTCTCCATAAAGATGGACGATAGCGCCGAGGCCGCCCAGTGAAGTGGCGAGACGACAAAGACGGCTACTGCGAAGGTTGGTGCGATGGCTCGAGAAATGAATACCTGGAAGGATTTAGGGAGGCTTTTCCCTAGCTGTGGGAAAGTATAGGCTAAATAAAAATAAAAAAGAAGACAAATATCTAATAGTTTCCATTAAGAAGTTTATTACATTATGGTATGAAACGCCGTGGACAAAATATAATCATAGCTGTCTCACCGGAAGGCAATCCCAACATTGTTGGAAAAAGGCTAGAAAGACTTTCATTTCTCCTTTGGCAGGTCTGCTGGCAGAAATTTCTTTGGAAATAAGCAGTACCTTTGTACTATTGTCTATTATGTGTTGTCTTTTTCTGTGTACATAAATTGTAAAATAAATAAAGACTGATATTACAGTCGGGGTGCATCGCCACGTGTGATGGTTCTGGCAACTTTTCAAATTCCGTCGTTGCGTCTATTGATCTAGGATTCTAGGCGAAAGTATGACAGACAGCACCTTAAGCTTTAAGTCAAATAGAGCATCTTAGATTTCCCTAATTTTTTATTATACTTTGCTATTGTATAGCTAGTGTATAGTGTATAATGCTTTGCTACTTTTCTTATACTACGTGCTGTTAGATTTTCAAGGCTCGAGTCAAAACTGTTAGTTGAAATCTACAGGTGTCACTATATTGTGTTCACCTTTTTTTTAGTAGTAACTTATCACAGAGGTACTGGCACTTATTTTTTTTAAGTCGGGCACTTGGTTTCTTCAGTTCCCTTTTGCCTTCCAAAGCACGATAACTGTTTCGAACAATATCCTATAGATTTCATCGATTCGACGCAGATGGCTCACCTGAAAAAGTCCTGTTACAAGCAGCCCATAGAGACGAGCATCACACTAGCATAAAAGAAAAAAGAAATACAAAGTACCTTAAAACAATAGGTCCGTAGGTAATTGAAAAAAAGCCTGTATAATTTATGATACAATATGTTTTATTTCGTTGATAATAACAACACAATATAACTTCGCACACGTCATCTACGCGCTGTTTTCAGCGCTACATCTCGCTATTTAAGGCTCGGAACTCGAACTGAGACCCACGCAATGATTAGTCATTTATTTTTATTTTTTTATTTCTATATCCAAGTAGGAGTTTGATTGGGAAAAATTTCGATTGTTCAAAAAACGTAGACACAGTAGAGTTCAGACATAGAAGACACTTTTTATTTTATTTCTTTATCTGATGAATCAGCATTCTTTTCAGTATTAACTATGAAATGTCGTTTTATGAAACTGCACACTTTTGTAATTCGCTAGCTTCTGCCAGCTGTTTCGCCAGCATGAAAGTAGAAAATAAATAGCCTATGTCACTCAATCAAGATGTAGCTTTCTAATGGTGAAAGAGTTTTTGAAATCGGTCGAGTCGTTTTTGAGTTAAACCTATGGTTTAACTCAAAAACGACTCATACATATACATACCAACAAATAAAAATCAAATCTTTCCTTATTATAATATTGGTTTAGATTTGATATAATGGGTTTCGTTTCTCTGTAATACCGTTATGTTAACAAAAAATTAAAACAATTTTAAAAGTACTCATAAATATGTACAACAAACTTTTTATTATAGGACCAATAATAAAATAATTATGAAAATAACCGCTTTTATTATTATTGACATTTTATTCTTCAAATTATGTCACCCTTTACATTCTCTTTAAATGTTGCCTCTCACTAGGAATTACTCCTGTATCGTTGTTGGGTTCACAAAACATGTAAATTCATATGCACAAGACCTCCAGACCCCGAATATGTACAATCTGTAGGTTATACAAATATTTGTTCCATGCGGGAACTCAACCCACGACAAGAACGACAGCCAATTGATCAGTGTATAGGTCTCAGTCTGAGCTACGTGCCTACATTACAAAAATACTGAACGATTTCACACACAAACATATTTTAAATTAAAGATGTATTTACATTACATGTAATACACCGAGGTACAAGCTTTGCTTCGTCAATGATAGATAATTAGAATTAATTGATGAAGTATTCAGTAAGAGATTTATCTTAATATTCAAGTAGAATTATTTTCCGACTCGGTAAAGTTTTATGATGACAAAATATTTTATGGTAAAATCCTCCTAACCACCTAAATGCACTGGCCGGCATGGTGGTTATGGTGCACTCTGTCCCTTAGAGGAGAGTCCTATATCCCAATAGTCCTATATCCCAATAGTAACATATTCCCGGGCTTCCGAATCGCTATAAAAGTGATAATATCGTGAATCCAACAAAATTTTATAGTCACAAAATATAAGGGCTATTGAGTAATTATTGTGACGTTGCGCGTTGTTCGGATTCGCGATATTATCACTTTTATCGCATTTCGGAACACAGGGAAAGTATTCTTTGTGCCAGGACATTGTCTACCCATGTAGTACACACACACGCATACATAAAAACTTGTATTTAATGCATTAATCACACGTACCGAGTAAAAGGTCGAGACAGTATAATGTTGCTCGGCCGAGACAGTGATGTAAGCGAATTGTAGAGAATGTCGCCATCTTTGTCGTGAATAAACTCTTTTTCTTTCTTTTCTTTCTTTAGATAAGCGCTCGGCCGAGCACTCGGCGCTATGTTTACACGTACTGAGGAGTCGGTCAAGAGCACTATCTCACCCGTATGCTCGGTAAGGTGTGATCAAGGCATAAAATATTAGTGTGATAGCTGCGAGACGCGCAGGACCGGTCTTTATGGCGACACTTGGGGGAGGCCTCTGTACAACAGTGGACATCCTTCGGCGGAAATTATGAGATATCGTTTAGTCTTGATGGCACATCTCAGCAGAGAACAGCCATTGGCTTTTAGAATATTTTTTTAACATAAATAGTTGAAGTGCTTTGGCACAGCTAAGTAATTGCTATATTTCTATCTACAAAAAAAAAACCTTCTACAGTGGTATATTGGCACTAGATATTACTACATTAAATAACTAAATAAATTATCTATCAATGACGACAAACATAACTTTTTAACACATCTAGATACAAAACAATTGTTATATTCACACTTTATATGGAAGAATATTTTAAAGTGATGTATGCCGAATTATCCTGAGAGGTAAGTCGTTGCTTATTCAAGTCACAAAGATTCTAGCGGAATAGACCGATAGTTTGATCCTAAAATGTGTCTAGATATCTTTTGAAGTGTAATTTTAATCGGATAAGCTTAAAAAGCTGACGGCAAGGTCCACTTATATCTCTTGTCTTGTCATGTCAAAAAAAATAATACTAGTTTTACTGTTGTAGTAAAGGTTGGACCGCACTGGGCGACGTTTCACGGCAGTGGAGCAACGCGACACGCAACGACAAATATTCTTTGTAAGAAATTGTATGAGGTATAACGCACTATGCAGTAGCGTAACTACGCGCCGCGACACTTCAAAGTTGACCAATTCATCAAATCTGATGCAGCGTGTCGTGTCGCGACAAAATTTACTACAAACTGTCGCAGCACTGCAGTTCAAGTGCGGTATACCTAATAATGTCGTTACGTGTCGCGTCGCTCCACTGGCGAGAAGCGTCGCCCAGTGCGGTCCAGCATTAATAGTTAAAATATTTTCTTCACAAGTGTATTGAAAAACGTCGTATGATAAGTGATTATTGATGATTACCGTCCTCGGCTCTCTATCGGTTGTCCTCGGGTCTGAATACCGCCTCAGCGGTAATCACCAACATTTTTATCATAATGTACTATAGTAGTGCGGTCTTCAATAAGGGCTCGCCATAATCGCCTGAGCTAGAGTCTTATAACAATCTATAATAACACTCATATAAAAGTTTATGAATACAGCAACTTATATAAATAATCCTAGGTGCCTGTTTTAAACCTAACTATATCTATTTTCATTTTAATCTATATAGAAAATCTAATCTTGTTTCGGACATAACGAAGATATCTTTAGAAAGACGTTAATTACTAAAGTGCAGTTCTATATTACATAACATCTTTATACATAAAACATTTCTAACAGCAAAGTCCACTAGCGCCATTGTCAAAAAGAGAGACTCTATAGTTTGTCTATCAATCGTTCTATATTCTCTATGATTTAAGCTAGCGTACAAAATACTTATTTTGCTCTAAAATACCGTGGATTTTGACCTCTCAAGATAATTCTGCGTTGTATATTAATTATAAAGCTAAACGATATGGCTATTGACAACGATTTTGTTGGTCACTAACTAAAGTAAACTAATAAATTGACTATATTTTCTATCAAGACAAACTAAGAAACAAAAAATGACCCGCGGATCAGCACGGTTGGAGCACTGTTTAAGCAATTAGCTACTGCTGCTTGTTTTGAATTCGCTTATATTTTTTCCACTTCCAAAAAAGTTAACTGGGGCTGTAAAATACTATTTAGTGCTCAAAAAAATCAAAATAATTACGCTCTTTTTCATCCTATACAAGTAAAATTGCTGTTCAATATAGATATTATTTTAGGCCCGAGAACTATACATTTATTGAACGTCTCTTTTGCCTCCCACATATATTGACTTTTTTAAAAATCGAAAAATAATAACAAAACTGTCATGTACAATTTTTAATAATGAAAAACAGTTAATTGCTCGTTTTTCCTGTATCTACGAAGAAATATTAGGAAAAAGTCAATGTACTTTATTCCAAATTTATTTGATGCCTACCGTAATTCCTAGTCTAGAGTAAACTTTACAAAAAATATCCAAACAAACAAACATGTTGTTTTCATAAAACTTCAGAAAGAGTATGTTTCATCTCTTTCTAAATTCAGTCGTCAGAAAGAGAAAAAAATACTTTTTAGAGTAGTTTAGGGAGTGAACAACAAAATCGCTGCCATTGTTAACTTTACTATTGACATTGCACGTTATGGAAATATTTATGATTATTACTAATTGCAATCGGTAACAGCTTACTGATTCAATTGTTTAGGAGGCTTAATATTAAGGCGTTGTGGGGTCAGCAGTGTTTAAAGTATGCAAATACATTAACTCAGCGGTGTGTGTGTGTTGCTGTAAGAACATTTGGAACAGTTACAGTTTTTATTTTTTGAGGCAGGGAATCATCCAATGACTTCTCTCTCTCTCTTTTTAGGGTGGAGCGGGAACTTTACTGGCTAAAATCCTCGCACGCACGAGCACAAACTAAAGTGGCAATGAGCAGGGAGCAGGATATTGCTCGCAGAACAGATGGCCGTAGGGGCCGAAAGGTTCTAGAATGGCGGCCGCGTACCAGAAGATGCAACGTTGGAAGGCCTCCTACAAGGTGGAACGATGACCTGGTAAAGGTTGCGGGAATCCGATGGATTCGAGACGCAACAGGACCGTTCACTGTGGCGACATTTGGTGGAGGTCTATGTCCAACAGTGGACTTCTTTGGACTGAAATAATGATGATGATGAAACCCTCGTATGTCCTTCAGGTTTTCGATTCAGAAATTCCCCATGGCCAAAGAGTTACCGTGAGTTGGTTTTAGTCAGTAAAAGTCTGGCACGCCTTCTCGCTACATCCTAGAGCGGGAGAAGTCTTTAGATGATTTCCCACCTCAAAAAAAGTGGTGTTTTTTTTTTCACTTAGAATATTAATTTTATAATTAAAATGTATTTTGATCTGAATCTAGACAAGTAAATATGCAAATAGCTGATCTGAATTAAAAATTCTATAATAATTAGCACTCAATTGGCTCATTTTTCATACAAGGCGGAGTTTAAAAACTTGAGGCGGATTTTTATGTTTATTGAGAAAAAAATAATTTTATAATCTATTTATGCCTAATAAATGTGAAATGCAGTGTGAACTATATAGTAAGATACGTCCATTAATCACGTAATTTATTTTTAGAATTTTTCAGGTCCCCTTTTTGCCGGTGAAGATACGTGTTGAACTGAACTATAGCCAGTTCCCCAAGCTCCCCTCTCTCCCTAGCTACCATCAAGTGTATTACGAAGTGAAAATTGGTAAGGTCAGTTCGTGCCGGCCGACCTTACCCGAACTAGTACGACTTCGTATTACCTTCGTCGGCTTTTTTTTAAGTTTTCACTTCTGTCGAATATACCACTTTTTTAAGTGGGTGATCGATGTAAGAGCCTATATCGCGGTTTTAAAGAACGTCGGCTTTACTCGCGGCTCGTTAGTGCTGATCGACTAGCGAGTAAAACAGTTTTGAACGACGAGCAGTAGAAAAATGAACCGAACACGACGAGCCGCGAGCCAGGCTCGTCGTTCGTATTGCAATGATACACCGGCGAGCTTTACTGACGAGCCATAAGACCGCGGTTTTACTCGTCCGTCGATCAGGGACTTTAGAATGTTATCTTTAGCAGGAAAATAGGTGCCTGGCAACGGCGACTTCAATGAAAAAAAATAATACAACTGATATCACACTTTTTATTCCAAATCCTCCTCTTTCGGGCCTCACGTAATTAATAGACGATCCCTTATGATTTAAACTTTAGTTTTCGATTTATTTTTTTATACAAAAATATTAACCACTCCCTATTTATTTGAGCAAAGCTTGCAAAACGTTTATTTATTTTTAGCATCTATTTCTGCCACAATCTTAAGCCTCACATAAACAGATAATTACAAAAATCCGCTACTCTTCTTATCTATGGCTTTTCTTTCTTAAATTTAATCTAGCAGTTATTTGTCGAATTTACTTTAGATTTACTAACTATTAATTTTTTAGCGAGTGCTGTCGTGTTTATTTTTAGCTGCAGGTGAAGTATCAAAGTTTATATAATACTAGAAAATCAATTATAGACCTTAGCAGGACTTCTTAACCTTTTGAATCGCGTAATTACGATTTATTTGACGACCTAAACTGAACTGTAACAGAGATGGAGCTATACAACCTTATTTTTAGTATATGCGAAATCTGAATATAGTTTGTTCTGAATCAGTAACCGAATCGATTCCAAACATTTTTATACCATGTTATTTTTTTTTTTCTAAAAATGTTTAATGAAAGGTCATAAGTTGGTCATTACCTAAACTAAATACAACACAGGTCACGACCGATAAAACGAGCCCTCAGTCGCCCGGATGGCCCGGTGACCATGTGTTTGTGTGAAAAACCAGGTAACATAACAAGCTAACAACTTTGTGGTTTTTCATGATACAGTTATGAAATTTTGTACATAGTTTCTTTACATAAAAAATACTAGACACGTGTTTCAGGTTTACCATATAGTAAAAATAAGGTTGTATACAGGCTGTATAACTTCATCCCTCTTTCAACACGTCATGGAAAGACCTCAGGTCTGATAGTCAGTCCAGGTATTGCACGCGGCATATAAATTGAACTAAAATGGCGATTGACCTTCAATGCACTGTAACAAATTTTAGGGTCTCAGTCGAAGTGTGGCACAGCTAGGGGCTGCGCGTAACCATAGCAGCAACGGCATTTTAGTTCAACTTATTTTTATTAAGGCCATCTACTCTGAAATTCTAGTATCATTTACACCATGATATTTTTTCGGAACGTTTCCTTTAATACTGTGCACAATTTATTATCTTTGCCTGCGTGATATTTTTTTTAAATCGCCAATAAATATAAAACATAATATCTATGCATTTAAATTACAGTTCGTTATATACAAATAATAGAAACATATACATTACCGACCGATTTGAAATAGGAATGCATTGGTGGTGTCTTCACACAATGGTCCATGTTGGTTGAACCTCGAAGATTTTGTGGTTATTGAATGAGACTCAGCCATCACGCTAGGTTAACGCTAATTCGGGTAAGATCGGCTCGAGTCGGCCGAATTTACCCGAACAGTTACGATTTTAGTTTTCTCTCATTGAAACGCGTAATAACACCAAAATGGACTATTTTGTATAGAAAGCAGAATATCGTTGGAAAATAAAGTTAAATTAATATGTCGTATCTTTTTAATTAACAAATGATATTAGCTTTAGTTGAGATGTTACACATAATTTTGTTACTAATAAGAAATCTTATAGTTTCGTCCATATTTTTGCATGTTTTGGAGATCAATTTCTCATTTCATTCAAAACGTAAAATTAAAAAGAAAAAGAAAACAAATGCCCCGTATATTTATTTTCGTAAGTTATTCACTCTTAACTTAAAATCTCCTTTTTTGGTGAGAAATCATCAAATGTCTTCTCCCGCTCTGGGTAGAGCGAGAGAGAGTGCACAGACTTTTACTGACTAAAATCCAGCTGTGTTTCTTCAGTTTCTCTTCAGATCAGGAAACACAGACTCCGTTGATAACTTCCGTTCCTTAGCTGTACGCACAATTAATGTGTTCCCAAAATGTTTTTCAA
Organism: Leucania comma; assembly: GCA_958295575.1. Lineage (NCBI taxonomy): Eukaryota > Metazoa > Arthropoda > Insecta > Lepidoptera > Noctuidae > Leucania > Leucania comma. The sequence goes on from OY282488.1 coordinate 3,018,050, forward strand.
TACACTTACACGAATACCCGCTCTTATCACACAGCTTCTAGGCACGCAATGGACTGTTTTCCGCACTAGTGCGGAAAAAGCGCGTGCTCGCCATCGCCACAAATTTATTGTAATAAAATAGTTTATCGTATCAGGCGTCAGACGACCCCACGAGGCGCAGGCCAACCCCACAGTATCACAAACAGTGAATTGAAAAACGTCGTTTGATACGCGTGCCCATTTCGTCACTGCAACCTTTGGCTCTATAACACACTCGCCTACGGCTCGTGCAAAATCCTCCTCGGTCGCAATGAAAAACTTTGTGCACATCAAAATGTACTATTGTGCGTATGAGTGGGATGCCTATTATGTACCGGAGGCGCATCGCCGCTATCGACTTTATTTTTATAATATATATGTAAGGACAACAATGACGAATCAAATAAATATTTTTTAGATCCTAGTTCTTGTGTAACATCTCACGCCAACAATAATTTCTATCTATAAAATTTACTCTACCTAACGATAAACTTAACATAAACGTTTCTATGTCAATATATTAGTTATATTACTTCATACAGTTCATGTTATATACCTAATCATAATTATCCGTTTCGGAGCGCCCTCTGTGTTTGCGTCTTGACAACTTCTCTGAGTTGTGACGACACTGAAAAAAAATACAATTAGCTTATTTTTTATCGACCTTTAGAATTAATAGATAAATCATACTAATATTTAAAGGTGAAAGGTTGTATGTATAAATGTGTATCTGTTTGTTAGTCCTTTACGCTCAAATAGATAAATGGATTTCGATGTTGTTTGAATGGTTATAGTTACTAAAAGTCTGACAGGTCCTCTCGCACCTTCCGGGCTGGGAGGAGGTAATGAATAACTAACTCAAAAAAAAATACATGGCTTTAGTAATATACCACCATAAAAGTACAAAATCATCTCAGGGGAAAAAAAGTATCGTTTGTGCTAGGAAATTGTCTATCCGTTGCCAATTTTTATTTAAATCTGTTCAGTTCAGCCGTTTGAGCGTGAAAGAGTAAGAAACATACACATTCATATACACCAACTTTCCGTTATTATAAATATGGGCGTATTACATAGTTTGTGAATTTTAAGAAAATAGTGACTCATTGTTGTCACTCTGCTTAGCCACGTCCGTTGAGTAATTAGAAAACCGTCTTTACATTGACCGGCTCAATTAAGCCTTTCAGACAGTACGAACACGCCTTTTGTCAATTCTAATAAGGAATACCTCACCTATTCATAAAGTAAACGTAAAAAATCGGACGATGCTGATTACATTTTATTTATATAATATAGCTTTACTTTCCTTTGCACTGATGAGTCACTATTTCCTTAATGCGAATATATTATAGGTACGTTAAGAGCTACATAACTGTTGAATATCGTAACAAATCTTATTTCCTCCACAGCGCTCGAGGATGGTAAACCTGTGGAAGTATACGCGCCGTCATCGAACTTTCTCACGATACTAGTGCAGATATTGAATCACTATTTTCTTAACGTGTGTAGGCTATAAAAAGCTTGATTGATGTTACCAGAGCTAACTAGAGCTTTGTGCTCTAGATGTGTATGGTGTAGAGCACTCGGCGCTATAGCGGCGCGGCCAGCAGCCCGCAGAACTGCAGCAGAGCCTCACGGAGGGCCGCGGCTGCTCCCGCCGCCCGCGCGCTCGCTGCCAGGCGGACTAGGGCCGGGTATACTCCTGGGAACGAGACATATTACTAGTGACCTAAAATAATTTTGAAGTGGCTTAAAAGATTACCCTGTTTAAATGGGACTGAGCAAAAATTAGACCTAAATGGTACAAAAATGAAGTGATGCAACGTGAATGCGGTTGCGAGGCAATCCGATGCGACTTACGCGAATTCATCGCGGCGCAGCGGTTCAGTACTACGTGTGCGCATTGTCACCGCTTCAATCTTGCCGGGCCTTGGTTCAGGCCATGGTCCGTAGTGAGCAGGGATGGCAGGCGGTCGCCTCCTTTTGCGAAGCAGTAATGCTAGCAAAGGAGGAGGCCGATCGCATCAGGCAGAGACAATGGGGCGCTCGCCCCAGCCGCCGCCGGGATTCCGATCCCGATTTCCGGCCACCGTAGGCGCGGGCTTGCGGACGGCGTGCAATGGGTAGCACGTTGTCGGTTCGTCCGGTAACCGGCCGGACCGAGCCCAAGTCGTCGACGGCGCGTTCTGTTCCCGCGCGCCTCAAGGAGCTGTCAGCACACCGAAGAGACCTAGCCTGCTAACTGCAGGCAGGCAGGGTCGAAGCCTGCTGGGCCGTTTTCTGAGAGTAAGGCTCAGCCCCGGCACTATAGGCAACGAAGGAACGGGGTAGGTTTTTAGTCAGTAAGAGTCTGACACTACTTCCCGCTCCACCCAAGGGCGGGATTTGTCATAGGATAATAATATAATAATAATAATAGCATACATAATTGATATAGCAGTCCCAAACACTAATAACATACAAAAAACTATCACAGAAAAAATTAGGAAGTACACAGAATTACAAGAGGAAATCACCAGAGTTTGGAAAATGAATAGAGTCACAATAGTCCCAATAGTAATATCAGCAACAGGTGTTATCCCAAAACAAATATTCAATAGTTTTCGTATTCTTAATTTATCAAGATATACTTATCTAACACTACAAAAAGCGGCCATTTTGAACACTTGCCGTATAGTTAGAAATTTTTTACAACTGGACTTAGATAACAATTTAAATCCAGTACAAGGTCTTTTACCAGCTTAAAGGAATAACTAGGATCCCACATTGGTTCACACCCGTGAGATTCTAAAAGAATACCAGGTGCTAACCTGAGAAAAAATAGAAAAAGCAACCATAATAATAATAATATGTTCCACAACTATCACACAACGCCATCTAGTCCCAAGCTAAGCAGAGCTTGTGTTATGGGTACTAGACAACTGATAAACATACTTATATATTTCTAAATACATACATATTATAGATAAATTACACCCAGACACAGAACAAATGATCGTGCTCATCACACAAACATTTGTCCTGGGCGGGAATCGAACCCACAACCACCGGCATAGCAGTCAGGGTCTCTAACTACTAGACCAACAGGCCTGTCAAATGATGACATGACATGACATGAGGATGATTGTACCTACCATAAAAAAAAACCGCTTCAATCTTATTTGATTGTTTGAATAAATATCCAACCAACTGAGCGAAGCGAAACGGACGTCCGCTTCGTTTCATTCATCGCCGCACCAAACTCACGTGCCGTCACCGCAATAGAGTATAAATTGCTTGTTCTAATCAAATCGTCATTTTAGTGGTATCTAGTGGTTCCATTATCACAATTTTGGGGCAATAACTTTAATCACATCAAAACCAAGCAAGTTGCAGCAAAATTTAAAATGACTGAAAACTAACAAAACTGAACGCTAACAAATTTTATTCACGCTGCGCATTGTTTTATAGGGAAAACAGGGACAGCACATAAGCCAGATACATAAACCAAAATGTCGATTAAGACAACAAAACAGACAGTTTCGGTTGTTATGTTCTACTATGTAGGTATTAGGTGTCATGTATTTTGACAAAAAAGCCGGGCTTATGTACTTGTATTGCTCGCATGTCCCTGCGACTTCGTACCTACCTATTAATTTCTGCCACGCTACAGCGTCCACCTTGCCGGGGGGCGCCTTCTTCATGGACTCGGTGAGCGTCGCTACTGCTTTTAGCACGAACGATATCTCTGATAGTTGGTGCCTGAAATAATATAATAAGGAATTTTTTATGCTCTTTTTGCGAGTCTGGTAGGCATCGGCCCTGACTAGCCCCAAAGTTTGACAGGCGCGCGTGGAACACAACACGCTGGCGCGCGTCGACCCGGGCTTGGCCCGATACAGACGGACGACGAGCTACTCGTTGCTCACTGTCCATTAGCCCGGAAATCGTCCTACGACTCATGACGCTTCAACTATTGCATGAAATTATCAATTCTGTAATTTTGTTACAAAAAAAAGTGTTGAAGTAGTAGTTAGCTTATTATGTCCTACTGCTGGGCGAAGGCCTCCCTCTCCCTTTTCCACACACGTCTGTCCTCGGCCATTGCGGGCCAATAAATTGTCAAGTATCTTTTTCTACCTTCACCTTGGTCTGATGTGAATTCACCTTTTGTTTAATGAAACCTAATAAGTGGATCTTTAAGTCCATAAAAAGTGGTGTATTTCTCCAAAAAAAGTCTATTCACAATACAGATAAAATTAAAGTTTATTATCTCACCTTGGCAGTGGTTCAGTATTATCTTCGTCTTGCGTATATTTCGATATCACTTCCTGGAACCTGTCCAGTAACGCTACTATCGCTAAGGGGTCCGCGTCGTCTGAAACAAAGAATTATCTTACATCTGCAACTTAAACAAAGGAAAGCAAGTTTAAAAGTGGCCTTTGAAAAAGGCCGTTTTTTGCTCTTGGTGGACCAAGAAAGAGTGACTGCCAGTTTTAGACTTTTACTGACAAAACCCACTCATCATCCCTCAGCTGCGTTTCAGGAGCGTGATCACCGTAGGCACGGGCTTGCGGACGGGGACTTACCCATTGCTCGACCGTCCGGTAACTTTCCGGACCGAGCCGAAATCGTCGACGGCGCGTATCAAGTTCCACGCGGGCCTCAAGGAGTCGTCAGCAAACCGTAGAGCCCCGGAAAAGTCGAAGCCTACTAGGGCCAAGGACCGTTTTATGAAAGGAAGTTTCGGCCCCGGTATGAAAGGCAACAAAGGATCAGGAGTAGGTTTTTAGTCAGTAAAAGTCTGACACTGTCTCCCGCCCCGTCCAAGGGTGCGGAGATGTCTTGGGATGATTTTCCCTACCGAAAAAAAGGGGCGCGGTAGACTTTCAAACAATTCTTTGCTTGTACTGCCATCTCTATGAGGCGGGCGTGGGTCACAACGACAAGGACTAAATCGGATTGATGGCGTGCGCAAGCCCATGCCTATGGTAACCAGCAATTCCCCGCGACTCCTGCCGCTCAAGCGTCTCCAGCGGCGATTGGGGCGTTTTCCGGCACCTCCTTCGCTCTCATCTATCCCGCTCGAAGTTACACAGAGTAAACTAGAATTATTTATTTACTCTATTAAATTTATCAACGACGCGGTATAAAGTCCCACGTAGGTACCTCCGTTGGAAAGGGAGGATATCCTCAACCGGATGTTATGTCTGATCAGGGCAACTGCTCGATAATTTTGGGCCGTTCGTGATTTCGTAGTTTAGTTCTCATGTGACCCCATAGATGTCGTTACAAAATAAATACTCACTTTCTACTCCAGCAAAAGAGTCGATATCCTCTAGCATGGAGTACTGCAGCAGAGTCTCGAAGCACGTTCGCGCGAACTCTTCTCTCTCTTTCAATTCTTGTTCGTTTTCTGTTGACAGTTTTATTTCGTAAGCGATTATTTCGTCGAAAGCTTTTTACGCGCGGGTTACGTACTTAAGCCGGCAATAACGGAACTTATAGAATCACTTTGCTGTCCGTCTGTCTGTCAAGACCCTTTTTCTTAGGCGTGAAGGTATGAAACTAAAATTAATATTAAATACCCAAACAAGGGCGTCGCCAAGGCGGGGGGGGGGGGGGGTCTAGTGTAGTCACCAGTCTCCCACAATATAATGCCCATCCCAAATGTTATCGTAGATACAAGACTAGCAATTAGGTGTTATACACCCCTATTTTTTAATTAGTGCACAAAAAAATAGGGCTCAATCAGTACCCGTTACTGATCATGTTTGTGTAGTCAAAAGTACAAAAAACGAAATCCCAAAATTGTCCACGAAAATTTGTCATTATTGGTAAATTCATAATTGAATCATCATTCATAAGAACTACTACTAGAAAATACTAAGCGCAGTGTTTTTCCATTATTATTGACATTTTTTCATTCATAAACAAACGCTCATAACTTTGCTGTTTATGAATATTATACATTGAGACTTTACTTAAATAATAACAAGACCTTTTCTAATAAGCCCTTTAAGTATTTGCCATAATTAAAAAATAGTGGTGTATTGTGGAGAAAATAAACTTTTATTATTTATTACTTAAAAAAAACACCTTTTATTATTCTCTATACTTCCAATAGCCCCTTAATCATCGGCTAGCGACGCCCTTGCCCAAATTCAATCGTTCTAAGTTAACGCAATCTAAAGATAAGACCGTTTATGCTCTGTTTAAGTGCATATTTTGACAATCACTAGGAAATTAAACCCTATAGGGTACTTCTCGTTCCTTCTCAGGGATTCTTCTCCCTCACAGGTTCCACCACCTCCCTCACTCGTAATACTGTTTCGCACGTGAAGGTGATTATGTGAGAGAATGTGCGTTCGTGTGGTGCGTGTGTGAGGGCGTGATGTTGAGTCGTACTTACGTATGGGCTGTGGCGGCTGCGTGTGCAAGGAGCCAGCTCGGACGAGCGCCAGCAACGCTCTCAAGTGTTGCGGCGGCAACCGCGGCCGAGCTCGCAGGGCTTGTTCCCGCACCGCTATCACTAGCTGCCGGGCTGCGCGCCCTCCTCCCACTCTGGACAAGAACGATAGAATGATACAAGTGGAGAAACTTTGTCCTTCCGACCGAGGCGGAATATGCCCGAGCCATAGAAAAGGGTGTTATGAAGCATTCAACTCTATAACACCCGCTTCAGTGACAAATTTCCACGTGTATTAAACGATTTGTAATACACTTTCGAAGAAATAAATAACCGAGGGCTACTCGGCGACTCGTGGGGCTACGTAATATGTAATAAAATATGGCGGGTGTGACCAGGCGCACTTTTCGCACTAGTGCCCAATTTAGAGTAACTAAATGTGTTGAAAATTGTTTTTTTACGGTCACGGTAATACATGAGATAGAAGAAGAAAAAATCATTTATTTGACAGCAGTTCAGCACGCATATGAGCATATAGCATACTCAGCATTTTAATGTTCCCACTGCTGGGTCTCAGGCCTCCTCTCTAGGAGAGAGACTGGGCCGTAATCCACCACGCGGGCTCAGTGCGGGTTGGCGGATGTCACATGTCTTCGAATTTTTGGTTCACATTTTGGAGTACCGTTTTGAGAGCAGTGGTGATGAAATAAATTACACAAAGTAATGCGCCTAGCTGGGTCGAACCCGCGACCTACAACTCGTAAGTGGTTCATCAGACACACTATAATTAAAAATTGACAGCAGTAAAGAACTAAAAATATTCAAATAACACGACTGACAGAAAAATAAAAGACTTCAAGACACCAACTGCATCAGACTGCGTAATGTCTCTGGGACAAGCAAATATGGCAAATCGGCTTTGCGTTTGGCAATATGCCAAATTTTGTAGATTCGTCGTTTGACCAACTACTCGATGGTCGTACACAGCGCAGCGTAAGCACGCGCCAACAAGTAAACACATCGCAAGTGACTTTGACTGGCCTGTTGGTAGTTAGATGGTTGCACCAAGACAAACGATTCCCTTTCAACTCTTTACTGGCGTCACATTCAAACTTCCTTCAATATACTCGCTTGTCACACCACACATTTTCGTGCACACCAATTCATTTTTTGAATACATAATGAAAGGAGGAAAAGTAGCCTCCCACAATTTGGACCAATGACTACCGAGGGTAGCAGGAATCTGATGGATGCGAGAAGCACAGGACTGGCCGTTATGAAGACACTTGGGGGAGGCCTATGGCTAACACTGGACGTCTTTCGGCTGAAATGATAATAATGAAAGACATAACTTACGGCGGCTCAAACAGGAATGTTTCCAGCACTTTCGGTAACGTTTCCCAAAATTCTTTATACTCTTCAGGCTGTTCCCTCGCTAGCGGCAAGCCTGTACCTAATACCTGTTACAACAAAAATGTTATTAGTTTCAACAATCATCAAAATCTATATATACACCGTCAAATTTTGATCGGTCTGATTCCGTGGAGGGTCGATTCGGTACATGAAACACTATCGATTTGTGAAGATAAAATTAAAAAATAAAGTACTTTTTTTTAAACTCGTATCAATTTACTTATGTACGAAATTAATTTCTTTAAATCCGTTCTTAGCGGATGTCTACACTCTATATATGTACGAGTATTAACAAATAATCTAACTGCCAAATTTTAAGTTTGTAGATGTTATAGTTTCTGAGATTTCGTGATTAATCAGTGAAAGGTATTTCGCTTTTATACACCGTTTAATTTTAATCGTTTTAATCCCGTGGAGGGTCGATCCGGTACATGAAACACAATCGATTTGTAAAAAAGAAATAAAAAAAAATTGTACTTCTTTCTAAAACTCAAATTAATATACGCACGTACGAAATAATATTTCTTTACGAAAACAACAGCTGTCATCAGAGTCCAATGACCTGTAAGTGTTTGTCGGTCGTTGCCTACTAACTACTTACAGGTCTCGGCCTCGTACTGGTGCGCGCGGCCTCCCACAAGGTCATAGATGCGAGTTGCACAGAACCGGTCGGGTCGACACTTGGGGGAGGCCTATGTCCAACAGTAGACGTCTTTCGGTTGAAATGATGATGAATAATGAAGGGTTTTGGTGAAAGGTCGTAATAATTTGTTTTACCTGTAATAAAAGTGACGAGATCTGTGCAACCTCATCCATTTGTTCGGCTGATTTCCGTCGTTTGTCTTGACCGTATTTCTGTACTGCTGTGTGTAACGCCTAGAAATAATGGATTGAATTAATACAAAATAAGTTAGTTAGTGTTTTGAGCTTGTATAGGTGTGTAGGGGCAGGAACTCTTCAATGATAGGTATATTCAATAGATACTTTACAAGAATTATTCGGTATTTGAAAATTACATTTTTTATACGAGAGTCTGTTGCTCATGAACGAATTTCAGTCGCAAGTAATTTTAAGGACAAGGAAACGGTGCAAACGACGCTCTGGTCTCGCGACAGCGTAAACTCCCAACGTAGCTGCTAGATGACGCCATGGAACCAGAACACTTCCATCAAAAATTATAGATGGTGTTGGTTGCGCCAACAGTTAGCGATAAAGAAGGGAATTCTTTAGAGAAACGCGGTTTACCGACTTTTGTCGCAGAAATGTCAAGAAGTGACTGCTTCTGGACAAACTGTCGAAATATTTATTTTGATGCGGAACAGGATGATAAGTCCCGCAATTTCCTATAATGCGGCCAATTCTCGGGCTAAATTTCTACCATCAAGATCCATTGATTAAGAACTTACTTTGGTTTTAATTGAATTTGTTTTTATTGTTCATTCAAACCTACGAATACAATAGTTTTGACCGAACTATAGTGTTATTCGTGTTAAGAAAATAGTGATTTATCGTTGTCACACAGCTTAGCCGCTCCCCTTGATCAATTAGAACATAGTAAATTAGAAAACCGTATTCGCATTGACTAGCTGAAGTAAGCCTTTTGGAAAGTGCGAACGCGTCTTTTCTCAATTTAAAAAATGAACACCTTATCTTTTAGTAAAAATAAAAATGAAAATTCTGACGAATATTATTAAATTGTAAAATATTTACTTAATTTTTTGACAATTTTGTGTACTAAAAAGTTTTACTTTGATATGAAATAATATGAATGGTTTAATTTTTACTCCAGTATGGATACGCCTTTACTTTGCAGATTCACTGATGAGTCACGATTTTCTTAACATGTATAGACTTCTAATGAATTTAATTCTAAGTATGATTTTTTTTATATTGTACGACCAATATACTCAGTTTTTGGCGCTAAAAATGATAAAAAGAGTTTGCAAAATATACAGGAGGTCTTTGTTCAGTAGTGAAATATCATAAGCTAAGTAAAAAGAAGAGTTACCAGTAGTAAATCCGGTAAGACGTCCCGTGCGGCGTGCGGCGCGGCGCGGTAAAGCGCGGCAGCCGCCGCCAGGCAGCGCGGCGCGGCGCCGCCCGGCCGCTCGCCGCACGCCGCCGCCAGCGACGTCAGCGCTGAGAACAGGCACGGCAGCAGCTCGTGCCGCTGTAGGGCTTCCTAAGGACCACAACGTATTAGATCTTAACTAATATTATAAAGAGAAAACATTTGATTTTTTTGTTGGTAATGACTAGACGGCCCTAAATTACCCAAACAAAAGAGAGGGAGAGGCTACCCGCCATTAACAACGGAACGGGTTCGACTTAATTGCCGCGTAAAATACGCTGTCGAAGCAAAGAAGCGAAAAATTATAAAGAGAGTATAGGTTACCTTATGTACTATATCTAAACAATGCAACGCGTGTAGACTAACGGGCGCCGCTTGAGCCAAGGAGTCGAGAGCTGATGCTGCTGCCGACGGCTCCGTGCTGCAAACGTGCGACAGGCACAAGCCCAGCTTGCTCACGTCTGCTGGAGTGAACCTGGAACACAGACAAACAATCATCCTACTTTAGAGGTATGAAGAACAGAGCCGCCAGATTTTAAAACCGTCTGTCCATCGTATGATGAACTCCGACACGGAAAATTTGCTCGCGCATGGTGGTTTGGCATGGTGAAGCGTACGACACGTAGAACGTCTAGCGCTTAACAGCGCGGCGGGTGGAGCAACGTGACAGTGGCGGATGTAGGCGTTTTGTGTAGCCCGTAGCGAAATTGCAAGCCACAACTAGTTAAAAATCAATGCAGTATCTAACAGCAAGGAAGAAGTACGACTGTGCGACATAAACTTCTCACTAAACCGATACATCAAAATAAGACTCACGTGGGTCGTATATGTTGGAAGATAAGCGGGAAGATCTGCACCAAGGTCGTGAGGAAGTTCAGAGACGGCGCATACAATTCCACAGGTTTACCATCCTCGGATGCTGTGAAAGAAAAAAGATTTTTTACGGTATTCAACAGTCAGCTCTTTTTTTTGTTTTTTGTAGTGTCATCAAATATTTTCTCCCGCACTGGGCGAAGCGGGAGGGAATGACACACTTACTAAATCCTAGTTTTTTTTCTGTTGCCCTTTATTTCGAGGGTCTGCTGTAACTCCTTCGAACAATCCGCCCTAGCAAGCGTCAGCCCTAATCTATCAATCGATTTTTACTTATATTCCATACACATAAAGATGGCATTAAAAGCAAAAAAGTGTTTCCAATACAAACTATTTACTGCAGCCGCCATTTATCATGCCACCAATGAAATAAAAGTCAAAATCGCTTGAATAAAAAGTAAAAACGTTTGATAAAATGTCTAATTTTGACGCAAATGGAGTATAGAACTTAATGACATCCTTAGGGACCGTCACTACCTGCATTCATCGAGGCACAGGGAACTTGATATCTCCCCAGATCCCTGAGGCTTAAGACAGGGTCTGGCTAGAAAGCCTTATTAGTAAGTTACCTATTAGAAATTATTCAACAGTAGATTATTCACCAAGAGAATAAAGCAGTGCCTTATAGAATACTAAGGGGCAGGGGTATATAAAAACCAGAGTTTCACGGAGGATTCCAGGGATTAAATCCCGAGCGTACCGAGAGGACTAAGCGTTGACGCTCAAGCAAAGCGAGGCAGTTAAGAATACTATGTAGTGTAGCGAGACACAAATTGTTCAAACAGACCAGCGAATAGACACACGCTTTTTTTTTAAATGTGTTCTATTTTTAGAATGTATCAAATTCAAACTGTATTATTGCCCAGCGGAGCAGAAATTAAATACAATACAATATTACTATAGTACGCGGCAAATAAGTTCAATCCGTTGCTATGGTTACGCGCAGCCCCCCACTTAAATTTAGACCCAAAAACTGTTACTTCGAATTCAAGGTCGACCGCCATGATGGTTCAACTTGTGGGTCGAGGATTATACCTTGCTTAGGATATTAACTTGCTTTAAGTTTATATGACATATAATTTAACATTAGCGAGCAAGTGATTTGAAAAGAAAGTTACGTGGAGGGTCGGAGGGCGAGGCGGCCGCTATGTTGCTCCAGGCGGCCCAGGCGGCCGCCCACACGCGCCGCTGTAGGGACGCCTCCACCTCGGTAGCGCGCCCGGCTGCTGACACCACCTCTTGGAATGATTTTAAGGCACCCACTGACACCTATGAATCAAGGTGAAGGTTTGTCTTAGTTTGATATCCAGTTTATGAGCTGGGACAGATTTTTTTTCCACACTGTTAAGCATCGTGTTCTAAGATAATACAAGCACGTCAGACATCTCAAATTCGCTTCTAAGCATATGCTTAACTAAGGACCGAATAAGACAGCGCAAGCACAGTAACACTGCATAAGTCCTCTATGTTAAAAAAAACTCTTTCGTAAGAATGGAAAAATTGATTACGTGGAGGGTCGAAGCATGGAGGTGGCGTGCCTTTTTGTAGCGAAAAAATAAAATATTTTTCCATAAATAAAACTAAAGTATTCAAAGATTGTGGCTTTGCGCTGGATTCACAATTTTATTGACATTAATATTTGACCAATATGTTTTTTTTTTTCTATTCTTTTTATAACAATAATCTTCGTATTTTCTTTTATTAATAAACAACTAAATTAAACGTGTAAGTAAATAAGTATAGTACGCGGCAAATAAGTTGAACTATTTGCTATAGTTACGCGCAGCCCCCAACTTCGATTGACATCCAAAAATCGGTTATAATACTTGTCACGCAAGTAGAAGTAACCGATTTTCGGGTCTCAATCGAAATGGGGGGCTGCGCGTGAACATAACAAATGGTTCAACTTATTTACCGCGTACTATAATGGATGATCGTCTACGGATCGGGACACACAAGGGAAGAACTACCCTCTCACCTCATGACTCCTCCTGAGCGCGAAGTCAGTAATATAGTCCAGTAATGCTGTCCAGGATCTGTTGAAGTCTCCCACGGTGGTGAGCAGCTGGAAGCGCGAGTGGAACACTCGAGACACGCCTGATAGCGTCAGCACCTGCGGAGGAACAGGGCTTTAGTTTCCTCAAGAAAAAAATATGTGATTTCTCTAAATATTCGTAGTGTAATCGATCACTCCAAATAAGGTTCAGTTGAAAACTAGCGTCAGGTAACTACCACGTAACTGTCTGGCATTTTCGCTGAACTGGACCTATTAGCCGCAACCGTGAGACACACAATGTTAGTTTTATCCTTTTTTTTTAAATCTTATTTGTGCATATATTGTTTCTGCATTGTGTATGTCAAATAAAATATTTCTCTTTTTTTTTTTCTTATGAGCGACGCCTCATAAAATTTTCCATGGATGAAAACTATTGTACATTGAACAGATCTTTTTTTTCAGATTTTTTCTGGTATTTTAGAAGTATGCGGAACATGGTAGTTTCACCTCCATTGAATAGGGAGGATCCTCCAACCAGATTGATGTTGTGATTGGTCCGGACAACAGCCCCATAGTTGATTTCAGGCTTATATATTTACTAATAGGATTTAGAAATTTAGTTCCCATATGGCGCAAGTAACTTTGTCACTAGTTATTACTATAAATGCATAATTGTTATATACTTTGATGATATATGTTTTTTGGTGGGTAAAATCATCCAATAACATCTCCCGCCCTTGAGCGGAACGGGAGATAGTGTCAGACTCTTACTGACCAAAAACCCACCCGTTTTTTCATTGCCTTCGTACCAGGGTCATGGTGTACACTTTCACTTTTACCCAAGATACACTTTGATGATGGAAAGCAAATCCTGTATACATATTTTGTCTATTCAATTAGGCTAGAGTATGACACACAAAAACAGAAGAACCTTCACAAACACACACGAACAGCAATCAAAGTTCGAATGTCTTTGAAGAATCACCAGCATAGGACATATAATTAAACGTTTCTCAAACAAGTAATTTTTTTTTAAGTATCTTCATGTATTAGCTTCCGCCATTGGCTTCGCCTCCGTAAAAGAAGAAAATTAAAGGGGACCAAAGCCAGCCACTTTGTTCTCTACTTAACTTTGGACCTTCGTGTCATCTCCTATGGGGATAAAGTTTGAAAAATCAAGTTAAAACAGCTTACCTGAGTCTCTGCCCACTGCTTCTGCGCCGTATTTCTTGTGTGATGTATTAAGATATGATCTCCGGTGTCCACCTTTTCTGAACTCGCTATGTTTGATTGCTTTTGAACCTGAAAATCAAAAGAGATGCTAGATTTGTAAGTTCGACATTACGGTATACATTGCACTTTAAATGTACGTTTAGACTACGACACTTTATGCGGTACACTCAGTGTATAAACCGTTAATTTTTAGTAGTTTATTCTCGTGGAGGGTCGATTCGGTACATGAAATACGATCGATTTGTTAAGAAAAAATAAAATACTTTTTGTAAAAAACTCGAAAATAATTTCTGTAGGTAAACGAGACAATGACCTTGTAGGTAGTTGTCGGCCGTTGCGTACTAACTACCTCGAGTTCATTGGCCTCGCTCAGCTGAGGTTTACTTAAAGAACTTAATTTCGTACATGCGTAAGTTAATTCGAGTTTAAAAAAAAGTACTTTATTTTTTAATTTTCTCTTTATAAATCGATGGTATTTTATGTACCGAATCGACCCTCCGCGGGATTTAAACGACCAAAATTTAACGGTGTATGCCATAGTCAAAGGTCTACATGCAGTTTCTTTGCGGAATCCTAGGTTAGGTTAGTCAAGTCAGACCTGAGGATTGACTAGTCAAACCTAGGAGCGCCGGAGCTTCGAGGATTGACTATAACATATACATCGAGTGTCTCCGTATGAATGCGAGTGTGCAATTAGAGACACTCAGAGACACTCAGGGACACTCAGAGACACTCAGTGTTTCTAATTGCAAGCTGTACAGTATAAAGTGTCGTAGTCTATTCATACTTTAAGGTTCAAATTTCAGACAAAAAAAAATACTTTTTAAATTATGATTGACTAGCTGCTGCCAGCGGCTTCGCCCGCATGAAAGTGAAAAATAAATAGCTTATGTTACTCAGTAAAGATGTAGCTTTCTAGTGGTGGAATAATTTTTTAAATCGGTCGAGTAATTTTTGAGGTAAATCGTAACATACAAACAAACAAAAGATCAAATCTTTCCTCTTTATAAATATGAGTTTAAATAGGCTCGCGCTTGACCACTATTCCATCTGATAGTAAGCTGTGATGTGGTCAAAGATGGAACATAGTAGCTTGCTCAGAAGTAACCTATTCAATGTTTTAAATGAATAATAAAAAAATGTTTTATTCATTAACAGATTATGTTTAATAACATTTGACCACTCCTTTTAAGTGTGAAAACACCTGTGCCAGGAGAGGCCGCTCTCCCTTATCTTGATTATATTTATATCATATCTTAATTACATTTACTTAAAGACCTTCAGGTTATAGCTATCAGGAAACTTAGCCGTGCTTACAGCAGAAACGTATTCATTGTGCGAATTGTAATTTTAATATGGTTGAGTTCATTACACACATGGTACACTGTAATTTTAATAAGGTTGAGTTCATTGTACACTTGTTACATTGTAATTTTAATATGGTTGAGTTCTAGTATGGATGATGAACCTGAAATAAATGAATTTTATTATTTTTTAATTTTATACACCACTATTTTTTAATTAGTGCAAATACTTTAAGGGCTTATTAGAAAAGGTCTTGTTATTATTTAAGTAAAGTCTCAGTAAATAATATTCATAAATAGCAAAGTTATGAGCGTTTGTTTATATTCCAAAATATCACTCAATTTGTGGAAACATTGTACAGGTTATTGTTTATGAACGAAAGAAGGTCAATAAAAGTGGAAAAACACTGCACTTAGTATTTTCTAGTAGTAGTTGCTATGAATGATGATTCAATTATGAATTTACCAATAATGGAATATTTTCGTGGTCAATTTTGAAATTTCGTTTTTTGTACTTTTGACTACACAAATATGATCAGTAACGGGTACTGATTGAGCTCCATTTTTTTGTGCACTAATTAAAAGATAGGGGTGTAATGTATGTGTTCCTAAAACTTTTTGTATGCATGGGTGGGATGTTCACCATGGCCAGTCGCGCATCGCCGTCACGTCTGGGGGTAGTTAATGATTATTTGCCACTGTTCTTTCTGCGGTCATAAATTGCAAGTGGTTATAGGCTCATTAGGACCAAAACTTGGTATACTTTGAAAAAAAGAAAATTTTTATTATCTTTTTAATCGTTCATAGAATGAATCTTTACTTCAGGAAGACTCCGACAGGGCTTTTCTTACCTGTTCCAACATCGGGAATAACACCGCAAGCAGGGCTCTCCAGGCAGGTTTGCTGAGAAGGGTCCCGTGGGCTCCTATACAGCTGAACAGCGTCTGGCTGGCGGCGCGACGGACTGGAGCACGAGGTTCCGTACACAATTCACCTGGAGGAAAAAATGTATGTAGATTTTTTGTGCGGGAATCGAAAGGCCGTTTACCATCGACTTTAAACCACCTTCGTGGGATATACCCGGAAAAAACTCTCTCGTGTATATTCCGCCGGGGTGGTACATCCACGACCAAATACTCCCATCTCGTTAGCTCTCCTGGGCCTCAAGTCTGCTATTACAATAGTGTCAGAAAGGTCTATCATTGATTTCATAATTGTTGATTTTGTAACATAATGGCGACTCCAATGATCAACCACCGACACTCCATTGAGAGAAATGGCATAGAATGGTACCAAACACTGATACAATAACAACAAAACACTGAAAACGCCGGTCGGCGGCCGCTCTAAATAAACAGCAAGCAGTAATGTCACTTTGACAGCTAAAAAACCACAGACCGACCAATGATCGGATTTGCAGATTACGAACTTTTCGAAATATGACAATGGAATCGTGTTAGAATGACGAATTTATAAAAATAGCAGACTTAGGGCTCTGTCACCTATAGGGATTGAAGATCAAAACGAGATGGAGTATCCAGTCGCAAACACACAACCCTGGCGAATAGGACACGAAAACGTTCGCGAATGCTACAGTACTTACTTAGTCTGATGTAGAGACACATCCACAGCTTGTCTAGAGGTGGCAACTCGGCGTGGTTGGGCACTTCGGGACACACGGCCGTGTCGTTCGCGAGAGCTGCTACCAACTTGTCTCGGTTGTGGTATAGGTAATCTGATATGTTCCACTGTCGACAAAAAGTCAGTATTTTTAATAATAAGTTTGTTGAGGCAACTGATCTTAACAGCGCCACACGCCGGCAGTGAACGAGGGGTGAGGGGCGGCGCGGAGTTGGCCGCAGGATATGGGTTCGCCACAGTAGTCAACTGTTGCACGTCGCCATGCACAGCTGTGCTCGCGTGTTTCATCAAAATTTCCCTTAAATTTTCAAACCGATCGTTGTAATTTCTATCATTATATTTGTTATACAGTCCACTCTACTTTCATTCTACTCCACCACGATCTATCGTCGCGATCAAGATTATTATTCTTGATAATTCGCACTTATCGTTGGTATGTGAAAACGAAGTAGGAAACGTATGTTTCTAAAAGAATTATAAGTGTATATGTGGATGGATGGAGAGGAAAAAGATGGATGGATCGTGTGAGAACTGATATGAAAGAAAAGGGTGTTAGTGACAACGGCAGGAAGACGATGATTGATAGTCTCGTGCTTGACCACTATCTCTCTTGATGATGTGGTGGACGATGGACTATTCATGTTCGATTTATCCCCCAGTTTTTAGCTATAGGTCGCGCGATGAGTAAAGATCGCTTGGCAAAAGTAGATGGAGCATGCGATGCGAAAATTTCAGAGATGGTACACATGCGCCAATTGCACCCACTTTTTTCATCGAGCGATCTTAAAACACCGCGCGATCTATATCAGATAACTGTACGCATAATGAACGTGTTCCCAAAAGTATATGTGTTACACTTTGACTTAACATAAATGAGCATGGCAGTTGAGTTTGTCATGCTCACTCAAATGTCTCAATGATGGTGGCGCGTGTGTTGGATCATTCGGTTCCCTTCCAAATGGTTGAGCTAAGTGGTGCTGATATACGCGTTATGTTCGTGAACGGGCGCTGTCTGTTGAGGCTGGTCATCTCGTAGCTGCCAGTGGTTTATTTTAATATGTATATTTAGAATTTGTTTTTTTTTTCTTTCTCTTTATCTTATTTACATTGTTCTCACATAATAGTAGCGACAAGAAACATGTAATCGAGGCAATTGTAATAGTATAACACGATTGAAAAGAGTGTCCATGGAGTTTCTTGCACATTCTTCTCCATATTATATACTTTTTTTTTTACGGTAGGTAAAATCATCCAATGACAAATCCCGCCCTTGGGCGGAGCGGGAAATAGTGTCAGACTCTTACTGACTAAAAACCTACCCTGTTCCTTCCCTGCCTTGGTTCCAGGGCCCTGGTATGTATTTTCATACCTTCCCAGAGCCCCAGACTAGGCCTCGACCCTACTGGGCCCCTACGGTTTGCTGACAACTCCTTGAGGCGCACGGGAACAGTGCGCGCCGTAAACGACTTGGGCTCGGTCCGGTCTGTTACCGGACAAACGGACAGCGAGCTACCCATTGCCCGCCGTCCGCAAGCCCGCGCCTACGGTGGCCGGAAATTTGGATCGGAATTACAGCGGCGGCTGCGGCGTGAGCGCCGTTGCCTGATACGGTCAGCCTCCTCCTTTGCTAGCATTACTGCTTCGCAGAAGGAGGCGACCGCCTGCTACTCCTCCTCGCTCCGGAGCATGGCTTGAACCAAGCCCCGGCGCGAGAGATCGCCGCCGATTGCCCCCACGAGGACACGGCGATGCTCTTCCCAAGCGGGGCACACCTCTACCGTGTGCTCCACCGTGTCCACCGGGCGTTCCGCACAGTGACGACACCCGGGCGTCACCTCCGCACGGATCTTGTACAGGTACGGCCCGAGCTTGCCATGTTCGGTTAGTACCTGCGCCATGCGCAAGGTTATGACGCCGTGAGGCCTTTCCAGCCACGCCTCAAAGAGGGGCCTTACCGCCTCAATCGTGGCGTGCCCAGCACAGGGTTGCGACAGTCGTTCTCGCCATTTCACCATGAGATCTCGCCGGAACTCTGTCCGCCAAGCCGCGACTTGTCGCGGCAGCGGGGATTCGCCCCGGCGTTGCATCTCCACGCGCAGATCGTGCATGCGTGCAAGGACTGTTGCCTCCAGATCCCATGGTGGCAGGCCAGCAAGGAGGCTCGCCGCTTCGCGGGATACCGTGCGGTATCCCCTCCATATTATATACTACGCTTTGGAATGTGCAATTAGCATCATTTATTCTGATAGACCGACTTCTTGACCATTCAAAAGTGCTTGTAAATGGTTTATTTGAAATAAATGGTTTGAATCTTAAAAAAAAGTGCATTGTAAAGATTTCTTAACAAATTACTCCTCACCATGAGTCCAACAGCAGTAAGACTGATGTTCAGCTCCTTGGTCTGCGTGGCGAAGGCGGCTGCAGCAGCTAGGACCTGTCGGAGACACCTGGGGCCTGCGCAGCCCAGCAGGTCTCCTGCCACTACTTGTGCGCACTGGAAGGCTGAGCGGATCAGCTGTTCGCTGTTGGGGAAATCGACAGATTTGCGTTACAAAAGACTAAGTATGTCGAGGAGCGATAACTCATCTCACTCTTGATGAAACGAGAGGGCATGACAGACTTTTACTGGATTTTTCTTGGTTTTTGAAAACCTATTTGTTATTTTAGTTGAACTTTGTGTGCCAAGGCCGCGGTAACTCTAGGAAGAAAAGTGTTCGGAGTTTTTCGATGAGTTAAGTTGAATATGCAAGTTACATGAGGGCACATGACAGAGCATCACATTTGAGCTCATGGCCACCTTGAGGAGCCAAGGAATGCGGTCGCTGTGGCCGAAATCGGCTAGATGGTATCATCATAATCAACTCTAGGAAGACAAGAGGAATATAAAAGTGATGTGTGTGGGGGGTAAAGTGCTGGGCTCAAGTCGAAGGGAGGGCACTAAGCGTAATCTTTATTCAATATATTTATCGGTTATTATGCCAATGATTATCATGCTACCCAGAAATAAGGTTGTAGAGATCAGATATACAATCGCCCCATATTTAATGCTAGCTATAGGTTTTCCCATACTACGAGTATTAAAGGTTTCAAAAACACATTTGATTACTAATTGAAATAAGAAAAGTACGTTACGAAAAGGCGCGTAATTCTCTGTTTGGTTGTCAAAGATGCTAGTGTGGGGACAATTAGGTGGCAGTGTAATCGACGGTCTCAATAGGGATACGCTCATTCATCGACTTTTTAGTCTAACAGTACAAACTACACCTCTGTTTCATACCCATAGGGGGTGAATTTTGGGAAATCCTTTTTTATTCTTTGTATGCATCATTAAAGAAACCTCTGGGAAAAAATTCAGCGTTTTAAGTTCAAGAGTTTCAGTCGAGAGAGTCAGTGAGTAAGTCATCTGGGCAGAATGGAAAGCATTCAAAAATAGTAACAAATAGCTATGCTTTTTTAATGTTTTACCTGTGATGCGAGGAGATAGCCGATATGATCTCCATCATCAGCGGCCACGCGGCACCGAGCTGGTCTCCCCGCGAGTGTAGTAACCTGGCTGCACACTCCAGCTGTCGCGCTCTGACGTCACATTGACGTACTGCGCACAGTTCTGATAGAGGCTCCAGGAGGAGGCGTTCGCGGGCCTGGGGAAAATGCTGTTTAAAAAGTTTCATATACAAATAAAATCGACTTAAATACAAAAAAAAAATCGATCTAGGCGAGTAATCGCAGACCATACATAAAAACCAGGCAAGTTCGATTCGGACTCGCGCACTGAGGGAGTAAATTTACTTATGAAAACAGTTAAATTTTTCCGAATCGCAATTTTTATTTATTGTGACGTAACTACAAATTTACAATTTCCAGATTTTTTCCTAGACTTGTACTAAGAGACCTTGCTTCATGCCAATTTTCTGGATTAGGATTTGCCTATGAATTTTGATTCCCTTGAGAGTGTCGAAATGTAAGTTTGATTTTTCACAGCTTCAAGAGACCGCAAACCTGAGTATATGCTTTTAATTTCATCTCGCTACCTTTACTCGTTCCCGCTAATAAGGGTCTTGACAGACAGAGACATAGACAAACAGACGGACAACAAAGTGATCCTATATATAAGGTTCAGTTTTTTCCTTTTGAGGCACGGAACCCTAAAAATAAAAGATTCCAATGAATTGACCTCGTTCTTTTTTGAAGTCGGTTCAAAACTAAAATGATAAAATCTGTTCACAAAAATGATTAAAAAAAAGTATTTAAAAACTGGTATTAAACTGAATACCAATTTGAAAAATTATTGATAAAAACACTTACTTCTGTGACGAGAACTGGGTTGATGTGGTGGTACTGGAAAGCGGCCTGTACCAGGTACGTGATCGCTTCGACGCCCCACTCTCGCATCCTTATGTGAGGGTGTTGGCATACCTGGGTAAATTATACTTTAGTATTAGCATACCTGGGGCCTAAGTCTTAGTAGTAAGACTGATTACTCCTGGGACTCAGGTCCCCACTCTAGGAGAGGAAATGGGCCGTAATTCACGGGTTGGTGGATGCGACATGTCTTCGAATTTTTGGTTCTAGGACATGCCAGTTTGACAAGATCATTTTCAATACACTTACTCGAAAACCCGCTCTTATACCGCCGCTTTTAGGCACGCAATGGACAGTTTTCCGCACTAGTACGGAAAAACGTGTGTGCTCGCCCCCACCACAACTTTATTACAGCCCTCGGATCCATAACATACACGCTTACGGCACGTACGAATTCCGCCTCTTTCTGCACTTGTATCAAAATGTACTATTCCTTCACATCTTGAGAGCAATGGTGATGAAATAAATTACACAAAATAAAGCGCCTACCTGGGCTTGAATTCATGACTTAAAACTCTCAGCACTACTTTCCTTTAGTATTTAATAATAACAATATCATCTAATAACCATACATTAAACCATCTGTGGAAGCTATATTGAGGTAGCTTTAGCTAGAGTTTGTTACAGAAAGCAGTACTTCTTCACTCTAGATTAAGATTTGTGCCTTTCTCTAAGCAACTATAAACTTGAGTAAAATCATATTGATGATACATTTAAAACTGACTGAGAGAAGTACAGGATCGATTGTTGTGGCGAGGATTGGTGGGAAGTACATTTACACGGCAAAATTTTGACCGTTTTTATCCCGTGGAGGGTTGATCCGGTACATGAAACATTATCGATTTGTAAAGATAAAATTATACCTGGAAGGAATTGGGGGAGGCCTTTGCCCAGCAGTGGGAAAGCATAGGCTAATTAAAAACAAAAAAAAAAAGATAAAATTAAAAAATAAATTACTTTTCTTCTAAAATTCGTATTAATTTACGTATGTACGAAATTAATTTGTACAGCTGAGGGAGTTCAATAACCTGTAGGTAGTTGTCGGTCGTAGAGTACTAACTACCTATAGGTTATTGACTCGCTCAGCTGATGTTTACTTAAACAAATAAATTTCGTTTATGCATAAATTAATTCGAGTTTAAAAAAAGTACTTTATTTTTAATTTTGTCTTTATAAATCGATAGTGTTTCGTGTACCCACCCTCCACGGGATTAAAAACATTCAAAATTTAGCCGTGTATAGTGGAGCAATAGATATTTTACGTCTGGATTAGAATCATGATGATGAAATCTACAACTTAGAAAGAAGTGGGTATGCTCATACCTCTAAAAGGTGGTTGGTGATAGGTCTCCACATAACCTCTATCCTGTGCATGTTGGCTAGGCCAGTTTCCAGTAACTTTGCCACAGCAAACAGTGATGGTTCCTGAAATGAACAAGAGGTTTAAATTTTAAACTTATGAACTGGTTGTGTAGTCATAGCTACACATCATCCTAATTTGAAAGGCCTGTTGGTCTAGTGGTTAGTAGCCCTGACTGCTTTGCCAGATATCGTGGGTTCGATTCCTACCCAGGACAAATGTTTGTGTGCTGAGTACTATCATTTTGTTCTGTGTCTGGATGTAATTTATCTATAGTATATATTGTATTTCAGTTGGTATCCGCAACTCCACGACTAAAGCGCGTATTTTGCGTACGGGTGGGACAAATGTGTCAAAGTATATATGTATTTAGAAATATGTAAGTATGTTTATCAGTTGTCTAGTACTCATAACACAAGCTCTGCTTAGCTTGGGAATAGACGGCGTTGTGTGATAGTTGTGGAATATATGTATGTATGTATGTAACTCAATTATGCATTTTAAGGTTTGATTCAGATATAATGACGATGATGAGGCCTCCACTCTTTCCACCTCTCGGGAGACCGAGTTTTCTCCTGACAGTTCCGGTAAAAATCTGTTCAGTACTGTTCAGCCTGGTGCATCCCCGCCTCGCTGCTCAGAGCTCCAGGTCAATGCTACTTTAGTCCTATTTGGCTAGCTTGCGGCAGGTACAAAAATACTAGCTGATTCAGTAAAGATATTTCTGGACATAATTTCATTGCCTCTGAGCCTGCAGCTTTCATGGTTTTTGCTGCTACCTTGGCTATGACTTTAGTGTTCAAGACATTATTATTATTTAAGCCTTGAAGTATGCGGTGGATCTCTGTGACTGAAGAAGAAAAGGAAACTTTCTCGGGGAGAAAGTACGACCATGCCTCCCAGTTCTGCAAGAATCATATACGTCTTAGACAATGACACTTGCTATTGTCGCTTTTACGTGATAAAAGGAAACCCTGTGCCAAATTTGATGCTTCTAGTCCCTGTGGTTTCATCTATGCGTTGATATGGCAGTCAGTTTCTCCTCTTATATAATATAGGTTACTTTACTCACCCTATTAGAATAAGCCAGCTCCATAGCCTCATTGGACAGCTTACACAGCGCATCAATCAAATGATGAAGCGCTACATCGTCCAAGTTCTTAGAAGACTCGAATACACGCGACAACATCGCTGAAAGCGCTGTAAGGTACAAATTGTTAGGCTAAAACTTATAAAGACTGTTTTGATGGATGAATGGATGGTTTGCTTTTGAAAGCTTTGTATTTTGTTTATTGAAACTTTTTTATGTACGGATGCGACATCCAATTCTGAAAAACATTGCTGAGAAACTGTTAAATTAGGACTTTGATTTGCTTATAGACATCGATAAAAAACTGAGCCCATATCTAGTTTATTAAGTCACTGCAGAAGGCACCCCGGGCTTCGGGAGTTGTAGGGCGATTCCAAACCACTTAAGTCGCGGGCTTGTGGACGACAAATAATGGGCTATGCAGGGGTTAAGTATGTAGGTCTCTGGGGCCCAGAAGGGTCGATGCCTGCCAAGGCTGCAGGATTATTCGAAAGAGATATCGTGGTCTCGCAAAGGGTAATTAAAGAAACACAGTCCCACGCGCACCTCAAAGAGATGTAAGCAAAACCATAGAGGCCCAGTAAAGCCGAAGCCTTGGCTATGGGTCAACTTCTGATAAAAATTACCAGTGGTTCTGAGACGCAAAAGGAAACTGACGGACACTAGTCCGTATGAAGGTGCGGAGCAGCGGCTCAAAGCATTCCAGCGTCCCGGTCAAAGGAAGCTGCAAAACATCGTGTGGTTTTAGTCGGTAAAATTCTGACAGATTCCTGTCCGCCCCAGGGTGGAGGAAATCCATGAGGACTTCCACATCAGAAAGGTCAATTTAATTAATGATATTGGCTCAGTTCATTATCCATGTCTACGCATTTCGTGACTAACATAACAATAGCCAAACAAATCATTTTAAGTCTGTTTTAAATATTAAACAGACTTACCGAAGAATTTAAATTGAATGTTGTACTTTTTTATATTTATTTAAAACATTTTTATATAAATATAAAAACTGAATCGTCAAAAAAAAAAAAATTAACAAAGCGATTCACTGTGCTTAGCGAGTGGGTATTTAGATAATAAATAATTATATAGTATGATAAAAAATGATAAACGTACTATACACACAAGACCTCACATCTAGCTTTTTTATTCTAATATTTTATTAACATTGTAGTCAAATCAACTTATGTCTTAAAACACCTTTATACACCGTCCAATTTTGGTCGTTTTAATCCCGTGGAGGGTCGATTCGGTACATGAAACAATATCGATTTGTAAAGATAAAATTAAAAAATAAAGTACTTTTTTTTCTTAAAGTAAAGGCAATATACGAATGTACGAAAATATTTTTTTAAGTAAACAAGTCAATGACCTTGTAGTTAGCTGTCGCTCGTTGCGTACTATCTACCTACAATTCATTGTCCTCGCTCAGCTAACGTTTACCTAAAGAAATTGATTTCGTAAATGCGTAAATTAATTCGAGTTTAAAAAAAAAGTACTTTATTTTTTAATTTTATCTTTACAAATCGATAGTGTTTCATGTACCTAATCGACCCTCCGCGGTATTAAAACGACCAAAATTTAACGGTGTTTATTCAACTAGCTGATGCGACTTCAACTTTGTAAAAAAAAATATCCCAAGGAAATATACTCCTGGGATAAAAAGTATCAGATGTGCTATTCCAGGATATGATCTACCCGTTTTCGAAATTGTAGCCAAATCCGTTCAGCCGTTCAAGCGTGAAGACGTAACAAAAAAACTCAAAAACAATACTCATAAATAGCCTTTATAATATTAGTGTGATAGTTATATATATCGAACGAAAAGTATACGTATGTAGTGAAATTATATGTGTGTGTGTGTGTATTATATGTGTGTAGTTGTCTAGTACTGATAACAGAAGCTCTCCTTAGCTTGGGACTAGACGGCGTTGTGTGATAGTTGTGAAATATTATTATTATATTATCACGCTTGAACAACTGAACAGATTTTAAATTTAGCTCACAGGTAGATCATATCCTGGAGCAGTACATAGGATGTACTTTTCCAGGTTTCAGTAAATAGTATGTTAACCCTTGGAAATATTTTTTTTCTTTCACGCGGTTCGCCCGCGTTCAGCGCCAGCAGAAGCTAGCTACATATTGTACATGTTCAGTTTTCATTATTTTATAGTATACTACTAGTTTAATTTATAAATTGATTTGACAACTAGTTCTTACAGCAACATGTGCAACGAACATAAGACACACAAACGGCCAGCAAGCTCCATCCCAGTGCTCCAGTGTATAAGCTATCAAAACCCCTAAATGTGTATATATTTGGAAGTTTACTTTTATGACCCGTTATTCCATACGAAAATCGGATCAAAGATAGATTGATACTCTTTCTAAACACCATAAACAAAATAAGGAGCTTAAAATTAATAAGTTGTAACAATGGACGGTCTTACCGCTAAAAAAGATTTTTACGACACACGACTTTTTGTGAAACTATTTGGGAACACCGTAGGCGCGAGCTTGCGGACGGCGTGCAATGGGTAGCACGCTGTCCGATCGTCCGGTAACCGACCGGACCGAGCCCCAGTCGTCGACGGCGCGTTCTGTTCCCGCGCGCCTCAAGGAGCGGAGCTGTCAGCACACCGAAGAGGCCTAACCTGCTAACTGCAGGCAGGCAGGATCGAAACCTACTGGGGTAATGGGTTAACTTCCGAAAGGAATACCCGGCCCCGGCACGATAGGCTACGAAGGAACGGGGTAGGTTTTTAGTCAGTAAGAGTCTGACACTACTTCCCACTCCGCCCAAGGGCGAAAGTCAGGAGAAACCATCAATTTCAATGCCATGTTGCATTAAGTCCGTCTATGTACCACCATTGTACATGAAGTTTAAATAAATAAATTTCATGAGGGGACACAATAACGGGAAAAAACAATGCCAAGAAACATCAACCAGAAGAAGCTTTTCAACAAAGCTTAACACATTTAAGATTATGATAATCTTTATGCAGCAGAGGAGTACAAAAAATGATGATACTGAAGGACAATCTCGCATTAAAAACAAAGGACATTGTAGCCCATCAAACAATTACCAAGCAACAAGACCATTTTCACAGGACTTTCAATTTCTTTTTAACGTCAAGATTTTTTTCAAACAATATAAAAAACACTAATTAACTTCCAAATGTATACGTCATTACAATAATGTTATAATACTCAGTAGTACCACTCATGACTCCGAGTGACTCGGCCACGGGAACTTGCTGACCTGCAAACATTGGCGGTATACAAACTGAATTATACATTTATACAGCTTGTATAATAGACGGCCATTTTGTTCAGGGTCGGCCATTTTGTTCTGGATGTTGGTTAGTGATTGAAATGTTTAGGGTTAGTAAATGTTAGTAGTAAGCTAATAACACTTTCGCTGCCGAGAACTCAGCATATAGGTAGGTGGTATAATAATAGGGGATATGCATGAAAAATAAATTTGTTATAACAAAAAAATAGAGTATTAAATGTGAAAAAATATCAAAAAAATTAGTAGAAAAGCAACCAAGTTATATCAATTTTAAAGAAATATGCAACATAATTTTTAGTATATGCGAAATCTGAACATGGTTTGTTCAGAATCACTAACTGAATCGATTCCAATAATTTTTACACCAGTCACGAGTTGGACAACACCGACATTAAGTACAACACAGGTCACGGCAGGTCATAGCGGGCATTAGACGCCAGCGCACAGCTGAGTGCAGGAGCAAAACCACCTCTCAGTCACCCGGATGGCCCAGTGACCATGTATTTGTGTGAAGAACCAGGTAACATAACAAGCTTTATAACTTTGCGATTTTTATGAATCAGTTATGACATTTTTTACACAGAAATATACTAAAAATAAGGTTGTATAACTCTCTCTCGCCCAAGACGCTGTTTTATATGGCGGCCGTAAGGGCGTGATGGACTTTGACGTCAAAGTCCATTTTGGGTTTCACATATTAGTAGCTTTGAAGCTTTATAACATTGTAGTTGATAACAATATTTAAAAAAAAAATAACTAGAGCTAAACATTATTTAATTTTGCGAATAAAAAAATTGCAAGCATATTCCCTCTTGAAAAATCTAAAGATGCTTATTGAAAGGTCTTGACAACGAAAGTGTTGATACCAACATAGGGAACGTGCACGATGTAGACTGCGCCATCTAGCGTACAAATTCATAACTTTGATCTTGTAAATATAGGACTATCCCTTACTTCTCCCTCCATTATTTTATCTTATCATTATTGAAAGAGAATTAGGTACTAATATAGCTCTCCTATGTTCACCGAAACATGCATTATCAAATCTCATAGTACATGAGATTTAATATCAGATACAAGGAGGCAGATCTTTTTGATATTTCCCTAGAAATTAAGACAAATACAACAAGGCAAAAATAAGGCCTACTATCCACGGACGCGCAGCTTCATAGACGCGTATTTGTCATTGTACACTCGGTATACGCCTGCTCACAATTATCGAATACGCGTGTATGAAGCTAGGTGTTTGTGGATAATACGCCAAACGGCGAGTTCACGCACAACTTCGGTCTTAGCAGCTCGAGCGGCGTCGGGTGACGTGCGCCACACAATTTCATAGCTTTGATCTTCCCGCTCGCCACCCCACGCGCCGCTGCCGCTCACAGCGGCAAGGTCGTGAACAGGCCGTAAGACTACATCATAAATAGCCTAGTATTTTTGACTAAAATACTTGTCTCAAGTTAAGACTAGGCCTCTAATCACCTAGTCATTTCAGAGATCACTTATTATAATATTATAAGGAAATGTGCAAATGACATTGATAGCACCAACAAACACACACACAAATAATACTGACCAGGTAGGTCGGCCATGACAGCCGAAGTACTCATGACGGCATTCGCGTCGGCACTAGCGCGGCTTGCTTTCATGCTGCCTCCAGTTGATGGTTTCAGGCCCAGGATCCATACCTGGTGACAGAAAAGATGGTGTTACAGGTATGCGGAGCAAGGTGTAAAGTCTTGCCACCTCCATTGATGAGGGATGATCGGGTATTGTGCAGACACAACTTCCGAACCTCCCTCTGGTCCGGGCAACTGCCCGATAGCTGTTTAGCTGTTACAGCTGTATATTAAATTCAATAAAGTGGATGTCCGATTTTAGCTAATAAGATTTTCTTGACTTAATAATGCTCCCTTACAGTAAAAATACTCAGCTCCATTTAAATGCTTTTATTTAGCTACATCACAAGCTCAGCGCCATTAGGTTGCGTGTGTACAAAAAATATGTATCGAAATGTTCCCACCACGCCTCCACTCTTCCACATACCAATTTGTATAGTTGCTGATTGAAAATGCAATTTCAATTCTGTTTTCAGAAAAAGATTTATTTCTAGTTATTATTCATAGGTTCACTTGACTACTATCTCACCTGATGGTAAGCTATGATAAGATCGCCTATAGAGCAAGCTAGCCAAGAAGTAACTTATTCACTAAAAGGCTCCTAGGTTGTAGCTATCAGGAAACACAGACTCTTGCATGGAATTCCACTCTTTAGCTGTAGCATAAGCATAGCATAGTATATTCAGCCTTATAATGTCTCTCTGCTGGGACTCAGGCCTTCTCTCTAGAAGGAATGGGCTATATACATGACGCCATGACCGGGTTGCGGCGCCCAGTGCGGGTTGGTGAATGTAAAAAGTCGTGTCAGGTGGTCGTTGTTGTTAACTGTGAGCACATTGTACTTACCAGATGTTGGAGTGTAGTAAGGACCGGTAGCCAAGCTTGCTGTATCGTGTCTCCGTCTCGTTGAGCGGCACACAGCAGGGCCTTCATAGCGGTCACGTGGCGTGATGTCACCATCACGAAGGACTGCTGTTGACCTGATAAAGCAAATAATAAAAATGTTAATAGGGTACTTGAATATTATATTTTATAATTTGTTTGAAAAGATAACTTCTATCAAAAATCGTAAATGTAAAGAATTTCAGTTCAAAACTAATTTGGTGGAAGGGGAAACTGTCAATTAATAGAAAAGGAATGCAAACTTAAAAGTGACGTCACTGCCATTCGGTAACGTCAGTATAAAAGAGATAGCGAGATGTTCCTGTATACCGCTAAGGATTCGGTTCTCGTGCTTGAGGGTTGGGACTAGTTTATTAAGAGCCTATTCACTCTAGCCTTGAAGACAGCAGACCGCAGCAGGCAAATTGTTCCAATTCTTCGATGTACGCGGTGTAAAGAACGAGGCGAAACGCTTAGTCTGGACTGTAAAGGTTTCAAGAACGTAAGGGGTTTTTTTTACCGTAGGTAAAATCATCCAATGCCATCCCCCGCCCTTAGGCGGAGCCGGAAATAGTGTCAGACTCTTACTGACTAAAAACCTGCTCCGTTCCTCCTTTGGCTTGGTTTCAGGGCCCTGGTATGCATTTTAATACCTCCCCAAAGCCCCAGATAAGAACGTAAGGGTATACTCGCCGTACATCGGGTTGTCCGATGATAGAATACTCATTGCTGGTATCCTCACCTGTGGGTAGTGATGCTGACGGTAGCGGAGTGCCTACCCACACGACCTGGTGTCGGTAGTCAGGGTCGGGCGGCGGCGGAGGCTCTCGTCGCCAGGGACACGGCAGTGCTCCCAGAGCCCCGAGTGCTGGGACTACGTATTGCGCTGGGAGGGCGCAGCGACAGAGCGCGCTGACACAGGCGTCGCGGCCTACTGAGTGTCCGACCTGGAAAGATAGTGTTCTGGTGATGCCAGATGCCATATTTCTCTATTTACAAAACAATTTTCGTGTTTACCACGAGCTCTTAGCGCGATTCATTTGAAAACCTAAACCTTAACCTTTGAACAGTTCATCAGGGGATGGAGCTATATAGGGTGTACAGCCCCATCGCTCTTACTTGCTCGCACGCTTTACATTTTATATAACCATGATGAATCGATGTTCTGGTACCGGTGTTATTTTATGGAGTGCAGACTATCCTGTGAGTAGCCGTTAGTAGACGGGAGTATTTTTGAGGGGATTTTTTCGAGGGAAATTTAATTCCTAGTAGACATTTTGTAAAATTTGTGTTATTTTGTATCAAGTGCCTGCATAACTAGACAATATGGGGAATCATTGAAGCAAGCGCGAACTCGCAAATTTTTGGTTTTATAATATTAATGTGATATATTAGTAAAGGCCCAGGTGGACACCGAAGCAGAGGTCGCCCGTACGAACGTTGGGCCGACGATATAAAAACTACAGCAGGAGCTGACTGGAATAACACGGCTAGGGACAGATCAAACTGGAAAACCTTGGAGGAAGCCCGAAAGGGACCTGAAAGGGACCTTAACCAACCGGAACTAATATACCAGTCTAGTTTGATGGATAGTATTTTTGTCATTTTATTATTTAGTTTATCTTTTTATTTAGCTTTTATAAAATAATGTAACAAAATTAAGGAATAAAGGCTATATTATTATTATTATATTAGTAAAGAGGTGTTATGTTATGGTCTTTAAAAACTTACCTTTCCGCTGACTCTGGCCAGGGTCTGAATGGCACGGAGAATGTTTTCCAATTCGCCTATACTGGCTTCGGCTAATACTGATAGTCCCCAAACTAGGCCGCACCATGATGATTTCAGTAGCTGTAATTGCAAAAAACCATTTACAATATTCACTAAGCTTTTTTGTTTGAGGGTATCATCAAATACCTTCTCCCCATCTGCGTGGAGCGATAGAGTCAGACTTTTATTGACTAAAACCCACCCTTGTTCCTTCAGTTGTTCCCCTTTGTGTTCCAGGACGGCAGTAACTATTTCGAAAAACTTCGCAGCCCTAGCAGACATCGGTCCTAACGAGGTCCGTCAATTTTAATGATAGCTCTTTGAGGCTCGCCTGGGACACTACAAACCGTCGACCCAAGCTTGACCATTATCGGACGATCAGTTGCACATCACTGCTCTCTAAAGTGGGCATAATAGACGTGAGCAAAAAGGCTACCAGGATCAAATCGACAGTCTGCATGCACAATAGCCGCTGGGCAAAACACAACACGCAATTGGTTCCTATAGATAGAAAACGTTGTTGAGGCCCAGAAAGAGGTGGCGGTGATGATTTAGGCGCCTGCTATGAGGACTGGTTTGAGATGGCGCGGAAGAAATGTGTAGAAGGTCTTGAGACAGTAATGGCCATGGAAAGGGAGGGCTGCAGGAACGCAAAGGGCAACTGAAAGAACACAAGTATGTTTTGAACAGTAAAAGAGGGAGGGTCCTTTGTTTTTTGGTGAGGAAAATCATCCAATGACGTCTCCCGCCCTAGGGTGCGGGAGATGATGTCAGACTTTTACTGACTAGAAAACCCACCCCGTTCCTTCGTTGCCTTTCACACCATGGCCGAACATTCCTTTCATAAGCAGACCCTTGGCCCCCAGTAGGCTTCGACCCTGCCAGGCCCCAATGGTTTGCTGACACCTCCTTGAGGCGTGCGTGAAACAGTACGCGCCGTCGGCGACTTGGGCTCGGTCCAGACGGTTACCGGACAGTCGGACAGCGAGCTACCCATTGCTCAAGAGAGGGTCCTCTCGCTTCACCCAGAACAGGAGCAATTATTTCATGATTTTCCATTTTTAAACCAAAAGTCTTAATCTAAAAAGGTTCTTTTGTCGTTACTTGCCTGCAATCTAATTTCTCTCTCTTTGTTCTCCACTTCGTCTTCTATCTTCTGCACCACGTTGGAGTTCTGATCAGCTTCGCCATTGTGTGAATTGTTCGTTATAATTTTGTCCGACTTGCTGTCTGTATCTTAGGAACAGAAAAAAAAAAGTTACACTATATAAAAAGTAACATAGTTCTTTAGTCAACTACTAACAATATTATGGACCAAGTATGTGTGACATAAAAAGATTTTTTTATAACATTTGTTTGTAACAAATTTCTGGAGCTTTCAAAATAGCTTTACAATGCGATTCAAATAAGAATAAAAATATCAATGACCTCTATCTGTCAAATTACACTTGAAAAGTACGGTACCACTTGCTGCGTGTTGATTAAATCATAATCTAAATTAGCTAAATATATTATTCAATTATAATTGGAGTCGTAATAAGTTGAGTTTTATAAAAAAAATATCCTTTATTTCATTTTTATTTTATATTACAAATCAATAGTGTTCTCGATTGAGAGCCGAAAATCTGTTACTACGCATTCAAGGTTGATCGCCATTTTGGTTCCACTTATATTCAGTATACACAAAAAAAAGCCTAGCCACGTGAAGAGTCTACTAGCTGTTTACTGCTATACCAGAAAATTCAAAAATGGCTTTAGTTTATAAGTATATTGCACATGGTTATATTAAAAAAGGATGTTTATTTTTTCTGTGTTCTTAATAAATGATTTACCTTTAGTATTTCCATTTTTGTTCGAGTTGACTTCTCTTTCTTCTGTATCGTTCTGTATGTCCTCATACATTTCTTGTAGTCTGCAAATTAATTGCTATCGTCAACCAAGTAATTACATCTGTAGAGATCAAGTGGGGCCAATGCCTGCTAGAGCTGCAGGAACGTTTGAAAGAGTGACAATACATAGAAAGCACACACACACATGTGAGTTTTAGTCAGTAAAAGTTTGTAAAAGTCTGACACCCCAGAGCGGGAGAAGTCATTTGATGATTTCACAACACAAAAAAATCTCAAGTTCTGGTAAGTACATAAAATATTGAATTATAATATTTAATAATATAAATAATTATTAAAAAAAAAAAAAAAAAACATGTCATGGTATTTAATTGTCTGTCTGTACTAACTTATCTCGTAACACATTTTTTACAGCTAAGGAGTGGAATTCCCTGCCAGAGACTGTGTCTTTTTAGCTACCAATTCTTTGAGTCAAGAGTGAATACGTTACTTCTAGGCAAACGTGTTCTATTCTATTACTTACGTGTTTACATTAATATTCTATTCGCTTACTATCAGATGAGATAATGGACAAGCACGGGCCTAACCAAGTCATCATTTTGTGGAAAGTGATGCCGGAAAATCATAAGGTTTTTTTTCCACATATGTATATTGCCACAACTCCGTCTAGTCCCAATCTAAGCAGAGTTTGTGTTATGAGTACTAGAAAACTGATAAACATACTTATATATTTCTAAATATATACAGATTATAGATAAATTACACCTAGACACAGAAAAAATCGTGTTCATCACACAAACATTTGTCCTGGGTGGGAATTAAAACCACGACCTCCGGTATATAAGTCAAAGTCACTAACCACTAGACAGGCCAGTCAAAGGTACAGGAGTACAGTGGAAGATTTACCTGAAGTATTCCTCGCCTTCAACACTGATTGCTATAGACCGTATGATCTCCATGAGGCAGGCGTACGCCACCGAGATGCCGTACCCATCCTGTATGGTTGGGGCTTCAGTGCGGTCGAGCATTTCTATGCTGTAAGGCAGAATAATCATTTACAAGGTTATTTTTTTATTATTATTATTATTTAATATATGACATTGACATTGGTAGAGCAAAAATCTAAAAGATTTTTTTTAAATTTTATCTAAAAGCGTTGAAATAACTTTTATTAGTATGGCGACATTGCTTACACAAAAACTTCTGTCAAACTGTAAAGTTTTATGTCGGACAATTCTGAAATAAAAACTACAAGCCTTTTCTAAAGGTTGATTTTTGAATATCGTCACATGTGGTAAAGATAAAAATTATCCTATGAATAGCATAGCATCAGCCTTATAATGTTCCCACTGCTGGGACTCAAGCCTCCTCTCTAAGAGACGGAATGGGTCGTAATTTGTAATCCACCACGGGGGCCAGTGCTGGTAGGTGGATGTCACATGTCTTCGATTTTTTAGTTGTGTGAAGGACTAACACATATACATTCTCACAAACTTTTGTTAAGATTTTGAAATGTTTATAAAATAAATAAGTTACTTACTACACAGATTTAGCAGTGCCGGGGTCGAATGTGATGCAGAGTGGCAACCAGACTCCCTTCCAGTAGAATCCTGACTGCTGTGGTATGCCTGATGAGCCTAGAAACAAAAACTTTGAATTAGAACCCCGGTTGAAAGCCAGTCCTTTATCTTCCCCATTGATTCAAGGTTTAAGGAGCTTATAGTTAAATTTATCAAACACACTGGTCGATCTTCTAGATAACGCTAAGGACTCTTGCCCACGGCGACTTTTTGTAGCGCGTTTGCATCGATATAGTCGCTATGCTGTAGTCAGTTGGCATCTCTTCAATAAAAAGTTGCAAATGCGACTAACGTGCGTTAACGCTCGATACTTACGCGACGCCCTTCGTGAGCGATTTAGACTCGAACGCGAAGCGGCACGAAATCAAAAAACATTCAAAACCTATTGAAGTTGCCTGCGTAAACCAACGTAAACGCAACGAAATGAAGTGAACGCGATCAGTTGCCTTGATATTTTCGCGTGGCGGCTGTGCGAGACGATTCGCGTGCACGTAGGACATAGCCGCCACATCATACCGCATCGCATTGAATTCGCGTGTCACCGCTTCATAATCGCGTTCGCTTTGAACCGCCTACCTAGGACGTAGCGTTAGTAACGCTTACTGGGGTCTTAATATATCGATATTCCTCCGTGTCTCGGAAAGCTGTTTAATCCGTTGGTCAAATCGGACACCAGTCTTGCCAAGGTGTACCGTGTAATGCAATTTTGTGAGTTTTGGAGGTCAGATATATAAGTAGTAATTAGCCAGGTAAGTAATTACCAAAACCAAACTACCTTCGTTCAACCTTAGTCAAGCTCATCTCTCTACAGAGATGAACTCATCTCTGTAGAGAGATGACTCTCACCGGAGGGACTGTCCCCCAGTGACCGAAAACAGATGTGTGTGGAAAAGGAAGAGGTTTAGGGGGAGGGAGAAGGTTTGGTGCGGTTTTAGAACTGATATATATGTTTGCACGTGGATTAGATACTGAGATGTAGGATTGAGACTTTTAGTTCCTATGTAATGACATAGATGCCGCTACAAGACTAACCAGACGTACATAAACCAGATGCATAGTTCCAAAAAAATCACATGAAATCGAATGAGCTATGCTTTATGACAACATTTGTCTATTACGTCAATTTATATAGATACAATGAAAATGTGTGCAAAACCGTTTATAATAACGCTATTTGTAATACTATTATTACTAGTCGGCTTCGTTAGTTGTAATAATCTCGAGCAGAAATTTTGTAAGTATAGATTCAGATCGTTCCACCACAGCTACCTCCACATTTTGGAAACACATTTATTGTAAGTACAACTAAGGAGTGCAATTCCCTGCTGAGTTCTGTTTCCTGATAGCTACAACCTAGAGGTCTTTAAGTCAAGAGAGAATAGTTTACTTCTGGCAAGCGTCCATCGTCGACCACATCATCGCTTACCGTCAGGTGAGATAGTCAAACGCGAGCCTATCAATATTAAAAATATATATATATCATCTTCTTGACATGGTCCCCTGTTATTTGGGGTCAGTGCAAAACCTTTTTTTCGATTTTATCCTATCTAACACCCGTCACGCTATCACTAACTCCCTTTTCTTTCATATCTTGACTGGCCTATTGGTCTGGTGTTTAGTGGCCCTGACTGCTATGCCGGAGGTCGTGGGTTTCATGAGTTTTATTTCTTAGTTTAATAAAATTGAAATTTAGTACAACATCAACAATTAAAATGAATACTAAATACAGTCATTATTAGTTTCACAAAATGACTTACAAAATACGGTTTAAATTAAAAGTATATGTTAAAGGTGTTATAAAAACTTTTTCAAATATTATGCAATAATATTTGAAGCCCCAACTTCTACGCTAAGTAGATCTGTAGTGCTATTCTCTAAGAAAACGCAGCGCGGCCTCAACGACGAACACCCAAATAGGATACATTGGATTGTCAACCTAATATCCCTATACATTGGATTGTTAATTCAATGTATCCTACTTGGACGTTGTCGATGCGGCAGCGCTGCGTTTTCTTAGAGAATAGCACCTCAGTAGATCTACCTGTATTACAAAAGTTAGTGTCTTCTATGAATGGCGATAATATTAATAACAAGCATCCTAAAAAAACTGGTCAAGAGCGAGTCCGACTCGATCCGATTCCGATCTTCATTACAGATTTGATCACGCTAGGAAACTCCGAGCATAGCCCTTTCCTAGCCCTTTCGATGACTTCTGATGAGACCAATCACACATGTCAACATTAATAATGTACATTTCAGACAATTATGGCAAATAGAATGTGTGTGATGACGATACATTTTTTTCTTATAGCTGTGGATAGCGTACAGCATCCTGCGTTAGCCAAGTTGGTAAGAATGCGGTGCACGCGGCGGTTCTCGCCAGGTGTGTGCGTGGAGAATGTCGCACCTGTGTGGACGTTCACCTT
Source organism: Leucania comma (assembly GCA_958295575.1). Lineage (NCBI taxonomy): Eukaryota > Metazoa > Arthropoda > Insecta > Lepidoptera > Noctuidae > Leucania > Leucania comma. Next base: position 3,055,212 of record OY282488.1, read on the forward strand.
CTTGCAGCAGAATTGCACGTAATACTGTTTTGTTTGTATTGTTCAAGGCAATTTGAATAAACTTTTGGAGGGGAACAGCGTGTAAAGATCCTCTGACCATGTTATGTCTGGTGTGGCTAACTGCCCGATAGATAATTTCGGGCTGTTGTATAATGTTCAAATGGCGCGGAGAACTTTAATTTTGCGATGCAGGATTTCGTAGTTCTTATGTGACGCCATAGATGTTGCTTTAACTTTTGCTTTTTTTTGAGGTAGGAAATCATCAAATAACTTGTTTCGTTCAGGGTGGAGCGAGAGGAAGTGTCACACTTTTACTGATTAACCACACCCGTTCTTTCATTTGCCCTTTGCGTTCCAGGGCTAGGATGTCATTTTTGAAAAATCCTGCAACTGTTTAGGGTACACCCTTAGTGCTCGATTACGGGGACGCGGCGCTTTGCGCGGCGCGTCGGGCGGTACGTCGTACATTGCCATGTGTTTGTGTTTGCGCGAGCGATGACGCGGCCCGCTGCTGCAATTTACGACGAAACGCCCGACGCCTCACTGTAAACATGGCCTTAGGGAATCAAGGATATCTCTGTTTTCTTTATCCATACTAATATTATGCCCGTTATGTCCGTTACGCTTTTCACGGCGGAACTTTAGACATACACTACTTTTTATACGGCTTCCACATCCACAATAACCGATTTTTAAGTGGACAAAGACGCTGGCAGAATCTAGTAGAAAAAAAAGGGAACATGAGCCACCTTTGAGAGTGTGGGACCCTTGGCAGATGAAAACGGATAAGGTCATATTAAACCTCTTGCAAACAGAATTTTCATTTCCCGCCCTTAAAAACACACAGTCTAAACAGTATTTAACCATCACTGTAGTCAATCTTATGCACAAAGCCTTCGGAACTTCTACATACCATACTTACCATATTTCTTCCAGAGAGCGTCTAGGCTGCCCAAACAACTACCGCACAAACCGCTTCCCAAGCTACAGGATGTGTATAAAACGGTGTCGCCCCCTAGTGGACATGTACCTCAAAATGGTGGAGTTCGAAGAGAGGCTGGCCGAATCGAACGACACCGCGGAAGACGCATGGGAGAGGAGTGACTCGGATGAACGGAACTTGAGAGAGGGTTTGAAGACGGAGGTTACGAGTAAGTGAATCATACTTATAGGCGAAAGTGCCTCTATGGTTGTTACTTCTTCACGCTTGAATGGTTGAACGGATTTGAATGAGATAATAATAATAATAACGTTTATTTCGGACAATGTCCATAATTAGTTAGTAGTACCGTTAGGATCCAGACTTGGACTCAAAATAAAAGGCAGTGGACTGTCTACTGACTACGTATATCCAGGTAAATTACAAGAAGAATTTAAAGGCGCGCGTGCGTCGTCGGCGGTTCTTGCTTGTGAAGTGTAGTGGGCGCGCGGCCCCGCTTGCTCGCGCGCCGTCGCACGCGATGCAGCCCGATGACTGACGAAGGTAGCCGACGGCGCCCGAACAATACGAATTACTTAAAACCTAATGTGGCATACGAGTAGACTATGTCCTGATATAGCACATAGGACTCTTTTGATCCTGGGAGTATGTTCTTAATTCTTTATTGTACACAATATAACATAACATGATGATGTGGTGAGATAGTGAGTGATTGTGTATGTGTGTGTGGTATGTTCCCTTACGACCATTTTCTACTTTCACGATAGTGTATTCGCTGGCAGCTAACAATTTTATAAACCGAAGTCGACAAAAAAAAGCTATCTATTGTATATATGGGTTATTTTGCTTTGTTTGTAAGATTATAATTTAAAGCTGATAAAAAATTGTATATCTTGTGATAACATAAAAATAGTTTCGTAACTCGGTTACGTACCATAAGTTCGAAAAACGTTTGATCGAATTTCATTTCACTTAAAACTTTTCAACTATTATCGCTTCGTTTTTTTTTATTTCATCGAAGATACGTCTGCTATTGTATCAGTTGACCTATTCTCAATTCGAATTTTTTTGTTACTTCATCGTTTCATTTAGTCGAAAAACTTTTCACCGATGTTACAGTCAACCGGAATAACATTTGTTCGAAGTATTACGTTTCGGACCTTCATTATACCACCATGGAAGTTCTTCTGTCACGGCTCCGGCGCTGCGGGGTTTGGGCGGTCCCACGGGAGCTTATCGTCGCAGATGGTTTCAACGCTCACCACCACATCTTCAGTTTGCTCAGCCTCAGCCGCGGCGGCGGGCCTTCAAATCACCTGCTTCTCAGCTCGCGGGCCGCCCTACCCCACCGCGCCTACGCGGTTTTAAAGTACACTCTAGGGGTAGGGCAGACAAGACTGTGTGAAGTCTGATTTGTAGTGATTTGTTTCTGTCACTAAATTTTACAGTACAACGTATTGATTTTTATGACACTATTTTAATTTAATATTGAAAATGCTACCAAGTATAATAAGCGGCAAATAATTTGAACCATCCGTCACAGCTATGCGCTCTCCCCTCCTTGACTGAGACCCAAAATCGGTTATTATCCCCGACACACAAGTTGAACCGTCATGGCGGTCGACCTAGAATGCGCAGTAACCGATTTTTGGGTCCAAATTAAAGTGGAGTGTTGCGCGCAACCATAGCAAATGGTTCAAGTTATTTATTTACCGTGTATTATAACCGTCTATATATTTGTGAGCAACATTCTGTAAACTGTTGTTTCGGTGTGATGAAAATATAGCAAAAAAATTAATTTGGCGAATGAAAAAATTCAAAAGAGGCTTCGGCCAATAGCAATTCGGTAAAATGATATTATAAAAATATGTCAAATAATGCATATGGCAAAAAAGAAGTCGGTCAATCGTTTTCGGTCAAATGAAATTCAAACAAAAAATATTCGGAAAAGTGATCGGTTCCCTCGTAATTCAATGGTTTAAGGAAAAGGTAACATAAATCGTGCGAGTTACGCGTATACAAAATTATTTCGGGTTGAAAAGTGTGAAACGTCAAATGGTATTTCTTACATTTGTTGACCTATAAACAGTTTTATTCAACTTGACCTGTTTTTTGGGTCAAATCTAGTGATTGAATTATTTTTTTTTACTGATATTACTATAATCTTATTCCAGACTATATAAAAGCGACCGCCTCCAAAAAACCCATGCCGATTATCCCAGTACACCTCGAAGACTTAAGCTCAGATCTTGAAGAAGAAGAGTACAAAGAGAGTGAGCAGGAGAGCAGATTCATAGTGTATAAAGACAGCAACGTGAACGAGGCTATAATGCTTCCGGATATAGACTATGTGCCGGGGGAGATTCGGTCTGACGTGGATCTGATGCATTGGGGATAAAAAAGCGAAGTTTAAGCCTAGCAAAACTGCGATGCGATGTGTCATCGTAAAGATTTACAGCTCGCAAGATGCATCGCAAGAACTTGTGAATGAATTAGCATCGATTCAATGTGTGTATCGTTAGCTTACTACAAGAACTCAAAAATTGACAAATACAAGACTTTGAATTTGGAACTTTGTTTATTGACTAAGACCAAAGAGGAGAAGAGACGAAAGATGTTTTTGAATAAACCAATCCCATTTCGTTATTTCCATCTCTTTACATCTCTTCTCCGCTTAGCTTTGGTGGAAAAGAATTAAGCGGAGAGGAGAGGTGATGTCTCATTTTTCTTGGCCGAATAGTGGCTTTATTCAGTTCTAGCAGTAAGCCGACGGTATGGTCATCTGAACCGATGCATTGCCACACAAAATCGCATATTTCACATCGCAATATGCGTCACTTTAGCGAGCAGATGTTGAGTTTCTACGTATAACATCGTATCGCAGTTTTTGTGGGAGCACTTTAACCTACTTTGAAGACTGATTAAAATATAGAACAATAATATAGTTTGATTTATTCTTATGTATTTTTTTTTTTATCGTAGGTGTACTAACAGCTATAAAAATGGATAACAATTGTATATGAGACATTCTAAGGAAAAGTATACATGGATAACTTGGTGGCAAGGTTGGCGCAGTGATCGAGCGATTGGCTACGCTGCGTGTCGTAGGATCGATTCCCGCGCGGAAGAAATATTTTTATGACATACAGAAGTTTATATTTATGTTTATGAACGCACCCATGATACAGAGTTATAAAGTGGGCCAGTTTAAAAAAAAAATATCACCAAGCAAGATAATAAAAAAAATTAGATTCACATATCCAAGTCAGTTGAACTCTGACTTGTATGAAAACGTGACACTGCAAATCATTAGCACGCTGTCCGATCGTCCGGTAACCGACCGGACCGAGCCCAAGTCGTCGACGGCGCGTTCTGTTCCCGCGCGCCTCAAGGAGCTGTCAGCACACCGAAGAGGCCCTGCCTGCTAACTGCAGGCAGGCAGGGTCGAAGCCTACTGGGGTCATGGGTTAGTTCCGAAAGGAATGCTCGACCCCGGCACGATAGGCTACGAAGGAACGGGGTAGGTTTTTAGTCAGTAAGAGTCTGACACTACTTCCCGCTCCGCCCAAGGGCGGGATTTGTCATTGGATGATTTTACATACCATAAAAAAAAAAAAAAAAAAACTGCAAATCATACGCGTTCCTTAAATGACATTGTATTGTATTATGAATATTCTCCGCATTATTTACCAATTAAATTAAATTTACAAAAAACCAAAAAAAGTGTTAGGGTTCCGTGAAGAGAAACATGTTCCTACAAGGATGAATCAAAGGAAAAATCGTGCCATTTTGGTCTACGGCACCGTTTGTCTATTTGTGTCTTTAGTTATGAACAGTTAGTCTTGCTCCAGAGAAATGGATGAGTAGACCAATAGAGTGATCAAAATAAGGGTTGGTTTTACCAAAGGATCTCTATTTGTTATACCTTTACTGTTCGAATAAGGCCGTGTTTACGGAGACGCGGCGCGTTGCGCGGCGCGTTGGGTGTTTCGTCGTATATTGCAGCAGCGGGCCGCGTCATCGCTCGCGCAAACACAAACTCAAGGCAATGTACGATGGACCGCCAGACGCGCCGCGCAACGCGCCGCGTCTCCGTAATAGAGCACTAAACCGAACGCCAAGAGCAATAACGATGTTTTGGAGTCGTGTGTGAACTCATCATCATCAGCCTTTTAATTTTCCCACTGTTGGGACTCAGGCCTCCTCTCTAGAAGAGGGAATAGGCCGTAATCCACCACGCGGGCCCAGTGCGGGTTGGTGGATGTCACATGTCTTCGAATTTTTGGTTCTAGGACATGCCGGTTTCCTCACGATGTTTTCCTTCACCGTTTTGAGAGTAGTGGTGATGAAATAAATTACACAAAGTAATGCGCCTGGCTGGGTTTGAACCCGCGATCTACAACTCGTAAGTCGGGGCCGTTACCACTCAGCCACCACTGCTCTATATGTGTGTGAACTACTACTAACATATTATGTAGCGAGACACTTACCTGCCGCAGTGTTAACGTTAGAAGCGACGAACAAGCTCTGCACGTAGGCGCCGAGAGCGTTCACTATGTCTTGGAATATGTTAGTCGCGTGGGGCTTCATGTCGTAACACTCGCAGAAGGCTTTTAGAAGATCTGTGGAAATAACACATATTCGGAATTAGGATTGTGTATATTTTTGTACAATATTTTTTACAATAAACAACACTAAAAATGTTTTTTTTTTTTTGGAAAACTTAGGGGCCTGTGCACACCGCGTGTTTTAAACGCACCGTTGACGCGCGCTTGTAGCAACACAGACGCGAGTCCGACGCAGCCTGTAGACCTATAATAGGATAAAAACGCGCCGTCGAAGTCAACGCTGCGTTTAAAAAACGTGCGTCAACGGCGCTTTTATAAAACGTGTGGTGCACCGGACCTAATAACATTTAACATTTCAAATATGAGGAAATGTTAGGGATATAGTGGAAACATCTCACTACCTCTTTTTTAACCTAAAGACGATGAAGTCAAATTCCACAATACGACAAAACAGCATAATATGGCGGACTACTTTGTTCTTGAATTCTATCTTGTTTTTGAGTAAAAAGCGGTAAACTTACTTGGTTGTATAGTCATTTTATGCAGAACTTCTAACGCCAAAGCTCTCTGCCACATAGGTTTGTCAGGGTCCAAGAATTTGATGGTGAGCGACAAGAAGATTTCGCATTCTGTGACCTAAGAAATAATAAATAAAACATTTATTATTGCACTAATACATTGATTTTATTGTTATAATAAGATTATTATTATAGCTAGCTCGTATTGTTCTATTGCTGAGCCTTTGCTCAGACAGCTTTTTCAGACAATTTTGCAGCGCCTCTAGCGGTCACTTGCAGAACCAAAATTTGCCATAAAAAATATTTACGGCGTCGATATCGAGTAGCGACGAATACTATTGCTTAAAACTCATGGTAGAGGTACTGATCCGCTTACGTTATGTGGTTACGTGGTCGCCTGTTTGACGCCAAGAGGAAAGGCGAGTCGGTGACGAGCTCCAGAGTTGATATGTGTGCTGTGACCCTAAATAGGTGTATCGTTGAGAAATAAAAATAGGTGATCCCATCTAATTGTACAAGTAGTTCGTCAGAGTGGAAGCACAGGATTGAATGCACAAGAAAAAAAAAAAGGTATGGTGAAGAAATAGCAAGGCAGGTTATCTGTTCTTACCAGCACCGAATGGTACTTGTGCACGATGATGGACACGAGCCTCAGCAGTCGCATGGTGACCGGGAAGTGAGGTCTCTCAGCCGCCGCGGGGCTGGTGGCTCCGACTGCCGTCGTGGCTCCTGGGATGTGGAGCGCTGTGAATGCGGCCCTGGGGGATAGGAGGTAGCATTTCTTGAACATTGGCGTATCTATAGTTATTTTTCAAGGGGTGGGAGGACTGGCCACTGGTATGCCTGATTTTTGTATTTACTAGCTGACCCTACAATTTTCTAATAGTCGAACTTTTTTTCTGACCTGGCAAACTTCGTACCGCCTAATAGGAATTTTTTTCGTGAATCTTTCAACTGTTTCTCACCGTTTAAACCTTCCCTGGAGTATCACGAATATTTCAAGACCCAAAATTGGCCAAATCGGTCCAGCCGTTGTCGAGTTTTAGCGAGACTAACGAACAGCTATTCATTTTTATATATAAGAAGATAAGTATCATGGTGATGAATACCATTTGAATTTTGAATCGGTAGCGCAATATTTTGGATTGAGATGGAAAAACCTCCATCCCCCTCCGTCCATCCATATACGCCTATGATCTTATAGTAAATATAATATTTTAAGTATATCTCAATCGTTTAATAAAGCACTAATAAGAAATATGATTAAAGCAAAAATCAACTGTAATAGAATATCGATACGTATTACAATTAGTATTTCATATGTTAGATATAGATCCTAACATAATATAAAACAAAGTTCCTGACATAAACGGCCGTATCTTTTTTTGTCTTTAACTTAGAGTTTTGATTTTTTCCCAGGGCTGCAGACTTGAATATATTTTTTTAATTTCAACTCGATGCCCCCCCCCCCCGCGTTCCCAAGATAAAGTGTCTTGACAGACAGACAGACGGACAACAAAGTGATCTCTATAAGGGTTCTGTTTTTTCCGGTATGGAACCCTAAAATGGCAAGAAAATTAACCTGTGCCAGTTTACTGATGATTAGTAATATCTTACCTATATTTGACGTTTGGAGAAAACAGCCTGATGATAAGTGCACATACGTGTTCTTTCAATAAGAACCGGAATTCCGGTATCTGTAAATCAAAGAAAACAGTTATTTTAAATTTAATTATTTTCATCTTCCAACTGAAATAGGACTGGGCAGGACACGACTGCCGCATGCCCGACAAACTGTGGGCCAAAGTAGCACAAAGTTGGTGCCCTAAGACAGAGCGACGGGGTCGCGACAGACCGCGAAGGATATAATATATAATAATAATAATATAATATGTAGGAGGTTCCTTTCTCTGAAGCCCTGACCGCCGGTAGCTTGGACCCTGTTCCCGATACCGGTGGGACACTATTTTTTATATCTTTAAATGTTTTTTTTCTGTAAGATTTTTAAAAAATATTTAAAAATGTAATCAGTAAGTTTATTAAATGAATAAATGGAATATAATATATATATATATATATACTATAATATATAATAATAGCGCGGAGATCTAGATAGATTCCTCCAGAACTGGTAAGAGGATGCGGGCCCGCGAAAGATGGAAAGAGTGGAGCGAGACTTTTGCCCAGGAGTGGGACAGAACAGGTAAACAAAAATAAAACAAAAAAATAAGCATCTTCGGGTGAGACGAATGAAAAGACTTTGATCATTATCTTGCAACATTTAAAGTTTAATTTAGAAATCGTCTTATCTATCTAATATCTATTATTCTAACATCTAACGAAATGTAAACGTCAATTTTGATTACTTACCTTGAAGAAAATAGGCGAAAAGTCAGTGAGAACCGTATCCAGCAGTTCAAGTCCAAAAGTCTTTGGCACATCAGAGATACCAACCAGCCAGTGGGCTGAGTCGCCATTTATGAGCTGGATTATGTCCTGAAAACACAGATTTACTTGATTCACGCCTATGTTTATTTAATAGAAAAGAGTGACCAGCCTACAGTTCTTTCAGTTTTTTTTTTTTTAATTTATTATAACTTTAAATATTGTTTTCACAGTGTGTGTAATGTGTGAATATGTCGTGGCGAGATCATAAAAATTGATCACTTCATGATATGGCCAAGTAATACTGGCCAGATCGTTTTAAACTTTACAGTTTGATGATATTTCAATCCTCCTTTGGCCTACTTTCTTTAGACTTATAACACCATAGAAATCCTAAATCAATGATATGGCCAACGAGATTTGACATATCATCAAATGTTAAAGTTTAAAAGATCTGGCCAGATTTCGTTGGCCATGTCATTAAGTGATTAATTTCTATAATCTGGCCACAACATATCTCTGTGTGCCAAATAATAGTAGATTGTATTATAAGGGAGCACAATCATATTTTTACAGCGAGGGCGCTTTTTACCCGACTGCGCCAGAACGAGGGTTATGTTTTTCGAGAGTAGGTATGTATGTATGTATGTATAATTGTTTGGCACGCTCTGCAGCCCAAACGGCTTGATGGATTTTAGCTTGAGAGGTGTCGTTAGATTCGTACTGTGAGAGTGACACTGGGTATATCAAAATAAAATAAAAAAACAAAATGGCGGATTTTTGGCACCAAATTCAAATGTTTGGCACGCTCTGTGGCCTGAACGGCTCGATTTATTTTAGTTTGCGAGGTGTCGTTAGATTTGTAATTACTGTGAAAGTGATATCGTAATAAAATAAAACTAAAAAAATGGTAATTTAAAAAACTAAAAAACCCGACTGCTTTTCTGAGTATACATGAAAAAGCCCTAAAACAAGGAAGTCGTTGTACCCGATTGCACTTAACTATATAATATTTTAAATACAAGATAAATTGTAGCAGTCGGGACCCATTCTAGAAAGTCAGTAGACTGGAGTAATCTGCAATATAATATAGGTATGTGCCCTTAATTCACTAAGCCTCCATTTCTAGAATGGGTCCCGACTGCTACAATTTATCTTGTATTTAAAATATTATATAGTTAAGTGCAATCGGGTACAACGACTCGGGCAGTCGGGTATTTTAGTTTTTGAAATTACCATTTTTTATCCAGAGCGAAGTGAGGGATTCTTTAGTAGAATCCTGAACGTAGCGAGGGATTCAAAGTACGTCGCCCGAGCCAAAAATATATTTGCGCCCGAGGGATACACTCTACTTTTCATCACCCAGTATGAGAAAATAAAAAAATAAAAAGCGCCTCATATTTTATTCTTTTTTGAATTTAGCCGGCAGCGACTATGAGCAGTCATACCAGCTAGTCTTTATTCAAACAATATTTGCATTCGATTTCTTTGGCGCTGAACACTAAGATGATCGAAATTCAAAAAGTGCGCGGCAAAGATAAATGCAGCGCACTTATAAAGAGGATTAAAAACTCATATCTGCCATCTAAAATTTTCTTATAGAAAACACCACCTTGGGGTGCATTTAAAGGCAAACCATGGGGACTAATGGCCACTTCGCTTCGCTCGACACCTTCCGCACCCCCGTGCGGTTGGTCACGTAGGCCACCGCAATAGAGAATCAATTGTTTGTTCCTATCACGCCGCATAGCTTCGTATTCACACTGATTCACCTACGCTAGTGTACAGCGACGTTTTAACAATAAATAGTGTAATAAATATCTCACCTGAAGTATCAGATATGCATCGACAGCACAAGGTTTGAGATCCTTAGGTGCCTTGTTGTTTGTCTGTGGTCTGACATCAGCTGGGTTCACTTTTAGAGCACCTGTAATTGAAAAAAAATATTTTGGTTTTGGAATCGTTTGTAGTATATCGAACAAATCTGATTACTTATATATTTTGACACTCCCTCTCGCCCTACCTAGAGCGGGAGAAGTTATTCGGTGATTTCCATCCTTAAAAAGGTTAGGTTTATTACCTTTATGAAAAAACTCGCTATGTGTTACTTTTTCGACAGAAAGTATGTGACATTTAGAAATCTCTGAGAGTGATATATTTTCAATACACTTACTCAAAAAACCCGGTCTTATCCCACCGCTCACAGGCGCGCAATAGACTATTTTCCGCACTAGTGCAGAAAAGTGCGCCTGCTCTCCCCGCCATAATCTTATTACATTTATTTATGACCCCCCATTTATTGATGTCTTCGTAAATGTATTAAAAACCGTCGTTTGACACACGTTTTTTATCACTGCAGCCCTTGGCTTCATAACACACTCGTCTACGGCTCGTGCGGTTTCCGCCTCGACCGCAATGACAAACTTTCTGCACTTGTATCAAAATGTACTATTCCTGATAGCTACAACCTAGGGGTCTTTAAGTGAAGACAAACCTATTCCAAGTTACAGTTTTTAATTTGTGTGTATACTTACCAACTACGGACTTTCGTCTGATTTAGAAGTTTTTTTTTTTTTTAACTAGAAAAATAGTAATAATCTCTCGAGAACGCTTAAATTCGAAGATCTTACCTTCAGCTTCTGCCAGAGCTCTCTCGAAGACCAGAGCGACTAGCTGGCGAACAGTAGCAGCGGCTGCATGGCTGGTGCTGACGTCACGACTCTCCGAAGGCGAGACCATGCGCATACACATCACCATTGTCTGATGAAGAGGAAAAAAGAAAAAATGATACTTCATATATATATAAAAAAAATGTCGTGTTAGTTACACTATTTATAACTCAAGAATAAATGAACTGATTTGGCTGAAAATTGATGGGAAAGTAGTTTTATCTAAGGCTGCAGTAAAAATTTGGTATTGTAACCACTTTTTTGCTTTCAGTGCCATCCTTATGCCTACAGAATAGAATTCAAAATCGGTTGAACGAACAGTAAAACAAGATTTGTTCAACTGTCTACTCTTATTTCGAATGAAGTGTAAATGTTGTTGCACATTATTTTTTTGGGATATCATCCAATGTCAGACGTCAGAGTAAGCAGAAACGAATTTAAAAGTAGTTAAATTTTTTTGTTGATGTGGGACATCATGCAATAACTTCCTCGTTCTAGATCAGAGCGAGAGGGCGTGTCTGACATTTACTGACTAAAACCTGTGTCCTTCCGTGGCCCTTGCGGCTTTCCGAAAACTTTGGCGCCTTCAAATTAGCCGCAAAGTGCAGCGCTGCTTTGTTATTTCACATAGAATATTTGCAAAAACTAAGTGTACAATGGGGGGTCTTATCGCACAGGGCAATCTCTTACAGACGACCTTAGCATGGACAGAACGAAAGGAGATAAGATTTTGGGCGGGCAGTGTACAAAAGGCACTACAAAGGCATGAAGTTTAAATAAAGAAATAATAAATTCCTTTCCGATTATAATTTTTGTGTCTTTAAGGCTTGAGTGAATAGGGTCTTCATAAACCAGTGCGCCTCACCATCAACGATTGCATCACTGCTTACCATCAGGTGGGATTGCAGTCAAGCACTAGTTTATATCAATAAAAAAAAACATAGGTCTTATTTACTAACAATTAACTGTATTTACTTTATATATCTAAGTCTGTGAGATATGTATCTATGGGCCAAGATACTTGAAAATAAATTATTTATTATTATAACTTTACCCCAAGTAGCCTTTCTCTTTCAGTCTTAATCATTTTCGAACCCTCACGGCCGTGAGTACTCACAGGAGTACACATTTTCAAAAACACCACTTTTCAACATCAACTTTCACTCTAGAAGTTTACTTCAAACTAATTGTTTAACTGTGTTAATGAAATCTATTGTGATCTAATCTTATCGTTAATTGTTTGAAGCTGGTTCTGCACTTCGAAATGTTGTTAATTTAACTGATACAGTTTATGTTGTGTTTTGTTATCTGGAGTGTCGTGTTTCCGGTCAAAACATTTCCATAGTATTACTGTTGACTAAGGGCTGATTTCATCATTCAATATAAAAACTTAGTTCAACTAAACTGAGCTCAGCGTAATCTAGTTTAAAGACCCGTGTCGTAAATATGGGCGACAACAAAAGAATTGAAACTGAGTTTAGTGTAAACTAGGTTCAAGTCATCGCGGTGAAACGCAAAATGAAGCTATAATCTCGATTAGGCGCTCAAACTGCGTTTTGTTTTATATAATCGCGATTAGTTTCTTGGTGAATTTGGCCCTAAGTCAAAAATTGGGGACCACTCTGACTAAAGTACTATTTTATAAAACTACCTTTTATAACTACTGTGGTGGGTAGTTGCGGACGCACAACGACATTCAAATTCGGCGATGCTTTCGTTTTCGTTTCTTCGAAGTAACATAGCCAACAGCAGTACCTCCTCGTCTGAATCTTTTTTGTTACAGAGTATATTGTACGTCATTAACTTGCTACAAAGGCGCGACGAAAACGTTGCGAATCTGCCACGCGTTCGCTACGTCTTCGCTTTGCTGCCGCGGCGTGTTCACGACGCATTCGCTGGGCGCCCGCCCGACCCTGCAGCTGCTCAAAAACCACTAGTGTGATAAAGCCTTAAGTGTTACCATAACGACCGGTATCTCGCATCTATCGTTTTTCCGCGACACAACCACAACCCATGGTCGTCACTCCAATTTCTTATATTGCTTTTTAATTACTAACATTAGTGATAAACAAAATTGTTACTAACAACCTTACCTATCAACTGTTAGTCTGAAATAAATATTTTTTTAATTTAAAGGTGTGTTTGAAATTCTTTACTCACCCTAGCCAGCGTATCTCCATGCACCAGATCAGACGTGGTCATCAACAGAGCAGCGGTCTGCAGCAGCTTCAGCTCTAGGACTCCTCCCTGCCCCAAGTTATAGAGACAGTCTACCACGTGCCTGGCGCCTTTAGCGTCAATGCCTTGCTGGGCGATCAGACGCTGGATTGTTCCGAGGCAGAACTGGAAATGAAATTAGTTGATGTTCTGTTAAAAAAAATTATATAATATATCCCAAGCTAAGCAGAGCTTGTGTTATGGGTACCAGACAGCTGATAAAACATACTTATATATCTCTAAATACATACATATAATAGATAAATAACACCCAGACACAGAACAAATGATCGTGCCCATCACACAAACATTTGTCTTGGGTGGGAATCGAACCCACGACCTCCGGCCTGCTAACTGCAGGCAGGCAGGGTCGAAGCCTGCTGGGGTCAAGGGCCGTTTTCTGAGAGGAAGGCTCAGCCCCGGCACTATAGGCAACGAAGGAACGGGGTAGGTTTTTAGTCAGTAAGAGTCTGACACTACTTCCCGCTCCACCCAAGGGCGGGATTTGTCATTGGATGATTTTACCTACCATAAAAAAAAAAACCCACGGCCTCCGGCATAGCAGTCAGGGCCACTAACCACTAGACCAACAGGCCAGTCGAAAAATACCTAGATATAATTTGAATTTATACTGGGTATAATATAAACGAAAATTTAAATTTAACAATTTCTATAGTACGCGGTAAATAAATTAAATTTCGATAAAGACCCGAAATTCAGTTACTGCTCATTCAAGGTCGACAGTCATGATAATTCAACTTGTATGACGAGGATTATAATCGATTTTCGGATCTTGATCGGAATGGGCGACTGGGAGAAACCATAGGAAATAGTTAAACTTATTTGCCGCGTACTATACATACTTATAAAATATTTTACAATAGGAAATAGTTAAACTTATTTGCCGCGTACTATACATACTTATAAAATATTTTACAAACTATTTTAAACTAGCACTGAGTTTTCAAAAACCCCTTCTTAGTCTATGTTTTTTTTTTTTTTTGATAGCCTATTGTGTGTCTCACTGCTGGGCAAAGGCCTCCCCTTTCTCCTTCCAAACTTCTAGGGCAATCTCTGGTCAATTTTTCCCCGCAAACATGATCAGATCGTCACACCACCATCGTCGTCGTCGACCTCGACGATGTCGACCTCCCTCCGGCGTCCAGTGAGTGACAATCTTCGCCCATCTGTCCGGGTGCATTCGTACGACGTGGCCAACCCACTCCCACTTCAGCCTAGCCGTTTTTTCTCCGACATCCGCTATTTGGGTTATGCAGCGCAGCGTGGTGTTTGGTGTTTTTATGTGTTATGAATCATAATTTTTTTGCAAAAAAAGAATATACATACACTATACAGTTGAACATGAACCTCCTTATTTTTGAAGTCGGTTAATAAAGATTATTATCTACTGGTACTAAGAGCAGTGGTGGCTGAGTGGTAACGGCCCCGACTTACGAGTTGTAGGTCGCGGGTTCAAACCAAGCCAGGCGCATTACTTTGTGGAATTTATTTCATCACCACTGCTCTCAAAACGTTGAAGGAAAACATCGTAAGGAAACTGGCATGTCCTAGAACCAAAAAATTCAAAGACATATGACATTCACCAACCCGCACTGGCCTAAGTCCCAGCAGTGGGAACATTAAAAGGATGATGATGATGATGATGATGATGACTAAAAGTCATGTAAAAATTCAAACAAACAGGACAACAGACAGGCAAAAATGTTATTTTTTTTTATGGATATTGAATATACTTTCCTAGGGATTAAATAAAACAATGTTATTTTGATATCACAAACAGACATTTCAATTATATATATATGTTTTACAAATAACTGTGGGTTAATTGAATCCATTCAAAATATTGCATACCAACTTGGGCCATGAGATCAACTTGGCATGTTGCCAGAACTAATAACACTTTTATTGTGCTAACCCCATTTTCTTTTAAAGTTTGGTGTCAAGTCCCCGTCCTTAAATGCAGCTTGATGTCTGAATTATTTTTAGCAATGAACAATTTTATGCAATGACGGAATGACCCTATACTTTTTTACTTACCTTTATAATCTTCAGATCCTTAGATTCACAGCCTTGTACGAGAGGATATAGTATCTGGTTCACAACTCCATACAGAGAAGCCTGAGGGTTATTGGAAGCTAGAGACAATTTCTCTATAGCTTCATCACATGCCTAAAAAAAAAAATGGAGAATTATAATTTTTTTTATTGTTTTTCAAGAATAACTTAATGGTCCATGGAGTTTCTTGCACATTCTTCCCCATAGAGATCTACACTTTGGAATATGCAATTAGCATTATTTTTTTTTTGACTGACTGACTTATTGAGAGTACAAAAGTGTGTGTCATTTGAAATAAATGCTTTGATTGATTGATTATCCTTTAAAATTCTTTCTGCCTATTTGATGTTTTAGCAATAAATAATGTAACAGATTTTGAAAGGAGTTTACTAGAATTTATGATAGACGATAAAAGTGGCAATAAATTGTGTTCCAACGACAAAGGACTTAGTTCTATATAACTTTTTTATGAATCTTATCTTATATTCTAGAAGAGATTGACATAAGACCTTCAATATGTTGTAGAAGAAATTATTATTTTTTTCCCATCACAATATCATAGCAATTACAAAAACAAAGTTAATTACAATAATTGGAATTCATACTGTGGGAGACTGGTGCCTAAAGCTAGAGTCTTGGTCACTAGATCTTCCTCTCTTCAAATGGATGAGAATACAACATTGCATCTTGATTCTTCAGGCATGTTCCATGCATTTTTTGTGAATATTGTGCTTTGTTTGTGATTATTCACTATATGTATGTTTTCAATGATTTTATGAAGAATGCCATGACAGTTAATAAGGATGGATGAAGAAAATGTATTGTATACTTGGGGTTCATGCAATCATCCTCAAGTATTGGATGGAATAACGGAAGGAATATGATGAGGAGTACTGTACAAGATGACAATTAAAATTTACATCAGTACATTGTAATTAAAATTTCTAATTCATGCTAGGTTTTTCTTCCGATCATATTTTATGGTGACATAATAAATAATGACTAAAATTATAAACAACAACATTTTAATTTTTTAAACCACTGTTACACATTAATAACTCCACCCATAAATAAGGTTATAAAAATGCTCCAATAGATTTAAATGGTATCTATCAGGTTTTAATCTGAATCTGTGAAATTGTAGATAGTGAGTACAATTGCCGGCTTCTATACCCCGGTAAGATTAAATAAATATATTTTACAATTTTATTGAAATACATGAGTAAAATATTGGATATTTTTTCCATATATTTACATACTAATGGAGAAGTTTTATTGGTTCAAATGATTATTGCGTGCATGCTATTAAGTCCCAATTAGGTTTCACAATTATAAATAACAGTGAAGTGATAAAAACCTCTCTTATCTGAGGATATTTCTTCTTGGTCTCCAAACTCAATGTCTTGAAATCATTTTGAAGAACGTCCATGAACTTCTTCGTGCAGTCATCGCCGGTTACAGCGCTTACGAACGCCATTATTTAATTTATTGCTGCTAATTCACTTATTCACATTATTCACGTAAAAAATTATAGAAATTGAATTTATGCCATGTATACAATCGACATCACAATTTTCAGTTCGGAAACTTAACCAAATTAAAGTAAGTTCCAATTGGATGAGTATTTTAAAAATATTTTAAAGTTCAAGTAAGTCTCTAAAAAAACTTGAGGTTTTATAGAATTAAAAATACCATAATTAAAAGGTTTTATGCAGATTTTTTTTTATTAAATCATGAATTACTACAATAATATTGGAATAAAAAGGAATTGGTTTTTTTCTCGTATTTCTAAACGAAATATTGGCCTCCATTCCTTTGCAGACAGAGTGGCATTACGTCTGCTGCGCACTTTTATTTTTATGAATTCTTTTCCCAACGATTGTTTATTTAAAAATATAAATTTATTATGAAATATTTAAAAAAAAATTGTTAATGCAATTCAGGCATAGAAAATATAATTACGCTCAGTTAGTTAAAAGGATTAGTCATATGGTTTTGCATGTAACGGAATTTATTTGTTCATCAGTGTGACCAAAAGAAATAATAAATTACCACTTTCAGTAATTTTCCTAGTTTTTCCCACTGTGAATAACCGCACTTGAAGTTAATTAGATTATGTTAGACCTAGTGATATTGTGGAATAAAACAAAGCTTTAATTAGGTTTAACTCATTTAATGAATTACTGTCTGTAACTGGAATTGTGAATTAGATTCAGTTGCCTTGTCTTTTGTTAAGTTCGTATAATATAAAAGAATAAGGCTTATTCGAAAGTTTAGGTACACAATACATAATCGGACATTAGGAATATAGCACAAAACAGCAGTATTCGACATGAGAACACCTTCTTTAAGTGAAAGTGAAAGAAGAAATGCAAGTGATCGATGATGACCCACTTTTGACGGTAATTTTTTTTTTTTAGTATAGCAACATCGATTACTGATTGTGCAGAAGAAAAAACAATGGTGTGATTCCAGATTTTTATTTGTAAGTATTTATAGAATCCAATATCAATTTAGCTAAAGTAACGTTTCAGTGTCGTTAAAAACGTCCCCCCGCCCGAAGATGCCGATAGCGAGGTACAAAACGCATAATATCGACTAGAAATTGGTTTTGTGAGCTTGACGTGCTGTCATTTCAGTTTTTTATTCTATTTATTCAGCTTGATTCAGCTATGCGCCATTTACTGCATTAGAACGGCCGCTGTCTGCGGATTTTAGTGCTACTAGTAATAAAACTCGTCGCGACACAGGTGTGGAATGTATGTATAATAGTGTGCGGAATGTGTAGTCGCTGTGTCCTAGTCGTGTTCTATCGTGTGTAGTTTTTCATACCGGCACCAAGTTTTCGTTATTCCAGTGTCGTTTGCATAGTTTTTTTGTCGTCAAGTGCGTCATGAAGTCGAGTGGTGGGTTTAAGCCGGGAGTGTACAGCCACCGTTGCCGGTCGTCCGTGTTTTTGGAATGCCGTAAATTTCATTTGATCGTGCAATAGTTGTGCTGTAAACAATGCAGCATGTTCGTGCCTAGTTTAGTAAATAACATAATCAGTGCTACCTGTCATATTTGCACGCTAATTTTGTCTCTAAGTGAAAGTCTTAGTAGTCAAATAGCTGATTGAATCTAATAAGAAATCTGTGTAAAGTATGTATGTCAGTAAGTAGACATTGTGAAGTATGTGTTGTGATACTGATATGTTTGATTGACATTGATACTATCAAATGTTTGTGGCTTCCTTATTGTGTGTTTGTTCATCTAATCATTATTCTAGACCATTTATTTTGCTGTCCATTGATATCTTGACCTGTTAATCTCTGCTTGTCTTACTCTTTGTGATAACGAGATTACAATTCATTGTTGAATTGGTGTTACGATTTGTATGTCAAAGTTCGTTTTGGGTTAATTCCAGTGATAAAATGGATTGTTCGTTTATTCTCAATGAATTATGGAATATTAATTTGATACAGTTTCAGTGCTCTGTATTATGATGTAACTCTGTTCCTGCAATTTAACTCTTCTGATACTGGAAATTTGCAAAGACTAGGTTGAAACTTGAATTATTCAAAGTCTATTTTAGACTATCATTAATAAAATTAGTATTCATTTGAGGATCCCCAAAACTAAAACAACATTTAAACTTGAATAATTTCATGTTTGTTGTTTTAATATCCCATAAATTTGATATTCCACTGGCCATATACATTACACTGTTATCTCTAACTTTGTTTACTTTATAACTTCATGCCACTACTAGTACAGGGTATGCAGTATCAAAGGACTTTATTGACAGCCTCTCTTGGGAAAAAACATAATTTGAGATTGTATCTAGACGATAGACTGTCAAATTTTCTAACCTTGTGACTTGCTTTTCTGCCAAACCTCATATTACTATCATTTCACAAATAGCTGACAATTTGGATCTTTAGAATATCATTAATCTTCAGTTCCACTACTTAATTCTTACATTTCCTACTAGATGGCATAAGCAGCCCTATTATCAACATATTAATTATAGATGATCTGATATAAAATATGATCTAGGCTAGATCATGTTACATCAAGCTAAACCGATGAACTAGAATACATTACTATTAGTCATATATTTTCCATGTATTAAGAAAACTGATCTCTCTTATAATATAGAGATTGATAAATTAATAGGTCCAGCCAAGAACTCACATTATATACTAATTCTGAATGGTTATGTGAGTGAGCTTTGCAAGTTTCATATATATTAATTACTAGCTGAACAGGCAAACTTCGTACCGCCTAAGTTGATTTTATTTTCGTGTATTTTTCTATATTTCCTCACTGTTTAAATGTTCCCTGGGCTATGAAGAATATTTGAAGAAAATTATCCAAATCCGTTAAGCCGTTCTTGAGTTTAAGCGAGACTAACAAACAGCTATTGATTTTTAAATATAAGAAGATTTTTTTATCTCGCGTTTTAAGTTGTTTCTAAATATCGTCCTTAGTTAATGCATTCCCTGAAAACTCAAACAAAATCAGTAATTCTAAAAGTATTGATGAAATGTTGAGTGATTTGAGAATATATATTACAATTTTAATGTAAATCCTACTAGAAATCTATAATCTTAAGACAGTAAGATTTGAAATTCACAATCTAAGACATTCCTTAGATAAGACAAACAATAGAAAATTAATCAATAAAGTGGTTGTCAATGCCGGTCCTACACATTTGTGAAAGTCTCCATGTGTTATTGATTTTTTTTTAACTCTATCAAATTTTAATTGTAAAATCTACAAGCCCATGTTAAGATCTGTACTAATTTATGGATGGATGGATGAGACTGTTGAACTTTGAAAAAGACAGAGATAAGAATATTGATTTGACAATTCAATATTCTTATCTCTGCACAATAAAATATATTCTATTCTATTCTATTCTAATTCATGTACAAATACCAGCTTAACTCAAAAATGAGTTTTCTCCCAGCTAACCTTTAAGTGACAGAGGGAGATCACATTCGAGACTATTCATCTTTATCTTTTTTTGCCTCATTCATCAAATAGTTGACTTTGACAAGTTTGGTAATCTTCTAATATAATGGCGTCATTATGACTTTCCGATAGTCATAATGGCGTCATTATTCCAATAGTCAATCACTGATATACCATTGAAAGAAATGGTAATCTCGTACATAATGATATACGAAAGTCTGACGTATGGTGTAATCTGCTAAAATTTTTACAGTTCCTTTGATTAGTGACCTACCATTAGATTTGTCTGAATACAACAAAGTCATTCTACGAAACTACTGACTGATCAATGATCGACCATTAGATTTAGCAGATAAAGAACTTTTAGCAAAATGACAATGGCGTCCCATTGTCATTTTGCTATAAGTTCTGTTGGAATGTTGAATTTATAAAAATAGCAGACTTGGGCCCCAGGTTATCGGTCAATATTTCATAGTATATGGCATAATTTGCTTTTTACTGAACCCTTCTGGGTCTGCCCGAAAATTGGTTACTCGCATTCAAGGTCAACTGTCTTGATAGTTCAACTTGTGTGACGAGGTTTATAACCGATTTTTGGGTCTCAGTCAAGGTGGGGGGATGCGCGTAGCCATGGCGGAGGTTCATGAGGCGGACTATTCCAATTTTCAAATCTTAGTTTTAATTAAATTACTAAAGGCTGATTTCATCATTCAATATAAAAACTTAGTTCAGCTAAACTGAGTTCAGCTTAATCTAGTTTAAATACCCGTGTCGTAAACATGAGCGAGCGACAACAAAAGAATTGAAACTGAGTTTAGCGTAAACTAGGTTCAATTCATAGTGGTGAGACGCAAAATGAAGCTATAATCTGGATTAGGCGCTCAAACTGCGTTTTGTTTTATATAATCGCGATTAGTTTATTGGTGAATTTGGCCCTAGCCCCAATCGGACACCGGTGTCCGCACACCTATTGTGTTTCTAATTACGGTATTCAAAGTGTCAAGATGAAGATGACCAACCACAGTGTGTCAAAAGACATCAAGTAACACTCCTTGTTAATTAGTAATTACGCACGCATTTTTACGAGTAAACAAACAATATGTACTCGAATGTTATGTTGATTATCTTGTACTACACTGATTTACTGATACTGTGAAGAACTCATAAAGGACGCGTGACGTCATTAATTTGTATGCATGCGTGAAACTGAAAGTGGTAGCGCGTCACGTGTGTGTGTCGTTTGTAGGGTAGATGGAAAATTTTTGTGTGGACTGTCATTGGTTGAATGTTCAAGACAAAAAGTCGTTAATTAATGACTATGTTGTTTATTTATGTGTGCTTTTAAGACTTTTTGGTTATTTAGCATGTGATCTATCATAATTATAATACATTTATTGTTATAAAAAGAGAAACGCACCTAGCAGACAGGAACGTACAGCCAAAACTACTGTGACTAGGAACGTCAAATTATGCATACAGCTACTTTTTATAACTTAGACAAGCAGCACTAAGAAGGGTTTTTGAAAATACAACCTAAAAGGAGTGAAAAGAAGGAATTTAGTTGGTGTGCCAAATCTCATTCTGTGTGCCAATATACTTGAAAATTAGCACTAATAGTAACCCAAGGTATACGCGTAAAGGTCATCATCCTTTGTTTTTCAAAACTACCCTCAATAGATTATTTTAGAGGGTTTAAAGATTGAATGGAAGATTCTTATTTCTTGGCTTTTAATAAACTTGAAACAAATTGTGTCTCAAAATATGGTGTGTGGTGTCCAATTTTAATGAAAACATTATCGCTAACGAAGTCGCGGGAAAAGCGCTATTAGTGGAATAAAATGTTGAGTTCTTTAATGAATGATTGTGCTGTCTGTGGTCTTTTCTGATTTGGCCAGTCTATAAGTTTATATATTTCGTATCCTAACATATTCTCCTCTTGTTTCAGATAACATCTAAAAAATCCGGCAAGACAACTTTCCAAAATCTTCCTGAAGACTGTTATTTTTTTTTATTAGATATTTAATTATTTTTCACTTAGTATAATAAAGACAGTTCGGAGCGGTGACTAGCGGAAGATGCCAACCAAGCGAGAGAGAAACAAAAGACGGAATTAGCTATTTATTTATATT
Source organism: Leucania comma (assembly GCA_958295575.1). Taxonomy (NCBI): domain Eukaryota; kingdom Metazoa; phylum Arthropoda; class Insecta; order Lepidoptera; family Noctuidae; genus Leucania; species Leucania comma. Next base: position 3,077,673 of record OY282488.1, read on the forward strand.
AATTAACTAGTATAATCCATTGTAACTGTTATTTTTTTCAAGTTATTACTATATACTCTCATAAACGCAAGTAACGATATGAATTTACGTTAAAACGCTATCTCTGAAGCTTAAATCACTATTTATTCAATTATTTAATCAATTCAATTATTTAATTAATCACAAGAAGTATGATAACTATAATAATAAGGGATTGATAAGGTCGCTTTGAGCACCATAATGGACAATATGGCGTCGAATGTGGGCTTAAGAAGCAATAAGCAGAGGAAAGATAACCTTATAACGAGGAAGCAAGATAAGTCTCCCGAGAAGACTATCAGAGGGACGAGGGGAGCGTACAGAGGCATCCCGTCTACTTCAAAAAGACCAACCGAAGAGGACAATGAGACGGGCTCGACGGAAAGACTGGATAGACCAAAGAAATTCATATCACAGAATAAGAGCAACTATGGGCTTGGGAAGAGGCCTGACTTCTCTCTCAAGAATAGGAACGTGCATTTAGCTTCGTCTCGCTATGGACAGGTGAGTGTTTTACGTTTTTTTTAATAGTATTAAGGCGAGTATGCTTTAGGTTTGAACTTTTTTGAACCTTTGGAAATTCACAAATATAAAAGGGAACTGTATAAAAATTATTACATTAAAACTGACCGTATGACTAATGGCTGAGTAAAAATCAATATAAATTAGTCGGCTCGATAAAAAAATATCACGAATCTGACCCTAATTTATGATTTCAAACGTCGTCGTCGTTTCTACGAGATTGCGTCACGGAAATAAGGGTCTAGTAAAAACTAAAATTTTAAATAGTTACTTTTTTTAATAAAAATAAAATCGCTGTTACGGGGCCGCGAAGTCGACAGACACGGGGTCTAATCAAAATGCCTATAAAATATTCTGACTGCTACCGGCTTAAATTTGGTACGATTGCGATTGCGGAGTATTCCGGCGACCTTACCACCACTATAACCTGGTCCTCTCAGGCACAAGTGTACCGAATTCGGTACACCACGGTACAAGCTAATTTAAACTTTATTCTTACGTAATAAGGTTTAAATTAGCTGGTATGAGGTGTACTATATTTAGTACACTGGTGCCAATAAAAAGTAGTATCATCACCAACATAAGATCGGCGCATTTTGTAAGCTACTGCTCATACTCTTGATGAAACTGAACCATGAAAACTTTTCTTATACATCATTTACTTACATATTATTACTAGCTTCTAGATTCTGCCAGCGGCTTCGCCCGCATGATTGTCGGTTTCTCCATACACACTTTCTACCCCCGTGTCACCCCCTTAAGGGTGGAGTTTCGTAAAATCCGTTTTTAGCGGATGTCTACATCCTATAAGGAACCTACCTGCCAAATTTTAAGTTTGTAGGTGTTATAGTTTCTGAGATTTCGTGATTAACTTTTTTATTTCAGTGTCAAACCAGTCACAATCTAAGTCTAGAAATAACAAATTGGTCTGTCACCTCCAATTTGTGAGTCAATTGAAGAAAATCCGTTCCGCTTATGAGCAATAAGCTAACTACCTCCTTGTGTACTCTTTGTGGACTAGATTTAACCCACGAGATAGCTGCCGAATTAGAGTATGTGCTCTTACACCCGTATTTAAAAACAAGTAAAACTAAATTCTTGAGCAAAATTAACTACTTAAGTAACAATTTGTATTCTATAGTTAAGAAAAATTTAAATTTTGAATGAACATTTCAAATGTCAAGTAATGACTTAGTAAGATTTTACTTAGTAACAAGTAATTACTTCTTTATAAATATGGGTGTTAGGAACCGCATGTAGTTAAATGAAATAATTGAACCGAATTTTGCACTATTTGATAATGCCCTTACAATAATTCTTGACAATTTTATTTTGTTGTTGGAAATCGTCAAATAAAAATAATTGGAGCGAGAGGATATTTAGAATTTTACTGATTAATGGACCAATTCTCAGCAACATTTTACCGACTAAAATTAAATTAAAAAAAAGTATCTTGTGTGCCAGGATATTTTTATCCCGTTAAATAAAAAAATAAAAATCCAATACCTGCTCATTTATTGGTATAGGGTATAGTAGAGTATGGTAAAGTAGGGTGGAGTAGGGTAGAGCGGGAGCGAAGCCACGGGCAAGTAGGCTAGTAACACATATATCTACATACAAACTTTCACATTTATAATATTAGTGTGCTGAAAGCAACACTTCTGAACTCAGCTTTTCAGCATCGAGCTAAATTACACTAAGTGCGACTACTCTCCTTCGGCACTTAAGCCAGAATTACAGCCACTCGTAAAAACAATAAAACTGCAGTGCAGCGGCAGGTTAGCGACCTATCGCATGTCAACCTAGTGCAGTAATAACTTTATCCTTCACTCGATTTCATAACTTTTATAACAGAAGAAAATATAAAACAATTTTTTATTGACTTAAAAATAACTTGTGTGAACTCATTTCCCGTTGAATTTGTTGGCATAGCTAAACTGCAGAGGTAGAATTCTACTCGCAGTTTGTGTTCGCGAGCCTACGACTTAACTTGTCTTGTCTTCCTGATCATGGCCTTCCCAAAAGTAGGAAGCCGACCGCATCAGGCAACGTTGCTCACGCCGCAGTCGCCGCCGTAATTCCGATCCAAATCTCCGGCCATCGTGCATCGTAGGCGCGGGCTTGCGGACGGCCCTTTGTCCGGTATCACACCGGACCGAGCCCAAGTCGTTTTCGGCATGCACTGTTCCCGTGCGCCTCAAGGAGTTGTCAGCAAATCGTAGGGGGCCAGTAGGGTCGAGGCCTAGTCTGGGGCTCTGGGAGGTATGAAAATGCATACCAGGGCCCTGGATCCAAGGCAGGGAAGGAACAGGGTAGGTTTTTAGTCAGTAAGAGTCTGAGACTATATCCCGCTCCGCAGCATAAAAAAAAACCATGACATGTAAAAACGTCAAGCGTGCGAGCCCTTAAACAGTTCAGTCTAGGTCGTCAAATAGATGGCGTTAACTCGAGATAGGGCCTCATGAAGATGAGGAACAAGAAGACTTATCACAGCCAATTTCCTCGACGATTCCACATCCTTCTGGGGTGAATTGTCCCCCTTTTATATACTTTTTTTTTTTTTTTTGGTAGGTAAAATCATCCAATGACGAATCCCGCCCTTGGGTGGGGCGGGAAATAGTGTCAGACTTTTACTGACTAAAAACCTACCTTTCCGTTCCTTGCCTTTGTCCCGGGGCCTGTGGTGACATTCTCTGGTATATACTGGATACTCCTCTCTCAAGCCCCAAGTGGACACCGGTGTCCGCACACCTATTGTCTTTCTATTGTGTCTCTAATTACGATATTCAAAGGTACCTTGAGCTAGCCAGTGACCTTCACTAGGTCATTGAACGTCTAGTTATAACCTTCACAAGGTCATACAAGACTTGGAAGTTGATTTAGTACTTAGAGGCGACTTGATTCGTGTTAATTTTTCAGTTGAAAGGGTAGCACCCGAAATGAAAATTATCGTATGTTATTTCGCATTTTGCAGTTCTGCATCATATAGTAAGGGTGTTATTATTCTAATAGTATGAGGAAGAAAAATATATTGCAGTAATCACATGCATGTACATGTACTCAAAAATGTATTCACATAGAGAAGAGCTAAAATGCGCCGTTTTAATAAAAACAACGTTTTACCTTGTCCGTCTCAGTAGAGTTATATATATGATGTTTTTAATGAGAATAGTTGTGTAAATACGTTACATGTTCTTACCGCAAATATATTTGTTGTTAACATAGTATCCAATATTGAGTTGCAAACAAAAAACTTTCGAAACTTCAGGCTACACTGAAGCATTCACCTTAAGCGAAACTTGCCAGTTACCAATTTTAGGGGGGTTGGGGATGTAGTGAGAAAAGGCTTAGTTCAGGCGTAGTGAAACCTACCCTTCATTTCTTTTCAATATCAAAAATACTAAAAAGTAAAAAATAACTTTAATTTGGGAAGTAAGTGTTTCTGTTTTTATTTCTTCGTTATTCAATAACTTAAACGTTTTTTGAACTTTCTGTAAAGGCAACTTAATTTTGCATCTGCCAAAATTACTGAATCGAAGCTACCTTGCACATTTCAAAATCGCAGCTCAAGCAAGACAATGCATTACCAATTAGACATAAACAAAAGAGCGTAGGTGGATGCAGCTGGGTCAATTGAGCACCACAGGGTCACGCAGTCAACACGGTAACTTTGATCAGTTAGGATTGAGACAGTTAGATCTAACGACTCCAATTTGTTTGAAGAAATCTGTGTCGGCTATGAAGTGTTCTTTGGACTTGCAAATCAACTGAAAGGTTTCAGTGAATGTCTTGAGATATGGTCAAAAATATACTTCTGTCCTTTCGAAGTGTTTGATTGAGGTCTTAAGACAGTGTGTGTTATGTGGTGTTTACGTAAAAGAAGGGATCTTGTGGGTCTTCATAAATAACCCTTGATGGTTTAAAAGTTCTATCTTAAATATCTCTTTTTACTTTTATTCATTGTTGCACACTTACCACAGTATAGTCTTTTTAACCCAAAGGTAGTGGTACAGAATGCCTTGTTGCAGTAAGTCTGCCTATGTACCACTACTGTACACGATGTTTAAATAAATGAAAGTGATTTTGAGGCCCTTGAAATTTAATCTTCACCTTTGAAAAGTGTCGTAATGGTTAAAGAGAGAAGGAGACGAAATTAAGTTTAACTGATGGATTGTTTGATAGTGTAGTGATCAGTGGCCAAAAGTGAAATTTCTACAGAGAGGACGGATTCCTATGATCATCAGCGGGAGAAGAAAGTCTAGAAGGACTTGGGGGACTTGCCCAGCAATAGGGAGGCTAGATAAGACGAAAAGAAAAAAGTGATCCCTATCAAGAATTTGCAATGCAAAACATATACTACCTAATCAGCAAAAATCTTTGAGGGGATCTAAAAAGTTTCCTGGACGATAGTTGGTGTTGTGATATGGGAAAAATCTTCACAACTCTAGGTGATGTTTGTCGGGTAAATATGATAATATTTTTTGATAAAAAACTTTCTAAGGAGGTTGCTCAAAGGTAGCCCATGAAATGCCAAGTTGTTTGTTGTTTAAAATATGATTGACAGACGAAACACGTATTTGATTACGAAATTTTAGTCATTAAAATCGTCAATGATGGTTTAATCAATATACAACTTTACTCTCGCAAAATGAAAATAAAGAAAATTTGAATTTCTCGGGCTATCCTAGCAATTGAACCTGAATAGGATTCGCTCGATAAGATTACGTTTAATTTATCCTTATATATTTTTATCTAAGGTGTGCCAAGAATTCTCTAACCTAAAGAGTTCAGCCTTTTGTAAATATGAGCTCTAGATTTGTATAATTATGGACATTCTTGCCAATTTATTTTTTTGAAACTTGAGTCTGAAAATCGCGCGGAAATTTTACGAAGATTTTATCCAATCGAAAGCTTATTATGTATTCTGTTGAATTTTCATTGGTATTGTTCACATGTTAAATAAGTTTATCATAAAACCTACCCATCTATCTATATTTACGTTTACAGCATATTGACCATTGACCCGTAAGCTTCAGCTAAACTAGGTTGAAAGGAAATTTCAACGTGTCATCAACCTTTGCTTAAATTAGTCATGATCCATTGACTCTCTTCTATAAAGAAATTTTAGACACTTTAGCTTTGATAGAGTGCAACTGCACTTTTGACCCCTGACTGTACATGCATAAAAACTTTATCTAAGTTCACGGTTCCGCCTAGTGGTTGGTACAATCTATTATAAAATGGGCATACTGTTACCGTCGTTTCTTCATCATCATCATCACTTCAATCGAAACACGTCCACTATTGGACATAGACTTCCCCCAAGTGTCACCATAACGACCGGTTCTATGCATCTCGCATTCATCAGATTCTCACAAGTCACAACCCTTACCAGGTCATCGGTCCACCTTGGTGGAGGCTTTTCAAAGCTGCGTCTTTCGCTGCTCGCTTCGCCTTTATCGACCATTTTTTTCTGCGGGCAATGTCTCCCTGCCCACTGCTACTTAAGTTTGGCGATTCTCTGGGCTATGGTGGCAACTTTGCTTCTCCTACAGATATCTTCAGTTCTGATACAAACTCCGAGCAGTCCTTTCCATTGCTATTTGGGTGAATTAAGGCCTTCTTATGAGGCCCGACTTCTCCTATACAACATACAACACAAAATTGATTCTCAAATTGTAAGCAAACATTTTATAAATCGAATAAAACTTGAATAAATCATCGTAATGTCATGTGACAATGTTCGCGACAAACAGACCGGGTGTCGATAGTCAATAGATTTAAAACATCTCAAATTAATAGATCAATAATAGACGATTTTTTGTTGGTCTCTTTGTGTCCAAAATACAAATGATCTCAACGGATTTTTCGGAAAATAATTATTTTAGTAATGTGCCAAATGCCACATGCTTTCAATATTGAGACGTAAATTAAGTACATAACATTATTTTAAATTATTTTTATCAAAAATTAACTTAATCCAAAATCACAAAGAGAAAGACTGTTTCAAATCAGTTCGAAATTGTGTAAGTTAGAAAACTTTTAGGTCTGGTGGAAGGGGAAACTGTCAAATAACAGAGAAAGGATACACAAACTGAAATGTGACGTCACTAACATAAGGCGTAACGCGTAGAAAAGAGATGTTTGTAGATATGTTACCACCACTCTTCCACACTTCTTCATATCAATATTTGAAATGTTAATTCCTGCTTCGATTTACCAATTTTTGAAAATGTCTTTGTTAGTGCAAAGACATATTTTTTGAAGATTTATTTGTTGTTTAGTATAAAATATTTTACTAAAATAAATTCAATTTTTTCCAAATGGTACTTGCATACCATTGAAGTCCAACTCGCAAAGATGCTATAAAATTTGTTTTTATTAAGCTTTCAAGTATTCGGCAGTAATGAGGCCGGATATTCGATGATATTCTCTCACTGTTACAGTTCCAATTTCCAATCCAGCTTCAATTCTGGCAATCAAGCCGGATATACACAGTATTTGGCGTGTTTTGAGACGAGCGCGTAGCTCTGTACAAATACCATCCCGACTACATGACCTAGTACAAATTGATTTACGATTGTACAAACATTGACCGTGTCTGTCGACTAGTATGTTACGGCAAATTCTTCCCTATTTACATGAGAAGGTGTGTATTGGATACTATTCACATGTTTTTCGGCCAAATACTCAAAATCACGTTTACTTACTCATTCTGTCTCAGTTACTTTATTATTATTAATTATTTTTTTCAAGTCAATTCATCAAATAGCTTCATACAAGCCTACTTACATTAATTAACATAGAATTGTGAAAACATAAACGATAGTAATTATACATAATGTTGGCAATTGTATAGAATTTTAGTATAGAATTAAATTAAATTTTGATTATTATAATAGTATTATTTCAATAACACATATTTGAAAAAAAGGTAAATGAAGAAGTATTTGGAGGTATGCGGAACAGAGTAAAGTTCCACATACCTCCGTTGAAAAGGGCGAATATTCCGACCAGACGGGTGTTATGTCTGGTGGGCTACTGCCCGATAGATGATATCAGGCGGTTGTATCTATTCGAATTGCGCGGAGAAATTTAATTGCGCGATGCAGGATAGTTCCTTTGTATCGACGTAGATGTCGCTACAAGTAAATACTAAGTAGTAGTAATGTAGTAAGTAAATGAAGTATATCCTAATTCAGGATTTAATTTTAATTCTAAATTTGAATTTTCATCCAAAGCCGCTTAGGTGTGATTGCGTAACATAATGCGGTCTAACAGATCACATTCATATTACAAAAGTAAAAGTTTGTAATTTACTTGTTACTCCTACACGCTCAAACGGCTGAATGCATTTAGATGATGCCGATCACACGGGTAGACTAGGGTCACGAAAAGAACTAGGATACTCCACATATTTGAACTGTTTCTAACTTATTTAATATTGAACGGATTTTAAAAACTCTGTTTGCGATTTTATATAAAGTAATTAAAAAAAAATGCGTCTGTACCCAACTAGCACAACATAATAATCTATCTATATATATAAAAGCGAAAATATCACTCAAAAAAACCTACAAACTTAAAATTTGGCAGGTAGGTTCCTTGTAGGGTGTAGACATCCGTTAAGAACGGATTTTATGAAACTCCACCCTTATGGGGTTTCTTTTTTTTTTTGGTGGTGGGTAAAATCATCCAATGACATCTCCCGCCCTTGGGCGGAGCGGGAGATAGTGTCAGACTCTTACTGACTAAAAACCCACCCCGTTCCTTCGTGGCCTTAGATACCAGGGCCGGGCTTTCCTTTCGGAAACAAACCCTTGGCCCCAGTAGGCTTCGACCCTGCCTGCCTGCAATTAGCAGGCTGGGTCTCTACGGACCCTTATGGGGTTAAACCGACATTCACGCGGGCGATGCCGCTTACACAAGCTAGTATATTATATACATAATTATTATAAGTAGGAAGTAGGATAGTAGGAACAGATATACTTTTAAGAATGTCAAGTTAAGTCATGTTTGAGTATACAGATTTTTTTCCATGTTATTATTTGCGCAGTGTTTGTTATTAAGTTTAGGTCTGTGATGGTCAAGGGGCGATAAAATGTTATTTTGGTACTTATGGAATCGGTCATTTGTAACTGTTGTGAAGGAAAAGAGTCTTATAAAATCATTACCCGTTCAAGGTATTATTTATTTTTAAAGTAACTTTAGGTCATGCAAATATTATTAAAATCTCGATGTGGTCAATGCGTTATAAAATCATGCATCATTCATGAATCGTGCGTTTTTTTATTTGTACTTTATACTTTATAGTTTATCATCAGACTTCCGAATGAAAGCCTATCAATAATAAAAAAAAAAACTTCTTGCTCGCCAGATCAACACCTAAGTTGCTGGGCTACTGTCAGTTTTGTAGTAGTAGTTGAACCAGCAGATCAAAGGTTCGATTTTAGCTAGTTTCGGCCTTAACAACTGGTTTTAATTGAAGTTCTGGTTTCGGTCAAAAAGTTGCCAAATATTCGGTTTGCCGAAACTAGTGTTTTTAGTAATTGTTGAATATTTAATTTATTTAGAATCTGAAAGTTATAACTATAAAATTAAGCATAAATATGTCGAAATATAGATCAGAATAACAATAAACAAGTATTATTTTAAGGTTTTGACAGTTTTTTTGTTCCCGTCAGTCCCGTTTCCAGATACGGCCGAAACTCGAAGAGGTACCGAACATTCGGCTACGGTTTCGACTGAAAATGTGGTTCCGAACAGACACTAGTACGATCAAAGAAGGAAAATAAGTATTGATGTGGTACTATTAAACCAAAGGCTAAATAACTTTTAAATAGGATTCTGAAAACTTATGATTTTTATTTAAATTAATGTATGTAAGTGTTTAGTAAAAATATGTTTATTATTTGTAATGAGACTAGTGTACCATATTGGTAAAGCTTCTTACGAAATATCTTATTGTCATAATAAAAGTGTTTATTTACTTTTAATGAATATTGACCTAAACAAGATATTTAATGACGATTGTATGACTCAGTATATTGCTATTTTGTTCATGCATTTCTCATAAAATACTGTGAAATGGCGCCATAACTAAATAGTCTTTATTGTAAATAATGCTAAAAACAAACATGCATTTACTTAATTGATAGTGGCCTAATAGCTAGAATTGGAATTAGTTCTGTGTTCGGGTGTATTTTATCTACGATATACGATATGTATTTAGCAATATAAATTTTGATCGTTTTAATCCCGTGGAGGGTTGATTCGGTACATGAAACACTATCGATTTTTATCAGTTGTTTAGTGTTCATAACACAAATTTGGCTGTGTTTGGGGCTAGATGATATTGGGAAAGTTGTGGAATTTTATTATTATTTATGTAAAGCCATATAGTATGTTTGTTACTTCTTCACGCTCAACTGATTTGGATGAAATTTGGTACACAGGTAGACCATGTCTTGGAGTAGCATATAGTATACTTTTTAACCCAGAATATAGTCCATAACTTTCACGCAACGCCATCTAGTCTCTAAGCAGAGTTTGTGCTATGAGTAATACACAACTGATAAACTTGCTTATTTATATTTCTATATACATACATATAATAGATAAATTGGACGAAGTTAAGCAGAGAGGACTCAATCCCCATTAAGTTATGTATGAATTGAGTACTTTCTGCTTAACTACGTCCAATTACACCCAGGCACAACAAATGATCGTGCTCATCGCACAAACGTTTGTCCTGGGTGGGAAACGGAACCACGACCTGCGGCTTAGCAGTCAGGGCCACTAACCACTGGAGACTAGACCAACAAGCCAGTCTAGTAGTTTTTTTAATATGTTCCCTTGGGACAATTTTTACTTTTACGCGAGTAAAACCGCTGGCAGGCAGCTAGTAAAAGATTACAAGCTCATACAAAAATGTCTGGCATAGGAACAAACTTACCAGCTGTAAAGTTCAGGGCCGTAAGAACACCCTTTTATACCGTTGGGGGTTGTGCTAGGTGGCTAGGTAATAACTAGGCCAGTTTTTGTGACGTCAGAACTCGGCTGCGGTCAACGCTCTGGCTAATGTGACGCAGATGTTACTGCAGTACCTCTACCATGAGTTTTAAGCAATAGTATTCGTCGCTACTCGATATCGACGCCGTAAATATTTTGTATGGCAAATTTTGGTTCTGCAAGTGACCGCTAGAGGCGCTGCAAAATTTGCCATACAAAATATTTACGGCGTCGATATCGAGTAGCGACGAATACTATTACTTAAAACTCATGGTAGAGGTACTGGATTGTTTGAAGGTGGCGACTGAAGTAAGACTGTGTTTGTAGTCAGTACAAGTCTGAAAATGTTACTGTGGAATCTCTAGGTAGGTCTAGATTAGACTAAAGATAGTCTATGATCAGTAGTGGATGTTTTTTTAGCTAAAATAATGATGATGATGAAGGAAAGCAGTACTTTTTTCTCAATTATGGGAATAATTAATATATTTTGTAATAATTTAATTATACGAATATTTATACTTCTACGTATATATTGTATCTGTTGGTGGAAAAAGGTTATCTAACCAATTTTTTTGTGCATTTCATTATTTATCGAGTTTATTCTTTATTGTTTTATTCATAAAAAACATAGCTCGAAGAATCGCCAAACTTGAGACAGTGGGTAGGGCACATTGCTCGCAGAACTCGAGGTCGAATGGTTCTGACCTTACACAAGGTGGACCGACGCCCAGAACCTGCCTGCCTGGGAGACCTATGCCCTAAAGTTATGAACTTATGAATGATGATGAAGCCGCGATCTTCAGGCGCACAATATCGTATCGTGTCGTATCGTTTTCGTTGAATAAATTTTATCTTTCGTTGGAAATGTGCATTGTTCGTAGATATTGATGATGTCGAAAATGATTTGCGATTAACGAGATGTTTTCATTATTTTTTTTATATTTTTTGAGTAACCCGTATTTGCGCCGGCTCCTGTATTTGCATAATAATAGCAGCTGTCGTCTTATTTGAGCATCTTGAAGCCATTTTCAATTATGTAAAGCATAGCAAATCGCAAAAAATATGAGCCCAGACTAGTTTTTGGCACATCTATAAGCACCCTCAACAAAAGATTTAAGTGTACAGGCCAATACCGACCTTATTTGCACAGAAAATCTGTCATTGATATTGTGTGCATTACAAGTTTTTGTGCTCCGAACTTTGTCAACAATGCGATCAGAAAATTATCAAATATTTGAAAACAGAATCAAATATTTATGTCGCTCGGGCCATCCATAAAATTGGCACGTTTCATTTTTTTTTTATTGATGGGCTCGTGTTTGACCATTATCTCACCTGGTTGTAAGCGATGATGTGGTCGACGATGGAGCACGCTTGCCTAGAAGTAACCTATTCACTCTTGACTTAAGGACCCTTAGGTTATAGCTATCAGGAAACAAACTCTGGCTTTCTTTTTTTTTTCCAAACATTTAAGAACAGTTTTTTGTAGTTAACATCATCCATAAATAGGCTCTGAAAAGTCATCATCATCTCCCTGGCCTTTTTTCAACTAGCTTTGGATCGGCTTGAAATCTAACCGATGTGGTTTAATACCTATGTTTTACATGAAGCGATTGCCTACCAGACCTCCACAACCCGGTTATTGGAGAAACTGTAATAAATAAATAAACAAACGCAAAACTCCTAGCGGAAGATAGGCGATTCGCGTCTTGTGCCTGTAAGCCACGATTTCACGCCGGTTGCGACGATCACACACATTTGGCGGCTAACGCTATTTCGCTCGCACAACAGCGCCTACTCTTATCTCTGTCCTTGTCTATCAGTGACTATAGGTTTGCGACTGTGATGACACTGATCATAGATGTGGAGTTTCGAGTCCAGGTTTTCTGATTGCGATGTTAGCGCGTATCTTCCCTTATAATATATCAAAACTCTGAATCTACTGATGTTCTTTCTGGCGTCTGACTGTAAACGTTTGTGAAAGATCTATGAATGACAACCTGGACTAATGGCTTTACGTGCTTTCTGAGGCACGTGGTGTCAGTATCAACATCGTAGATGGATCTGCGGGGCTATTGCGTAACTCTGTTGACAGCCAAGTGAAGATCACTTGCTAGATGTACATCGTATAATTGTCAAACAGCTAATTTCGTATCTTTAGTGACCAACTGATATGACGTCATTATCCACCGGTGTCTTTGATATTCACAGTAACACGTTTTGACAGTTGTTATTGTATCGATACTTTTAAAATTGTGATTGTGAGCTTTAAGCTGAAGATGCGATATTTAACTTAGCTGTATAATAGTCGATAAAAACTAGAGCCGGGACAATATTCACCGTTAATTTTTGTTAGCCACCACTTATGCACCGCAGTTTGTTAGCCACTTGATTTCATACGTAATACCACAGTTATGAAATTGTTAGTTGACAACAAAGTTTAGTGTAGGTACATCAAATGCCAGTTGTCAACTATTTTGAAAAAGTTAGTCAATAACCCTGCTGTCGCTGGATTTGGTCCGTCGAACCAAATTCGAGTGTGTGTTTATAATTTATCTACCCTTTACAATCTATCAGTGACCAATAACATTTCCTCTTAGATTACTAGCTGCATCAAATTCACAATCCTTTTCAAAGAATAAAAAAGTTGTAAACAAATATTCATAATTCTTTCCGTGTCGGTATAATTGTGACGTCCTATCATGACGCACGCTGTTGACGATCAGAGTACCTGACTGCAGGCAGAACTAATACCTGGCAATGCGCAGTGCGTATTGTTTTCTTAGGAAATACCATGCGTCAGTAACAGCACCTACACATGAATCCATTCAAAGGTATAGGCAGAGATTAGTTAATAAAGAAAGAGATTAGTTAGTAAAGTTTTACTAGTAAGTAAAACTTTTTTTTTGAGGGAGGAAATCATCAATTAACTTCTCCCGCTCTGGGTGAAGCGAGAGGGCATGTCAAACTTTTGCTGACTAAAATCCAACTTTGTTCCTTCATTTGCCTTTTGCATGCCAGGATCACGGTAACTCTTTTGAATACTCCCGGAACCCTAGCTTACATTTCGTCTATCTTGCTTAAAGGGCACGGGCACCTTCAAATTAGTCGTAAACTGTCGCGCGACGGCAGCGCGTTCACAGCGCTGCCGCCTTGCCGCTTGCCGCTTGCTTATATCCTGGACTACTATCGACTCATGGTAGCAGCAGTCCGAATTAATTTTTGGGAGAACAAAGTGAAAGAAAGTCGCCTCGTCGTTTATACCGCACAAATCGAAGATCTGGAACAATTTGCCAGCTGCTGTCTTCCCGTAAGTCGTAAAGACACCACACTGTAGTCACTATAGCCTTGAAGACACCTTAAGACTCTTAATTAACTAGTGCTCCTCACCATCAACGATTGCATCACTGCTTACCATCAGGTGAGATCGCAGTTAAGCACTAGTTTATTTAAGAATTAGAAAACTATTTCTTTGGAGGTAGTCATCAGGTATTGCATTGCATTCTTTCATCCTTATAATATTCCCACTGCTGGGACTCAGGCCTCCTCTCTAGGAGAGGGGAATGGGCCGTAATCCACCACGCGGGCCCAGTGCGGATTGGTGGATGTTACATATCTTCGAATTTTTGGTTCTAGGACATGCCGGTTTCCTCACGATGTTTTCTTTCACCGTTTTTGAGAGTAGTGATGATGAAATAAATTACACAAGTAATGCGCCTACCTGAGTTTGAACCCGGGAAATACTACTCGTAAGTCAGGGCCGTTACCACTCGGCCACCACTGCTCTCAAATGCTCTCGTCATCAAGTAACATGATTGGAGGCAAACCATCAGCCAAGCATAAATCTTTACCCACAGCTGACACTTAATGGAAAAACCCTGGAATGTTTTGGGTATTGAACTTATAACGCTATCAGTAACCGCGCAAGACCATTTGGTTAATTACGTAGACCATGCGTCATTTCATACGACAATAATTGAATAAAGTAATATCCATGCATAATTACTAAGCCCAACGCTATGCCTATTAGATAAGACAGTATCTGTTGGCTCCAAGTCCAATAGGTAAAAGTAAACCGTGTACGTATTAGGGCTTTTACCATATTAATCATGGGAAGGAAGCTAAGAGTCATTTCTGAGGTAAATGGTTTTTTTTTCCTTCTTGCAGATGTTTGGTTGTTCTATTTCCTATCCGGGTCAAGACGTTTTAGAATATTATTATTTTTTAGTCAAGACGTATTAATTAATTTTAGTCAACCTGAACAGACTCCGGCCTAGCTCGCATATACCTCCTTTATTCACACAAACAAGTTTCAGCTAGCGGTTTCGCTCCGTGAAAGTCAAAAATTAACCAAGGGAACGTATTATTAAAGTATTGGGTAACACCGTAAAATTTTGATCGTTTAAATCCCGTGGAGGGTCGATCCGTATCGACCATCCGCGGGATTAAAACGATCATTTGGGACAAAATGTCCCAATACCAAAGTGAGTTAAGAACGTCTAACAGAGTTAAATGGCAGGATTTCTGGCTAAAGCAGAGTTCGAGAAATACTTTATTTCAAATGCTCAGTGGGACATTCCAATCCATTTCGGGTCAACTTGTAACATGATATATATTATGAAATCTTCAAACACGAAGTGGTTTTAGTCGAGGACCATTAATGAGTTAGATCGTTTAAAGGACACTGCTTATCTTGATCTTGATAATATAATGACGCGTTTTGTTTACATCTAGGAAACCTCTAGATTTTTATTTAAATATACGCGTTACTACTAAGCGTTTTGCCTCGTCGTTTATACCGTGTACAACGAAGGAGTGGAACAGTTTGCCTGCTGCGGTCTTCCCGTCCGATTATAATTTAGGTGTCTTCAAGGCTAGAGTGAATAGGCTCTTAATAAACTAGTGCGCCTTACCATCAACGATGGCATCACAGCTTACCATCAAGCGGGATCGCAGTCAAGCACTAGTTTGTATATAAAAAAAATATATATAGATAGTTACATGTTCATCATCATCTCCCTGTCCTTGTCCCGTGTTATTTGGGATCGGCGCAACACGTATTTTTTTTTCGATTATGTTCTGTCATCCGTCATGCTATCACTAACTTCCTTTTCTTTCATATCACTCTTCATACAATCCATCCATCTTTTCTTTGGCCTCCCTCTCCATCCATCCACACATTTCACAAAGAAAGAATTTTATATGACACCCCGCACACCTTACCGCGTCGAATATTCCGAAGCTGAAGGACTCAAGCATAAAAAAAAATTCTTTCGATTCGTTCGGCGCGTTCGTGTCGGATAAGTGTGCGTTCACCTTTATAGATACTTGTTAACTACTTTATTTTATTGTTTTATATTCTGTCAGGACTTGACATTATCTTCAGTGGCATATTGTGCCGAAAGTATGATTGTAATCAAGTTGTTTTTGCAGCACGCAAGACATATAGACACATCTGTCTATGGGTGAATGTTAGAAGAAAACGATAATGCAGTGTGTTGCATGATATGTCGCGAAACGGAAAAATCACGCATAAATTGAGTTTTTAAATCTTGATCGAGATACATATTGTCTCATTCTCAATTAGGATCTAAAAAATCAATTAATGCTTAATTTATAAACCAACACAATACCATTTGGTCACAATTTTAAGACACTTCTTTTTTTCTCGACCCCTAATTATTTTTCTTAAATAAAGTAGCATAAGTCTCTTTACTACATCAGCTGCCTTCCAGTAAAAGTTCCGTTAAAATCGGTCCAGCCGTTTCGGAGACTAACTGGAACAACCGGATGGACAGACTGCTTATTTTTTTTGGTCATAGGAATCGAATACACTGACTAATTTTATAAAAATAAAAATATTTTGATATTACAAACAGACACTTCAATTTTAATTAAAGTCAAAATGAGTGCCGGTACGGAGGTGTCTCAGTAGGTATGTTAAGATGGTCACCCATCCATAGACTAACCTTGGCAAGCGTTGCTTAAAGACACAGAAAACAAGGAGACAAAGAAAAATTTACAATGATTTAAAAATAAATTATTATGAGATTTGATACCATAATATTTAAAATTATTTCACAATATCAAAAACATCGAACGAAAAATTACATAATATTCTATGATACTTCAAACGATTGTCGATTAAAAAAAAAACTTGTCTCTATATCCAATGCATATTTGCATAGATCTTATAAAAAGCCATATAAGATCGTATCGATTTTTATCAGAGCTTAGAAATCTTTGGACCGTAGCTAAAGTCGGTTGTAATAGAAAATAAAATTAAAACGTGTAATTAGTTTATTATCTAATTATTGTAAACATTATTAAGTTGTAACTGCGACCTTATCTGTCAGTTTTGTTATGATAGATAGTTGCTAAACAGTGGAAGTACGTTTTTCGTCGATTTTGGTGCATGAAAGAAGATGCGCATTATTTTCTCTACAATATTGGTGTTCGAACTATAGTGTAGTGTCGTTTTAGGGTTGTGTAAATGGTTACAAGGATCTTGAAAGCTGCTGGTGAGCCTCCCTTGGAAAATTAACATTGAGATCGTGAATTCAGTGTGGATTTCAACCTTAAATATCCGAATTTCTTGTCCTGGTGGACTTGGTAACCTGGTCGATTCTATTTTTTCTACTAACGATCTGCATGTGGATGGATGGAGAGGGAGAGGGAGGCCAAAGAAGAGATGGATGGATTGTGTGAGGAGGGATATGAAAGAAAAGGGAGTTAGTGATAGCGTGACGAGTGACAGGAGAGAATGGATGAAAAAAAACGTGTTGCGCCGACCCCAAATAAAACGGGATAAGGGCAGGAAGATGATGATCTGCCCTAACTTCGCAAGGTGGTTGAAATCTTTGATATTCCTGGTTTTTCTTTTATGTAGTATGCATTATGCATGTATTATACACCGAGGTACATTTTCATACAACCGCTCTTACGCGATTATGATGTTATTACACATCTTTCTTCAGATATTTTTTATACACAGATATCTTGTGGATATCATCTAGGCTTCTATAGAAAGCAAAACATAAATTTATGTAAAATTAACCCTATAAAGACCTTTGAAAATCTGCTATTTTACGTGAACTTTGGCCCTCCATAATGTACTCATATTAAAAAAAAAAAAATATTTCTGTAGAAGCCTTGCACATTTAATCGAGATTCTGAGTGACGACAATTTTTCTCAAAAACTTTTAACTGTTTTAAAAAAACCTGTATTTCTAGGAAAAAGTTTTGTGAAATATTCGTGTAAATCACGGAATTACTGGATGCCAACTAGAGTTTTCAGGCGTTATCTCTCTTTTTTCGCGTTGCCTATTCATCAAACATCGAGTTGGATTGCGTTAGATGAAGCAACATGCTTTTAAACCATGCTCGATGTTGACGACACCCTAAGTGTGGTTCAACCTTAATATTCGAATTTCTTATCCTGGTGGATTAACTAATACCTAGTCGATTCAATTGGTTCACCAACGATCTGCCCCAGCTTCACATGGGTGGTTGAAATCTTTGATTTTCTCGGGTTATCTTATATAGTATGCATGTTATTATACACCTAAATCTTCCCACTGGATCTTGGTCTTCTGGTCAAAACTGTTTTTTAATTATCGGTGCGAACAGACAAACAGATAGAAGCAATGGGGGACTTTGTTTTATAATACGAGTATGTATGGAATTATTTAAACTTTTCCAACCTGTTTTTCCTATTTCTTTGTTTCCAACATTTTCTTCAATCTCCTTTAAGTTGGGATTGGAAAATGTAGAGACGTGAAAAGAATACGCACTAAATAGTTTTTGTAACACATTCATTGAGAGTACAGCCACGGAATACAGAAAGTTTCTGTGTTCTGTGCATACAACTAAGGATTGGTTTTCCCTGCCGCAGTGTGTGTTTCCTGATACTCATAGCCACAACTTTGGGGTCTTAGGCAAGCGTGGTCCATCATCGACCACATCGTTGCTTTTTATTAAGGGCGCCTTCAAATTAGCCGCAACGTGCGCGGTTGCAGCGTTGCCGCTTGCTTGTTATTTCATATAAATAAAAACGTGCGACTGCCGCGCTACAACCGCGCGTCATTTATTTTCGTGCCCTAAGTGATAAGGCTCACTTTCGCTCGTCAATAAAATATTTATCCTAGCTACTGAAATAACTGCTTTAACAAACATAATCTTTAAAAACTTCTCCAGATGGCTTCTGGTTCAAATCTAATACAGATAAAAATTAAATTCGTATTTTCCTATCGTATTGAACGTGATAAGTATTTGACATTTGTGACGTGTAGGCGTGAGCGCGCACGCGTGCTAGGATGCAAAGTGCGTGCACGCGAATATGTTCAAGTGCGTATGCGTGGGTGTACGGCATATCTGTTAGTTTGTATGTCAGGTTCACGAGGAGTGTTTTTTTGTGCTTTTAATTAGAAAGAAAGAAAGACGTTTTATTTGCGGGAAATGACGCAATCTTAAGACTAGGTTACAAATTATATTAATACATTATATATGGTAAAAGTGCGTCTAATTTGACGCACATTTTTGCTAGGGTTTTTTTTTTATACAAATGAGGCGCACTAGTTTATTAAGAGCCTATTTACTCTAGCCTTGAAGACACCCAAATCATAATCGGATGGGAAGACCGCAGCAGGCAAATTGTTCCAGTCCCTCGATGTACGCGGTATAAACGACGAGGCGAAACGCCTAGCTTTGAACTTAGAGATTTCAACAACGTAAGGGTGGACTGGTACTCGCCGTATGTCGGTTGTCCCATAGGGTTGTCCGATGGTAGAATTGAGATGGTGGAATCAAGTCACTCTCTCCAAAATGTAACCTGTAAAATACCGAAAGGCTGACTACTCTACACCTGTGCTCAAGGCTTAGAAGAAATGTTAGCTTTTTCGCACGGCTTTCCACCGAGTCCAAAGCTGCTAGGTAGCATTTTGCAGCACCAGCCCATATGTGGCTGCATTACTCCACACACGATCGGACCTGTGCTTCGTATAACATTAAAAGCTGTCACGGTGAGAAGTACCGACTTCTGCAAGAACGCTGAGTTTGCTAATGCCCTGCTATGCAAAAAAGACCTTAAATCGCGTAAGGGAGAGAACTCAAAAAGCGGTTTTTTTCCCCGCTGCCGCCACGGTTGCGGGACAGCTTCTGTAGAATGCAAATATGTAAAAAATTAAAGCAATTTTCACGACGTGGTGTACGGCCGCGGTGTGGGCGATTGTTCGCGGCTGCCGTTCACCAACGCCGCCGTCTAGGCGGTTTGGGCCCACACGCTCTACGGTTTGCGCCCGTACGCTCTGCGGTAAGTTACCGGCCGCGGTCGGCAATCGCAGCCGTCGCGCAGGCGGCGGCGGCGAATCTACCGTCTCGTGAGTTTTGAAATAAAATAGCCGTTTCCTCTGCTGCGGCGACCGCGGGAGAAAACCGCTTCGTGAGTTCAGTGCCTTACTCTTTTGTTAATAGTTCCTCAGCAGAGCATTTTACATAGTAATGGAATGTCGTTACATCACACAATGTACACGATAAGTGATGACGCTTTATCAGTTGTCCATTGAGTAGAGATTAAAATATCGTCACACTAGTATCCAGTAGCTTACTAGACGAACGTGTATAAGGCGTCAATGATTTATTTATTACTCATTCATTGATTGTTGTTTGTTTTGAAACGTACACCGAACGAATTGCGCGCGCATTTAGCAAATTCTTTTTTTTTCTAATTGTTTATTTTTTTTATATTCGTGTAAGGAAGTGTGGACCAATGAGTTACGTTTGTGTTTTTTATGTGGAAGTGTTAATTTATTGTTTTATAGGAAATTGGTATGTATTTTTTTTTTTTTGTGGCGTATTACTGTGCAATGATAATATTACTAAACAGTACTGAAAAAGAAAACAAATTTGAATGGAGCTACATTATTTATGTGGGCCTATTCATATTTTTTTTTTTTTAATTATTTTCTTATTTTTCAGAATATTAGATACTTAATTAGTTTTTTATGACATAAGTACCCCTTAAATGTTATATGGATCAAAGTAAACTAGCTTTTGCCAGCGGGTTCGCCCGCGTGAAAGTCGATTTCTCCATACAAACTTCCAATCCCCTTTTTACCCCCTTAGGCGGGTGGAGTTTCGTAAAATCCGTTCTTAGCGGATGTCTACAACCTATAAGGTACCTACTTGCCAAATTTTAACTTTGTAGCTGTTATAGTTTCTGAGATTTCGTGATTTATCAGTGAGTGGTATTTTGCTTTATCACTACTATAATAAAACAAAGTCGCTTCCCGCTGTCTGTCCCTATGTATGCTTAGATCTTTTAAACTATGCAACGGATTTTGATGCGGTTTTTTTATAGATAGAATGATTCAAGAGAAAGAAATATGTTAATAATATATTTAATTTCACCAATGCACCCGTGCGAAGCTGGGGTGGGTTTCTAAAACTATATATAGGGTGACTGGTAATTAGTGAACGATACTTAAACACATGATTGTAGTCATGATTACAAACAACTTTTACTATGGAACCAAACCTGAAATCGCGAAATAAATCAGCCAAGTTCAGTACAATTTGACCAGTTAGGCGAACACAAATGTATGGATTAGCAGATTTTTTGTCGCGATTTCAGATTTCGTCCCATAGTAAAAGTTGTTTGTTATCATGACTACAATCACGTGTTTAAGTCATCATCATCATCATCATCAGCCTTTTAATGTTCCCACTGCTGGAACTCAGGCCTCCTCTCTAGAAGAGGGAAAGGGCCGTAATCCACCACGCGGGCCCAGTGCGGATTGGTGGATGTCACATGTCTTCGAACTTTTGGTTCTAGGACATGCCGGTTTCCTCACGATGTTTTCCTTCACCGTTTTGAGAGCAGTGGTGATAAATTAAATTACACAAAGTAATGCGCCTGGACGGGTTTGAACCCGCGAACTACAATTCGTAAGTCGGGGCCCTTACCACTCGGCCACCACTGCTCCGTGTTTAAGTATCGTTCACTAATTACCAGTCACCCTATATAAGTTTTACTTTAAATAAAGTTATTTACTTAGTAACAGTTAAACAACAAATTATGGCAGTTAAGGGAACATTAACATTACTACTTCTTGGAAGCTATTTCTGTACATTGTGTCTTATTGAACCGATAAGAGTTTCTAATGGTCCTATTGTTTGTTTGACATGGTTCTGTTTACGGAAAGAGAATTTAGGATAAGTTTGTAACATTGATTTAGTGTTTGGTGACAAATCGGTATTTCCGAAAATGTAATAATAAATCGATTATCTGGGTCAATCAAACATTACCTATTATACACCGTTAAATTTTGGTCGTTTTAATACCGCGGAGGGTCGATTTCATGAAACACTATCTATTTATAAAGATGAAATTAAAAAATAAAGTACTTTTTTTTTCTAAAACTCGAATTAATATACGCATGTAAGAAATTAATTTCTTTAAGTAAACGAGTCAATGACCTTGTAGGGAGTTGTTGGTCGTTGCGTACTAACTACCTGCAGTTCATTGGCCTCGATCAGCTGACGTTTACTTAAAGAAATTAATTTCGTACATGCGTAAATTAATTCGAGTTTAAAAAATTACTTTATTTTTGATTTTTATATTTACAAACCGATAGGGTTTCATGTACTGGATCGACTCTCCGCGGGATTAAAACGACCGAATGTGTGTATTTTAAAATATACTTTGTTTAATATTCATAAGCGGTATAATACTTCTAAAATGATACTGATGGTGGTATAAAACCGGCCAAGTGCGAGTCGGACAAGCGCACGAAGGGTTACGTACCGTTCGTAGCAAAAAACGGCAAAAAATCACGTTTGTCGTAGGGGAGCCCCAATTAAATATTTTCTTTTTTCAGTTTTTACTATTTGTCGTTACAGCGGTAATAGAAATACATCTGTGAAAATTTCAACTGTCTAGCTATCGCGGTTCTTGAGATACAGCCTGGTGACAGATATATGGACAAACGGACGGACAGACAGCGAAGTCTTAGCAATAGGGTTTTTTTTATGGTAGGTAAAATCATCCAATGACAAATCCCGCCCTTGGGCGGAGCGGGAAGTAGTGTCAGACTCTTACTGACTAAAAACTTACCCCGTTCCTTCGTAGCCTATCGTGCCGGGGCCGGGCATTCCTTTCGGAAGTTAACCCATGACCCCAGTAGGCTTCAACCCTGCCTGCCTGCAGTTAGCAGGCTGGGCCTCTTCGGTGTGCTGACAGCTCCTTGAGGCGCGCGGGAACAGAACGCGCCGTCGACGACTTGGGCTCGGTCCGGTCGGTCACCGGACGATCGGACAGCGTGCTACCCATTGCACGCCGTCCGCAAGCCCGCGCCTACGATGGCCGGAAATCGGTATCGGAATTCCGGCGGCGGCTGGGGCGAGCGCCCCGTTGCCTCTGCCTGATGCGGTCGGCCTCCTCCTTTGCTAACATTACTGCTTCGCAGAAGGAGGCGACCGCCTGCCATCCTTAGCAATAGGGTCCCGTTTTAACCCTAAAAATGAAGTCATTCTTAGTTAAATGTGAAAAATATGAAATATTTTAAAACACTTTTTTATTAAATTAATAATTTATTCAAATATTTGGACATAATATAAATGACGAAATATCGGTTTACTTTAGATGCATCCCTATGTACCCTTCCGATAAATACGGGTACACGTCTCAAAATGCCACAGATTCAATATGAAACCATAGGCTCCATACAATACGATTTTAAACTTCCGAATGCCATGCTTTTGTTTCCTATAAGGAACGAAAACCACAAATGGCGCCAAAATAAGCAACTTCATTCTTCATAAGTAAGAATAGAATTGCTTTATGTTAATACGATTGCTTTTGTAAAAGATTATGAGTGATGGGATACTGATTCTAAGATTTATAATCGGCCTAACTGATTTTTCTAGGGAATACAAAAATCTCTCTGACTTAGCCTCTTTGTGGTTTAGTTGTGCCTTACAGCCTCATAATAATTAACATATGGGTACTTGGTAATTTATACTCGTACTTTACACACATACACACACACATCAATACATGGTTAAGTTACTTCTAGGAAATATCAATTATATCAGGAGATATAATGGTCCACTGTTGAACATAGGCCTCCTCCAAATGTCGCCAGATTCTCGCGACTCTCACTAGGTAACCGATCCACCATGGGGAACGACATATTAGATTAAAATGGTGGTTAGCCCTCTGCCAAGGAAGAACTTTTGTCGAAGCACAGATACATAACCGTCGAAGCACAGATACATAACAATAATAACATCTAACACGAAATTAGATACTAGCGTTTCTGATTATAGACTTGATTGGGTTGTAAAAATCCGAAATAGATAAGATTCATATAGATATTGATTTATCACATGTACTATCTGATTAACCTGCATTGTCTCACTACAAACACCTTTATATCAGTTTTATTCGTCTGGGGGATTACCGGCACGTGTGTTCCCCGTCTGTAACTTCTTTTAGGGAAAATACTCCAGAGTATATAAATTTAGGAAAATTTTTCGTCATTTACAGCTTAGGAAGTCTTACACCCAAAACAATAAAACTAAATACTTGACTAAAAGTAACTACTATTAGTATTCTATAGTTAAGAAAAAATTGAATTTTGAATGCAGATTTCAAACGTCAAGTAATGACTTAATAAGATTTTACTTAGTAACAAGTAAATACTGTATAAATACGGGTTTTATCCTGGTGCAGTTCATCTTTTCTATCTTTCTTTCTGGCAAGACTAGTCCGATTGATATCAAATGCCATTAAAAAAATAATATTAAAAACACAAAACATTGAAAACTAGTGCTGTAACCCCAATGTATAAATATACATGTTTTTTTTTTTTATTTAGCTTATACTTCCCACTGTTGGACATAACCTCCTCCAAATACTTACACGTATTCTTATCTCTAGGTCATTTCGCCTCCTCATCTTCTTAACATATGTACCTCGTACCTCCTCGAAATTAATGGAATAAGTCGATAGTTTTTTTTTTTTGAGGGAAAACAAACAATTGTACTTTGCCATATTACAGTAAATTGTACAATTCAATAAATTAGATAAATGCCTATCATGAAACGCAAGAACATTAAGAACTATAGTAGATCTAGCATTTTGTAGATCTGCAGAACCTGTGAAAAGTGACAATGTCTGCATTTTGTTAATCGCCAATGATACTAATAATGGTCCAGATGTTTTTTTTTTTTGTGTAGGGTAATCTTCTCCTGCCATGGATGAAGCCAGAAGGAGAATCAGATTTTTACTAAGAAAATAAAGAATCATGTTTTTTTGCAACAATGAACAAAAAAGTAATGTGTCTGACGGCTGCGCCGAACATGTTCAGTTCATCATAATGCCAACCTACTACGTAGCAGTAGCCTGACGCTCGTTTTCAACAAAAATTAGTTTTGACTAAAACTTGCCCTTGTTCATACGGTGAATACAGTTGACAAACAGAGCCCTTACATTGTTGAAACTTCTACGGTCCGGATTAAGCGACGGACTGGATCAGTTTGCCTGCTCCGGTCTTTCCGTCCGATTATAATTTAGGTGTCTTTAAGGCTAGAGTGAATACGCTCTTAATAAACTAGTGCGCCTCACCATCAACGATTGCATCACTGCTTATATCAGGGAATGCAGTCAAGCACTAGTTTATATCAATTAAAAATAAAATAAAAAATAATTCGCCCATTCAGTTCCAGGGCATTATGACCAAAAAGTTTATTTTAAAATTAGTGCGCAGTTTTCAACAAAGGTTTTCGTACTAATATGATCTTCCTCCACCTTCAGATGACATCAGGGCTGCACAGCCACGGGCACCAAATCTCGCAGCCGCCGGGCCACCATCTGGAATCAGCCAGCGTTCTCTCTTCCAAGGAGAAGACCGTGCACGGGAAAGAGAAGACTTTTAAAGTAAGAAGGAGTTGTAGATTATGTCAAGGTAGACACTACACTGCGCACACGTGTGCCACGACGATTTGGGCGCGTCGGTGTCCATACATTTTATATGGAAATTAGACTTGTAGAGCTACACTTGATCCACGCCACGCGAAGTCGTTCTAAGTACAAATAGGGTGTTACAGTCGTCATGGTAAGGTACCTGATGCCAGCTAGGTGAAATGCTATTGGTGTCGTAAGGCATCTATAATTTCAGTCAAAAAACGTCCACTGTTAGTAATAGGCCTCCCCCACATGTACTAGTTCGAGCGTGCATGGTGATGGTGATGACGTCACATTTCAGTTTGTCCTTTTTCTGTAATTTGACAGTTTACCTTTCCACCAGATTACAAAATTTTCCAACTTTAATTTTGATCAGTTTTGAAAAATTAATTTCGATTTCGGTCCATGATTAAAAAAATGACTCAAAATACCCAATTCCAGATATTTTATTATCCTTATTTGCCTATTTACTCTGGCTAAATACAAAGTCTACTTATTTTTTACGTAAGTTTATACAATTAAACACATTCATGGAAACAAAGTTACTTGTAACTTGGGTCAACATTTTTTTTGACGTCACATAATATATCTACTATTCAAATGAGTTTATCCTGTGTCAGGTTATTGCTGTTGTGGTCAGTTACGGAAAAGGATATGAAAAGTCAAAATAAATATTTAATAGTGGTTTAAATATGATAGAAATATTTTATTTTGTGTCAGTACACGGGATATGGACGAAGCGAAAGGAGTATTAGGTCGTAGTGATTCGGTCTGTAGTTTCTGGTTTCTAAAAACGTCCTCCATGGGAGCAAGGCGTGAATAACGTGTGTGATACTAGCTTTTTCCTGCAGCTCTCCTTCCTCATGATAGAATCAGACTTCAAGAGATTGTATTTTACAGACAATAAAAACAATCAATTTACCTCTTTAGCGCTATCCACACATTTCCTGGTCAGGACTATCCGTGTTCCGAGTTGTTCGTATCAGTGTTCCCGTCAGGGACGTGCCATCCGTCACCCGTGTTCACAAATATCGGGGAAATCGGTATCAGTGTAGAAATGTTTAAACTTACCATCACACTTTAATTCTTTTCCTATATTATCCCATAGTAAGTACTATATTTTTCTTCTTAGAATTCAAATAATATGGATTAGAAAGATGGTAAAGTATATTATTCGGTCGTATAAGTTCTATCAACCTTTCTGAGTTCATGTTGTCGTCAACGTACCTAGATAAAAATCGGATAACACGGTCAGTGCGTCGGTGCGTCCGAACGTGCTCCGGGATACTCATAATCCGGATGCCCCTGACACGGAGCTATGTGAACGAGCTCGTACAAATTGTACTTAACCGATTTTTTCCCCGTCTCTGACGGAACACGGCAGGGCCGGGAACCCGGAAATTTGTGGATAGCGCTTTGTAAAAATAATGATATTGATTAGGATCTCTAGATACGAGAAGCACAGGACTGGTCAATGTATTTGGGATAGGTTCATGTTCAGCAATACTGATGTTGCTATAGTATATAAATATAATTCTCGCGCGTCTCAAAGATATGTTAGTATAACCATAGGTGGCCATTAGGGCTGATGTCCTGCTGATGGAACGTATTTTAGATATTGGGGACAAAAACAAGGATTTCTGAAAACTAGAAACACAAACATTTAACTGCCTCGTAAAGAATAATAGAAGTGAAGGATTGTGGTAAGAGTTTACTGAATATAGAGCCCTCTGTGACATTATTTCTCCACTTATATTTTCTATGCTTAACTTCCTCGCTTGTTCTCAGGTGGTAGTCGGCAGCGAAGTGGGAGTGATGAAGGCGCCTCTAGTGGGTCCGCGTCCGTACAATGCGCTGGCCATCATACACACGCAGCAAAGCAGCACCTTCGATATGCTCAACTCTCTCACCACCAGCGTCGTAAGTACATACTTAACTCCCTCCTTGAGTCTTCCTCATTACTGAGTGTCGTGAAGTTTCCACTGGATTAGATTCTTATTGATGGTGTCTCGCCATCTGTAACGGTTCTTGGTGTCATGAAGTGCGACGTGTAATTGGGCGTCCAGTGTATAGCAGACCTGATCTGCCCACCTTTTTGGGCTACAGCCCCTTGGTCGTTTGCCATCAACCATGCCAGTTACGATGAGCTGTTGTAGGCATTTTTCCTGACAATGTGGCCAAAGAACTCCAATACTCTGCGCATGCAGGTAGTTGACAGTCTAATTTTCATATTCAGTTCACTTAAGATAGGTTTGTACGGAAAGCAGTCCAGGGAATTTAAAAATTTTCCTCCAGCACCATATCTCGAAGGCATCAATGCGGTCGCGGTCGGTCTTTTTCAAAGTCCAAGTCTCATCCCCGTAGCTGAAAAACGAGAAGACTAGACATCCTGAACAGTTCTTCGATAAATAAAATGTGAGGGTCATCTGGGTCACCAAGAAGGTCCAAGTTAGCTGATATTGAGGTGTACCGTAATTGGTACACTTGCGCTTGAGAAGTTAAACCTTATTTCTACGTAATAAGGTTTAATTTAGCTGGTATGAGGTGTACCGTATTTGGTACACTGGTGCTTGAGAGGTTAACTTAGCTGGTACAGTACGGCCGACGGATCATGGCGCATCTGAAGTTAGGCTCTGCGAACTTTAGCGCTCAAAGGTGTACCGAATTCGGTAAACTGGCGCCTTAGAAATATGCATTCATATTCGTAATAGTGTAGTGTTGCCCATGGTATAGTAATATATGTTTAAATGGGCATCATTGATAAAAAAGCAATTCAAAACGTACTGGTTATAAGATTCAAGATTCACAATATTTTATATCACATAGGGGTCTACATGAGCACGTATAAAATATCAGAAGCTCTTGCACGGTTCCAATTGGTCGTTTCTAATGGAAAAGATACGGCGAGAAACTCCACAGTTACTCTTAAAAAAAATCTACAATAGGACAGTGCAGACTAGTTAACATAATAAGTTAGTATTTTTTTTTTCGGTGGGAAAATCATCGAATAACATCTCCGCGTCCTTGGGCGGGGCGGAAGAAAAGTGTCAGACTATTACTGACTAAAAACCTACACCTTCCTTCTTTGCCTTCGTTCCAGGGCCACGGGTTTCATTTTCACATTCCCCATGGCCCTAGTAGGCTTCGAACCTGGGCCTCTACGGTTAATCTATGAAGTCTATATTACAGTCGTAATCCGCATGGTATACCCAGAAATGGGAAGGTTTTATTATTCTAATCTTCACCGATAACTGTGTGTTAGTTATCGAAGCGTTTTCAAGCGAAATATTTTCATTGTTATCGTAACTCTTCGCAGAATCAAAGGGAACCATAAAAGTGCATCATTATTTAATAGTTTATTTTAACAGGGTGTTATTGTCGAAGTGGTGTGAAGTTAAGTTTAATGGTGCAATTGCGCGTCTAACTTTACAACGAACATTGTAGTAATCTCTTAACTTTTATGTTATTTCTACACGTGGCTGTAAGTAGTAAACTTTCGTAGTAAATAGTAGTTGTATGAGGACGATACTATTGTGGTTTATTGACTTAAGGCCCGGTTCTACTCATTTTGACTTTTTTTAAACCTATGGAAATCCACAAATATAGAAGAGAACACCATGAAAATTTATTTTATTAAAATTTGACTATATGGCCAAGGGCAAGCAAAAATGAAAACACGATATAAATTAGTTGGCTCGATAAAAAAAAATCGCGAATCTGACCCTAATTTACGATTTCAAACGTATTTATCTACGAGATTACGTTACGGAACTATTTAAAAATTAAAAAAAAAAAATAAAGCTTGTTATTTAAAAGCGCTTCGCAAGGACAAAAATTCTGAATAGTTGTTGTTTTTTTTTTATATAAAAATAAAACCGCTGTTTTGGGGCCGCGAAGACGATATAATCCCGAGCGAAGTTCATACAAAAAAAACAATGACTAGAACCGGCCCTTAAGGTGGAACTTCCCGACTCGCCTGTCGTCAACGTCGAGCATGGTTTAAAAGCTTGTTGCTTCATCTAACGCAATCCAACGCGATGTTTGATGAATAGGCAACGCGAAAAAAGAGAGATAACGCCTGAAAACTCTGGCATTCAGTAATTCCGTGATTTACACGAATATTTCACAAAACTTGTTCTAGGAAATACGTGTTTTTTTAGAACTCTTAAGTTTTTGAGAAAAGTTGGCGTCATTTAGAACCTCGATTAAATATGCAAGGCGTCTATTGAAGTACTTTTTTATAATTTTTTTTATATGAGTACATTATGGAGGGCCAAATTTCACGTAAAATAGCAGATTTTCAAAGGTCTTTTTTATAGGGTTAGTTTTATACAAAATTGTGTTTTGCTTTCTATAGAAGCCTAGATAATATCCACAAGATATCTGTGTATCCAAAATATCTGGAGGCAGTGGTGTAATAACATCATAATCACGTAAGAGCGGTTTTATGAATATGTACCGCGGGTTGGCTGGCCTTAAATCGGCACTTAGGAATGGAGAGTGAGTAACCCTCTCATTTTCTCACTTTCTGGTTTAAACATTTGAAGTTGATTATTTCTCAAACTCGTTCCAATACTTTAATCATTTAAAATCATTTATTTATCATTAATATACCTACTATTACAAAATTATCACTCATGTCATTCATTCACCGTTATTATTCATAAAATTAGTCCAAATTTAATTGTCACACATACAATTCACATTATTATTTAATTTGTCAATAATGTGTCATTTAAAACTTATTAATGAATATCTCTGTTTACTGGATAGCACGTTACCTTTTAGTATTCTTTTTTTTATCATACTTAGGCTCGCGTTTGACCACTATCTCACCTGATGGTAAGCGATGATGTGAACGACGATGGAATACGCTTGCCTAAAAGTAACCTATTCATTCTTGAATTAAATACCCCTTTAAAAATCGTTTTAGGAACACATTTATTGTGTATACAGCAAAGGAGTGGAATTTCTTGCCGGAGTCTGTATTTCTTTATAGCTACAACTTAGAGGTCTTTAAGTCAAGAGTGAATAGGTTACATCTAGGCAAATGTGCTTCATCGTCGGCCACATCGTTGCTTACCATCAGGTGAGATAGTGGTCAAACGCGAGCCTAAAAAAAGAACTCTGTATTTTGCAAGATATTCATAAGAAAGTTCAAGCACCTTGTCATAGACCTTGATATCGATAACAGGCGATACCCATCTCTACGTTATCGAGATTAGACATCTGTATGTTTGTTTAAATATATGTCAATGTGTTGAAATTAATCGGTCTGAAAAGAGCTTTGTACGATAGTTATTGTTTTGCGTTTCACGGAGTTGTGATTGTGACTACTTTTTTTCTTTTTTTGCGTAGTATGAAAAAAAAAAAAAACGTGTTGCGCCGACCCCAAGTAATATGTGATAAGGGCAGAAAGAAAGTATGAAAATTTATTTTTATATTTATATTATTACTAGCTGACCCGGCAAACTTTGTACCGCCTAATGATAAATGATATTTATTTTGTAAGTAGGTTTTTAAAAACACTTTTACACGTCAACATTTTTTTTGTCATTTTAAACTAGATGAGGCCGGTGTTTCCTAGTTGAATACCCTGAGAAGAAACACCGAAACATACTCAGGGGTCAAAGTCTCTTTTAAAGTCAATACAGTAAATATGTATTGTATGTATAATATAATATAGTCTATGAATATTGTGATAAATTCCCACCGTTTAAATTTAAACCTTCCCTGGACTATCACGAATATTTCATGACCAAAATTAGCCAAATCAGTCCAGCCAATCTCGAGTTTTATAGCGAGACTGTCGAACAGCTATTCATTTTTATATACAAGATTTTATTGTGTTATATATTTATTAATTAAAAAAAAAAAAACAGAATTTTATTACATTTCTTTTTTTGATTTGTTGATCGTTAGGCTTACGTTTTACATCTTGATTGAAAAGCGAAGTCGTAATTAAAGCGCCTACGTTTATATTTGAATACATTGTAAGGCCGTGTTTACGGAGACGCGGCGCGTTGGGCGTTTCGTCGTACATTGCAGCAGCGGGCCGCGTCATCGCTCGCGCAAACACAAACATATGGCAATGTACGACGGACCGCACGACGCGCCGCGTCTCCGTAATCGAACACTAAGTACTCATAATGGTGTTAGTATCGTATCAATTAGACCAAATTATAAAACAATTCAGTTAAATTTGTCAGATTCATTGACTGGCAGTTGAACAAGTTTTTGGTTATTGATAAATATCACTTTGACTAATTTAGTTAGTCATAATAAAGATGTGTTACAGATGGTGCATCAAAATGCCTACGTTTTGACGCACCGCTATTACAAATACGATAAGGCATATCTATGCATTTCTAATGTAAACAAGATTGACAAATGACTCAATGTTTATTAGTCACTAAATTGGGCACTTTCCTGTGTTGGGTTATAAAGCTGCAATAGCTATTCAAATATTGGTGTGAGGTAGAGCGATGGCGGGGTGGGAGGGGGTAGATCGCCATCTTTTTTGTATAGTACGCGGCAAATAAGTTGAACCATTTTCTATGGTTTCGCGCACTTTGATTGAGACCCGAAAATCGGTTACAATCCTCGTCACACAAGTTGAACCATTATGACGGTCAATTTTGAAAGCGCAGTAACCAGGAAAGTATCCAATATGCGTACCCTAATGGCGGTGAAGTCGCATTTATGTTTATCCTTTTGCTGTTAATTAACAGTTTCCCCTTCCATAAGATTTGAAAATTCATAATTTGGTTAATAATTAACAGATTTGAAAAATTCTTGTACTTAATTAGTTATTTGTATCAACAAATGTGTAATTAATAAATAAAACGAGCTGCATCCGTCATCCTCTAAAGACTTGGTTCTTAGAAAGTCTCTATTTTATCTGTATTGCTATTTCGCTTACATATCACATAGAAACAATATATATTTGTGACGCCTCCGTAATCCACGCGCACACTCGAAACTGTCGCTACTGATAGTTTTAACATGAGTACAATACACTTTATGCTTCAAATTGTCAACTCAGATAATGGTTTATCAACCGTTAAGTGGAAATGGTTAATGTGAAAAAAAAAGGTACGGTTCCCTGATACAGTGGGATGGGGTCATAGCAGACCACGAAACAGATGGTAGGTGGAACTAGGAACTATGAAAATGGAAGATGTGGAGGACGTGTCTTTGCCCAGGAGTGTGTGTGAGTGGAGAGTGGGATAAGAATGGCTAGCAAAAAAAAATGTTAATTTGATGAAAATAACGGGAATCTTCTAACACTAAGAAAAACCAAGAGCTGTCACCAGGTATGTTGGCATTTCAGCCTTCCTAGCCAACTTACGATCGCTTCGCAAAACATGAACTCTTGGAGTTGGCCACGCCCCCAATTCCTTTGTTCTGACGTCATCTCAACGCTCAGTCACGTGGTCTACGTAACTAGAATTGGGGGGCAGATTTCTTTACGAGTTTTTCTTCATCTTTATAATATCAATGGCGACCAAGTCAAACAAGATACTGCGAGAAGCATTGCTTGCTTTGTTAAACTCTGTAACCTTATAAGCATAATCAGAGCAGTCATGATCCCGTTGCTAGGAATTAGGCTTCCTGTCATGCTTCAAGTCTCAGCAACTGGAACAATATACAAAAAGGAATAGGTCATAATTCTCCATGCGGCTCCAGTGCGGGTTGGTGGGTGTTACAAATGTCTTCAAATATATTCATTGACCAGCTTATGTCAGCGGCTTAGCCGCGTGAAAGTCGTTTTACCCCCTTAGGGTGGAGTTTCGTAGGATCCGTTCTAAGTAGACGTCTGCACCCTATGGGGAACCTACCTGCCAAATTTTAAGTTTGTAGGTGTTAAATTCTGAGATTTCGTGATTAATCAGTGAGTGCTATTTCGCTTTAATATAAATACAGATAAAACAGTACAAAGGTTCTGCTTATTTCTAAAGAAATTTCTTTTAGCGTATCTATGAAACACGGGAGCATTAGATGAGAGATTTAGACCTACACAATTTTTTCGTTCTAGGACGTGCCGATCCTACAGGCTTTATTTTTACTTTTTTAATAATTTTTTTTCTTCCGTTCCAGGCTAGTCAACCCGTAGTAGGTGTAGCCGTTGGCGTAGGTGGCTTCCATCGACGGAGCTCCGGCCAGGGCGCGCTCTGCGACCCCGAGCTGGACGACAGCGGCAACAAGCTGGTCGCCAGGCTGGAAGACGATGCCTTCATCTCTGAACAGGACCTGGTACGTAATAAGATAAAAATAGACTACACAACATTTCATAAACAAATGAAAAACCCTACGGAAGGCGGCCCTTACGATTTTCAAATGGAATCAATTCATCTATTGAAAATCGGAAGCATCTACTGGATGCAAAGCACAAGGATTCAGCGAAGCTTGCATTATGCTCAGCAGTGGGACGCCTTGTAAAATGATATGGAGCTCAAAAAATGTGCCCTAATTTTATTGAAATTCCCAACATTTCTGTACTAAAATATACGTGTGTTGTACATGTAAACCTTCCTCATGAATCACTTTGTCTATCGGGAAAAACTGCATGAAAGTTCGCGTTTATTAGTTTTCGATTTTATTGCGTTCATACGGACAGAAAGACGCTGTTATGTTTTCGGAGTGCTTGAAACTTCTGCATATACCTTTGGGGGAAAACAGGCTGGATGTTTTATTATAATTATGTGATGATAATCATGAACTTTGTCTCTTACAGGAGGAAAACATCGAAATAGCCACAGCGACGGAGAAGCGAATATCGAAAACAGATCCGTCTGGCGAAGATCAACCGCAAGAACCACAAAATGGTAATGGCATATTTATTGGCAAATCCTACATATGTGTGTAAAATACTGTCACATCACGTGCATAGTAAAATGTTACTAAAATCAACAGTTCTTGCCATTATTCCATATTATTTGGGGTCTCGCAGCGGAATTTGTCAGTTTCATTTATTTCCTCTATTAGAATTGTTTACACTCTTCTAACTAGAGGACTTCGTGTCTAAAACAATAATTACAGCCACAGGATTGACCTCTTAGGTTAAGCAATGTTTGCCGAGGTCGCTCTATAGACGGGTGATCATCTTAACATATCTAAATTCCCCCGTGCCTCGGAAAGCATATTAAACCGCTGGCCGCGGCAGTCATTGTAGATCTTTGATAGTCGTCAAGGGTAGAAGTCGGGAAATCTGTCTGCAGTCTTGTCGTGGGGTATCATGTTGCTCAATTAGTGGGTTGTAGAGGGCAGATAGGCAGTCGCTCCATGTAAAATACTGATATTCAATTGCACCCGATTAAACGGGAGGCCGACCTCAACATTTTGTATTCGTATTTCGGGCTGATGTCCGCAATTCCACGACTAAAGCGCGTATTTTGCGTACGGGTGGGACAATTGTGTCTTTCGATCCACCCCAGCTCCTCAAGGAAGGCCAGCAGCGCTGACTGATACTGACCATTTCGCGGAGGGTACCTAGGTTTCCGATGTATTTTTCCCTGTATCCAGCGACAACAGGGTAGCTTAGAAGCAGATGTGCTGCTGTCTCGTCTTCCTCCATGCAGGCTCTGCATAGTGGGCCGATCCCAACTTAGTTGGGAAAAGTTTGGCCAAATTGATCCTCTTTTCTAAAAAAAAACATAATAATTTGTTTCAGGCTTAGTGTACGGTCCTATTTACGAGCTAGAGAAGTTGGAAGAGAAAGACAAACACAGAGACGACAAGGAAGATGAGGAAGAACCGATAGGAGTCTCGCCTTGTGGCAGGTGCGTTATATTTTATACCTTTATTATGTTTAACTCAAAGGCTCGCGAGTTACCACTGTCTCACCTCATGAGAAGCAACGTGTGTCGACGATGGATAACTTCTCCCGAGTGTAGCGAGGGGAGCCTCAAAGTATTATTGACTGAAACTTACTCGTATTTCATGTCTACACAATAAAGTGAATAGTTTTTTGTCAATATGACTACATATTTACAACAAAGAATGTTTTATTATTTATAAAACAATTAGGTTTGTCATTTTACAGACTTCAAGCAGCAAAGATTATGGAAATCATCGACATCAGTTTTTAGCACTCGACTCCCCAATTGTAGACTTTTCAATGATGAGATAGTAACGGTTTTAATTATCGGGCACTGTTATTTTTTTTTTTTAATATTGCTCCACACTAGGTATTACTCTATATCGTGAGTTCGTTCTGCTGTAAAGTCAATTTTTTTTACTGTGTCCTGTATTAGATATGTATGGCACTGTTTCTTAGGAATAATCTTTACACTTTGTTTGCAGGTTCTTCAAATACGACAAGGAGGTGGGTCGGGGCTCATTCAAGACGGTGTACCACGGTCTCGACACGCAGACCGGAGTCGCCGTCGCGTGGTGCGAACTGTTGGTTAGTGTACACTTTTTAATCGTTTATTTTTTACGCTGTCTTTATATTGGAGTTGTAGTGACGACTTACAACCTAGTGAGGGTAGCGGGCATACCAGACACAGGACCGTTAGTTGTGGCCCCAGTGGTGCTATTCTCTAAGAAAACGCAGCGCTGCCTCAACGACGAACACCATAATAGGATACATTGGATTGTCAACCTAATTTACCTATACATTGGATTGTTAATTCAATGTATCCTACTTGGATGTTCGTCGTTGCGGCACCGCTGTGTTTTCTTAGAGAATAGCATTACATGTCACCAGGTTATTGGTCCACCTTAATTAATATATGTTAAACGAATTATTTTCACATTACAGGAGAAAAAGCTAAACAAAACGGAGCGTCTCCGCTTCCGCGAGGAGGCCGACATGCTGAAGAAGCTCCAGCACCCCAACATCGTTCGCTTCTACAACTACTGGGAGGGCACCGTGGCCAAGAAGAAGAACATCGTGCTCATCACGGAGCTTATGCTCAGTGGCACGCTTAAGGCGTAAGTGGATTCCTTTATCTATAAAAGAGAAACTGACTGACATATTAACGTACAGCTGAAACTACTGGGCCTAAGGGAGAGAACTCACGAAGCGGTTTTTTCCACGGCCGCCACGGCAGAGGAAACGGCTATTTTATTTCAAAACTCACGAGGCGGTTGATATGCCGCCGCCGCCGTGACGGCTGCGATTTTCGACCGCAAGCTGTCGGGCGCGGTCGCCGCCAACCTCGCGCATCACGTTCGGCCGCAAACCGCCGAGGTGGCGGCGGGCGGCAGCCGCGAATAACCGCGCGGACCGCGCCCGTCATGAAAACTCATTTAATTTTTGACATATATATTTGCATTCTACAGGAGCTGCGGGCCCGCTGCCGTGACGGCAGCGGAAAAAAGCCGTTTCGTGAGTTCTCTCTCTAAGTGTGAAATTTTTGCATAAGGTTTCGTTCTGTGGCCTTATTCGAGAACAAAATAGGATTTTTCGAAATTCACATCCTAAGAAGGCATCACCTTACAAAAAGAACCTTTAAAATCAGAAAAGGGTGTCCAAAGTTTGTATGAAGAAATGTTTACACAAACGAAGCCTCTGGCAGAAGCTAGAATTGAGGTATGCAGATAGCACTCTTGGCATTGCGGGTATTCCGGCTAATTGCTGGCGAATCAGGTTGCTCCGTAACCTATACACTGACAATTGAACCAATTATAGGACAAATAGGAGGAATTATAGATGTACATAATGGTAGCCACACACGTTACAGTATACTTGCGCAAGTTAAGACTTGCACAAGTATACTGAAACGTGTGTTGGTAAATACTTGCGCAAGTTTCTGCAAAATACACGTTTCAGTATACTTGTGCAAGTCTTAACTTGTATACTGTAATGGTAGCCACACACGTTTCAGTATATTTGCGCAAATTAAGACTTGCACAAGTATACTGAAACGTGTGTTGGAAGATACCTGCGCAAATTTCTGTACAACACACGTTTCAGTATACTTGTGCAAGTCTTAACTTGCGCAAGTATACTGTAACGTATGTGGCTACCATAACACTATCAATATGCCTTTTTTTGAATAATTCCCATTGTAATTGTTTACAGGTATCTACGAAGGTTTAAACGCATCAACCCGAAAGTGCTGAAGTCATGGTGTCGACAGATTCTCAAGGGATTGAATTTTCTACATTCGAGAACACCACCTATTATACACAGGTGCGTATTTTATTCCATGCTATGTACGAAAAAGACAACGGTGGAACGGTGGATATAAATGGCCGCGCGCGTGAGGGAACGGACATTCTGACTCTGAGTATGTTACCAGCCACGGTAGGTGCAGGCTTGCGTACGACTAGCAATGAGTAGCTCGCCGTCTGGACCGAGGCCGAACAGGGCCGTGGGGAATTTCAGGACCGTGGTCCCAGAACGCAAAGGCGACTGAAGGACAAAGGTGTGGTAAGTCAGTTAAAATCTGACACGCACTTTCACTCCACCCAAGAGCAGGAGAAGTAATTGGACGATTTGTCACCTTAGAAAAAGCTAGCACTTTAGCTAATCATAATTTCATATAACTGATAATACTTTACTTAGTAGACCGCTCATAGAATATAAACATTCTTCAAATTTATAAGGTGTGCAATAAAGTACGAAAAATATTAAATATTTTGGGTGCCAGGAACATTCAATAATGCGTTCGTATGTTCGTTTTGAAAGTGATAATGTGATGTACACTTGCAGAGATCTGAAGTGCGACAACATCTTCATTACCGGCACGACGGGCAGCGTGAAGATCGGGGACCTGGGACTTGCCACACTCAAGAACAGGAGCTTCGCCAAGTCCGTTATAGGTTAGTCCGACTTACTGATAGCCTACAGCTCAACACACACTGAAACGGACGCGATGTTCGAACAGGCCAGTTGTATCGCTTTGCACAAATTCACGCGAAATTGGAGCGTGACGTTGTAGTGTGAAATCGCAGCGTGAAGGTGCTGCACGTATCGCGGGCACAAAAGTACTTCAAAAATAAGGTTCGACTGGCAGTGCAGAGCCGTATCGTGTATTCGAATTTTCACACTGAAATGTGTGTCGTAAATTCGTAAATGAAGTTTGTACGGCTGTCTTAAATCGAGAGAGCATTGTTGCGTTATGTCTCGTCTCAGTTAAGTTATCCTTCTATGTCAAGGCTTAGACATGTGTCGTAAATTAAGTTTGCACGGCTGTCTTACATCGAGATAACATTGTTGCGTTATGTCTCGTCTCAGTTAAGTTACCCTTCTATGTCAAGGCTTAGACATAATCCGAATCGTTTGATGATATCCACATCATCGGACGTCTTAGGTGGATGTCGGTTGATGTAGTACGATGATGGCATATGATATCAGCTAGATTCGGCTATCAAACCAAAGTTTGATAAACAGAATCTAGCTGATGAAAATATCCTTTTGTGTGTGACGTCGACCCTTTTCGCCGCTAGCGACGATAGGTTAAATAGTTTTTTTCAACCCAAAAGTTGATTTGTAAAGAAGGCTTGTTGTATTCTGTCACCCGTCACGCTATCACTAACTCTCTTTTCTTTCATATCATTCCTCACACAATCCATCCATTTCTTCTTCGGCCTCCCTCTTCCTCTCCATCCATATGCAGTTACATAAATAAATAAATCAATTCCAAAGCTAAGGGTTCTTGAACACAATGGAAATCTCTAGGAGTGTTGAGCCTGTATTCTATTTTCTTATTTCGTCGTTTTGTTGTTTTGTCAGGTACCCCAGAATTCATGGCGCCGGAGATGTACGAGGAGCACTACGACGAGTCGGTGGACGTGTACGCGTTCGGCATGTGCATGCTGGAGATGGCGACGGGCGAGTACCCCTACAGCGAGTGCAGCGGGCCCGCGCAGATCTACAAGAAAGTCGTCTCGGTGAGAACCGCCCTTATTGCTCTAGCTCTACAGTTCAATTTCCTATGATAATAGTTTAACGAGGTACCGAATTGCCAGTATAACATGTCCTTAATGTTACGACTTTAAGGTTGAATTTGTCGTAACATACGGACAAAAACTGGCGTATTCTTGAGCGCGATATAAGAGAAATTTTTTCGTTTAAGGTGGAAGCAGTGAAGGGATATTGGTATCGCTCGGGCTTCTACCCCATAATGCTCCCATTATGAAGCTAAGGAAATAGTATTTGCCAAAAACGGACATTCTACTACCTACTATGTTCATGTCATCATCATACTTAAACATTATAGTTAGAGATTTGATATTTGCCTGTGCTTATTTTACAACAATTAACTTGAATTTCATTCTTTCTTTCACCCCAAACATTGGTTTGAGAAAGAGTGCGGACGTTGTGGGAATATCTCGCTATCTCTTGACATGCACATGTATTCCAATGGCGGTGATGTCACATTTCAGTATGTGCATCCGTATGTGTATGTGTATACTGTTAATAATTTGACAGTTTCCCCCCTTCCACGAGATTTTAAAGGTTTCTAACTTGATTAATATCGACCAATATCGAAAATGATTTTCTATTTGCAATAAGTTGCTTTTTGACATAAACAATAAAAAAAATGAAGTCAAATACAAGTCAAGTCAGGTGGGATCGCAGTCTTGACTAGTTTAAATATATTAAAATAAAAACCGAATTCTTCTTCTTCTTCTCTGTCGTTTCGCTCTTGGCAGAGCGGTCGTGGTCACGTTGAGGCGTCCACATTGGTGATAGAGGCGGACACAGCTTTCTTAACGATCTCCCGCCATCTCTCTCTGTTGGAAGTCTGTCGGGCGCAGTCTGACACGCAGTTACCCACTGCGGATTTCACCTGATCAGTCCATCGCATAGGTGATCGGCCGCGCAATCTGGTTCCCTCCACTTTTCCTTGTACGAACCGAATTACGTACCTTGTAAATATACTTTAACTTATCACTGGTCCCTTCGACTTAAATGTTTTTTTATTTCCCACCAGGGAGTGAAACCGCAAAGCTTAGAGAAGGTAACCATCCCGGAGGTCCGAGATATCATCGAGTCCTGTATCAAGCCTAATAAAACTGACAGGTAAGATCATCAGAAACTATGGATCTAAAACCTTTATCTCTTGTACAGCATCGATATTAATATTTTATTTTATTCTTGATAAACTAATATTTAATGCAGAAGAGACAGACATTATAAATTATTATTGTATTTCTCAAGCGTAAACTAATAATTTAACCTTTTGCAGATTGAGTTTTTCCAATTGCATATTTAAACTCTTGAGGAATTGATTAAAGTAGTAACCTATCCCCTTGGGATTTGTAGAAGTGCAAATTAAACACGAAACCAACGGTTATTGTTCTATCTATTAGTGAACACTACGTCAAAATCAGTTGTTGTTGTTGTATGTTAAACTATGTCCTACCTAAGCGATTCAATGAGATCGCAATTGCGAAGCGACTCTGTGCGATAGTAACATTGCTTGTTTTCATTTATATTCTATTACGGTGGTCTACGTACCAACCGCACGTGGGTACGAAGCAATGAAGAGTGAAGCGATGCGGTCTAAATCATTTTGTTTGGTATTTTCGCGCGAACTTTTGCGGTGCGCTGGCTTTTTGGCTTTAAATACATTGCGAAAATTAAAAACGTGCAATTCGTACGCAATTTAGACTACCCCGCCGCTCCGCGTTGTTATAGCGTAAACCGTATCGAATCCCTTCGTGATTACGTTTACGTTGATTAGTCTACGTAACAGACAGACTCGAAAAGTGACGTTGTTTTATATTATTTAGGAAGAATATAAGGGTGGGGGAATGGGTCTTTGCTTCTCTTTTTTTTGATGACATGGATCCAATCTGACTTAATCACCATCCAAACCCACCCAGGGTTCGGATGGTAATTACGCTTTACAAACTGCTGACGTAAGAGCAGTTTGTTTTTTTTTTTTTTAAGAGAGCAATCTCGATGTTCCGAAACGACGTGAAAGTGAGTAGACACACATCACAGCAATGTTTACGTAAGCATGGGGGTGAGATCTTTGTTTACTTTTGCTGACGAGGAGGAGGGGGGATTAATATTTACAAAAAATCTGCTTACGTAATACTTGAACGGTCCCTAAAATTCTATGTGATTTATATAATATCTATTATTGTAAAAATAAGTTTGTGATGAGACAAGAAAAATAAATATGCCTTTAAATTCCAATCTGTACAAGGAAATGATTAATTCATTGAACTTAAAACAAGCTTGAGAAATTCAATATTAAACTTTAAAATAAGAGGAATAAAGCTCAATTTCAATACTTATCATCTCCCTATAGTGCCACATGGGCTAGGCTGAGGTAATGTGATAAATTTGAATAATTACCATTCAATCTATTATTGCTTTTACTTGATCAAAATTGGCTAAATATCACCCGAAATTCTTTCCTATCCAGTGTTACAAGTACCTTCTAAATGTATTTACGCTTAGCTTTTGTGCGTAAAAAATAAATAAAAATTATATATGTTGTGTAGAAAAAAATATAGTTATGTTAAGTGATGTTGTGAAAACGAAATTCCATGTTTTTCCCTAACGTGAAGTAGCTTTTGTGTGTTCTTCCTTTTTTTACTATTATATATTAGTAGCTTTATGTGTTAATTTACGATTTTGAAGGTTAGTTTTAATATAATAATATAGACAAATTTAAAGGTACACGCATATTGGAAGGTCTGGCAGCAGCATTTTAAAACTTCTTAACATAATGTTCATACATAGAATTTTGTTCACTCGAATTAAAAGATAAAAGAAGGAGTAATCCTAAAAAGGCCTTGGGTTGGGAAATCATTAAATAATTTCTGCTGCTCTGGGTGAAGAGAAAGGTATTGTCAGACTTTTACTGACTAAAACCCACCCCTAAAGTCTGAAACCACTCAGCTCCACCTACCTGTCCAATTTGCGTTACCTTTAAGGGCGCCTACAAATTAGTCTAAATAAAAACGTGCGACTGCCGCGCTACAATCGCGCTGCGGCCGCGCGTCATTTATTTATATGAAATAAGAAAGCAACGCGGCGGCAGCGCTGCAGCCGCGTTTCCGTCGCGTGGCAGTTGGTGGCTAATTTGAAGGCGCCCTCAGAATAGTTATTGATAATATTTCAAATAAGACAAGCCATAGAGCGCTAAAGTAGCCGATAGTGCTTTTAAGGAAACTACATAAAAATATAGCTTATAGATTATATTTGGACATTAATTAAACGTTTTTCAAAATGTAAGCTAGAATTAGTAATATTTTGTACTGGTAATCGAACATGAGCTCTTTTTTAGTAGATAAAATAAAATTGTAGTATAATAACAATAAAGGTTTTCGGTTTTATTAGTTCGCTCTATAGTTTGTCATAGCTGGCATATTAGGACAGCGTTCTACGACTAGACCCCAACACTCTGATTTCTGAAAGCCTGCCAATACCAGAATTAGGCATACAACTAGTTGTAATTTGTTAAAGTAATACCCTAAGTAGTACCAGCTGAAGGGTGGAATTCATAGCTAGAGTCTGTGTTTCCAGATAGCTACAACCCCTAGGAAACATAGAATCTACAACCTAGGCGTACTTAAGTAATGAGTGCATAGGTTATGTCTAGGCAACCTAGCGTTATGGTCGATTATATCATCGCTTACCATCAGATGATATATTGATCAAATGCGAGCCTATCTATAATATAATCTATAATAATAAAAAAATAGATAGCTTCATTTTATGCAGCATTCCACCATTTAATGTTATGGATATTTTTGCTAGCCCTCTCACTCCTGGGTCGAAGGCCTCCCTCACTGTTTCGTTCTTTCGCGAGTCCGCAATTCCTCTTTCCAGTTCTATCGCAATCAATTTGGACTGGTTGACTACTGGTACTTTGTTCGACGATATTATTAGGATGATTAGCCGACTGAAAAAACAACATAGAATAATTTTTAGAAACCAATATTTATT
Source organism: Leucania comma (assembly GCA_958295575.1). Taxonomy (NCBI): domain Eukaryota; kingdom Metazoa; phylum Arthropoda; class Insecta; order Lepidoptera; family Noctuidae; genus Leucania; species Leucania comma. The sequence goes on from OY282488.1 coordinate 3,121,055, forward strand.
CAGGTATTCAGAAACAAGATCAAACTTCTATTTAGCCATTCAAACATTTCAATACAATCTTCTTTCTCATTAAACGCAGGCCAAAAGTAAAAGATCTGTTGAACCACGAGTTCTTCGGCGAGGACATCGGCCTCCGGCTGGAGATCGTGAGCCGCGACCTCGTCACCTCCTCCGACATCACCAAGATACAGTTCCGCTTGAAGATCATCGATCCTAAGAAACGGTAAGATTTACTACAGCTGAATTAACGAATACTTATTTTGTGTGTCACACTAATATTATGAAGTCGAAACTTTCTACGTTTGTATGTGTGTGTGTCTAGGTTTGCTATTCTTTCACACTTAACCCTTTAAACGCTTGCGTCGTGTCATATTCGCCAGGGTCGTGTGTTTGCGACTGGGTACTCCATCTCGTTTAGCTCTTCAAAACACATAGATGACAGAAGAGCTGACGAGATTGAGTATTTGGTCGTGGATGTGCGCCACTGACGGATTAAACGCGAGAACGTTTCTCGGATATATTCGACGTAGGTAAACGGCTCCATAAATTTTTAACCCCCTAGATCCCCAAGCGAAAATCGGCCTACTCTCTGCCACAGACCTCTCTTTTAGACCCTATTTTCGATTTTTACAGACCAATTTAAAATGAAGAAGTTTGATTATTTACGTTCTTGGATAAAAATCCTACAGCTTGAACGCATAATATTTTATAATCTATGCTCTGCCATTTTGCTTTTTCGGTTTCACGTGGACCGTGAAATTCAGCGCTCGCGCAGAACATGTCCCGGATTAGCAAATAGAACATAAGATACTTTTTATCCCGACTGTATATTCTATTTGCATTATTGCATTATCAGCTTTTTAATGTTCCCGCTGCTGGGACTCAGCCTCCTTTCTAAGAGAGGGAATGGGTCGTAATCTGCCACGCGGGCCCAGGGCGGGTTGGTGGTCCTTTGAGATATTTTTTTATATTCACGCGGCCGAAACCACTGCCAGAAGCTAATGTTGCATATGATTTTGTACCTGTAGTTCTTTATGTTTTTTTTTCTCTTTATTTACCTAGTTAATGGCCCTATAAGCTACGTATACATTTCTTTATAACATAAACAATTGACTCAATGTAGGAGTAATATTCATCTGTACTGTACAGTATGGCCGACGGTTCTTGGCGCTATCTATTATATAATTCTTTCCGAGGAGATCGACGCGTACAGCTGTTGTAACTTGCTTCTCTAATAGCAAGTTAAGTAACCAAAATAATTTCTTCCCCACCAGTTCCTACACCCACAAAGAAAACGAAGCAATCCAATTCGAGTTCGATATGGAGAACGACGATTGTGAAGAAGTCGCCAACGACATGGCGAAGGCTGGTCTCATCATGGAAGAAGATGCAAGGATCGTCTTCAAATTGCTCAAGTCACAGCTCATCAGTCTTAACAGGTTAGTCTATTCTTTATTAACAGGCTATGCCACAAAAAATCATTTTTTGTAATGGTATATGTAGCGACATCTATGTGCCAGATAGGAACTAAAATTCCAAATTCTGCGTCGCGGTATCAGAATTTTCGAGTTTAGAGCATTATGAAACAGTCCGAAATCAACTATCGGGTAGTTGCCCGGACCAGACAATACACGTCTAGTCGGAGGATCCTCCGTTTTCAATGGAGGTTTGCGGAACACAATCTGCTTACGTAATACTTGAACGGCCCCTGATTAGTTCCTGATACCATATGACTACAGTCATTATAGCGGAATCGTCTAAAATTGCAGAGAAGACGTATACGATCCGGGTGTGAAAAATAGCGACGTCAGCTTTGCGCAAGACAACAGGGGCACACAATCTTCGCAATTTGGGCTAGTTCATGCATTTTTTAAAGTAAAACTGTATCTTCATTTACCGTAGACGTATCCCACTTTGTCATTCAAAAATGAACCTTATTTTGATTCAATATTATAGTTCTTTTTCGCTTCGCCGAAAGTTGAGGTGTTCAGTGCACCGAGTGAGTTAACCGAAACGTTTACCGCGATCGGCTCTCTGATTGGTTAAGAGCTTGGAGTAGGCCAATCGGAGCGCTGAACGTCATTAATGTGTCGTAAACTCGCCCTAGCACTCAGTAGATTCAGTCATTGTTTATTGGACGTAGTTGTCGTGTATTTGAAGTTGGTCTTTGTTAACAGCAATGTAGCAGATGTATTTATTTTACGAATTTACTTTTGAATAGTATTGTGTCACAGTATCTTTAATCGCAAAATACGCGGCACATGGTGGTCATCTTACCATAGGCGCCACGTTTTGGTAAAACATTAATTGTGCGTATAGTAAATGCAGCGTATGTACGCAAACTGGACGCGAACGCGAAGCGGCGCGGTGTACCGCCATGTTAACAGCTACCCGACATCTTTTTTTTTAAGTATCGTGGGTATATCAAAAGAAGTGGGTAGGTCCATAGGATATGCACTATTTTCGTAGCATATCGCGCTCGCATCGCTTCTTTATCTATCTCGGAGTCTGGTTTCCGCACTTAACCCTGTGCGGAATATTATGCGAGGGCCATGGCGGCCATCCATTGGCAAGCTTACTCCAACTAGCTGTTTATTTTGTATCGTCATTACTGTAAAATTACTGTAAACATAAATTAATAATTCAAATTAAATTATGTATCCATATTATTATTCTCAAATGTCGCACCGTAAAGAGATATGAGAAAACGCTTCAAACGTCAGCTGAACACTGTTAGTTCTTATGCAATACGTTCAAAATACTGTGGCACGGTTTGGCAGGGTTTTGAGATTTTTCCTCTTTTCAAGCTATGGACGTCTGCTGAGATAGGGTATTGACGTATACACTGTAACGTATCAGTAATCTTACGTATAATATGTATTATGTTATTTAGCACAAATACATAATAGATAATAATAGTTTTACGACTATTTGTGAGATAGACGAGCCATGACACTGTCATTGACAAGGTTAACGTAATCGAATGTAGTGTAAGAGTACTGAGGCCCTATCACGAGGTCTTAGCACGTTCCGTTTGACGAAAAAAACTGTTAAAGAGATGAAGCTATACACCGTTAAATTTTAGTCGTTTTAATCCAACGGAGGGTCGATTCGGTACATGAAACACTATCGATTTGTAAAGAGGAAATTAAAAAATAAAGTAAATTTTTTTGAACGCGAATTAATTTACGCATGTACGAAATTAATTTCTTCAAGTCTCTTGCTTGCTTGCACGCCGGACATTTTAATATGTCATAGTAAGGGCCCTGATTTGCTAAAATTATAAGGGATCTGTTTTATGATTCTCTAGTGAACATAAAATACTAGCTTCTATTAGCGTCTACACCCGCGTTGTTGGCAAAAAATATCCCAATATACACATACATCCGGGTCATAAAGTATCCTATGTGCTATTCCAGGATATGGTTTAGCCATTGTCTGACTATGTAGCTAGTTACATCCAAATTCGTTGTCATTTAGATGAGAAAACGTCACATACTGGTAGACAATGTTTTTTCCATTTACTCGTATTTATACTAATTTTATAAATGTGAAAATAGCTCTGTCGGTCTGTTCTGGGCAAAAGAATCTCTCCATTCTCCCAATTAATTCTCTGAGCCCATGACAATTTAAAAGAACCTAGTAACATATTAATAAAATAATAAATAAAAAGTGTATATTTCCAGAATAATAAAGAATGACCAATATTGTCGCATTGACTATTCTTAAATGTTTCCCAATTACTCATGGCAAACTTGAGCTGAAATCTATACTATTCTCCTTGGTCGTTTCACTCTTGTCAGAGTGGTCATGGTTATCACGAAGATAGCTCTTCAGAAGCTGGTAGGATACGCCGCACGACTTCCCGCCACTTTTGCCTGCTGGCAGTTATCCGAGCGCACTCGTTCAATGGGCCGCCAACAGCCGCTTTAATTCGGTCAGTCCATCGCATCGGTGATCTGCTACGCGGCCTTGTTCCGTCCACCTTTCCTTGTATAACAAGGCTTTTAATGGAGTCACACCCACGTCGACCAATATGGCCAAAGTATTTAAAAATTTGACTCCGCACCAGCGTAGACAAGCGTTCCTTGACGCCTAGTTCCTCGAGAATGGAAGCGTTCGTTCGAAACTTGATCCAAGAGATCCCGATGCTATTAAAGTGATTGATATGGGACATTATCAAATAACTTCCTGCTCTGGCTAGAGTGAAAGGCAGTGTCATACTTCTACTGACCCGATTTCCTTCAGTTACCCTTTGCGTTCCAAGGCCATAGTGACTCAAATAATACTTTAGCTCAATAAAACGAAACAATTTATCCTAAACTAAAATGATTTTTCTAGATCACTGCGCCCAGACAATAGCCATTAGTTGATGGATCCTATTGTTACTATATCGATCAGATTGCAGACGTGATGGCTAACATCTTAATCTTGATTACTTACCTTGCTTTGTAATTATATAATCATGATAGAATTAATGCTTATGATCTAATAACAGAATTCAACTTTTTTGTGTGACAATTCATTACACAAGAAGATATACTAATAACTTATAGTAGATTTTGTGACTGAGGGATAAAATAGTGTCTTGAAATCGCAGGCGGCATGTTGAATTTCGAACGAAACGAAAGTGATTAAGTTGTAGTCCTGAACGCAGTAAGGGATTTGTATAATTAACTCCTCAGCGCTGCGACGGAGTTAATATACATAAAAACCTGAGTCAAGTGAGGAATTCAAGCTGTCCAAGACAAAGATTTCACTTTATTTTGTTGATTTATATTGCCGCACGATTAGACCATGTTTTAGAATAGGACATAGGATACTCTTTCCACAGGAGTATAATCCCTTCAGAGCAGTGGTGGTCCAGTGGAGTTGTAGGTCGCGGATTCAAACCCAGCTAGTCGTATTACTTTGTGTGATTTATTGCATCACTATCGCTTTCATAATTTTGATTAAAAATTTATAAGGAAATCGGCAGGTCCTAGAATCAAAATTTTGAAGAGATGACACCACTAACCAGCAAAAAATATGTGATGATTAATGATATCATTATTAATCATCACATATTTTTTGCTTACTAGAGCTACGAGAACGTTTGAAAAATTTACCATGACCCTAGAACGCAATGGGAAAATGAAGGAACACAATGGGTTTTAGTCAGTATTAGTCTGACACTCCCTCTCGCTCCATCCTAAACCGGGAGAAGTCATTTGATGATTTCCCACCTCAAAACAAGTACCTTCGCTAATATAATAGCCTTGTCAGTGAAGGGATCAGGATGTTCGCACAATATTATTATGTAAATAGTGAGTGCCCTACATTACACTCGAAGGCTCGCGTATAGAAACTTCGTTAAGGACGTTGTATGCAATTCAACACGCAATGTGTGAGATTCCATCACGCTTCGTATCCCCCGCGTTGGTATGTGCCCAATAAAGAATAGTTTTTCGCCGACACGTAATGGTCATAATATCAAAATAACAATATTTAAGCTTACACGAATCTTTTAAATCTAGTAAAGGGTTTTAGGCTTTAGGATATCTTTTTCATTCATCACAAACCTATTTGCTCGTATATATAAAAAGTGAGATACTACTCACTGATTAATCACGATATCTCAGAAAGTATAACACCTACAAACTTAAAATTTCCCAAATTTACTTTAAGAGCGAGGAGGAGTGGCAGGCTGTCGCCTCCTTCTGCGAAGCAGTAACGTTAGCAAAGGTGGAGGCATCAGGCAGCTGCCGCCGTAATTCCTATCCAAATTTCGGGCCACCGTAGGCCCGGGCTTGCGGACGGCGGGCAATGGGTGGCTCGCTGTCCGTTTGTCCGGTAACAGACCGGACCGAGCCCAAGGCGTTTACGGCGCACACTGTACCCGTGCGCCTCGAGGAGTTGTCAGCAAACTGTAGGGGCCAAGTAGGGTCGAGGCCTAGTCTGGGGCTCTGGGGAGGTATGAAAATGCATACCAGAGCCCTGGATCCAAGGCAGCGAAGAAACAGGGTAGGTTTTTAGTCAGTAAAAGTCTGACATTATTTTCCGCTCCGCCCGAGGGTGGGATTTGTCATTGGATGATTTTACCTCCAAAAAAATAACCCCTAAAAAAACCCTAAGGGTGTAAAACGGGGGTTGGAAGTTTGTATGAAGAAACCGACTCGCACGCGGGCGGAGCCGCTGGCAGAAGCTAGTTAGTCATGAATACATTTTAAGTGTGTCCAATAGTGGAGGGCTATTTTAGAATACAAGACAAAAGAAGAATATCGACTTTTCATTTACTATGAAAACTTAGAATTTTTTTTCGAAATTAATTCAATTTTACAAATTCTGTCAGAATACCTAACAGTAACAAACTTTATTGTACACCAAAAAGTAATACTAATTATAATCTTAAATCTATGGGTACAATGGCGGTTTTATCGATAACCGCGATATCATTATCTACCAGACAACCTTAAGAATTACAATCGCATTCGTTTGTATGCTTCTTAAATTAATTCAAAATAGCGGAAGATAGGTGTCGCTTCTAGCGCGTAGACCGCTGAAATTGTGACAGTTGCCACGATTTCATATCGGTCGCGACGATGACACACATTCGGCGGCTAACGCTATTTCGCTTGCACGACAGCGCCGGATCATATCTCTGTCCTTTACCATCAGTCGAGTCCAGGTTTTCTGTTTGCGATGTTAGCGCGTAACGTATCACTACAATAGTATAAAACAAAATCGCTTCCCGCTTTCTGTCCCTATGTATGCTTAGATCTTTAAAACTACGCAACGAATTTTGATGCGGTTTTTTTTATGGTAGGTAAAAACATCCAATGACAAATCCCGCCCTTGGGCGGAGCGGGAAGTAGTGTCAGACTCTTACTGACTAAAAACCTACCCCGTTCCGTCGTAGCCTATAGTGCCGGGGCCGGGTATTCCTTTCGGAAGCTGACCCATGACCCCAGCAACGGACCGAGGGTTAATAGATAGAGTGATTAAAGAGGAAGGTTTGTATGTATAATACTTGCATAGTATATTTAATGTCACTATTGCACTGATGCGAAGCTGGGGCGAGTCGCTAGTATGTAATATATCAATGGTATGCTTTCATCAAACCTAAAGTCAAAATTAATCTTGACGTTTAACATGTTCAACGCTGCGTCAACTTCAAAATAACACTAAACTAAAAAAAATCGAATTGCAAACATCACAAAGACCATTCGATTGAAAACAAAATTATTTCACCAATGAATAATTCTTTGGAGGAACGTCAAACGGCATTGAACGCAAGCGATTATTTCGGAGACATCGGCTCGAAGACGAACGAATGCTTGTCACGCGATCCTAAGAATCCAGGTGGTTGTATAAAACATTTTTCATTTCGTTCAGATTTATAGAAAAAAAGAGGAAAAGTGGTGATTTTTTTTTACCTCTAAAGCCTATATTTGGTTGTAATGTTAGTAATCGAGAAGGTAAGCAAATTGCGTTCAGCATTCATATCATTATTACTTAGATTATTTATGTCCGCGGCTTCGGTCGCATGGCAGGAGATATGCGAGCGAAACCACTTCACTCCCCATTTTGTTTTTAGGTGGGAAATCATCTATCTAATGACTGCTCGCACTCTAAGGCGGAGCGGGAGGTCGTTTCAGATTTTTACTGACCTAATCCTATGATGTCCGGACTGAGCCCAAGTCGTCGATGGCGCGTATTGTTCCACGCGCGCCTCAAGGAGTTGTCAGCAAACCGTTGGGGCCCAGCAGGGTCGGAGCCAAGTATCGGTTTATGAAATGAAGGTTCGGACCCGGTATGAAAGGCAACGAAGGAACAGGAGTGGGTTTTTAGCCAGTAAAAGCCTGACACTATCTCCCGGCCCGCGCAAGGGCGCGGAGATGTCATTGGATGATTTTTGACAAGCCTGTTGGTCTAGTGGTTAGTGACTCTGACTGCTATGTCGGAGGTCATGGGTTCGAATTCGATTCCCACCCAGGACAAATGTTTGTTTTATGAGCACGATTAATTGTTCTGTGTCTGGGTGTAATTTATCTATAATATATGTATATGTATTTAGAAATATGTATGTTTGTTTATCAGTTGTCTAGTGCTCATAACACAAAGCTCTGCTTAGCTTGGGACTAGACGGCGTTGTATGACAGTTGTGAAATAATATATATTATATATTTATTTTCCAATCGTTCTTATTCCTCGTCTTCGTCTTAAAAACAGCATAAAATGTGAAAAAAAAAAATATTTTCTTGGTCCAAAGCTTTAGGCTGGACGTTGATGAATCAGTGAGTCCTTTTTATTTGTATATAGACTAGTGGCCTGCTTCGGCTTCGCACAGGTAAAAAATATCATAAACCTTCCTCATTTTTCGCTCTTTCTATTGAAGAAAACCGCATCAAAACCGGTTGCGCAGTTTCAGAGGAATCAACAGATAAACAAACGGTCGCAGAAGGCGTCTTTTTGTGGATGTAAAGAAGATAAAGATGATTACTTTCACTACAATGCGCATAACATAACGCAAGATGAACAAATCATAATTCGTAGAAGGCCGTACCGCAGATTTTAAATTAACTTACCTCTCTAGAGGTAATAAAGAGCATGTAACTATCTTAAATTATAGTTGTATTCGAACGATATCTTGAATCTAAGCGTTTTGATTCGTCGTTTATACTGTGTACATCGAGCGACTGGAACAGTTTGCCTGTTGCGGTCTACCCGTCCGATTAAAATGTAAGGGTCTTCAAGGTTAGAGTGAATAGGCTCATAATAAACTAGAGCGCATCACCATCAGTTTGGATCGCAGTCAAGCACTAATTTATATAAATAAAAGAAGAAAAAAAATACCCACTTCAAAGACGATTCAAGCTTGGGCTGCGCTATTTTTGGAAAGTGGTGTGTTTAACCAATTTCTTTTTTAAGCATTTAAGGTTGAGTACTTCTCAAACTCTACAGTACGGCCGATGGATCTTGGCGCGTCTGAAGTTAGGCTCTGCGACCTTAGCGCTTGTGCACTCGTAAAAAAATAAATGGTTTGAAAAAATAAATGCCAATAGCAGTTGTTATTGCTGTTAACAACTATTATTGGCATTTATTTTTATAAATCATTTATTTGGCGTGCTTATTTTGAGCGCTAAAGTTCGCAGAGCCTAACTTCAGACGCGCCAAGATCCGTCGACTGTACTTTAACATAAAAACCTGTCAAAAAGCATTTACATAGAGTTCGCTACCTTCTGATTTAAAATACTCAATTCAGAAAAGGCTTTTAGTCACTAAAAGTTCTACTTCCTCTCATCCCACCCAAAGCTGTATTATTTGATGATTTCCGACTAAAACAAAGGATACCGTATATCTACTTAAATTAAAAGATCCACCACTCATGTACATTTTAATGTACAGATAAACTATCAAAACCATTTATGATACTAGCGACCCCCCCCGGCTTCGCGCGGGTGCAATGGTGATATTAAATATATTGTGCATGTATTCTGTGTATGTACCTACTAACAATAGCTTTATAAGGCTTCTTGTGTTACTAACAGTATGGACTTTGTCTGAAATAAATGTCATACATATTATTATTATTATACACATAAACCTTCCTCTTGAATCACTCTATCTATTTAAAAAAGACACATCAAAATCCGTTGCTTTGTTTTAAAGATCAGCATACATAGGGACAGACAGCGGGAAGTGACTTTGTTTTATGCTATGTAGTGATAAACCATTGACAGGCACATTTGAATTGTCAAAAAGTCGGTCTGTCAAAAAAAGGTAAAACTGTATTACACATTCTATCCATCCATCCAATGAATGCATACACCCGTTCCATTGTATTGAATTGTTTTTTTTTTCTTTTTTTTATGCATAAGAACGAATAAGAAATTCCATGGATTCCATTCTCATTATGAGTTGAACATCAAATGTGTAAAAAACAACAAATATCAAACGGCCTTTACACAATAACTATGCATTATGTCGTCATAGTAATTACAAGGCGCGTTCGAGCGTTCATTTGATAGTTTATATGCGTCGGCGAACTAATCATACATGCTGAAGTATTTCAGCGAACAAATTAACTGCTTAGCCTGATTTCAACCAGGCCACGGAACAATTACAAAATTGATTAAAACCTAATTCTGGGTTAAGTTCGTCTGTGAAAATCAGGAGATCTATGTTAAGTTTTAGCCCGATGACCTGGTCACTAGTCAGGGTCACAGGAATTCGATGGATGCGACAGGCACAGGATCGGTCGTTCTGGCAACACATGGGGGATACCTATGCCTATCAGTGGACGTCATCCTGATGAAGAGATGATGATAGTAAAAATACACGCTATGTCAATTTAATCTACCGTTGCCCATCGCGCTCTATGACCACGGTGACTCAAAAAATCCTGCAAAATATACAGGATCCTGGACTGAACTTCCTACCATGTTTCTCCTGTCTTGATCTTCATCTTCCAATACCCGATTCCGTCCAAGTCGTCTACGGCGCGCACTGTTGCCGTGCGCCTCAAGGAGTAGTCAGCAAACCCAGCAGGGCCGAAGCCTACTGGGGCCAAAGGTTATGTGAAAATGAAACCTGGGGCCCTTGGACAAAGGCAATGAATGGAACAGGGTAGGTTTTTAGCCAGTAAGAGTCTGACACTATCTTCCGCCCCACCCAAGGGCGGGATTTGTCATTTGATGATTTTACCTACCATAAAAAAACAGGCTATATAGGTTTCTCTTTGCTTGTGTCAATCCTCACGCTCATTAGCCAGCCCCGATGAGCGTGCATTGTGCTGCGATGTCGTCACACAATCTCATAATTGACGGCACGAATCTGAATTCATATTTTTATAGAATTTGAAGGCACAGTGGTTGAGAGATTGGCTGGTGCGCTGCGTATCGCAGGTTCGATTCCCGGACGTATCAAATATTTGTATGGCCTACAGATAATTGTTTCGCGTTTGGGTGTGTGGTGTATGTGAGATTACATATTTGTGAAAGCACTCACGATAAAGGAGTAATTCCTAGTGTCTGGCAAAGATTTTTATATATATGTTGACTGATAATAATTAGTGACCGATACAAGATTGATTGTAGTCATGATAACAAACAACTTTTACTATGGGACCAAACCTGAAATCGCAGAAAATATTTGCTGGTCATCTACATTTTATGTTCGCCTAACTGGTCAAAATATATTAACTTGGCTGACTTTTTTCGCGAATTCAGGTTTGGTCCCATAGTAAAAGTTGTTTGTTATCATGACTACAATCACGTGTTTAAGTATCGGTCACTAATTACCAGTCACCCTATATAAAAAAAAAAAACAATTGTGATAAACTGCTCATAAAGTTTATCATTGAAAGATTTCATGTGAATATTTCGAAAAGCGTATAATCACATAGATGCGGTTTTTTTTTTCCAATAGATATGTGATAATGTCTCATAATAATCGCTTTAATTTGATAAGAATGAAGTTATCAAATTAAATAGTGATCATAAACACTGATAAAAAGGGTTATATCAGAAAATTTGCGTAGATACTTAGTAAATTAAACAAGGCTATGTAATAGATATTTATATAAGATGATAAGAATAGAAACACTAGTATAACGGAAAATTTCGTGTAGACTTATCAATCCTTAAAAAAAGAACCAGAAAGTCGATGTTAATATAAAATGAAGAATATTTCTGGTGCGGTCTTCTTCAATAAACTAGTGCGCCTCACCATTAACGATAGCATCACTGCTTATCATCAGGTGGCAGTTAAGCACAAATAAACTAGTGCTTTACTATCAATAAAAAAAACACATTATTTGACTTGCTGCAGTTTAAATAAAAACTAGTTTACGTTTAACTTATCTCACAAACCAAGCTGTCTGGTCTTTGCCACTTGGAGCAACTTAACCTCTACGAGTTTTTAATCAATATTTAAAATACAAATATGGTCGCTTAATTAAAATAAAATAATAATAATATATTCTGCAAATAGATTTTAAGGCGACTACCGGACCTAAAGCGCGGGCAATCTCGGACTGCATATAAAAGAAATAGATGCGTAAAGACACAATACTAATAACTTATTTTCTTTCACAAATTAAGTACAACATTTAATGGTTAAAGTGACCTTTCAGACAAAAAATTTCTTGTGTTGGGCATTATTCTTTACCATCAGGGGGCTTCCTCTTGAGTTTAATTCCAATTGGTCGCATTGAAATTATGACTTTAGGTACTCTTGAATTCGATTTTAGGGCCAAATTGCGTGACCTTTTTGGGAAACTAAGTAAAATGGGGATAGGTCTTGGCCTGTGGTCACGCAATTTTAAACCAATTTGGCGCTACCATCAAATTCAGGAGTACCTAAAATCACAATTCCAATGCGACCGATTGGAATTAAACTCGAGAGTAAGCCCCCAGGTAGGATCGCAGTCAAGCACTAGTTTATATATTATGTAAATAAAAAAAAAAAAACTTCGCTCTTCCGAATCTTCAAGTTGCGTGATGTACCAACAATTTAAAACAAATCTTAAGAAAGTTTTAGTTTCACAATGAAATATGAAGCTTTAATTTATTAAAAATATACATATATTATTTAATTGTAAAATTAAAACACTACACCGTTATAGCGTTGCTTGTAGATTAAAATCTGATAAAAAATCAGAATGATTGCACGTATGTATATTAGTGTATGGATAAAAGTAATTTTTAGAGGCATCCTCGTGATTTTTTTTCTATCGTACTAAATAAGTTGTAGTTTGTCTTAAACATCCATAGTAGCAATTATCCTAAAGAATAACATGTATTTTTCTGATTCTGTTTGCTTCAAGGGTTCATATATTTTTCACATTATAAAACCTGCGATTAGCTCCTATAGAAGGACTATAGGAGCTAATCGCAAAATATACGGGATCCTGGACTGAACTTCCTACCATGTTTCTCCTGTCTTGATCTTCATCTTCCAATACCCGACTCCGTCCAAGTCGTCTACGGCGCGCACTGTTTCCGCGCGCCTCAAGGAGTAGTCAGCTAACTGTAGGGGCCTACTGGGGCCAAAATGTGAATATGAAACCCGGGGCCCTGGGACGACGGCAATGACCCTGCTCCTTTAGCAGGGTAGGTTTTTAGTCAGTAAGAGTCTGACACTATCTCCTGCCCCACCCAGGGGCGGGATCATTTGATGATTTTACCTGCCATAAATAGGTTTCTCTTAGCTTGTGTCAATCCTCACGCTCATTAGCCAGCCCCGATGAGCGTGCATTGTGCTGCGATGTCGTCACACAATCTCATAATTGACGGCACGAATCTGAATTCATATTTTTATAGAATTTGAAGGCACAGTGGTTGAGAGATTGGCTGGAGCGCTGCGTATCGCAGGTTTGATTCCCGGACGTAACAAATATTTGTATGGCCGACAAATCATTGTTTCGCGTTTGGGTGTGTGGTGTATGTGAGATTACATATTTGTGAAAGCACTCACGATAAAGGAGTAATTCGTAGTGTCTGGCAAAGATTTTTATACATAGGGTGACTGATAATAATTAATGGCCGATACATGATTGATTGTAGTCATGATAACAAACAACTTTTACTATGGGACCAAACCTGAAATCGCCGAAAATATTTGCTGGTCAGTACATTTTATGTTCGCCTAACTGGTCAAAATGTACTAACTTGGCTGACATTTTTCGCGAATTCAGGTTTGGTCCCACAGTAAAAGTGGTTTGTTATCATGACTACAATGACGTGTTTAAGTATCGGTCACCAATTACCAGTCACCCTATATAAAAAAAAAACAATTGTGATAAACTGCTCATAAACTTTATCATTGAAAGATTCCATGTGAATATTTCGAAAAGCGTATAATCACATAGATGCGGATTTTTTTTCCAATAGATATGTGATAATGTCTCATAATAATCGCTTTAATTTGATAAGAATGAAGTTATCAAATTAAATAGTGATCATAAACACTGATAAAAAGGGCTATATCAGAAAATTTGCGTAGATACTTAGTTAATTAAACAAGGCTATGTAATAGATATGTATATAAGATGATAAGAATAGAATCGCTAGTATAACGGAAAATTTCGTGTAGACTTATCAATCATTAAAAAAGAACCAGAAAGTCGATATTAATATAAAATGAAGAATATTCCTGGTGCAGTCTTCCCGAATAATTTTAATTTATGTGTCTTCAAGATTAAAGTGAAGAGGCTCTTAATATACTAGTGCGCCTCACCATCAACGATTGCATCACTGCTTACCATCAGGTGGCAGTTAAGCACAAATAAACTAGTCCGTTACTATCAATAAAAAAAAATACATTATGTGATTTGCTGCAGTTTAAATAAAAACTAGTCTACGTTTGCCTTATCTCACAAACCAAGCTGTAGCTGAGGTCTTTGCCACTTGGAGCAACGTAACCTCTGCGAGTATTTAATCAATATTTAAAATACAAATATGGTCGCTTAATTAAAATAAAATAATAATAATATATTTTGCAAATAGATTTTAAGGCGACTACCGGACCTAAAGCGCGGGCAATCTCAGACTGCATATAAAAGAAATAGATGCGTAAAGACACAATACAAATAACTTATTTTCTTTCACAAATTAAGTACAACATTTAATGGTTAAAGTGACCTTTCAAACAAAAAATTTCTTGTGTTGGGCATTATTCTTTACCATCAGGGGGCTTACTCTTGAGTTTAATTCCAATCAGTCGCATTGGAATTATGACTTTAGGTACTCTTGAATTCGATTTTAGGGCCAAATTGCGTGACCTTTTTGGGAAACTAAGTAAAATGGGGATAGGTCTTGGCCTGTGGTCACGCAATTTTAAACCAATTTGGCGCTACCATCAAATTCAAGAGTACCTAAAGTCACAATTCCAATGCGACCGATTGGAATTAAACTCGAGAGTAAGCCCCCAGGTAGGATCGCAGTCAAGCACTAGTTTATATATTATGTAAATAAAAAAAAAAAAACTTCGCTCTTCCGAATCTTCAAGTTGCGTGATGTACCAACAATTTAAAACAAATCTTAAGAAAGTTTTAGTTTCACAATGAAATATGAAGCTTTAATTTATTAAAAATATACATATATTATTTAATTGTAAAATTAAAACACTACACCGTTATAGCGTTGCTTGTAGATTAAAATCTGATAAAAAATCAGAATGATTGCACGTATGTATATTAGTGTATGGATAAAAGTAATTTTTAGAGGCATCCTCGTGATTTTTTTTCTATCGTACTAAATAAGTTGTAGTTTGTCTTAAACATCCATAGTAGCAATTATCCTAAAGAATAACATGTATTTTTCTGATTCTGTTTGCTTCAAGGGTTCATATATTTTTCACATTATAAAACCTGCGATTAGCTCCTATAGAAGGACTATAGGAGCTAATCGCAAGTTTTATTTTAAAATATAAAAACAATTTTACAAGTTTATTGAATAACCATAAATACACAATTATAATACATAAAACACTTACTAATTAAAACTATTATATACTAAAGACTACTCCTAACTAAAATATGGCGTCATAAAACTCCTCCGCATCGCTGTCGGCTGGAAATGTGCTTAAAAGGCTTTTACAAGTCAATTTTTTCGTCAATTTAAATTAGATGAGGCCAGTATTTCTTAAACTGGTCAAAATCTCTCCCATACAGTAAACATGCAGTGGTCAAACCATATGAGGACCATATTGGTTTAAGGTTAGTGTCTTAGATACTGCCCTGGCATAAGGCTTTAATTTATTAAGGCCGCCACAGGCTAGTCTGGTTAAGCAGACGATAACCTCATAGGTTGACCTGCGAGAGGTCATTCACAAAAAAAAAAGTGTTTGAGGTCTTTTTAGGTGTAGCGACATCTGTGGCATCACAAAGGAACTAAACTACGCATACCTGCATCGCTCAATTAAAGTTCTCCGCGTGATTTGAACATATTACAAATCATCGATCGGGCAATTGTCCAAACCAGAAGTAACACCCGTCTAGTTGAAATATCCTCCTTTTTCAACACATGTATAGTACGCGGCCAATAACTTGAACCATTTACTATGGCTACGCGCAACCCCACTTAGATTGAAACCCGAAAATCGGTTATAATCTTCGTCACAAAAGTTGAACCATCATGACGGTCGGCCTTGAATAAGCAGTAACCGATTTTCGGGATTCAATCGTAGTGGGGGGCTGCGTGTACTCAAAGCAAAAGGTTCTACTTATTTGCCGCGTACTACATGTATATGGCTTTACACTTTGTTCGACATACCTCTAACCTCTAAAGAGGAAAAGACCACACACAGAGAGAAAACATTTGCAAATTCAATGATAACGGTTCCACTCAAGGTTGAGATTATATTTATCAGTTTATATAAACGAAGGTCAAAGTATTGTGGGAATATAAAGTTTTGTATTCAGAACATAAATTGTGAATCGTTACGTCATATTGTTAGGTTAGGTTAGGTTAAATATCAGACGGACGAGGAAGAAAGGTATGGAGCTATACACCTTAAATCGCTCCATCTTTTTAAAAGTTCAATTTAGGTCGTCACATGATGATGATGATGGCATCTAGCCGATTTCAGCCACAGCCACCGCGTTCCTTGACTCCTCATGGTGGTTGTGAGCTCAGATGTGCTGCTCTGCCGTCAAGTCATAAAGAACTCGTGATAGGCACCTCTGCACTCCTGGCCAATTTACTTGACAGGCCATTGTCTCTGCTGAGCCTGAGACGTGTCTACACAAGTCTCTATTTATTTAAAGTTCTAAATCAATGACGAACATTCCAAACTTATAAATAGTCCCCAAGCACCCTTCGGTGAATGACTGGCGTATAATTAAGGGTCTGCTTCACGTCGGCCACGAGCGAATGTTGACGCGACAGAAAAGCCAATGCACTGTACAATCGAAACCGGTATTACGTGTTTTGAAACGCAGTCAATATTTTTTTTATATACGATTCGCCTAAAGTTGTTGCTTTTATTCAAACGTACGTCTTACTGACTCGCTTATCGGAACTAGCTTTTTCTCTCAGATATATTTGAGATAGTTTTTTTTTTTTAGGGACTAAAAATGGCTATGGATTCTCTCTGATTCTTCCAGCAATCAATATGATCTTTTTAATATAATAACTCAAGCCCCAAGCGAACCGTTTGCACACCTATTGTCTTTCTATTGTGATCTCTAATTACGGTATAAAAATGATTAATCTCCCTCCTCCTTTCCTTTTATTTTTATCCTTTTTTAATATTGGTTTAGTTAGACTAGCTTCTGCCAGCGGCTTCGCCTTCGTTTCTGGACCCCGTTTCGTCCCCTTAGGGTTTGAATTTTGGAATATACTCCCTTGCTGCTCGCCTACGTCATAAAAGGCAATCTTGTGCAAAATTTCGCGCTCCTACTCCCAGTAGCATTGGCTGTGCGTTGATATGTCAGTCAATCAGTCTCTCATATAATATACTCGTGTATAGGTTATTCCAATCATGCGGGATATTTTTCGGATATACAGGATTTTTTTATCATCTTCAATAAATCGTTTCCGTGCCGTTATCAAGGCCCCAATACCCGTTCCGGTGAACCGGATGTATACCTTAAACTACTCGTCTCGCCCCACGCCTCTTATCATTTCGGTGAATGGATACAGACACTTAAAAACTTCGTATTTGTTTATACTAATTTCGTTATTTGTTTAGCTGTGGTAGTCGCGGGCGCAGTACGTCGACTTCGCGCGCGCGGTGTGGGCGCATCGCGTTTTGGTATCATTGTTTTGCCAATGCCATCAACGATAAGATTGTGGTTTAATTAATTAATTGTTGTTTTAAATTTCAGTGTTTGTAAAGTGGTAGACATTTTTTTTTTTCTGTGATAAAATCTGGTGTGTGATGAAGTTGTAGTGAAAGTTTGCGTCAGTGTTTTGGATCATGTTTATATTGTGAAAGCTATTAGCATTTAACCTCCAAAAGGATTCAAGTGAGTTTTTTTTTATCTTTAGTAGCGCGACGTTTTATAGAATGATCTGGAACTTACGACTGAAATTAAGTACCAAAGATGTAAATGATGTATCTTGTTGTTTATTCAGACATACGGCAGTCAGTTCATTACTCGGGAAACAAGATCTGCTATTTAAAAATTAGTTACGAAAATACACATTAACGGAGCAATGGCTTCAGTGACGGATTAAGTAAGCGCGGCGCCAGTAGCAAGGTCTACCAAGAGGCCCACTAAATCGTTGTAAAAAAATGAAAACAAAGTAAAAGTTTTTCAAATATTTTCCTCGCAACCCTCTTGGTAGTGATAGCTGACAGTTGCTTACATTGTCTTTATTGACAACTAACAGTTTGCCAGCGATTTCGTTCGCAATGAATGTTATTATAAAAACTTAAACACTTCTTAAATCCACTTTGAGGGTAATTTTGAAAAAATAATATTGACCCTCTTTATTATTCAATTTATTTACCCAAGAAATAAGAATCCGCCATACAATCTTAATACCTCCTAAATTGTTCTATTGGGAATAGTTATGAAAACAAATAGTGTCAATCTTTAGGATTTACTTTGGTTACTTATTTGTCATATTGATAATTAGAAATCGATTAGATTTTTTTATGGGTGCGTACATAATAAGTTAAGGTTTATTTTTGTACGTTCAAGCAGGGTCCCCCAATGCGCGGTGTCCGTATTATTTGCTAGTCTTTTAATAATAATAAACATAAGCATAATGAGTCTTATAATGTTCCCACAGCTTGGACTCACAGTCTCTCTACGAGAGGGCATTGCTACTCTTGCCGAGAGGTGTTTTTTGAGCCCGCTGTCAGCTTCGATCTCACTTTGATAGTAAGCGATAGACATGGTCTGTGCTGGAGTGAGCGAATAGATATATTATATTGTAACCAGACAATAGACTTTTAAATAAACTCTATTTACATACAAAAACCTTACGTCTAGCCTCAGCAAATCCTTAGTTTTATCTGGAATATCATCGCTATGTAAAAATTGTTAGGCCGGTAACCATGGCGACCGTTACCCAAGTTGAAATGTTTAGTGACC
This sequence comes from Leucania comma, assembly GCA_958295575.1. Classification (NCBI taxonomy): domain Eukaryota; kingdom Metazoa; phylum Arthropoda; class Insecta; order Lepidoptera; family Noctuidae; genus Leucania; species Leucania comma. The sequence goes on from OY282488.1 coordinate 3,140,085, forward strand.
TCGCGTGAGCCTATTTCAGTTGTAATACGGCGGCGTTCAGTTTAATTAGAACCGTTTCCTTTACCGAAGGCTGTATATTAAACATTTATAACTCTTTATTAAGTTTTGATTATTTTATGTGATGTGAATTTTCTATATTCTGTTTTGGAAAGTGCAAGGGATTTAAAGGTATTTTTTTCGTTAATGTTCTTCTAAATTATTATATGAAGATTCGTATAGTGTTTTGTGATAGACCGGGTTTTCGTGCAATTTTTAGTGTATAGTGTTGTGTTTAATTTAACGGAAAATCGAAAACTTACGAGATTGAAAGAGGTTGAGAGGTAATAGTGCCCCTTCTATTTGCTGATGGTGATCACCGGGGTGGTTTTAGTGAGGTAAAAATATACACTTGGAAATATCAAGTACATAAAGTTTTTGACGACGAGGTGGAACCGCATTCAGAAGACCGACACTGTACATTCCAGTAATGAGAAGTCAAAAATCGTACAATAATCTTGAACAGCCCGGGTTTTCTTACAATGTTACTTTTTATATCATCATCATTATTTCAGCCGAAAGACGTCCACTGTTGGACATAGGCCTCCCCCAAGCGTCGCTACAATGACCGGTCCTGTGCGTCTCGCATCCATCGGAATTCAGCGACCTTTGACCAGGTCATCGGTCCACCTTGTGGGAGGCCTTCCAACGCTGCGTCTTACGGCTACTCCAGAACCTTTCGGCCCCAATGCCCATCTGTTCTGCGTGCAATTTAGGCGTCTTAAAGGCTAGAGTGAATAGGCTCTTAATAAACTAGTGCGCCTCATCATCACCGATTGCATCACTGCTTACCATCATGCTTGGGATCGCAGTCAAGTACTAGTTTATATTTATAAATTAAAAAAAAATATGCCCAGCCCATTAAGTTTGGCGATTCTACGTGCTATGTCGGCAACCTTGGTTGTCTTGACTTTTGATATAAAGATAAATAATATATGTATTTACTAGTGTTAATGACCTACAACCACGTGTGCTGTTCATGTCAAGATAAAGATTTCTTACAATAAAACGTACTAAAAAAAATATTGCAATAAATGATTGCGTTTCGCTCGTGTAAATCGAATAAACGGTTTACGAACATTAATATCTGTTTCGTTAATTAGAGAATTACTCGTAATTTGAGTAAAAGTTTTACGTATTGAAAAATGAGCGTATTTATCATTGTATTAAAATGGACTTTAAGACAAATAGTTTTTTATTGATGATCGGGCTATGCTCGGAGTTTCCTTGCGTGATCGAATCAGGAATGACGATATCCGCAGGAGAACCAAGGTTGCCGACATAGCACGAAGAATCGCTAAACTAAAATGGCAATGGGCAGGGCACCTTGCTCGCAGACCAGATGGTCGTTGGGGCGGAAGGGTTTTGGCGTGGCGGCCGCGTACCGGAAGACGCAGCGTTGGAGGTTAAAAGCTGCGGGAATCCGATGGATGCGAGACGCACAGGACCGTTCATTGTGACAACATTTGAGGGAGGCCTATGTCCAACAGTGAACGTCTTTGGACTGAAATGATGATGATGATGATGGAGGCTCGTGTTACCACTCTGTTACCCGTTGGGTGTCGTAAGCAACAATAGACACGCTAGCCTAGAAGTAACTTATTTCACTCTTGACTTAAAGACCCCCAAGTTGTAGCTATCAGAAAACACAGACCCTGATAGGGACTCTTTAAACAACAACTTTTAAAACAGTTTTATTCACTATAGCTGATGTACCATCAAAGACACTTCCGCCTGATCAACGCTAAGTTCATTTTTGCTTGCACTCGAAACGAACATTTCTAAGGCCGTGTTTACGGAGACGCGGCGCGTTGCGTGGCGCGTTGGGCGTTTCGTCGTACATTTGCACAACACAAACATGGCAATGTAGGACGGACCGCCCGACGCGCCGCGTCTCCGTAATCAAGCACTTAGGGTTTGATTACGGAGACGCGGCGCGTTGCAATTTGGCGCGCGATTTGGTTTGATTTGGCGCCGCGCCGCAGTATTTAAGCGATTTTTTTAAAGTTATCAGGCAGAAATGACCGCGATCTTACACAGGCGAGCTTAGGCCCCAGCACGAGCACTTTACACGACACATTTCACGACCTAAACTGAACTGTTTGAAGGCCGAACTCATTCTCGCTCGCACTACTGTGATTTTAACACATCATGGTAAGGCCCTTGAACCCGCAATTGGGTTTTCTTACAGCAAACCTTTATGCCAGGGTCGATTTCTGAAAGGAAGATTCGGCCTTGGTATGAAAGGCAACGAAGGAACAGGAGTGGATCTTGTCAGTAAAAGTCTGACATTACCTCCCGCCCCGCCCAAGGGCGCGGAGATGTCATTGGATGATTTTCTCACTGAAAAAAAAAAAGAATGAATAGGTTATTTCCTGGCAAGCGTGCTCAATCGTCGACGATATCATCTCTTACCATCAGGTGAGATAGTGGTCAAGCGCGATTCTATCATCAATAAAAAAAAAAACTATTTCACAGAATAAAACAAGTCCATTCTAGCACAATGACAAATTGGCTCTAGCGCGAGTCGTATCAATATTAAAAAGGAAACACATGAATTAAATCCTTCTTTAATTAATTTAGTTTCCAAATTCATGTCTGTATTTTCGCTTCTAGTCTACTTGAATATATCCTTGTCACATTATTTTTCATGAAACATCGTCCTTTAAAATTTAATAAACTGACAGCGCTTCCGATTCAAAAATTCCATTATCAGTTCAACCAACAGTAAACACTTGTACAAACACAGCATTGTCTTTCCGAACACGTGCGCCATCGAACACTATTGATCGTCTGACGTATAAACGCGAAAACAGTCGTGAAAACCATGACACTATATTTTTACGATTTCCGCAATTGTTATGGGTTGCCTTAGCGTGTAAGCGTAGGCGTTGACGCCGCGTAAACGCCACGACTACGTCTTCAATTTTTATAATGAAATCGTGTCATTGACACGATGTCCCGATGTATGGCACTTTCCCACAATAATGTTGTTGAAACCACTACGGTCTGAAGAAAGCGTTTCGCCTCCTCGTTTATACCGCGTACGTCGGAGGACAGGAACAATATGCCGGGTACAGTCTTCCCGTCCAATTATAATTTAGGTAATATAATATTCCACAACTTTCACACAACGCCGTCTACATAGTCCCAAATTAAGCAGTCTGTGCTACGAGTACTAGACAACTGATAAACAAACCTACTATTTTTAAATACATACATATTATTGTAATTACACCCTAACACAGAACATATGATCGTGCTCATCACACAAACATTTGTCTTGGGTGGGAATCGAACCCACGAACTCCGACATAGCAGTCAGAGTCATTAACCACTAGATCAACAGGCCAGTCAGGTGTCTTCAAGGCTGGTGTAAATAGGTTCTTAATAAACTGGTGCGCTTCACCATCACCGATTTTATCACTGCTTACCAGTGGGATCGCAGTCAAGCACTAATTCATATCGATAAAAAAAAAATGTTTGAGCACAGTATTTACGCTGCGTCAGAAATGACGTAATAAAAACGCCCAGTGCGTAGACTTTTGGCACTAGTTCAATAAAAACGCATCTAACGAAAATATGCACTAGATACGTACTCACCTAGATTTCTGTTTGTTCTGTCACGATAAGAGTATAAACAGCTAATGTCAATCAAAGTATGTCAAACGTCAAATTGTAATAAAATCTTGGGGGTGGGGCGATTGTCTAGGAAAACTAGCCAAAACAAACATACTATCTTCACAATCACTATCGCTATCACTACATAGTATAAAACAAAGTCGCTTCTCGTTGTCTGTCTCTATGTACTTATGCTTACATCTTTAAAACTACGCAACGGATTTTGATGCGGTTTTTTAAATAGATAGTGTGATTCATGAGGAAGATTTATATATTTGCACCCGTGCAAAGCTGGGGTGGGTCGCTAATTATAATAAAATAAAACAAAGCCCCACCCGTCTATCTAACTTTAAACTCCTGAACGGATTTTCATGAAGATTTCATCAATGAACAGAGTTATTCTTGTGGAAGACTTAGGTGTAAAGCAATTTTTTTTAAAATTCATATAAACTAGTGCTTGACTGTAATCCCACCTGATGGTAAGTAGCAATGCAATCGTTAATGGTGAGGCGCACTAGTTTATTAAGAGCTTATTCACTCTAGCCTTGAAGACACTTAAATTATAATCCGACGGGAAGACCGCTTCAGCCTTTTAATGTTCCCACTGCTGGGACACAGGCCTCCTCTCTAATAGAGGGAATGGGCCGTAATCCACCACGCGGGCCCAGTGCGGGTTGGTGGATGTCACATGTCTTCGAATTTTTGGTTCTAGGACATGCCGGTTTCCTCACGATGTTTTCCTTCACCGTTTTGAGAGTAGTGGTGATAAAATAAATTACACAAAGTAATGCGCCTGGCCGGATTTGAACCCGCGACCTACTAATCGTAAGTCGGGGCCGTTACCACTCGGCCACCACTGCTCTCCTTCGATGTACGCGGTATAAATGACGAGGCGAAACGGACCTCTCGGACTAGAGGTCCGAGAGGTCCGTTTCGCCTCGTCCGGACTCGGTCCGGACTCGCCGTACGTCGGGCTGTCCGATGGTAGAAATGCAATGTCGGAATCAAGTCATGCAATTCCCTTGCAGACTCTCCAAAATTCATTCTGTAAAGCAGACTCTCCAAAATTCATTCTGTAAAATACCGAAAGGCTGGCTGCCCTACGCCTACATGCATGTTACTTGTAGCGAAAAGTCGAGAATTTCAAAGATTTCTAACACCCTTGCGAAGCTCGGTTTGGTTGTATTATGACTTTTTATTAATACCTCGTACATCGAGGGACTGGAACAATTTGCCTGCTGCAGTCTTCCCATCCGATTATAATGCTCTTAATAAACTAGTGCGCCTCACCATCAAAGATTGCATCATTCCTTACCATCAGGTGGGATCCTGCGAAGCGGCGAGCCTCCTTGCTGGCCTACCACCGTGGGATTTGGAGGCAACAGTCCTTGCACACATGCATGACTTACGCGTGGAGATGCAACGTCGGTCGCGGCATGGCGGACAGAGCTCCGGCGGGATCTCATGGTGAAATGGCGAGAGCGACTGTCGCAACCTCGTGCTGGGCACGCCACGATCGAGGCGGTAAGGCCCCTCTTTGAGGCGTGGCTGGAAAGGCCCCACGGCGTCGTCACCTTCCGTTTGGCGCAGGTGCTGACCGAACACGGCAAGTTCGGTCCGTACCTGTACAAGATTCGTGCGGAGACGACGCCCGGGTGTCGCCACTGTGCGGACCGCCCGGTGGACACGGTGGAGCACACAGTCGAGGTGTGCCCCGCTTGGGAAGAGCAGCGCCGTGTCCTCGTGGGGGCGATCGGCGGCGATCTCTCGCGCCGGGGCTTGGTTCAAGCCATGCTCCGGAGTGAGGAGGAATGGCAGGCGGTCGCCTCCTTCTGCGAAGCAGTAATGCTAGTAAAGGAGGAGGCCGACCGCCTTAGGCAAAGGCGGACACGCCGCCGCCGCCGCCGGGTTTCCGATCCCAATTTCCGGCCACCGTAGGCGCGGGCTCGCGGACGGTGGGCAATGGGTAGCTCGCTGTCCGTCCGTCCGGTAACAGACCGGTCCGAGCTCAGGTCGTCTACGGCGCGCACCGTTCCCGCGCGCCTCAAGGAGTTGTCAGCAAACTGTAGGGGTCCAGCAGGGCCGAAGCCTACTGGGGCCAAAGGTTATGTGAGACTGTCACCAAAGGCCCCAGGATAAAGGCAAGGAATGGAAAGGTAGGTTTTTAGTCAGTAAAAGTCTGACACTGTTTCCCGCCCCACCCAAGGGCGGGATTCGTCATTGGATGATTTTACCTACCCAAAAAAAAAAAAAAAAAAACCATCAGGTGGGATCGCACTCAAGCAATAGTTTAAATCAAATAAAATTTAAAAAAAAAACACTTTTTTATTATGTGCGTTGTACAGTATGTTTTTTTGTAAAGCTTTTTTGTTGCAAATTCTTGGAAATTTGAACAGGACTCGTGCGTATTCAATAAAATTTTAAGATTAGAAAGAGATGATACGGTAAAGAGGGAGATAGATAGATGACCGTTGTTTAATAACAGTAGGGCAGGTAGAGAAGCGCCTGTTCTCACTGACAGGAAGTCAATGCGCTCTGTTTCTTTGTTTACTATACATCGTTTCGTATTTATTGATGTGGCTCTCGTACTAACGACTTATTGCTTGGGTTTTGGACTGGATTAAGTGATCTGCAAGATGGACTAAATTTGCATTGTTTTAGACTGTGATTGTGTGACTTGTGAGTTGTACTTTTGACGTATTTTGGACTGTGAGGTTTATTATGCCACAACCATACACACCGTTCATCATTTCAGCCGAAAGACGTCCAATGTTCGACATAGGATTCCACCAAGTGTTGCCTTAACGGTCCTGTGCGTCTCGTATCCATGGAATTCTCGCGACCCTCACCGGGTCTTCAGCCACATCGTTAGAATACGCTAATATGTACCTCATTTATAACGACCTACGTTATACGGCTGACGATTCGTGCGTTTCCCCTTAAGAACCTGTGCGGAATTATGTGACATTTGAGAAGACGATGCTAGTGCTCCTGGGCGGATTAAAAAGGTACCCAATTGCTCAAAAAATCTCCGGATTATCGAGTAGCATCTGACAGGTGAAACGCTTGAACACCTAGATCGGAAGGGATATAACAACTAAACTAATTATTAAGTCAATAAGTATGTATCATCATCATCATCATCTTAATACTGACTGACCTGCTGGTCTAGTCTAGTGGTTAGTGACCCTGACTGCTATGCGGGAGGTCGAAACTCGATTCCCATCCAGGACAAATGCGTGTGTTGAGCACGATTCATTGTTCTGAGATCATTTGTTCTGTGTCTGGGTGTAATTTATCTTTAATATGTATGTATTTAGAAATTTATAAGTATGTTTATCAGTTGTCTAGTACTCATAACCCAAGCTCTGCTTAGCGTTGTGTGGTAGTTGTGGAATGTTATATTATTAAGTCTATAATATAATGCTAATATCCTACATCGCGGTATTAGAATTCCCGGCGCGATTACAATATTATACAACAAATCGAAATCAACTTTCGGGTAGTTTCCTTTACCAGACATAATACCTATTTATCGGAGGATCCTCCCGTTTCAACGGAGACATATGGGACTTAACACGCTGTTCCGCACACATAGGTACTAATAGTATGAAAAGAATTCAATGGGCATTATTCACATCGTTGTCAATAGGAAATGTACCCGTAACGCTGCCGTTGGCCGCATTGCCACCTTGAATATCAATGCGATAGCAAAACAGCTATTGTACAAAATTACCTCGTCTTGACTCCCCAGACAGCCAAAGTCCTATACTTAAAACATTAAAGATGCACGGCTCAAAAAGAATAAAGCTTCTTAACCATGGGGATAAAATTTGTATACTCATGTCATACCTTTCGTTCTCAGGGAGAGGAGCGAGAAGAAAGCTCAGATGCTTTTCAACCAGGAGGTGATCATCGAACAGAATAGACAACAGCTTTATGAACAGCAGTTGAGGCAGGTCAGTGAACATAGAGATTAGGGTTTTGGGTCATGGTTGTTGCCCATAGTTAGGAATGAATGTTAGGTTATTGATCATTTGTTTAGATATGTAAATTAAAGATGATAAAGAAAGTATAGTCTGGCACTATACTTTCTTACAAAATTAAAAAAATTAAAATGTTTTTATAACACATAAGTCTACATGGGCACTTATAAAACGTCAAAAGCTAGTATAGTACGAGAGTACGCAGCAAATAAGTTGAATTAAAATTGTTGCCGTCGTTGCTATGGTTACGCGCAGCTCCCCTCTGTGCCACAATTCGATTGAGACCTGAAAATCTGTTACTGCGCATTGAAGGTCGATCGCCATTTTAGTTCAACTTATTTGTCGCGTATTGTTCACGGTTCCAATTGGTCGTATCCTATGGAGAAGAACCAGCAAGAATATGGTTGTTTTCTTTTTTATATTTTCAATTTTACGTCTATTAATTATTAATTTAAAATAATAATTATGAAATTAATCTTATATTCATTTAGAACATTTAAAAAAAAAATTAAAACATTGCTATTTCCATTCAGTCAAATGACACTTTTTACAGGAACCGTAGATTTCATCCTATCCCTCACAATAGTGTAGGTTGTTGGTTGATTGAACTTCCAGAGGTTGCGTTTTACAAAACTATTTTATTTTGACACAGATGAAGATGATACAAAACCAGCAGCAAGCGGGACCTGTGGACCAGGTGACGGCGGGACTTCTCAACGGCGTTGGACCTCAGCCACTGGCAGGCGTACAGTGAGTCAACTTTTTATTGCACTAGCAGCTGTCAGCGGCTGCGCCCGCGTGAAAATAGAAAGTTCCCAAGGCAACGTAATCATAGAATATGAAATGGTCTACCCGTATGACAAATTTTATCCAAATATCTTCAGCCGTTAAAGCGTGAAGAAGTAAGAAGTGTTTCTTACTTCTTCACACTTTAACCGCTGTGTGTGTATATTTAAAAACATTTGTCGTTATAATATTATTGTGATTAACATCATAAGAGTGAAAGTTTGTGTGTATGTATGTTACTCTTTCATGCTCAAACAGCTGAATGGATTTTAATGATATTTGGCACATGAATAGCACTTAATCCTGGAATACGCTAAGGGGTTTGGTATCTTTGGAGTATGTTTCCTTGGTATGATATGTGAGAGTGATGGGCTGGATGGACAAATTACCATTAGGGCCAAGTACAATGGGTCATCATAGACTAAAGATAAGAACACTTACAAATGATCACACATCAGTTACAAAGGAGTTTTTACGGTTAAATATCTAATAATAGTGGCTCAGGTCGATCTCCAAGGTAACAATAAAAATAAAACGAATAACTCACTAATAATACCGTTCCCTCTCACAGGCTCGACCCTCAATCGCAGCTTCTGCAATGCCAGCAGCAGCTACTGCAGCAGCAGTTCCAACAGCTCAACAACGAGGACGCCGCCATGAAGCTGTTGCAGCAGAATTTCATGCAGGCCAGGATCTCGCCCTCCATGGCCAGTGATCAGCAGATCTTGCAGAATAATATGTTTCTAGAGCAAAATTTGAAGCAACAGGTATGTGAGATATGAAAACAACTAATCTTTTATTGGTTGCTAGCCCTCAGCTGTATAGAACGGATTGTAGTTAAAACCTGGCTTACAATAATTGGGAAAAAGACAGCCAATCAAAAAAATGTCTTCTGTTAATTCAATTTATCATACATATTCTCCAGGTAATGATGGAGCAGAATCTCATCAACCAGCAAATGCTGGAACAATCAGTCCAAGGCCAGGTTCTAATGGAGCAACAAGTCCAACAGAACCTTTTAGAGCAGGCTCCTTCACAGACGCAACTGCAACCAACCCTGCTCAATCAGCAGTTAACCGCTGAAATCAACAATCAGAACCAGGTCTTACAACAGCAGATAATACAGCAACAACAGACCATAATAGCTCAGCAAGCTGCAGCCATACAGCAGAAACAGTTCGAAGAACAACTGACAGCTCAAGAAAACATCATGACAGGCCCACAGAATCTCGTCTCTAATCAAATGTTAGACCCATCTCTTCAAAACCTACAGAATATTCTAGCTCAAATTATACAAAGGCCTGACACTCTACAGTCAAGAAAGGAGTCGGAATCTGAAAATCAACAACAGCCGCAACAACAACAACAACAGCAACAAATGACGCAACAAATGCAGGAAAATATTGAAATGCAACAGAATCAGGAACAAGAAGCGTTACAGCAACAGATGCAGAATTTGATTTCAACTCAGATGCAACAACAAAATGTGAACTACCATCAAAGTCAACAGTTTCACCATCCAACGTTACAACAACTAGGTGTTGATCCAAACTTCCTCGCCCAACAACAACAGGTATCTCAAGCTCAACAACAGGTAGCCCAAGCGCAACAACAACTGGACATGCAGAAGCAAGTCTTAGCGCAACAACAGCTAGTCTTACAACAACAGATTATAAGCCAACAACAATTACAAATGCCTGGCCAGACTCTCTCTCCTCACCATTTCAGGCATTTCCAGCAGCAGCAACAGTATCTAGCTCAACAAGAATTACAGTTGCAAACCCAACAGAATATAATAACACAGAATTGGGCGATGTTACTTCAGAAACAGCAGTTAATGGATCAACAACAGCAGAAAGTTGAAGAAATACTCCGGTCTCAGCGTCCCATGTATCAAAGGCAGGGTTCAGAACAAAGTCAGATGAGTTCTGCTGACACCCATGACCAGCAGCAAGTCATGATGCCTGACCAGTACGGTCAGAAACCACAGCTGCAGCAGCAAATGTCAGTAGACACGATGCATTATACGAAACAAAGGTCTGATGATCATTATCATCAAGTACCGACCATGCAAGGCCAGTCTTTGCCACATAACATGCAAATGCAACAGAACTTCAGCGTGGTACAGCAAAACGAAAGGCAGATATCTAGTCATGAAGGCACACCAGTGCAGAATTACTCTGCCAATCCTTTGCAGATGTACCAGCAGGCTCAGAGCCAGCCTGTTCAAATGATGCAAAACGTGTATCAATCTAACCAGATGGAACAGTCGATACCATCGTCTGTGCCCGCATCTATGCCTCAACAGATCGCACAATCAGTCCAGGATGCGATGCCGCAGCAGATGAGTGTTCCTCAGTCTATACCGCAGTCCATGACGTCAGTTCCGCAGTCGATACCTCAGTCAGTCGTCCACTCAGTGCCACAGCAGCCTATGCATTCAGTTAACCAAACTGTTCAGTCTGTACCACAGCCCATACAGTCAGTTCCTCAAGGATCTACCCTACCGCATCCTATACAATCAATTCAACAACCAGTACAGTCTTTGCAACAACCGCAGTTGCAACCGATGCAGCAACAGATTCAAACGTTGCCGTCCTCTCAAGTTCAGATGCCGCAGCCTGTCCAAACTATTCCTCAGTCGTTACCCATGCAGCAGCATTCCCAAGTCCAGCACCAGGTGCCTATAACTCAGGAAATGGTGCAGCCCCAGCAGTTGAACTTACCTGCGGAACAGGTGGAGAATGGGTACCAGAGTAATGGTGGGCAGAAGGAACAGTTCCATACGCCGTTGACGGAGTTTCCTAATAACCATGCTGATGCTATAAGACCACCTGAACTGAGTTCTGTTGAGGAGAAGCAAGCGGAGACCCAGCAACAAGAAGGTTAGTAGGAAGCTACTTACTTGTCTACTTTTTCGTCTTTGTGTGAGAAAAAGTGATCTTAGCAACATATCGTAAAAGTCTCCCACAGCGTTTGCATGTCTGTGTGTTGGCGATAAACATAAAACTACTGAACGGGTTTTTGTGCGATTTTCACCAATTATTATCTGATTGATTCATGAGAAAGGTTTAGAAGTATACATGCATATTATAATGGAGAAAATCTGAGAATTTTAAAGATTTGCAGGGGATATCTCAGCGAAGCTAGGACACCTGTCCTAGCTTCGCTAAAAAGTGCCGCCGAGAAAGGCGTGGTCTTTGTCCAGCGCGCAATAAAAGGGACAAAAAATAGGATAATAATAAAAAATAAAAAACCGGTTTGATTTTTTCAGCGGGTACAGCAATATCTTCTCCGATAACCAGTGAAAAGAAGTCCCGGGGCTCCAAGAAACGTTCCCGAGAGAAAGACAAGTTGCCTAAGCTGACCGTGCTGGAGGTGAACGAAGCTGCCACCGTGGTGGAGTGCCAGCTCGAGTCCAAGTCCAAGACCGTCACCTTCAAGTTTGACGTCACCGATGTCAACCCTGAGGAGATCGCGAGTAACCTGGTGAGTCATGAGCATTTTAAAGTTAACGCAGACATAAGTTTGTTGAAACTATTAGTTGGATTGTGACTACATTATCCGTAGGTATATTCCGTCCTTTGAGATCATAGTGTCTCCTATGGACTAATGTGATTTGAATTTAGAATGTCAAAACTAATTTGACACTGACCACTCAAAAAAAAAGATTAAATTGTGGTTACAGTTTGTGTTTTTAAAACGTCTTTTTATTATCGGTCAGAAGGTATAAAAAGTAGAGTATCCAATAAAGAGATAAAGCTGTCTTTGTCTTGGGCGCCTTGAACTCTTCACTTCAGTCATGTTTCCATATTAACTCTCTCGCAGAGCTCGGGAGTTAATTATATAAATCCGTCATTAGCGTTCGGGTTTAAAACTAGGCATCCTTCGTTTCGTTTGGAATTCAACATGCCGTCCGCGACTTTAAAGACACTGTTTTATCCCCTAGTTTCATAATCTACTATTAATGATACTATGTATAGGATTTACACAAAAGTTTTAGCAAAAAGTGGAAAATAAAAATAGCCTCCTGACATTTTAAAACTGTTTGTTTCAGGTGTCGAACAACCTGCTCCCGGAATGGCAGAGCGCCACATTCATGGAGCTCATCAAGGACATCGTGAACCAGCTCATCAGCAATCCCGGAGTCACGCCCGTGCTCAACCCGGCGCACCACTCGGCGCTGAGGCTCAACATCGATAAGGTATTAGAAATGTATAGGGTTAACTTACTATTACTGTTAGGTTTTCTATTTACTAACTTGGCTATAGGTCAAAAAAATCACCCAATGGACATCAAAACTTGCCTAAATCCCCATGTCAAGTTGCGGGATAGTTTGAAAGCGTTATCGCGGCCTAGCTTTAGTGTTTATACTCGTTTTTAAAATTAAGAATGCCACCAATTGTAGGAGGGTCAGTGACCGTTATTCTAAGTTTATCTGGCGCCTACATTAGTCATTTTATTTCAATTTGCAAAGTGGGCTTCAGACTCGCTCGTGAACGGGCTCTTTAGGTCTGCGGAAGCCCGCGAACGGGTGCGAAAGCCCTTCACATTCGCGGTTCGTGGCGTTCGCGTGTGTTCGCGGCGAGAATGTGGAGTCCGCTTTATAATTGAATGTGTATTTTGTCATTCGAAGACTGACTACGACTCGGAAACGACGGAGCGCGAGGAGAACCTGACAGACTCGAACCAGGACAACTCGGAGTGCACCACGCCCACCGCGTCGCACGACAACATCGCCGCCGAGCTCGCCTACGACCTGCCCGAGCCCGGCGACGCGCCGCCCGCCCCCGCCCCCGCCGCCCCCGCCCCCGCGCCCCCCGCCCCCGCCGCGCCCGCGCCGCTGCACGACGCCGTGCTCAAGGCCGCGCACGTCGACACCGTCCCCAGGAAGATCAGCACCGCTTCTTCTATAGGTATGTAGCGACATCTATGGCGCCATATGACAACTAAAAGAAATACGAAATACGTCTCGTAAATTATTCACAAAAAAAAAAGCAATGCCAAATTTTCACACCCAACCAGCTGTTGTACAATGAAGTAATAGGACTACAATATCGTTGCGAGTCGCTTCCTCGTGGACGAGGCCCCAAAGATACAAAATACTCACCAATTAAACAGAAATTCACTTTGAGTGTGGTATATAAGACCTAGACCCAAAAATTACTATCATCCGGAAATGTACAGCTGCTGTTAGCATTGCCGCGTTAATGGCAATACAATTTTTTTTAACAATTAACGAGCCAGCCGGAAGAGGCGTGAAATTTCCTTCAAATTTATAATTTACCTTACCTTAGTTCCTTATCTTTTCAATAAAAAAAAAAAAATTACCTACAAACTGGCAGTACGTTACCCACACTGACTATGAAAGTCGTCATCTAAAATTAAGTCCTAGCTCACATAATTTCTTTTCCTCAGGTTCCAATCAATCAGATGGCGGATCAATGGCGCCCGAGCGCTCCGGTAGCACAGAATCACAGAACGGCGAGAAAAAACAATCGAAACCTACCCGAAAGATATCCAGATTTCTAGTCAGCCCCGTGGTAGACCGCGGCGAGAATGTTCCCGAAGAAAAACCCATCCCCGAGCCCGCGGAAACTAAAGAACCGGCTAAGGAGGTCCAAGTCAATGGCCTGCCAGAAAAGGAGGTCCCTCCTTTGCTCCCGCCACAAGAATATGTACCCCCTCAACAGTATTCAGTACCCACACAGATTCCAGCCCCTGTAGAAATAAGACCCGAAATCCAGCCTGTCGAAAGACCCTTAGAAGTACCCAAAGAAGTTCCGGTAACTGTCACCATAGCACCGACGCCTATAGTGTCCAATATTCAAACGGTACAGCCCATACCTCAAGTACCAGTCCAGAATCAAAATCAGATCATTCAGAACCCAATGATCAATACTTCGAATTTACAACCTAACTTGACTACGCCGTTGCAAATAGCCACGGATACACACACGCCCTTGTTAGGGCTGAGTCAAGTGGGGACCCCCATGGGGGTCGGTGGGGAGTTGGGCCTGAACATGGGGCTGCAGGGGGTGGCGCTGGGCATGACGACGCAGCAGAACTTGACCCCTACGCCGGGGGTCAATGATACGACGCCTAATGCGGAGAATATACAGAGGATGTTGTTGAAGCAGAATATTATGAAGTAAGTGAATCATATTCATTCAAAATCTATTATTATTAATTTACGTTTTTTTTTTTAAGGTGTCCCAGCTATTTTAGGACTATATTTGAGCCCTACTCATAAACCAAGTTGAATATGAGTTAAATCAATTATATGTTTTCTCTTGAAATCATGAGTGGACCTTTATTTGGAGTCAACGTACCGGAAGACGTAGCGTTGAAAGGCCTCTCACGTGGCGGATTGACGATCAGTGGTGCTATTCTCTAAGAAAACGCAGTGCTGCCGCAACGACGAACATCCAAATAGGATACATTGAATTAACAATCCAATGTATAGGTTGACAATCCAATGTATCCTATTTGGATGTTCGTCGTTGAGGCAGTGTTGCGTTTTCTTAGAGAATAGCACTGGTCAGGGTCGCGAGAATCCGAGGGATGCGAGATGGATAGGACCGCTCGTTGTGGTGACACTTGAGAGAGAGAAAGATCTATGTCCAATTGTGGGTACCTTCGGCTGAAATGAAGCTAACATACAACAAATCCCAACAGGCTTTTGGCATAGGGGTCCAGCAGGGCCGAAGCCTACTGGGCCAAAGGTTATGTGAGAATGTCACCACGGGCCCCGGGACAAAGGCAATGAATGGAAGGGTAGGTTTTTAGTCAGTAAAAGTCTGACACTATTTCCCGCCCCACCCAAGGGCGGGATTTGTCATTGGATGATATTACCTACGATAAAAAAAAACAGGCTTTTGGCAAATGTTTAAGTTCTAATTGAAATTATTTAATTAATTATTTATCTGTTTATTTTGTAACGAAAAGACTGTCTGAAAGGACATGGCTCCAGTAGCAAGACAGTTAATAGCTAGAAAAAATAATCTTATTGAATGACGGAAATGACACGCAATCGATTTAGTTTGTACTCATATTGCCATAATTGCCAACTGAAAACTATTCTTTACCATTGCCATTTACAGAAAAGAACTTCATAGAAGAATTATCAATGTCATCAGTTAGCCGTACATCATTTGTTTTTTATTTTTTCTGTACAGTCAGCAACAAAATTTATCTGGGCCGAACCTACTCGGGTTGCTGAACCAGCAACCGTACCCTCAACCAGACCTCGGTCTCCACAACACTATACTCAATAACGCACAGCCTGGTGAGTTTGTATATGTATATATTTTTACTTAGAATGTTTTCTTTTGTCAGTAATTGTTTTCTTTTTTTTTTTCTATATTTTTTAGAAATTTTTCTGGTGATTGCATAAAGAGGTTAATCGTCTGCCTAATTTTTTGAAAGAAAAAAACACCCCTTTAATATTTTTGTTATGAACCATTCAAATCTGGTGGTAAGGGAAACTTGCAAGGAACAGAATAAAGATAAGGTACTGAAATGTGACGTCATAGCCTTTAGGTTACGCGTAAACAAAAGAGATGACAAGATGTTCCCACCACGCCTACAGTCTTCATCTTACCAATATTTGAAATGCTGTTTTCAGAAAAAAAAATTGTTTAATGTTATTGGTCGTTTAGTTTAGAACATGGTACAAAAAACATACACTGAGTTGAGTAATACCCGACTAAGTGCAGTGCTAATAATAACTGTCACTTTTAATCAGGGATCGGAGTAGGTAGATTGATTTTTGGTACTTGTTTCATAAATGCACACAGAAAGAATAACATGGATAAGCCATTTTTCGGGAAAGTAATTCCGGTATTTCCGGATTCAATTAAATATTGTTAATGTTGGTAGTGATATTATTACTACTCAATTCAAAATTTAAAGGACGATATAAAAACTAAATTAATTTATTATTTATCTGTTCAATAATAAAAACAATCGAATTCCGATCGAAGTAATATAATCAACCAATTCCAGAGGATTGTCCATATTAATATATACGTTTCGGATCAATGACCCCAATTCAATCTACCTACTCCGATCGCTGCTTATAATAGTATGGCAAATAAAAAAGTTACCATCTACCGAAGTTCGGAATCGAAAACGCCTCTTTATGCAAACACCCTATAATATTAATTATGTGTTTCTAGTTCACCCTTTGTGTTATTTCATACTTTGAGCAAATAAAACTAGTAACACTCTAATTATTTCTGTGTTCTCATTGAATGATGTCTTAGAAACGAGATTAATTTTCAATATTGAATAAGTGAGTTACTTTTCTGAATGCACGGTCTATCAATATCTATCACTACACAGTCGATCATCGCTAAAGTATGGTCAGATTGGAGTATTTATATAAGCACAGTCTTCTACTGAGAAAATAATATTCGGAAGGCCTAAGATGAAAGTTAAGGGCCCGAGTGCGGCCAAATTCTCGCTAGATGGCGAATAACTCAACATTTTCAGTTTATTTTGTTTTTGTGTGGAATACTACAAATACATTTCCACACAACCGCTCTTACTTGATTATAATGTTGTTACACATCTTTCTCCAGATATTCTGGAAATACAGATATTTGGTCAATATTTCTAGGTTTCTATTGAAATCAAAATATAAATCCAGTCATGACGTATGTAAAGCTAATATTTTGTGCGAACCTTTCAAAAAGTACAAGTAAATGAAAAAAGTAAAGAATCGGTTGTACGGACGGTAAAAAGGGTTTGTTTAAATGTCAAATCTTCATTCGAATGGAGTGTAACTATAGTGAAATAAACTAAAAATTGAGTTCAGCGCCATCTTGTAAGACAATGGCCACTAGTTAACACCTTAAACTTATTTCAAATACAAAAGCGACGACCAACTGTGTAAAATAGTTTGTGTGTGTTGTGCGTGTTGTAGGCTACATAAGTCGCTGACCAGAATTCATTTTGCAAAAGACCGAGATGACTTTCGATAAATTTATTAATTGACTGCTTATCTTAATAAAATTCAAAATACTCTATTTTATATAGGCCTACATGGACACTTTAAAACCGTCAGAAGCTAGTTCACGCTTCCTATTGGACGTTTCCTTTGGACAAGAACCAGCAACAAACTCTATTGTTATAACCTCTTTTATTGAAAATTTATTGATTTTCTTAATTATTTATACACAAAATAGTTTGGGTACAAAGCTGACTGGTTTACACTATCCATATGTATTAAAACTGTAATGTGGAAATATTGTAAATACTATTTTTTTTTAAAGTGTAACCATGGAGTTTGCTGGTTCTCCTCCATAGGAAACGACCAACCAGACGTGCACTAGCTTTTTCTAGGTTCATTAATTATGGCACACAACACTTGGGGGAGGGCCTATGTCCAACAATGGATGTATTTCAGCTAAAATGATGATGATACCCAGCTTCTGACGTTTTATAAATGCCCATGTAGGCCGTAAATAAAAAAAAAAGTTGAATTTTGAGCGCAATAACAGCCTTCTATTACTTGTACGAGGCCAACGACAGAGCTGTTACAAGTGGCTAAATATTGGTCGGACAAGATATGAGTCATTTCGACACGAAAAGAAGAAGAATAACAGCCTTTCCTTTTTCCAAAATTTCACTTGGTATTTTGTAATGGCAAGCGACTTATGTGGCCTCACCCCGCCCGTAACCCCGCACCCGTGTGACTAACCCGTGTTGTGACGTCAGCGCCCATGATGGCCGCGCGCCTGCCGCCGCAGTACCAGCCGCAGAAGTACTACCAGCCGATGCTAGCCAACGATTTCATTGGTAAATGTCATGTTTTATCTCTCTTTTGGCTTGTGGCGTGTTGTGTTTGAATTGAGAAGGGAAAGCGATACTACTATTGTTATAAAGTTTAAAAGCTTTAGAATTTATAGAGTTTTTAAGGCTGCGGAATTGTTTGATTCATTTTGAGGTGGGTGATTCAATAATTAAATCCGTTCTCCAAATAAAATTCTCGGGTAGAGCGAGAGGGAGTGTCATCCGTGTATCTTTAGTTTGCCAGTTAAACAACGAGCAATGGGTTTGAGAAGCAATGGGTAGCTTTTACTGATTAAAACCCACCGGCGACCCTTTAGCTGCCCTTTGCGAGGGTCACGGTAACTCATTGGAACAATCCCGCCGGCTTTGACGGACCTCGTCAATCTGCTGATAGACTTTGGGTCACACGACGGGCCGGTGACACCAACCGATGTGGATATGCTCCTTATCGGTCGGAGAGCTACTCAGTGCTCGCCTTCCACAAGCTCGCGCCCACGGTGCTGGGAGTTGCCGTGCGACTTCCGTCGCCCGGGGCGTTTTCATAGGGAGTCGGGGTGTTGAGGCTTGTATTTGCCTCACACTTTCATTTATGACTCCATCAACACACATAACATTTCTATTCTTGTCCTACTCTTACTGGTATCGCCTTCTTTCTCGATCGTTGTAAATAAAATTTAAATTATAAATGTTAAACGTCACCTTCTTTTTATGTTGGCTTCGTTTCTTTATCTGTTTCACAGCACATAGTTATTAGTTTTCTTTTAGTCGTTAAGCTAAATATGCCATACCATGATGCAGTATAAGGCAGAAAGCTATTTGTAGTTTTTATTTTTTATTTTGCATTGAATGATATTGCCCGTAAGCTTTAGTTGTTTTTTGAATATCTCGTTAGAGGCAATTAATTATAGATTTCGATTTCAGGCTAAATAAATGTAGCCGTCATTGACACCACAGTGGATTTTTAAACATCTTGAAAAATAAGTTTCTAAAAGTATTCTTCAAGTAATGATTTATTAATCTTATCAGATTTGTTCCGAGATCGGAATTGCATCGGATAACGATCTAAAATGCGGTCCTTCGTTTTCTAAATAATGGTTCGTGAAGTCTAGTGGCAGTTTAAATGGTTCGACACCAGACACTCCGGATGACTTGTACGACAAGGTATTGAAAAGTGCTGAAACAGATACAAAAAGGGCCAACGTTGACCGCTCGACACAAATAATAACACTTATTTTCTCGCCAACACAGGATTCAATCCCCTCTTTCCGTCATCAGCTCAACAGCAGGCTCTGCAGTCGTCAGTGAACCAGCTGGCTAGTCAGCAAATGAGTCAGCTCGGCATGATGGGGTTGGCAGCCCCACTGCCCCCCCAAGCACTGGCCTTCCAGCATCAAAACATTGCGCAGATGGGCCTCAACCAGAATCTTATGGGACAGAACCTTGGACAGAACTTGGGTAACTATCCAGGTACATGCTTTGTTTGTGTTATTTTTTAGTAGTAAATGAAACACATTGCTCGCAGAATAGATGGTCGTTGGAGCTGAAAGGTTTTTAAGTGGTTACCGCGCATCGGAAGACAGAGCGTTGGTAGGTCTCCCACAAGGTAGACCGATGACCTGTTGAAGATTGCCGGAATCCGATGAATACGAGAGACACAGGACCGGCCGTAGTAGTGATATTTGGGAGAGGCCTAAGTCTAACAGTGGATATCTTTCAGCTGAGATGATGATGATGATGAATCAAACTATGAGGAAAACGTCGTAGACCTCGTGGCCAAAGTTAGCCGCACGTATTGACCTCCTAGGTTAAGCAACGCTGCCGAGGCCGGTCTTATCATACCCAGATTCCTCCATGCCTCGGAAAGCACGCTAAGCCGTTGGTCTAGGTTGTCATTTGTTGATCTTCGACAGTCGTTACAGGTAGTCAAAAGCTAGGACATGACACCGGTCTTGTCAAGGGATGTCGTCGTCAAGAGCATAAGGCATTGCTGCTTATTGTCCAGTCTTTAGTTCAACCGCTTTCACCCAGCTGATGCTCCAAAGCTCGCAACTATCACCTGTTCACTTAACTTGAGCGTGCTCAGCACTGCGCTTATAGATTAGCAATTTATTTGGGATTTTAATAAAATAGTGTAATATATAATTACGTTCGATAAACAGTCTCAAGCATCGTAATTCCCATATTTGAACCCTTGATTTGACCCAGCACGCGGGCCCAGTGCTGGTTGGTGGATGTCACATGTCTTCGAATTTTTGGTTCTAAGACATGTCAGTTTCCTCACGATCGTTTTCCTTCACCGTTTTGAGAGCAGTGGTAATGAAATAAATTACACAAAGTAATGCGCCTGACTATTAATTCGGGGCCGTTATCACTCGCCCACTACTGCTCCTCATTTCATTTTAACGTTAACAAAGTTTTGAAGACAGACTTAATGCAACATCGCATTCTTTACCAATCAACAGTTAAAAAAAGGCTACACCGTGGTAGGTGTACAATAAAATTTAATTTTTAACCCAATTGTTCCAGGTCTAGCAAGTCAGAACTTAGGATTAGGCGGTCAGAATCTCATAGGCGGGCAGAACCTGGCCCTGGGTGGTCAGAACTTGGCTCTAGGAGGGCAGAATCTAGGAATAATTAACCAGAACTTGGGACAGCTGGTGGCGCATCGAGCGGTACATCACGCGTTAGCCAGGAGGGCGGTTGATATGGATATGGCAGGTAAATTTGTTTTTGTTTTTAAAACTAACATTGCTTAATACTGCTGGATAAAGATCTCCCATTTTCCGTCCATCAGATGGTATGGATGGTTTTCATTTCAAACGATGGATGTTTGACGCACAGGACGAGTCAGTATGGCGACGCTTGAAGGAGGCCTTTGTCCAACAATGGTCATCTTCGGCTGCAATGATGATGATGATGATTTTTCTTCCACACCTCACTGTCTAGGGTGCTCTCTGGCTAAATTTACACAGCGAATTTGATATCATTATAATCTGATGTTATTGAAAATAGGCAAAAATTTTACTGAAAAAAAAGAAAAAGAAAGAAAAACAGTTTATTTACACGTGTTCACTTAATTGGACGAAAATTAAACTTGAACTTTCTAGAATTCATTCTCTAGAATTTTATAGGTTAAATCTACATATATATAGATATAAGCTAAATATTGATTAATCACGAAATCTCTGAAACTATAACACCTACAGACTTAAAATTTGGCAGGCAGGTTCCTTATAGGGTATAGACATCCGCTAAGAACGGATTATATTAAACTCCACCCTTAAGGGGGTAAAACGGGGGTTGGAAGTTTGTATGGAGAAGAATTGTTCTAGTACATGGCATTTAAAATGTTAAAGCATTCATACGACTCATTCTCTTTCCTTCTGCGCTGATCTTAATATAGGTTTATGTTTTTTTCCAGCCATGACGAACGTGAACTCGACGGGCTCGTCGCAGCCCAGCACGCCGAACAAGCCGCACTCGTATAACGAGTACATGCTCACGCTACAACACAAGCTGGCCTCCATATCTAATAGCGTGAGTATATTAAACCTTTATTGTTGATACTAAACATCATCATCTCCCTACCTTTGTCCCATATTACTTGGGGTCGGCGCAACACATTTTTTCTTCCACTCTGTCCTGTCACACGTTACACTATCACTAACTCCCTTTTCTTCCGTATCACTCCTCAAATATTATCAATTTTTAGAATTCCGTACTTCAATAAATAAATTTGAATGATTGTAAGGTCACCTCCTTGGCCAACATTCAAGATCCTATTCTCGGAAACGCGTGGAGGTATCAATTTGAAATTTATATAGAATACGCTGGTCTTAAAAAAAAACTGAAGGAACTCGGGTAGCTCTTAGTAAGTATAAATTTCACACCCTTTCCACCCAGAGCGGGAGCAGTTATTTGATGAGCCCCGTCCGTCGGTGGACTCGGACTAGGACTGTTAGACTAGTATCTCTTTAGATACTAAACCACCACCACCACCACCAACCATTGCTAAGGGCCCCATTGCTATGCAGGAAGTCGACAGCTCGAAATCCATCCAAGACAAATGTTTGTGTGATGAGCAAAAAAATACCAATTTTGCCTTCTAAAAAATATTATTCATATTGGTTGACATTCTCGAGTTAGCGCTTAGTAATATATTTATTCGTTCATTTTTTATTTATAGATAGATTATAATTTATTGTTTTTCCCATAATGAAATGAATGTTAACTTTGTCCTTAGGGTCCGGTGTCGCCGCAGTCGCCGCTGGAGTACAGTCCCGCGTTGTCGCCGACGCACCGGCCGCCTCTGCATAACATGCCCAAGGTTCGTTGTAGTTTTACCTCCTACCTTTACAATATAGTTACAGTCAATGTTACCGAATGGAATTTTCATTGTTCTTTGTGATAATATGTTTTGATAAATAATAAAAAGTATACAATTCAGAAATATGACAACTTTTGAAATTTGAGTTTAGAGAAATGATTGTTCTTTAATAGTTGATTATTATGTGTTGGATTCCGAACGAAACGAAGGTTGCTAAGTTTTAATACCGAACGTAGTGAGGGATTTATGTAATTAACTCCCGAGCTCTGCGAGGGAATAAATATAGAATCCTGAGTGGAGTGAGAAATTCAAGCTGTCCAAGATAAAAACGGCTTTTATTCGTTTAGACAGGAGGACACATTTGGGAGGTTAAACAAATGATGCAAACTGTGTATATACAGCTTCCTCAACACCCCAAATAGTGAAGACTTACGGTTAGAATAGATTTTTTGTTTTCTATAAAATGTTGCCTCACACTAGGATTTAATCCTGTGTCGTGGGTGCGTTCACAAACATGTAAATTCACATACTCAATACACCCAGATCCGGTATTTGTTTCGTGCGGGAATGGAACGTGTGACATCGCGGCGTAGCAGTGACTCGCTCAATCACTGCGTTAACTGTGCTGTGAAATATAGTAAAATGTACTTTTTGATTCCAGACGGAGGGCACGGAGGCGGCGGACGGCGCGCCGGCCGCGGCGCACAAGACGCGCCACGCGGCGCAGCTGGCCGAGCTCGACCACGAGCTCAGCAAGATCAGCCTGCACTACAAGCATCCGCCGCCCAAGGTATGTTACACTACCGCAACACAAGACGCGCCACGCGGCGCAGCTGGCCGAGCTCGACCACGAGCTCAGCAAGATCAGCCTGCACTACAAGCATCCGCCGCCCAAGGTATGTTACACTACCGCAACACAAGACGCGCCACGCGGCGCAGCTGGCCGAGCTCGACCACGAGCTCAGCAAGATCAGCCTGCACTACAAGCATCCGCCGCCCAAGGTATGTTACACTACCGCAACACAAGACGCGCCACGCGGCGCAGCTGGCCGAGCTCGACCACGAGCTCAGCAAGATCAGCCTGCACTACAAGCATCCGCCGCCCAAGGTATGTTACACTACCGCAACACAAGACGCGCCACGCGGCGCAGCTGGCCGAGCTCGACCACGAGCTCAGCAAGATCAGCCTGCACTACAAGCATCCGCCGCCCAAGGTATGTTACACTACCGCAACACAAGACGCGCCACGCGGCGCAGCTGGCCGAGCTCGACCACGAGCTCAGCAAGATCAGCCTGCACTACAAGCATCCGCCGCCCAAGGTATGTTACACTACCGCAACACAAGACGCGCCACGCGGCGCAGCTGGCCGAGCTCGACCACGAGCTCAGCAAGATCAGCCTGCACTACAAGCATCCGCCGCCCAAGGTATGTTACACTACCGCAACACAAGACGCGCCACGCGGCGCAGCTGGCCGAGCTCGACCACGAGCTCAGCAAGATCAGCCTGCACTACAAGCATCCGCCGCCCAAGGTATGTTACACTACCGCAACACAAGACGCGCCACGCGGCGCAGCTGGCCGAGCTCGACCACGAGCTCAGCAAGATCAGCCTGCACTACAAGCATCCGCCGCCCAAGGTATGTTACACTACCGCAACACAAGACGCGCCACGCGGCGCAGCTGGCCGAGCTCGACCACGAGCTCAGCAAGATCAGCCTGCACTACAAGCATCCGCCGCCCAAGGTATGTTACACTACCGCAACACAAGACGCGCCACGCGGCGCAGCTGGCCGAGCTCGACCACGAGCTCAGCAAGATCAGCCTGCACTACAAGCATCCGCCGCCCAAGGTATGTTACACTACCGCAACACAAGACGCGCCACGCGGCGCAGCTGGCCGAGCTCGACCACGAGCTCAGCAAGATCAGCCTGCACTACAAGCATCCGCCGCCCAAGGTATGTTACACTACCGCAACACAAGACGCGCCACGCGGCGCAGCTGGCCGAGCTCGACCACGAGCTCAGCAAGATCAGCCTGCACTACAAGCATCCGCCGCCCAAGGTATGTTACACTACCGCAACACAAGACGCGCCACGCGGCGCAGCTGGCCGAGCTCGACCACGAGCTCAGCAAGATCAGCCTGCACTACAAGCATCCGCCGCCCAAGGTATGTTACACTACCGCAACACAAGACGCGCCACGCGGCGCAGCTGGCCGAGCTCGACCACGAGCTCAGCAAGATCAGCCTGCACTACAAGCATCCGCCGCCCAAGGTATGTTACACTACCGCAACACAAGACGCGCCACGCGGCGCAGCTGGCCGAGCTCGACCACGAGCTCAGCAAGATCAGCCTGCACTACAAGCATCCGCCGCCCAAGGTATGTTACACTACCGCAACACAAGACGCGCCACGCGGCGCAGCTGGCCGAGCTCGACCACGAGCTCAGCAAGATCAGCCTGCACTACAAGCATCCGCCGCCCAAGGTATGTTACACTACCGCAACACAGCCGGCTTGATGAGAGGGCCAATATTTCATTCATAGAACAATACCTACGTGTTATTAAGCGATTGGTCGAGCGCGCGCCAGTATGGCGGCTAAGAGCGGCATCGACCAATCGCCTACTGATACCGCCCGCGAGCCGCGCCCGACCCGCTAACACCGAAGTCGTGAATGGGCCTTTAGAGATCTCCGTGTCAAGCTGCATGTTGTTAAAAAGACCTATGGCCAGCATTAAACTGCTGATTTGATGAAGATTATTGATTATGAAGCAGTTCATGCTACAACGTTCAGCCCAACCTTGGCTGAGGGTTGCGGGATTGTTCGAAACAGTTATCGTGGCCCTTGAAAGTAAAAAACAATTAAGACTGCCTGTCCGCAGAAGCGGAGCGGAGAAACTGAGAAATACTAACCAATACGATTGCAAAAAATCTCCGCATAGCATTCCTATTGGTTAATATTTCTCCGCAGCCTAGCTCCGCTCCGTTGTACAGGCAACCTAAAGGACCCTTTAGCTCCACCCAAAGAGGACTCCCTCTTTGATCTCAAAAAAAGACGAACCTCGGTTCATACACATTGAATAAAATTAACTAAATCAAACATGGCTAGAGATAGATCTACGATAAAATCGACTTTAGTTTAGTATACTTTGCATATATTTATTTAAACTTCATGTACATTAGAAGTACATATATGTCGGCTCGTCCAGAATGGTTCGAGCTCTGATTATCTACCAGGTGGGCCTACCTGGGTATCGTGCAATGAATAAAAACGGCTAAAAACTGAATCAGTTAACTTCTCAATACCTTTCGGTACAGTGCACTATTATTTTTATTTATTTAAATAAATAAGGTTCACCAACAGTTGTTACAGATATTTTATAGATATGAACTTATAAATAATCGTGTCTTAAATCTAACTGTACAATCAATTACAGGAAAACACCAGATGCATAATGCTCCTTGTAATTAACATTAATTTAATTAAAATGTAATAATGTTTTTTAATTATTATTTTAACCTGACTTGTACCTACTTAAATTCTAGACACTAAATAACAAATACAGCAGTAACAAACATAATTTCAAATACTAATTCCAATTACATTTGACAAACACCGATATTGAGTCTGCGTGGACGTCAACCAGGTCGCTGTATTCGTTTATTAGTTTGCACATGCGGGGTATAGGCGAATTAGCACCAAATACTGTACGGCGAAGAGGTGGAGCTAAGGGTGTTATAGGTTTGCGAGGTGGTCTACGGGGTACTCTGAAATTGAACTTAGATACCAGTTGTGGGCAGTCAATGATGTTTTTGTGCAGTTTATATGCGAATCTCAAATCCAAGAGCTTTCTCCGAGCTTCCAGTGTATCCATTCTGTAACAGCCTAGTTTATCAAGGTAGGAGGGGTATTTAAATTGTCTTCCCTTTGAGTACCCTAGGTATCGGACAAACCTTTTTTGGACTCATTCTATCCGCAGCGGATGGGTTGCGTAGTGAGGCCTCTTTATCACACTGCAGTATTCCAGGATGCTTCTCACAAGGCTATTGTAGAGAACTAATTTAGTAGGTACTACCTTATTAGGTAGGTACAAACAACAAAACGGACAGTTTGATTGCTTGTGCACACTGCGACGGGCGGACTGAAAGTGTCCGCTGTCCGGGCGAGTGGTCCCTCCGCAAGCTCGTAGCGAAAGCGGTAACGCCACTGACTCTGTCACATCGCGCCACCTCTAGTTGCCACTAGATGGCGTGCCTTGTTTTGATGTCAGCAAGTCAATGTCTACATTATATATCTTACTTGTACCCAGAGAATTTGTTTTTTTTTTTTATCCAAATAAATGGGCTTTTTCACACATGCGATTATGCCGACCTAATTCATGTTTTATTTCTAGAAGGTTCCTAAAAGAAATGGTTTGCTTGTTGTAGGATGTGTTCATAGAACATAACGCGGAAGAGCATGAAATGCTCGCGGCGACCATCAATGACAGTGCTGTGAACAATTACGAAGGTCAGTTACATTTTCACTATAAATATTACGCTTTGCTCACAGATCCGCTCCCAAAACTTAACCAGAAATCGTGGTATAATCTATAAGTTAATAGCTGTCTACGGATCTATTTCTTGAAAACTAAAACCTAACCAAATAGCATTTTAAGTGATTAATTGGTTAATTCTAACCTTTTTAGCGCCAAGTAAAAAAAAAAAAGCTAAAGCGTACTCTCGGCACCGAGCAACTATTTTATCCTTTAATTTGACTATAGCGTATTGGACACCCTGAGGATTTTCCTCCAGCACCAAAAGCGTCAATCTTTTTTGTCTCTGTGTGTCGAAGGGTCCATGTCCCAGCGGCGTATAAAATTATGGGTAACACTAATGTTTTAACGACTCTGGCCCTGTTTCTGAGATTTCGTGATTAATAGAGAGTGGTATTTCGCTTTTATATTTATAGATTCTGTAAATTGTAAAAGCTTGACGTGACGTACAAACGGTGCTGTTAGCCGCTTATCTCATCTAATACCTAACCCAGTCTTTCTAACTATTCAATTAACAAACAAATTAACAAATACAAAAAATCTAACCCTGTCTTTGCTGTCAGGTAAATAACCTATTATATTGACGAGTGCCGTGAGCAAACACGAACATATTACGCGTACTTTTTGCTATCACTAGAGGCCGGAATTGGTAGAGTATATTTTTTACCTAGTTTGAGGATGTAAGTAACATAGAGTTGCTAATACTTTCTCTGAAATTTCGGAACTATAAACCTGACTTATCCTGGGATTTAAGAATTTGTAGTAAATAATAGATAATTTATTCAAAAATCTTATATTTTATAGTTACATATAGTACGGCCGACGGATAAAAAAAAATGCCAAAAGAAAGTATGTAAACGGTTTAAAAAATAAATGCTATTGTTACAGTACCATTTATTTTCAAGCATAGATCCTCTAAATTCCACAATTTAATTGATAATTTGTTTCCGGGATTTAAGAGAAGGTATTATCAACTCTATGGAACTTACTTCCTCGAACTTAGGGTAAATATATTCTACGAATTTCGACCTCCGGTTATCACACATGACTAAATTACAGATCACCCACGAATTACATCAACAGCGCAGTCTAAACCATCTGATACCGTAGTTGTGCATGAATTCCTCGCCTTTCTTCAGAATAAGATAGACTTGATGGATGAACACTCTCTTGAGCAAATATGCACATCCTACTATACGGAACAAGAAATACTAGAAGCCAAGACCGAAGCCGTCAAGACCATACAGACAGATACAAGACCGCAAGATGGAAAATGCAACCACCTACAAGATATAATTAAATTATTCAAAGAAACGAAGCGAGATGATATACCGACATACGTAGCAAGAGACTTATCGAAGCTACCTTCAATAGTATTTGACCATACAGATGTTACAAGACTTTTGAACGAAATAGCGTCATTGAAAAGTGAAGTTAAATTGATCAGTGAGAAGCTTGAAGCTTCAGAAAGGAAAGTGGTGGAGTTAAAACAAGAAGTTTTGTTACTACACAATGAAATATTGCCATCTTTGCGAAATGGCGACGCGATAATCAGCGAAAAAACTAAGAAAGTCGAGTTGAAAGTACAGGCCACAAACCGCGAAAGGAAAGTAGATGATTCTATAAAATTACTGCCTAAACAAATAACTGACTTCTCGATGCATTTAGGTCGAAAGCTAGAACAAAGGTCACAACCAAAGGACAATGATGCGAGGGCAAGTAATTCGAAGATATTACAACCTAAAAACATGACCCCTACAGGGCAGTTGAATCCAAAGCAAACACAAATCTCACAACTCTTCAAGAATCGCAACATCGGAAGAGCAAATGATGCTACGACAATTCAGCGTCAAAACATAACTACACTTAATCAAGAGAAATTGGGTAAACAGCTCGCTAAAAAAAGATACGCGAAGAAGATATCACGTTACCGTCCTTTTTATCGACCGCCTCCTACATCGGAAATTGAACTGCAATTACCGACGATACTGTCTCCTCAAATCAGCTTTAACAAAGCTAGTTTTTCTTACGAAGACAAGAATACTGTAACACAAAGCAAAGAACTTATTGGCGGAGATTCTAAAGTTGCAGTACCCGATATGTTCTTGTACGTGACGTGTTTAGACTTAGACTCGACAGCAGTGGTTGTTGAGACAAAGCGACAGAAAGCACGTCACTCACAAACTTCACTCCGATTAAAAGCAAGGAGGTTAAGTCATGATATAGCCTCAACAATAACAGTGCCGCTCTTGCAAGCGAGGATGCTCGACCAGCATCGCCAACCATACTTCTGTACCTCACCCACTTGGGCGTTCAGACATCGAGAAAGATACTCCAAAAAATCATCAAGTCCTTGAGCAAATCAAGTCCTAGTGACATGTGATATCCACCAACACGCACTGGGCCCGCGTGGTGAATTCTGACACATTCCCTTTCCTAGAGAGGAGGCTTGAGTCCCGGCAGGCTTATGCATTTATGAATCTTTCCAATTTAGATCCGTGCTAAAGAACAGATATCACGGAAAGTATAACGGAACGAGAACCCTGATGTGTGTGGTCATTTTGACAATACAAATTGATATGTACAATTAATATTGTAAGTGACCTACCTCAAAAATTTTAGTTTTAAAAAAATAGACACGAATGTCTTTAAAGTAACGTAGATGATGCTTTAACCGTTTTCGTGTCCTATAATTCGCCAGGGTCGTGTGTTTGCGACTGGGTACTCCATCTCGTTTTGCTCTATAATCCCCATAGGTGACAGAAGAGCTGACGAGATGGAGTATTTGGTCGTGTATGTGTGACCCGGAATAAACACGAGAGTATTTGTCGGATATATTAGACGTAGGCGGTAAAAAGGTTAATAAAATTTTAATGCATAACTCCTGTGTGTCCTGTTCATCACAAGCTTTTTAAAGTCAAAATCAAAATTTAAAAGAATTTTGAGTTTGGTCACTTTTATTCTAAGGATATGTAAGTTAGCAATTAAGGTTTATATTTTAAGAGTCTTTGTTACCTGAATAAGTGAATAATGATACAAAAAGTTAGTAAAATAAAATATTTTTTTTTTCTTGGGCGTGTTTTATTTATTAAAAAAAGTCGGAAAGTAATTACTTGCAAAAAGAAGATAACACTGTTAGTATGTAAAACAATTTAAGTTACGATCGTACCAAATCAAAGATTGATACGATATCACGAAAACATACGACACAATGCTGTTTTCTTCGTTTTGAAAGTACTTTTTCATCATTCTGTAGAAAAATGTATCGCTCACTTAGCAAAATATTGACACATCTACAATAAATGTAAAATTGAGCTTTAACAGCCAAGTTTTTTAAAGTTGATAATTTATATCCTTGAAAACCATTTTTGATATAAAATGTTAAATAACTTCGCTTTAAATATTTGTACTCTAGTATCTGTAAAACTATGAAAAATGTAGATGTGCCAATATACATCGGTAAATTTTGGTCGTTTTAATCCCGCGGAGGGTCGATTCGATACATGAAACACTATCGATTTGAAAAGAATAAAATAAAAAAAATAAGGTACTATTTTTCTAAAACTTGAGTTAATATACGCATATACGAAATTAATTTCTTTAAGTAAACGAGTCAATGACCTTGTAGGTAGTTGTCGGTTGTTGCATACTAACTACCTACAGTTCATTGGCTTCGCTCAGCTGACGTTTACTTGAAAAAACTAATTTCGTACATACGTAAATTAATTCGAGTTTTTAAAAAATGTACTTTATTTTTCATTTTTCTCTTTACAAATCGATAGGGTTTTGATGTACCGAATCGACCCACCGCGGGATTCAAACGACCAAAATTTAACGGTGTAGAGGGTGACTGGTAATTAGTGACCGATACTTAAACACGGGATTAAGTCAACAAACTACTTTTACTATAGGACCAAACCTGAAATCGCGAAAAAAAAAACGGCATGTTCAGTACATATATGTTCGCCTAACTGGTCAAAATGTAGTGAACTTGCTGATTTTTCCAAACCAGTCACCTTATATTGCTAAGAGAACGATACAAAGAACCCCGTATTCTTGGCATGTTTGTCTGATACAACAAAGTATTAGCATACAAACAAAAATTTCATTTATTCCCTAAATTTTTTCTTCACACGACACACGCGATCACATTATCTCGCACTATAAAAGAAAATGTTTTGAGTTCTTGATATTTATGCATAATACACCGTTAAATTTTGACCGTTTTAATCCCGTGGAGGGTCGATCAGGTACATGGAACACGTACAAAACGATACACTCGTTAACAACACTGATTCATGGACTCGTTTACAAAACGATAGTTTTGTAAAGATAAAATTAAAAAATAAAGTTTTTTTTTTCTAAAACTCGAATTAATATACGCTTGTACGAAATTTATTTCTTTAAGTAAACGAATCAATGACCTTGTAGTAGTTATCGGTCGTTGCGTACTAACTACCTACAGGTCATTGAACTCGCCCAGCTGACGTTTACTTAAAGAAATTAACTTCGTACATACGTAAATTAATTCGATAAATAAAGTACATTATTTTTTTAATTATATCTTTATTAATCGATAGTGTTTCATGTATAATCGACTCTCCACGGGATTAAAACGATCAAAATTTAACGGTGTATAAATATACCCTATAAATAAATTCTATAAAATAAAAGGTTATGCATAAATATTTTACGGTATTCTTAAATTACAAAAGATGTAAGACCACTCCTCTACAAAGAGATTTCTATCAAGTCTTGTTTGATATCCCACTGATGTGCTGACGTACAATACCTACTAGTCTTTCTCGTTCTTAGAACGTATTCGCGGCGTAGACTGCACGAAAATGCGGTGCCGCCTCTGGTGTTATAAAAAGGCAACGCTTGCTAATACAACACGAATAGTCATCACAAAGCAACTTCCACAATCACGTTTAAACGCCTAGTGCCAGCCACACACGATCCAGTTTACCATCAAGTTTGCAGTCATGACGCTACATATGACCGCGCTGCAAACTTGCAGCAGTGCACGCTTGAAGCAGTGTCCGGTAACCTTGATCGTCTGTGGCGTCAAGTAGATCGGACGCGTCTGTAAACTGGACGGCAAACTGGATCGAGTAAGGTTGGCATAACATAGCGAGTATGTGCTTTTTACTCCTACGCAGGACATAAAAAATAACCGCATTTAGATTTGCTGTAAGAAAATCCAATTGTGGGTTAAACTCGCCTGTACATAAACTATCTTAGTTAAAATTGTTTTTTGACTATTGAAATTTAAACAAATACTACCTGTATTATTTCACTTACATTTTGAATACTGCACTCTAACAGCAAGATTCACAGACTACAATTTGCTTAGTAATTAAAGTAAGCAATTCATACTAATATGAATCTTATTTTAATGTTTTATATACATATTTTATTTCATAATTATATTCATGTGACTTACTAAAGTATGTTCTATGAATCTTGCCGTAATAACGTCAAAAAAGACCGTTACCATGACAGTCATATATCGCTATTCGCATACAGCCTTTGATTATTTTGTGTTGCACCAATAAAACCGTGTTGGTCTGCGTACAGAGCTGGGCGGTGAGTGGGAGTCCCGCTCGGCGCGCTTCCGCGTGTCGCGCGCCGCGCCGTGCCGCGGCTACGAGCTGTGCCGCCTGCTGCCGACCGATCATGGTACGAATACTAGCCTAACGTCGTATCATTAGCATGCTTACAGTTAAAGCTTAGTGTGTGTTTACGGAGACGCGGCGCGTTGAGCGGTCCGTCGTACATGTTTGTGTTTACGCGAGCGATGTCGCGGCCTGCTGCTGCAATGTACAACGAACGCCCAACGCGCTGCGCAACGCGCCGCGTCTCCGTAAACAGGCACTTAGTCTCACTAGATAGCGCAGAAATCTACATTTTTAGTCATCATCTTCCTACCCTTGTCCAATATTATTTGGGGTCGGCGCAACACGTTTTTTTTTCTTCCATTCTTTCCTGTCGATCGTCACACTAATCCTTTTTTTTTTCATATCGCTCCTCACACAATCTATCCATCTTTTCTTTGTCCTCCCTCTCTTTTTCCATCTATCTACATGGAAACTAATATCATTTTTGCTGTATAAGAATCCACTTAATTCTGATTGTTCATACATTCAACTACATTGCTTAAATATAGCGCTGTGGTACACTTATTTTATAAATATATTGCATTACGTTTGAGATGTGAACATTTTGAGAGTAACTTAGCGAAAATATGGGCAAGCTCGGGTTTGTAGCTTGTCCACTAACGTCATCTGGTGGTGACTTGCAGCGTGAGTAATGTATCTTGTGTGTATGTTAAATTTGGTCACGAAATTGCCAAAGTTTAGGCTTGCCACATTTCTTTCCTACTGGAGATCACCAATTGTAATTTTCCCCACAGGTAAAGAAAAATTAGACCTTCTACAAGCCCATCCTTACACGGAGGGTGGTTTAGACGAAGTGTCCTGCGCCGACAACAACTCCTCATACGAAGAGGCCGCAGCCGGGGAGACGTACGTCATCACCGACACCAGGGCGCACACTTACCTGGTGCACGACGCGCTAGCTGATGCTGTGGCGACTATTATAGACCCTGGCCGCAATGTGCACGAGGTAAGCCTTACATTATCTTCCGCAGCATATTTGCCGCGTTCTATATCAAAATGACGCGTTAATTTGAACTCATTGGCGTCAAACACTATAATTCAAAGTTAGAAGATTATCAAATAACATTTGTTTAACACTATGTCTAATGGCCCGTTTTCGACCTTGCCGCTGAGCGGCAGTTAAGCGCGGGGCGGCGAGCGGTAAAATCTAAAGCATGAAAATGAATGGCGCAAGCCACCCGACGCCGCTTATAGCGCCGCGCGCCGCTAAGACCGAAGTCATAAACGGGCCGTAAGGGCGCCTTCAATTCATGCGTTTTTGACAGCCTGCTGTGACGCCGTACAGTTTAGGCGTTTGGCGTCGGACTGCTACCGTACTGCAGCGGGCTGGTTGCGGGATATAACCAATGGCAAGGTCAATGTGCGGCAGTGGTCAGATATGAGACGTCTAATTCAAAAGCACTCTAAGAATGGTTATAATTTAGTTATGGTTTTGCATAGACCATAATTTATAACATGTTTATGTTTTTCCCCCAGAGTTCACCAGTCCTAGGTTCCCCTGAAGAGCGTCGCGAAGGCAGCTCAGAATCCGAGTCGTCGTACCTGATCGTGGACCCGTGGCGGCAGCTCACGTGCGCCGTCATCGACCGCGCGCTGCGCCTCGGCGCCGAGCCCGGCTTCACGCCCTTCCACGAGGCCAAGTACGCCGCGCCAAGGGACAATAACAATGAGGTTCGTTTGTCTAATGCAAGCCGTACACTAACCAGTTTACAGCAGAGGGCGGCCATATTATATCGGCTGGCCTGTTATAATAATGATTACTGGCCCTGACTGCTATGCCGGAGGTTATGGGTTCGAGTAGATCAAGGTATATTTCTAGTGGTGGACCTCTTTCGGCAAAAATTACGGAAACCACATTTTGAATTTTCAGGAAGATTGTCAGTCCTGTTCACATCCGTTAAAGTAAGGTTCAGTTGAAAACCAGTGTCAGGCAACAGCTACGTAGTTCTCTGGCATTGTACTGAATTTAGCACAGCCGTGAAACACACAATGTTGTTTTTTATTTATTTATTTCTATGTACTTGTTTCTTCATTGTGTGCTTACTAAACGTATTTTCTTTTTTTCAAAAGATTAGCTAGTCTTTGAGTTGTGATTGTGAGTTTCGTATTGTTGCAGCAGACAGGCTCACTGTCGGCGCGCGCGGAGCTGTCGCGCTGGCAGCTGGTGCAGCTGACGAGCGGCGCCACGGACTGCGTGCTGAGCGCGCCCGGCCAGCCCGCACTCTCCGCCAGCCTCGTCACGCACGAGACGCTCACCGACAGAGGTATGCACTAGCAGCTGTCGCGCTGCCGGCTGGTTCAGCTGGCGGGCCTTCTCTTAGCCTTCTGATAACTCCACGACTCATTGAGTTGCTTATAGTGTATTCACGTTAAGAAAATAGTGACTTATCGTCATCACTTAGCTTAGCCACGCCCCTGGACCAATTAGATCGGGGTAAATTAGAAAACCGTGTTCACATTGACCAGTTGATGAAAGCCCCTAAAAATAAAAGTGAAAATATTACAGATTATTATTAAATATTTATTTAATATTAATATTTAAAGCTACTGTGAACATATACAAGATTGTTAGCTTTATTATTAATGATTTAATTTTTACCCTAATATGAATAAGTCTTTACTTTGCAATAAGTGGTGAGTTACTATTTTCTTAACGTGAATAGACTGTAGTTACCTCGCTGACCCTGCAACAACAAAATTGTACGTCACACCACTTGACAAAATGGTGTGCCGTGCATATTAAAGTTGCATCTACACAGACGCGACCCCTTTTTTCTGTCGGTAGCCGCGTGGGCTACTGCTCTAGAAACTGTCTCACGGCTCGTTCTGAATTGAATACCAATCATCTAAAATCAATCGCTTGGTCTGAAATAGTTTGTTTTTTGCTTCTCATCATCCATTCGTCACCCACAATAAACCCGTCGCACAATGCTTTACGTCGTCGCGCGTTTTTCGCTTAAATCCCCTAAAGGACGAAGATTGTGTAGACCCTCTGTAAAACGATGACCAAATATCGGCCGATCAAATTCGAAAGGACGACGCTTGACGCGTTTTCAAGGTCAATCAAATTGTACAGCCATGCGTACTGTGGTGCTATTCTCTAAGAAAACGCAGCGCTGCCTCTACGACGAACACCCAAATAGGATACATCGAATTGTCAACCTACTGTACCTATACATTGGATTGTTAATTCAATGTATCCTATTTGGATGTTCGTCGTTGCGGCAGCGCTGCGTTTTCTTAGAGAATAGCATCACTGCTCCAGGGGCTTTTGTGGTTTTTAGTATCTTATGTAATCTGTACTCTGCGATTTAAAAATAAAATAAAATAAAATAAAGATTTTCACTCTGATAGGCACACTAAACCGACATACAATACGCGGCATATAAGTTGAACAAAAATAGTTGAGGTTTTTCGGGTTTCAATCGAAGTGCAGCACAATGCAACCATAGCAAGAACGGCCATTTTAGTTCAACTTATTTGTCGCGTAATATAACAGATTTCAGGGTCTCAATCAAAGGGAGGCTGCGCGTAATCGCAATGAGTTCAACTTATTGGAAGCGTCCTATAGTTCGTTGTCTCATAAAACATTGTAATTGTTCCAGCGGTGTGCCGCCAGGTGGTGCTAGTGTCGGTGCAACCGGCGCAATTATGACGAGAGTAGCGATCACCTTGTACCTTATATTTATTGTAACATGTAATATATCTATATCACTATTCGTAAATAAAATATTCATATGTGATATCTAAACATAACTCTTTTATTTTCATCCTGTAATATCGATCCTTATCTAGATGAACATCATAACCGACATTACTATTATAATTTTGAAGACAATATCTATAATTGTGCTATAAAGTCTAACTGACCGATGACCTAGTGAGAGTCGCGAGAATCCGATGGTTATGGCGACACATAGAGAATAGAATAGAATAGAATATAACTTTATTGTACACCAAGAAAGTAATAATGACTGTGAATCAGGGATGATATAACTGAAACTTAACGGATATCCGAAATAAAAAATGTCCGAAACCAATACAAATGTTTCGGATAGAGTCGAGAAATACTACAGTACGTTCGACGGTTCTTGGCGCGCCTGAAGTTAGGCTCTGCGAACTTTAGCGCACAAAATAAGCGCGTCAAATAAATGATTTATAAAAATAAATGCCAATAACAGTTGTTAACAACTGCTATTGGCATTTATTTTTTCAAACCATTTATTTTTTTACGAGTGCACAAGCGCTAAAGTTCGCAGAGCCCAACTTTAGGCGCGCCAAGAACCGTCGAACGAACTGTAAATGAGGTTACAACAGGTTTTTGTTTGTTTGGAGGTATGAGGAACAGAGAGTAATATCCCGCACGCTTCCTTTGAAAAGGGAGGATCCTCCGAGACCAGACGTTATGTCTGGTGGGCTACTGCCCGTTAGATGATTTCGGGCGGTTATATCTATTCAAATCTTTTGGAGAACTTTAATTGCGCGATGCAGGAAAGTTCTTTTGTGACGACATAGATGTTGGTACATTTGTATTACCCGGCCAAACAAATAATCTAGATGAGAAAGAAAAACCAAATATTGTTTTTTTATTATGGATAGGCTCACGTTTTACTCACCTGATGATAAGCGATGATGTGGCCGACGATAGAGCATGCTAGATCCACCAGGCTGAGTGCTCGGCCACAGTGGACACGCGGCGCGGACTGGTCAACGCGGGACGCGCGCGGGCATCTCTCGCCATACAGAGTTCATACAAGTGGCCACAGTGAGTGCGCGGGCGGTGAGCGGCAACATGTGCCACTGTGGCCGAGCACTGTAGCTATCAGGGAATACAGATTCCACTTCTTAGCTGTACTTATAATATGTAAAGTTTGTAGCATAGAATCTAAAATATTTAATAAACTAGTTGCAGAATACTGGAATTCTACTACAAAGAAATTTTAGACAGTGCATTGTTAGAGTGCAACTGCACTTTTGACCCCTGACCGTACATAATTTGTGAAAATTTCAACTGTCTAGCTATCGCGGTTCTTGAGATACAGCCTGGTAACAAACAGACGGACAGACAGCGAAGTCTTAGTAATTTTTACCCTTTGGGTAAGGAACCCTCAAAGACTAGTTTTTTTCTAGTCTTTGAGGTAAAAACGGAACCTGATTACTAAGACTCAACTGACCGTCTGTGTGTCACTAGGGGACCAAGTCTGCTATTTTTATAAATTCGTCATTCCAACACGATTCCATTGTTATAATTTTTTTTTTGCTAAAAGTTCGTAATCTGCAAAATTCATAATGACAGATTATTGCTCCGTCACAGTGGTCTGTTAGCTGTCAAAGTCAAAGTGACATTAATAATATAATATAATATCACACACACTTTCACACAACGTTGTCTAGTCCCAAGCTGAGAGCTTCTGTTATGGGTACTAGGTAACTGATAAACATAGATACACCGTTAAATTTTAGTCTTTTTAATCCCGCGGAAGGTCGATTCGGTACGTGAAATACTATCGATTTGTAAAGAAAAAATAAAGTACCTACTTTTCTGAGTGCGTGCCGTATACGTGCAGTGGTTCCGAATTGAACGAGCCTCATTTCAACGGTCACAGTTAAGGTTAGTGCGCGTTCCTAGTACCATTTTTTCCTAGTTGAGCCCAAAACCGATGACCTGGTCAGGGTCGCTGGACTCCGATGGATACTCCGGTCATTGTAGCGACGCTTGGGGAAGGCCTATGTCCAACAGTGGACGTCTATCGGCTGAAATGATGATGATGAGCCCAAAACCTACTTTCGTCGTCCAAGAGCTGCGTTCGCAAGGTCACGTATAGCTACGCATTCTCACATCGCATCAAGATACAGCCCACTTCCATACAATTTTTATTCGAGCTAGCCTACCCAGGGCCAGGGTCCGCATGTAACATATACATAATATTTGCCACCTGGTGTAAGGCGCCACCATTATTTTTTGGTCACTGACCGTATTCTGAATTACAAACCACATGGTCACGGTATAACGGTAGGTATCCAAATAGGATACCTACTGTTAGTAATACAATAAATTGAAGTTTACTTTTTATAATTATTCCCGCACCGACAACTATTAATTGTTGTTTAAGCTCCTTAAATAGATTCATATTGTATTTTCATTCATTTAATATTATATTTCCCCGCATCGACAAATATATTTCTTTTTATCTCGCACCCATTGTGGGTAGGCCG
Organism: Leucania comma; assembly: GCA_958295575.1. Lineage (NCBI taxonomy): Eukaryota > Metazoa > Arthropoda > Insecta > Lepidoptera > Noctuidae > Leucania > Leucania comma. The sequence continues at coordinate 3,179,071 of OY282488.1, forward strand.
CCATTTATATCTTTTCCAATGTGATCCAGTTTAGAACACTTTCGTAATTGTTCGGTTATGATCGGCTAGCGTCGTTAGTTCGCATTCGTACCCGCGTTTTTACTTCCACCCGCAATAACTTAATTTTATTTTCACTACTAAAATATTATTATGGTAGCCACACACGTTACAGTATACTTGCGCAAGTGAAAACTTGCACAAATACACGTTATTAATGGTAGTAAGTATACTGAAACGTGTGTTGTGCAGAAACTTGCGCAAGTATCTTCCAACACACGTTTCAGTATACTTGTGCTATCATTAGAGTTAACTCTAACCTTAACACACAGTATACTTGTGCAAGTCTTAACTTGCGCAAGTATACTGTAACGTGTGTGGCTACCATAATGACGTTATCAGGTAGATACTCTACACTCGCATTTTTGAACGCGAACTAGAGTTCAACTGTCAATGTCATTTATGGCCGCTTACACCAACTTACCCTGCTCGGAGTTAGAGTTAGTTGGGTTAACTCTAGGGACAAGTTATAAATGACCCTGGGTCGTAACTCTACCCTACTCTGGTTATTTTTGAACGCAGGGCTGTATACGCAGTCTGGCCACTTTAAAAAGTTATTAAACTTATTGCTTTCGTTTGCGAAAATGAGCTACCTCCAATCAACGGATAAAATAAAAAACATTACGAATATTTACATTTTATTTAATTAAATATAAAGTTACAAAAGCTAACTCACAATAAGCTTGAACTAACGATGCCCAAAGAATATCACAGAACAAATTGCTAGGGATTTTACGTTAAGTAAGTATACAATATTTTTCTGTTCAGTAAATTATATAAATATGGAGTAATATTCCACAACTTTCACACGACGCCATCTGGTCCCAAACCAAGCAGAGCTTGTGCTATTGTTATGAGTACTAGACAAGTTTAGTGATAACTCAATTTCGAAATACATGTTCTCGCTCATCACTCAAACATTTGGGCTGGCTGGGAATCGAATCCACGAACTCCGGCATAGCAGTCAGAGCCACTAACGACTACACCAACAGTCCAGTCAGTGAAAAAAATTACACATTTTCACTGTAGATTTTTTTATTTATTTTACTATTGAAGGCTCGCGTTTGACCACCTGATGGTAAGCGATGATGTAGTAGACGATGGAGCACGCTTGCCTAGAAGTAACCTTAATCACTCATTATCTCAAATAAGCTGTACATATTCCAGAAATCCTCACAGATGTGCCCACCAGTGGGGATTTTTTTTTTCCAAGAGTTCCCACTAGTAAATTAGTAATATTCATTAATACTATAATAAAAGCATATTATAGTATTAATGAATATTTAGAAGATAAATGACAAACTTCCTAACTCAATATTATCCGTTTTATTTAGTAGCAGCCTATTTCAGTTACTAAAAATTGTTAAAAGCGACGTATTTTGTTTATATTCGAAAAAAAATATTTTGTTTTCTGTTATGTGTTATATTTTATAACTATAGATTTAATTAGTAATTTAAGAATATGTCTAAAATTTAACTAATTAGTAATACCAATAATATTAATAATAAACTGTACCAACATAGTCTATAACTATATTTTGGTAAGCTATATTTGTATGCCCAGTGAGGTAACACATAGTGATACAATCCCTCACGACGGGGGATGCGGTGTCCCAGGGCAGGTGTGTCGTGGCAGTGTCCTTGGACATTGCCAACGCCTTCAACTCCCTGCCCTGGAGTTGCATTGGAACGGCACTCCGGTACCACCGGGTGCCCGACTACCTCTGTCGTGTGATCGAGGCCTACCTATCGGAGAGGTATATCATCTACCCCGGTCACCAGGGAGAGTGGAAACGTCGAGAGATGTCGTGCGGTGTTCCGCAGGGATCGGTACTAGGACCACCCTTGTGGAACATCGGGTACGACTACGTGCTGCGCGGTGACTTCCCCGACGGGGTCAGCGTGGTCTGCTACGCGGACGACACGTTGGTCCTAGCGCGGGGAGAGTCGTACCGGACGGCGGTCGAATTAGCGACACGCGGGGTTGCGATGGTCGTTGACAGGATCCAGCAGTTGGGACTCGAGGTGGCACTGCACAAGTCCGAGGCCATGTGTTTCCACGGCCCTCGGGGTGCGCCACCACCGGGTTCCCAGCTAACGGTAGGAGGGGTTCACATCAGCGTCGGGTCGACGATGAAGTACCTGGGACTCGTCCTCGACAGCTGGTGGAACTTCAAGGAGCACTTCCGACGTCTGGCTCCCAAACTGAATCGGACCGGGGCTGCTCTCGGGCGGCTCCTGCCCAACCTCAGGGGACCAGACGCCTCCTGCCGGAAGCTCTACGCGGGAATCGTTCGGTCCATGGCCCTCTACGGGGCTCCGGTGTGGGCACCGACGTTGACACAGCAACCGAGGGCCCAGCTGAATGCGTGCCAGAGGGTCATGGCAATACGCATGGTGCGAGGGTACCGAACGATCTCCCGCGAGGCGGCGACCCTCCTTGCTGGCCAACCGCCGTGGGATCTGGAGGCAACAGTCCTTGCACACATGCACGACAAGCGCATGGAGATGCAACGCCGGGGCGAAATTCCGCTGCCACGACAAGTCGAGGCATGGCGGACGGAGCTCCGGCGGGATCTCATGGCGAAATGGCGTCAGCGACTATCGCAACCTCGTTCGGGGCGCGCCACAATTGGGGCGATAAGGCCCATCCTTGGGGCGTGGTTGGAAAGACCTCACGGCGTTCTCAACTTCCGCACGACGCAGGTGCTTACCGAACACGGAAAGTTCGCTAAGTACCTGTTCCGGATTCGTGCGGAGGATTCGCCCGGGTGTCGCCACTGTGCGGAACACCCGGAGGACACGGTGGAGCACACTGTAGAGGTGTGCCCCGCCTGGGCGGAGCATCGCCGTGTCCTCGTGGGGGCGATCGGCGGCAGCGATCTCTCTCGCCGGGCTTTGGTTCAGGCTATGGTCCGTAGTGAGGAGGGATGGCAGGCGGTCGCCTCCTTCTGCGAAGCAGTAATGCTAGCAAAGGAGGAGGCCGACCGCATCAGGCAGAGGCAACGGGGCGCTCGCCCCAGCCGCCGCCGGGATTCCGATCCCGATTTCCGGCCACCGTAGGCGCGGGCTTGCGGACGGCGTGCAATGGGTAGCACGCTGTCCGATCGTCCGGTAACCGACCGGACCGAGCCCAAGTCGTCGACGGCGCGTTCTGTTCCCGCGCGCCTCAAGGAGCTGTCAGCACACCGAAGAGGCCCAGCCTGCTAACTGCAGGCAGGCAGGGTCGAAGCCTACTGGGGTCATGGGTTAGTTCCGAAAGGAATGCTCGACCCCGGCACGATAGGCTACGAAGGAACGGGGTAGGTTTTTAGTCAGTAAGAGTCTGACACTACTTCCCGCTCCGCCCAAGGGCGGGATTTGTCATTGGATGATTTTACCTACCATAAAAAAAAAAAAAAAAAAAAAAAAACATAGTGATACAATATTTTGTAAATAACACCATGTACCCTAATATTATATCTATGTGTAACAAATACTTTTAGAAAAAAATACGTAAGTAACAATCCCCACCTGATATGGTGGTTTATAAATGGTCAAATTCTACATCAATGGATATGGTTGATTAAATAAGTAAGTAATTATGTCAGTATGACATTGACTGGCCTGTTGGTCTAGTGGTTAGTGGCCCTGACTGCTATGCTGGAGGTCGTGGGTTCGATTCCCACCCAGGACAAATGTTTGTATGATGAGCATGATCATTTGTTCTGTGTCTGGGTGTTATTTATCTATAATATGTATGTATTTAGAAATATATAAGTATGTTTATCAGCTGCCTGGTACCCATAACACAAGCTCTGCTTAGCTTGGGACTAGACGGTGTTGTGTGATAGTTGTGAAATATATTATATTCTATTATATTACTATATCAACTTTCATTACATTTTTTTTACTAGATTGAAACAAAAACGTTTAAATATAGGATCACGTGATGGGGACTGTTACCTGCTTATTTTTCCAAAAAATCCCACTGGGCTGAGTTGATAAATACAGTGGAGATTTCTGGAAAAAAAATCCCCACTGAGCACTGGTGGGAATTTCTGGAATAAATCAAATAAGCCAGAGATGAACCAAAATGGCGATTGATCTTCAATGCCTAGTAACAGATTTTCGGGGTATAGTGGGGATAGCGGAGATAGTGGGGGACTGGGCGTAACCATAGCAACGACAGCCATTTTAGTTGAACTTAATAGTGCCGCGTACACATCTAAATGCTGAGCATTATGTACAGGATGGGGGCGAGCAGCGTGGCGAATCCGATCTTGGTGCTGAGCGAGCCAGTGCTGCCAGGGTTAGTGCCACCGGGGTAGGTCGTGTTAGTTCCATTGGTCCCGTTAGTAGACGAGAACTGCAGGCCACCGTTGATCTGAAAAAAAATCACTTCAGGTTTACCAGTGTAATGATACAACTGCGGGCTCTAATGAACTCTTTTATTAAGATAATTAACTAAGCTTCTATAGGGTGACTGGCAATTAGTGACCGATACTTAAACACGTGATTGTAGTCATGATGACAAACAACTTTTACTAATGGGACCAAACCTGAAATCGCTAAAAAATCTGCTGGTCAGTGCATTTAAATTCTTCTAACTGGTCAAAATGTACTAGACTTGCAGATTTGTGTCGCGATTTCAGGTTAGGCCCCATAGTAAAAGTTGTTTGTTATTATGACTACAATCACGTGCTTAAGTCATCATCATCATCATCAGCCTTTTAATGTTCCCACTGCTGGGACTCAGGCCTCCTCTCTAGTAGAGGGAATGGGCCGTAATCCACCACGCGGGCCCAGTGCGGGTTGGTGGATGTCACATGTCTTCGAATTTTTGGTTCTAGAACAGTTACCCTCACCGTTTTGAGAGCAGTGGTGATGAAATAAATTACACAAAGTAATGTGCCAGGCTGGGTTTGAACCCGCGACCTACGAATCGTAAGTCGGGGCCGTTACCACTTAGCCACCACTGCTTAAATATCGGTCACTAATTACTAGTCACCTTATATACTAATAATGCATTAGTCAGTAGACACACAAACATACACTTATGATTAACCTAATATGTAAGACAATAATAAAATATCTGGGGCGGTTGTGTGTCAGATGTGAAAGTGTTAACAGAGAGATTTAGGAGTTCTTTGAAAACTTTATGATTACTCTTGAACCCTCCGCTTGCGTCGAATTAGTTCGATAAGTGTTTTCGTGTCCTATTCGCCAGAGTCGTGTGTTAGCGACTGGGTACTCCATCTTGTTTAGCTCTTTCCCATAGATGACAGAAGAGCTGACAAGATTGATATACACCGTTAAATTTTGGTCGTTTTAATCCCGTGGAGGGTCGATTCGGTACAAAGTACTTTTTTTTTTCTAAAACGCGAATTAATCTACGCATCTACGAAATTAGTTTAAGTAAACGAGTCAATGACCCTGTAGGGAGTTGTCGGTCGTTACGTACTAACTACCTAGAGTTCATTGACCTCGATCAGTTGACGTTTCACTTTGTGACTTAAAGAAATTAATGAAAATTAATTCGAGTTTAAAAAAAAAGTACTTTATTTTTCATTTCTATCTTTACAAATTGATAAGGTTTCATGTACTGAATCGACCCTTCGCGGGATAGAAAAGAAAGTCGTGTTAGTTACGCTATTTATAACTCAAGAACGGCTGAACCGATTTGGCTAAAAATTTATGGGTTAGAACCAGGAGACGGACATACGATAATTTTTATCTCATTAAATAAATAAAAAAAACCAAAAAGTTATAGGGTAGAGTAGGGTAGGTTTTTTTTTTTTGGTGGTGGGTAAAATCATCCAATGACATCTCTCGCCCTTGGGCGGAGCGGGAGATAGTGTTAGACTCTTACTGACTAAAAACCCACCGCGTTCCTTCGTGGCCTTAGATACCAGGGCCGGGCTTTCCTTTCGGAAGCAAACCCTTGGCCCCAGTAGGCTTCGACCCTGCCTGCCTGCAGCCAGCAGGCTGGGTCTCTACGGTTTGCTGACAACTCCTTGAGGCGCGCGGGAACAGTGCGCGCCGTTGTCGACCTGGGCTTAGTCCGGATGATTACCGGACGGTCAGGTAGCGAGCTACCCATAGCTCGCCGTCCGCAAGTCCGCGCCTACGTTGGCTGGAAATCAGGATCGGAATCAGGGCCGTTGCCTCTCGCGTGCGGCCTCCTCCTTTGCTAGCATTAAGAGTAGGGTAGCGTGGAGTAGGAGGGTAGGGTAGAGCGGGAGCGAAGCCGCGGGTAAAAGCTAGTAGATTCTATCACATTTCCACAAACCAGTTATAAAATGATTGCCAGGCAGCCATTACTAATGCAAAAACGCTAAACAGTACATTTAAACTCTTGCTTACCGTTTCATTAATCCAATTGGTATAACTGGCGACCCTCGCGGATACACCTGGCCAGCTGGGCTGAGCGCAGCCGGCGCCCCACGAGGTTACGCCCACGATGATTCCATTGTAGATCAGCGGTCCCCCGGAGTCGCCTTGACACGCGTCCTTACCTGTAAAATGAAAGGAGACATATTGCAGTCATTTGTGTAGGTACATCGAGAAAGCCTGACATGCCCGATTTTTTGTCATCAGAATGGATGGCCCCACCCATATTTTATATCGAAAAGTAGTAGAAAGCTGCTATAGTACGCGGCAAATAAGTTGAAATATTTGCTACGGTTACGCGAAAATCGGTTATAATCAAGTTGAACTATCATGACGGTTGACCTTGAATGCGCAGTAACCGATTTTCGGGAAACCAAATACCTAACCAAATCGAATTGTTGTTCTCAGTTTTTAAAAATACATTTATAATATTAAACCAAGTTTAATTACAATAATAGTGCACCAAAAACATTAAGAAACTTATAAATATTATGTGTAATCGTTATCCTCGAAAAAACTTAAGTGTTATGAAAGATAATTAAACATTTGTGAACAGTGTTAAAAACCCCTCTTACGAACAATAAAAACAAAACATGAACACAAGTGAAGAAACAGTGCAAAATAAGTGACTAATAGTGAATAATAAGTGAACAGAACTTATAAAATAATTCGCAATTCAAACTTGAATTACTTGAGGTGTGAGGAAAAAATTCCACTGACATTCCACATAACTAACGACTCTTTAATTTTTAAAAATCTTTCTCGCATGAAACGATCTCCAATTTCGATATCACTAGTAACTGCTAAGCTAGTGAGGATACTCACACAGCCGACTGCCGTGTCCAAAGTCGTGTGTTCGAACCCGGTCGGCGCGGCCACTTTTTGTAATTGATAAAGTTTACTTTTCAATTATAGTTAACAATGAATTTCTTTGGAAACATCACTCAGCGACGTCAGCGCCAGCGCAGACATTCGGATACAAATGAAGATTTAAACATAACCACCGATTTAAATTGTACTACTAGCAATAGTTTGCCGGAAATATCAGACGAAGAACACTGCGATGAAATTACCCAACTACAAAACAAAATTAAAGAATTAACATTGGGATTAGAGGCGGCACACGCAGAAGTGGAGAGTTTAAACTTAGAAAATACGCAACTTAAAAACACTATTGACGAATTAACTAAGAAAAAAAATATTTATAAAAAAATAACAACTGATATAGTAAGCGACAACAGCACATCTCCAATAATTAATAAGAACAGGAGGAATAAAACCAAGACTACAAATAACAGCCCCCAGACAACACCCAAGCCTAACAAAACTAAAACTAACTATTTGACCACGCAAACAGCTGACAAATCAACACAATATGATACCCATTTAATGACGAACCTGCAAGGCGATAAAACCCATTTCTTTAAAAAAAATAAAACAAAGAAAAATGTGTGCATAATTAGTAATAATAAAAGGAATAAATTATGTAACTTAATTGAGGACACTTTTTATATGTGTGATTACTGCCACTATCTATATCCAGGCGGTGATATTCAGCAGATGCTACAGGGCATTAATAATAAAGTAAAAAACTTTAATAAAAATGACTATTGTGTTATCATGATGGGAGAGATGGACTTCATACGGACTGGAAACTATCACGACATTATATTTCTTATTAGAGAAACCATCGGAAAAATCAATAACACCAATGTGATTATTTGCCTTCCGACCTACAGATATGGCAATTTTACAACCATATATAATTCAAGAATAGAAACTTTTAATAATCTTTTATACCTAGACAACTTAACTCACGAATATGCCTATTTACTAGACTCTAATGCAGAATTAACTTGTGGCTATCAAATGTTTTCTGCGCCCCAAGGACATATAAATGGAACGGGAATGAAGAATATTTTCACTAATCTCCAGAGGACCATAGCTGAAATCGATGCTGAAAATAATATGACAACATTTAATTCTTCTATATCAGAAATTGACCATTTAGACACGTTTTTTCTATAATTATCTGATTATTATGCATCAAAACATCGCGGGACTCATCAACAAGGTGGATCAACTAACACTACACTTGCAAGAATTAGCCCAACAAAGAAACAGTATAGACATAATTTGCGTCACGGAACACTTTATGGAGCGAGGTCACGAGGAGCTTCTTTCAATACCTAATTATAAGTTAGCCGCTTCCTATACTAGAAATACGAAAAGAGGAGGAACCTGTATTCTGGTAAAATTTGGTCTCCAATACAAAGAACTTACGAGTGTTAGTAAAATGTCAATTGAAGGCGTTGTCGAAGTTTGTGCAATAGAACTAATACCACACAACACAATCATTATTTGTATATACAGAGTACCAAAGTTAAACAATTTAGAAGTTTTCTACTCAAAATTAAACATTATACTATCAAAATACTGTTACAATTCGAACAAAAATGTTATTTTATGTGGTGATTTTAACATTAATGTTTTAAAACAAGATAAAGTATCTCTTGAATTTACGAGTTTCCTATTGAAGTACAATCTATGTTTACAAATTAATCAACCAACCAGATTACAAAGCAATACGTGTATTGATAATTTTGCACATAATATTTCACGAAAATGTACTCATAACGTCCTTGATCTACATATGTCGGATCACACCGCTCAAACTTTAAAGCTTCCAGTAAAAAAGACTTGTCTAATCAAAAGTTGGAAAATAAAAGTACGTGATTATAGTAAGGAAAACTTAATGAAATTCAAAGACTGTTTGAAATCAATTTCTTTTTCTGATGTATACCTCACTAAAGACCCTAACGTAGCATATAACGAGTTTTTAGAGCATTTCCTATTGTTTTATAATTTATGTTTCCCGATTATGTACAAAAAAAGAAAATTATTAAAGAATCCAAATTGGCTGACACCTGGTATTAGACGGTGTAGCCAAATAAAGAGACAGTTGTTATGGCAACATAGACTAAATCCATCTAAGATAAATGTGACAAAACTTAGAAATTACACAAACAGACTTAAAAAAATTATAAAATTGACACAATTAGTAAAGAATAATTATAAAATAGAGACAGCACATAATAAATCGAAAATGACATGGAAAATAATAAATGAAAATAGAAGCAACTCTCCGCCAGAGTATATAAAAGAAATAAACTATGATGGAATTACCTACACTGCTCCCAAAGACATAGCAAATTCTTTTAACGAATATTTCATAAGCCAAGCAGAAAAACTTTCCACTGCTTCGACACAACTTATCACTGCCAATAAAATAAATTACTCTGGGCAGTCAATGTTTTTAGCCCCTATCATACCTGATGAAGTAAACCGAATTATAAAAGATTTAAAAAATAAAAATAGTGTAGGGTACGACGATATTTCAACAAAGGTTCTCAAGTATGTTTCAGCAATAGTATCACATCCACTCAGCTACATATTCAATTTAAGTATTGAGTCTGGAACTTACCCTGATAAGTTAAAACCTACTGTCATAAAACCTTTATTTAAAAAAGACGATGAGAAAGACATTAAGAATTACAGGCCAATAGCTCTTATTCCGGTAATATCCAAGATATTCGAAAAATGGATCTATAGGTCCATAGAGGGATACCTCAACAAACATAATATACTTGTGAAAGAACAAAAAGGATTTAGGAAAGACCATTCAATAAATATGGCAATATATGACTTTCTCAATGATATCATAGCTAACATGGATAAAAGAGTCCCAATATCAGCTATCTTCATGGATATGACCAAGGCATTTGACTTAGTCAACCATGACATACTACTGAGTAAGTTAAATGCATATGGAATAAGGGGAAATGTCTTATCACTCATAAATTCTTACTTAAAAAATAGAACTCAACATACAGAAATAAGTCGAATTTGTAAGTTAAATAAGACTGTTATAAAATACATATCCGAAGAACGGATAATAACTTATGGAGTGCCCCAAGGCAGTGTGCTAGGGCCTTTATTATTTCTTTTATATATAAATGACTTTCCCCAAAATATACCCTATCCTATGACACTGTTTGCTGACGACAGTACTATTATTGTTAAACATGACAAAAATAATAAAGACTATGAAACTGATATAATTAATGCATTACAACAAGCCGTTAACTGGTTAGAGTATAACAATTTAATCATAAATTTGAAAAAAACTAAAATTATGAACTTTCGTCAAAGAGTAGCTAATTTGGAACTAAATGTAAACTTTAGTAATGAAAAAATTGAAGAAGTTACAAATACAAAATTTTTAGGCTTAACAATAGACAATCAACTTAATTGGAAACAACACACTGCAATATTAATTAAAAAAATTAGTAAGTTTGCTTTTGCTTTATATAAACTAAAGAAAGTAGTGAATCAAGCAGCGACAGTCACTGCATACTATGGTTATGTCGACTCTATATTACGCTACGGAGTCATGTTTTGGGGTAACTCCTGCAATAAAGACATGGTGTTCAAATCGCAAAAAAGATGCATTAGAGCTATTACTGGTATAAAAATAACTGATAGCTGCAAACCTTATTTTGTATTGCTAAAAATTATGACTTTACCTTGTTTGTACATATTTGAGACTGCTTTATTTGTTAAAAAGAACATGCACCTATTCAGAAAAGCATCTGAACATCGCTATAAAATAATTAGACCAGAATATAGACATGAACTATGCATTCGACCATCAAAGACCGCCTTAATGCACAAAAGCATACTTTGTATGGCCCCAAAAATATTTAATAAATTACCAAATGGAATTAAGGACTTAGATATTATCCAATTCAAAAATAAATTAAGACATCTATTAGTTGAAAAATGTTATTACACTATTAAAGAATTTCTTAACGATAAACTGTAATTAATTTGACATTGGTATTTATTGAATTTTGACATTGTAATATTATATTATTATAGTTATTTGACATTGATAATTAGTAACTTTGACATTGTAATATTATAATTAATTGACATTGATATTGATTGAATTTTGACATTTTTTATTTCTATTCATTGAGTTATTTTGCATGTTGAAATTATTTTATTTTAAAAAATTTGTTTATTCTTCTTTAATCTAGTTAAGTGAAAGAGTGTACACCTTCAAGGTAGATTTTTGAGGAACTAATTTATCTAATATTAAGATCTCATGTAAAATGTACCAAAAATCACACTAATAAATGAATTTTGAATTTTGAATTTTGAAAGCAAATTCTGAAATCAGGATGACTGGTCACCTACATAGTAATCTAGAACAAACTGCGCAAATTAATCGGGTTTCTTTGAACTAGTAGTTGCTACCTACATACCTTCATATTATAGATATTATTATATTATGTTTTTGAAAAGGTGTTTTCTACTCGGGTTTTTCCCGGTGGTTTTTCCTTGCTCCCGCTCTGAGACCCTCAGAGAAAAGGAGTTTCGGATCCCCTGTTAGTTAGTAACAAATACTGTATCCCCCAGTACTTTGCTTAAAATGGTAACTGTATGAATTGCTGCTTGTTTTTGTATTATATGGATGTTTATGCCTGAATCTAATTTATCACAATATCTATGTATGCTTTTTGCTACTATTCCTGTCGCTCCTATTACTATCGGTATGACTTCTGTAGGTGTGTTCCACAACCGCGTTATCTCAGTTTTAAGCAGATGATATTTGCTTAACTTCTCAATCTCTTTAGGTCCTATGTTATAATCTGATGGTACTGTAATATCTATTAAGTATGTTTTATTTTCTGTTTTATTTACATATATTATATCCGGTCTATTATGAGTTACTGTGACATCTGTCTGAACTGGGATCTCCCACATTAACTTTGCTGTATCGTTTTCTTTTATTTGTGGCTGTGTTAGTTTTTCTTGCCACCAAAGGCTAGCCACTTCAAATTTATGTTTTTTAGCTAATGTCCAGAAAATATACTGTACAATGTTATTGTGACGTTTGGTATAGTAAGTGCCGGCTAACTTCTCACACCCAGAGATGATATGTTGTGTGGTCTCATCTTTCGCCAGACATAGCCGACATTTGCCGTCAATAGGCCTCTTCAAGATATCTCTTTCGAACTGTTTAGTCATGATAGCTTGATCTTGTATTGCAAAAATTGAAGACTCTAATGTTGATGATATCGGTTGTTTTTTAAGCCAGTTAAAAGAGTATTTCCTATCTATATTTTCTTTTTCTAAAACTGCTTTACAAAACTGCCCATGTAGCGGCTTGGCCTTCCATTTTTCTATCGCTTTTTGTATAGTTGCCGCTTTTATTTCTTTATCTGTGTACCTATTGCTTTGCGCTAATCCTATCTCTAGTGTATTCGTTCTAAATTCTTTATATATTGAGTATTTATCTTTATCTCTATCATGCCTAACTATCACTTTAACTATATCATCTTGCTCATTATCTAAGTATTGCTTATATTTTATTATTTGTGTTTTATATAATGATTCTATATTTGTTAGGCCTCTTCCACCGTCTTCTATCGGTAGATATAATCTAATTATATCTGCTTTTTGTTTCTGTGCTTTGTTAATTGCTAAAAGTTTCCTAGTTTTAACATCTATATTCTTTAAATCGCTATTTTTGTAGTTAATTACACCAAACGAGTAGAGTAGAACCGGCACCGCATATGTATTTATTGCTTTTATTTGATTCCTAGCATTTAATTGTGTAGTTACTATAGATTTTATACGTTTAAAGTATTCTTTTTTTAGTTGTTCTCTTATTTTGTTATGATCTATTTTGCCAGCCTCATTAATACCTAAATATTTGTACGCCTCGTCTTTTTTCAGATGTTCGAACTTCAATCCGCTTAGTAGTGTATGTCCGTCTCCATGCTGTTCACTTACTCTACCGGCTGTTATATGTAGAACATTGCATTTATTTAATCCAAACTGCATTCCTATGTCTCGCGTAAATATCTCGGTACTATCTAACAAAATTTTTAAACTATTTTTATTATTTGCATAAACCTTGAGATCGTCCATATATATTAGGTGATTGACAGATAAATTACTCTTGAGTTTATAACCTTTTAATATATATTTGTTAAGTAAAGTTGAAATTGGGTTTATACCTAAACAAAAAAGTAACGGCGATAATGAATCTCCTTGGAATATTCCTCGGCGAATAACTATGGGATCAGTGGTTACACAAGCGTTCGCGCCACGGGCCGTCATGATGACATTCCATGTAGGCATGACCATCTCCAGAAAGCCTACGATAGCACTCGAACACTTGTACAACCTCAACACCTGGAGAAGCCATTCGTGCGAGATGCTATCAAAGGCCTTCCGATAGTCTACCCATCCCATACTTAAGTTTTTCTGGCACTGATGTGCGTCTTCTAGTATGGCTTTGTTAATCATAAGGTGGTCTTTGCAACCCCTGGCGCGTCGCCTGCATCCTCTCTGTTCTGGAGCGATAATATCGTTAACTTCACAATGTTTGTATAGTTCGTTTGATAACACGGACGTCAAAAGTTTATACATAGTCGGTAAGCATGCTATTGGACGCCAGTTTTGTGGTTCTTTAGTGTCTCCACCTTTGGGAATCAGAATTACTTGTCCTGTTGTAAACCAATTTTCAACAGACTCTGTTTTGTTAAGAATTCTATTAAATAGTTTTGCTAAAGGTTCATGTGTACTTGTGAGATATTTTAAATAGTAATTTTGTATTTTATCTATTCCAGGTGTCTTCCAATTGTGTGTTTTCCTTAAAGCTTCCTGAACCATCTCTATATCTATCTCTTCAAACCTATGCTCTTGTATGTTTTCTGCCTCATTTCGAATCTCTGGGATCCATGCCGCATCTTTATTATATGCGACAGGTTGCGACAGTATCGACGACCAGAAATCTTGGATCGTGTCCTTGTTAGGGATTTCTGTCGGAGCTTGTTGTTGACAGTTATTAAGAGACCTATAAAAAGAATGCTGATTTTCGCTAAATCTTTGGTTTTGGAGCTTTCTATTATTCATATCGTCGTACCTTTTTATCCTACCTGCGAATGCTTTTACTTTTTGATTTAATATTTCTACCGTATTATCGAGATCTTGCTCGGTGAAAATGTTATATTTATGGAATAGATTATCTCTAATATGTATCATTCTTCTAGTGTTAACTCCTCTTTTTATTTCTAATAGTCTACCTAACTCTTTTCTAATGCCTTCAATTTTATTCTTTATTCTCAACTTCCAAGGTGGTTCTTTTTTAGGTTTTATTGTGGACGACGGAGTATATGGTTTTTGCCCATTAGCTATTATCAGGGTCTTGGCTGCCGCGTATACTATGTCGTTTATTTCGCGGAGAGTATTATTAGTTATAAGTAGTGTTTTTATGTAATTATTTATCAATTTGAAATTAATTATAAATTGTTTGTTAAATTTCGGTTTTGGCAAAAATTTTCTATCAGTAATTAAAATTTCTTTTGTTTCTGCTAGAGTTTGAAGGAACTGAAGAATGACAGGGTCTAGGTTATCATCTACTTCTACATGTTGCGATAGCAAATCAGAATCAAGAGCCGCTTGTGGTATTGTGAGCATATCATGAGATATTGTTGTGCTAGGATTTTCGATGTTCAAATCTAAGCTAGGTGTGATAATCAAAGTTGGTATTTGTTGATTTGTTACTACAGTATCATTGCTAATATCCAAGTTTGTATTAGTGTTTGTTTGTACTAAGGACTGTTCGGCTTTTAATTTAATTTCATCTAAAAGTTGAGTGGATATGAATTTACGGGTTATAACACTACGAGCTTGATTTGAAAGGGTGTTTCCGGTGAATCTACTTACTTTAGGATTGTGTTGGTTCCTATCTTTAAATAATTTCTCAAATCTTTTTATGTAACCTGGACCTTCAGCTTTTGCTCTGTAGTAACAGAACATTAATTCGTGTAACTCCTCTTGTGACCACTTTCTTCTTGAATCACCATTATGTGAACTTGTCGTGGTCGCATCCGACGCACCGGCAGGACTCGTAGGACCATTTGTGTCCCCGTCCCGCAAGGTATCGTCGGTATAACTGATAATTTCGGCTGTGACCTCTTCGGTTTCCCCGACTCTCGCCCGCCTGCTCAGCGAAGAGCCACTGACGGTCCGCATGCTGTCACGTCCAGCGTCAGCTCCAGACATGCCCCGGCGATCGCCCCCGGGCAGCGGCATTAAACGTATATTTTCATTACTATTCTCCATATTGTTTGGGGTTTGCCAGAGCCCCGTTGGTCACCTGCTTAGAAACTTTGTTGCAGGTGTCCGCCTCTCACGTGAGCTAAGATGTTATACTCGGACGTGGGGTTGGCCTTCTGAGAGGCAGATATTATGTTTTTGAAAAGGTGTTTTCTACTCGGGTTTTTCCCGGTGGTTTTTCCTTGCTCCCGCTCTGAGACCCTCAGAGAAAGGGAGTTTCGGATCCCCTGTTAATTAGTAACAAATACTGTATCCCCTAGTACTTTGCTTAAGATGGTAACTGTATGAATTGCTGCTTGTTTTTGTATTATATGGATGTTTATACCTGAATCTAATTTATGACAATATCTATGTATGCTTTTTGCTACTATTCCTGTCGCTCCTATTACTATCGGTATGACTTCTGTAGGTGTGTTCCACAACCGCGTTATCTCAGTTTTAAGCAGATGATATTTGCTTAACTTCTCAATCTCTTTAGGTCCTATGTTATAATCTGATGGTACTGTAATATCTATTAAATATGTTTTATTTTCTGTTTTATTTACATATATTATATCCGGTCTATTATGAGTTACTGTGACATCTGTCTGAACTGGGATCTCCCACATTAACTTTGCTGTATCATTTTCTTTAATTTGTGGCTGCGTTAGTTTTTCTTGCCACCAGAGGCTAGCCACTTCAAATTTATGTTTTTTAGCTAATGTCCAGAAAATATATTGTACAATGTTATTGTGACGCTTGGTATAGTAAGTGCCGGCCAACTTCTCACACCCAGAGATGATATGTTGTGTGGTCTCATCTTTCGCCAGACATAGCCGACATTTGCCGTCAATAGGCCTCTTCAAGATATCTCTTTCGAACTGTTTAGTCATGATAGCTTGATCTTGTATTGCAAAAATTGAAGACTCTAATGTTGATGATATCGGTTGTTTTTTAAGCCAGTTAAAAGAGTATTTCCTATCTATATTTTCTTTTTCTAATACTGATTTACAAAACTGCCCATGTAGCGGCTTGGCCTTCCATTTTTCTATCGCTTTTTGTATAGTTGCCGCTTTTATTTCTTTATCTGTGTATCTATTGCTTTGCGCTAATCCTATCTCTAGTGTATTCGTTCTAAATTCTTTATATATTGAGTATTTATCTTTATCTCTATCATGCCTAACTATCACTTTAACTATATCATCCTGCTCATTATCTAAGTATTGCTTATATTTTATTATTTGTGTTTTATATAATGATTCTATATTTGTTAGGCCTCTTCCACCTTCTTCTATCGGTAGATATAATCTAATTATATCTGCTTTTTGTTTCTGTGCTTTGTTAATTGCTAAAAGTTTCCTAGTTTTAACATCTATATTCTTTAAATCGCTATTTTTGTAGTTAATTACACCAAACGAGTAGAGTAGGACCGGCACCGCATATGTATTTATTGCTTTTATTTGATTCCTAGCATTTAATTGTGTAGTTACTATTGATTTTATACGTTTAAAGTATTCTTTTTTTAGTTGTTCTCTTATTTTGTTATGATCTATTTTGCCAGCCTCATTAATACCTAAATATTTATACGCCTCGTCTTTTTTCAGATGTTCGAACTTCAATCCGCTTAGTAGTGTATGTCCGTCTCCATGCTGTTCACTTACTCTACCGGCTGTTATATGTAGAACATTGCATTTATTTAATCCAAACTGCATTCCTATATCTCGCGTAAATATCTCGGTACTATCTAACAAAATTTTTAAACTATTTTTATTATTTGCATAAACCTTGAGATCGTCCATATATATTAGGTGATTGACAGATAAATTACTCTTGAGTTTATAACCTTTTAATATATATTTGTTAAGCAAAGTTGAAATTGGGTTTATGCCTAAACAAAAAAGTAACGGCGATAATGAATCTCCTTGGAATATTCCTCGGCGAATAACTATGGGATCAGTGGTTACACAAGCGTTCGCGCCACGGGCCGTCATGATGACATTCCATGTAGGCATGACCATCTCCAGAAAGTCTACGATAGCACTCGAACACTTGTACAACCTCAACACCTGGAGAAGCCATTCGTGCGAGATGCTATCAAAGGCCTTCCGATAGTCTACCCATCCCATACTTAAGTTTTTCTGGCACTGATGTGCGTCTTCTAGTATGGCTTTGTTAATCATAAGGTGGTCTTTGCAACCCCTGGCGCGTCGCCTGCATCCTCTCTGTTCTGGAGCGATAATGTCGTTAACTTCACAATGTTTGTATAGTTCGTTTGATAACACGGACGTCAAAAGTTTATACATAGTCGGTAAGCATGCTATTGGACGCCAGTTTTGTGGTTCTTTAGTGTCTCCACCTTTGGGAATCAGAATTACTTGTCCTGTTGTAAACCAATTTTCAACAGACTCTGTTTTGTTAAGAATTCTATTAAATAGTTTTGCTAAAGGTTCATGTGTACTTGTGAGATATTTTAAATAGTAATTTTGTATTTTATCTATTCCAGGTGTCTTCCAATTGTGTGTTTTCCTTAAAGCTTCCTGAACCATCTCTGTATCTATCTCTTCAAACCTATGCTCTTGTATGTTTTCTGCCTCATTTCGAATCTCTGGGATCCATGCCGCATCTTTATTATATGCGACAGGTTGCGACAGTATCGACGACCAGAAATCTTGGATCGTGTCCTTGTTAGGGATTTCTGTCGGAGCTTGTTGTTGACAGTTATTAAGAGACCTATAAAAAGAATGCTGATTTTCGCTAAATCTTTGGTTTTGGAGCTTTCTATTATTCATATCGTCGTACCTTTTTATCCTACCTGCGAATGCTTTTACTTTTTGATTTAATATTTCTACCGTATTATCGAGATCTTGCTCGGTGAAAATGTTATATTTATGGAATAGATTATCTCTAATATGTATCATTCTTCTAGTGTTAACTCCTCTTTTTATTTCTAATAGTCTACCTAACTCTTTTCTAATGCCTTCAATTTTATTCTTTATTCTCAACTTCCAAGGTGGTTCTTTTTTAGGTTTTATTGTGGACGACGGAGTATATGGTTTTTGCCCATTAGCTATTATCAGGGTCTTGGCTGCCGCGTATACTATGTCGTTTATTTCGCGGAGAGTATTATTAGTTATAAGTAGTGTTTTTATGTAATTATTTATCAATTTGAAATTAATTATAAATTGTTTGTTAAATTTCGGTTTTGGCAAAAATTTTCTATCAGTAATTAAAATTTCTTTTGTTTCTGCTAGAGTTTGAAGGAACTGAAGAATGACAGGGTCTAGGTTATCATCTACTTCTACATGTTGCGATAGCAAATCAGAATCAAGAGCCGCTTGTGGTATTGTGAGCATATCATGAGATATTGTTGTGCTAGGATTTTCGATGTTCAAATCTAAGCTAGGTGTGATAATTAAAGTTGGTATTTGTTGATTTGTTACTACAGTATCATTGCTAATATCCAAGTTTGTATTAGTGTTTGTTTGTACTAAGGACTGTTCGGCTTTTAATTTAATTTCATCTAAAAGTTGAGTGGATATGAATTTACGGGTTATAACACTACGAGCTTGATTTGAAAGGGTGTTTCCGGTGAATCTACTTACTTTAGGATTGTGTTGGTTCCTATCTTTAAATAATTTCTCAAATCTTTTTATGTAACCTGGACCTTCAGCTTTTGCTCTGTAGTAACAGAACATTAATTCGTGTAACTCCTCTTGTGACCACTTTCTTCTTGAATCACCATTATGTGAACTTGTCGTGGTCGCATCCGACGCACCGGCAGGACTCGTAGGACCATTTGTGTCCCCGTCCCGCAAGGTATCGTCGGTATAACTGATAATTTCGGCTGTGACCTCTTCGGTTTCCCCGACTCTCGCCCGCCTGCTCAGCGAAGAGCCACTGACGGTCCGCATGCTGTCACGTCCAGCGTCAGCTCCAGACATGCCCCGGCGATCGCCCCCGGGCAGCGGCATTAAACGTATATTTTCATTACTATTCTCCATATTGTTTGGGGTTTGCCAGAGCCCCGTTGGTCACCTGCTTAGAAACTTTGTTGCAGGTGTCCGCCTCTCACGTGAGCTAAGATGTTATACTCGGACGTGGGGTTGGCCTTCTGAGAGGCATATTATATTATATTATATTATGTTGTTTTTGAAAAGTTGTTTTCTACTCGGGTTTTTCCCGGTGGTTTTTCCTTGCTCCCGCTCTGAGACCCTCAGAGAAAAGGAGTTTCGGATCCCCTGTTAGTTAGTAACAAATACTGTATCCCCCAGTACTTTGCTTAAAATGGTAACTGTATGAATCGCTGCTTGCTTTTGTATTATATGGATGTTTATGCCTGAATCTAATTTATCACAATATCTATGTATGCTTTTTGCTACTATTCCTGTCGCTCCTATTACTATCGGTATGACTTCTGTAGGTGTGTTCCACAACCGCGTTATCTCAGTTTTAAGCAGATGATATTTGCTTAACTTCTCAATCTCTTTAGGTCCTATGTTATAATCTGATGGGACTGTAATATCTATTAAATATGTTTTATTTTCTGTTTTATTTACATATATTATATCCGGTCTATTATGAGTTACTGTGACATCTGTCTGAACTGGGATCTCCCACATTAACTTTGCTGTATCGTTTTCTTTTATTTGCGGCTGTGTTAGTTTTTCTTGCCACCAAAGGCTAGCCACTTCAAATTTATGTTTTTTAGCTAATGTCCAGAAAATATACTGTACAATGTTATTGTGACGTTTGGTATAGTAAGTGCCGGCTAACTTCTCACACCCAGAGATGATATGTTGTGTGGTCTCATCTTTCGCCAGACATAGCCGACATTTGCCGTCAATAGGCCTCTTCAAGATATCTCTTTCGAACTGTTTAGTCATGATAGCTTGATCTTGTATTGCAAAAATTGAAGACTCTAATGTTGATGATATCGGTTGTTTTTTAAGCCAGTTAAAAGAGTATTTCCTATCTATATTTTCTTTTTCTAAAACTGCTTTACAAAACTGCCCATGTAGCGGCTTGGCCTTCCATTTTTCTATCGCTTTTTGTATAGTTGCCGCTTTTATTTCTTTATCTGTGTACCTATTGCTTTGCGCTAATCCTATCTCTAGTGTATTCGTTCTAAATTCTTTATATATTGAGTATTTATCTTTATCTCTATCATGCCTAACTATCACTTTAACTATATCATCTTGCTCATTATCTAAGTATTGCTTATATTTTATTATTTGTGTTTTATATAATGATTCTATATTTGTTAGGCCTCTTCCACCTTCTTCTATCGGTAGATATAATCTAATTATATCTGCTTTTTGTTTCTGTGCTTTGTTAATTGCTAAAAGTTTCCTAGTTTTAACATCTATATTCTTTAAATCGCTATTTTTGTAGTTAATTACACCAAACGAGTATAGTAGAACCGGCACCGCATATGTATTTATTGCTTTTATTTGATTCCTAGCATTTAATTGTGTAGTTACTATTGATTTTATACGTTTAAAGTATTCTTTTTTTAGTTGTTCTCTTATTTTGTTATGATCTATTTTGCCAGCCTCATTAATACCTAAATATTTATACGCCTCGTCTTTTTTCAGATGCTCGAACTTCAATCCGCTTAGTAGTGTATGTCCGTCTCCATGCTGTTCACTTACTCTACCGGCTGTTATATGTAGAACATTGCATTTATTTAATCCAAACTGCATTCCTATGTCTCGCGTAAATATCTCGGTACTGTCTAACAAAATTTTTAAACTATTTTTATTATTTGCATAAACCTTCAGATCGTCCATATATATTAGGTGATTAACAGATAAATTACTCTTGAGTTTATAACCTTTTAATATATATTTGTTAAGTAAAGTTGAGATTGGGTTTATACCTAAACAAAAAAGTAACGGTGATAATGAATCTCCTTGGAATATTCCTCGTCGAATCACTATGGGATCAGTGGTTACAGAAGCGTTCGCGCCACGGGCCGTCATGACAACATTCCATGTAGGCATGACCATCTCCAGAAAGTCTACGATAGCACTCGAACACTTGTACAACCTCAACACATGGAGAAGCCATTCGTGCGAGATGCTATCAAAGGCCTTCCGATAGTCTACCCATCCCATACTTAAGTTTTTCTGGCACTGATGCGCATCTTCTAGTATGGCTTTGTTAATCATGAGGTGATCTTTGCAACCCCTGGCGCGTCGCCTGCATCCTCTCTGTTCTGGAGCGATAATGTCGTTAGCTTCACAATGTTTGTATAGTTCGTTTGATAACACGGACGTCAAAAGTTTATACATAGTCGGTAAGCATGCTATTGGACGCCAGTTTTGTGGTTCTTTAGTGTCTCCACCTTTGGGAATCAGAATTACTTGTCCTGTTGTAAACCAATTTTCAACAGACTCTGTTTTGTTAAGAATTCTATTAAATAGTTTTGCTAAAGTTTCATGTGTACTTGTGAGATATTTTAAATAGTAATTTTGTATTTTATCTATTCCAGGTGTCTTCCAATTGTGTGTTTTCCTTAAAGCTTCTTGAACCATCTCTATATCTATCTCATCAAACCTATGCTCTTGTATGTTTTCTGCCTCATTTCGAATCTCTGGGATCCATGCCGCATCTTTATTATATGCGACAGGTTGCGACAGTATCGACGACCAGAAATCTTGGATCGTGTCCTTGTTAGGGATTTCTGTCGGAGCTTGTTGTTGACAGTTATTAAGAGACCTATAAAAAGAATGCTGATTTTCGCTAAATCTTTGGTTTTGGAGCTTTCTATTATTCATATCGTCGTACCTTTTTATCCTACCTGCGAGTGCTTTTACTTTTTGATTTAATATTTCTACCGTATTATCGAGATCTTGTTCGGTGAAAATGTTATATTTATGGAATAGATTATCTCTAATATGTATCATTCTTCTAGTGTTAACTCCTCTTTTTATTTCTAATAGTCTACCTAACTCTTTTCTAATGCCTTCAATTTTATTCTTTATTCTTAACTTCCAAGGTGGTTCTTTTTTAGGTTTTATTGTGGACGATGGAGTATATGGTTTTTGCCCATTAGCTATTATCAGGGTCTTGGCTGCCGCGTATACTATGTCGTTTATTTCGCGGAGAGTATTATTAGTTATAAGTAGTGTTTTTATGTAATTATTTATCAATTTGAAATTAATTATAAATTGTTTGTTAAATTTCGGTTTTGGCAAAAAATTTCTATCAGTAATCAAAATTTCTTTTGTTTCTGCTAGAGTTTGAAGGAACTGAAGAATGACAGGGTCTAGGTTATCATCTACTTCTACATGTTGCGATAGCAAATCAGAATCAAGAGCCGCTTGTGGTATTGTGAGCATATCATGAGATATTGTTGTGCTAGGATTTTCGATGTTCAAATCTAAGTTAGGTGTGATAATTAAAGTTGGTATTTGTTGATTTGTTACTACAGTATCATTGCTAATATCCAAGTTTGTATTAGTGTTTGTCTGTACTAAGGACTGTTCGGCTTTTAATTTAATTTCATCTAAAAGTTGAGTGGATATGAATTTACGGGTTATAACACTACGAGCTTGATTTGAAAGGGTGTTTCCGGTGAATCTACTTACTTTAGGATTGTGTTGGTTCCTATCTTTAAATAATTTCTCAAATCTTTTTATGTAACCTGGACCTTCAGCTTTTGCTCTGTAGTAACAGAACATTAATTCGTGTAACTCCTCTTGTGACCACTTTCTTCTTGAATCACCATTATGTGAACTTGTCGTGGTCGCATCCGACGCACCGGCAGGACTCGTAGGACCATTTGTGTCCCCGTCCCGCAAGGTATCGTCGGTATAACTGATAATTTCGGCTGTGACCTCTTCGGTTTCCCCGACTCTCGCCCGCCTGCTCAGCGAAGAGCCACTGACGGTCCGCATGCTGTCACGTCCAGCGTCAGCTCCAGACATGCCCCGGCGATCGCCCCCGGGCAGCGGCATTAAACGTATATTTTCATTACTATTCTCCATATTGTTTGGGGTTTGCCAGAGCCCCGTTGGTCACCTGCTTAGAAACTTTGTTGCAGGTGTCCGCCTCTCACGTGAGCTAAGATGTTATACTCGGACGTGGGGTTGGCCTTCTGAGAGGCATTATATTATATTATATTATATTATATTATATTATATTATATTTTGTTGCCTAAACAGCTGTGTCAAGTTATCAATATTTTAACGTCCATCATAGAATTTCGAATCGTTAGCCCAACATAAGGTTAAAATCATGGCTTCTGACCCTTGACTACACACAAACCGAACTCCTATTTAAATAGCTTATTTAAATTGCTTAAAAATATCTACATAACATTCCATATAAGCATTTGTAGCGACATCAATGTCGTCACAAATGAACTAATCCTGCATCGCGCAAGTAAGATTCGCGGCGCGATTGGAACATATAGAACAAACCCGAATTCATCTATCGGGCAGTAGCCCACCAGATATAACACCTGTCTGGTCGGAGGATCCTCCCTTTTCAACGGAGGTATGTGGGACTTTACTCTCTGTCCCAAATACCTCCAAACTGGTGACCCTCGACAAAGAACGTCAGCGCAGCCTTCGTGCAGCAACTACTTCGTGACGTCATCATCACTTCCTCAAGCTTTCGAGCAGCGAGCCATACAGCCAGCACCCACGGCTATATGGGTATCCTGACCACCAGCATGCCAACTTGGTCATACCTGGTCATCACCCTCAGCCTCATCAGCGACCTTGGCTAAGCACCTGTACCTTCGGCCAGTCACATGAAGAGCCTTGAAGAACCTCTCCTGGTCGACGACAGCAGTCAAGCCCTACGTCGCACAGCACCGCTCCGACTCACTGGAGCCAGCCGCAATACTCCGACTCACTGGAGCCTGCAGCATCGTATCCCGACTCACTGGGATAGCACCACCCCGACTCACTGGGGCATCACCGCAGACAGTTCCGACTCACCGAGAACTATGCGGAATCCGGTTCCGACTCACTGGAACCAACCTCCATTGGCTTGGCACGCATCACAAGACGCATCAAGAAGCATCAAGAACCATCGATCTCCGATCTCCGGAGGGGAGTGATGTAGCGACATCAATGTCGTCACAAATGAACTAATCCTGCATCGCGCAAGTAAGATTCGCGGCGCGATTGGAACATATAGAACAAACCCGAATTCATCTATCGGGCAGTAGCCCACCAGATATAACACCTGTCTGGTCGGAGGATCCTCCCTTTTCAACGGAGGTATGTGGGACTTTACTCTCTGTTCCACTTCCCCCAAACATTAATAAACATTACACACCAACATCTACATTTACATCAACATCACACATATATCAACATCACACACACATTAACTTTACACATACATCAACACAACACATACATATTCTAGTTTTTTTTTTAAACTTCGTTTTTATTTAGTATTTTTTTTCCTTTGGATTTTATTGCATAAAACGAAAAGACGCATGTAATTGGTAGATGACACTGGCTCCTGTAACACAGGTACTATGATTAGCGTAGGAGTCAGGGCCTCACTATTTTGTAAATGTTATTATGACAATAAAAAAAAAAAATATATTTATTATAACATTCTGGGATGGACGTTAGAATATACCTATTGGACTGGCAGGTCACGGCCCACTATGATTGCAGTCGTAATTATTTCAGCTGAAAGACGGTCACTACTGAAGATAGGCCGAATTAAGGTTCAGCTACATCAAGCCGACGCCCGACAGCCTAGAAGGCTCCGCCGTGCGCGATCGCAATCCCGCTCTAGGCAAATTATAGTTCTAAGTGACAGAAAATGATAGAAGCATAGGAAACTGCGATTTTAGACCCCTGATAACTTCCTAACACTTTTATATTGCCCGAAGGGCAATGGAAAGGCCGGAGTTTCCTTGCGTGATCATATCAAAAATGAAGATATTCGTAAGAGAACCAAGGCTACCGACATAGCCCATAGAATCACCAAACTTATGTGGCAGTGAGCAGGGCACATTGCTCGCAGAAAAAATGGTTGATGATGACGAAAGATTCTGGAGTGGCGACTGCGTGTCGCGACTAACGCGAATCCATAGACCAAATATATAAATTCAACACTAGCAACATCCCGAGGGCTATCTTAAATAACTATGGTAAGCATAGATAATAGACTTTACAAATATTAGTTGGCGCGAACAGTAACCACATACCGCCATTTCTAAAAGTTGCTAACTAATTTGCAAGTGTAGTGTGATAACTTGTGTACCGAGCGTGAATTATGTTAATTAAAGACTTTTCGTGCCGTGTCTGGAAGAGGGACATGTATCCAGACGTCGAAGGCATGAAAGCTAAGTATTACTTATGTTAATATCTTAGTCAAGCTCTGTGTGGTTATTTGGTGTCTCAGCGCAATTGATTCCTATATATGTTAATGTTAAAGGTGAAAGCCTAACTGTATGAGGTATGTTAAATTCGCTCGGAGTAAGATACCAGTTCGAGCTCTAAGATTTATCGAACCTCAAGTTTAATGATTTGTGATGAAGCTGTTATTATGTCATATTCATCCTGGTACAGCTATTGACTATACGAGTACACTGTTGAAATGATGTTCTTCAGAAGTTACTGTTGGTATATTGCTTACATGATAAGTTTAGGGTTAATTGCGTCGATATATTCATGTTCAGGGAGCTTTAAATTTTACAGATGGTAGAAGTTCAGTCATAAGCGAAGCAGATGATACCTATATAAGAGAAAGGAATCTATTACGAAGATTGGCAGTTCAGATCGGCAGGTATGTGATGCATTCTAACATCTATGTTTGTTGTACCTACACCAGTTATATTATTCATCCCCGTGTGAGATACTTAAAGTGGTGTGAGGTGACGACACCGCGTACCAGAAGACGCAGCTTTGGCAGGCTTCCTTTACGGTGGATCGAAGACCTTGTGAGGGTCACGGGAATCCGATGGATGTAAGACACACAGGACCGTCATTATGACGACATTGATAATATTATTCTTGTAACACTTAAATTATTTTCAATTATCAATAAGACATGATTAACGTTTTAAGTCATAATGACGATCACACTTGAAATAGTGGCCATTTCCTTATCACATTACTCGTGCAGTCGTGACTATAAGGAAATATAAAGACAAAACCAATAAATATTACATGAAATGCCTAATCAGTCGTATATTCGATAAGTATGGTTCCTATCTGTAATCGTTGGAATAATTTGCTGAAAATTATAACGGCATTACTTCAGGAAAAAGACATTCACTACTGGACAAAGGCATTCTCACTAGGGTCCAAGGTCACACTTCACCTTTAATAGGGTAAAACCGGTATACACTCAGTGACCCCCAGGAGTACAGTTACCCAGACTGTCCCAAGATTCACGGATGAATTGAACATTTTATTTTATTTATCTATACAGAAACTAAGTTGACCGTACGTCATGTCTTTGTGAGAATGGAGGACGGCGAACTACCCATTGGCTTACCCGGAGGCTGGGGCGTGAGGGCCGTTCCCTCACGTGTGCGGCCGCCTCCTTTTTCGTGTCATGCTCTGCCGCAGAGCCACCATTTTAAAAGCCGATCAGTTATATTTTAAAATGATGTACGTCAAACGAACATAATGTACGCATACCGGCATTACTGTACGTGCGACAGGTAATGATAAAATAGACATTGATTGTGGCTCTGCTGCAGAACATACTCTCTAGCAGAGCCACACAGTACTTAAACTCGGGAAAAACAAACGCTACTGTGTTTGATAAAATCTGTTGTACGAACAGTTTTTTTTGCGTACGTGTTGAAAAATACCATTATTATACAGCGGCAGAGCATGACACCCTTTCACTAGCATTATTGCTTCGCAGAAGGAGGCGACTAATATATAACGTAATGACTAATATTGACGTGCACTTAAAGGCTTACAATATGTCAGTTTTTATCATTTGATATTGCTATTTAATGAAGATTGGGTATTACCTAATGGTTATATTAGGGAAACTTATTGTCACATCACATAGATTATAATTATCAGTCATGTAGATACTTGACGCCGATGAATCAATACTGTTCAAGATCTGTGTGACTTTACAATTTTCTGGTTGAAGTTATGAGCAGCTGACTATTCGGACACAATATACTCGGAAAGTGTGTTTCAATATTTTTTCACTGAATAATAGTATACTGTATTGTATTTCGGGCTGGTGTCCGGAACTGCACGACTAAAGCGCGTATTTGGTATACGGAAATATAATACACCGTTAAATTTTAGTCGTTTTAATCACGCGGAGGGTCGATTGGTACATAAAATACTATCGATGTGTAAAGAAAAAAATAAAATAATTTTTTCAAAAACTCGAATTAATATACCTTACCTTACCTTAGACCTTGTAGGTACAAGGTCTCGTTTACTAAGAAATTAATTTCGTTACTACCAACTACCTAGTTGTCGGTCGTTGCGTACTTACTAAATAAAGTTTTTTATAAAGTTTTATTTCCAAAACTTGAATTAACATACGCAAGTACGAAATTAATTTCTTCAAGTAAACGAGTCAATGACCTTGCAGGTAGTTGTCGGTCGTTGCGTACTAACTACCTACAGTTCTTTGGTCTCGCTCAGCTGACGTTTACTTAAAGAAATTAATTTCATACATGCGTAAATTAATTCGAGTATAAAAAAGTGCTTTATATTAATTTTCTCTTTACATATCGATAGTATTTCATGTACCGAATCGACCCTACCCAGGATTAAAACGGCCAAAATTTAACGGTGTATTTTACTACCCGGAGTTGCCGCCTTAAATCCAGTCTATAATAGTTTTTTTAACCAAGGTGACCACGGTTGGAACGCTCGATTGCAGCCGTCAGTACCTCTACCATGAGTTTTAAGCAATAGTATTCGTCGCTACTCGATATCGACGCCGTAAATATTTTGTATGGCAAATTTTGCAGCGCCTCTAGCGGTCACTTGCAGAACCAAAATTTGCCATACAAAATATTTACGGCGTCGATATCGAGTAGCGACGAATACTATTGCTTAAAACTCATGGTAGAGGTACTGGTCTAATTTTTAGCGTCAAATACTAACCTCCAACGTCGAGTAGGCCCGCGCAAATCATAGTGCTGGTGACAGGGTACGGATCACCAGTCATCGTCTGCAATACTAGGTAGCGAGTTTGACAGACGGCGTTGTTGATCTTGCGCACCGTCACCTCGTTCAGAACCGTCGATGGTGCTGAATTGCCCACCTGCCAAAGACGGGAAAGGTTTTTTTAAAACATTACCATAGACATACCGTCAACAATTACAAAGTTATAAGTAAAGAAGAAGAAAAAGAAAAGAATATGTCTTAAAAATATAAGGAATTCGTTTGTTTTGGTATGAGCACGTAAAGTGGAAACTAAATTAAGCTAGAACTACTGAAAATACATTAGAGCGACGCACACGTAGGCCTCCTGATTTGTACGTATCGGAGCGTCGCGTGGCGTGGATCTAGTGTAGCTCTACAAGGCTAGTTTCGATATAAAATGTATGGAGACTAACGCGCCCAGATCGGCGTACGTGGCCCACGTGTGACAAATGTAGTTCTACTTTAGACCGACGCAGTCACTCGTGAGCTACGCCTGCTTTGTACGTAGAGTCGCGTGGCGTGGATCTAATGTAGCTCTGTGAGTCTATGGAGATCGACGCGCTCAGATACATGACCCACGTGTGGCCAACACAACCAACTACACGCGTACAGGACCGTTCGTTGTGGCGACACTTCGCGGAGGCCTTAGACGTCCAACAGTGGCCATCTTTCGATTGATATGATAATGATAGGTACGAATAGAAAGGAATTTAGTAATAGCGTTATGCTTGACATGACGAAGAAATTGAAGAAGAAAACATTGCTCTAAACCCAAGTAACAACGAGACAAGGCCGGGAAGATGATGATAAACATAAAGTAAAGAATTACTTACATCAGTCAAACCCCACCCAACAGCTGTAACGGGTGCGTCATCAGGTACCACTTGACCCTGGAGGGGAATGAAGCCCAGTCGAGCCACGCCGGTGTCCACGTTGACCGGATTAGTCAACGTCACCACAGCCACGTCATTATCGCGGATAGGATTGTTGTATAGTTCATGGACTCTGATTGCTGTGACCAGATGTAGAGTACCCCCTAAGGAAAGACAATAATATAATAAACGCCTGGCTTGACTGTCTCGTAGGTTTTGTGGTCGCAAGTGCGACTGCTGAGGGTCAGGTCCTCAGTTCGTTTCCCAGTGCTGGGTTGGTGGGGAAGGTGGTGGTGTACCTCGGAAAGCACGTAAAGCCACCCTGCGCCTGTTCTCTCTCTGGTCGTGTCGGATTGCCCTCCCATGGGACTATGAGACTAAAGGAACAAAGAGCGCGCCAGTGTCTGCACAAACAGTTGTGCACTATAATATGTCCTGCGTACTTGGATAGACTCTGTTGAGATCGGCCAGCGTGATCGAAACTCGGTCGGAAGGATTGATGTTACCATAACAAATCTTTACTAATAAATAATACCTTCAGTATAAAACCGTTGGTGCTCCCCCTCACTCGATTTAAGGCCCGGTTCTACTCATTTTGACCTTTTTTTAAACCTATGGAAATCCACAAATATAAAAGAGAACACCATGAAAATTTATTTTATTAAAATTGACTATATGGCCAAGGGCTAGGCAAAAATGAAAACACGATATAAATTAGTTGGCTCCATAAAAAGAAATCGCGAATCTGACCCTAATTTACGATTTCAAACGTATTTATCTACGAGATTACGTTACGGAACTATTTGAAAGTTAAAAAAAAATAAAGCTTGTTATTTAAAAGCGCTTCGCAAGAACAAAAATCTTGAATAGTTGTTGTTTTTTTTTTTTATATAAAAATAAAACCGCTGTTTTGGGGCCGCGAAGACGACATAATCCCGAGCGAAGTTCATACAAAAAAAAACAGTGACTAGGACCGGCCCTTAATTGTCGTAAAGTAGTCGTAGGTCTGCGCATCAGCGAACATACCTGACGCTCTATATTGCGGTGGAAGCCCCCACAATGCCCTGTACGTGTTCTCTACTTTTTGGATATGATTCACCCAAAGGTTGCAGGTGTAAAATGCTTGGCAATATAATATTACATCAGTAGATTTTGAAACTAAAAAAATACTTCATGTGGCTCTTACCTGAATTCAAAATAGTTGTGCCTGCACGAATCGAGTAGCGGCTCGGGCTTAACACTCTGCCATATCTGCAAAAAATGATTTATTAAAAACAATAGAATACACTTTAGTGGCCATTTTGGCGCTAGATGGCGCCAAAGTCAATATGTTTAGTTGATTTTGTTTTTCGTATAATCGGATCATTATTAGGTCAACGAAATGGGATATACAACTTTATTGGACTTAGATAGTCATAATCCACGTAAAGGTGAACGCACATTTATGCGTGTTAAACGAAACGAAAGAAAAGAATTTTAGAATTTTTTGTTTTGAAGTCCTTCCAGATTAGGACGATTCGACGCGGTTAGGTGTGCGGAAGTATTCCTGTTTCGACACTTTCCACACCAATAGGTATGTTAGCTTGGTGTTGAATCTGTAAAAAACATACCAAAACATTTCTATTGGTGCCGAAAGAGGTGGAGACGAGCTTGGGTGCCGAAAAAATCGGTGCCGAAACAGGAATACTTCGGTGTGCGGGGGATTCATATGATTTCATATAAAGAATTCTAAAATTATCTTCTTTCGATTCGTTCGAGACGAATAAATGTGCATTCACCTTTATTCGTCAACTATTTCTAAACTAACCTTTGAGTCTAATTACAAAAATATAGGTCTAAACTTGAATATGCATAGTAGTGTTCACTTCTCCTTAACATACAGTTCCTATTTACCCCTTCCCTTTATGGAAAATTGGTCTAATCAACTTTTTTCCGTGCTGTAAATCATAGTTATTTACAAGAGAACTTGGTTGATGAGATGCACATAATGTCATGGGCGCGCCGTGGTGTTGTCACTTCATAAATACACAGTCTCCTTATTTTATTACGTCTTTCTGTCAGCACTGGCCAATGCTGAAAACCAGCGCTGTGTGCTCATTGCATTGTGCATGAGGGCACAGCTTTATGCTGAGCGTTCGGCCGTTTTGCACGGATGTGGCGCATTTCTTTCCTTTAAAATGTCACGTTTGTCTAGTTTTTAGTTGCGTCGTTCTGTGTAAATAAACTTTCTTCTTTCTTTCTTTCTTAAAATAAAGTGTCATTTAAGTACCGCTTGTATCACGAATCGCTACAATTCTTACAACATCGTTGCATTTCTTTCAATCTGGTCTCTATGTTTTTATTATTTATGCCAAAAAGTAACTTTATCCAAAAACGCAACTAGTAACAAATTCGTTAAATATTAATCAAGTTAGAAATCTTTCACAACTGGTGGAAGGGGAAACTGTCAAATAACAGTAGGAAATGCATATATACTGAAATATTGTGTCAACGTAATGTTGTCACCGCGCCATTAGATTACGTATGCTCATAAGAGATAGCGAAATGTCCCTACGAATATTAATGCTAATTGCTGCTTCATTGAACAACCAATTTTGAAGCTATTTACAAAAAAATATTTATTTTTAGTGTTAATTATTCCACAATATTCCACAATAATAATATTCCACAACTATCTCACACAACGCTGTCTAGTCCCAAGCTAAGCAGAGCTTGTGTTATGGGTACTAGACAACTGATGAACATACTTATATATTTATAAATACATACATATTATAGATAATTTACACCCAGACACCAGTATCTACAAATGATTGTGCTCATCACACAAACATTTATCCTGGGTGGGAATCGAACCCACAAACTCCGGCATAGCAGTCAGGGCCACTAACTACTAGACCAATAGGCCAGTCGAAATTGTTGTTTTGTTTAAAATATTACCTACAAAAATAAGCACAGACAAAATATACCCAATTGTTTGAAGATTACAAAGACAGGGCGAGTTTTGATCTGCCATCTCAGTAAAGTTAGTATATAGACATAGACTATTAATAAGTAATTTAATTACATTTATATCCTAAATTACAGTAGGCGGCAAATAACTTGACTAGAGATTTTCGTGCTGAGTGTTGCTCGAGCAAGTTGAAATTTCTGAAATTACCGATAAGTGGTGGGACCTTTCCTCACCACAAAATCTCGAGTCAAGTTATTTTCCGCATTCTGTAATAAATTGTTTTTACTTAGATTGTGTCCAATGCTTCAATAGCACTTTTTTTGCCTTTATTAAGGCGAATACAAAATAAACTTCTGCACATTGAGGTCCCCCGACTCAGCGGCGCTCATCTTTAAAATATTTATAGGTTCTGTTACTGTAGTTACGAGGCTGAAAGAGTAATTTATTAACTTATTTTTTACTTTTTATAGTGTTTTTTTTTGAGTCGAAGGTTCTACAAAATTTTTAATTTTAATTTTATTAGTTTTATTTATTTATTTATTTATTTATTTATTTTATTTATTGGGGAAAACAAACAATAACACATAGAATATTACATAAAGAAAGAATTTAAAATAGTTTAACAAATGTGATATCAATAACGTTTTCCACAGATAAAAACGTGAGACATTAATATGGTATGACAAATGTTGTTATTTTTTTTTTTTTTTTTTTTTTAGTTTTCTCAGTTAAGTGTGTTATATATATAAAGTGTAACTTACTCATCGACGAAGCAGTGTGCTGC
Source organism: Leucania comma (assembly GCA_958295575.1). Taxonomy (NCBI): domain Eukaryota; kingdom Metazoa; phylum Arthropoda; class Insecta; order Lepidoptera; family Noctuidae; genus Leucania; species Leucania comma. The sequence goes on from OY282488.1 coordinate 3,212,407, forward strand.
TGATAGGACGTGGCTAGGCGTGAGCAGAGAACCTCCGCAATAGAACTGTGTTAAGTAAAGTATCTGCAAACACAAAATCAAATAAACATCGCCGTTGTTTACAGTATGCATCTACTTTTTACCAGGTAATAATAATAATATTCCACAACTATCACACAACGCCTTCTAGGCCCAAGCTAAGCAGAGCTTGTGTTATGGGTACTAGACAACTGATAATAGTACATTATGATATAATAATGTACAAGTGTGTACTGTAGGAGTTTACCTTCGAGGCGGTCAGGCGGTATTAGAGAGCCAAGAACGGTAACCATTCATTACTCATACGACGTTTTTCAATACACTTGGAACCAGCCCCGGATCTAGGGGGGGGCAAGCCGGGGCCTATGCCCCGGGCGGCAAGTTCAGAGGGCGGCCAAATTCACACTTTACAGACGAATGGACAACTCATCATTTACTTAACTTTGACCACGGAATAAATAATAGTACAAGTACAGAAATTTCATGGCCATATCAACTCGACCGATACTCAGAGCGCGGAGTGAAACGTGCTGCACGAACATTTATTACTCGCCAGGCGCATAGGCATAGTTCAAAATACACGCCCGCTTGCACGGAGAAAAATGAGGAGTAAATTCTACTTCTAGCGTGGTTTTTTTTTTTTTTTTTTGCGGTAGGTAAAATCATCCAATGACAAATCCCGCCCTTGGGCGGAGCGGGAAATAGTGTCAGACTTTTACTGACTAAAAACCTACCCTGTTCCTTCCCTGCCTTGGTTCCAGGGCCCTGGTAAGCATTTTCATACTTTCCCAGAGCCCCAGACTAGGCCTCGACCCTACTGGGCCCCTACGGTTTGCTGACCACTCCTTGAGGCGCACGGGAACAGTGCGCGCCGTAAACGACTTGGGCTCGGTCCGGTCTGTTACCGGACAAACGGACAGCGAGCTACCCATTGCCCGCCGTCCGCAAGCCCGCGTCTACGGTGGCCGGAAATTTGGATCGGAGTTACGGCGGCGGCTGCGGCGTGAGCGCCGTTGCCTGATACGGTCAGCCTCCTCCTTTGCTAGCATTACTGCTTCGCAGAAGGAGGCGACCGCCTGCCACTCCTCCTCGCTCCGAAGCATGGCTTGAACCAAGCCCCGGCGCGAGAGATCGCCTCCGATTGCCCCCACGAGGACACGGCGATGCTCTTCCCAAGCGGGGCACACCTCTACCGTGTCCACCGGGCGTTCCGCACAGTGACGACACCCGGGCGTCACCTCCGCACGGATCTTGTACAGGTACGGCCCGAACTTGCCATGTTCGGTTAGTACCTGCGCCATGCGGAAGGGTATTATATACATATATATATATATATATACATATATATATATATACATATAATAGCATTAACTCCATAGATAAGATGTGTAGGGTTTAGCGGGTCTTTCAATGGGTAGACAGAAAAAACAGTAATGGCTATTGAATAATTAAAAAAATATTTTTATTAGATTTTATATAAGGTGTTAAAAAATTAACTGCAAGAAAAGTAAGTACTGGTTTAGAATTACAAATAAAAAAATTTGGCGAAAAAAAGATTTTTAAATAACAACCCGTTTCGGAGATATGCAATATTTTCACTTCACACAAAATTATTGAATATGCGCACTGTACACCGCACGTGCGCCGCCGGCGCGGCCGCCCCGCCGTAGGTACGCGTGAGTCGTTCACCCCTGTGACACGACACGCGACGGCGCAAATTCGTAAACAGCTGATTCTAATTTTTCTATCACATTTCTCAGACTTTGGACTGGCAAATTATCGAGCTTACTTACAAATAGCATATTTTATTATACCTATAGGACTATTAAAAGCACTGGTAGACTCCTAGGATTGTTTGGACAGCAGGCACTCGTCGTTGCTCACCATACAGTTCACGGTAACGGTTACGTGCCGCAGCTAAACTTTAACCAGTCGTAATGTAGCACATTATCATATCTAAGTACTCTCGATTGGAATACGTAAACGCTGTGCGTAAACGGCATTATTAAAAGCACGAAACTGCACGAACGCACGTATTCGCCGTAATGACACAAGAAAACACCCTTACCGCGCGACGGATTTCGGACAACTAAGGGACGGGAGGGGTAGAGAGAGCTGCGGGAAGAGTAGCGGGCGGCGGGGGAACTGCTAGCAAGCCGCTCGCGAGCGGTACGATGGCGGCCCAAGCCTCAAGCGCAGCCCTGGGTACAGCGCACAAAAAAATATTATACTAAATTATTTTATTTATGTGAAAATATAAAAAGGCTCAAAAAAAAATTTTTTTTTTTTTGATGTGTTCGTTTTTCGATGGCGAGTAAGTGGACAAAATTCTTGCAGTTAATTTTTTAACACCTTATATATGTTAAACACCAATTTTACGTGTACGCAGTTTAAAGATTGCGGGAAACGCTGATTTAGACCTAGAGAATATTCTTCTATTGGGGAGATTCGAACGTATGATCGCTTAACGCACGCAACTAAACCGACGCTTTAGCCCGCTCGGCTATTCGGAAGAATCGAATATGATTTACATTTTTATGTATATAAAACAATAATAAAGTTAGGCTACCAGGCGGTGGAGTAAAAATTACTCCATCAAGAAGTAAAATATACTCATTGATGGAGTGTATTTTACTTTTGTTCATGTCTATATATTTGTAAATAAATAGTGAGCTTAGTTCAGGCGTAAAAGTGTGGAATGTCTTAATTTCAGTTTAGCAGATATTTCGTGTATGACGTCCTGTAAATGTGTATGGTAAGTTCAGATTTGTGCATCCAGCCATTCAGCAGATATTCAACAAAAACTGTTTCCGCCAGGACTACGTATTCTGAGCGTAACTTTTTTTTTTCTATGGACATACAAGAAAACAAATACATACAATAATTAGTGTGTAACGAGATGTAAATGTGTATGTATAAATGAAATTTGTGTGTCTTATAATTACGAAGATATCCGAGTTTCCGCTGCGGTGACGTTTGCCAATTTGATGAAAATCATATAAAACGGTTTAGTAAAAAGTTATAATTTTTTATGCACGTTACTTTGGATTTGTGTGTAATGTGTGTAAAAGCAGAATTTGAAAAAAACATACCGTTCAGAAGATATAAAAGTAAACGTAAAATAAGGTTATTAGGTCAAAGCTCTTAAAATAGGAACTCTAGAGTCTAACTTTTTACATGTATCTATAACTTGTAAGGCTCTACAATGTCCTGCAAAGTTTCATGTATGTGCGCTAAGTAATTAATGAGCAATCGCATAATTACTACGACTGGACCACTATATTTTATGACATCCGATTATAGGACTTTTTAATGGAAAAAGCAAAATAAAATATATACCAATCATTAGTGTATTAATGCAACTAATCCTATTTGAAATTTCAGCTCATTACACTAAATAATTAAAGAGATATAATAAAAAGACCAGAACAACTACAAAACATGGATAAACCGACCAAATTTGAATGGGTACGAAAAAGCGGCCGTGCAGTACTTAGACCTAACGTTCTAAAATTTCCAGTATAATGTTGTTATTGTGTTGAATGATTTCGTACAGGTGCGTACACAATTGTTTTGCAGGAAATAAAATAACTTTCTATTAATAAAAGTATTTATTAGGTAACGATTTAACTAAAACAAATAAACGACATTAATAAAAAATAATAAAATAGGAACTGACAGTAAGTATCTAAGTACGTGATTTATGATCTTACCTTGTTTATCTTCCAATCATTCTCACTACTGGCTCAATAAGTATGGTTCACAGTCACTTACACTAGCTACGTCAATATCCGAATCCAGTAAGTACCTACATAATATTACGTTGATGGCAAAATAAACAGTGCATACGCACGTTGTCCTTGACTGCACATTTGTGACTGTTACTAAACAAAACGGAACAGGAAGCGCGCGCTCAGAAGACACTTGCCTACTATTCAAACATGAAGTCGAAGCGAATGCCGCATGCCGGTTTGCGCAGGATTCCCGCCATTCCGTCTGTCAAACTCCAAGCGAATGCTAGAATTGCGGGATCCGCGTAGATTATAAAATATTGAGTGTTCTATTTGTAGGGTACCTACTTATCCAAGAACGTAAATAAGAAGTAGTAAAGTCTACAATGAAGTCTAGAAAATGTTAAGCATAAAAAACTGGGCAAGTGCGTGTCGGACTCGCACACTGAGGGTTCCGCACAAAACAAACTTACGTAAATGTGTGAGCCCGACTCGCACTTGCCCAGTTTTTGTCTATTTTTGTATTTGAGTTGATTGCTTGCCTGTGGAATTTTGAGGAGCACTTCGACGACCAAACCCCGGCGCGAGAGATCGCTGCCGCCGATCGCCCCCACAAGGACAGGCGATTCTCTTCCCAAGCGAGGCACATTTGTTAATAGGTACAGATGCATTTATTAAATTGTAATAATTTCGTAAGTAAACGTCGTCAGTAAACAATCACGTAATCACTACTACAAATTTGTAGGTACTATTTTTTATCACAAATTCGTCAAGAATTGTGTACGCATCTGTACGAAGCTATTACACTATATTACACTGGAAATTTTAGAACGTTAGGTCTAAGTACTGCACGGCCGCTTTTTCGTACCCATTCAAACTTGGTCGGTTTATCCATGTTTTGTAGTTGTTCTGGTCTTTTTATTATATCTCTTTAATTATTTAGTGTAATGAGCTGAAATTTCAAATAGGATTAGTTGCATTAATACACTAATGATTGGTATATATTTTATTTTGCTTTTTCCATTAAAAAGTCCTATAATCGGATGTCATAAAATATAGTGGTCCAGTCGTAGTAATTATGCGATTGCTCATTAATTACTTAGCGCACATACATGAAACTTTGCAGGACATTGTAGAGCCTTACAAGTTATAGATACATGTAAAAAGTTAGACTCTAAGAGTTCCTATTTTAAGAGCTTTGACCTAATAACCTTATTTTACGTTTACTTTTATATCTTCTGAACGGTATGTTTTTTTCAAATTCTGCTTTTACACACATTACTCACAAATCCAAAGTAACGTGCATAAAAAATTATAACTTTCTACTAAACCGTTTTATATGATTTTCATCAAATTGGCAAACGTCACCGCAGCGGAAACTCGGATATCTTCGTAATTATAAGACACACAAATTTCATTTATACATACACATTTACATCTCGTTACACACTAATTATTGTATGTATTTGTTTTCTTGTATGTCCATAGAAAAAAAAAAGTTACGCTCAGAATACGTAGTCCTGGCGGAAACAGTTTTTGTTGAATATCTGCTGAATGGCTGGATGCACAAATCTGAACTTACCATACACATTTACAGGACGTCATACACGAAATATCTGCTAAACTGAAATTAAGACATTCCACACTTTTACGCTTGAACTACGCTCACAAATAAATAGGCTTAACACAAAAAAACAGCGATGGATGCATTATTTCTGGAAGGCCTATGTAGGCTATGTCCAAATTTCAATCAATTAGTGGACATCTGATAGCTAAAATCATATGGATGATAAAGGTAAAAATAAATATAAGTGGGCGGGGGCGGCATTTGTCAGTTTTTGCCCCGCCTAAAAAAAATTGAAGATCCGGGGCTGCTTGGAACTCACAAAGGAACTGTCAAAATTTTAGCCGATTACCCCATACGTCAGACATTCACATATCATTATGTACGAGATTACCATTTTCTTTCAATGAAGTGTCAGTAATTGACTATCATAATGACTCCATTATATTAGTAGATTACCAAACTTGTCAAAATCAACAACTATGAAATCAATGATAGACGATTCTGACACTATTTTAATAGCAGACTTGAGGCCCTGGATGTGTGTATTGTGGGAGGCCCACGTCTAGCCCTAGATGTCTGTTAGTTGAAGTCATGATGAATAGAGCTTGTTTGTCTCTTCCTTGAGTGGAGTTTTACCTGCACGGTGAATGGGTACCGCTGTATGCTGGTGGTGGAACCGCCGATGATGCGGTTTTCCGACGTCGCCGGCAGCTCTGTCGCCTGTAGGTGGAACGGTTCCACATTGCCTGGAAATGACACCAGCTTGTATTACAACTTTTCGACTACATAAAATATGTTTTTATCATTCCAGATACAAACTACTATTAGTGTTCGAACCAAGGTATGCACCTACGGAAATTAAGACATTTTGAGTTCGGCAACCATTTCTCATATTGTAGTAAATAAAGGTGTAAGAAGTAAATTATATTTGGCCAGAATAATCATTTCGGTTTGGTCTTAGTGCTTATTTACGGAGGCGCGGCTTGTTGCGCGGTGCGTTGGTCGTTTCTCGTACATTGCAGCAGCGGGCCGCGTCATCGCATGCGTAAACACAAACATATGGCAATGTACGACGACCGCCCAACGCGCCGCCTCTCATTAAACAAGCATTAATTGCTTTTTTTGAGATGGGAAAATGGCGGAGCGAGACGCTTCAGACTTTTATTGTGTGAAACCCACATGCGTCCTTCAGTTGCTCTTTGCTTGGCAGGGCCACGGCGAACCGACGACGACTCGGTTACCGGACGAACGGACGGCGAGCTACCCATTGCTCGTCGTCCGCAAGCCCGCTCCTACCGGTGGCCGGGGATCGCCCTGCGACACTCGAAACCCGGGACGTGTCTTGTAGCGGCGGGTGGAGCATGAAAATGTCCGTTCCCTTACGATTGCGACCATCTGATTCGTAAGAGGCGACAGTTTCCTATTCCCTCTCGTTTCGTCGCGATTGTGGCATGCCGATTCGGTTTGGTGCTGTTTTTTTATTGCAGATAAGATGTCCAATGTTGTTACTTTGAATTCATGTCATGTCAATTTTCTTTGAGTTGAATTTTAAGTAGTAATTCATGTAATGTAATTATTTTTCAAATGTGAATCCATAAATAACTTAATTGAGGATTCATATAAGAAAATCTATCATGATTAATAATGCAAATGTTGAGAATCAGTATTATAGATTTACAAAAACTCCATGTTATCTATTTATGTTATATTTTTCTGCATAAAAACAAATTAATCTTATCTACACGAATTAAGCACTTTTCATTTAGGGCAATCAGTTAAGTGTAGATTGCATTTTTCAGGCTGTTTTCCTGTTTCAATAATTTAGATAAATCGATTTGTTATATATTATAGATAATGATTATATTTAATGTTAACAATATATTTAATTATTAATATTATAAAGCTCCAGAGTTTGTTTGTTTGAAAGCGCTAATATCAAGAACTACTAATTCGAAATGAAAATTTATTTTAGTGTTGGTAAAATAAAAAAAAAAACAAATGGGCTGATTTGTAAAGAAAGGCTATAGGCATTAGTACAACACGCTACGACACTTGAGAGCGAACCAGTACCTCTACCATGAGTTTTAAGCAATAGTATTCGTCGCTACTCGATATCGACGCCGTAAATATTTTGTATGGCAAATTTTGCAGCGCCTCTAGCGGTCACTTGCAGAACCAAAATTTGCCATACAAAATATTTAATATATTAATTTATATTAATATATTATATTATTATAACTTTTTAACGACCGTGTTTTCGGAGTTCATAAATAAACACTTGAATTTACCTATACCTTGTTAAACACTATTCAATTTAACTTATTACACTGTAAGACAACAGGTACTAAAGTGCGCCATCCATGATACAATAAAACCACTTACAGGTAGCGACTGCGATAAAAAGTAGTGCAACAACCCACATATCCGTTTGTTTGTCTCGCACACGTATGACTGGTGTATATTATTATAACCTAGATGTCGATACATAGCTTATCAATATTGATAACATTTATCGCAAACGTTCCTGCGTGAAATCTTAGGACATTGATAGACAATCGATCGTCACTTACTGTCGCTGCCTTGTCTTGAGATCCACAAAAATCTAGTGGGTCAAGTGGGTTAGTATTAAGTTCAGTCAGGGTCTTTTTTTTACGGTAGGTAAAATCATCCAATGACAAATCCCGCCCTTGGGCGGAGCGGGAAATAGTGTCAGACTCTTACTGACTAAAAACCTACCCTGTTCCTTCCCTGCCTTGGTTCCAGGGCCCTGGTATGCATTTTCATACCTTTCCAGAGCCCCAGAAAGTTCAGTCAGGGTGAAAGTACAGTTGCAGACGAATGCTAAAGTGTCTATTTCTTTGTAGAAGAGGATCAAAGGTTCATGTCTGACTTAATTTGTAAATCTGGAGCATCGACGCCGAGTTGCTAGCCTGTCGGTTTTCTATCGTTTGCATTTCGGGGAGTGTGCATTGGAATTGCACAATATAATTCCGCCTAGTCCGTTCCATCATCGGACCACTAGACATACGGCGTTGCGCCACCGGTACATGGTGGAGATTCCTCCCATAAGTACAAAGCGTTTTGGGAACACATTCATTATACGTACAGATAAGGAGTGGAATTCCCTGCCTGAGTCTGTGTTTCCTGATAGCTATAACCTAGGGGTCTTTAAGTCAAGAGTGAATAGGTTACTTCTAGGCAAGCGTGCTCCATCGTCGGCCACATCTGCCCTTCTATCAGGTGCGATAGTAGTCAAACGCGAGCCTATCAACAATAAAAAAAAACATATATATAGATTATAAAGTAGGTATCGAATAAACCATGCCCCTCCCCCGAAAAATAACACTAGATGCGGAGGCTCAGCCCCGGCATGATAGGCAACGAAGGAACGGGGTAGGTTTTTAGTCAGTAAGAGTCAGACACTATTTCCCGCTCCGCCCAAGGGCGGGATTTGTCATTGGATGATTTTACCTACTTATTACTACCTACTATTTATTTTGGTCGTTTTCCCGAGGAGGATTGATTCAGTACATGAAACACTATCGATTTATGAAGATAAAATTAAAAAGTAAAATATTGTTTTTTTTCTAAAACTCGAATTAATATATGCATATCCGAAATTAATTTCTTTAAGTAAACGAGCCAATGACCTTGTAGGGAGTTGTCGGTCGTTGCGTACTAACTACCTACAGTTCATTGGTCTCGATCAGCTGACGTTTACTTAAAGAAATCAATTTCGTACATGAGTAAATTAATTCGAGTTTTAAAACATAAGTCCTTTAATTTTTTTTTAATCTTTACATATCGATAGTGTTTCATGTATCGAATCGACCCTCCGCGGGATTAAAATACTTATGGCAAACTTATGGCAACAGAAATAATATGTTTGAAGGTACACAGCTTTTTAATCCCAAGTCTTCGACGGTGCGTAGTGTTTCACGTGGGCGTTAAGGAGATGTAAGCAAAACCGTAGGGGCCCAGCAGGGTCGAAGCCTACTGGGCCATGGGTTGTGTGAAAGAGAACCCCGGGTTCCTGGAACCAAGGCAAAGAAGGAAAATAGGTTCGGGTTTTAGTCAGTAAAAGTCTGACACCCACTCCGCCCAAGAACAGGAGAAGTTATTCGATGATTTTTCTCTTAAAAAAAAACTTTCTAATGACTTGCGTTGGTTAATTTTTTTTTTCTTTAATGATGTTTTGTGAAAAGTAGTCAATTTGAAGACTTATTTGACGATATCGATATACAGATAACACAATTAGAGAGGGGCGGCCACGAGCAACTTTGTTGCCCAGCAAATTGTTGTTTCTGTCATACGAACCCCCTTTTGAATACCGTAATTAGAAACACAATAGAAAGACAACAGGTGTGCGGTGTCCTGTGTCCTCTTGTGAGAAACAAATTACTTGCTTAGACAAAGTTTGTGTGGACTTTGTTCTTTTTAAGTTAATAATTTATTTAAGAGCCGGTTGTAGTCACTAAGTATTTTGTATGAACTCCGCCCGGGTCTAAGTCGACTTTGCGACCCTGAAACAGCAGTTTTATATTTATAAAAAATAAGTCAATAACTCTTCAAGATTTTTGTTTTTGCAATGCGCTTTTAAAAATAAGCTTTATTTTTTATAACTTTCTAAATCAGAATCAGAATGTCTTTATTGTGGGCATAGGTTTTTACAGATGGTATGACTTAGTAATAAATTACAGTTCCATTATGTCCTGCCTATTAGGCATACAATAATAAATTACAGATTATACGAACATACATTCAAATATTCAAAATTAATTGAGCCAAAAGAATTATAAATATCAAAATTAATCGAGTCAAAAGCATTATAAATGTCGATATTACATAATTATTCAATCATTTAAGAAATCCTGGATCGTGTAGTACACTTTATCGATTAAGAAATTACGGAATTTATATTTAAATAGTTGAAGTTCTTTAGTGCTCAAAATGTCAATCGGTATTTTATTATAAATTTTTGATGCCATACCAAAGAAATTTTCGTCAAACTGAGCCGTTTTATGTGGTACGTTAGATATTCAAAAATTTCCGTGAATTAATCACGTAATACACGTTTGAAATCGTAAATTAGGGTCAGATTCCCGGCTTAAAAAAGTTCAAGATGGAAAAGAAAGAAAGAAAAGCATTTATTTGGGAACCTGGCCTTAAACGTATTTAAATTTTTCGTTATTTACTCACCTGAAACTACTATCAACCGCTCAAAAAAGGTAGGTATCTTTTTCAGCGGTTGAATCCGAAGTTGTGCCGTCGTTTATCGACCCTTAAAACAGTTGCTCACACGCGTCGCACGTCTGCAAGCACCTTTCCTCATTCGGCACTTCATCGATGATTTAGTTTCCTACATAAGTACAGTCTATTTATTAAAGCCACTCTATGAGTTCACCTATTTAATTTCGTATTGTTAATTTTTTTTTTCTTTTTGCAACTGAGCCGGTGTCGACTATTCTGCCAGTGTCCTGTGACTGTGTTGTAGGCAAGTCATGTCAACCTCCTAGACAAGTTACGATAATTTCGTTATCGTCAAACGCTTTGAGTTGGCCACGCCTCCAATTCATTTCTGACATCATCTCAATGCTCAGCCACGTGGTCAGAACAAAAGAATTAGAGGAGTGGCCAATTCCAAGCGTTCGACGTTAACGATACGTTTGTAACTTGACTAGGGGAGCTTACGGCTATCATTTCAATCCTGTTCAAAGACACTTCAGCCGCCAATGACACTTCCCTGCAGCCATGGCGCAACTTGTCACGCCCGTTCCATAGATAAATTAAACCTAGATTTGTCTTAGATGGAAATCGAACCCACGACCTCCGGCATAGCAGTCAGGGCCGCTAACCACTATACCAAAAGGCCAGTCAAAGCTTGGAGAATGATGAAACCAGATCAATAAAAACATGAAATGCATCAGATGGCTTTATCTTCAAAGTGTGTATTTATTAGTAGGTATCTAGATAACCTATAGGATACCCACCAATTACTATTTGTGCAATTTTATTGGCTGTTATCTTGAGTGTTATCTCTACATGTTGATAGCGTACAGTAGATAAAACTCCGATATGACTCATAGGGGGCTATCTATGGGCTGGTATGCGGACTTTCCGTCTGCATACCAGTGCATCATGCTGCGCCATGAGATGGTTAAGCTCTCTAAAAGAGTAAGGGCCAAAACTGCGTAAAACGGGCGCGCAGTTCCATACAAAAGTGCTTTAGGGCACCCGTAGCGGGGAGCTCGCACACGTTACGTAATAATACATTAAGTTCTCCATCGACACGACTACATGCACATCGTTAATCTTGAACTAGCTGCACTGCGCAGGAAATAATTCGGTTTCCGGACACACGTGCTTTGTTATCGCAACGGGTACCCGTCTCGGACGCCCGCTTAACACTGTTTCGGCCCTGACACGCCCTTCCACTTCGCCCAAGAGCGAAAGATGTCAACGGATGATTTCCCACCTAAAAAAACTGCAGCTGAAACTTCATTTATGCATAGCCCCTTATGTATATCAAATGAAAGGGGATGCTGTAGAATATTTATTAATAATAACACTTATATTATAAAGACGATAGTTTGCGAGTGTATGTTACTTCTTCACGGTCAAACGCCTGAACTGATTTGGATGAAATTTGGCACACGGGTAGACCATGTCCCGGAATAGCACACTGGACACTTTTTATCCCGATAATATCTTGCCTTGAGATACATTTTTACTTTTACACAGGCGAAGCCACTCAATCAGAGAGATAGGAAGTGATGAACACCTCTTGCTATATTTAATAAAACAACAAAAAACTTTGTGCCGTAACTTTATTCTTCATAAAAACAACAAACACGTTATTGCGGGCATCACAACGGACCGAGTCGATCGCAAGTCCTTACATATACTACATTAGTACGATGTAAACATGGCTACTAGTATTCTCTTCTTTGAAAAAACAAATAAGACACAATGCTTGCGCAAAACAGAAGTTTTACTATTAAATATTACGTCATGATTTTTACTGAACCTCTAATATAAAAAAAAAAACAAAATCGTATTGTGAAAATATCTTTTAAGATTCTTCCCATTAATTAACTTCGTCGGATAAATCCGACAAACTATCTCACGTTTATTCCGCTAGAGTTGCACATCCACGACGAAAATACTTCCTCTCTTCAGCTCTTCTATCACCCATGGGGATTGAAGAGCAAAACGGGATCGAGTACCCAGTCGTGAACACGAGACACCAGAGAATAGGCCGCGAAAACACTCGTCGGAAAAATCCGACACAAGCGGTTGAAAAGTTAAAATAAATAGAAACTTCTGTTTTCCGTTAGCATAGTTGAAAGATTCAAAAATACAGATCTAAATACAATGGAATATAGTATATGTAATAAATAATATAAAAAATACACAGGGAATGTATTATGTGCAATAAATACAGTATATAAAAAACATTTTGTTAATAGATGATTTAAAAATATAGATCTCTAGAGAGAAATTGAACTAGCTAGGTAAAGTTGGTCGAGAGTTTTAAGATTCGTGTTAAATCTGACAGTGAAACAGGAATACGTGTATTATCACGATTTTTAGGGTAGTCAGAGATTTGAGTGTTTCTAATTCACGATGAATGCAAATATCCTACTTATTTTTTATTTTAGATATTTACTGGACAATTTTTTAATTATTTACTATTTTGTGTAATGTTTTTTTTAGTTGAATTAATACTAATATATGTAATTATATTAAACAGTACTTTTCAATTTTTTTTTCTACTTTTACTGTATATCCAATAATTTATGTATTGTAAACCTCAACACTGCGGCCAATAAATTAAAAACAGAACATAGAAAATTAAAGTGCTTATAAAAAATAAGGAATGTTAGTTCAAAAGAATGTTAAAGTCTGCAATTATTTCAACTGATAAAATTTTAAGTACAAAATTATATAAAACAAAAACATGAAATATAAAAACAATTTGGCGATTTGGATTAAAATTGAAATATATTATGATGATGATCCCAAAAATCATGTAATTATACAAATGGTTTAACATAGTATATCTCATCTATTCTATATTTACCAAAGTTTAGTTCTGTTTGTCTGACTACGGACCTTATGGCACAGCGTGTTTTGTATAAAAACTCAAGTCAACATAGAAATATTTGCGTTGTTCTTAAAATGCAATCGAATTTGTATCAACAAAACATACTTGTAATTAATAATAATAGGCAAATATTACTAATATTTTAAAAATTATTATTAATTATAAATGAATTATTTTTTCATACATAATTTGTAAATCTTCAAATATGTCCTTAGTTTTTATTTCATTCATCATAAAATATTTTAAATAAAATTTTAACTATACTATATATTTTAAGACGCTAAAATAGTTGAAACTTAACAATACATACACCAATAACATAAGTTATTTTCACATAATTTTAGATTTAAGTAATTTAAACTTAGCTATAGATTTTCCAAAAGGACTAATATAAGAAATTCGAACAATTTTTTTTAATACATTTAAGTTTTATGGAATTCAGAAGATTTATAGTATTTTTCAGCAAAATGTTACGTTAGAAGGTATTTCTTAAACAGGAACGAATTTAAATTCTTTCAGTACTTTAGAAATTGGTAATTATTTTTTCTACTGACATTCACAGTATAATTGTTTTTTACAAACCGCTGTTTCATGTATAGTTTTCTATACTGAGATTTTATTTCTTAATCGATTGGTTATTTGAAAACCGTGTCACTTGTCATTTGTATCGAGCAACCTTCGTTTACACGTCGGATTATATTTTCAATAATATATTACAATATATTTGCGGGAGACTTAATACTGATGCATTATTTATACAGTTCATATTTTGGCAATTTATTGAGCATTTTTTTTTGTATTTTATATTATTCTTGCAGTTTTTGCTTTCGAACAAATCAACTACATTTCACAACAAAGTATATTTTTTGAAAGTGACTACACGTTAGTGAAGTATTTTTTTCCTACAACGGAACCAAAAAAGTACTATTTTCGAAAATAAAATATTTAAGATCAGTATTAAGCCTCACTTTCTAGACAAAATCTAGACTTTCGAAGACTTAAACCTAGGTTTAATATAACAAACGCTATCACCTTCAAACTAACAAAAAACAAACGAAACATTCTCACCCACACATCGACACTAAATATTATAATAATATTCAGATCTTTTTCAAGATTCTTTTACATGAAGCCTTTAGGGCAAAATATTACTTTATGAAATTAATTAAATAGCAGTGCAGTTTATTTTGATGGTATTTAGTCACAGTTACCTATGGTCATCCCAAAAACCAATCGCGCCATATCATGTGCTAGCCATTATATTTTAGCCAAATTATATTTTTCCATTTTCCGCTAAAGACTTCATATATCTTTTACAAATAAAATTTGATAACTAACTACAGTACAGGTAACTTGTTTGAGCTGTATTGCATGTCCAAACTTCTAAATTGAGGGGGAGATTTTATTAAAATATTAAAACTTAAAAAAGCACAGTAATATAATAAAATATAGATTAAAATTACTTCTCACTACGTGAATTACTTTTAGTAATTCAGTTTGAGAATAGAAAATTGTTATTATTATTATAAATAACCAGTATTTATACTTCATGAATAGAAAGTTGATTGCACAGAGATAGAAAACGTTAATATTTTTAGAAATATTCAACGCTTTATATAAATAACATTGGTAGAAGAATATTTATACATATATCTAAATATAATATTAACAGTATAAACATAATGATAGATATGGAAAGCGCAACCCTATTTATTGCTAAATAACGACGTATTTTTTCAACAAAAAAGGGTTGAAAACAATCTCCCCCTTTAAAATCTAGTCTATCTAAGAACAAAACTATATTTGTTCAAATTGATTTTTTGAAATATAATAATATGTATTTTGAAGACAAAATCCCGAATTTATTCAGAAAATATGGCGTCGCCCGGGTATTAAGTCATAGTGGTAAGATTTGATTTCAAAAACCCACTTTTACAAGTTCAAATAGATTGAGCTAGTGAAATTTTATTGATATCATCATCTCGATGAATATTTTCAAGTAGTGTATATTTTTTCACTTATCGTCATAAAGGTTGGTTTTATGACAACCATCTTTCTATTCTTTTTTTGACCATTATTTTATTTTGTGAATTCAGAAAGTGAAGATCGACGTCGATTTAATATTATTTAGGGTAAATATTAAAAATCTACATAACAGTATTAATTTACCCGTTGTTGCACTAATTACAAATAACACTATAGCAATCACTAACAAGAACCTGTTTATGCATTTTTTTTTTTAAATGCATAGTAGTTTCATTGTTTTTTTTTTTTAATATCAAGTCATACATCCAATAGGAAAAATTCCCAATTTTTTAATCTTTTAACCCGCTTACGTCGGATATATCCGACAAACACTCTCGCGTTTATTCCGCCAGGGTCACAACATCCACGACCAAATACTCTATCTCATCAGCTCTTCTGTCACCCATAGGGATTAAGGAGCTAAGCGAGATGGAGTACCCAGTCGCAAACACACGACCCTAGCGAATAGGACACGAAAACACTGGTCGGAAAAATCCGACGCGAGTGGTTTAAAGGTTCATAAAAACTTTTGATTGTTTTTGTAATAATGCAACCGGGCGTCGAATCCGCTAACCTACTAGACCTACTCAAATATCATAACAAGATATGTTTTTATCTACTACTATACATTCTAGTCACACTTTTAGCCTTCAGCCTGTACCATAGATAAACAAATAACCCTTCGCTTAGAAGAAAAATCACAGGGCTTTTCTTTGCGCCCATAACCAAACAGCTTGATTTTGAACGCGATATATTTTAACTGTCAAAATTATACATGATTGGTTGACAGTTATCCCTAAATGTAGAGTTATTGAGCGATTTTGAACGCGTTCAGAGTGACAATTTTGTGTAAGTGAAGTATTATTTCTTTAGCTAAGTCTGTACCTTTATATAATACGAGAACTAAATTACGTATTTATTTTGATATAGGTTTTGAGTGCAGAAATATTGGTTTGTTGAGCTATCGAGATACATAAAAATAAAGAGTAATTTTGTATACTTCTTTTCTTAAGTACATGCACGTTGGAAAAATCAAGTATTTCGAGGATATTTAACAAAATTTAATATTTAGTCATATTTGTATTGAAACTCGACTGCTCCTAAACAATCCACATATTACTACACTCGAATTCAACATGCCTTTTTTCTACTGTAAATTATTCGATAAAATCGACGTCAGTGTATGTCAAAGGAAATCAAATGTTATATTAATTTGATAAAATTAATAACTTCCTTTATATTTGATATAAGTAATTATGTATATTGTTATATTTTAATATATATATTGTGCGGTATTGAGGTGTACATGTCTTAGGTTTAAACACAGTTATTTTGGTTATTACTTAACCATTTAGTCATATAAAAATATATTAACTATTTTATCATGTATTTATGTATGTTGTAATGTTATTTAACTGAGTTTTTATGTTTGAAAATTTCGATACTTTGAAGTAAAAAAAATAATTTCCGCCTAAACATTTTTAGATTTTGTATTGAACCTTTTTGAAGTATTTTTGTATGAGCTTACTAAACTGTATTTTGATTAATAACTATTATCCAAAGAATAGATATGGCGGTGTGACATATTTTCTATACAAAAACTGTCAAACCGCCATTTTTATTCCGCTGTTTATAAATATCTAGCTATTCAAAAATAAAAATATGCTTTAAAACTTAGATTTAAAATAACTTTAAAAGAATACAAACTCTAAACATGGCCGGTCCATAATTATCCTAAAACAACGATTAAGTGTAATCACAATCGGACCGGCCTCCTAGCACGTTCATCTGTCACATTCATACATAAATACAGGATTACTTGCATACTGTGTGACGTCACGGCATGTCGCTCACGGTGGCAAGTTCATTTGCAAGTTCTGCAAGTACGCCGAGGTTGAGTTCAGTAAGCCGATACGTTGTTTCTGCTTCCGTTGTTCGGTCATCTGGGGAGAGAAGCATTTCTTTAGTATTTGAAATTGAGTCACCATTATCTTACCCTTGTCCCATGTAACGTGATAGTCTGAATTATCACATTTCAATGCGTATCTACTGCCCTATGGCAAACAACGTCCAAGAAATTGTACAACTATCCTCTAATACTAAACTCCGTCAGTACAAGCCTCCAGTACCATCCTCCGGTATATGGGGACAGATTTTTTCTATCCACATGCTCTCATGACTCACCTGATCCCTGAGCTCGGTGAGGGCGTGCACGGCGAGCTGCGCCCTGTCTAGTTGCGCCTGTAGAGTGCGCATCTCCAGCTCATGACTCACCTGGTCCCTGAGCTCGGTGAGGGCGTGCACGGCGAGCTGCGCCCTGTCTAGTTGCGCCTGTAGAGTGCGCATCTCCAGCTCATGACTCACCTGGTCCCTGAGCTCGGTGAGGGCGTGCACGGCGAGCTGCGCCCTGTCTAGTTGCGCCTGTAGAGTGCGCATCTCCAGCTCATGACTCACCTGGTCCCTGAGCTCGGTGAGGGCGTGCACGGCGAGCTGCGCCCTGTCTAGTTGCGCCTGTAGAGTGCGCATCTCCAGCTCATGACTCACCTGGTCCCTGAGCTCGGTGAGGGCGTGCACGGCGAGCTGCGCCCTGTCTAGTTGCGCCTGTAGAGTGCGCATCTCCAGCTCATGACTCACCTGGTCCCTGAGCTCGGTGAGCAGCCCGGTGAGGGTGTGCACGGCGAGCTGCGCCCTGTCTAGTTGCGCCTGTAGAGTGCGCATCTCCAGCTCATGACTCACCTGGTCCCTGAGCTCGGTGAGGGTGTGCACGGTGAGCTGCGCCCTGTCTAGTTGCGCCTGTAGAGTGCGCATCTCCAGCTCATGACTCACCTTGTCCCTGAGCTCAGTGAGGGTGTGCACGGCGAGCTGCGCCCTGTCTAGTTTCGCCTGTAGAGTGCGCATCTCCAGCTCATGACTCACCTGGTCCCTGAGCTCGGTGAGCAAGTCGGTGAGGGTGTGCACGGCGAGCTGCGCCCTGTCTAGTTGCGCCTGTAGAGTGCGCATCTCCAGCTCATGACTCACCTGGTCCCTGAGCTCAGTGAGGGTGTGCACGTCGAGCTGCGCCCTGTCTAGTTTCGCCTGTAGAGTGCGCATCTCCAGCTCATGACTCACCTGGTCCCTGAGCTCGGTGAGCAAGTCGGTGAGGGTGTGCACGGCGAGCTGCGCCCTGTCTAGTTGCGCCTGTAGAGTGCGCATCTCCAGCTCGCCTCCCTCTCCTTCACCTCCGCCCATGAGTGATAGAGCTCGTAAGCGAGGGAACCATTCTAGGTTGTTGGACTGGAACAAAGGAAGTTTTAGGGTACAAACCGATATACAAGAAAAAAATAACACAACATTAAAAAAACTAAAAGGTCACTAAAAAGAAAGTTAAATAAAAAGTTAAATAAAATTACAAAGTTACATCCATATTCTAATGATAAACAAATTAACTATTCATACGAAGACTTAGCTTAAAAGACTTAGTATCCAAACCAAAATATGAACAAAAAAAAAAACTAATTAATTCATGATTCTTGGGCTTGGGCAAACCAGTAAACTTATTAACTTCCAGTTAATCACCAAAACAAGGTTAAAATAAGTAATTTTCCTAAATGGTATACAGGGTCATGAACCCCATGAGGTCCGTGTTTGACCCCCATCTGCTTAATGATTGAGGTGTTATGCTAGCTTCTTTTATTAATCATAAAGTACACTTAGCTCTCTAGGTCTTCAAACCCCATGGGGTTCATTATTGAACCCCACTAGCACATGAAGCAGAGGTTTTGTTCTAGCTTCTTACCTTAATCATAGAATGCACATAGCTCTCTGGGCCGGTGAACTCCGTGGGGTCCTTGACCCGCACCAGCACCATGAAGTAGAGGTAGTGCCACATATTATGTTCGCTTTTAATGTGTTCCTCGAATGAAACTGTCTTATTGTCAAAGGCTGACCTGTTCAACCCTGGAAACAAACAAAAAGTATTATACATAGAAAGACCAGTTTAATAAAATAAATCATAATCTTCCCGCCCTTGTCCCATTTTATTCGAGGTCGGTGCAACACGTTTTTTCTTTCATTTTGTCCTGTCACTCGTTACGCTATCACTAATGAGTTTTATAAAATAAATAAATATCAATAATAATATAATATCTTTCCGGGATTCATAAAGCTTATCCATGTTAAGATAACAGTCTATAAATTCCAGAACCGGTCTACCTACGCCGACCACCATTAATAAACGATAAGCTGCTCTATAATAATAAATAATCATTTATTTTGTTTGTAAAACATAGTTATTACAGAGGATGGTATAAAAGTACCGCGTTTTACCATTTGAATTTACATACAAACTTATCGCAAATCTCAGCAAGCATATTAATATATATCCAAAATTATAATACAAGGTCAAACAATTAAAAAGTAAAAATAACAAAATCGAAATAGAATGTCAAAATAATAAAAATAATGACAAAAAAATAAATGTTAAAAAATTAAACAGCATGTCAATAAATTAAATAGGATGTCAAAAACATATAGGTATATAATGTCAACAAAATATTAAAACATTGTCATAAATTAATAAATATTTCTTAATAATATAATTCTTAGTATGCTCCTTCTGCTGGAACTCAAGCCTCCTCTCTAGGAAAGTGAATGGGCCGTAATCTACCATGCGGGCCCAGTGCGGGTTGGTAATTTTTTTTTTTAACTCACCACAAACAAAACAGGTATTCTTAAGTATAAGCTCTTTCTGCTGCTTCTCGCTCCTAAGGTCGGCGAACGTGTCGATGATCACACCGAAGATGAGATTGAGAACGATGATGATCACCACAAAGAAGAACAGTAGATCGTAGACCACGCGGGCCACAAACAACGGCTCCTGAGAACGACAAAAGTTTTTTTTTTAGAATATAAGGATATGCCTTGCTGATCCCCAGTAAGACAGTCGTCGCGTCGGTGCAATAACGTGTCACGTTTCTCAAGAAAAGCGCTAATATTCTAGTAACTTAATAAGTTAGCAGAATGATTGGTACGAGTACATTATAATTGAGGACTAATAAAATAGACGCAATTTGTTTGCCATATGAGAAAAATTTAAGAACGAAAATGAGAAAAAGAACAAAAGAAAATATAATAATAGTACAAACGGAAACGAGGAAGCTAATATCAGCACGAATTAAAACTTCAAACCATAGACCAGCACTGAAAATAAACACTATTGAATATAATCCAGAACTTTTAACTTATCGGAACACTTTATTCAATCAACAAAAAGTGCCAGAAGATCGAAAAAAAGTCTTAAGAAGAGAACCGCAAGCAACAGCAACAATTGGAACAAGGTGGGATTACCCGGCCAACGGGGTCCAGGGAATAGCCCGGCTATATAGCAGCGGAGTCCAGGAATTACATTTCAAGAGTAAGCTAGATGTTATTCTTCCATTCCGGCTCGTGACCTGTACCCCCACCCGGCGCGAGAGATCGTTGACGCCGATCGCCCCCTAGCGGACACGATGATGCTCCGCCTAAGCGGGGCGGCCACACCTCTACCGTATCTCCGGGTGGTCCGCACAATGGTGACTCACTTATGATAAGAAATATTCTTAAATCCATACTAGCCACACTAATAGGTATTGTAAATGTGAAAGTAACTGTCTGTACGGTTACATGGTTAAACTATTAAACCGATTTGGCTGAAATTTGATACAGGGCGGTAAAACATTTTCCTTTTCGACTTCGCATCCGCAATTACCGACATACACGTAGATGAAATTGAGGGCAAAAGTTAGTATTAATTACATAATCAATTAATTTCAACACTGCGGGAAGCGTTACAAACGCAGTCTATAATATTTCATATGATGTCGTTTGGGTGGGTATGAATACTCCGCGGACATAAGCTATAATGGCGCCGAAGGTATACTCACGAAGCTAGCCGGGGCTCTGAGTATGTCCCCAATGCCGCCGCCGTTCCGCAGTCCCTGGTTCAACGTGGTCACAATGCACATGATGAGCGAGTCGCAGCTGCGCTCCCTAAGCTCGCCGCCCACGGACACGAAGCGCGACGAGCGACGACACTGCTCAGCATCCTTCAGATACTTAGACGCGCCGTCGTCCGCACACCCATCGAGGTCGTAGCGGGGATCGTTGTCATCTGGGGGAGTTTACAATAGTTATAATTTATTAAAGATGTAGCGACATCTATGTCGTCACAAATGAACTAATCCTGCATCGCGATTTGAACTTATAGAATAGCCCGAAATGATCTATCGGGCAATAGCCCACCAGAGATAACAACCCGTCTCGTCGGAGGATCTTCCCTTTTCAACAGAGGTACGTGGGACTTTACACTCTGTTCCGTATACCTCCAAATTGGTGACCCTCGACAAAGAACGTCAGCGCAGCCGTCGTGCAGCTATTGTGACGTCATCATCACTTCCTCAAGCTTTCGAGCAGCGAGCCATATAGCCAGCACCCACGGCTATATGTAACCAAGATTAATGTAACTCGTAATATGATTTAAAAAGAGTGTCCATGGAGTTTTTTGAATGCACTTATCCATAGAGATCTACGCTTTTGAATATGCAATTTAGCTTCACTTTTTTATGGACTGACCGACATTTTGATAATTCAAAAGTGCCTGTAATTGGTCTATTTGAAATAAACTATTCTGATTTAGGTCTACTGTCTACGGCCGCGTATCTTCATAGACGCGTTGACGAATGTGCTTTGTGTACGCCTGTCTATCGACAAAGCGGCAAGATCGTGCCGTGGTTTCGTTGCCGTTACCACATTTGCTCAAGGCTGGTTGACTACCAATATCAGTAATATTTAACATTTGAAAATAAAAAACTGGGCAAATACGAGTCGAAATCGCGCAATGAGGGTTCTGTACAGACTTAACTATGTAAATAGTTCAAATTCCCGAATTGAGTCTTGAAGATTTTTCCGAGTCGCAAAAAAAGTGTTGTATTTTCGTGACGTAACAAAAAAAATACTGTTTTCAGATTTATTCCTGTATTTGTGCTATAAGACCTTGCTTTATGACAAATTTCAGGATTCTGGGTCAACGGTAAATACCTTATAAATTTTGTTTCTCTCGAGAGTGTCGAAATATACGTTTTTTGCAACATAAAATACCGTATCTCTATTTTTTCGTTAACTTAGAAATTTGATTTTTTCACAGCTTCAAGGGATCATAGACCTGAGTATATATTTTACATTTCAACTCGATATCTCCACGCGTTCCCGAGCTAAAGGACTTTGACAGACAGACAGACGGACAACAAAGTGATCCTATAAGGGGTCCTTTTCCCTTTTGAAGTACGGTACCCTAAAAAATATAGTTGTTACTCACCGTCAAGTCTATCGACAGTGACGAGGAAATGGTCTCGGAAGAACATGTAGCCTACGATGGAGAACATATAGACCAGAACAAGCGCCAGTACGGCCGTCAGGAGGATGGACCGCCCGTTGCGAGTCACTGAGCGCATTACGTTGAGGAGAGTCTCTTCGCGGTACACGATGTCTAAAAGCTGAAATATAACACAGCAATATAACAATCAGTTGGAGAATATGACAGCGCTTTCGTATTTCAATTAGTATACAAAAGATATCAGAGATGGCGCTAGTTGTTTACAGTGACGTGTGTCACATGACTGACACACGACACTGACGCAACACCGAGTCTAAGTGTTTAGCCTTGTCGCTTATACCGCGTGCATCGAAGGACTGGAACAGTTTGCCTGCTGCGGTCTTCCCGTCCGATTATAATTTAGGTGTCTTCAAGGCTAGAGTGAATAGGCTCTTAATAAACTAGTGCGCCTCACCTTCAACGATTGCATCACTGCTTACCATCAGGAGGGATTGCAGTCAAGCACTAGTTTATGTTAACTAATAATAATAAAAGGTCAAGATAATCAAACAACTGTATCCGTAATATAAACATGTATATAAGCCACAACCACCAGTTGTCAGATTAACTAGTTCAAATAGTCATCATCATCATCATCATCATCATCAGTCTTTTAATGTTCCCACTGCTGGGACACAGGCCTCCTCTCTAAGAGAGGGAATGGGCCGTAATCCACCACGCGGGCCCAGTGCGGGTTGGTGAATGTCACATGTCTTCGAATTTTTGGTTCTAGGACATGCCAGTTTCCTCACGATTTGTTTTCCTTCACCGTTTTGAGAGCAGTGGTGATGAAATAAATTACACAAAGTAATGCGCCTGGCTGGGTTTGAACCCGCGACCTACAACTCGTAAGTCGGGATCGTTACCACTCGGCCACCACTGCAATTAGTGTATCAAATGTGAACCTCTGTCAACCTGTTCAAATAGTGTATCCTCTTAATTCTATGTACTTACCAGAACAGAAAAGAAGAACGGATGCCAACATATACCACAGAAGCAGAAGACGAGATATACGCTATGGTATAGTAGTTCAGGGTCTGTGAGCACTTTACCCGGTGATTTGGAGAGTGTGCCCTGGTTACCCATTATACTCACTAAGTGGATGCCTTTCACCACAATCTGAGGAAAAAAGTGGGCAAAGTGTGCTGATTATTTTTTTTAGGTGTTACGAAGGCGGCAAATAACTTGACTGGAGATTTTGTGGTGGGGGAGCTCCCACCACCCATAATTCTATACATTTTGACATGCTCGAGCCCCCACGAATATCTCTGGTCAAGTTATTTGCCGTCTACTGTACAGAGTTTTGATGTTAGGTGTACATCATCGAAACTAATCAAAAACAATTCTAAATATATGCCACATACATGTTTAATTAACATATAATTATCAAGTAGAAAAGTAAACTCTATAACATAGATAAAAGGTTTGAATTATAAATATTGTAAATAAGGCGCTAAACTTTACATTTTTCTTTAGTTATGTTTTTGGCTTGGATACTAAGTCCTTTAAGCCATGTCTTCGTATAAACAGTTAATTTGATTACCATTAGAATATAGATATACACATTCTAATGTTTTTGTAGTGCTTGGTAGCAAATGAATCAGGTTGACCTTCTCGGCTAGCTTCGCTGAGATTGTCAGCACTATGGCAAATTTTGCAGCGCCTCTAGCGGTCACTTGCAGAACCAAAATTTGCCATACAAAATATTTACGGCGTCGATATCGAGTAGCGACGAATACTATTGCTTAAAACTCATAGTAGAGGTACAGATGTACAGACACTTGAGATAAAAAACTACACAAATCTTACATCACAATATCCACTAGGAATCAATTTAGGCGCTAGGAGCTACTTCGTAAACTATTGTGCCAGTCATGATATAGGCATAGGATATGGCCAAAGATTTCTTTTTTGTTTATATTTCTATACTTATTTTTAAGTTTAAATAACTCTATTATGTTACGCAATTGCTTTTTTTGGGAAACATCAAATAAAACCTATCACTAAAAACTCAATGATCGAGATGTACATTAGTAAAGTTATTTAGTAGCATTTATCTTATTTTTCTCCAATAAGATAAATGCTACAAAATAACTTTACTATGTGTTAGACAAAAATAAATTAATCTGTCCTAGCTCAGAGGACACCGGTGTCCTCTCACATCCACGCCACTATAGGCCTTAATTCCGATGTTTAGAGTCTACTTTTGTATGAACAAGTTGGGTAGTTGTGGATCGAAGTGTTAATTAAAATACATTATAGGAATGAGAGTAAGGGCCGAAATTGCGTTAATCGGGCGCCCGCGACGGGCAACCGTCGCGTGACATCGCGCGTGTGTTGTATGCTCGGGTCCCCGCGTCACGGAAACCGGGTTATTACCGGCGCAATGTCGCTAATTCAACTTTAACGGTGTGCATGTAGTCGTGTCGATGGAGAACTTAATGTATTATTACGTAGCAAAAGGTGCGCGGGGCCCCGTAACATAGCACTTTTGTATGGGACCGCGCGGATGACCGCTTAACGTAGTTTTAGCCTTAACTGATATCAAGATATAGTTACTGTAAGCATCGCGAGCACCCAGAGCGTGGGCTCTGGTCCTGCGGAGTACATGAAGCGCACCGCACCACTGGCCAGCAGCGCCCTCGCGCCGCCGCCGCGAGGCAGCCACGTGACCAGCGCGCCAGCCACGGCCGACACGCACCAGACCACCAGTGACAAGTGCTCGCCCAGCTCTGCACATGTGAACACCGTATGACCGACATATAGAACCAGTACAACACCCAACTGTCGCCGACACGTGGCAGCCGCGTGACCAGCGTGTACAGTGTCACATCAAATGGCTACGCACGACTCAGTTTCCTCCTCCCCCTCTTGTATTCTGTGTAGTAAACAAACTATGAGTGAACGCCGAGTTGTTCCCCCATAATTAAGTCGTGTAGTTGTGCCATTGAGATGGGTGATGATGATGATGATGCAAGGTGGAAAATAGTATGCATTTCATTATCAACACTGCTAATCGGTAATAAAATAACACGTCTTTTCTAATAAAAATCAATTCTTACAAAACATATTACCTTTATGTAGAATCACTACAAAAAATAATTATAATTAAAAAATCGGGCAAGTGCGACTCGGACACGCATTCTGAGGGTTCCGTACAAACTTACCTATGAAAATAGTTCAATTCATGAAGATTTCCCGAATATATAGGGTGACTGGTAATTAGTGAACGATACTGAAGCACGTGATTGTAGTCATGATAAAAAACAACTTTTACTATGGGACCAAACCTGAAATCACGAAAAAAGATCTGCTGCTCAGTACATTTGTGTTCGCCTAACTGGTCAAAATGTATTGAACTTAGCTGATTTTTTTCGCGATTTCAGGTTTGGTCCCATAAGTAAAAGTTGTTTGTTATCATGACTACAATCACGTGTTTAAGTATCGTTCACTAATTACCAGTTACCTTATATATATTGTGACATAACTACAAATATACAGTTTACAGAGTTCGAAAACTATAAAATCCGACATATTCAGTTTTGATAACTATGCAATCATGCATGCTTAGTTAAGTGATGTCATTCTAAATCAAACATGGAAGAAGAAGAAAAATATTTTATTTTTGGCACAGGGTAGAAAAAACTCGTAGAAAGTAAAATTAATAGGATTAGTTATTTTTTTGATATAGGTGATAATATGGGTATCAATTAAAAGGGTTTGTAGAGAAAAAAAAAAACTACTTCACAACAAATCCAATATGGCGGACAATTTCTAAAAGTTTTTTTTTTTTTTTTTTAATCTTGTTAACAGTAGTGCGTGTGCTATAGTGGCGAGCTGCGGCATTGCTCCGCACGCATAGCCCGCACATGCGGGATGCGGGGCGTGATATCTGGCAGCAGCCCCGCATGCGAGGTAATTCCGCATGCGTGATGAAATCCGCACGATATTAAAACACTAAGCAACAGAAACATGCCATGCAATAACATTAGTTTAGACACTTACGTGGATTCTCGTCTTGGAAGGGATAGAAGAAGGCTACTATTACGTTGATTAGAACAGCGAAGTTGAATAAAATGTTGCTCCACAAAGACATGTAGGACGACACCCAGAACAGGAAGCGCTGTCCTGGAACAAAACAACGCGTATCATACACTTGTGTGTATAAATCCTGTGCACATTATGAGGTGTACAATATAGTAGACAAGGGGATAAAGAAGTACCTTTAAGTCACGGGCGGCATGTTGAATTACGAAACGAAGGTTGCTAAGTTTTAATCCCGAACGCCAAAGAGGGATACACATAATTAACTCCCGAGCTTTGTGAGGGAGTTAGGTAATATAGAAACCTGAGTGTAGTGAGGAATTTAAACAGCCCAAGACAAAAACAGCTTTATCCCCGCGTTGGATACTCTTTTTACAGCATCTGTATGTACAAGACCGGCCAACACGAAGTACAATTTTATACAACCGCTCTTATGTGATTATGATGTTATAATACATCTTTTCCCAGATATTTTGAATACACAGATATCTTGTGGACATTATATAGGTTTCTACAGAAAGCAAAACATAAATTTGTGTAAAACTAATTCAGGAAAGACCTCTGAAAATCTGCTATTTTAAGTGGACTTTGACCTTCCATAATGTAGTCATATATTAAATATTTAAAAAAGTACGTCTATAGAAGCCTTGCACATTTAATTGAGGTTCTGAATGACCACAATTTTTGATACGCGTTTTTTTTTTTTTGAAAAAAATACGCGTTTTTTTTTTTTTGAAAAAAAAAACGCGTATTTCCTGACACAAGTGAAATATTCGAGTAAATCACGGAATTACCGAATGCCAACAGAGTTTCCAGGCGTTACCACACAACGCAAAGTTGTCTAACGTACCTCTGAGCTTCTTCTGCCACTTCATTTCATGGAACAAGTTGTCGAGTCTCCCGAAAAAGTCCGCCACCTTACTGCCCTGGTCGTCCCGCTCAGCAGTCTGCAATACACGGTGCTTACTATCCGCAGGTAGGTATTCACAGATCTCGGGGATGGGGAACACGATTTGTTCCATACTACGATCCGTGCGTACTATCTGTGGGAGAAAGCAGTATCGTTAGTCATTTCACTCATCAAAAATATTTTTATAACATAGGTTAATCAGCCTTAGGGCTTGTTTACGGAGATGCGGCGCGTTACGCAGCACGTTGGGCGGTCCGTCATACATTGCCATATGTTTGTGTTTGCGCGAGCGATGACGCGGCCCGCTGCTGCCATGTACTACGAACGCCCAACGCGCCGCTTCTCTGCAAACACGTCCTTATAGTGTTTCCACGGCTGGGGCTACGGCTTCTTTTCTAGAGAGAGGGAGTAGGCTATAATCCACCACGCGGGCCCAGTGCCAGTGCAGGATTTTTGATTTTAAGACCTGCCAGTTTAATCACGATGTTTTCCTTTATCGTTTCGAGAGCAGTGGTGATGAAATAGATTGTAAAGTAATGCGCGTAGCTGGGTTTTATCCCGCAACTTACAACTCGTAAGTCGTAACATGTAAAATTAAATAACGTAAAAAGAATAAAATTTTAAATAGCGAACAAACTCGAAATTGATTGAAATATTTAACATTTCTTCATTTTTGTTCTCGTGTCCTTCCGCCAGCTGGTGACACAACAAGTAGATGTTGTGCCCCACCTGACATACAACAACTTACCTCTATCTGCGCAGTGTGAGAACGGTAATATCGCAAAGCGTCAGCGTTGGCGCCATGCGGCGAGGCGCGCACTAGCGTGGCCAGCTCCTTGTTGTGAGCTGCCAGCTGGTGACACAGTATGTAGATGTTGTGCCCCACCTGACAAACACAATAACACTTTAATGAAATTGTTATATATATATAAACTAAAGTCTACTAAAGTCTAAACAAAACAAACGTTACTCTCAAAGACAAAGTGCGTAACGAACACATAAAGGGAAGTTTGAAGTAACACTTACTATGGAGAAAACTACAGGGTCCAGGCTAAAGTACCCTTTAATTCATTATTTACTAAGAGGACGCCGGCGTCCGCCACCTATTATCTTTCTATTGTGTCTCTAATTACGGTATTCAACAGGTTAAGCCTCCTCTACACGTCAATATATCATATGCATGTGCATACGCCATCTTAGGATGCATTCGCCAACATATAGAAGGAGTAATTTGCGCGTCTGTTGCACGTACTTAACGACTGCAAATACGCCCGAATCCGATTGTTGTCGATTTTTGTTGCACGGATCAAAGGGCTTCAGCGCCAACATCCGTCGTATCACGACAGACAACGCATCAGTTCATGTTCTGTTCCTATGTATAACCAGCATCCACCACTTTCTTCTTTTCCATTTCTTTTTAATAACTCTACTTTGATGCACACTCAAGAAGTAGAAAGAGTACTGAATAAAAAAATAGCTGCGGCAACTACGGTCTCAATATCTATTTTTTAAACGTCATGTGCGAGTTGCGTCTGTCGAGAATGAACATAGACTAACCCATCTGCCGATGAATCTATCAGCGTCTGCAGAGTCATCTGTAGATGCGTAGAAGAGGCTTAAGATGGTACGGACATTTTGCGCAAGGCTAATGACCACATCGTGAAAAAATTCCTTTCCATGATTACACCACAAATTACCTGGATGATAACTGTCCGCAAGGACGCACAAAATCTTAGCCTTACATACGACGACGATACTTATCAACGAAGTGAAAGAGGCCGAATGATTAAAAAAGTCGACCCCGCGTAACAGGAATAGGCGAGGGTAAACAAGACGCAAAGAAAACAAACTGACATGTCGGTTAAAGTTAAAAATCACCTTGTAATGCTACGTTTACATGTGAGCCCAGCATCGGCCAATCGCTATTGTATAGCCATTGTATAAACGGGGAAACCCCGATAACACAATGGCGATTGGCCGAGGCTGGGCCCACATATAAACGAAGCATAAAAGTCTTTGGACGGTTTTGCAACAAAAATAATGCGATTTATTTTTTGATAATTTAATTTTTGTAAAGAAACTGCAGTACCACATATTTATAGGAACGAAAGACGCGTACGCCCATTAAATCGATCGATGGCAAAAATAGAAAATAATCTTAATGAAACGCGTACATCGAAGGACTGGAACAATTTGCCTGTTGCGGTCTTGCTGTCCGATTATAAATTAGATGTCTTCAAGGTTAGAGTGAATAAGCTCTTAATAAACTAGTGCGCTTCTCCTTCAACAATTGCATCACTGCTTACCATCAGGTAGGTTCGCAGTCAAGCACTAGTTTATATATATTTAAAAAAAATCCCTGGCCGGGCCCAGTATTTGGCCATGATTAGATCCTTACGTGAACAAGTAACAGAGCATACGATGAAAGATGGAAGGTGAGACATGGTCTACTAGCGATGCCGCACAAACGCTAAAGATTGAAATCATCTGAAAACCCCCATCTATAGAGATTGTCTTTGTTGTGACTGACGTGAGTGTTGAGTGTATACAAGATTATTTTTAGTATATGCAAAACCTGAATATAGTTTGTTCAGAATCAGT
Organism: Leucania comma; assembly: GCA_958295575.1. Classification (NCBI taxonomy): domain Eukaryota; kingdom Metazoa; phylum Arthropoda; class Insecta; order Lepidoptera; family Noctuidae; genus Leucania; species Leucania comma. Next base: position 3,242,797 of record OY282488.1, read on the forward strand.
AACTGAATCGATTCCAATTATTTTTGCACCATGTTATATTTTTTCCTAAAAAAATTAAAAAGGCCACAAGTTGGCCACCACCGAGACTAAGCACAATACAGGTCACGGCAGGTTATAGCGGGCATTAAGTGCTAGCGCACAGTTGGGTGCGGGAACAAAACTACCCCTCAGTCACCCGGATGGCCCGGTGACCATGGGTTTGTGTGGACAACTAGGTAACATAACAAACTTATAATTTTGTGATTTTTCATGAAGCAGTTATGAAAGTTTGTACATAGATTCTTCTTTACATAAAAAAGACCCTTGTTTCGGGTTTTACATATACTAAAAATAAGGTTGTATATATAATAGAGCATTCATTTGTATCTTACTTTATAGGGGAGTAACCTGAGTTAAAACATATTGAGATTTTAGAAACCCGCCTTTTTTTATAAAAGAATTGCTTCACTCTAGTATTTACACCTGGGCCTCAAGTCTGCTATTACAATAGTGTCAGAAAGGTCTATCATTGATTTCATAATTGTTAATTTTGACAAGTTTGGTAATCTACTAATAAATGGCGACTCCAATGATTAACCACCGACACTGCATTGAGAGAAATGGAATAGAATGGTAATCTCGTACTTACCTACATAATGACAAATGTCTGCCTTATATCATAACGAAAACAAAACAAAAACCAAAACTGATACAATAACAACAACAAAACACCGGCCGGCAGCCGCTCTAAATAAACAGTAAGCAGTTATAATATAATATAATATAATATTTCCACAACTATCACACAACACCGTCTAGTCCCAAGCTAAGCAGAGCTTGTGTTATGGGTACCAGACAGCTGATAAACATACTTATATATTTCTAAATACATACATATTATAGATAAATAACACCCAGACACAGGACAAATGATTGTTCTCATCACACAAACATTTGTCCTGGGTGGGAATCGAACCCACGACCTCCGGTATAGCAGCACTAATCCGTTATGTCACTTTGACTTTGACAGCTAAAAGACCACAGACCGACCAATGATTTATTTTGCAGATTACGGACTTTTAGCAAAATTTCAATGGAATCGTGTTGGAATAACGAATTTATAAAAATAGCAGACTTGGGGCTCTGTATCTGTATCGTGGATGCGTTCACAACCATGAAAACTCACATACAGAAGATACCCCCAAACCCGTAACAACTATCTGTATGCCGTAATATTTGTTTCGAGCGAGAATCGAACCGACAAGCAGTGCTGTAGCCAATCGCTAACCATTGTAATGCCTTAGTGCTCGATTACGGTCCGTCGTACATTGCAATATGTTTGTATTTGCGCGAGCGATGACGCTGCTCGCTGCTGCAATGTACAACGAAACGCCCAACGCGCCACGCAACGCGCCGCGTCTCTGTAAACACGGCCTTAATCTTTTGAATACCGTAATTAGAGACACAAAAGAAAGACAATAGGTGGGTTTGCTTGGGGCTTGAGTAATAAATAAACCTCGATTAAACTGCTGAGTACTATACAATAAACAAAACGCAAAAACGTAAAATCATACGTTTTTACAAAACGTGGAACTAGTAATATAAGTGACTGACCTCTTTCGGTGATACGCCCTGAACAATGGCATCGTCTTCTGAATCGGAGTCGGTGTCCATGGCGTGTTCTTGATGGAAGGCGGAGCAGGCAACATCAACCTGTTTATAACAACCATTCAATTCAAATGCGTGCATAAAAAAAATGGTGTATTTTTGGTAAATGCTTGGTTCACCCTACGCGACGATTAGTCATAGTTAGTGTATTATTATTAGTATTATTTTTAATAAAATTTGTGAATTTTGGGCCTAGTTGCTTAAAATATAACAGCATAATAGTTTCCCTGGACTGCTTTCCGTACAAATCTCTCTATCTTGCGTGAACTGAACATCAGGACGAGACTGTCAACTACCTGCATGCGCAGAGTACTGGAGTTCTTTGGCCACATTGCCAGGAAAAATGGCCACAACCTAGAACAGCTTATCATAACTGGCATGGTTGATGGCAAACAACCAAGGGGCCGCAGCCCAAAAAGATGCGACAGATCAGGTCCGCTCCACACTGGACACCCAACTAAACGTCCCACTTCCGACGCCAAGAACCGTCACAGATGGCGAGAACTTCACGACCTTCAGTAATGAGGAATACGAATCGAGGAGGAGGAGTTGCTTGAAATAATATGGTTCTACTCACCAGTTGCTTAGGGTTCATATTATACAAGATTCTCTCAGCATTGTTCTCAGAGTCATTGCGCGACTCCATGATAGCCAGTAACAGCTTTGAAGCATTATTCTTCAACTCTAGAACGAGGTCCATGCGCGTCTTGCCAAGCGGGTTGATATCGTTCAGAATCAGCGCTGTTATAATGTCGAGGCCATTACTCTCGTGGGTTGCTATGCAGTTCTGGTTCTCGTGACAGGGGCCTGGGGGAAGAAGGTTTAGGAGAATAGAATAAAGACCATCTCAGACACAAGTCCGCATGGTCCTCATATGATTTGACCATTACGTATTTGATGTGTGTTTGGAGGTTGTGGAACAGAGAGTAAAGTCCCACATACCTCCGTTGAAAAGGGAGGATCCTCCGACCAGACGGGTGTTGTGTCTGGTGGGCTACTGCCCGATAGATGAATTCGAGTTTGTTCTATATGTTCCAATCGCGCCGCGAATCTTACTTGCGCGATGCAGGATTAGTTCATTTGTGACGACATAGATGTCGCTACATGTGGACTTTTAAAATAGACTTTGAACCTTGAGTTTGTTTCGGTGTTTATTCTCAGGGTTATCAGCTAGGAAACACCGGCCTCATCTAGTTTAAACTGACGAAAAAATTGACGTGTAAAAGTGTTTTTAAGAAACCTATTTGAAAAAATAAATATCATTTAACTAAAACTTACCTTGGCAGTATTCTGTGAGCGTCTCCAAGGTTTGATTGATGAGAGCTACGTTGCCCTCGTTGATGTACAGGCCCAGCAGTCCCAGGCCTCCCGTAGTGGACCCGCAGATACAGTCCAGGAACATCAGGGTTTCTGATACTAAGTTATAGTTGGATTTGTTGTTTTGATTGCGAAGTAAGTTCTGTGGACAAACAATAAAAAAAAAACCTTTTTATTTAAGGTTTAAATTTACCCTCTAGTAGAGTGGTGGGAGATGATGTACATATTTCCTCTCAGCCCACTGCAAAACTAAAATAAAAGTTACTACAATACGCGGCATTTAAGTTGAACCAAAATGGCTTTCGACCTTTTAATAGATTGTCAGTATCAATCGAAGTGGGGGGCTGCGCGTAACCATAACAACGACGGCCATTTTGATTTAACTTATGTGACAAGCACTATACATCCATTTTGAGAAGAAAGAGCGGGCTTGTTCTTCGCCCAAAGAATTAGCATTCTCATTCAACGTGGCAAAGCTGCCAGTCTTCTGGGTACATTTCCGGATGACAGCGATGTGGAGGAGTACTTCGACGCCTGATTGGACATAAGTAGGTTTTAGTATAAATAGTTTAGTTAATATTTAAAGTTTTGTATGTGTGTACGTATCATTTGTAATAAATAAATAAATTTCAAATCGATAATAATTTAACAAAATTTTTATGCTACAATATATTTTATTATTTTTAAGAAATATACATGATAGAAATAGTTTAAAGTGGTTTTGACTATTATTGAAACAGTTACCTGCAGGTCAGGGTTGTGGTTCTCGCACAACAATTGCAAGAACCGCAGGATGGGCCGCATGATGGCCACTTTGGGAGGCAACACGTCCGAGTTGCCGGGCTCTTTCTTCTCTGCCATTATTTCTTCCAGAGCTGTCATACCTGCAGATTGGAAATATATTACGCATTTACACAAATTAAAGTTTAAGTCGACAAAGGGGAATGAAAGTTTTGCTATACATTGCTGGCATATATTTTTTATTCTTTGGGCAAAAGTGAAACATAGGCCATTTCTTAAAGGACTGTATGAGACATCAATAGCAAAGGAATTATGTCTACTAACCGTGACCAAACGAAGTTAGAGATTATTTATTAGATAGCTATAGTTTTTTAGATCAGTACCTCTACCAGTAGTTTTAAGCAATAGTATTCGTCGCTACTCGATATCGACGCCGTAAATATTTTGTATGGCAAATTTTGGCTCTGCAAGTGACCGGTAGAGGCGCTGCAAAATTTGCCATACAAAATATTTACGGCGTCGATATCGAGTAGCGACGAATACTATTGCTTAAAACTCATGGTAGAGGTACAGGCGTTATTTTAGGTTTTGGCTTCAGTATTTATGATGTGTTCGCATTAAATAGTGTCAATCACAATCGCAACGCTAACGCGTGTCTTTTCGACTCGTTTATCAATTATTATTTTTACTAGTTTTAGTGATAAAAAACTGCTAATGTGGAAAACTATAACAGTTGTAACCAACTTAATCTATTTCATCAATCAAAACCTCAAAATATTACGTATTAAACTAGCAATGCTTCTATATGTATCTGTACGAGCACGCTCGACCATTTTATGCTGACGCCCGCGATCACATGTACAGTCCAGGGTCAATAGTGCAGTTGCACTCTAACAATGCTAAACTGTCTAAAATTTCTTTGTAGTAGAAGTCCAGTGTTCTACAACTAGTTTATTCAATATTTTAGATTATATGCTACAAACTAAATCGGTCATGATCCATTGACCCTCTTTTATAAAGAAAATTTACATACTTTAGTATCGGTAGAGTGCAACTGCACTTTTGAGCCCTGACTGTATTTACGGTTATACATTATTACATGCATATTTATGTAATTTTAGTTCGTACATTAAAGCCGCTTCGTTAACACATTTTGGTATTTTCTTCCACATTACACACATCGTTCGGTTGCGGTTTATGGACCTGGTTCTTTTTGATATTGATTTTTTGTATTGTTCTCTAACATGTAACCTAGGTTTCATTTCTGGCGAAAAGAAAAAAAGGATATCATGCCAATAGTTTGCATTGACTTTTATAGCGGTCTTATCTTGTAAGTTTTAGATGTGGATTTCACCGTAACGAAACTATGGAAATGTGTGATTACATAGAACAGAATAGAATCTTTATTTACACAGAAAGTAGGTACAGGTTACAAGGTCTTTGTCAAGATTGAAGTTCTTTGTTTACTTTATAATGAACATGATGACCATTTATTTATTTTTTTAAACTTTGCCCCACACTAAGAATGACTCCTGTATCGTGGGTGTCTTCATAAACATGTAATCTCACATACATAAGACATCCAGATCCGAAACACCTATCTGTAGGCCATACAAATATCTGTTCCGTGCCGGATTCAACCACTGCCCCAAATGTGCCGACGGGTGTGGTCTTGGTGAATTGATCAACCAAGACTGTGATTACAGTCAATGCTGAACGTGGCCAAGAAACAAATATTTTTATAGCCTAGTTTGCTGTTCCGGGTCTAGTTTGCTGTTCCGTAGCTTTAGCGAAAGCAAAGGCCCAAGACAAATTGTACGATACACTGGACAGTCCTGCAGGACAAAAAGAGCTGTACCGGCTTGCTAGAATAAGAGAGAGAAGGACGAGGGATGTTTGTCAGATAAGATGTGTAAGGAATGAAGCTGGAATGGTCCTATCGGATGATGAAGAAATCAAGGACAGGTGGAAGGACTATTTTGAAAGACTGATGAACGAGGAAAATAATTGGAGTGGGTCTTTAGAGGGTAAACCAGTGAATGTAGGGTTAGTGAGAGTGGTTAGTATGGATGAAGTCAGAATAGCAGTAAATGGTATGAAAAATAGTAAGGCCATTGGTCCCGATGGAATTCCAGTTGAAGTGTGGAAGTTATTGCGAGTGGATGGATGGATGTGGTTAGCTTTGTTCTTCAATAAGTTGTTGCGGGAAGAAGCCATACCTGATGATTGGTGCAACAGTTCTTTGGTGCCCATCTTTAAAAACAAAGGTGATGTTCTTGAGTGCAACAATTATAGAGGAATAAAGCTAATGTCACATACCATGAAAGCCTGGGAGAAAGTTATTGAAAGGAGGTTGAGAGAAGAGAGTGAAATTTCACAGAACCAATTCGGTTTTATGCCTGGTCGAGGTTCAACGGATGCCATTTTCGCTATACGCCAGCTGTGCGAGAAATACAGAGGTGCGCATAAAAACTTGCACATGGTATTCGTTGACCTCGAAAAGGCATACGACCGGGTACCTCGTGAGGTTCTGTGGTGGGCCCTTAAAGAGAAAGGTGTGCCTGGGAAGTATGTGCAGTTGATCCGAGCGATGTACAGTCGATGCCGTACCCAAGTTCGGTCTACAGTGGGCACCACTAGCAGCTTCAATGTGGCTGTCGGCTTACACCAAGGGTCGGCACTCAGCCCTTACCTCTTCCTGATGATAATGGACGCTCTGACGTCGGACATTCAGGAAGAGGCTCCCTGGTGTATGCTTTTCGCCGATGACATTGTGCTGGTTGCCGAGAGTGGCCTAGAGGTCCAGAATAGATTGGAGGTGTGGTGGCACAGACTGGAGAGTGTTGGCCTGAAATTAAGTAGAACCAAAACGGAGTACTTCTTCTGCGATTTCGGCGGTCTTTCCGGTCCTGTGCCCTTAGCTCTCGCCGAAACGCCCATACCAATCTGCTCCGACTTTCGGTACCTTGGGTCGCTCGTTCAAGGAGATGGTGAGGTAGACCGAGACGTAACACATCGGATCAACGCCGGATGGATGAAATGGCGACAGGTCACGGGAACAACTTGTGACCCACGGATGCCACTCAAGTTGAAGGGTAAAATTTACAAGTCCGTGATAAGACCTGTCATATTGTATGGATCAGAATGTTGGGCTGTGAAAAAGATGGATGAAAAAAGACTGCATGTAGCGGAGATGAGAATGTTGAGATGGATGTGAAGAGGAGGGATGAAACACATGTTACTAAAAGAGTTCTGAGTTTACATGATTATCTGAGTTTACATGATGGATGGAGAGGAAGAGGGAGGCCGAAGAAGAGATGGATGGATTGTGTGAGGAGTGATATGAAAGAAAAGAAAGTTAGTGATAGTGTGACGGCTGACAGGATAGAGTGGAAGAAAAAAACGTGTTGCGCCGACCCCAAGTAATATGGGACAAGGGCAGGAAGAAGAAGAAGCTGTTCCGGGTCTGGGTGTCTTGTGTATGTGAGTTTATCCCTGTGTGAATTCAATCACGATACAGGAGAACGTCTTAGTGCTTATTTAGGCAGACGCGGGGCGTTGCGCGGTGCGTTTGGCGGGGCGGCCCGCACGAAATTCTAACATAATTAACATTGTATGAAAGTGTTTACGGAGACGCGTTTTTGCACGCGTTGCACGCGGCGAGCACCGCTAGTCAACACTCCTCCGTAAACAATATCGTACATTGACATATTGTTTTCTTCTCCGTAAACAGGCCCGACGCCCCGCGACTCCGTAAACAAGCACTTAGTGTTGGAGAAGAAGGTAACACGATTGGTGCAGTGGTGGAAAGATTGGCTGCTGCGCTGTGGGACGCAGAATTCCCCTACCGTGGAGTAATGTTTAAAAAAAAACGGTAACTGAAGGTACACAGGTAGGTTTTAGTCGGTAAAAGTTTGACGCTCCCTCTTGCTCCTTCCGAAGCAGGAGGTTGATTAGTTGATGATTTTCTAGTGAAAAAAGAGCATTCATCATCATCTTGCCCTGTCGCTCGTCAAGATATCACTAACTTCCTTTTCTTTCATATCACTCTTCTCACGATTCATCCATCTTTTTTTTGGCCTCACTCTCCCTTTCCATTCATACACAGGTATACTCATAACCCTTTTAGTAACATGCGTTTCATCCCTCCTCTTCACTGAAAGAAGAGTATTCTTTTACTATTATTATTATTCCCTGTATTCACTTATATTACATATTTTTAACATTTTTAAATATTTTTAATACACATAAAAAAAACATTTAAAAATTTAAAAAATAGTAGCCCACCGGCATCGGGAACAGGGTCCAAGCTGCCGGTGGTCAGGGCTCCTGAGAGAGGAACCTCCGCACGGACAAAACGCGCCGTGTCCAAGAGTATTGCCTTCTGAATCAGGCCCTTGACCCAACTGCCTGACGAGAGCCTGCTCAGATGTTGGTCGAGGCTCTTGGCTATTAAGCCAATTATTATTATTACTATTATTTTATTACGCGAAAAATTATGGTGTGAACAAAATCAGAATAAGGCCTACCGTCCATGGACGCGTAATTTTATAGACGCGTATTCGACATTATATGCTTGGTATTGTGATGTCGGTGCAACGAGGTTGTATGAGAACATCTGCGTGAAGCGAGGAGCGGCGGCAGCCGTGACCATGGACATAGATATGAATGAGTAGGTGAATGCAGTGTATAAGTTTAGTTACCATGAGACATGGGGTGTATATCCGAGTACGCGTGCACAGCGGAGCCGCAGGCGCTGTTGACTTCGTCATCCATCTCCTCGCCAACCACCAACACTACCGGAATTGCCTTGTTGGCTGTCAAGTAACAAAAGTATACATGTTGATGCAACACGATGGCACTGAGGTTTGAAAAAAATATTTAAAAAGTTATATAATATAATATAAGGAGAACCAAAATGGCAATCGACCTTCAATGCGTAGTAATAGATTTTCGGGGATCAATGGAAATGCGGCACAGCGGGAGGCTACGCGTAACCATAGCAACGACGGCCATCTTATTTCAACTTATTTGCCGCACTATCGAATTGGGTTGGTCTGTAATGATAGCTGTATGAGCTTCTAATAAATAAAGAAATAGCATATTATAATTGGTAAAGAGATCGGAATAGATAGGGTATATTTACACTTAAGTTCATTGAATTAATATTATAATAGTTTATCAATTGTCTAGTTAAAAAAAAATGTTTACTATCAAACAACGTCATTTAGTCCCAAGCTAAGCAGAGCTTGTGTTATGAGTACTAGACAACTGATAAACATACTTATATCATTCTAAATACACACATACAGATGAATTACACTCAGACACAGAACAAATGATTGTGCTCATCACACAAACATTTGTCTTGAGTGGGAATCGGACCCACGACCTCCAGCGAGCAACATGCCAATCAATTGGTAGAAGCCTTACCGTCGGGGATGATTGTGATCTTCTGTTTCTCGGGGTAGCTGGAGCGTTGCTTGTCGCTACTGGCGGCGGATGTGCTGCTCGCTGCCAGCGACCTGATCTCTTGCTGTGCTTCGCGCATTTTGTCGTAGAATACCTGAAGGTTAAACAGTCATTTTGAATTAAATATAATGTAAATTTAATCATGCATACTGTTCATGAATGTTGTTCTTACAATGGTTTGTAGGTTTGATATAAGAAAACCAAATTCATTGTGGGTTAAGCGCGCCATGTAGTTATATACAATAAAGAATATTAACATAACTTTTTAAAAACCTTGTTACTAACATTATTAACTGCCCAATATTGTGGCATTGTATACAGATGCATGTGAAGTAATGTGTGTAATTTAAGTTTAATTTTAGGTTACTAACATAATTTTTAGGTACAATTACTAACAAAAATATGGATCATTTCGTTTCTGAGGCAAATAAATTATTATTATTATATTATTATTATGGACATTCTATTAGTCAAAAATATTTTACTTTTTTAACACATTATTAAGGCGAATGTTTGAGAGTGTGTGCATGAGCGTGTTTGTTATTTCTTCACGCTCGAACGGCTAAACGACTTTCGATGAAACTTAGTACACGGGTAGTCCATGTCCTGGAATAGCTTATAATATACTTTTTTTATCTATTTTAGATCAAAACTCGGAAGTCAACGCAACGCAACGAGCATTTAGAAACATAATACGTCAATACATCAACCCAAGATTTCACAGTCAATCAGAACTCCTAACATGACCTCTTAATGCGATCGATTTTTTACGACCTAAAAAGCCCTCCTAGCCAAGTTACAATCGTTTCGTTTAGCGTGAACGTTCGAAGTTGGCCACGCTCCCAATTCCTTTGTTATAACGTCATCGGTCTTTCTCGCTCGCACAGCTGACATTTTAACACGTCATGGTAAGATCCCAGGATTGGTAATAATACACTCTTATTTTATTTACCTTTAAAAATGCTTGTGATATTTCTCCATTTTGTAATTTTGTAAATATGCTGTGTTGAATTATTGGGTTGCCACCCTCGAGGAGTGCAATACCTGTAAAACAAATAATTATTAGTTTTAATTCAAGTTTTTATCAATTATTTACACATCGCCATGACATAAGAATAAACTGTCGCGAGGAAATAGAGTTTCGTTTAAAAAAATAAAACAGCTCAAATTAAGGTTGCAATGGGAATAATAAAAGACGATTGTTTTGGGTATGAATCGAACCATGGGCACTTTTCAAATGTAGGACTTTGAATTCTAATATACATAATAATATAATCGATCATCATCATCATCATTTCAGGCGAATGGCATCCACTTTTGGATATAGGCCTCCACCAAGAGTCGCCACAACGATCGGTCCTGTCCATGTGCACATATAATTAAGGATTAGTTAGTAAATTTATGCATAGCTTAAGTTTTTATAAGAAATCATTGCCTTTAAATGTCTACTGAAAACATAATGTATTATGCGATTCAAATAAGAACAGGAACTTCAATGGCCTCTATCTATCAAAATAAATGTTACTTGAAAAGTACGGTTTGCAAAGAAAACTTATTTGCGTATCAATAATATTTTTTTCTTATTTTGTTTAACCTACTCTTATCTAAATCTAAGTTAAGAAAAAACGTTATTGTTTAATCTAAATTAGCTTAACATATCTATTATTTAAATCATATATGGTAAAAAAAAAACTGTTTTCTTTCTTAGTTTTCATTGTTGGCAACATTGGCTTCTTTTTGGGGTTTCTGTGTAGTGGTGAATCCACAACACAGAAACACTAAACGGATATGATCGGAATTGAAAAACTAGATTCAGATTAAAGTTTTTTCGTTAATGTTTATTAAGGCTAAGGTTCTACTATTTTGAACTTTTTTAAACCTCTGGCAATTCACAAATATAGAAAAGAACACGTTTATCTACGAGATTACGTTACAGAAATATTTGAAATTTACAAAAAATAAAGCTTGTTATTTAAAAGCGCTTCGCAAAAACTAAAATCCTGATTAAAAATAAAACCGCTGTGTTGGGGTCGCGAAGTCAACATAGTCCCGAGTGGAGTTCATACAAAATACTCAGTGACTACAACCGGACCAAAAAACAAAAAAAATTTGCTCGCCCTATCTAATTGGTTCAATTTGTCAATATTGACGTCACCATATAGCGCTAAGTGTACTATTCTTATTTGAATAGCATAGCAAATAATACTTTTAAATTATTTATAAACTTACCAAGCTGTATAGCCTCCAAGAAGATAGCCTGTCGATTTGTGCTCTTGATCACCAGGTCTACTACCAGGTCGGAAGCCCCCTCCTTGTCCAGATGGGCCTGCACTTGAGCCAGAGTCTGGCCCGTGCGGAGCAGGACTTTCGCTGTATGAGCGTATGTACAGTTAGTTTCGTGGCGGACGAAGACGGTTAACTAGCAAACGTGTTAGAAAGCGTTTGGGATGCTAAATAAATATAAAAGGGTATATTTTGTGTACTATACAGGCAGGCAATAGTTGGGTAGAATATTTTAAAGTGCGGAAGGAAAGTGGTTCTTAAAATTTTATATCTTTTTATATAATAACAATTTTAAAAATGGTTCAGTCAAAATTAGTTGCATTTTGAGGTAATAATTTGACTAAATTCAATATAATGCATTGTCCAAAAACAAATACTATCTCCTTGACTTAATAATGCTTCAATACACTAAAAACAAAATATACAAAAAAAAAATTGAGTACAGCGCCATCTAGCGCGAATTCGGCCAAGTATGAGGCTGTAGTTTTCACCTTAGATTATTCCTTCTACCTTCATAAGCCCAGCAGTTACTACCCACCCCGAACCACCGTTACAAATACTGCATGGATTAGTTAACAATTAAAAGAGAGGGGGGGGGGATACTCGTAATATAAAATCAGTATTAGTTTGAGATAGAGTTACAAAATTGTACGTATTTCTATATTAAATTGTTATTTATTAGCATAATGTTATATTAGGAGTCATTCATAAATTACGTCAAACGAATCTTACACGACGTCACACTTCGTCGACACCCTCTCGCTTTGACGTAATTTAAGGATGACCCCTTAGTGTTATTAAAATAAAATTAGTTATACATGTCATAAATTTGTATAATACAGTTCTAGATTAAATTAAAGAAATGGGAATAGCGATAAAGCATTTGATAAGGTGGGCGAAAAGTACGTAAAGGGTGATTTGCTTGCGTTATACATTTAATAACAATAAAAGTTTATGTATTAGAACTTAAGAAAGTTGATTAATATATTAGTTGATACCAGATTTTGTTACTTAAGTTCAAATACATCTATGATTTGTGAGCACTCAGTGTTTTAAAAAAAGAATCTTCCAAATCGGTTCATATGTGACGGAGTTCTTAGGAAACGAATATAAAAGGATAGAACCGAAATGAGAATCTCCTCTTTTTTGCAGTCGGTTAAATATATTGTACATGGCTAAATTTTGCTCGTTTTAATCCCGTGGAGGGTCGATTCGGTACATGAAACACTATCGATCTGTAAAGATAAAATTAGAATAAAGTACTTTTTTTTTAACTCGAATTAATTTACGCATGTACGAAATTAATTTGTTCAACTGAGCGAGTAAATATCCTGTAGGTAGTTGTAACGACCTACAACTACCTTAAGGTTATTGACCGAATCGACCCTCCTTGGGATTAAAACGATAAAAATTTAGCCGTGTATACAATGTATCTCAGACATCGACGCTCAAACGAATATTATGGATTCAGTACATGAAAAAGGACCTGTGAGGACCTGTCCTGTTTGAATTTTGCTGTAAAATTTTTCATCGGCGTTTTTTTATGTTTATTTTTGTTATTATGTTTTCTTTTTTACTGTATAAAATCGTTATCCTAATCAACCTCTATGACATAGTTAAAAATCAATACTATTTTTTTTTTCATTAAAAACTCAATGTAAATAAATTTAGAAGCTATATGTTCAACTGAGCTCAAGTGAAAAAAAAAAGCGAATGAATCACTTTTTGATATCAAATGTCTAGGAGTAGATTAGAACAACGATTTTAAATACTTTATGAGTAAAAAAGTACTGATATATTTTTTAACCTTTTAATAGGTCCGACAGGTGTATTCGTGTCTGGGTGTATATAATATGTATGTATTTAGAAATATGTATGCATGCTTATCAGTTGTCTAGCACTCATAACACAAACTCTGTTTAGCTTAGGACTAAACGGCGTTGTGTTATAGTTGTAAAATATAAAATATTATCATATTAAAAATATTATATTCGACGTAGGCGATAAAAACCTTAATTAAAAAAACACCGACAAAAAATTCTACTACTTCCACTACTGGATCGATTGTACAAGTTTAAGTGTCGATGTCTATGACATGGCGTATATTTGTTTTGTATTGCTTGGCATATTTAGTGGGGACGGTTTTCAAACTGTGTTGGCTTGGAAGTTCATGGAATCATACTAAGTAATAATGTGACTATATTAATCCATAAGAAACGGATCGTTGCCCTACAACATGTGGTTGTTGTTGTCGCCTTGTGTGATAAGATCGCCTATTGTAGAGCCTGTCAAACGACTTGGGTAATTATTAGGGTACTATGAAATCTGATGTAGTCAACACTGGTTGAATAATCAAGGTTGACTAAAAGGTCTTGATCATAAGCATTTTTTTTTTAAGATTAAAAATTAACAGGGATTTTTTAACAATAAAAAAAAATTGCGCAAGATTGTCATTTAGAACATATTTCAGTCTCTTTAATGATAAAACTACCTAATAAGAAAAATAAATAACTTAAAAGTATCAAATTGTTTCGTGCCGGCTTTTGACAAATGAGTGACAATTAAAATTCACTTTAGCAGCAATAGATTTTTTATTTAGTTTAAAAATTTCCAAGTCGTTTGACTTTTTAGACATGCTCTACACTTATTTTTATAAATTTTTGTCCTGTGTTTTATTTTTGTGCGGCTTACAATTAAGAATATAAATAAATAATAATCTAAAGTCACCGACACGTTGAGCAAACAACAATGCTTGGTTTCTCTAGATTTCTGAAGAGTCCTTTGCTTTGAAGCAAATCCGTAATTTTTCAGTTTAGTATAAAATATATTTTATAACTTACTAGCTTCAGCCAGCGGTTTCGCCCGTGTGAAAGTCGGTTTCTCCATACAAACTTCCAATCCCCGTTTTACGTCCTTAGGGGTGAAGTTTCGTAAAATCCGTTCTTAGCGGACGTCTACACCCTATAAGGAACCTACCTACCAAATTTTAAGTTTGTACGTGTTATAGTTTCTGAGATTTCGTGATTAATCAGTGAGTGATATTTCACTTTTATATGTATAGATTTAAAGTATAAATATGCCAATCAATACACCAAACACTTGTGCAACACAAAACACTAGAGTATAAAATGGTACGTTCGGTACCGCCTAGTGGCATGGACCCACCTGTCTTCATCTTCAGCGGATGGCTTTCTGCGTCGCATGCGGTGAGAAATAAAGAAAGATTTGCTACACTAAACTATTAAGTGTTATGGGTATAAGATGCCTTTGTTATGTTAGAGAGAATAATGTTTCAAACGTAAATAATGAAAGTTTCTTTACATACTATAAGGGCTCAAACACAAGACTGTGATGCGACGTACTATGCAACGCAAAAACTTGCGAATTTATTCGCATCGCATATTGTATAGTCAATTCACATCGCAGATTTCTGCGATGCGGTGTCGTATCGCATCGCATAGCTGTTCACGTTTCTTGGCTTAAAATTGCGTCAACTGGCAGTTTTTTCTATGCTATCTATGATTCCATAGATTTATTTCTCTCTGATTATGTTAATTTCTCATGCTACGTTTACATCTGGGCCCAGACTCGGCCAATCGCTATTGTTTAGGCATTGTTTAAAAGGGGAAACCCCGTTAGCACCATGGCGATTGGTCGAGGCTGGGCCCACATGTAAACGTAGCATATAATGTCACATGATACATACATTAGAAAAAACGCTTGAATCGTCAGCCAAACACTGTAGGTTATTCATAATCAGTAAGTTCAAACACCTTTATATTTAAAGCATTTTGGAATAATAATAATAGATGGAAAAAAGTCATAACAAAGGCATCTTTATTTCACTAAATGTACGCACTAAATCCTATCACCATTACTAAGAATGAACAAGTTTAGTGTCATTTTATATGAAAATTCTATAACTTTTCAAAGGGAAAGACAAACGAACGACAAAGTATTGTTTCCACAGACTAGCCGAAAATTTTACATTCATTATACAAACTGAACATACCTACAAGTGTATTACAATTTATTGCAAGGATTTTCATTTATTTCATTTACAACATTATTTTTAGTATACGAAAACTAAATTTGTCCAGAATCAGTAACTGAATCGATTCCAATCATTTTTACACTATGTTATATTATTTCCCAAAAATATTTTTAAAAAGTCTCTGGTCACGGCAGGTCATAGCGGGTATTAGACACCAGCGTACAGCTGGGTGATGGAGCAAAAGAATGTGTCAAGCTCAGTGGCTCGCATGGGGCCGTGACCATGTGTTTGTGTGGACAACCAGGTAACATCACAAGCTTATAACTTTGTGATTTTTCATGATACAGATATGAAATGGCCCAGTAACCATGTGTTTGCGTGAACAAGCAGGTAATATAACATGATTTTTTCATGATACAGTCATGTTGTACATAGGTTCTTAGCATAAAATTACTACACGCGTGTTTCGGATTTCGCATATACTAAAAATAAGGTTGTATATATTCAAGAATATGAAAGCAGAACTAATAGATACTTAGGCGTCTTTCATTTTTACAGACCACCCTAAATATCTTATTTACTTTAGTAATTTTAAAGTTTTTTAATGTTCATATTATTCAGGAATTTTAAATTATATAATAATAAAACACTTTAATTTTAATTTGCTTGACAAAATCCAGGTGTATTTCGTCCTCCGACAGATAAGAAGAACGTCCATAATAAGTTATTTTTCTTTAGTTTTGAATATTTTTTGTCTATTGGTAATTACGATGCAAATCTATTTTTCCCTTTGAAAATATCGCAATACTGTTCTTTAAAGTAGAAGCACTAGCGTATCCAGCGAAATTCAAATTTTCTTAAGTTTTTCGCATTTTGCAGTCACGTATTTATTTACCGATTTATAATAATTAAAATCATCAATACATCCCTCTCAGGTCGTCTAGCTTAACATAGCTTAATCAGCCTTAGTGCTCGATTACAGACACGCGGCTCGTTGTGTGGCGCGTCGGGCGGTCCGTCGTACATTGCCATGTTTGTGTTTGCGGGAACGATGATGCGCCCCGCTGCTGCAATGTACGACGAAAGCCACACACGCCGCGCAATGCGCCGCATCTCCGTAAACAAGCCCTTATAATGTTCCCGCTGCTGAAACTCAGGCCTCCTCTCTAGGAGAGGGAATGGGCGGGTTGTTGGATGTCACATGTTTTCGAATTTTTGGTTTACCGTTTTTGAGAGCAGTGGTGATGAAATAAATTACACAAAGTAATGTGCCTGGCTGGGTTTGAACCCACGACCTACAACTTGTAAGTCGGGGCCGTTACCACTCGGCCACCACTGTTTTCCAGTTTGTCTAGCCCTATTGAATGGCTATGTCGTGAAAAAAACATTTAAACACAAGGTTAGCTGAATTGAGAAAGTTGCATTGATGATTTTAATTATTATTATTCAGTAAAACCATATTGATCCGAACACTAACCCGTAAAATGCAAAAAAAAACGCACTTACAAAAACGAACATAGCGAACACAATCATCAAACTTAAACATTTGGTTCATTCGTATGGACGCTTATTCGAACACGAAAGCGAACATCGTTCAAATCGAGTTCGCGTATAACAGTCGTAAATTCATTAATAGCTATGACGGCTACGTTGGTTGACTGTGTAGTAGCAAAGCTTTTTGGTGTTCGCAGTGATTCACAAAGAACATCGTCCATATAGAAGATACTAATAGGATCGCCGCAAACATGTTTGATGAACAGAGTGTTCGATGTTCGTTAGTGCTACGCACGTGCGAACCAAGTTGTCTATCATGGAACACAAAGTTCGTACGTGCTTACATTTGAATTTCTTAGGCAACCCTGGCGTTTCCCTGTTAAATTCTCTAAGTTACAAGTCATGAACAGTGCTGACATCTACGGCTAACTGTGCACACTACTCTGACACTATCCTTGGAAACTGTTAACAAGTCGGTTAATTAGTCAGCTCACTATTACAGTTAAGACTGGTCCACCATTCCGCATTTTATATGACTTCAATAAGACAACTAACCTACAACATTTTAGACTCCAGTTTTCAAAAAATCAACTAAACCGCTTACGTCGGTTTTTTCCGACGAGTGTTTTCGTGTCCTATTCGCCAGGGTCGTGTGTTTGCGACTGGGTACTCCATCTCGTTTAGCCTGTCAGCGAATCGTAGCGGCCCTACAGGGTCTTAACCCACTGGAGCCATGGGACGAAGGCTAAGAAGGAACAGGAGTAGGTTTTTAGTCAGTAAAAGTCTGTCACTATCTCCCGCTTCGCCCAAAGGCTGGAGATGTCATTGGATGATTTTCCCTTCGGAAAAAATCTCGTTTAGTTCTTTAGCCTCGTTTAGTTCTAGAGCTGACGAGATGGAGTATTTGGTCGTGAATATGCGATCCTGGCGGAATAAACGCGAAGGTGTCGGATATACCCGACATAGGCGATTATTTTCAATTATGAGAAGTTGATCCAAGATTTAATACGGGGTATTCAAAACAAGCCCAGATTAAAAATAACCCAAAAATCTCTCTATGAATCAGATTTGAAAAGGATCAGAGAAATGGTGAAACCAGCCTTTTAATTAATTACTACCTCACACCTCAAATTATGGTGAAGTTCGGGTTATGCTGATATTTTATATGAACGTAAGTAGTCCCATAAAAAACCAATAAAATTGATATTGGAGACAGTTTAAATTGAGTAAAGGCTTCGAATGTTGCAATACAACCCATCATGCGTATGCGCATATTCTTGGTTGTTATTTGATTACATCTATAGTTTCGACGCATCCTCTTTAGAACATAATCGTTGCGATTTTCATTCCTTTTTCAAACAAAATTACATCAGAGCCCTTACCACGAACTCATAACGTGAACAACTTAAAGACCTAAACTGATCTGTTAGAGCGAGAAAGAGGAATGGTGCTATACACCCTATATAGGGTGACTGGTAATTAGTGAACGATACTTAAACACGTGATTGTAGTCATGATAACATACAACTTTTACTATGGGACCAAACCTGAACTTGCGAAAAAAAATCTGCTAGTCAGTACATTTGTGTTCGCCTAACTGGTCAAAATTTATTGAACTTGGCTGATTTTTTTCGCGATTTCAGGTTTGGTCCCATTGCAAAAATTGTTTGTTCTCATGACTACAATCACGTGTTTAAGTATCGTTCACTAATTACCAGTCACCCTATACAGCTACGTCTTTCTCGACCGCACGCCTCTCATTTTTACACGTCGTAGTAAGGCCTCTGCCCCACTAGCCAAGTTGCAATCGCCACGTCGCCAATTCTTTTGTTGAGATGATGTCAGAAAAAGAAATTTGGGGCGTGGCCAACTCCAAGCGTTCACACTAAACGAAACGATTGTAACTTGACTAGGGGGCTTTACTTCTATGAAATACATCAATTCATCATTTTAATAATAATAACTTAATTAACTACCTCGTTCCAAAACGCTAATCTCAGATGTAGGCAACTCAGCCTCCATACATAAATGAAACCAAGGCCATATTTTGCCATATCTCGCAATAAAATTAGCCCACGGCAACCACTGACTGGATTCCGAACAACAGGAGCCAGCGACGTGGTAAACCCAAAGATGGGGTGACGAAGGCCCCTGATATCCCCTGAACTCAGCATAACCAGAACTTCACAGAAACAAACGGGTCGTAGGGCTATTTAGACCGGGATTGCGGTCCCAAATTCCATCTACAATTTTTTTTGGGAGCATTTTGGGATCACAAATAAATAAAAGTTTTTTGGTAACTGTACTTTAATGCATTTTCCTTGTGGTCCCGAAATATTACAAAAAAAAAATACAGGTGGAAGTTGGGACCCCGGTCCAGGTCCAAAAAACTCCACGACCCAAACATACACATCCCCATGAACCACACACAACTTACCGCCAGGTCCGTGTGTAACCAACACGGAACTCGGTGGTGGCGAGATCTTGGGCTCCGACTTCCGGTTAATGAAGTATTGGGACAACAGCTTCGAACGTAGCTGGTTGCCCTGGTGACCAAATTTGAAGTATTTTTTAGATGTACTGTTCTGTGGATGTCGTAACATTTTGTTTAATAGGCGGGTCCAGAGCGAACAGCCTCGCGAGGCATTTGCCGCGCGAAGCAGCTCGGTTAGTGTGGACGTACCTCGACCGACGTAAGCGCGGTTTTTTTATTAGGTCTCGGCGGAGGCACGTCCACACTAACCGAGCTGCTTCATTCAGCAAATGCCTCGCGAGGCTGCTCGCTCTGTGTGGACCCGCCTATTGATTTATAAATATTGAATATGGGAATTATCCTTGTAACTAGAATAATTCACCCTTATAGACTTCAATTAGAAAAATAATTTACAATCATAAATCAAGCGCTTTGAATTTACTTAAATGCACTTATACTTTAAGTGCTTAAATAAACGTAAACAATCTTGATATGTCTTTTTTATCGTATAAAGGACATACAGAGATTATTTGAATTTAGTTAATTACCTAATATCGGTTTAGGTAAAAAACCAATTGTAAACATTTTTTAATAAAATTTTTAAGACAATTTTCTAGACAAAAGACAAGTCAAGATTGTTTACATTTAGTTAAGTACCTAAACAAATGGAGTATAGGTAGTGTTTTTTAAGGAAATTAGCTATTGTAACTGTAGGCAAATAATATGGGAATCCGCGCACTACATTGGTAGCGCATGGGTATCTACAGATACACACAAATACACACTAGTGACGTAATCAAGATTTATTAAGAATTTATCATTATCAAATTAGGTAATTTTTTTTAACCTAATATAAGTCTTGATTATTTTAACTTCTCATGCACAAGTGTAACGAAGTCGGTACACCTCGGTAAAAGCTAATTTAAACCTTATTTTTACGTAATAAGGTTTAAGTTAGCTGGCATGAGATACGGTAGTGAATAAGAGTTCAGCTTACCATGTTTATTTTCGAAAAAACATCAAATAATACGTATATTTTGTGCCCCGGGGTACGGTTCTAGGGTTAACCAAGGTTGACCCTACAATATATTTCACCTTTTAGTAATATCACAGGTACGGTACTTACTAGGAAAGAAAATGTATTATTATGACAAGATTTATTTTTCTTGCCAGGGTAGTTCAGATTTTTTTTTTGTAACGACAAATATTATTTGGGATATCGAGATATATCTCGATATCGATATCGAGATATATAGGTAGAGTATATTTAAATATGTTACTTAGTTACTTGAAATCTGCGTAGATACATATACTTTACCTATTCCTAATGGTGCGTCCAAACCTATCGAATGCACCGCTTTCAAGCCGCTTGTGAAATGCGTGCGTGCATTTCATGTTCGTACCGCGCGCCGCCAGCGCACAAGCTACACGCTGTACTCGAGCGGCGCAGGAGACGTGCGCATAATTCACAATTGAGGCTCTTATTTCAAACACGATAAAAGCTCCGTGCGCACGAGCTGCACGCGCGCCTCAATCGAGACTTGCCGGAGCTGCAATAGAGCGGCGCACCAAACTTAAGGGCCTATTACACCACTCCATATTCAGACCAGTCTTAATCGACGTCGCGTGGTGTAATAAGAGTCAGACTGTCGTACTCGGAAGTAAACTCTACGATAATCTGCGTAGCGTGTGTGGAATATCGAGTGGTGTAATAGGCGTTTTAAGCTGTAATCGCATGCAAGCAGCACGCACGCAGTTCACAAGCGGCTCATTTGCAAGGCACCATTCCATTACCTTTTATGATAATGATATATTAAACAACATACCTTCTCCCCATATTCAGGGTCCACAGCCATCATTTCCCGTAAAGTTCGTAAAACTTTAACGCACAATTTTTCTTCTTTCTCTTCAAGTAGTTTTTCAGTATGACGTATCAGTCTGAAAACAATACGCTTTAATTCTTCTCGTAACCTGTGATAGTGAAAGATGAGAAGGATGATTAATGTGTGAATGATAAAAAAGGAAAGAAAAAAATAAATAAAATGGCAGTCATGCAAGTGAGTATGAGAGATGAAGCTATACACCCAATATTTCTTAATTTTTTTTTTACCTGAAGGTATGCAGTGATGCAATCGTTGATGGTGAGGCGCACTAGTTTATTAAGACCCTATTCACTCTAGCCTTAAGTCCTAGCCTATATAGCTCCATCCTTTGGGACCGTTCAAGTATTACGTAAGCAGACTTTTTGCAAATATTAACCCCCCCCTCCCTCTCGTCAGCAAAAGTAAGCAAAGATCTAACCCCCCCCCCTCCCATGCTTACGTAAACATTGCTCAGTGATGTCTGTCTACTTACTTTCACGTGATTTTGGAACATCGAGATTGTTCTCTTAAAACAAAACATACTTATGACGTAATTACCAACCAAACCCTTCCATCCCCCATGTCATCAAAAATAATAAAAGCAGAGACCCGCCACCCCCTTGTAGTGTTTACGTAATACTTGAACGGCCCCTTCGACAGTTCAGTTTAGGTAGTCAAATGGATCGCGTTAAGGGTTCGTAGTAGGACCTCTAGTTGACTTTGTAAGTTATATCTATATATATAAAAGAAAGTCGTGTTTAGTTACATTATTTATAACTCAAGAACGGCTGAACCGATTTGGCTGAAAATTGGTGAAAAGATACCTTAGAACCAGGAGTAGGATATAGGATTTTTTATTCCGTTAAATAAAAAAAAAACAATACCTGGTCATTTATTGGTATAGGGTAGATAAGGGTAGAGCGGGAGTGAAGCCACGGGTAAAAGCTAGTTAAGAATAAATAGAAAATAGAATCGAATATGGAGACCTATTACACAGGCCTTTGATCATCGTCCCCTTTTCTGCTATAATCACCTAGAGATGTCTATTTAGCTTCTTATCTTATCTTTCATCTGTACACTCTCAATAAGGTTCAGTTGAAAACCAGAGTGTTAGGCAATTAAAACCTTCGTTGCTATGGTTACGCGCAGCCCCCCACTGTGCCGCAATTTGATTGACACCCGAATATCTGTCACTCTTTTAGCTCAACTTGCATGCCGGGTATTCTACCACGAGCTGTTAAAACGATCCATTTGACGACCTAAACTGAATTGTTCTTAAAAAGAAAGAAAACATGTATTTGTGACTCGCACAGGATAACAACAATAAAAAAATGAACTATAAATTTAAACGAAAAAAAAAAGAAATAGAAAAATAAAGACCTGTGCGAGGCCAAAAAATTGTACTATGACGTCAGTTTAACGCTTCAATTTAGGCAATGACATTTGAAAGCGATTTTCTCAATGCGAGTCCCAAGTTTGCGTTTTAATTCAATTTGCTACTAGACGTTCATAGTGCAGTTTAACTGAAACGCTCAACTGACAAAATGAGCGATTCAATATAAGTTACTATTTTTCTAACTTGTATTGAAACGTTTGATGAATGATTGTAGAAAATGACGTCTTTAAAAAAAAAAAACTAATGTAAGTGTATTATTATACTAAAGTGTAGTATAATAATACAATTACATTAGTTAAAAAAAAAAGTTCGCTCTAAAGTCTAAAATACCAATTTACACATGCATTTTTAACCGCATAATGTTTTTTAGATGTCTGATGAACTACAATACGTTTCGTCAAAAGTGAAACCTAGGCCATTTTAGGACTGAATGAGAAATAATAGTAAAAAGAATTACGTCTACCAACCGTAACCAAACGAAGTTAGAAACTATTTAGTAGATTGCTATAGCACACATGCACAAAACATAACATTATAAAGACAATAGAAAACAGATAAATTAGATTAAAAATATAAATAAATAATAATAATTAAAAAAAAAGATCATCAATTTTGCATAAAAACGAATAAATAAATGACATAAATGGAAAATCTAAAAATTATAAATTCGTAGTTATCTACAACACAAAAAAAAATGCTATTCGGAAAAAAACTTCGTAACTCAATTCGGAAATTGGTAAGTGGTATAGATAAATTTGTACCAAACCCTCAGAGGGCGGGTCCGACTCACACTGGCCCGGTTTTTCAACCTTAACTTTGCCTATTTCTGTGATCTTACGTAAAAACGATCAAGACTCCCTCCGACACCTTTATAAGAAAAAAAAAGACTTGGTCGATCCCCTCCCCCTCTAAATCGTCTTACGTAATAAATGAATGGCCCCTTAAGTTAATGTAGTTAAAAAAGAAATCAAAATGAAACAGAACAACAAACACATAACCAACTATTTCCAGCCACCGTTTGTGGACCCTGGTAGTACACATTCCATATTTACCTGGATATAAAGATGCCACTAGTGTCAGCTTGCGTCATCTCGCCGGGGCTGGTGAACAGCAGGTGAGGCTTGTACAGGATGTCCACCAGGAGAGATTGCTCCGCTTGCAGGAGAGGACGCAGCTGTTCCTCTAGGAGGGCCACGATTTCTTGGAGGCCTTCCATAACAGAGCGGTCGTTTTGGAGGTTTGCCTGAGGATCAAAAGATAAGTTTTTATTTCAGTACGTGTTAAAATGTCAGTCGTGTGAGCAAGAAAGAAGTATGGAGCTAGCTATGCACCCAAAATAGCTCCATCTCCTTAAGAGGGGCCTTCCCCACCTCTCCCCTCTCCACCCTCTATCGTCGCTGTCGAGCATGGTTTAAAAGCTTCTTGCTTCATGTAACGCAATCCAACGTGATGTTTGATGAAGAAGCAACGCGAAAAAAGAGACATAACGTCTGAAAACTATAGTTAACATTCGGTAATTCCGTGATTTAATCGAATATTTCAAAATAAGTGATTTTTTAAAACCCTTAAAAGTTTTAGAAAAAAAAATTCGACATTCAAAATCTTGATTAAATGTGCTAGGTTTCTAGTATTGGTCGTGGATGTGCGACCTTGGCGGAATATATACGATAGTGTTTGTAGGATATATATTGTTCGTTCCAAACAGTAGGCTGCGCTCAGGACCGAGGGAAAGGATGTTTAAAGTTCTGGTAGCCCGCACTAATTTGTTCGCACCCGTGACTCGGGCAGTAGAAATACTTAATACTATCTCTCTACGGTTAGATATTTTTTCTTGCACATTGGCGGAATTCGAGAGGGTGACACTAAGTGTGTTGTCCTCTGTGTAATCTGTGCCGGTCCTCCAAGGCGCTGCCTACACTGATGGATATCTGTTCAGTCTGTCGGTGGCGTCTCTCAGTGCGTCTATTTGGCGACTACATTTGAATGACGATGGTGAAGATCTCTGGGCTACGTGTAACCTAAATGGTCGTTCGATATTTGTGTGTGTCGTGTACATAAAACCCAGTGCTAGTGATGCCGACTACATGTCGTGGTTTTGTAAAGTAGAAAGCTTTATACATAATATAAAGGGAAGTGTGTTTATATGTGGGGATCTAAATTTGAATAGTGCCTCGGTTAATATTAACAACTATTTCTGTTATTTTTTGTCTTTTTGTAGTTTGACAGAGAGGAACGCTGTGAAGAATTTGCATGGAGGTATGCTAGATGTAGTATTGGTCCATGAGAGCGTTGAAGTATCAGTTAGCGAGACAGAAGGTATGGTACCTCCTGATAATTACCACCCACCACTTGATATCACTTTAAAATTTGACACAGCTCCACATGTTCGCCATATGCCAGCCTGTAACAGTGATAGGTCTACGGACTGGAATTTTAATAAATGCGATTATGAACGTCTTACTGCTTTACTAAATCAGGAAACATGGAGTACCGTTCTAGAGTCAACTGATATTACTTCTAGCACAAATATTTTTTATGAAACTGTTTACAATATTTTTAATGAGTGTATGCCAAAGAAACTACGAAACAGAGCTAGTCGCAAACGATATCCTGTTTGGTATACTCGAGATATTATTACAGATCTTCGACATAAACAGAGACTACATCGTACTTGGAAAGCGTCTAAATGTTCTTTAGCTTACAAGGCATTTTCTGACTTAAGAGCAAACCTAAAACATCGTATCACAATCGCTTATAACTCACATTTACATCGTGTTGAGAATAATATCAAACTCAACCCACGACAGTTTTGGAGACATATTTCCACTCTGCGGTGCAAAGGAGGCTTTGAACCCACCATCAACTACCAGGGTCAATCACTGTCTGGTATTGATGCGGCTAATGGTTTTGCTGATTTCTTCGCCAGTGTTTTCTTACCCGAAACCCCTGACTTAAACGTATCCCAAATATGTGCTCTTGACACACATAGCAACAGTAATTCTGTAAGCATAATTAATTTTTTTCCTAAAGATGTAGAACGTGGTATAAGTAAGTTGAAGCTTAGTAGCTCTGTCGGGCCAGATAACATTCCAGCTAAAGTCCTTAAACTATCTGAAGCATCCATAGCCAAACCTCTATGTCATATATTTAATCTGTCTCTGAGCACTGGAAAATATCCGACACAATGGAAGCTCTCTAGGGTTACGCCCATACCCAAGACAAGAGTAAAAACATCTGTTGAAGACTACAGGCCTATTGCCATATTGTCGGCCCCTGCTAAAGTATTTGAACATATTTTGTATAAGGAAATTCAAAGGCAAGTCGATATTTATATGTGCAATGAACAACATGGTTTTCGTAATAAAAAGTCCGTTAGCACTAATTTACTCACTTTAGTTGATTTTATTTCTACTCAAATGGACCACGGACAGCAAGTGGATGTGCTGTATTTTGATTTCCGCAAGGCTTTTGATAGAATTAATAATGACATTTTGCTACGTAAGTTAAGTGCCATAGGATTTTCACCAAGTCTTCTTCTTTTTATTTCTGACTATCTTCGAGATCGCCAGCAATTTGTTCGTCTTGGCTTATACAACTCGCATGTCTATCATACACGATCAGGCGTGAGTCAGGGTTCCATTTTAGGTCCCCTGCTATTTTTGATCATGATTAATGATCTCCCACAAATAATAAAACACGCAAAGTGTTTACTTTATGCTGACGATCTAAAGATTTTTATTAATGTTAACTCTGTGTCAGACTGTATAGCTCTCCAGCATGATATAGATGCCCTGAGTGAGTGGGCTACTACCAACAAGATGGAATTTAACATCTCCAAATGCCAAATAATGAGCTTTGGCCGCATGCGGAGTCCTATACAGTACGACTACAGTATAAACAATGATCTTATAACTAGAGTTTCGACTGTGAAAGACCTTGGTGTCCAATTTGACACAAAACTAACTTTCCATACGCACATATTAAGCCTGGCTAAAGAGTCATTTAGACGTTTAGGATTTGTTTTGCGTAACAGTCAATGTTTTAAAAACCAAGCAGTTATAAAGCTTCTCTATAATGCTTTAGTTCGGTGTAAACTCGAAACCAGCGCCTGTGTATGGAACCCTCATGAGGTTACATATACACTTATGCTAGAGAAAGTTCAAAAAGCTTTTCTCAGGTACCTATACAAGCGTCTATTTGGATATTATCCATACATGTATCCTACGAAGTTTATCCTCGGATGCTTAAATTACAACTCATTGAAGGTAAGACGGGCTGTTGACCAAATTACAACAGCCTATAAAATTATCAATGGTTACACTGACGCATCCGACTTACATGCGGAGTTGTGTCAATTATTTGTTCCAAATAATTACAATCGCTCTAGAAAGCATAAATTATTTAATGTCCCATTTTGTCGTACTGTAGCTCGATCCACCTCTCCTATACCGCGTATGCTAACGATGTTCAACGCGCTCGTGGAGACCAACCCTGGATTGGATTTGTTTGCTGATGAATGGAAGACGATATTACTAGAAAGTTTAAGGTTCTGTGAGAAGACGGAGTGAAAGGTTTAATTTAATTTAGTATTAACCTGTTGAATACCGTAATTAGAGACACAATAGAAAGACAATAGGTTTGCGGACGCCGGTGTCCTCTCGGGGAATAATGAATTAATGGCTATTTTGCTGTACTGAATAAAAATAAATAAATAAAAATAAAATAAATAAATTGTTACCTTGGGTACGCCCGTTTAAACAATTATTGTATGTGTTAATACTCGTAGATAAATAAATAAATATCCGATGTAGCCGGGGATTAAAGCTTTCTCACCTGTGAAGCCATCTTTTCAAGCTTGGACGTCTTGGATGCAAGCAGCCACTTGCTGGTCTGCCGGGAGAGTGCCGCTGCCTTCTCGAACACCGTCTGGATCTTGGCTTCAAGTTCCAATGGTATGGCTATGCTACGAGTTTTGGCTGTGGACAGAGAAATTATTATCAGAAATCAGAAGCGTTTATTTCAAATAGAACAATTACAGGCACTTATGAATTGTCAAAATGTTAGTCAGTCCAAAAAAAAGTGAAGCTAAATTGCACGTTCCAAAGCGTTTTTGTACATGATGGTGCTACTGAGCTGGTCTGATGATGGAGCTTGAAGGTAGAAGACGTAGCTCTGAATTGCTTATTAGTAAGCCCATCGAGTTTGGGCTCATTAGATTCGTCTTGACCTGTGCTATAGATTTCATATTGATGACAAGGACTGTCGGAGGTTGTTTTAATTTTTTTATTTTTTCTTGTTTATTATTGTATGTACTATACTTTTTAAATATTTATTTAATACTTAGATGACACACTAACATATTTTTCGCTTTTTATCAACGTTTTTATTATCTACTGTGTTTGTTATTTTGTTTCAATATCTATTTTGTTTTACCTCTGTGAGAGTGACCGAGGTATCGCTGCGGGCCCTCACAGAATACCAGCGCTGCGATATTTATCTTTATAAGTACCGCAGCATATGCTGAGTTAGGCGCCTTTTGTAGCCTTGCACAGATTTTAAAGTTATTTTTCTTTTATCTATTTTATTTCTATTGTATGTGTGAGGTACGAATAAACGTTTTCCCGCCAACGCCGAAAACTAGCGCTGTGTGCTCATCGCATTGTGCATGAGGGCACAGCTTTATGCTGAGCGTTTGGCCGTTTTGCACGAATGTGGCGCATATCTTTCATATAGAATAATGTTTGTCTAGTTTTTAGTTGCGTCATTCCGTGTAAATAAACTGTTTTTCTTTCTTTTCTTTCTTTCAAATTATGATAAACAGAAACAGTCGAAATAAATATACAATACAACAATACTGACCGACGTCACTGAGCGTTCGGATGCATTTCTCCACGTTCAGTTTCTGCGGCGGCGTGAGCCATGGACATTGGTAGATGCTGAAAGTAGTCTGGAGTAGCTTCACGAATATCGACTGGCGAGTCTGTGGGGAAACCATACGATTATACATAGTATTAGTACAATACGCGGCATATAAGTTGAGCCAAATGGCGATCGACTTTCAATGAGCAGTAACAGCGAGGGGTGAGCGTAACTATAGCAACGACGGCCATTTTAGTTCAACTTATTTGCTGCGTACTATAGTTGGATTTGTTTGTTTATCGAGTTGTAGTTTTTTTATTGAGGTGGATAATCATCAAATAACTTCTCCCGCTCTGGGTGGAGAGAGAGGAAGGGTGAGACTTTTACTTAATAAAATCCATGTGTTCCTTTAACTGTCTTTCTCGTTCCAGGGCAAGATGTTAATGCATGGCTTGTAAATGAAACAATACACGTTTTGTGGTCAACTTAAGCCTGGTTTTCAGTAGTTGTCAGACAGTAAAGCCTGGTTTTCACAGACCCAGTAGCTGGCGGTCAGTGAAGGACAGTTACTGTCTGAAAGCTACTGGGACCGTATAAACAAAGTTGATCCAGTACTGACCCGTGTTTGCACGGACCTAGTAGTTAACCGTAACTGTATCTATTTTGACCGCCAGCTACTGGATCTAAGAACACCAGCCCTAAGATCGGCCGCACACCTTGTCCGGGCTAGTCCGGTGCTATTCTTAAGGGGTCATGATTGAAATCATGTTCAGCTGATTTGCTCCTTCGCTGCGGTGTTAGAAATCTTTGAAATTGTCGACTTTTCTCAACTATTACGAGTATTATGCATGTATTATACAAATACACCGTTCTCATGAATCACTCTGTCAAAAAGGCGAAGATTTTTAATAATTTTGTTTGATATTGTTGATACTTACGTGAAATGGAAGTGTTGGAATTTCCCAAGCAGCAATAAAATAGTGAAGTAATTAATATAAAGGGAAAACATTTTAATGACGCATACAATTTATGCTTGCGTCTCGTGCAAGCTATTAGTGCGTTTGTTTGGTTTATCGAAATTGAGGTCTCCTCTTTTTTTACGTTTCGATGGGAACTCTTTAAATGACTCCACTCGCTCTGGATGGAACAAGATAGTATGATTATCAGATTTTTACTGCCTGATACCCATCTATGTTCTTTCATGTTGTCCTTTACGTACCAGCACCCTTAGCCAAGTTACGATCGTTTCGTAAAGCGTGAACGCTTGGAGTTAGCCACGCCTACAATGCCTTTGTTCTGACGTCATCTCAACGCTCAGTTACGCGGTCAGAACAAAGGAATTGGGGGCGTGGATAACTCCAAGCGTTCACGCTTAACGAAACGATCGACCAAACTTTTGTGATGGTCTTCCGGATAATTCCGCAACAGCTGATCTACCTCTCTAATGACTTCTCTCGGGAGCAAGAGAGTGTCAGATTATTACTGACTATATACCCACTCCTATTCCGTCTTTACTTTCCTTGTTTGATCTATAGATAATGTACGGAACCCTTCGTGCGTGAGTTCGACTCGAACTTGGTGGTTTTTTTTTAAGTCTTTCTCATAAACCTACCTGCACAGTGGTACTTTGGTCACTGAAGGGAGAGTTGAAGAAGGTGCAGATAGTGTGCATCAGCACGTCGGTCACGTAGTTCACCCACGCCTTCTGCGTGCCCACCACTGGCAACTTTCGGGACGTGGACGGCGACTCCGTCGAGGGTCCTGTAGGATATGACATAACCATTATCACTATAGCATTAAAAACTAAGGTCTACTGTCCACGGACACGTAACCGGCCCAATCCGATGAATGCGAAATGCACACGACCAGTAATTATGGCGAAACTTGGGGGAGGCCTATGTCCGCCAGTGGACGTCTTTCGGCTGAAATGATGATGATAATGACACGTCAATGAAGCTACACGTCCGTGAACAGTAGTAGGTCATTGATATGTGACACAATTCATCCATCTTTTCTTTGGTGTCCCTCTCCCTCGCTGTCTATCCTCATTATACTCATAACGCTTTTAGTGGCATGCGTTTCATCCCTCCTCTATACAACCGGTGTATCGTTATTATAATTCAGTACCTGGAATAAGACTAGGATCGCTATGCAGGATAGCTTGCATGTCTTGCAGGAAGGAGCGCTCGAACAGGTCCCACATGTAGTTGCTGGAGTAGATCTCCTTCATCTCCACTTCCGTGTCAATGTAACAATGGTTAAGGAAGCCCACGTAAGCTTCCTTTACCTGTAATGTGGATTAGGTATTAATATTTGCCTGTAGAAGATTTTAAAGTAAAAGTTTCAAGTTTTTATAGCATACCAGCTTCTGCCCAAGGTAAAGTAATTAAAAAATTGTGCGATTTTCTTATATTTTATTAAAAAAATAAAATAGGTAAAGTATGTATATGTATCAAGTTATAGCGAGACCAAAGGAAATAGAGAATACTTAAAAAAAAGAAAACTTTTGGTTTTTTTTTTTCAATTAACTGAAAATGTGTATGTATGTTTTTGTGTACAATAAAGAATTAAGGAAAAAGGATTTGAAATTATTAAAAAGAGTAAATATAGGTCTTTGCTGGTTCTTCTTCAATGACAACCTTGAACTAGCTTCTGACGTTTTTAAGAGCCCATGTAGGCCTATGTAAATTAAATAAGAAGGCTTTAGTGGTATAAACATTCTGTACCTCAGGTATACAGTCCGGATGAGTGATCATAGACACGATGTCGTCTAGTGGCAGAAGTGAGTGGCACTTGATCTCCGTGTACACGTTCTTGCCCATCGTGCAGCATGTTAGCAGCTTGACGAGCTGGATGTGGTACCTGGGGAGGAGGAGAGAAATATTAGGCAAATTATGGAAGAGGTAAGTAGACCGACCAGCCAGAATCAGAATCAGAATCAGAATAGTTTATTTCAAATAGACCAATTACAGGCACTTTTGCATTGTCAAAATGTCGGTCAGTCCAAAAAAAAAGTGAAGCTAAATTGCACGTTCCAAAGCGTAGATCTCTATGGAGAAGAACGTGCAAGAAACTCTATGGACCTTTTTTAAATCATATTATGAGTTACATAATCTTGGTTACAAATTTATTGTCGCTTCTATTATGTGAGCACAATGAAGAAAAAAAAAAAAATTAAAACGCAATGAAACCACAAATAATGAAAAAAATACAATAAACTAATAAAAAAATAGTAATTGAATTAAGCCACTGGCAGCTAAGAGATGACCAGTCCCAACTGACGGCGCCCGTTCACGAGCATGACGCGTGCCTCAGCCCCACTCAGCTCAACCATTTTGAAGGGAACCGAATGACCCAATAACACGTGCCACCATCAGCGAAACATTTGAGTGAGCATGACAAACTCTCAACTGCCATGCTCATAACGTCAAACAAGTTGTTATCTAATAAAATAAAAATGCTCCATGGTACTTCACATTCACAAATTAGAAAAAAAAAGTGCTTCTACATTATACAATTTTATTGTTCCCAATTACAAAAAGTAATAATTGATCACAAGCTCCATTAAAATAAACTAATCAATTATAATATATATATATTATATTGAAAAAGAAAGACATAACATTTTGAAAACCACGATACAAAAAGGGTCCCAGCATCTCCTCCATTATTAAAAAGTAATAAAATACATAAAATGAAATGTAGAACTAATTTGTAGGCAAATGTGGCTGTGGCTGTGGAGCAGGACCGGCATTTAGCCAAGCATTTTTATCAAGGATGTAATCATCCAATCTATAATATGCTTGTCTACATAGCGTGCGTTTAATGCATGTTTTAAATAAAACAAAAAAACATATAAATACAAGAGAAATATGTAATTGTGTTTTTACGAAAAACCAGTGTATTAGCAAAGGAAAAGTTTTTACAGAGATTTATAAAAATATTTAAAAACTTACAAAACACCAGTAGTTTGGTTAGTACGGGCCTTTTGTAAATTATGTTATTTATTTTTTATTTTTTTTCAAGGTCTTTTAACACAAACTAACATTATGAGGCATGCGTCATGCTCGTGAACGGGTGTCGTCACTTAAGACTTATCATGTCTTAAATGCCAGTGGCTTATTTCAATTTCTATTTATGTTGTTTTTTTTTTTAAATTGCTTATTTACAGTGTGCTCACATAATAGAAGCGACAATATGTAGCTAAAACTAAATAGTAAGCAAGTACTCTAGTAAGGTACTTTTTTGAGGTGGGAAATCATCGATTGCCTTCTCCAGCTCTAGGGTGGAGCGAGAGTGTGTGAGACTTTTGCTGATTAAAACCTACCCATGTTCTTTCAGCTGCCTTTTATGTTCGAGGGCCGCAGTGGCTCTTCTTCAAGGTATTCGATTTCTTTAACCTTTTGACTGTCACGTCAAAAAAGCAAAAATGTGCTCACGGCGCAAATTCTTTAATTTGTCATGTAATCGTGACCGTGGCGTGCACGACATATTTTTCTTTGTCATGTATACATGACTGTGGCGGTCAAAAGCTTAATCTAATCTTACAAAAAATGGAGCACAGCTGATCATCAAGTACCCTAAGCATGTTTTTTTTTGTTTTTTTTTTTAAACCCTTAGCATGTTTGCTTTACCTGAGTGCTTCCGCCATTTCGTTGCTAATCCGGAACTGCCTCATCATCTGTATGAAGTTATTGAACGATACTTTGTCATTGTAAAATACCAGCACGTCTTCACCGGCATTCACCATCTGCAGAGAAACAAATATTTGAAATTGACTATTTTTGGCTGGGTTCAGTTGTACTTTTAACGCTAAATTGGTGAAAAACTCGCAAAATTCTGCGTCTTAGAACCCGTGGTGTCCATTCATTGTTGAAAGGTGGTTCACGGTTGGATGCCGCGTGAACCAGTGAACTTCAAGTGGTCCATGGGCGGACGCAACGTTGTTAAACAGGAAGCGTCGCGTGGTCAACGAGTGGATATTGCGTTATTGCGGTAAAGGCACACCGGTCTCCTCCTGCACTATCAGGTCTTGGCACCTGCGTATGTAGGTGGTGACTTCGTGTACGATGGTCTGTAGGG
This sequence comes from Leucania comma, assembly GCA_958295575.1. Lineage (NCBI taxonomy): Eukaryota > Metazoa > Arthropoda > Insecta > Lepidoptera > Noctuidae > Leucania > Leucania comma. The sequence continues at coordinate 3,276,417 of OY282488.1, forward strand.
AGTGAAGACACTCCAGTTTCCGGTCACTGGACCCGTTACCTACCTCCTGCATCACCAGGTCTTGACTCCTGCGGATGTAGGTCGTGTCTGCGTGCACGATGGTCTGCAGGGAGTGAAGATACTCCAGTTTCTGGTCACTGGACCCGTTACCTACCTCCTGCATCACCAGGTCTTGACTCCTGCGGATGTAGGTCGTGTCTGCGTGCACGATGGTCTGCAGGAAGTGAAGGTACTCCGGTCTCCGGCCCCTGGACTCGATGCAGTGCACAAAGTGGCCCACCACCTTTTCGTTTCCTTCATGGCTGCACAGTGTTGTGTTGTCTTTGAAGATTGAGCAAACGGTTTGGGCTTCGCGTATCTGGAGACAAGAAAATAAATGTTATTATAGACAACAGGGAATTTGTCCATTTGAATTTTAAATTATTTTTAGCTCTAGGAAACAAATCTTTTTCCTGTCCGTATCCCATATCAATTGCTATCGGCACAACACGGTTTTTTCTTCCACCCTGTCCTGTAACTCGAAACAATGAAAGTATAAAGCTTCAAAGCTGCTAATAAAAAAGAGAGGTCCGATATGCTCTATGACGTCCAAGTTCATCACACTCGTGTGGCCGCCATAGAAGACAACCGTCTCAGTTCGTCTTACCCTATTGAGTGGCTATTTTATAACAAGTCCCTAGCTTCTGTCATCCACTTCGCCTGCGTGAAAGTCGGTTTCTCCATACATACTTCCAACACCCGTTTTACCCCCTTAAGGGTGGAGTTTCGTAGCAATCTAAAGTATGGCGTCGATAAACTCTACCGCATCGCTGTCAACTGGTAATGTATCTTTGTTCGCTTATCCTTTGTCCAAGGTAAGTCATTGTTTAATCTGAATGAGCTAAATATATTGTTTTGACTTAGTTTAAGGAAAAAAACCTATTTTGTTTCTTATTTTCATTGTTAGCAAAAATTCGCTTTCTTCCATTTGCTACTACTCAGACGCTTTACACAATGACGCAGAGATGAGCAGAATTGAAGAACTGGATTCTGATTAAACTTGTCCGTTCATGATTCGTAAATGAATCTAATTTAAAAAAATCTTGTTTTGGTCACCCTTCCCGATTTTATCGATTTAACTGTTTTCATCGAATTGGCTGTGACGTCATAAAATGGCGCAAAATCAATCCTATTCTTCTATTATATTCTCATTATTTCTGCATATATATTATTCTTATAACCTTTGCTGGTAGAAATACTGTCTGAATAAAGTCAAATCATACTTACTCCTGCATTTAGGAACAGGTCCAGGTGTTTATGCAGAATGGCTTGGTTTTGCTGGTTGCCATGACAAAAGTGTTGCAGGAACTCATGCGCTAAGGCCAGGAGTTCATCCATGGCCTGGTCATCTTCGTCGTGAGGGACCTGGGCAGAGAGAATACATAATGTTTTATATATTTTGTTTATAAGGTACTTAGTGATATAGAAAAATGTGTAAGGAGTGTCTTTTGTAAGTGCTGGCATACTTAGGATTATAGGGATTTTATTTGCACGTAATCAATATTTCGAAAAAAAAAAAAAAATTATATTTCCATCTCAAAAAAGATGGTAGAAATTGTATGGGCGTTAAAGAATAAATATATTTTTAAATAAGTAATTGTATTTTTTTTTTAATACTTTGCAACTCTCACTGGAGTGATTGATTCGTGTCAACGATGATTTAAGAGGGCCCTACCCGAGCCGTCTATCATCAACCTGAGCATGATTTAAAAGCCTGTTGCGTAGGATAAAACTTGTTTTTTAATAAAAATGCAACACGAAAAAAAGATAACACCTGAAAGCTCTGTTGGTATGGTGGTGGTAATATTTTTTTCTTTTTTTAATTTACGAGACCATTATGAAGGGCCAAAGTTCAAGTAATATAGCAGATTTTCTGAAGTCATTACTGGATTAGTTTTACACAATTTAAGTTTTGGTTTCAATAGAATCCTAGACAATATCCACAAGATATCTGTGTTTTCAAAATATCTAGAAAAAGATATGTAATAACATCATAATCACGTAAAAGCAGTTGTATGAAAACGTATCTCAGGTTGGACGCTCTTAAGTGAACTAGAGCACAATTATCAAATATTTCATTCCTTAGGTCTAAAGTGCGACCGATGCTTGCTAGAGCTGCAGGATTGTTCGAAAGAGTTGCCTTGACCCAGGACTACAAACGACAACTGAAAGAACAGACTTTAACTGACTAAAACCCACCTGATTTTAGTCTGTTTAGAAAGAATCAGCTTCTTATAGTGGAAGTACTTCCTTTTATTATTATTAGTAAATAAGGTTGATAAGGGAATTTGTTCCTTCCGTCTTTAACAATACAGTCGAAAATTGCATTAAGTCGCGGGAAATCAGTATTATTACATAATAACAATATTCCACAACTATCACACAACGCCGTCTAGACCCAAGCTAAGCAAAGCTTGTGTTTCTAAATACATACATATTATAGATAAATTACACCCAGACCCAGATCAATAAATTGTGTGCTCATCACACAAACATTTTTCCTGGTTGGGAATCGAACCCACGACCTCCAGTATAGCAGTCAGGGCCACTGACCACTAGACCAACAGGCCAGTCTGTTTAATAATGATTAGTTACAGGTCTGTAATAATAATGATTTATTACTTCACGATGCTATGACTAGCGGAATAGAGCGATCTCATTCCGCCCAGAGCGGGAGGAGTTATTTGACGATTCTTAAGTAAAAAGGTGTAAAGGTTTTTGCCAATATAGGTTTTGTTGGGTCCACATTCATTTCTTGCAGCATGCACGCATTCAGAAGGTTAAGACACTCACTCTTGGCTGCCAAGGCGATGTCTGGACATTGAGAAGCGTGAATGTATGAGACGAGAATTTATTTATTAAAATACAGCATAGAGCTTAAACATAATCAGCCTTATAATGTTCCCACTGCTGGGACTCAAGCCTCCTTTCTAAGAGAGGGAATGGGCCGTAATCCACCACGAGGCCGAGTGTGAGTTCGTATCACACGTTTTTTAACTACCGGGTCTAGGACACGTCAGTTTTTTACTGCTTTCTTTGAATAGTTTTTAGTATAATCGAAATAAAACGTCTCACGTGGTGCGATTTTATGCAGTTCACGGTAACACAACGCGACGCGGCGGCTATGTCATACGTGCACGCGAGAAATATCAAATTACTAATGCCGCCGCTTCGCTTCGCACACCGTTCACTCGTGCGGTTGGTCACGTAAATTTTAGTAACAATCGTTTTTTCAATTCGCACCACAACCGTAGGACAACGCGTTCATGTCATCAATATTATCGCAACAGGACGTTCTAAATCTTGTAGAATCCCGGGAAGATACCTGATCAAGCAGTTTTTACCCTTATGTACTTAATAATAAGGGTGAAAAGTGTTTGATCAGGCAGTATCGTTGCATGCTAACCTGTAGCAAGTCCAACACGATGTTGTGTACGCCGATGTTCCGCAGCAGCCTCTGTTCGTGCCGGCGAGGCCGACCACTCTCGCCGGAGCCGCTGTTACCGTGCGTACAGTACTTTATCATGCGCTGTAGTATCTGTGGAGAGATCAATTTATTTTAGCCACATTGGGTTATTATATCAATATTATGGCCAAAGTTTGTATGTGTGTTGGTGCATGTATGGTTGTTACTCTTTCATGCTCAAATGGCTAAACGTATTTGGCGTATGGTCAGACCATGTCCTGTTACAGGTGTATAAGGGGGAGGGACGGGGGGGCAAATGGACTGTGTCCACCCCCTATGGTCTAGCGCCAGCACGTTAGGGTACCGAAATTCTATGAAGGACGCCAAAACATATACTGATAACTTCACATACAAATCAGGCATGTCAGAGCCCACCCCTTCTTCCTGGAAAAGTTTTAGTCTAAGAGCTCAATAATTTTTGAAACTTCTTCTGGAGAATGTAAGATCAAATTTTGTTAATATAATCAAACAACCGTAAATATTAGGATAATTCGGGTGGGTACTGATTTTCGCTATATTGAATAAAAAATTAGAGTCGATCTGACCTAATTTATCTTGGTGTGGTTATGTAGAGAGGAGGGCTGAAACGCATGTTACTCAATGAGTTATGAGTATACATGTAGACGAATGGAGAGGGAGGCCAAATAAAAGACGACTGTGTGAGGAGTGATATGAAAGAAAAAGGAGTTGAAGTTATAGCACGACGGGTGACAGGACAGAATGGGAGAAAAACGACAGAACAAAGACAGGAAGATGATGATAGTTAACATATTTTTTACAGCTAATTTCTTGAGCATAATAAATATTGAAATGATAGCTTACCTCTTTAATTTTCTTATATTCGTTGTGGTCGTGCTTGGCTGTTCTAGTAGTGTCCAATACATTATCTAGAGACGCATTACGTTCTAGAATCGCGCCGCCTGGACCCACTGTGCCTGTTAGACCTAGAGGAAACAGAGTCACTTTAAATCAAATCAAATCAAATATTTATTTGCAAGAAATACAATGTTTACAAGGAAAGATTTTATAACCTAAAAGTCACTGTATTCTGCCTGCAAGCAAGCGTGCAAATTATTTATATTTATGTCATTTTCCATGCAATAAAATTATTATTATCGTATACAGTTTTCATAAATTCGATTAATATAATAATTATTTGATACAATTTATCGTCAACATTAACTAATTAAATTATTAACTTGAATTTCTAAATTCCATAAATTCCTTAATACTATAGAAACAGTTCTTATGTAGCCATTCTGTCAATGTGTGCAATGCATTCAGGGAGCTGATGGGGCTGCCCTGGTTCTGTAGCGCATCGGGGATGTTCGCCGAGTCGCGAGTAGACTTTTTTATTCTACGATGCTGAAACGATGCACATCGCCGCAGAGCCACATTCGGGCAGAGGTTCGCTTGTCAATACCTGAACCATTGCTGTATGGTTAATTTAATTGATTGGCTAGTGGTTAGTGGCCCTGACTGCTATGCCGGAGGTCGTAGGTTCGATTCCCACCCAGGACAAATGTTTGTGAGATGAGGACGATCATTTGTTATGTGTCTGGGTGTAATTTATCTATGATATGTATGTAATATATAAGTATGTTTATCAGTTGTCTAGTACCCATAACACAAGCTCTGCTTAGCTTGGGACTAGACGGCGTTGTGTGATAGTTGTGGAATATTATATTATTGGAATCTGTGATCATTACGTGTTTAATTAAATTGTGTCTTGTGGTCGTGGTTTTAATAACTATCTACTGGTAAATTGTACTGTTCTAGCCGATCCGAAAAACGTTGTCCTTTTTTAGCTATAAACTGTCAAACTCGTGAGGATTAAATAGTTATTATTTATCAATCTGTCTAGCCTTCTCCCAACTGTTAGGGTCGGCTTCCAGACAATTCCACATGTTGGTACTTCCCATCTGACCTCCACAATCCAGTTACTGGTTAAGTAACAATTATCGAAAATCCACAAATGACAGCCGAATTATTATTATTTTTTTAATTGATATAAACTAGTGCTTGACTGCAATCCCACCTGATGTTAATCAATGATGCAATCGTTGATGGTGAGGCGCACTAGTTTATTAAGAGCCTATTCACTCTAGCCTTGAAGACACCTAAATTATAAACGGACTGGAAGACCGCAGCAGGCAAACTGTTCCAATCCCTCGATTTTCACGGTATAAATGTCTTAACCTGCTTTCCGAGGCACAGAGAAGTCGTGGTATGTCATGATTGGTCACCCATTCATAGATAGACCTCTGCAAGTGTTACTTAACCTTGGGAATTGTTGTTGCTGCCTTCTTGCCAATTCTTAAAGAAAGCATCTCAGTCATCCTCGCCATTTCCTTCTTGATCTGTCGCGACCCCATCATGCGATTCAAGGCACTAACTTTGTATTTACTGGCCTACCACTCGATCGGCATGCGGCAGACATGTCAGCCCAGTTCAAACAGATCAGTACATACAGAATGATAATAAAAACTCACTGATATGCTCATCAATAAGCACAGCGCGTCCTTTGTTGAAGACCCAGAGCTCGGACTTCTCAACGCTTTGTCGCAATAGATCCAGGTCTGCCTTGATCTGCTTGTAGGATTCCACGTCCGCGTCCGAGACTAGTAGTTGGACCTGGTGGTGGAAATGATAATGATGGGTTAGAGAGCGAATTACAGGACATTTTAGGTAAGGTATTTAATCAAGACAAAAACGAAGTCTGTCATCGACACGACAAGAAAATTTTCTCATTTAGAAAATTGCAGTTGTTTAAAAAAATTTGTTGATCTATTTTTAAAATCAACGACATTTTCGTTGATTTAGATTGCTGACAGTTTTCTACCATCAACGACGCGATGTTTGGTTGATGTCATATTTTTTTACCAGCAACGATATTTGGGTAGAAAAATCAGTACAATCAAGAATCAGTAGAACCAGTCAATCAGTTGGTAAAATCATCACAGCGTTGATTAATTGGATTTGTTTCTCAGAGTAATTTTCGTTATTTATATGTATTTATGTCTGTATTTATTACTGTATTAGTTTTCTATTTATTTTGTTTAACATTAAGTTGCACCTACTTTTATTATGTTTCTGCACCACCCTAAGGTCAACTGGAAGAAAATGCCTATGGCATTAAGTCTGCCTTTATACAGGTTTTTACTTGTGTAAGAAGTTTAAATAAATAATTAAATAAATAAATTAGTATCACCAAAGAGTTTGGTTGATGTAGAGTGTTGATACCTTCTTACCATCAAAGAAGTTTGTTTGTTGTAGATGGTTGAAACAATTTTACCATCAACGACGTTTAGTTGATCTACTAGTAGAGTGTTGACACAACGTTTGTTTGCTGTGGATCGTTTAATACATTTTTATCATTAATGACGAAAATTTTTTTTTTTACACGATTCAAGATGACACGTAGCTCGCCACATAGTAATTTGTATTTTATATCTTCAAGTCTTTTAAGGATTCAGTCACTCTATTAATATTACCTGTCCCGGTTATTTCTGAAAGTAGGATGTAAATCTCTGCGAAGATTTGGTACTTTTATCTAACAGCGTTTTAAAATCAGCGATCCATCCCAGCTCATCCGCTCGACCCTACATTTGTTGAGCCACAATTTCTACTCCACGACCTTCGGTTTACTTACCAATCACAATCCTGCTAAATTCACCAAAACTGTCAATTACAAGAAAAGTATAAATGTGGTAACGAACAAACCTGCTTAAAAGCAGCGAGCACCTCCTGCCTCTGACTAAAATGCCTGAACAGCAGCGCGAGCGCGCCCGACACGAGCGCGGCGGAGGCGCCCTGCGAGCACAGCTGCAGCAGCACGCGCAGCACCATGCGCCCGCCGCACTCGTCCAGGTCGAGCCCGTCCCTGGACACGGGCCACAAGTATACAATGGAGACAGTGGCCGGGTTTTGAAGGCTCGTAGAACACGATCACAAAATGCGAAGAACTTCATGCACAGGGGCCTTGCCTTGACGTGTTAAAATGTCAAGTACGCGAACGAGAAAGGGGAAGGAACTACACACCCAATTCAGCCCCATTAACATTAACATTTTAGCTTGTGGTGGGGTTTCTGATCCATCTAGTTAGCAGCGATCATATGAATGAGCGAACGTAAGGAGATTTTGAAATATTTCCATCTATTCTTTTTCAAGGATTTTTTGATTACTGTTAAAACCAGAAATTTTCTTGTTCTTCACGAGACGTAATGTAGAGACAAAAAGAAATTTTCTGTGTTAAAGGTCTACTACTAGGCTACTTCTATGCTTGCCGATTGTCTCGCCGATTCCACCGCTAGCGGTCACACACCACTCTCTTCACTCCACTTCCACTCTCTTTCTTACTGGGAGAAGAATACCAGTAGAAATATAGAAAAGTGACTCGATGTGTAGTCGTCATTTGGACGACTACACATCAATGCAATCTATGCATCAATGCAATGCAGACAACCGACGATGCGCAGATGCCGAAGGAATTGCGATCCATTCTTTCGTTCGTTGCACGATCAGTGGGTCGTGGTCGTTGCACGATCAGTGGAAGAACCCTTACTAAGTACAAGAACGTAAACTTCCAGTTTTAGCTCGCATACAAATATACTGTCCTATCTATTTATCGGAGTCTGGTTTCCGAACTTAGTCATAATATGCGGGCCACGGCGACCAACCTTTGGTGGGCTTACTCCAACTAGCTCACCTCTCTCAAAAAACTGAATATACTGTCATCTCGCTTGTTCTCTCTACCCGTGAGCGGGATAGCAATATTATTGACATAGTGATAGGCCAGTGTATGAAGGTTTTCGTGTTTTGTGAACGTGATGTAGGTAAAGCTTTAAGCATAACTTGACTGACACCGCTTTTGGGGACATACATAAATGGAGAAATAGAAGATATAATTAGGGATTATATAATAGAATAAATAAATTCACAGAGAAAAGGGAAGATTTGTTTAATTTTGGATTTTTATTTGTTTAAAAATTTCACATAACAAATAATTAAAATATAAAAAGATGAACTAACGTTGAGCTTATAAAACGTAGATTTAAAAAAATAGATTTACAAAAAATCAACAACGTAAAAATAAATAATCAAAATATAATATTAGTAAAATCTAATAACCCACAACCTGAAATTAATACGTTTAACTTTATTAACTAGTAACAAAAATAAATAAATATCATCCAAAAACCAAAAACCGTCACAAGTTCAACTCGGGCGCAAAGCCATGGTTCTGACAAAAGCCAGGGCATTCGAAAATCCTTTGGACCCACAAGCAATATTGTTAGTAGCAATTCACACATGCACCTTTCAAGTCAAGGAGCACAATTCATTCCTTAAACTAAACATTCATTTGAATAATGCAGGACTATAGTTGTCAAAAAATAAAATACCCGTTTTGACATTTGACGTTTTTATTATTAACGTTATGTAACCATCTATAGTACAGTATGTAATTACATTAAAACACTTTATTACTATTTTATTGTTTCTTTCAGTTTCATTCCAAGTTAAATTCAGTCTTTCTCAAATGTCAAGATGGGCCTTTTATTTTCTAACGAGTTTATGGATACTACAATTTTAACATTGCATCTTTCGAGAGATATTATTACCACATAGGCTTACGGTGAGTTTAATAAGGACAATATTCGATTTATTTTATTCGAGTTCTTCTAATGTGCACACAGACTAGTCGAAGCTCTAAAATCTTGACACTTGTCTTCTTTCCTTGATGATAGTGTATTCGTGTCAAGAAAATAGTTACTCATCGTTCTCATCTTAGCCACCTCTTGATAATTTAATCATAGTAAATTCAAGATAAGAGACTATACTCGAAGTTGTGGACGATTGCTTTTACTTCAGATAGACCAGTTGGGACAGACCAATTTCGAGAAAGAGGTCAATCGTCGAATCCGACTCGGCTGAGCAGCGTTCGAGAAGCAGCGCGGTATCTTCTTGTCCAATAAACTACAGTGTCTCAAAACGAAAGTCCAGTGCGTGTTGTCAGTGATAACATATGGCTCCGAATCGTGGTCGCTCATAATATACCTTATCAATACCTTACCAAACAATTGATGCAATTAATTATTGTGCGTAGAATCTAATAGATGTACAAGATGTATTGGTAAATCAAAAGGCTTTAAGTCACCCAAATGGCAATGGAATGGTCTATGCTCGGAGTTTCCTTGCGTGATAGAATCATGAATGAAGATATCCGCAAGAGAACTAAAGTTACGACATAACACAAAGAATCGTCAAACTTAAGGGGCAATGGGCAGGCACACAGTTAGCGAAAATTTTAACAATTCTGATGAGTTACTATCTTCCTAACATGAATAGACCAGTGCTTAAGGGTATGACATTGCTCAATGACCTTGAAGAATTTACCTCTACACTAGTAGAGAAGAATTGACCTCTACACAGGCATTGCAGGGGGTGCTGCGCGCGAGGTGGTAGTACTGATTCGATTTTTCTTGATTACTAATCGATATTCAATGAAATTAGAAAAAAAATCAATACCAGTTATTCGATTTATCGTAACATATATTTTGGTATAAATTTAATGTATAAATATAGAGCCGTTTTCGAAAGAATATGGAATTAATGTTCAAAAAAGGCCTATTTACCAGATTTTTTTTCTAGAGTTAAGGTATTTTTTTGAGAAACGTAATCAATCTAATTTATTAGTAATGTCCTTAAGTATCCCCTTCATTTTTTATATGGTAATAGTACATAAGGAATAATCTATAAACTTCAATCAACCTAGGTGTTTATTTGGATTTGGGCGATGTAATCCCCTTGAGACACTAAGTCAGGCAAATTTCTTAAGAATAAATTAAGTTTGCTCTCGGACAAAATTATGTATTGATTAACGTGAAAAAATGTGTATCAGCGCGCAAAAAGGTTTAGATACTATTTTATTATTCTTCTCGAGTTTTGTGTGAATAACGACGTGTACAACATTTCTAAGAGCAGCCGTCGACAAGGGGCGTCGGCAGCAGTAAGGCACTGATACTTGATACACACGACAGCTGCCGCTGATCTTCATTTATTGGAATGTCGACGGCCACCGTCGAGAGTCAACAGCTGCGACTGCATATACCTCTGCCGTTTACAACATGCCGTGCCTAAGAACTCTAAAGCTCCAGAGAAAATATACACATCAGCTAAATTTTCTATTCCTAACAAAGACACGACTAATTCTAAGGTTCACAATACTTCTAAAACAAAGAGTAAAAGGTTATGTCATTGGTTGTTATTTCATTCTGTAAGTCATTTTCACAAGATCGGCATGACAAGCAGGGTTATTATTTGGAGTTTCTTGCAAACTCGATATTTTGGTCCTTTGAATAAAAATAAATCTGTGCTCCTATATTGAGAGATTCCGTTCGTCTGATGATTAATTACAGATGTATCGCTGTTGGTTATCTGAGCGGGGCGGAGTGTCTCAACACGGAACCATTTATGAGTCTCAGGTGCTGTTTTAACTGTTTCCTATTTAATTGACCCTAAGGTGGTATAATTTAGAAATAGTTATTGTTTCTAGGTGGGTTTATTTTTATTACTTACCGAAAATAAAAAAATATAATTTGAAAATTTAATTATTCCAGTTACATGAGCTGTATATTTAATAAGGTAACATATTCAATACTCAGTTCTTTGCATTCCAAAATGTAGACTTAGGTGTTAAACATTTGCAAAAAGAAACAATTGTGGACCCTGTCAAGCACAGAAAATGAAGAACAATTTTCAAAGGACCAAAAACACAAGGTACAAAGCTGATTAGTAAATCCCCAACCACATGCTATGTTAGTCATTCCATGCATATACGAGTACTATGTCATACTAACAAATCTACATTTTTTGGAAGACAGCTGTCAGGCACAGTCTGTATCGCTCTGAAAAACATTTCACATTAGTACCATTACATGTCATTATCCCAGACCTGCTTAAAGAATAGTTTATTGACGATGTATTAGAGTTCGGTCATCACATATAGGTGTGTAGTGTGAAAGTGAGAGAAGTTAGAAAGTCGTGCGTGTGTGTTATTTAAAGAATGATAGTACCACAGTTTATTGTTTTTGACTAACCCGTTGGTCTAGTGGTTAGTGCCCCTGACTGCTATACCGGAGGTCGTGGGTTCAATTCCCACCCAGGACAAATGTTTGTGTGATAAGCACGATCATTTGTTCTGTGTCTGGGTGTAAGTTATCTATAATATGTATGTATATAGAAATATGTAAGTATGTTTATCAGTTGGCTAGTACCCATAACACAAGCTCTGCTTAGCTTGGGACAAGACGGCGTAGTGTGATGATTGTGAAAAAAAAAATGTTGTATGATCGTGTGTGTATCATATCAAGAACAATCGAAGGAAAGGAGGAAGGTCTTTGCCCAGTAATGGGTCAGTATAGGCTAGGTATAATAATTATATTATCATGAATAAGTTTGTGATTTCTTATAAAAAAAACTTTAGGCACTAATGAAACACTGTACAATAATGAACTTAATGACTTAGGCATTTTCTACCAATTGACTTCAAGGTGGTGCAGAGATATAAAATGGCAGACATATATAAAATTATTCATTTTTATTTTTATATGTCTTTGTATTTACAAAACGACAGATGAAATAACCTTCGCTGTTACTTTTCTAGCACCACTTGAATCGGATCACAACAAAATTGTTAGTTTTTCATTTATTCAAATTTTAAGTCTCATTAACAGGGAAAAACTGACTGTCAAGTGATGATGTATTTTTAAATACATCTCACGAATATTATAAAAAAGTTTGTATGTATGTGTGAATAGGTTTGTTACTCCGTTACCCTCAAACGCCTCAACGAATTTGGATAAGGGAAGATGATGTTCAGGATATTTTTTTATTTTAGCACTTTGTTCCCTCAGGAAAATCTTCAACTTTCACATGCAATTTTTAGTGTAATGCTTGTTGAAAAAAGACATTCTCGATACAAATGAAAGTTAACAGAAATCAAAAGAGTATACATAAGTAAATTACTATGTTGTTTGTATATTCTCGTCTATATGTAATGACCACAGTAGTAAAAGGCCCCGTCACCATTCAACATGCGTTAGTCACTGATAATGATTACCAGTAATAGATAACATAGAGATACTTCTACAAATGACATAAATTAGATTTGAAGAACATTTGAAGTTGTCTGGTTTCAATGAATCGAGTCAATTTTCTATAACGATCATGTAAACAGCATTCTGAGGCTTAATAGTGAAATGTTAATAACCACGATTGATCTATTGAAAGAAAGAGATGGAAGTATTTAGGTTGAATAGCATCATCTCTTTTTCAGCATCTGAAAATCAGAGCCACAGCTTCACTACGCCGTTAGAGGCTGAAATTGTAGATGTTCTAGATTCATTGAAACTCGAAATCATTTATCAACATTAAACATAGATACAAAGATGATGTCGCTAAATATTACAATAATGATCAGAGAAAATATGTTTTTGATAGTTTGTACAATTTCTACAGTAATACAAGAATAGTTTATATTACAAACATACAACATTTACTTTGCTAGAGAGAAGTTTGAATTAAATTCAAAGTGTGAAATGGAAATGTAAGAAAAAGTTATATTAAAATTATTTTTTCGTTTAAGAAATCTAAAGATTATTTAAGTATACATTTACCAACTGTTAAGTACATTAGAAAAAATACTGAGTACTAAATTATAATACTACATATGAAGTAGTATCTAAAGGTTTGATTGATAAAATATTCTATGAAAATTCGATTGATAAATCAAACAAGATACAAAGTTACAGCTTACAGTCTATGCCTTCTATTAGAGAGAAGGCCCGAGTCCCAGCAGTGGGAAAACTATAAGGTTGTTAAAGCCTTATGGCACACTTATTCTTTAGAGATCAGTAAAAACTGATCTAAAAAATAACGACTCGAAAATCGGCCCTTAAATCTTTTAACCGTCAGATAGGTCATACATCCACAACCAAATACTCCATCTCAGCTCTTCTGTCACCTATGGGGATTGAAGTGCTAAACGAGATGAAATATCCAGTCGCAAACACATGACCCTGGCGAATAGGACACGGAGAATACTCGTCGGACCAATTCGATGCAACTGGTTAAAGGATTAACCTTTTATAAGATTTAATGTCAACATTGTGTAAGTCTGTTTTAAACTTAGTCTCGGATCTGATATATTGTGCTTTATTCCTAAACGCGATCTAAAATAGTTCCAGGACTATATCTAGGTTTAATTGGCATATAACCTAGTAGCAGTCCAGGAAATACATTTAGATTGCGTTTAATTGATATCTAGTAATAGTCCCGAAACTATTATAGAACGCGTTTTGGAATAAGACGGAATTTGTCTTTAAAATATGGTCAAACAATTATTAGGGACACGTTTGGAATACGAAAAAAATAAGTCTAACCCTGATTATTTTGTTTGATTTATCAATATTTGCAACCACAAACCCTTCCTCTGTCAACTCACCGACAGCTGAAGATCCCCTCAGCCTGTAGTCCAATAGCTTCCACGTCAGCTCTGCCGATGGTATCCGCAGAGCGTTCCCCGGCTTGCTCGAACTCCTTCTTGAAGATTGAGAGGAGACAGCTTATGCGGTAGTCCAGTCGCACGTCTAGTATAAACTGGAGACAAAATGTTGATCACCATGTGACATTTGTATAAGAAAAAACATACAAAAAAGATATTGGCCATCTTTGTATGGAAGTTGGACTAAGTGCTGTCCGGAATGAACATATAGTGTATTACGTTCCTCAAGCCAACATTAATCAGTACACCGAAGCGCTCTAGAATTTGCTCCAGGAGACAAGTGAAAAAACTAGTTTTGTTGTAAATTATTTATTTGAGTAAAAAACCTGAATAATTATTTTTAGTGTAACTGATTAAGTACTGACTACGTATGAATTATATTTTTTGTGTATAAATGATATACATTATTAATTTGTGAGTGTTCGGGCGCCTTCGGCTACCTTCGTAAATTCCTTCCCACCTGATGGTAAACAGTGACGCAATCGTTGATGATAAAGCGCATTAACAAGCGCACGGTTGGCGCAGTGATTAAGCGATTGACTGCTACACTACATGTCGCGGGTTCGATTCCTGCACGGGACAAATATTTTTAAGGCCTATTGATAGGTGTTCTGAGTCTAGGTGTCTTGTATATGTGAACTTTCATGTTTGTGAACGCGCTCATAATGCAGGAGGTATTCCTACTTATTGAGAGGTAGTCTTCAAAAAACAAAAACTGTCGATGAAATTTTTATATTTCCACTGCTTGAGGTTCTCCGCACCTTACCTGCAATATCTCAATGATCTTGAGTTTGGTGTCCATGACGAGAGGATGTTCCCTCGCCAGCAGTAAAGCGGAAGGACTGCGTTGTAAGCCTGTGCCCGGACTGGCTGCGCCTGCGCTGGAATTGCTGCCACCAGCCTGAAACGGAAGTAAATTAGATACCATCGTCGTATGGGGTTTACCAAGAACTGGTATACAGTCTTCGGAACCAATAATCCAGCCATGAGTTGTGCCAAAGTGTACCCCGGGGCCCTGGAATGAAGGCAAAATAAGGAACAGGTGTGGGTTTTAGTCAGTAAAAGTCTGATATGTCCCCCGCTCCGCTCGAGAGCGGGAGAAGTCATTGTATGATTCCCAACCTAAACAAAGCTCCCTCGGCCTCGGTACCAAAAAGCTGTAACTCGAATTGAGTTTGAAGAAAAGGTCGATTTTGAAGGAAAATAACTTCCGTTATCATAATGATATATTAAAAATAACTTTTGCACGCGGCTTCGGCCGCGAAGAATGTTGATATATAGTATTTCAAATCTTTCTCCATATCCAAGATTATATATTGAATTTTATTTACATCGGTTACGCCACTACTTTCGAAACAAATTGACAGAGTTACTTGCGCAATAGATTTTTTTTTTTTCATTGCTTTTTTAGCGTTACGGGTTTTTCGAAAGTTTTTAGCTTCGAACTAAAAATTCAAACTCAAACGCTTTTATTTCAAATAGACCATTTACAGGCACTTTTGAATAGTCAAAATATTGATCAGTAAAAATAAAAGTGAAGCTAAATTGCACGTTCCAAAGCGTAAATCTCGGCAGGCAGGGTCGAAGCCTACTGGGGCCAAGGGTTTGCTTCCGAAAGGAAAGCCCGGCCCTGGTATCTAAGGCCACGAAGGAACGGGGTAGGTTTTTAGTCAGTAAGAGTCGACACTATCTCCCGCTCCGCCCAAGGGCGGGAGATATC
This sequence comes from Leucania comma, assembly GCA_958295575.1. Classification (NCBI taxonomy): domain Eukaryota; kingdom Metazoa; phylum Arthropoda; class Insecta; order Lepidoptera; family Noctuidae; genus Leucania; species Leucania comma. The sequence continues at coordinate 3,292,206 of OY282488.1, forward strand.
ATTGGATGATTTTACCCACCACCAAAAAAAAAAAAAAAATGCGAAGATCTCTACCTGATTTAAAAAAGAAGCCACTAACAGAACATAGGAAATAATAAAATAAATAATATTACAGCAGGTTAATATGAGAAGTGAAAAGGGAGGATTTTGCCCAGCAGTGGGATACAAAATAGTCTATTGAAGAAAATAGTGTTCTTACATTTCTAGCCACAGAGCCCAGCGTGATGGATGTCATCACAGCTCCCATGTCACCGATACTGCGTAAGACACCTCCTTCAGCTGAAACAGGTATTTATCAAATTTACGTTATGCGGTTCCAAACAAAAGTGCTCCGTCGCGAGTCGCCGGGCGGGCTCCCGTTGCGGGCAGTCACGCTCTGTCCCGCTTTTGCTAAGTAATAACACATTAAAGTTCTCTATCGACACGACTACATGCACACCGTTAAAGTTAAACTAGCTGACACTGCGCAGGTAATAATCTGGTTTTCGTGTCACAAGGACACGAGCACAAGACACGCGCGCATAATCACGCGACAGATGCCCGCGGAACGCAACTTCGGCCCTAAAATTAGTTTTTAGGGTTCCGTACCCAAAGGGTAAAAATGGGACCTTATTACTAAGACTCCACTATCCGTCTGAATATTACCAGGCTGTATCTCATGAATTGTGATAGCTAGTGTTGAAATTTTTACAGGAAGGTATATCACATATTGGTGTTAAAGTTTCTTCGGATCAAAGGACCTTTTAGCCTCTCTTTTGTTAATGAAAACCAGTTACGGTAATGTTCATACAATAGTAACGCTGAAATTACTGAACTGGAATTGTAAGAAGCTGTGTTATACGCTGCGTGTAGTAGTAGAGAAACGTTTATAATGGTATATAAGTTGAACCAAAATGGCGGTCGACCTTGAATGCGCAGAAACAGATTTTTGGATCTTAATTGACGTGGGGAGCAGTGCGTAACTATAGCAAGGACGGCCATTTTGGATCAACTTATTTGCCGCTTACTGTAGCTTCTTTTAAATGACATACTTACGTTTCTCTCTTTTTATCGGCTCCTGTTCCTGAGCTGCTTGCGATATAGAAATCACAATATGTATTTTGCATACAATTTGTTACAGTTAACACATACTACAATTGGGTACTTAGCTGAGCGAGTTAAATGACCTGTAGGTAATTGTCAGTCGTTACGTACTAAATACCTACAGGTCATTAGACTCGCTCAGCTGAAGTTTACTTAAAGAAATTAATTTCGTACATGCGTATATTAATTCGAGTTTAAGAAAAAAAAAACTACATTTTTTAATTTTATCTTTACAAATCGACAGTATTTCGTGTACCAGATCGACCCTCCGCGGGATTAAACGACCCTAAGGGGGTAAAACGAGGGTTGGAAGTTTGTATAGTAAAACGCGACTTTTACGCGGGCGAAGCCGTAAGCAAAGCTAATAAATTATCATTGATCATTGTCAAAACTAACATGTTAAACAAAGAAAATAAGATTTGAAACTTTTTGCCTTAGTAACTATTGTTCAGCTTAAAATTACCAATCCAACGATATAACACACATGGCTATTGGATGGTGGGCCCAAATTTCATAGAAATCCAGCCCCCCTAGGCTAGCCAAGTTACGATCGTTTCATCAAGCGTGAACGCTTCGAGCTGACCACGCCCCCAATTCCTTTGTTCTGACGTCATCTCAACGCTCAATCACGTGTTTAGAATAAAGGAATTTGGGGCGTGGCCAACTTCAAGCATTAACGCTTAACGAAACGACGGTAACTTGGCTAAGGAGGCTGGAATCATGCTATTTTGGATAAAGTTACTTTTTAATACAAATAATAATGCAAGTACCCAATTTCACCCGATCAGTGTTGCTATTCTCTAAGAAAACGCAGCGCTGCCTCAACGACGAACACCCAAAAAGGATACATTGGATTGTCGACCTAATGTACCTATACATTGGATTAATAATTCCATGTATCCTATTTGGATGTTTGTCGTTGCAGCAGTGCTGCGTTTTCTTAGAGAATAGCAACACAGGACCTATGTTAGGTTTTATTACTCACATTCGACCTCTCCGGAAAGCGCATTGGTCTCGTTTAGTAGATCCATTGCGGTGACGCAGTCAAGAATGCTCAGTAATGTCTTCGTTAATCGGAGTAGATCGCTGAAGCTGTGGACCAGAGTAATAATAATAATATAACATTTCACAACCTTCACTCAACGCCATCTAGTCCCAAACTAAGCAAAACTTGTGCTATGAGTATTAAACAACTGATGAACATACTTATACACCGTTAAATTTTAGTCGTTTTAATCCCGCGGAGGGTCGATTCGGTACATGAAACACTATCGATTTTTAAAGATAAAATTAAAAAATAAAATACTTTTTTTAAACTGAAATTTATTTACGCATGTACGAGATTAATTTCTTTAAGTAAACATCAGCTGAGCGAGATCAATGAACTGTAGGCAGTTAGTACGCAACGACCGAAAACTACCTACAAGGTCATTGACTCGTTTACTTAAAGAAATTAATTTCGTACATTCGTATAATAAACTCAAGTTTCAAACCACTTTATTTTTAATTTTATCTTTACGAATCGATAGTGTTTCATGTCCCGAATCGACCCTACACGGGATTAAAACGACCAAAATTTAACGGTGTATATCTTTATAGGTATGTCTTCTGCTATATGGTTAATGTATGGATGCTAAATGTTACCTGTAAATAAATCGGCTGTCCCTAGGTAAACTATCGAATCTGAAAATTAGCTTTTTGCTCCTGTTTCAAGCTTAATAAAAATATTTTTGTCAACTAATGATTCTTGAACACAACAAAAATATGATACAAAATTTATATACGGATATAGTCATTAATCATAAAGTTGTCCATAAAATGAACTTCAAATCGCGTTCCTGTAAAGTACTTTTCACTTCCGATAGTTTACCTAGGGACGGTAGAAATCATCATTATCATCATTTCAGCCGAAAGACATCCACTGTTAGAGATAGGCCTCCCCCAAATGTCGCTACAATGACCTGTCCTGTGCGTCTCGCATCCACCGGATTCCCGCAACCTATACAAGGTTATCGGTCCACCTTGTAGGAGGCCTTCAAACGCTATGTCTTCCGGTACGGTGTCGCCAGTCCAGAACCTTTCGGCCCCAACGGCAATCCGTTCTGCGAGCAATGTACCCTGCCCATTGCCACTTAAGTTTGGCAATTCTTCGTGCTATGTCGGTAACCTTGGTTCTCCTGCGGATATCCTAGTAGAAATGCTTTTAAAAAAATAAAAGCAGTGTGCGTGTGTACTAAAGGGTTGTTAGACTCACCTATAAAACCCAAAGTAAATAAGCTCCCTGGCCAGTTTGACAACTTCAAAGGTAAGTTTATTCTGGTCATGGTCGCTGAAGTACCAGGTCTTCGTGACGACGTTGCACAGGTAATTCTCCACGAAGCGGATAGTCGACGCAAATTGTTCTTTGACTTTCTCGCGGTTTGCGTCCGGACCGCCTTTTACGCATTGGTAGCTGGAGAACGGAGAAGAATTATTAGTACAGTTACACCCATTTGCACTATGATTACTTTCTGACAAACCTTTTTTTTTATTTGTAACTAGTGCTTGACTGCCATCCCACCTGATGGTAAGGAGTGATGCAGTCGTTGATAATGAGGCGCACTAGTTTATTAACCGCCTATTCACTCTAGCCTTGAAGACACCTAAATTATAATCGGACGGGAAAACCGCAGCAGGCAAATTGTTCCAGTCCTTCGATGTACGCTGTACAAACAACGAGGCAAAACGCTTAGTCTGGACCGTGGAAGTTTCTACAACGTAAGGGTGGATATTCGCCGTACGGTTGTCCGATAGTAGAAATGAGATGGCGGAATCAAGTCATGAAATTGCCGTGCACACTCTCCAAAAATCATTCCGTAAAATACCGAAAGGCTGGCTACTCTACGTCTGTACTCAAGGCTTTGTAGATTGAAAAAAGAAAGAATAAATAAATTGGACTAAACCAAATCTGAATCATCAATTAGCCTCTTCGCACGCTTTTCCACCGAGTCCAAAGCTACTAGGTGGCATTTTGCAGCACCAACCCATAAGTTTTACTGTCTGTTCAACCTGTGACCCAAATGTCTGTGATTTTGACTTTTATTGCATGATAAATGGGGGCTGGCCGGCTGCAGTAAATAGTATTCTTCTTTTCGTGTCAATAATCGCAAACTATTTTTTTTTTCTGACCAGTATTTAGCAACCTGTACAGCTCTAATATTAGCCTCGTATAGATCCTGAAAAGTGCAGGTGGTTGTGCAGGATGGGCAGCATTGCAAGTGACGCATGTCCTGTGCAGCGGCTCTACGCTGCCATTGTGTTAGGGAGAGGTTGAGGAACCCCATTTGGTTAGATTGTTTTTACAGCGGCCAATCAGGGTCCGGAATCGGTTTAGAGATTCCCGGATTGGCCACTGTAGTTCGCTTGTGAAGTTGGTATTGTAACCACTTCTTTGCTTTTAATACCATCCTTATGCCTACATTATAGAATTCAGAATCGGTTTATCGGACTGTAAAAAAGATGTATTTAAATGTGTAATCTTCTTGCGAATGGAGTATAGTAAAACAGAGATAGAAAATATAGAGGGTTCTTCAAATATAGATAGAATACAGCTTCTGCTAGCAGCTTCGTAGGCGTGAATGTCGGTTAGTACGGACGCAAGATCAATGTACTTACAAAAAAAAAACGGTAATTTAAAAAACTAAAAAAACCCGACTGCTTTTCTGAGTATTCATGAAAAAGCCCTAAAACAAGGAAGTCTTTGTACCCAATTGCACTTAACTATATAATATTTTAAATACAAGATAAATTGTAGCAGTCGGGACCCATTCTAGAAAAGGAGGCTTAGTGAATTGAGGGCACATACCTATATTACATGGCAGATTACTCCAATCTACTGACTAGACGACTGACTTTCTAGAATGGGTCCCGACTGCTACAATCCTGGCGCAGTCGGGTAATAACCTATGTCCGTCCATCAGGTTCCATCAAAAGTGGTTTAGTATTTTAAGGAGTACAGCCCCTAAACATCTGGTCGTAGTTAAATGCACACAAACTCATACAGCCGCCACATAGAACGGCGCTGACCTTTAAAACCATTTTTTTTTTTGCGAAATCCCTAGGAATATCACGAAATTCCTAAGATGTCGAATATTCTTTTTAACGAATTCGGTAGTAAATTTTATTTCCGAATTCGGTCAAAATGCAATGACGATTCAACAAACTGAAAGTCAATTTAAAAAGACATATGATACTTACTCGTGTATATGTATCCTGTCACAAACTTCGGTCCAAAGCCGGGCATACTTCACGGGCGTGACGGGTTCCTGAGGGTCCCTATCAGCATGCAGGTGCAGCATAAGCCGGCAGAACGACGCGCGGACCTCATACGAAAGGGAAGCGTTGGACATGCATCTGTGGAGGAAGAAAGTATGATAGGTGAGAAGTTTGTTATTTATTCATCTCTACTCAAAGTCCAGGATGTCCATAAATGAGCTACTTACTTCAATATAAGATGTATGTGCAGTTGGGGCGACAGCGTATTGAGCGCAAGGTACTGTCTGTTGAGGCACATGTTAGAGAACAGGTCAAGTTGGTGTCGATAGTAATCTAAGATGGCGGCTGATTGGCCGTTCGGGTCCACTCGGGCTTCCGCTGCCAATTCGGAGAGGAGGCGCGAACACTGCGGAAAGAAAGAAAGCTTAGGCAAAATGCTGGTGAATATTATTATTATTATTTTATTGATTACGAACAAAAAACAGCTACATTGTGCGATATTAAAACCATGATAACATAAATACCCTTTGAATACCGTAATTATTGACACAATTGAACTTGAGTAATTAAATAATAATGTAGGCCACAGCGCTGTTCACAGATTACCATTAGAGTATAGACTTTAAAAGGCTAAGATAAAACGCAATTACTGTTTTTCGCACTAATGCGGAAAAGTGCGCGCGCTCGCCTCCTCCTCAATTTATTATATGTATTTACTGTATCAGACTGGGCGTTAAGCTACACCCACCAGGCGCGCGTCAGCACCCGGATTTTTATTTCTTCGTAAGTGTGTGTGTCTGGGTGTAATTTATCTATAATATGTCATCATCATCATCATCATCATTTCAGCCAAAAGACGTCCACTGTTGAACATAGGCCTCCCCCAAGCGTCGCCACAATGGCCGGTCTTGTGCATCTCGCATCCATCGGACTCCAGCGACCCTGACAGACTATAGACATCTTTCGACAGAAATAATGTTGTTGATTGAAAATGAGAAACCTATTGTTATGTTACCTTTTTGTTGTTCCATAACAGCATGACCTCCTCTTCCACGGTGTATTTACTATCGTCCGGATCTAATGTCTTGGTGTTTTCGTATTTCGTTGAAACCAATCTGCAAACAAAATCTATAATATAAAAATGAATCGCAAAATGTGTTGGTAAGCGCATAACTCAACAACGCCTGGACCAATTTGGCCAAATCTTTTTTTAAAATGTGCGTTGAAGTTCAAGGATGGTTTTTACGGCGAGAAAAATAGAGTAGGGTAGAGTAGGGTAGAGTAGGGTAGAGTAGGGTAGAGTAGGGTAGAGTAGGGTAGAGTAGGTTAGAGTAGGGTAGAGTAGGGTAGAGTAGGGTAGAGTAGGGTAGAGTAGGGTAGAGTAGGGTAGAGTAGGGTAGGGTAGAGTAGGGTAGAGCGGGAGCGAAGCCGCGGGCAAAAGCTAGTAATAAATATAATAATGTGTGGGTCTTTCTTCAAAAGACCATCTCAGACACTAATCTGCATGGTTCATATTATTTGACCATTACATGTTTATTGTATGGACTTCAAAAGACACTTTGACCCCTGAGTTTGTTTCGGTGTTTCTTCTCAGGGTAGTCAGCTAGGAAACAGCGGCCTCATCTAGTTTAAACTGACGAAAAAAAACATTGACGTTTAAAAGTATTTTTTAAAACCTATTTGCAAAATAAATATCATTTATCGTTTATAAAATCGTTAGCTCAAATGTGAAACTTGATATTTTCGCAGGTATTGTACCTAACGAAACTAACTAACCCATAAACATTCATTATGAATTACCAGAGGGCTAGCCAAGTTGATAATCTACAATCGATATTTCTTTGAATACCGTAATTAGAGACACAATAGAAAGACAATACGTGTGCGGACACCAGTATCCGCTTGGGGCTTGAGTCATGCTAGTAGAAAACTTCAAATATACGGGAATGTCGTCATCTCAACGCTCAGTCACGTGGCCAAACAAAAGAATCGGAGGCGTTGCCGATTCCAGGCGATCGACGAAAGAGATTCAAACCGAAACGGTTGTAACCTGGCTACATCTGCAACTTCTGCAACGGCTACATCCTCATGGATACATAATATTATCCCAAGCGATCATACTCCTGGAACTAAAGTATCATATGTGCCATTCCAGGACATGGTCTACCCATGTGCCAAATTTCATTGAAATGCGTTCTGCCGTTTCATCGTGAGGGAGTGAGTGATACATATAAAATTTTGCTTTTACAATATTATTGTGGTAAAAACTGGCAAACCTTTATACGGAGCAGATTTCTAAGAAAATTAACTTAGTCTAGTGGAAATGTCCCCGTTTTGTGTACCATGGAAAACTACGACGGTCCGTGGTGTTCTGATAACAAAACCGTGGAGGCCCAGCAGGGTGAATACCCGAGCTACGGGGAAAAGCTACGAGGAATTTCTAAAAAAGAAGACCAACGGCAACTGAAGGCCACAGATGTGGTTTCAGTCAGTAAAAGTCTGACACGCCTTCTCGCTCCACAGTAGAGCGGAATAAGTCATTCTCTCCTCCACCTTTGTCAACAGACCGGTACATGTGCGTGTAAAAACAAAAGAAAATATAATTCATTAAAACATTGTATCATTGAATGCACACCTGGCGTAATGAACAAAGCGGGCATGATTACATGGAATTTGTGCCGAGATAGCGAGTAAGCAAATTCCATAATTGTCAAAATGTTAATTACTCTTAGTAATACTTTAAAATATCGTTATAAAAAGTATCCTATGTTTATGGTAGGTAAAATCATCCAATGACAGATCCCGCCCTTGGGTGGGGCAGGAAATAGTGTCAGACTCTTACTGACTAAAAAACTACCCTGTTCCATTCATTGCCTTTGTCCCAGGGCCCCGGGTGACATTTTGACATAACCTTTAGACCCCAGTAGGCTTCGACCCTGCTGGGCCCGTACAGTTTGCTGACAACTCCTAGAGGCGCGCGGGAACAGTGCGCGCCGTAAACGACTTGAGCTCGGACCGGTCTGTTACCGGACGGACAGCGAGCTACCCATTGCCCGTCGTCCGCAAGCCCGCGCCTACGGTGGCTGGAAATCGGGATCGGAATCCCGGCGGCGGCGGCGGCGTGTGCTCCGTTGCCTGATGCGGTCGGCCTCCTGCTTTGCTAGCATTACTGCTTCGCAAAAGGAGGCGACCGCCTGCCACTCCTAATCCTATATTAGCATATAGAATACTTTTAAACTACTACTACTACTTTTACTTTTTTTTATTATCATATAGGATGCTTTTTACCCCAGGAAGTATGCTCCCTTAGACAATGACCTGGATTAGCATCCAGGACATGATCTGCCTGTAGACCAAGTTTCATTGAAATCCATTCAGTATTTTTTGCGTGGAGGGGTAACAAACATCCATACATACAAACTTTCACGTTTATTATATTAATAGGACTGTGGTAGCGTCCCATAAAAGCAGGAAGAAATACTACAAAATAAAAAAGATATTTTCACATTTTAGTTTAATTTAGAATCCGTTTCTCGATACGGAGTAATTTTCTGGGAAACTCCACCGATAATAAAAATAACGAGTTTATTGTACAAAAAAATGTGTACGTGCGATATGCAACTAGCGCTCAAGAAATAGTTGTAAGCTATATTTTAAAACATTAATGCTTTAAACATTTCCGTCGTTAGATAATCACGAAGAATTTTTACGCGGCACATAAGTTGAACTAAAAAAGCGACCGTTGCTATGGTGCTTAGCTCATTCACGTACAGTGGTGCTATTCTCTAAGAAAACACAGCGCTGCTGCAACGACGAACATCCAAATACGATACATTGAATTTACAATCCAATTTATAGGAACATTAGGTTGACAATCCGATGTATCCTATTTGGGTGTTCGTCGTTGAGGCAGCGCTGCGTTTTCTTAGAGAATAGCACCACAGGTTGAAGAGCTTAGGTGAGCTCAGTCCCCCCTGCCTCACCCCGCACTCCAGCCTGTACACGTCTGAGAGACCAACACCCCAACGAACATTGTTCACCTGATTTGAGTACCAGTACTGAAACAGGCATAGCAACTCCCGAGGTAAACCCGCCTCCCCGAGTTTAGCCCAAAGAACTATACACCGTAAAATTTTGGTCGTTTTAATCCCGTGGGGGTTCGATTCGGTACATAAAACCCTATCGATTTGTTGTACTCCTTGCACCCTCGGCGAAGAGTCCTCATTAATGTTGAATTCTCGACGTCCGTAAACCCACGTCTATAGTTGCTAGAAGCCGGGGTCGGGGTCCCAGCAGCTGGGGCGTGAGGACTTCCTCATGCATGCGCCGCCTCCTTCGCTGGCATTGCTGCCGCCCATTCCTCCTCGCTTCGAACCAGGGCCCAGCGCAAAGGTTGCCGTCGTCGATCCGCTCAAACGAGGCACATCTCCATAGACTCTTCAAATATACGAGTAGATTACGTAACTCATGTTATCAAACCTACATAATAAATCTATATTTTCGCTAACACAAAGGCGGTCCTTTGTTTTGCTATCTCAATCCCTAACGGACAGCATCTGGACGATGTCCGGTATATTCAGAATCAGAATAGTTTATTTCAAATAGACCAATTACAGGCACTTTTGAATTGTCAAAATGTCGGTTAGTCCATAAAAAAAAGTGAAGCTAAATTGCACGTTTTAAAGCGTAGATATCTATGGAGAAGAACGTGCAAGAAACTAAATGAACACTCTTTTTAAATCATGTATCAAAAAATTGGTATTCACGTGTTGTTTAAAAGTAGATAAGTTTCTTGAACCGACGAGCCTAAATACGGTAATAATAGCTGATAAAAACGTATATGTCGCCTATATATAGGGTAAAGAAACACATTATGAAGTACTTGCAGTAAGAGTAATCCAAGTTGTACGCATGTCACACAGAAACAACCATGTCTTTTAAAACTTTATCCATTCTTGTGGTGTACTTTTTATTGGATTTTTCACGTAAGTATTACTATCAATTCATCAATTTTATTTGAAAAATTTTACGACCAGGTATTTCCAAAAATATTTTCTTTTTTTAAATTATTATTTATTTGACTTGCTGGTCGTTATCATCATCATCATCAGCCTTTTAATATTCCCACTGCTGGAACACAGGCCTCCTCTCTAAAAGAAGGAATGCCGTAATTCACCACGCGGGCCCAGTGCGGCTTGTTGAATGTCACATGTCTTCGAATTTTTGGTTCTAGGACATGCCGGTTACCTCACGATGTTTTCCTTCACCGTTTTGAGAGCAGTGGTGATTTAAATTACACAAAGTAATGCGCCTGGATGGGTTTGAACCCGCGACCTACAACTCGTAAGTCGGGGCCGTTACCACTCGGCCACCACTGCTCACACTCGCTTGCTGCACGTGATTGTACCAAATTAGGAAACTGACAACTCATTGAGGCGCGCGTGGAACAATACGCGCCGTCAACGACTTCGGCTTGGTCGGTTCCGTTTTTCCCTTTCGAGGTACGGAATTCTAAAAACCACCTGTTGGGCTGTTGGGTTAGCTAGTATAATATACACCGTTAAATTTTAGTCTTTTTAATCCCGTGGAAGGTCGATTCGGTACATGAAAAACTATCGATTTATAAAGATAAAATTAAAAAATAAAGTATTTTTGTTTTCTAAAACTCGAATTAATATAGGCATGTACGAAATTAATTTCTTTAATTATACGAGTCAATGACCTTGTAGGGAGTTGTCGGTCGTTGCGTACTAACTACCTACAGTTTATTGACCTCGATCAGCTGATATTTACTTAAATTAATTTCGTGCATGCGTAAATTAATTAGAGTTTTAAAAAAAGTACTTATTTTTCATATTTTTCTTTACAAATCGATAATATTTCATGTACCGAATCGACCCTCCGCGGGATTAAAACGATCAAAATTTAACAGTGTATACACATAAAGGTCCTACTCATGATTTTTTTTCCGTAGTTGCACAAAGAAATGAAACGTCTGTTCGAAAAGACTACGAGCCTGTAGAAGGTCTTCAAGGTTCTTACAAGTTCCACGCGACAGCAAAGAATTGGAGTGCAGCTAAGCAAGCGTGTGCTGACGAAGGAGCCAGTTTGTTCTACCCAAAAAACAGCCAAGAGGTTAACGCTACAATATCGTTCTGGAAACTGCACAAAAAAAGCACCCAGCCTGCCTCTACTTGGCTGTATGTGGGCATTTCAGATATAACGACTGAAGGAGTTTATGAGACCATTGACGGTAAATGTCTAATTTTTATATATTTTGTAAATGATGATCCCAAATAATTTGTTCTAAAGTCAGCACCACCACTAACTATCGCCCATAACTACACATGCATGAAATAAATACATGCATTTTTAAAATATAGGCATTCAGGTAAACAAGTGTTATCATACAAATCCGATCAAACGTTTAGCAGTGAAGAAGTACCAACATATACATACAAACTTTCAACTTAATAATATTGTTTTTTTTTTTATTTTTTTTATAAATTAGTGCTTCACCTCGATCCCACCTGATGGCAAACAGTGATGCAATCGTTGATGGTGAGGCGCACTAGTTTATTAAGATTAGTTTTATTTATAAATATCATTAGGAGTGTGTTTATTATCATGCGGATTTCATCACATACGTGGTTTTGCTCCGCATGCGTATGTCCTTTTCATACAAATACTTATTGTAAATCGGGGAATTAACGCGCAGGACGCGTGCGGGGCGGGGAAATCCTGCATACGGATTTGCTTCGCATGTGAAACCTTAGCAAATGTCTTTTTCATACAAGTATTTATTGTAATGCGTGCATTGCGCATGCGAGACGCGCTTTTTTTTTTAAATTTCTGCATGCGGAGCAAATCCGCATGATATTAAGAACCTAAATATGTAGAATTGTACAATATGACAATCTACAAAACGCCCAGTTGGTTTATTTGAAACACTTACCACTAAATTATTTTATATGCATAACTTGTTCTAACTTCTAGGTAAGTCCATTTCTGAGGTGTACAACAACTGGAAGCCAAAAAATCCAGACAACAGGGGAAATGAAGATTGTGTGCACTTAAACCAACTCGGCTATTTAAATGATATCAAGTGTGACTCTGCGTACAGTTTTATTTGCGAGAAGAAACTACCACAGGAGCGAAATAATAGTTTCAACCTTCAGAAGTCCGATTTAAGTAAGTTACAGGCCTAGATTTGAGCGTTGAGTGTTTTTCACATGGCCAATTTATTTAACGCTCTTTCAAGAGTAACCTAGTCTCTTAGGGCCCATTCACGACTTCGGTCTTAGGCGATTGGTCGACGCCGCACATAGCGGCCATAGCGCGGCGCGCGTTCGACCAATCGCCTACCAATACCGCCCCGCTTCACGCACGCATCTGGAGGCAAGCAACAGTCCTTGCACACATCACACATGCACGATAAGCGCATGGAGATGCAACGCCGGGGCAAAATTCCGCTGCCGCGACAAGTCGAGGCATGGCGGACAGAGCTCCGGCGGGATGTCATGGCGAAATGGCGTCAACGACTATCGCAACCTCGTTCGGGGCGCGCCACAATCGAGGCGATAAGTCCCATCCTTGAGGATTGGCTGGAAAGACCTCACGGCGTTCTAAACTTCCGTACGACGCAGGTCTTTACCGAACACGGCAAGTTCGCTAAGTTCCTGTTCCGGATTCGTGCGGAGGATTCGCCCGGGTGTCGCCACTGTGTGGAACACCCGGAGGACACGGTGGAGCATACTGTAGATGTGTGCCCCGCCTGGGCGGAGCATCGGCGTGTCCTCGTGGGGGCGATCGGCGCCAGCGATCTCTCTCGCCGGGCCTTGGTTCAGGCCATGGTCCGGAGTGAGTTGGGATGGCAGGCAGTCGCCTCCTTCTGCGAAGCAGTAATGCTAGCAAAGGAGGAGGCCGACCGCATCAGGCAGAGGCAACGGGGCACTCACCCCAGCCGCCGCGGGGGTTCCGATTCCGATCCCGATTTCCAGCCACCGTAGGTGCGAGTTTGCGGACGGCGTGCAATGGGTAGCACGCTGTCCGATCGTCCGGTAACCCACCGGACCGAGCCCAAGTCGTCGACGGCGCGTTCTGTTCCCGCGCGCCTCAAGGAGCTGTCAGCAAACCGTAGAGGCCCAGCCTGCTAGCTGCAGGCAGGCAGGGTCGAAGCCTGCTGGGGTCATGGGTCAGCCTCCGAAAGGAATACCCGGCCCCGGCACGATAAGCAACGAAGGAACGGGGTAGGTTTTTAGTCAGTAAGAGTCTAACACTACTTCCTGCTCCGCCCAAAAGCGGGATTTGTCATTGAATGATTTTACCTACTATAAAAAAAAAGTCGTGAATGCGCTGTAAAGAAAACAAGTTTGTATTGTCTAATGAGAAAACTTACGTATGAAAATAGTTCAATTTCTGAATTGAGTTACGAAGATTTTTTAAAAGTTTCAAGTTTTCAGATTTTTCCCTATACTTGTGCTGTGATACCAGCTTCATGCCAAATTTCAAGGTCTTAGGTCAAAGGAAAGTACCCAATGAAATTTGATTCCGTGAGAGTGTCGAAATACACGTTTTTTGCGACTTATATAATAAACGGCTACTTATATCTTTTTTTTCTCATTAACATAGAAGTCATATCTTTTCACAGTTTAAAGGGAACTCAGATTGAGTATATGGTTTAAATTTCAATTCAATACCTCCACACGTCCCCAAGATAAAGGGTCTTAACAGACAGACAGACGGACTACAAAGTGATCCTATAAGGGTCATGTCAAATTATCATCGATGCAACACTTACTACGGGACACGCACACTACGATAGGCTGGCTTTAGTACTCAACTAAAAACAAACTTCTGTACCTCTACCATGAGTTTTAAGCAATAGTATTCGTCGCTACTCGATATCGACTCCGTAAATATTTTGTATGGCAAATTTTGCAGCGCCTCTAGCGGTCACTTGTAGAACCAAAATTTGCCATACAAAATATTTACGGCGTCGATATCGAGTAGCGACGAATACTATTGCTTAAAACTCATGGTAGAGGTACTGTTTACTCCTTTAAATAGTAATGTTGATGTTTTAATACGTGTATTTTTGTATTTCATAGATGAACGAAAAGTTAATGAGTTTTTCCGAAAAGACTACAGTTTTATTGAAGAAACAGAAAGTTTCTACAAGATCTATACAATAGGACTTTCTTGGGCTGAAGCCAAGCGAGTCTGTGCTCTGGAAGGAGCCACTTTCTGGCACCCAGACAACGAGGATGAGGCTCACGCTGTCATATCGTTTTGGAACGCCACCCAGCCTCATATCGGGTGGGTGTATGTTGGTCTGTCGGACATGATGGCGACGAGACTGTTTGAAACCACTACCGGTATGTAAATTATAATAGTACTTTCACTAACTACCACAAAAATAGGTTTTTTTTACAAATTAGTACCAATTGCGTTTCTGTAATCAATAAAAACTCAATCAATCTATACCTAACCTACTTATTTGTTCTCCTTATGAAACGAATAATATGGAATCATGCACTAGCTTCTGACGTTTTAAGGCCTATGTGAAATAAAAATATTTTGAAATTGAGCTTAAATTATGTTAAAAAATAAGAGTATATTTGATTTTTTTAGGAAAATCAGTCTCGGAAGTTTACAATAACTGGTTGCCAAATCAGCCAGATAACCATAACGGCAAGCAACACTGTGTTTACATGAACAACAACGGCTACCTGGACGACTACGAATGTACTTACGACTATTCTTTCATTTGCAAGAAGACTCTTCAGTCACTAGAGTGGAACAGTCAGTGCAATATGTCTAACTTAGGTAAGTTTTAAAATTATATTAAATGTTGTAACATACGTCATGTTGCATCAATTGCCAGTGATTTTAAACCTTCAATAATTTGACTTTAATATCTTGGTAGTTGGTACAATAACAGTAGGGTTTGGGTCCCGGGACGTCTTGTGTCTCGAAGTCCCGGGACTTTCGAGCCGAGATTGGAAACGTGACCAGATGATCGAAATTGTTAATACAGGAAGTTTCCGGGCCTTGGTTCAGGCCATGGTCCAGAGTGAGGAGGGATGGCAGGTGGTCGCCTCCTTCTGCGAAGCAGTAATGCAAGCAAAGGAGGAGGCCGACCGCATCAGGCAGAAGCAACGGGGCGCTCGCCCCAGCCGCCGCCGGGATTCCGATCCCGATTTCCGGCCACCGTAGGCGCGGGCTTGCAGACGGCGTGCAATGGGTAGCACGCTGTCCGATCGTCCGATAACTGACCGGACCGAGCCCAAGTCGTCGACGGCGCATTCTGTTCCCGCCTCAAGGAGCTGTCAGCAAACCGTAGAGGCCCAGCCTGCTAGCTGCAAGCAGGTAGGGTCAAAGCCTGCTGGGGTCATGGGTCAGCTTCCGAAAGGAATACCCGGCCCCGGCACTATAGGCAACGAAGGAACGGGGTAGGTTTTTAGTCAGTAAGAGTCTGACACTACTTCTCGCTCCGCCCAAGGGCGGGATTTGTCATTGGATGATTTTACCTACCATAAAAAAAAAAAAACAGGAAGTTTGGAATCATGTATAAAGTCTTTAATACAATTAAACCGTCATCTATTGAAAACGAGAGAGTGTTCTGCTTGTCCGGAGGCATATTATTACAACACAATCAATATTCAACACAAAACATTAGACGACAAAGATATCAAAGACGAGTGTCTCGAATTTATATCGCCTATGTTTGCGAATAATTTAAATCGTACAATTGATATTCGTACGGTTAGTGAAAATCGTAGCGCATAACGTTTCACCAGAAATTAACTCAATTAAATAATTCTTCAAAAAAGGCTTCTAACAGGCTAAAAAATGTGTTTTACCTTAAAAGTCTCGAAGTCCCGGAAGTTCCCGGGACTTTGATTGTAGGCTGTCTCGTGTCCCGGAACTTTGGAATTATCGGGAATTTCTAAACCCTAAATAACAGCTGCAAGATCATGTCTCGGAAAGCACGCGAAGCCGTTGATTCTGCCAATCATTCGTAGATATTTCATACACGTTACGTATGGTCAGAAGGCAAAGGAAGGAAATCGAATATCAGTCTTACTAAGGGATATCGTGTTATAAGTGGTGAAATATCACAATGAATCAAATGAATCAAATGATGATGATGAACACATCAGAGTAAACAATTTTTATCCATTTCTTTCAGATTACACTTTCAACAAAGATATTGGCAAGTGCTACAAGATGCACACAATTCCATTGAACTGGACTGAAGCATATGCCGTGTGTCAACATGAACAATCTCACTTGGCGGTAATCAGAAATCAGCTGCAAGCGGAGTGCCTTGCGAACTTAACGCAATCCACACCGAAACCAAGAGTCAAAGAGGACTACCAAAGAGGAATATATCATGTGGGCTTCCATAACCGATTCAACGAGGGCTGGCAGACAGTCAAAGGTACGTGGGCTTGACTATAGTGATTGCGCTAAACATGTATCAAAATCAATATTTTAATATTATTCCTTTTGTGAGCTTCTAAAAGAAGGGAATTAAGAAACAGACAATAAAAATCTATAAAAACGAAAAACCACTTACTGATTAAACACGAAATCTCAGAAACTATAACAGCTACAAACTTAAAATTTGGCAGGTAGGTTCCTTATAGGGTGTAGACATCCGCTAAGAACGGATTTTAAGAAACTCCACCTCTAAGGGGGTCTCGCGCCGGAGCCTGGTTCAAGCCATGCTCCGGAGCGAGGAGGAGTGGCAGGCGGTCGCCTCCTTCAGCGAAGCAGTAATGCTAGCAAAGGAGGAGGCCGACCGCATCAGGCAACGGCGCACACGCCGCCACCGCCGCCGGGATTCCGATCCCGATTTCCGGCCACCGTAGGCGCGGGCTCGCGGACGGCAGGCAATGGTTAGCTCGCTGTCCGTCCGTCCGAGACCGGTCCGACCTCAAGTCGTTTACGGCGCGCACTGTTCCCGCGCGCCTCAAGGAGTTGTCAGCAAACTGTAGCCCAGCAGTGTCGAAGCCTACTGGGGCCAAAGGTTATGTGAAAATGTCACCCGGGGCCCTGGGACGAAGGCAATGAATGGAACAGGGTAGGTTTTTAGTCAGTAAGAGTCTGACACTATTTTCCGCCCCACCCAAGGGCGGGATTTGTCATCAACCACCCAACCTGAAATCGCGAAAAATATCAACCAAGTTCAGTACATTTTGACCAGTTAGGCGAACACAAATATACTGACCAGCAGATTTTTTTTCGCGATTTCAGGTTTGGTCCAGTAGTAAAAGTTGCTTGTTATCATGACTTCAATCACGAGTTTAAGTATCGTTCACTAATTACCAGTCACCCTATATAAAATTTGCCACTGAGGGTATTTAGCAGAGCGTGTGAGTATCAGGCCATTCAGTCATCCATTCCAGTCAGAAGTTCATTCCATTGACACTCTGTAGGTAGGTCTACGTTAGGCCAGCTCAAGAACATGATGTTATTAGAGACGTGTGGCCTGCTACTGTATTTAAGAAGACTTTAGATTGATGAATTCCGTTTCCAGGAACGGCGATGGATGTAGACGCGGATGTATGGTGGGACAGCTACAAGCCGGCGCACGACCGTGCGCAGTGCGGCTCCATGTTCTACACCGGCCGCCTGGTCAACACAGACTGTGCCATGAAGAGCTTCTTCATTTGTGAGCACGATATTGACTGATAAAAGAAAATACCCCTTGAATAGGGGGAATAAAATAAAAATAAACAATGTTATAATTATTTGTATTGGTTTGCGCTTTAATTTTCTGTGCCCAGATTTGTACCCCTTTCCCTTGGTACCCCCAGTTAAAGACAGCCCTGTTTTAGGTAAGCCCCAAGTGGACACTGGTGTCCGCACACCTATTGTCTTTCTACTGTGTCTCTAATTACGTTATTCAAAAGGTTAAATTGATAAATCCATAATCATATGTAAAACACAGCAGTGGTGGCCGAGTGGTAACGGCCCCGACTTGCGAGTCGTAGGTCGCGGGTTCAAACCCAGCCAGGCGCATTACTTTGTGTTATCTATTTGATCACCACTGCTCTCAAAACGGTGAAGGAAAACATCGTGAGGAAACCGGCATGACCTGGAACCAAAAATTCGTAGACATGTGACATCCACCAACCCGCACTGGGCCCGCGTGGTGGATTACGGCCCATTCCCTCTCCTAGAGAGGAGGCCTGAGTCCCAGCAGTGGGAACATTAAAAAAGGCTGATGATGATGATAGCATCCGAAAATTGTTGTTACAATTAATGTACATGAAAAAAAAATGAAGCAGGAAACTAGTCTTTATTAAAAAAAGAATAGTTGTAATAGTTGTAGCGACACAATCGATCTGCACTTTAACTCTTTTACCAAATTGAGAACTAATATTTATGTCGTGGGCATATCATAGAAATTAACCAGCTATGGCCAAGTAAATAGAGATTGCAACCCGGTATGTTTTTCAACCCGGCCCGGTTGATGAGTTAGGATGAAACCTTTAAATTATTTCATGAAAATTCGCTTTAAGTAAATGGAGGAAAAATGCAATGATTCAAGAATACGGTAAATATTTATTTCAAACCTGCAAATCAACAATAATCAGTCTTAATCAGTCTCAAAATCACGAGTTTTTAATGAAGAATTAGTTAGTTTCACTTATGAACGGAATAGTAAAATTAGTGTTACTAATTAAGTTAAAGCAAGCATTAGTATTCACTAATTAAATTTAGGATAGAAATGATCTTCTAGCGCTGATGAAATGCCTGGATTTAGAGGATTTTGAGAAAAAGTTTGACAAGTAGTCAGATTATTTAAGAAGTCGCCCGCAATTTAATTACTAATATTGTACAGAGTAAAGAGAAAGACCTGCTTGCTTAAAGTTAATTACTAATACTAATGTAACTATTTGAAAACATAGTATTATAATAAGAAACTAATAACGCAGCCTAATGTACTAAACTTGTCTTATCAACTTAGATAGATAAACCAAAGCTTAAAAAAAAACAAATTCTGAAGAGCAATAACAATATTCTTTTGATAATAACAATAACTTTAGGTATTATTTATTTATCTATTAACACATACAATTGAGCAAATAGAAAAATCTTATAACTACTGGCTGGGCTGCAATGTAACTGTAAACAATCAAACTTTTATAGCAACATCGCGGGCAATGCTTGCCATGCCAATTTTCTACAAATTGGAGCTTCCGTGCTGCAGTTTTTGTACCTACCGGACCCGGTCACCGGGCCCGGTATGAATGGCCGGGCCCGGTGGATGTCTAAAAGGGCACCGGGCCGGGCCGGTTTGCAATCTCTACAAGTAAAACTGGCCAGATCGTTTTAAACGTTTAAGTTTTATGTTATTTCAATCCTCGTTTGGCTACTTTCTTTAGACCTTTTATTACCATAGAAATCTTTGGAGGCAACAGTCCTTGCACACATGCACGACAAGCGCATGGAGATGCAACGCCGGGGCGAAATTCCGCTGCCACGACAAGTCGAGGCATGGCGGACAGAGCTCCGGCGGGATCTCATGGCAAAATGGCGTCAGCGACTATCGCAACCTCGTTCGGGGCGCGCCACAATTGGGGCAATAAGGCCCATCTTTGAGGCGTGGCTGGAAAGACCTCACGGTGCTCTCAGCTTCCGCACGACGCAGGTACTTACAGAACACGGAAAGTTCGCTAAGTACCTGTTCCGGATTCGTGCGGAGGATTCGCCCGGGTGTCGCCACTGTGCGGAATACCCGGAGGACACGGTGGAGCACACTGTAGAGGTGTGCCCCGCCTGGGCGGAGCATCGCCGTGTCCTCGTGGGGGTGATCGGCGGCAGCGATCTCTCTCGCCGGGCCTTGGTTCAGGCCATGGTCCGTAGTGAGGAGGGATGGCAGGCGGTCGCCTCCTTCTGCGAAGCAGTAATGCTAGCAAAGGAGGAGGCCGACCGCATCAGGCAGAGGCAACGGGGCGCTCGCCCCAGCCGCCGCCGGGATTCCGATCCCGATTTCCGGCCACCGTAGGCGCGGGCTTGCGGACGGCGTGCAATGGGTAGCACGCTGTCCGATCGTCCGGTAACCGGCCGGACCAAGCCCAAGTCGTCGACGGCGCGTTCTGTTCCCGCGCGCCTCAAGGAGCTGTCAGCAAACCGTAGAGGCCCAGCCTGCTAACTGCAGGCAGGCAGGGTCGAAGCCTGCTGGGGTCAAGGGCCGTTTTCTGAGAGGAAGGCTCAGCCCCGGCACTATAGGCAACGAAGGAACGGGGTAGGTTTTTAGTCAGTACGAGTCTGACACTATTTCCCGCTCCGCCCAAGGGCGGGATCTGTCATTGGATGATTTTACCTACCATAAAAAAAAAAAAAAAAAAAAAAAAAAACCATAGAAATCTTACATCAATGATATGGCTAAACGAGGATTTTTTTTTATGGTGGGTGAAAAACATCCAACGATAATCCCCGCCCTTGAGCGGAGCGGGAGATAGTGTCAGACTCTTACTGATTAAAAAACCCAGCCTGTTCCTTCGTTGCCTTTCATACCGGGGCCGAGCCTTCTTTTCAGAAGCCGACCCTAGGCCTCAGTAGGCTTCGACCCTGCCTGCCTGCTAGCAACCAAACGAGGATTGACATAATATCAAATGTTAACGTTTAAACGATTTCGCTAATTTTAGCTGTCCATATCTTGAAGTGATCAATTTCTATGATCTGGCCTCGACATTTATACATTTTTTCTGGAATCGGTCTAGACATGTAGGCAAAATGACGCGGGTTTTCAATAATAATTAGGTTAGTTTAGTTCGGTTTGCTTTTTTTTCCTTATAATTATACAACTTTTCCTTAATGCACGCGGTGTTTATCTATTTATTTGATTAGTCTCCTGTGGCCTCGACATTTATACATTTTTTCTAGAATCGGTTTAGACATGTAGGCAAAATGACGCGGGTTTTCAATAATAATTAGGTTAGTTTAGTTCGGTTTGCTTTTTTTTCCTTATAATTATACAACTTTTCCTTAATCCACGCGGTGTTTATCTATTTATTTGATTATTTGGTTTACTAACAATTGTTTACACTTACAACTTGAAACAAAAATAACATTTCTATAAATCTTTAAACAGTACAACGAACTTATAGGTAAATTCCACATGAACTAAAATAAAATTACGTTAGTGTAAGCTTATAGGCACAAGTAAAGCTAACATGAAAACTTAGAACTATTGAAATGAACTGTGTTTACTTTGATAATTATTACTATTTAATTCAGAGAGTTTTTTTTTATGGTAGGTAAAATCATATGACAAATCCCGCCCTTGGGTGGAGCGCACACTTGCCCAGTTTTATCCTTTTTGAAGTATAGGACCCTAAAAAGATTTATCCTTATAACAATATTTATGGAAATACTAGATATAGATTACGTTAGTATTATAAATAACTCAATATGTTGGTAGTTGTTATATTTTTAAACATAATGGTGCCTGCAGTTGTAATACAGGATATTTTTTTTAAATACTGGTTAATGATGACCACATCCAGAATGTGGTCACCATTATCCTGATTTTCCTTAACAAATTTCCTTATTTTCGTACCAATGTATCTAAACTAAACCGATATTCTGATTATTGTACCGATGTGCCTAAATATAGTAAAATAAAAATAGCATATAAATACGTATATATAGTGGTCAGTCTCATCATAAAGTACTCGTTGTAAGAGAATAATGTACGCATGTCGTACAGAATCAACCATGTTGTCTAAAGCTTTGCCAGTTCTTCTTGTGGTGTACTTTACATCGGATTTCTCATGTGAGTACTATAAATTCGACGATGTTGCTCTAACTAATACCTACTAGTATAACCAGGCATTTAAAAAAATGTCGGCATGGGCGTCCTGGCGAGAGCTAAGGGCATAGGACTAGAGAGGCCGCCGAAATTGCAGAACAAGTTACTATTTTAATTCTGTTCAATTTTAGGCTAACAGTCTGTGGCACCACCACATCTACTCTCGACTGCTTAGTCGCCATCTGCGACCAGCACAATGTCATTGGCAAACAGCACACACCAGGGAGCCTCTTCCTGTCCGACGTCAGATCATTCATTACCATCAGGAAATCATTAGTTATGGCTTCTTCCTGTAACAACTTATTAAAGAAAACAGCTAACCACGTTCATCAATCCACCCGCAATAATTTCCACATTTTAAGAGGTATTTCGTCAAGACAGGTATATTGTCTGAAGCCCCATTCCAGTTGTTTTCCCCATTCATCAGTCTTTCAAAGTAGTATCTCTCTTCTCTCTATCTCTCTTTGATTTTTCTCACCATCAGATAGAATCATTCCAGCTGTACTCAACAACATAACCTTATACAAAATTGACCAACAACTTTTCCACAATAAGGTTATTAAGGGTATTACATTGCTCAATGACCTTTAAGTATTTACCTCTACACTAGTAGAGAAGAATTTACCTCTACACAGGCATTGCAGGGGGTGCTGCCCGTGGGGTGTTAGTACTGATTCTATTTTTTCTTGATTACTTATCGATATTCAATTAAATTAGAAAAAAAAAAAATACAAGTTATTCAATTTATCGTAACATATATTTTGGTATAAATTCAATGTATAAATATATAGCCGTTTTCAAGAAAATATGGAATTAATGTCCAAGAAGCCCTATTTACCAGTATTTTTTTGAGAAACGTAATCAATACAATTTATTAGTAATGTCTCTAAGTATCCCCTTCATTTTTTATGGTAATCGTACATAAGAAATAATCTATAAACTTTAATCAACCTAGGTGTTTTTTGGATTTGGGCGATGTAATCCCCTTAATATTAAATGTCACGGAACATTATGCGTTTTAAAACGACATACTATCGAATATCTACTAAAGAATAGTGTAGTTGGTTAGCATGTATGTTAAATGAATGCGCTCTGTAGAATTTTAACCTAACGTGATCGTCGTCGTGTGAATTATTTCTGATCAAACATATTTTATAATTATTTCTTAATAAATGTCAGTGCTACTGTGATAGTATTGATGTCGCTTTCCATCAGGTGAGATAGCGGTCAAGCGCGAACCTATCAATAATAAAAATAAAAAAAAGAGCTTGCGTGGGACCGCCCAAACCCCCCAGCGCCGGAGCAGAGACAGAAAACCTTCCATGGTGGTATAATGAAGGTTCGGAAACATAATACTTTAAACAAATGATAATTCCGCTAAGGGTAACATCGGTGAAAAGTTTTTCGAGCAAATGAAACGTTGGTGTAACAAAAAAATTCGAACTGAGAATAGGTCAACTGATACAGTGGCAGACGTGACTTAGATGAAATAAAAAAAAAACGAAAGGATAATTAATAGTTGTTAAAAGTTGTAGGTGAAATGAAATTCGGTCAAACGTTTTTCGAACTTATGATAGGTAACCCAATAACCCAGTTAAGCAGTTTCTAGGCAAAACGATACTGATGGTCAAACTTTCTGGCGTCTGACTACGTGTCACTGATCTAAGAACGACAACAGGGACCAATGGCTAAAGTGTACCTATTGTTGAATTTGTAGATGATTGCTTAATTACTTATTTATCAAAACCTAGTTTAAGATAAAATACAGCGATGAAACGAGATGAAGTATTTGGTCATAAATACAAGACTCTGGCGGAATGAAAACGAAGATATTCGAAGACACGACGCCTGTTGGGTTAGCTAGCAATAAATAAACGTATACTTAAATTTTATTTTCCGCAGTTGCTATTCAAAAGGACTACGAGAATGTAAACGGACTTCCAAATGTTTACAAGTTTTACGCGACAAAAAAGAATTGGCATGATGCCAAGCAAGTGTGTGCTGAAGAAGGTGCTAGTTTGTTCTACCCTAAAGACAAGAATGAGGTTACTGCTGCAATATCATTCTGGAAGTTACACGAATCCCAAATCGATACTAACACAATTTGGATATTTGTGGGCATTTCGGACATAAAAACTGAAGGAGTATTCGAGACCATTGACGGTATTTATCAAACTTTAATATTTTGTTAATATCGACCCTAAATAAATTCTTTTAAATACGGAACGACAAAAAACGAGAAATAATTTATTCGAATTAGTGCTCGATTACAGAGACGCGGTGCGTTGCGCGGCGCGTCGGTCGGTCCGTCGTACATTGCCATATGTTTGTGTTTGCGCGAGCGATGACGCGACCCGCTGCTGCAATGTACGACGAAACGCCCAACGCGCCGCGTCTCCGTAAACACGGCCTTAGGTTGACGTACTTTTTTAAGCTCAAATTTTACGTAAGAATTCTCCAAAAAGCCCAGTAGACAAGTTATATTAAATATTGTTCATGCATAACACGTTCCAGGTAAGTCAATTTCTGAGGTGTACCACGGCTGGTACTATCCTCAGCCGGACAACAGCGGGAATGAAGACTGTGTGCACTTAAACCAAGATGGTGTCCTAAATGATATCAAATGTGATGCTGTGTATAGCTTTATTTGCGAGAAGAAACAATCACCGGAGCAAAACCAAAGCATTCGGCTACCCACTTCAGGTAAGTTTCATCAGTGAAAGGACGCATATTTTTCTTGGCACGCATTTTTTTATATTTAATTATTTATATAAGGTACACCAACAGCAGTACATAGATAACAATTAGGAGGACATAATTATATAATTTGAGTACTGGTATGATATGTATACCCACGACAATATGAAACAGCAACGTCAATCTTATTTACCAACAAAATATAAGATATACACCGTTCAATTTTGATCGTTTTAATCCCGTGGAGGATCGATCCGGTACATGAAACACTGTTTGTTAATAAAGATAAAATAAAAAAATAAAGTACTTTTTTGAAACTCGAATTAGTTTACGCATGTACGAAATTAATTTCTTTAAGTAAACGAGTCAATGACTTTTTAGGTCGTTGTCGGTAGTTGCGTACTAACTACCTACAAGTGATTGAACTCTCCCAGCTGACGTTTAATTAAAGAAACTAATTTCGTACATGCGTAAACTAATTCGAGTTTCAAAAAAGTACCTTATTTTTTATCTCTACAAATCGATAGTGCTCCATCTCCGAATTGACCCTCCACGGGATTAAAACAATCAAAATTTAACGGTGTATATTGGAAAAATTAAGGCCCTGCGACATTATTAAAATAGTCATATACATACCTTTTAACATATAAAAATCTCGTATCACAGTGCTAGTTATCGAACTCCATCAAAGCAGCTTGACCGATAATTATGATTACTTTTGTGTATATTTGGTAGATGTAAGAATAGGTCTTAGGCAATTTTTACCCTCCTAGCCCCAATACCATTTCTTTTTTAATACTTTTTATGGGAGAACAATTTCCAGGTCAGCTAGTATATATATTTACTAGCTTCTGCCAGCGGCTTCGCCCGTATGCAACTCATTGGTTATGAACAATAAACGAACTATTCCAGACCACGCAACTGATTTATTATAATGTAGACCAGGTATTCAATTCAAACTGAGCCGTGAGACAGCCCCAAGACTGTTGTTCACGCGGCTGCCGACAGAGAAAAGAGATACGGTTCTTGTAACTTTTGTCTGTTCCACCCGCGCGAACTCAAATCTAGACTCTGTGAAAACAGTGAGTCGCCATCACCGCGTTTAACTCATTCTCAAGCTTCCGTACTATTGACTTTAACGACATACACCAATAACCTTGCTCTCTAGCAAATTCTACGGAGGTTTAGAGCCATCTACTCAATCTTTTCCGTCGATTTAATACTTCCTTATTACGTCATTCGTGAGACCGCCATAGTCGTATAACTTTTGACACCTCTAGGGTTAGCTAGCAATAAATAAACGTATACTTACAATTATTTCATTTTCCGCAGTTGCTATTCAAAAGGACTACGAGAATGTAAACGGACTTCCAAATGTTTACAAGTTTTACGCGACAAAAAAGAATTGGCATGATGCCAAGCAAGTGTGTGCTGAAGAAGGTGCTAGTTTGTTCTACCCTAAAGACAAGAATGAGGTTACTGCTGCAATATCATTCTGGAAGTTACACGAATCCCAAATCGATACTAACAAAATTTGGATATTTGTGGGCATTTCGGACATAAAAACTGAAGGAGTATTCGAGACCATTGACGGTATTTATTAAACTTTAATATTTTGTTAATATCGACCCTAAATAAATTCTTTTAAATACGGAACGACAAAAAACGAGAAATAATTTATTCGAATTAGTGCTCGATTACAGAGACGCGGTGCGTTGCGCGGCGCGTCGTTCGGTCCGTCGTACATTGCCATATGTTTGTGTTTGCGCGAGCGATGACGCGACCCGCTGCTGCAATGTACGACGAAACGCCCAACGCACCGCGTCTCCGTAAACACGGCCTTAGGTTGACGTACTTTTTTAAGCTCAAATTTTACGTAAGAATTCTCCAAAAAGCCCAGTAGACGTACGTCAGTCACATACAAGTTATATTAAATATTGTTCATGCATAACACGTTCCAGGTAAGTCAATTTCTGAGGTGTACCACGGCTGGTACTATCCTCAGCCGGACAACAGCGGGAATGAAGACTGTGTGCACTTAAACCAAGATGGTGAACTAAATGATATCAAATGTGATGCTGTGTATAGCTTTATTTGCGAGAAGAAACTATCACCGGAGCAAAACCAAAGCATTCGGCTATCCACTTCAGGTAAGTTTTATCAGTGAAAGGACGCATATTTTTCTTGGCACGCATTTTTTTATATTTATTTATTTATATAAGGTACACAAACAGCAGTACATGGATAACAATTAGGAGGACATAATTATATAATTTGAGTACTAGTATGATATGTATACCCACGACAATATGAAACAGCAACGTCAATCTTATTTACCAACAAAATATAAGATATACACCGTTAAATTTTGATCGTTTTAATCCCGTGGAGGATCGATCCGGTACATGAAACACTGTCGGTTTATAAAGATAAAAAAAGTACTTTTTTTCTAAAACTCGAATTAATATACGCATGTACAAAATTAATTTCTTTAAATAAACGAGTCAATGACTTTTTGGGTCGTTGTCGGTCGTCCCGTACTAACTACCTACAGGTCATTGAACTCGCCTAGCTGACGTTTACTTGAGGAAACTAATTTCGTACATGCGTAAACTAATTCGAGTTTTAAAAAAGTACCTTATTTTTTAATTTTATCTTTACAAATCGATAGTGCTTCATCTCCAAATTTACCCTCCGCGGGATTAAAACGATCAAAATTTAACGGTGTATATTGGAAAAATTAAGGCCCTGCGACATTATTGAAATAGTCATATACATGCCTTTTAACATATAAAAATCTCGTATCACAGTGCTAATTATTATCGAACTCCACCAAAGCAGCTCGACCGATAATTATGATTACTTTTGTGTATATTTGGTAGATGTAAGAATAGGTCTTAGGCAATTTTAACCTCCTAGCCCCAATACCATTTTTTTTAATACTTTTTATGGGAGAACAATTTCCAGGTTAGCTAGTATACATATTTACTAGCTTCTGCCAGCGGCTTCGCCCGTATGCAACTCATTGGTTATGAACAATAAACGAACTATTCCAGACCACGCAACTGATTTATTATAATTTAGGCCAGTACCTCTACCATGAGTTTTAAGCAATAGTATTCGTCGCTACTCGATATTGACGCCGTAAATATTTTGTATGGCAAATTTTTGTTCTGCAAGTGACCGCTAGAGGCGCTGCAAAATTTGCCATACAAAATATTTACGGCGTGGATATCGAGTAGCGACGAATACTATTGCTTAAAACTCATGGTAGAGGTACAGGTATTCAATTCAAACCGAGCCGTGAGTCAGCCCCAAGACTAGTTGTTGTTCACGCGGCTGCCGACAGAGAAAAGAGATACGGTTCTTGTAACTTTTGTCTGTTCCACCCGCGCGAACTCAAATCTAGACTCTGTGAAAACAGTGAGTCGTCATCACCGCGTTTAACTCATTCTCAAGCTTCCGTACTATTGACTTTAACGACATACACCAATAACCTTGCTCTCTAGCAAAATCTACGGAGGTTTAGAGCCAATTAGCAATCTACTCTAACTTTTCCGTCGATTTAATACTTCCTTTTTACGTCATTCGTGAGACCGCCATAGTCGTATAACTTTTGACACCTCTAGGGTTAGCTAGCAATAAATAAACGTATACTTACAATTATTTTATTTTCCGCAGTTGCTATTCAAAAGGACTACGAGAATGTAAACGGACTTCCAAATGTTTACAAGTTTTACGCGACAAAAAAGAATTGGCATGATGCCAAGCAAGTGTGTGCTGAAGAAGGTGCTAGTTTGTTCTACCCTAAAGACAAGAATGAGGTTACTGCTGCAATATCATTCTGGAAGTTACACGAACCCCAAATCCATACTAACAAAATTTGGATATTTGTGGGCATTTCGGATATAAAAACTGAAGGAGTATTCGAGACCATTGACGGTATTTATTAAACTTTAATATTTTGTTAATATAGACCCTAAATAAATTGTTTTAAATACGGAACGAAAAAAAAAAGAGAAATAATTTATTCGAATCAGTGCTCGATTACAGAGACGCGGCGCGTCGGTCGGTCCGTCGTACATTGCCATATTTGCGCAAGCGATGACGCGACCCGCTGCTGCAATGTGCGACGAAACGCCCAACGTGCCGCGTCTCCGTAAACACGGCCTTAGGTTGACGTACTTTTTTAAGCTCAAATTTTACGTAAGAATTCTCCAAAAAGCCCAGTAGACGTACGTCAGTCACATACAAGTTATATTAAATATTGTTCATGCATAACACGTTCCAGGTAAGTCAATTTCTGAGGTGTACCACGGCTGGTACTATCCTCAGCCGGACAACAGCGGGAATGAAGACTGTGTGCACTTAAACCAAGATGGTGAACTAAATGATATCAAATGTGATGCTGTGTATAGCTTTATTTGCGAGAAGAAACTATCACCGACACAGATAATTGAAGGTGAACAGAAAGCTGAAGATGAAAAGAAAGTCGAAGATAAACAGAAAGTTGAAGATGAACAGCAAACTAATAAGTTTTTCCGGAAAGACTACAATTACATTGAAGCAGTAGAAAGTTTCTACAAGATCCATACGATAGGACATCCTTTGGATGAAGCCAAGCGCGTCTGTGCTCTGGAAGGAGCCACTTTCTGGCACCCAGCCAACGAGGATGAGGCTCACGCTGTCATATCGTTTTGGAACGCCACCCAGCCTCATATCGGGTGGGTGTATGTTGGGCAGTCGGACATGATTTCGAATAAACTGGCTAAAAGCTTCTATGGTACGTATATTATAAAAGTCTGTTCACTAAGTACCACAAATATATTTTTATTCGTATTACACTTTACCTAGGTATTCTATACAATACCGAATGCGCAGCTAGTAGGTGAGGTGTGTAAAAGGCAAAAACCGCGAAGTTGTAGGTGACGTAATTTTAGGGTACATTAAGAAATTAAGGCGAAACTAAAAAATCTTCTGGCTACCTATACGTAATTTGCTTACAAAATACATTATGTTATGTTTACTTAGGTCTTATTACTGTCTGCGCGGCTTAAAGTAAAACTTTTTTTCTGAGTGGTTATAAAAAAATACCCACGAATCCTCTATCCCTAAAATTACGTCACCTCCTTCCCCGCTATCGCCTTTTACACATATTGATTTCAGTAATAGAACATTTTTCATGTGTC
The DNA here is from genome assembly GCA_958295575.1 of Leucania comma. NCBI lineage: Eukaryota > Metazoa > Arthropoda > Insecta > Lepidoptera > Noctuidae > Leucania > Leucania comma. The sequence goes on from OY282488.1 coordinate 3,322,263, forward strand.
CGTCGTTTTACGGTCGGTTACATATTTATTTTGCAAATAGATTTTTCAAAAACACTTTTACATGTTTATTGTTCTTTTTTTTTTGTCATTGATAAATATAGATCAAAATATATTTATTTTACACATTGCCGTTGGACGAGAAAGGTATTCTATACAATCCCTAGGAACTCTATACATTATCTAGGTAAAATAAGTAACATTTCATACATTAATTGGACGCCTCAGGTATTGTGCACATTGCCTAGGAGGTATTGTATGGAATTCTTGAATTAGACACATTGAAGGTAACATATACATTTTATTTATTTATTTTATAAAATGATATTTTATTTGACAATGCTGCTGGTAATATGATTAAAAAAAATAACGGTATATTTCATTATTCTAGAGGAATCGGTCTCAGAAGATTACAATAATAGCTGGCGAGCATATGAGTCTGATAACCAGGATGAAAACCAAAACTGTGTTAGAATGAACAAAACCGGCGACGTGGATTACTATGAATGTGTTTATAACAATTCTTTCATTTGCAAGAAGACTCTTCAATCACTAGAGTGGAACAGTCAGTGCAAGAAGTCTTACATAGGTAAGTTTAAGGGCCAAAGCTGCGTTAAGGGTATTACATTGCTCAATGACCTTGAAGAATTTACCTCTGCACTAGTAGAGAAGAATTGACCTCTACACAGGCATTGCAGGGGGTGCTGCGCGCGGGGTGTTAGTACTGATTAGATTTTTCTTGATAACTTATCGATATTCAATTAAATTTAAAAAAAAAAAACAATACAAGTTATTCAATTTATCGTGACATATATTTTGGTATAAATTCAATTTATAAATATAGAGAGTTTTCGATAAAATATGGAATTAATCTTCAAAAAAGGCCTATTTACCAGATATTTTTTCTAGAGTAATTTTTCTAGATTTTTTCTAGGGTATTTTTTTGAGAAACGTAATCAATACAATTTATTAGTAATGTCCTTAAGTATCCCCTTAATTTTTTATATGGTAATCGTACATAAGGAATAATCTATAAACTTCAATCAACCTAGGTGTTTTTTTGGATTTGGGCGATGTAATGCCCTTAAGCGGAAACCCGCGGGGATGACCGCGCGGGCACCCGTCGCGTGTGTTTCGTTTGCGGTGGTCCCCGTAATGGAAACCGGATTATTACCTGCGCTGTGTCGCTAGTTCAACTTAAACAGTGTGCGTGTAGTTGTATCGACGGAAAACTTTAATGCATTATTACGTAGCAAAACGGGCACGGGGCGCGGCTGCCCCGCGCGGCGAGCCCGGACGAAACAGTTTTGTTTGGGACCGCGCGTGCGCCCTCGGCCAACGCAGCGTTGGCCGTGAGGGCCGGAATTGCATAAAACAGACGCCCGTGCGTTCCCATACAAACGGGCAACCCTTGCGGGGATCCGGCTCCCCGCGCCCGTTTTGCATCGTAACACGACTACATGCACACCGTTAAAGTTTAACTAGCAACGTAGATTAATCAGTCAATCTATTTCAGATTACACTTTCGACGAGGATACTGGCAAGTGCTACAAGCTGCACACAACTCCATTGAACTGGACCGAAGCATATGCCGAGTGCCGACGTGAACAATCCCACCTGGCGGTGATCAGCAATCAGCTGGTAGCGGATTACCTTGCGGATTTAACGCAAACCACACCGAACCCAAGAGTCGAAGAGAACTACCAAAGAGGAATATATCATGTGGGCTTCCATAACCGATTCAACGAGGGCTGGCAGACAGTCAAAGGTACGTGGGGTTGACTATAGTGATTGCGCTTAACATGAACTTTCGTGAACTTCGAAGAGATATATAAAAGAGTGCAAAAATAATAGAAACATAACTTCAACTTAAACATCACATCTATGTTCTAAACTACAACTTGAACAACGAATATTGCCACTGAGGGTACCTAGAACCTAACAGAGCTTCGAGAATGTTCGAAAGAAATTTCTCGGCCCTGAAAAGCAAAGGGCAAGGTATGAAACAAGGGTGGATTTTAGACAGTGAAATTTAGACATGGCCTCTCACTCCACTCAGAACGGGAGAAATCATTTGATGATTTCCTACTTCAGAAAAAATCCTCTCATCAGTGGTAACAATCCAGTATTAGCTGGCCTTTCATTGCATTGAATCTCTGTAGGCAAGTATTGCGCTAAACCAGTTCTAGGACAGGTAGGTAGGTAGAGTAGGTAGCCTGAGGATATCCGCAAGAGAACCAAGGTCGCTGACATAGCTCGGAGAATCGCAAAACTGAAGTGTTGCCCACAGCCACTGAATGGGCATATTGCTCGTAGAATGGATGGTCGATGGGCGAAAGGTTTTAGAGTGGCGACCGTGCACCAGAAAACGCAGTGTTGGAAGGCTTCCCACAAGGTGGACCGATGCCCTGGTGAGAGTCGCGGGAATGCGATGGATGCGAGACGCACAGGACCGTCCGTTGTGGGAGGCCTATGTCCAACAGTGGACGTCCTTCGGCTGAAATGATGATGATGATGAGTTCTAGGACAAACTGTTACCAGCGACGTGTAGCCTGCTACTGTATTCAGAAGTCTTTTTTGATTGATGAATTCCCTTTCCAGGAACGGCGATGGATGTAGACGCGGATATGTGGTGGGACAGCTACAAGCCGGCGCACGACCGTGCGCAGTGCGGCTCCATGTTCTACACCGGCCGCCTGGTCAACACAGACTGTGCCATGAAGAGCTTCTTCATTTGTGAGCACGACATTGACAGCTCATAAAGGAAACGCTCTTATGGAATTATCAAATGAAATTTATTTTTCTTTTATATCTTTTTTTTCTATTATTTTTTCTCTATTACTAGATTGTAAATGTATACGACATACACGTAATTATTTAAATAGACAGAGACAAGACGACCATTTCAATAAAAATGCATACAAAAGTATACAATATACAAATAATGCATTAACATCAGGTGGGATTGCAGTCAAGCACTAGCTAATATTAATAAAAAAAAAAATAGCCACGTTGCGACTTTCTATGGGTACCGTAATTTGTTGTAATAAAATAGCGGTTTATTTGATTAATAAATAACAAAGTTTGATTCTCAACGACGTTTTACTGAATGCCTCACTATCCTCACATGTCACATACATACACCCTCACCAAACCAACAGCGAAAACACTACTACCAAACCAAGCCTAATTTTTCGAAGCCTTAACAAAATTGAATCGATTTATCATATCGTAGGCCAATCCAAAAAGGACGCTGAATCAAAAAGCTCAAGGAGTTTCACGGGGCGCCTGGATCGGACCTCTATTCATTATTTTCCAATACGCATCCTCGAAAGCCCGCTCTTGACCCTACCGCTTTTAAGCACATAAATTACTGTTTTCCGCTTTAGTGTGGAAAACTGCGCGAGTTGATCCCCGCCACAATTTATTACATTTATCGTACTGGCTGGGCGCTATAAGACGTGTCCGTTTCGACTGCTCGGCCAAAGTGTCGTAGCAGAATAACGACTACGCCAGCATTACGAAGGAATTTGTAAAACACTAACGATGATAGTCGCAAATTCGTAGATTCAATATTCAGAAAGTTATAGAGGTTTAACCATGGCCGCGCGATCTAAACATGGAGAACCGCGCGGCCATGACGTTTTTCATTATTTCTTCGTTCGGAGCGTATGTAGAAGTCCCATTCTTTTTGCTCATCACTGAGACGATTTCGAAGAAAATGTAGATAGTATAAATAAAACCCTAATGTTTTAACTTCACGACCTACAGAACCTAAAACATGTAACGCAAGTTAGAAGTAGGATGACCAAGACTATGGTACGTCAATGAGACATTTTCAATTTTACTAAGATACCGGTCAATTACCTTTTATTGTAAACAGGATTAATGATTCTCTATTCAATTACCTAGTGCCCACCTACATACCTATACGGAAATATTAGGTATATACCCTGCTACCTGCTTTTTACGTAAACACTGCTATACTTATCAAATTTTTTGAAATGATGATGTTTAGGTAAATAGCCCACTGCAGTAGGTACTCGTTATGTACACATTTTTGCAAACGTGTATTACATGTGTATGTTAGCTTGCTTGCTTTCAGTGCTCGTGATACTGCACTATCGAGTTATCATAAGTTCTGCTAGACATTATCAAAGAAGGGATAATGAGCTGAGACCTTTAGATTACGTCAAGATCATGGATAGCTTATTACTATTGCACTAGTTATATTTTCGAACGCAGACCACATCCTGTTATTACAACTGTATTTTGTGATTACAGTTGGCAGTCCCAAATATTTGGGACTGTATCCTGTTATTGTCAATTAGGCTTCATTATCGCGTACTTTTAATAAATAGGTATTCTAGAACGAATACCTCATTACCGTTGTTTAAAACAACTAAAAACGGATAAGATGACTACAAAATAAAAAGCTGATAAAACGTACGTATATATAGTGGATAGACTCAAACTATAAAGTATTCCTTGTTAGAGTACGTTGTATGCATATCGTACAGAGTCAACTATGTTGTCAAAGGCTTTGTCAGTCTTTCTTGTGGTGTACTTTATATCAGATTTCTCATGTAAGTATTAAATTTTCTTCTAGTTTAGCAACTATTACTGACTTGACTGGCCTGTTGGTCTAGTGGTTAGTGGCCCTGACTGCTATGCCGCAGGTCGTGGGTTCGCTTCCCACCCAGGACAAATGTTTGTGTGATGGCTGCGATCATTTGTTCTGTGTCTGGGTGTAATTTATCTATAATATGTATATATTTAGAAATATATAAGTATATTTATCAGTTGTCTAGTACTTTTTTATGGTAGGTAAAATCATCCAATGACAAATCCCGCCCTTGGGCGGAGCGGGAAGTAGTGTCAGACTCTTATTGACTGAAAACCTACCCCGTTCCTTCGTAGCCTATCGTGTCGGTATCGGGCATTCCTTTCGGAAGTTAACCCATGACCCCAGTAGGCTTCAACCCTGCCTGCCTGCAGTTAGCAGGCTGGGCCTCTTCGGTGTGCTGACAGCTCCTTGAGGCGCGCGAGAACAGAACGCGCCGTTGACGACTTGGGCTCGTTCCGGTCGGTTACCGGACAATCGGACAGCGTGCTACCCATTGCACGCCGTCCGCAAGCTCGCGCAGTTGTCTAGTACTAATAATACAAGCTCTGCTTAGCTTGAGACTAGACGGCGTTGTGTGATAGTTGTGGAATATATTATATTATTATCATTCCGTTTCTATATTTTCTATACATTTTTACAATTTTTTAATATTTCTTAAAATACATATTAAAAAAAAAAATTATTACTATCACTCAGTCTAACAAGGTTTTTTCAAATATGTTATTTTTTCCTATTTGCATATCTACAGGGACCTTACCAAAACGTGTTCAATTGTGAGGCGTGCGAGCGAGACAAATAGATGGATGATAGAAATAATACACCCTCAATCTCCATTCCTTTAACAGATCAATTTAGATCTTAAAATGGATCGCGTTAAGTGCTCGTATAGTATAAAACAAACTCGCTTCCCGCTGTCTGTCCCTATGTATGCTTAGATCTTTGAAACTACGCAACGGATTTTGATGCAGTTTTTTTAATAGATAGAGTGATTCAAGAGAAAGGTTTTTATTTATAATACACGCATAATATATTTAATATTACCATTGCATCCGTGCGAAGCTGGGGCGGGTCGCTTGTTTTGATATTAAATTGATATATTAAACAAATATATATATTCCACGTATATATAACAAGTAGGCAGCCCAACGTTTTTATATACTATAGGCTTCGTGGTGTCGCAATATACGACACCTTTGGGCCAGGGTCGACGCCTGCTGGGGTCATGGGTCAGCTTCCGAAAGGAATACCCGGCCCCGGCACAATAGGCAACGAAGGAAAGAGGTAGGTTTTTAGTCAGTAAGAGTCTGACACTACTTCCCGTTCCGCCCAAGGGCGGGATTTGTCATTGGATGATTTTACCTACCATAAAAAAACACCTTTGGGCTAGAAGTCATCTTTCAAGAAGGTCTGGGGTTGGAACTCGTACCACGAACGACTTGAAGTTGCTGTTGTGGCGTGCTTCCAACCTTACGATCCTCAGAGTCCAATTGGTCTTCGCTTTCAAATACTCCACCACTTCCTCCACCTTCGTGTAGTGATGCAGGCGCGAAATGTATAGCTGCGTCATAGGCACAGCAGGACGCAGCAGCATGTTCGGCCCACTCGTTGCGGGACCAGAGGGTTTCTTCTTCTTCTCAACTCTTATGAAACCCTCTTCATCAACATGGTCCGTTTGTGGCAAGGAGTCCGGTCCAGATTGATGGTTGGTTGGATGATGGTTGAGCACCCGTTTTTAGCTGTTCCCCTAATTTAGTTTGTCGCTTTAGTTGCGACGCACCTGATTTGCCGTCGGTGATAATAGCAGCGTAGGCACATTAAGGGGTCAACGTACCTACGTGTGACGTTTCCGCAGCCGGTGTAGATGTGCGGGCAGCGCTTGTTCAGCATTTTCAGCAGCTGGTGACGCACTTGGGTTCTTCGATTCAAAACTGCCGACAAATGCATTTTGCGCCACTCGAAGTGTGTTCTCCTTTGAGGTTTCAGATGACCTAATTCCTGAACGTTGCGCAATAATGCTATTTTCGCAAATAGCTCAGCATTGGACTTTTCTGATACCTCCATTGACTGCATTCTGGTCATCTCCACTTTCAAGGTTGTGTGTAATTAATGATATTTTGGCCAGGATTTTTTAGGCAACTTTGGAGGTAATGGAACAGAGAGTAAAGTCCCACATACCTCCGTTGAAAAGGGAGGATCCTCCGACCAGACAGGTGTTATGTCTGGTGGGCTATTGCCCGATAGATGATTTCAGGTTTGTTCTATATGTTCCAATCGCGCCGCGAATCTTACTTGCGCGATGCAGGATTAGTTCTTTTTGTGACGACATGGATGTCGCTACATCACTCCCCTCCGGAGATCGGAGATCGATGGTTCTTGATGCTTCTTGAGGCGTCGTGATGCGTGCCAGGCCAATGGAGGTTGGTTCCAGTGAGTCGGAACCGGATTCCGCATAGTTCTCGGTGAGTCGGAACTGTCTGCGGTGATGCCCCAGTGAGTCGGGGTGGTGCTATCCCAGTGAGTCGGGATATGATGCTGCAGGCTCCAGTGAGTCGGAGTATTGCGGCTGGCTCCAGTGAGTCGGAGCGGTGCTGTGCGACGTAGGGCTTGACTGCTGTCGTCGACCAGGAGAGGTTCTTCAAGGCTCTTCATGTGACTGGCCGAAGGTACAGGTGCTTAGCCAAGGTCGCTGATGAGGCTGAGGGTGATGACCAGGTATGACCAAGTAGGCATGCTGGTGGTCAGGATACCCATATAGCCGTGGGTGCTGGCTGTATGGCTCGCTGCTCGAAAGCTTGGAGGAAGTGATGATGACGTCACGAAGTAGTTGCTGCACGAAGGCTGCGCTGACGTTCTTTGTCGAGGGTCACCAGTTTGGGGGTAGTGGAACAGAGAGTAAAGTCCCACATACCTCCGTTGAAAAGGGAGGATCCTCCGACCAGACAGGTGTTATGTCTGGTGGGCTACTGCCCGATAGATGATTTCGGGTTTGTTCTATATGTTCCAATCGCGCCGCGAATCTTACTTGCGCGATGCAGGATTAGTTCTTTTTGTGACGACATGGATGTCGCTACACAACCAAACCACGATATATTATTTAATACATTCAAATTGATATAAAATACTTGCCATCCAATAAACAGCTAGGTGAAATGTCGTTCTTAAACGTATCTCTAACTACTAGCTGATCTGTCTAAATTAATTTACTTAATGAGTATATTACCCGTTTAAGGCGCAGCAATCATCATATAATTCAGAAATATAAGAAATACTATAACATCAAGTATAATAACAAAATATTTTCCGTTGTTGTTAAGACACTTATTTACACTTAAAATCGAAAAGAACAAACACAGATAGAAGAGTACAAAGGTACTGCTTATTTCTAACGAAATTTGTTCCAGCAGACCTGCGATAGGAGAATTGGATGATATTTGGTTGGTTTGACTTCGTGCTAGCGACCGTTTTCGGGGCCTATTTATTGAGTAGGCAAGTCATCCCCTGGCTCTTTCATCCAGCCTTTTTTTCTATTTTTATTAACATTTTTAGCTAGTAATAAATAGTCGTTTACTTATGATTATTTCCGTTTCCGTAGTTGCACAAAGAAATGAGACATCTATTGGAGAGGACTACGAGTATGTAGTGGGACTTCAAGGTGTTTACAAGTTCCAAACGACAAAAAGGAATTGGCGTGATGCTAAGCAAACGTGTGCTGACGAAGATGCCATTTTATTCTACCCAAAAAACGACAGTGAAGCTAACGCTGCCATATCGTTCTGGAAACTGCACGATAACGAAACCGAATTTGGCACAGCTTGGCTGTATGTGGGCATATCAGATATAGACACTGAAGGAGTGTTCGTTACCATTGACGGTATTTGTCTCTTTTATAAATATACATTCTTATAAAGGCAATAAAGATTACCATAAAAGTAATTTATTCCAATTTTATTTTGACATACGTGTTCGACTTCAATTTGTACATTCACCAAATAACAGTCTCTTAAAATTATATTTATTTATTGTATTAAGTATTATGCGTAACATGTTATAGGTAAATCAATATCTGAGGTGTACAACAATTGGGGGTTCAGCCAGCCGGACGATTACAATGACGAAGACTGTGTGCACTTAAGCCAAAATGGTCGTATTAATGATATAAATTGTAACATAGTGTACAAATTTATTTGCGAGAAGAAGCTAGCAATAAAGCAAAACAATAGCATCGACCTCCACCAGCCAGATTCAGGTAAGTTTCATCATGAGACTGCTATTAATGCTTACTTACCTCTTTATAACTGATTACTCTATAGTTGTCCAGAGGGGAAAGCAAGCGATCTTTATTTTTCCGTTCGTTCCTTGAGGTATATTCTCTAATCGTAGAAATTGAACGACAATATGCAATTACAGATTTTATTGTTTAAAATCATCGGCACATGATTTAGCTAGGCATCCTATGTGCGATATAATATACATTATGTAGTCTATATTTATCATCATTAAATAACCGATGAGGGTATGTATATATATTCTTATAACGGATCTTAGAATAATAGACACATCTTACTACTATACTATAAAACAAAGTTCACTGATATGGGCGTAATGCTATGTAAGTATGTAGTTTTAAGCATTATTTTTATTTCATAGTTGAAATGACAACATACCGACTAGAGACAACTGAACATGAAAAGAATGTTGTAGAAGAACTGAAAGTCGAAGATGAACAGAAAGTCGTAGATGAACAGAAAGTCGAAAATGAACAGAAAGTCGTAGATGAACAGAAAGTCGAAGATGAACAGAAAGTCGTAGATGAACAGAAAACTAATAAGTTTTGGAAAGACTACAATTACATTGAAGCAGTAGAAAGTTTCTACAAGATCCATACGATAGGACATCCTTGGGCTGAAGCCAAGCGAGTCTGTGCTCTGGAAGGAGCCACTTTCTGGTACCCAGACGACGAGGATGAGGCTCACGCTGTCATATCGTTTTGGAACGCCACCCAGCCTCATATCGGGTGGGTGTATGTTGGGCTGTCGGACATGATGGCGAAGAGACTGTTTGTAACCACTGACGGTATGTAAATTATAAAAGTATGTACGCTTATAAGAATCACCAATATATTTATATTCGTTCTGTGTTTGTCCCGATTTAATAAACAATTGATGCCTGATAGAAAAGTCAAGAGTATCAATAGCTTTAGATATTGATACCTACATGCTGCGGTTTACGGCTACATATTTTATGCTTATTATTGAACTAATGATAAGCATAAAATATGTTTGTTGTCAAAATTTATATTAGAAACAATATTCAGCTTAATGATCATTACACATAATATTATTGTTTTTGTTATGGAATAACTCTTCTTCTTCTTCTGGCTGGACCTTATCCCATTTATGCATTTTTATTTTATTTATGTCTGTGGAATAACTGTTTTGCTATAATTATTTTATGCATAATAATAATGAAACATTTTGTAAAGTACAATATTAAAAACGTATGAGACTTTCATAAATTTTTAAACTTTTTAAATTTAAAAACAGTTTATAAAAAAAGCAACTTCAAATAATACTAAAAAAAAAATAACGAAATGATAAATATGCTAACCCTTGCTGATGCAAGGGTTAGCCAAAGTAAGTTATGCCAAGCAATATTATGCCCTAAAATGTTACACCAAGAGTGGGATTCCTATATCCTACTACAAACCTGGTAATATTTAAATGTGAAAATGTTTATAATTTTGTGTAACTGGCACGTTCTTTACTAAAGCATCAGCATTGCCATTCAACGTGGAAATGCCTGATAGCATTGAAAGATTCGAGTCTTTTGGGCACATTGTATCTGGGTGATAGCATTGTGGAGGAGTACATCGATGCCCGCTTGTATTTTGAGTTTTTTTTTAAATTATGTACAGTCAGGGCTCAAAAGTGCAGTTGCACTCTACCGACACTAAAGTATCTAAAATTTCACTTGACTTATGACTTAAAATATTGAATAAACTAGTAGTAGAACACTGGACTTCTACTACAAAGAAATTTTAGACAGTTTAGCATTGTTAGAGTGCAACTGCACTTTTGACCCCTGACTGTACAGTATGTACATTGTTAGATTTAGTGTCAAAACATTTATTGATTTTTTGTTCTTTAATCAACGGCTTGACCGATTCAGAAGTAAGTTAGAACACGAGTATACCATGGCCTGGAGTAGGTTGTAATAATTTAGACTTTCACGTGGCCAATGCCACTGGAAAAAGCTAGTATTGTGATTAAAAAAAAAAAATAATAACATATTTTACTTTTCTAGGGAAATTAGTGTCAGAAGTATACCAAAACTGGTTACCAAATCAACCAGATAACTATAACGGCAAGCAACACTGTGTTTACATGTACAACAACGGCTACCTGGACGACTACGGATGTAGTTATGACTATTCTTTCATTTGCAAGAAGACTCTTCAATCACTAGAGTGGAACAGCCAGTGCAATATGCCTAACTTAGGTAAGTTTTAAAATATTATTTATACAATACGATTCAAGTAAGAATAGGACCGACACTCTATAATATTGTGACTGCAAGTTTATTTAGTTTCACCTGTCCTCAAATCTTGAAAAGATTTGATCACAGACAAATCACAAAATTTCAGATCTCCCCGATTGATCTGAAATTTTGCATGCATGTGTAAATCAGATGACAATGCAAGATTATTATAACATGGAGCTGATTTGATGATCGAACTGGAAGGTGGTCATAGGAACTCGGTAATTAAACGACACAACCCCATAGAGTTTAGGCTCGTATGAATCTGTGTATTTTGGTGCTAGATAGTAACCAGGGTGTGATGATGGAAATGGAAGATGGTCTTAGAAACTCTGTAATAAGCACAATAAGATAATAATATGAGAATAAGCTCCAATTGTCATGCTCACTCAATGTCTCGCTGATGGTGGCACATGTAATTGAGTCATTCAGTTCCCTTCATTATAGTTGAGCTGAGTGGGGCTGGTGCACGCGTCATGCTCGTGAACGGGCGCCGTCAGTTGAGACTGGTCATCATTAGCTGCCAGTGGCTTATTTCAATTTCTATTTAAATTTTTGCAATTAGTATTTTCTTTCATTATTTTTCTACATAATGCTCACATAATAGAAGCGACATGAAATATGTAACTAAGAATTATGTAACTAATAATATGATTTAAAAGAGTGTCCATTGAGTTTCTTGCACGTTCTTCTCCATAGAGATCTACGCTTTGGAAAGTGCAATTTAGCTTTATTTTTTTTTGGACTGACCGACATTTTGACAATTCAGAAGTACCTATAATTGGTCTATTTGAAATAAACGCTTCTGATTTCTGAATATAACTCTATCGTGTTTTAACTTTTTGGAATGGTCTTGATGAATATTAATTATACAGGATGTATCTGACATCGCACCACAAACGAATACCATGGATCCAGTACATGATTCTGGACACCCCAGTGGTGGAAAGTTTCGTCGGCATTTCCTAATTAAAAAAAAAATCTATGCATTTTTTTAATTTAAATTGTATAAAATCGTTATTCTAACCAACCTCAATGATATTTTCTTTTAAACCCAGTAATCACTTTTTGCCCAACCCGGGAATCGAACCCAGTACCCCATGCTCAGCAGTCGCGCTTGTAACCACGAGACCAACGAGGCAATCATTTAAAATACTGGTATTCAGCTGTATTCATCATCACATCATTTCAGCCAAAAGACGTCCACTGTTGGACATAGGCCTCCCCCAAGCGTCGCCACAATGGCTGGTCCTGTGCGTCTCGCATCCATCAGACTCCAGCGACCCTGACCAGGTCATCGGTCCACCTTGTGGAAGGCCTTCCAACGCTGCGGAACCTTTCGACCCCAACGGCCATCTGTTCTGCGTGCACTGTGCCCTGCCTAGCAGCAGCTGTATCCGGCTAGACTGAAAGCCGCCCTTAATGTAATTGGGAAAAGGCGAGTCAATAATATTCACAAACGTTTTATAGATTGAATATATTTGTTATGGGACTCATAAATTTACCCAAAGAGCAATGGAAAGGGCTATGCTCGGAATTTCGTGATCTTGATTCATGATTCTGGCGTTATCACATCAGAAATGGGCATAGTCGCAGGAGAACCAAGGTTACCGACATTGCCCGAAGAATCGCCAACCTTAAGTGGCACTGTGCAGGGCACAGTGCTCGCAGAACAGATGGTCAATGGGAATGAAAGGTTCTGGAGTGGCGATCACGTACCGGAAGACGCAGCGTTAGGCCTCCCACAAGGTGGACCGATGACCTGGTGATGGTCGCGCGAATACGATACATGCGAGACGCACAGGATCGTTCATTGTGACGACATTTGGGGAAGGCCAAACTCCAACAGTGGACATCTTTCTGCTGAAATGATGATGATGTTATTGCATGAACGAGTAACAAGCTTTCACTAGACCAAGCTTTCATTAGTCATCATCATCATCATCATCATTTCAGCCGAAAGACATCCACTGTTGGAGATAGGCCTCCCCAAGGGTCGCAACAATGAACGGTCCTGTGCGTCTTGCATCCACCTGATTCCCGCAACCTTTACCAGGTCATCGGTCCACTTTGAAGGAGGCCTTTCAACGCTACGTCTTCCGATACGTTCCGTACGTTTCATTAGTCCTAAGCAGAGACCTTTTTCAATTGAATGTCACTGAATTTCCATGCCTCGAAGTGTGACGCTTCACTTAGCCAGACCAAGATCGAAGAAGCAGATTCAAAGTCATGTAATATCAGTTTCACAGCTATTGCCCGCTGCGCTGTCTTTACAGGTTTTACAAGAAATGTCGTATAGACCATCGCAATGCATCCAGGAACTAGGAATTTATTAACATCAGAGTAAACACAACAAATCCATCTATTTCAGGTTACACTGCCGATGAATTGCCAATGGAATTGTCGGATTTTGCCAAGTGCTACAAGGTGCACACAACTCCATTGAACTGGATCGAAGCATATGCCGTGTGCCGACATGAAAAATCCCACCTGGCGGTGATCAGCAATCAGCTGGAAGCGGAGTACATTGCGAATTTAACGCAATCCACACCGAACCCAAGAGTCAAAGAGGACTACCAAAGAGGAATATATCATGTGGGCTTCCATAACCGATTCAACGAGGGCTGGCAGACAGTCAAAGGTACGTGGGGTTGACTATAGTGATTGTGCTAAACTTCAATCTCCTTCAACACTAATAGCCTCTGTGAGCTTCGAAGAGAAAAGAGATTAAAAAAAGGCAATGAATTCACACCTACACCACAAAATAGATAGGTACAGAAATACATCTCATGTATGTACTTCATTTTGTATAGCTACGCTCGGCGGTCGCTAGAAAAAGTACTCTGTGATCTAGCACTGGTTTAGCACGGTTTAGTCACGTACAAGATATCGTGTCCGTGAGCGCTGTCTATGTGTGCGTTGCTCGAGCGCGAGACGTATGTAGATTATCTTCTGTACTATCTCTCTTTTGTGCCTACACATACCGCTTTGACATGAACAATGCGTTCCAAATAAGAATAGGATCGATTGCCATATTGTGACGTCACGTTAGACTGTCATATCGAAGAAATTGGGTAGGGTGAGCCAAACAAGATTTTTTTAAATTTAATAACTTTTTTAACACTTCGATCCACAACTACCCAACTTGTTCATACAAAAGTAGACTCTAAACATCGGAATTAAGGCCTATAGTGGCGTGGATGTGAGAGGACACCGGTGTCCTCTGAGCTAGGACAGATTAATCAGTATCCAGTTCTTTTCTCATCTCTACGTAACTGTGTGAAGTGTCAGAGTAGTGGCAAATAGAAGAAGAAAGCGAATAGGTCCTACAAATGACAATAAGAAAGAAAATAGTTTTTGTTTTAAACTAATTAGGACTTAATTTTGCTAATTTATGTTAAACAATATCGTTGTTACTTCAATGCTAAACAATAACGTTTTCACTTCACCTAAATTTAACCAAGACTTAATAATACAAAGTAAATATAAACCCTTTATTTATACGCTAATAAATATTCTTTGCCAACCTTACTTTTCACTCAATATTTGTCAGATCGAGGTTATTGACTTTCCTATTCTTATTTGGAATACATAGCAAGAATACGTATCAAACGGTATGTTGAGGTGTCAATTCTGACCTACAACTTGAATAATGAAGATAGAATTCACCACTGAGGGTACTCAGCACTGTTACTTTTTTCTTTAGGTGGAAAGTCATCAAAAGACTTCCTTTTCCCTAATACCTTTGGGCGGATTAGGGCCCAATAGGGCCGAAGTCTAATGGGCCAATGGATTATCCGAAAGGGAACATCGGGGGTCCTGGAATGGGTTTTAGGGAGTAAAAATCTGTCGTGATTTGAGAAGTATTGGGATTTAGAAGTCATTTGATGATTTGAAAGAAAGGTCTCATCAGTGGTTTCAAACCAGCATTAGATGGCCTTTCATTCCATTGAATCTCTGTAGGTAGGTGCTGCGGTAGATCAGTATTAGGACATAATTTACTACCGAAGACTGTTTTGATTGATGAATTCCGTTTCCAGGAACGGCGATGGATGTAGACACGGATATGTGGTGGGGCAGCTACAAGCCGGCGCACGACCGTGCGCAGTGCGGCTCCATGTTCTACACCGGCCGCCTGGTCAACACAGACTGTGACATGAAGAGCTTCTTCATTTGTGAGCACGACACTTTGTCATAAAGGAAATGCTCCTTATATTTTTTCTTTTTTATTGTTAGTATAATCAGAAACAGAATTGCTGAAGCATTTTCTCTTTTTATTAAACGGTTTTATTCACTTTGACCTATTTGTTTGGATCAAATCTAGTGATTGAAATGTTATCCCCTTGCTATTGACACATCATTCTGATTTTTGGTACATACCAATACATTAAACTGAATAAGTTCAGTATCATTGTACATCCAAGATGGCCGCGGCTACAAAATGGCGGACTACATGTTTTTACACAACCCCCTCAATATGACTGTCAAATGAAAGGGCTTGCTTAGTAAAATACAGTACACTATGAAAAAAATGAAAACGCAACATGGCCGCCAACAAAATGGCCGATAACATGTTTTTCCACAACCCTCTCAATATGAGTAATTAATTATCATGAAGAGCTTCTTCATTTGAGAGCACGACATTTAGTCACATTTTTTTTGACAGTCTATTGCTCACATCAGAAATGTTTAATTGAGTTTTAAATAAACCAATTACAGGCAATTTTGAACTGTCAAAATGTCGATCAGTCAAAAAACAGTGGAGTATCATTAAAAATATTTATTTATTTATTACACTTCATACATATAAAGGTACAGAGGCGGACTTAATACCTTAGGCATTATCCATTATCTACCAGTCAACCTTTGGGTGATGCAGAGAAAAATGAGTAAATATGTAGCATAGCATAGCATCAGCCTTATAATGTTCCCACTGCTAGGACTCAGGCCTCCTCTCTAGGAGAGGGAATGGGCCATAATCCATCACGCAGGCCCAGTGCGGGTTGGTGCATGTCACATGTCTTCGAATTTTTGGTTCTAGGACATGCCGGTTTCCTGACGATGTTTTCGTTCACCGTTTTGAGAAAGTAAATATGTACATAAATACTATTTACTCAGGTTATCCTACGCCTCACGTTTTCATTTTTTTTATTGTCAGGTCGATACCCTAGATTGAGGACTCGCTATTTCTTTTGTTCACACGTAACCTAAAGGCAGTGACGTCATATTTCAGTATGTGCATCCTTATACTGTTGTTTGACAGTTTCCCCTTCCATCAGATTTGAAAGGTTTCTAACTTGATTAATCTTATTTATAAAAATGCTGTTCGTTAGTCGCGTTAAAAATCGAGAGCGGCCGGACCGATTTGGTTAATTTTGGTCTTAAAAATATTCGTGATACTCCAGGGAAGGTTTAAACGGTGAGAAAATATGGAAAAATTCACGAAAATAAAATCCGACATTAGGCGGTACAAAGTTTGCCGGGTCAGCTAGTTATAAATAAATTATAAAATTTCTTCCCATTTACGATTTTGGATAAAGTTACTTTTTGATACAAACAATAAAAGATATTGAGTGAAGTACCCAATTATTCCGGATCTGGGAGTGTTGAAACAGTACCTCTACCATGAGTTTTAAGCAATAGTATTCGTCGCTACTCGATATCGAAATTTTGGTTCTGCAAGTGACCGCTAGAGGCGCTGTAAAATTTGCCATACAAAATATTTACGGCGTCGATATCGAGTAGCGACGAATACTATTGCTTAAAACTCATGGTAGAGGTACAGAAGGTAGAACTTCATTGGGCACACGTGGGTATATTTTATACGGCAACTGGACTTGTAGAGCTACACTAGAGCCACGCCACGCGACGCCTCGCTACGTACAACTCCGGCGTCGCCCACGTCACTCTAATGTAGTTCTTGCTTCGTTCCTAGTGTGACAAGTTTATAAAGGAAGCCGTGTTCGGAATGGTTTTTACACAAACCACTCACCACTACATAGAAAACAAATCATGTGCTGCCTGCATCCGCAGCCTGGGTTCGAATGGCATCTTAGGGGCCATTCAAGTATTACGTAAGCACTACGGGTTTTTTTATGGTAGGTAAAATCATCCAATGACAAATCCCGCCCTTGGGTAGAGCGGGAAGTAGTGTCCGACTCTTACTGACTAAAAACCTACCCCGTTCCTTCGTTGCCTATAGTGCCGGGGCTGAGCCTTCCTCTCAGAAAACGGCCCTTGACCCCAGCAGGCTTCGACCCTGCCTGCCTGCAGTTAGCAGGCTGGGTCTCTTCGGAAGCACTACGGGGGGGTGGGGGGTCTTTGCTTTGTTTATTTTTAATGGCATGGGGGATGGCGGGTCTAGATGGTAATTACGTCTGAAGTGCATATTTTTTTTGTAGATTTTTTTTAAACAGAACGATGTCGATGTTTCAAATTCACAAGAAAGTCAGCCGACACACATCATTAAGCAGCATCTAATGTAATAGAGTCATGGATTCGCGTGTCATGGACTGAGAATATTGCTTTTTTCTAAAATTACGACTACTGCTCATAAATTCATAACCAAAATAACACATTGATAAATGCACATACCAGTGTTTACGTAAGCATGGAGGGGAAGGTGAGAGTTTTAATTACTTTCACTGACGAGGGAGAGGGGACGGTAAATATTTGCAAAAAATCAGCTTACGTAATACTTGAACGGCCCCCTAATAATAAATGGAGCATTTCGTACCTGGTCTCTATAAGTATGTCGGAGTTGTTGGCACACAGCACACTCTTGCAGATCAGCTCCTGCGTCACAGCAATAGCTTTCTTGTTGGAGATGCAAAGGTCGCTCAGGTAGTCCAGGAAGCGGGATTGCCATGTCTTCATGTTCTTGCGGACGAGACCTGGTTAGCAAATATACAGTGTTATTTAATACCTTAGAGACTTTTTTTTTTTTTTTTTACGGTAGGTAAAATCATCCAATGACAAATCCCGCCCTTGGGCGGAGCGGGAAATAGTGTCAGACTTTTACTGACTAAAATCCTACCCTGTTCCTTCCCTGCCTTGGTTCCAGGGCCCTGGTATGCATTTTCATACCTTCCCAGAGCCCCAGACTAGGCCTCGACCCTACTGGGCCCCTACGGTTTGCTGACAACTCCTTGAGGCGCACGGGAACAGTGCGCGCCGTAAACGACTTGGGCTCGGTCCGGTCTGTTACCGGACAAACGGACAGCGAGCTACCCATTGCCCGCCGTCCGCAAGCCCGCGTCTACGGTGGCCGGAAATTTGGATCGGAGTTACGGCGGCGGCTGCGGCGTGAGCGCCGTTGCCTGATACGGTCAGCCTCCTCCTTTGCTAGCATTACTGCTTCGCAGAAGGAGGCGACCGCCTGCCACTCCTCCTCGCTCCGGAGCATGGCTTGAACCAAGCCCCGGCGCGAGAGATCGCCTCCGATTGCCCCCACGAGGACACGGCGATGCTCTTCCCAAGCGGGGCACACCTCTACCGTGTGCTCCACCGTGTCCACCGGGCGTTCCGCACAGTGACGACACCCGGGCGTCACCTCCGCACGGATCTTGTACAGGTACCGCCCGAACTTGCCATGTTCGGTTAGTACCTGCGCCATGCGGAAGGTTATGACGCCGTGAGGCCTTTCCAGCCACGCCTCAAAGAGGGGCCTTACCGCCTCAATCGTGGCGTGCCCAGCACAGGGTTGCGACAGTCGTTCTCGCCATTTCACCATGAGATCTCGCCGGAACTCTGTCCGCCAAGCCGCGACTTGTCGCGGCAGCGGGGATTCGCCCCGGCGTTGCATCTCCACGCGCAGATCGTGCATGCGTGCAAGGACTGTTGCCTCCAGATCCCATGGTGGCAGGCCAGCAAGGAGGCTCGCCGCTTCGCGGGATACCGTGCGGTATCCCCGGATCATCCGTATGGCCATGACCCTCTGGCAGGCGTTCAGCAGGGCCGCCGGTCGCCTTCGCAGCGTCGGCGCCCACACAGGCGCCCCGTAAAGGGCCATGGACCGAACGATGCCAGCGTAGAGCCTCCGGCAGGAGGCGTCTGGACCCCCCAGGTTCGGCAGGAGCCGCTTGAGTGCAGCCGAAGTCCGATTAAGTTGGGGAGCCAAACGTCGGAAGTGCGCCTCGAAGTTCCACCGGCTGTCGAGGACGAGTCCCAGGTACTTCATCGTCGACCCGACGCCGATGTGAACTCCTCCTACCGTTAATTGGGAACCCGGTGGTGGCGCGTACCGAGGGCCGTGAAAGCACATGGCCTCGGACTTGTGCAATGCCACCTCGAGTCCCAACTGCTGGATCCTCTCCACGACTGTCGCAACCCCGCGCGTCGCTAGTTCGACCGCCGCCTGGTACGACCGTCCCCGCGCCAGGACCAGCGTGTCGTCCGCGTAGCAGACCACGCTGACCCCGTCGGGGAGGTCGGCGCGCAGCACGTAGTCGTACCCGATGTTCCACAAGGGCGGCCC
Source organism: Leucania comma (assembly GCA_958295575.1). Taxonomy (NCBI): domain Eukaryota; kingdom Metazoa; phylum Arthropoda; class Insecta; order Lepidoptera; family Noctuidae; genus Leucania; species Leucania comma. Next base: position 3,341,900 of record OY282488.1, read on the forward strand.
TAGTACCGATCCCTGTGGGACACCGCACGACATCTCTCGCCGATTCAATTCTCCCTGATGACCGGGGTAGATAATGTACCTGCTCGACAGGTAGGCCTCGATCACACGACAGAGGTAGTCGGGCACCCGGTGGTACCGGAGTGCGCTCCTAATGCTACTCCAGGGCAGGGAGTTGAAGGCGTTGGCGATATCCAAAGACACCGCCAAGACACACCTGCCCCGGGACACTGCGTTCCCCGTCGTGAGGGCTCGCACGCGCATGATGGCGTCCACCGTTGAGCGCATCCTGCGGAAGCCGAACTGGTCATCCGACAGGTTCGGCCCGACCCGTGCTAGGTGCGCGACGAGGCGGTTTGCAACTACTCTTTCAAAGAGCTTGCCCACCTCGTCGAGCAGCACAATGGGCCGATACGCGGACGGAGAGTCCGCAGGTCGCCCTGGCTTCGCGATTAGGACCAGTTTCCCCGTCTTCCAACGAAGCGGGAACTGGCCCCTCTCCATACATGCGCTGAGGAGCCCTCTGAGTCGAGGCCCGAGAGCCTCCATGGCCAGGACCCAGGCTTTTCCAGGCAAGCCGTCGGGTCCCGGGGCGGTATTTTTGGCATTCAGCCTTTGTACCGCCACTCTCATCTCTACCTCGGTCACCTCTGGAGCAATATGGTCACCGTCGTCGCCATTGTGGTCCGCGTCGGACACCGCAGGTGGCGGAGCCATGGGCGGGGGGGTGTGTTCCCCCCGCGCAGGGAACAGAGAGTTCACTACACCCTCCACAAGCTGGGGCCGGAGACTCTGCGTCAGCGGGGGAGCCCAGGGGCGGAGTTTATCCCGCACAATACCTTAGAGACTTACGCGGCAAATAAGTTGAACCATTTGCTGTGGTTACGCGCAGCCCTCAGTTCAATTTTGTCCGAAAATCGATTTCTACGCATTCAACGTCAACCGCTATGATGGTTCAACATGTGTAACGAAGATTATACCCGATTTTCGGTCCCCACCTCGACCGAGACCCGAAAATCGGTTATAATCGATTTTCGGCGATTTTCTTCGTGTAGCCGTGGCGGATGATTCGACTTATTTTCCGCGTGCTATATCAGGTTTAGAACACGATTTTCGGCTAAGATGAATCTGTAGGAGCCCAGCAGGGTCGGTGCCTACTGGGGTAATTGGAGGACTATTGAAAAGGTAACCCGTAATCCTAGAACGCAAAAGGCATCTGCAGGAATAGAGGTATGGTTTTGGTCAGTACTTTTACGTTCACTCAGTCATATGGTCTTTGATTGATATCATTCGATTGCTTTTAAGAAGCACCGCACAGTTGGACATAGGCCTCCCCCAAGTGTCGCCACAATAAACGGTGCTGTGCGTCTCACATCTTACCAGGAGGTAAGGGTTTGCGGGAATCTGATGGCCTCAACAACAGACGATAACCTTATCGGTTCACCTCGTAGGAGGCCGCTAAACCTTTCGGTACCCAGTCGCCACACCAGAACCTTTCGTTTCCAATGGCCATCTGTTCTGCGAGCAATTGTCCCCTGCCTATTGCCAATTAATTTAGGTAAGTAAATGCTTCTTGTAGTTGTGCAACAGTGCTGTGACGTGTCCTCTACCAACAAGTCGTAGACCACAGTGTGAACATATATGAGCAAGTCTTACCGACAAACGTCTCGATCTCGGAGGCGGTGATGTGCTTCTCCAAAAGTTTCCTGTTGTTGTGTAACAGTGCTGTGATGGTGTCTTCTGCGAGTATGTCATAGCCGATTTGCTTCTGCATGAAGCCGAAGTGTTTTGCTATATATTCCTGGAAATTAACAAACAAACTCAACTATTTCTACGGAAATTAACACTTCTAATCTAGGTCAATAAAAAAATCTGCACAAGGCAAAACCGGGATATTAGATAAGCTCCATTTTCCACGTCTAGTCCGAGTGAATAATACTGCATTTACAGTATTATTAGCCGCATAATATACGCAGCAAATAAGTTTAACCACTTGCTATGATCACGTGCAGCCCCCAACTTCAATGAATACCCAGGGTATAGCAAGTAAAGTACTTTGATGGCTTCTTTAAAAATGTGATATTTTAAAGCAACTCTTTTAAATTAGCTGAAAAATATCACATTTTCACAGCTTTCAATATACCTGATTCTTTCTGTAGTCTTGCTGGCTGAGCCTGAGGATCCGATAGCAAAGACGGAAGATGTACTTATACGCGGCGTACCGAGGGTCGTATAATTCCTCGATCTTCAAGAACGCTTCTCCTTCGGAGGTTTCTTGGAATGGACCCTGAAAATAAATAATAATATCACACACACTATCACACAACGTCGTCTAGATCCAAGCTAAGCAGAGCTTTTGTTATGGGTACTAGACAACTGATAAACATACTATATATTTCTAAATACATACTTATTATAGATAAATTACACCCAGATACAGAACAAATGATCGTGCTCATCACACAAACATTTGTCCTGGGTGGGAATCGAACCCACGACCCCATTCGTTTAAGACTAAACATGAATGTCTAGTCTTAACCGATAACCGATTTTGACTTCTGTTCCGTGGACATAATGATGGTATCAAAAGCAACTATTTATTAGACGCTATTTACTCGTATCATGGCAACAAAAGTGACTTAAAAATAGTTTGTTTAAATATTATGTAATAGTAATGCGAATCGAGTATACACCGTTAAATTTTGATCGTTTTAATCCCGTGGAGGGTCGATTCGGTACGTGAAACACTATCGATTTGTAAAGATGGATGATAGGTCGGAACTCATATCACGAACGACTTGAAGTTGATGCTTTACAAATAAATCATCATCAGCCTTTTAAATTTCCCACTGCTGGGACACAGGCCTCCTCTCTAGGAGACGGAATGGGCCATAATCCACCATGCGGGCCCAGTGCGGGTTGGTGAATGTGTGGTCTTCAAAGTTTTGGTTCTAGGACATGCCGGTTTCCTCACGATGTTTTCCTTCACCGTTTTGAGAGTAGTGGCGATGAAATACATTACACAAAGTAATGCGCCTGGCTGGATTTGAACCCGCGAATTACAAATACGAATACGGGCTTATAATTGAGTGTCCATAGAAAGCTATATTCCAGCGCAGCTACTATAGTTCACTTAGAGGAAAATGGTACCTGTAATATCTTAAACAGCTGCCTCAGGATGTACTGTTCTCTGAGGAGTTTCTGTCGGTCCCTGTTGGGGTTCTCCACCACCAGCTCCAAAGCTTCCGATTTGTTGGGCTCGTTCTCGAAGCCGGCTATGAAGTACACTATGTCTTGGAGAAGGCAGGTTAGTGCCCTGCAAAAGAGAGAGGTCGTTTGAAATATATGACGTTTTATTTTTTTTTCGTCATTATTCGGCAGGAAATTCAATTTCTTAGCTGAACGAACGAGAATGTAATCCCCATAACGTTTTGTACTTTACTAATTAAAGGTACAGTTAATCAAAAAATCAAAAAATATACAAATATAGAATAATAACAGTGAAAACAATATCAAAACTAGTAGAAAAGAAAACGAGAATTAATAAATTTAAACACATACACCGTTAAATTGTGATCGTTTTAATCCCGTGGAGGGTCGATTCGGTACATGAAACACTATCGATTTAAAAATACTTTTTTCTAAAACTCGAATTAATGTACGCATGTACGAAATTAATTTCTTTATGTAAACGAGTCAATGACCTTGTAGGAGGTTGCCCGCGGGATTAAAACGACCAAAATTTAACGGTGAATACAAAAATAGAATACTAGCTGTGAGAACAATATCAAAACTGGTAGAAAAGAAAAAGAAAAATAATAAATTTAAACATATATATCTGTCTCTTTTGCCAAGACGCCGTTTCATAGTTATCTATTGCATCCGTTCGGGCGCGGTGGACATTGAGGTCCAAGACCATAGCCCGGCCCAGGGCCCGCCGCGAGAGGTCGCTGTCGCCGATTGCCTCCACGAGGACACGGCGATGCTCTGCCCCAAGCACACACCTCCACCGTATCCTCCGGGTAGATTACATCCCTGTAGTCTATGCTTTAACCATATTTAAAATGCAATCCAAATAGTATCTTACTTCCTCTCATTATGCTCGATATTCCCGTACTGTAGTTTGGTCGACAAGGCCGAGAGCACCTTGCACGCGTCGTTCGCAAAGTCCAAGTCGCGTACTTCGCTGGGCGACACTGATATAAGGGCGAACGCTTCCTTATCCTCCTTTATCAATGAGCAGCCCACCTGGAAACAGGAATTGAGTACAATTGATTTAATTAAAACAAGAACTTTGACTGGCCTATTGGTTTGGTGGTTAGTAGCCCTGACTGCTTAAGCGGGTTCTATGTCAAAGTGTAATATTTATCTATGTGTATTTAGAAATATACACGGCTAAATTTTGATCGTTTTAGTCCCGTGGAGGGTCGATCCGGTACATGTAACACTATCAATTTGTAAAGATAAAATTAGTTAGTAGTAGGTAGTTGTCGGTCGTTGTAGTTGTGGTACTAACTACCTACAGGTCATTGCACGCAATCAGCTGATGTTTACTTAAAGAAATTAATTCCGTACATGTGTTATATTAATTCGAGTTTTAGAAAAAAAAGTACTCTATTTTTCAATTTTATCTTTACAAATCGATAGTGTTTCATCCGATTGGTCGATACTGGAGTTATTGTGACGTTAGGTACTCTTGTATTCAATGCTAGCGCCAAATAGGTTTAAAATTGCGTGAACACACGCCAAGCCCAATCTCCATTTTACTTAGTTTCCCAAAAAGGTCACGCAATTTGGCCCTAGCATCGAATTCAAGAGTACCTAACGTCACAATTCCAATGTCGGCCGATCGGAATTAAACTCGAGAGTAAGTCCCCAGGTATTATGCCATTTTTCCTTTCAAGAGACAAGTCGTTCTGACCTATTTTTTCATAAACCTAGTTCGCCTCCGCCGCCGCCGCTTGTCAAAAACTCTGCGAATGCAGTGCTGTTTCTTTTTATGCTAAGTAAGCTATTTTAAAGATTTAGCTAGTGTCATGTATTACGTGGTCTTACCTTGGACATGACTGGTTTTTCCTCATCTTTGTCAATAGGTATAGATGTTGAGTGCACCCACGTGTGCGTGCATAAATGCTGGAGCCTGTAATTAGTGCATTAGTGTATGAGAATGACAAGTGTACATTATTATTATTATTTAGTGGTAGAAACTGCTGGCAGGGTGAAGTCGACTAAGGTTAAGACCTCACGGTAGAGGGAACCGCTGCTTTATTTCTAAACCCATGAGACCGCAGATTTGTGCGGTTACGCAGCCATTACAGTTGCGATTTTCGCCCGCAAGTCTGGCGGGTGATTATCGCAAGAAATGCGGTTGCAAGACGGCCCACCGGTGCAACGAGAGCTGCGAACAACCGCGCACACCGCGGGTATAAAACGTGTCGTGAAATGTGCTTTAATTTTTATATATATATCTGCATGCTCTCAAAACGGTGAAGGAAAACATCGTGAGGAAACCGACATGTCCTAGAACCGAAAATTCGAAGACATGTGACATCAACCAATCCGCAGAGGGCCCGCGTGGTGGATTACGGTTCATTCCCTCTCCTAGAGAGGAGGCCTGAGTCCCTAGAGTGAGAACATTATAAGGCTGATGCTATGCTATATCTGCATTCTACAGAAGCTGCGGGCCAGCAACCGCTGGGGCCGCGGGCGAAAACCGCTTCGTGAGTTCTTAGCCTTACTCCCGATCAGAACAGGATAGAAAAACTTTTATTTGGTACAGACAGGCTTACATGGGCACTTATAAAACGTCAGAAAATAGTGCACGGTATCGATTGGTAGTTTCTTATGAAGAAGAACCAGCAAGAAACTCCGTACTGTCATGTCATTGTTAACTAACAACTCAGTGTAATTTTATGACATGAATATTTTGGTGACACGGAGTCGATAAAACAGATTCTATCATGCAAGGAGCAAACGAAAATAGAATTTAAGGTTTTTTTTCCTTTGACTGCTACCAAACCAGTATTTCCATGCAGTTTTCAGTATAATCGACGGATTTTTTTTCAAGAAAATTGGTGTGCAACATCTGTCTAAAAAGTCAAACAACTTGGGTAATTATTAGGGTACAATAAAACCTGATGTAGTTAACACTGGTTGAATAATCAAGGTGGATTAAAAAGTCTTGATCATTGTTTACTGATAAAACCTTAAAACATATCGTATATAAGTATTTTTTTAAATGATTTAGTATTGTTAGGGAACTTTTTAAGAATTAAAAATGCAAAAGATTTTCATTTAGAATATAGTTCGGTCTCTTTAATGATATTCTTTATTACAAGGTAGGATAAATAACATAAAAGTATCAAACTGTTTGTACCGGCCGTAGCCATTTGAGTGACAACTAAAATGAGTGTTGCCAGCTACAAATTTTTATTTCGTTTGAAAATTCTCAAGTCGTTTAACTTTTTAGACAGACTACTCATGTAATGACGGCTCCACATACCTGACATAGCTGCTCTGAGGTACTGGCGCATCTGAATGCGTCATTGTGGTAGGATCCAACTCGAACAGCGTGGCGATCTCCGAGGAGTGAGGGACGGATACCAGTTGGTATGCTGGCTCGCAGGGATCTACTGGGGCGTCACTGCAAACATGAAGCAAATAGTGTTAAGGTACAAGATAAACAAATACAACATTGACTTTTCGATGAATTAGGGTGTTCAGGAAAATTCACACCACCAGTTGTCACCCCTTAGCGGTCACCGGCCACCGTAGGCGCGGGCTTGCGGACGGCGTGCAATGGGTAGCACGCTGTCCGATCGTCCGGTAACCGACCGGACCGAGCCCAAGTCGTCGACGGCGCGTTCTGTTCCCGCGCGCCTCAAGGAGCTGTCAGCACACCGAAGAGGCCCAGCCTGCTAACTGCAGGCAGGCAGGGTCGAAGCCTACTGGGGTCATGGGTTAACTTCCGAAAGGAATACCCGGCCCCGGCTCGAAGGAACGGGGTAGGTTTTTAGTCAGTAAGAGTCTGACACTACTTCCCGCTCCGCCCAAGGGCGGGATTTGTCATTGGATGATTTTACCTACCATAAAAATAAAAAAACCCCTTAGCGGTCAGGTTCCTTTAATAATAATAATATTCATTTTATTTTCAAGCATCGGAGGCCCATACAAAAAATAATCATTATGCTATGCTATGTTTTATAAATATTTTCATATGAATTATTTGATCGATAGCAATCGATCTTCGATCTAGCATTGGCCTAGCTTCAATACCTAAGTGATTTGTTTTTGCATATCAAATTCGAATTTTGTTGTCATTTTGTTGATTCCAATTTAGAATTGGTTGTCTCTCATGCACGAAGTTGCTGGTTCGAAACCGGGCAAATACCAATGTTCTTTCACCAGTAGAATGCAACTGTATCACTGAATGACATAGGCTATATGTTTGCTACTTTCAGTGCCGTAGTTAGGCTTGGGTGAATCGGCCTCACGCCCATGCTCTTGCACCCTCCCGCAACTTTAAAAACGAGGGTCTTTTTATAACTGATAGGCTCGCATTTGACCACTATTCCAGTTCATGGTAAGCGACGAAGTGGTCGAACACTGGTTTGCGACTGTCACTTCTCGTTTTCGAATTTATAAATTAAAAAGCCTCGCTGATGCGCCTTCGCCTACGTCTTAGTTTGTTCAGACTACGCCTCTGGCTTCTTTCATGCGGGTGACGCCGCTGGCAGGAGCTAGTCTATAATAAAAATACTGACAAATAACTTACGGCGGCCTATTACACGCCTCAGCAGCTAGATAGTGTCCAGTGGCGAGGTGTTTGAACCTGAAGATGGAGTTCCAGTGACCCGCGCCTCCTCGGCACGGATCGTGTTGAACAACCTGTAACATATAAGCGAAAGTGTTACTAAATGCCATTTTGATATATTGAAGCCGCACCATAAAAGATAGACCTTCCAGGGGTTATGGAATAATCGGCTGTGGGAATGTTTGAAAAGGTTACCCTGGTCCTAGAGCGCAAAGAATAATTTAAGGAACACAGGTGGGTATTATTCAGCAAAACTCTGACACAACCTCCCACTCCACCTAAAGAGGAAGGAATGATTTTAATCTTTGAATCATTTGGTGATATCCAACCTCAAAAAAGGGGTTCTAGAATATTAATGTAAAAATTTAAACGAAGTCATAAAATTGAGAAGAAAACTTTGCAAGAGAGAATGATGACACGAGAAAGACATCACGCATTACGATGCCTACGTTAAAGGGCACTGTTTTGTTTTTCCCATCCTTGAATCTCACATTAATCAGATTAAGAAGATAGTCTTTGATAAGAACATCATGTCACCATTCGCTGTAGCTACAAAAGTGGTTTTCCGTTTTAGTCCTCAGGAACATAATTATGCTGTTTCTTCTAAATACTCATCCATGGCCAGAAGCTCAAGCAAAACCTAGATCCTGTGAGTCTCTCACCTCAATCTCCCACAGCGCTTTACTGCTGGTTGCAGCAGTAGCACTGGACCTTCCTGTAGTCCTCAGGAAGACCTGCTGCCTTTTCTAACAGTCATCCATGACCAGAAGCTCCAGTAAAACAAAGATAGTGTGTGTGTCTCTCACCTCAATCTCCCACAGCGCCTTACTGCTGGTCGCAGCAGTAGCACTGGACCTTCCAGTTGTCCTCAGGAACACATGCTGCCTCTTCTGATACTCGTCCATGGTGAGGAACTTCTCTTGTTCAGCGTGGAACAGCCTCACCACGTCGCCACCCTTCAGGATTTCTTCTTGGTTCTCCTTGTGTTCGAGGAATAGTGTCACCTTCCATGATGTTGAGGAATTAACTACGTTGACCTGGAAGATGGGGTGAATTAATTAAGTGATCAAATGCATACATGTAGGATGGAAGAGTTCGTAGGAATTTTTTGGTACGGTCATGTGAAAAGGCGGAATGAAACGCATGTTACTAAAAGAGTTCTGAGTATACACGTAGATGGATGGAGAGGAAGAGGGAGGCTAAAGAAGAGATGGATAGATTGTGTTTGGAATGATATGAAAGAAAAGTGAGTTGGTGATAGAGTGACGGGTGACAGGACAGAGCGGAAGAAAAAAACGTATTGCGCCGACCCCAAGTAATATGGGATAGGGGCAGGAAGAAGAAGAAGAATAGCGACTGAGCGCACCATTCCCACTCTCTGTGAAAAGTTGAGATTTATTTCGAAGAAGATACAAGACGACAAGGCGACGTTAACGTGAGCGGTATTGCCGATGATGGAGTTGCTAAAAGCGGAAACGACAATTCGTATTCTTCCATACTACAGTACAAGGAGCTCGTCGGGGAAAGGAAGAGCTATGTTCTTAGCAAAAATAATTGGATACAGTCGTGATCTTTTGCAATGGAATCTCGACTAGGGCGCGTCATTACCGCTTGCAATGAAAAATCATAGCTGGATTTACTTCTAAGAAGATACAAGATGACAAGGCAACGTTATCGTGAGCAGTTTTGCCAATAATGGAGTAGTTGAATTTAGCGGAGACAACCAATCGTATTCTTCTATCCTACAACTTTGGGGGTTCGTCTGGGATAGGAAGAGCTATATTCTGGGCAGAAATAGTAAGACACGGTCGAGACTTTTTGAGATTGTATCGCGCCATTGACGCTTGCTGCAAAAAGTCGAAGTTGGACTTATTTCGAAGAAAATTCAAGAAGATAAGGTGACGCCGAGGGGAAGTGGCTATTGAGTCGCCTATGAGGTGGACTGACCAGATAAGAGCGGCAGTAAATGGCTCATCATCACTGCATGAATGCACGAGGAAGGCGGCCATCAAAGAAGAGTGACGGCGTGTTGTGAAGCTTGCCACCAACACCTGAAGTGATGACCACGACCACTCAGTCAAGAGTGATACCGACAAAGAAGAGAGAAGGTGACGTTTGGCGTCGCTGTCGTGTGGTTTTTGCCTCAGATGGTGATTAAATTTAGCAGAGATGGCAAATCGTATTCTTCCATCCTACATATGTACATTTGAGGTTCAAAATAGTCAGTAGCACGTGCATGGTAAGGAGCCGAGCCGATGTCTATCAGGGTTGCGACACTGTTCCAAAGAGTTACCACTACCCTCGAACGCAAAAGGCAATTTAAGGAACACAGTTGGGTTTTAGTCTACGGCTACTGGCTGTTGGTCATGTGAATTTTGTGTCTCTGGCGTGGTCAGATCATAGAAATTGATCACTTAGCCATATCATGATATGGCTAAGTTAAACTAACCAGACCGTTTTAAGTGTTAATTTTTGATATGTCAATCCTCGTTTGTCTTTCTTTAAATTTTTTATTAGCATAGAAATCATTTTTTTTAACAACTATCACACAACGCCGTCAAGTCTCAAGCTAAGCAGACTTTGTGTTATGGGTACAACTGATTAACATACTCATATATTTCTAAATACATACTTATTATTGATAATTTACACCCAGACACAGAACAAATGATCGTGCTCATCACGCAAACAATTGTCCTGGGTCGGAATCAAGCCCAGGACCTCCCTTACATCCAATCAAAATCCTACATCAATGATATGGCCAAACAAGAATCGACATGTCATCAAATGTTAACGTTTAAACGATCTGGCCAGTTTTATTTGGCCATATCATAAATTGATCAATTCCTATGATCTGTCCACGACATATCCAAGCGAACCTACGATACATGAGAAATTCACAGCGGGTTTTTACAAACTAGCAAAGATTTCAATTTCAATACGTGATATAACTACGAAATAGAACTAGCTTTATCTACAAGAAATAAAAGGCTCTTGTAGACTAACGCCATCGTTGAAAACGGGTCGCAGCACGACCGGACATGTTTCTTCTGAGAGTGAGGTGATCAGGGCTCGTCTCTTAGCCATTTGAGCACAGTATGAGAAGTTATCTTTGACCTGCAGTCAATTAATTGTAAGCTTATATAAGAAGGAAGGAAAAAAATGTTAGGGAGCGTTCAAGTATTACGTAACGCAATTTTTGAAGATTTTAGACCCTCCCCCCCCCCCCCCCACGTAACGCACCGTAACATTTTTCTGTACCCCCCCCCCCTCCCCCTCCCTAAACGTTACGTAACATTTAAGTCACAATTATGTTGAACAAAGTACAATACCTTTGTTATTGTATTAATTGCATTTGCACTCGTAATAAACAAAAGAAGATATTATTTTTAATTTATATTTTTTTATTTAGCCATAAATCATATAAATGTAGGTAGGTAAAAAAAACAGTCGAGGGATTGCCCGAAACATAAAACAACAAACATAAATGAAAGCTTAGGGTTGCCATCTTAGGAAAGCAAAAATAAAAGTAACATACAATACAATCCAGGGATTTTCCGTAAAACATAAAACGAAAAGGGTTTCTAATTTGGAAGATTTCAATTCCCTAGATTTTTTATTTAAAAAAAAGTTACATAACGAGTTGTTTAAATACCCCCCTCCCGGCCTTGTAACGCACCGAAACGTTTTACAAGACCCCCCTCTCCCCCCAAATTGCGTTACGTAATACTTGAAAGCTCCCTTACAGTATTGTGAAGTATCGACACTTTTTAGGAAGAACATCGTAAGCGACAAATTGCATTTTTTGCAGAATTGAGTTCTCCCTGTTAATTAAAAAATATCAATGACCAGTGCCATAACTAGGGTGGGTATTCGAAGCGAGCGTGCCGCGGCAGTGGCTCGGGAATGCTACGTCCAAATTGCTCGCAGGTTTTCGCAATATTCGAATTATCAAATTATCCTCTGCATAGCAGCATAGCATCAGCCTTCTAATGTCCCCACTGCTGGGACTCAGGCCTCCTCTCTAGGAGAGGGAATGGGCCGTAATCCACCGCGCGGGCCCAGTGCGGGTTGGTGGATGTCATATGTCTTCGAATTTTTGGTTCTAGGACATGCCGGTTTCCTCACGATGTTTTCCTTCACCGTTTTGAGAGCAGTGTTGATGAAATAAATTACACAAAGTAATGCGCCTGGCTGGGTTTGAACCCGTGACCTACAACTCGTAAGTCGGGGCCGTTACCACTCGGCTACCACTGCTCTCGATTACCTTTTAATTACCCTCTGACATACATAAAATATAGATAGATAGATAGATAGATAGATAGATGTATTCTTTATTGTACACAAAAAAGTAAAATTACATTAAGAACTTAAAATTAATAGGGTGTCACAATGGGCGGTCTTATCGCTAAAAGCGATCTCTTACAGACAACCTTTGGATGGATTTGACAGAGAAGAAGAAAAAGATACGCAGGTAGTTTATGGTGTATTATTTACATGTATACAATACATAACTAATAAAATACATATAATAGGATATTTAGGTAGTTCGGTATCATTTTTTCAGATAATTAGATTTTAGATCTCGTATATTGGACATAAGTTATCTAACCATTCGATATTCGAAACTTACGTTTTTTTTTTACATTTTCGATTATATGGCCATTCGATATTCAATGTTTTGAACGTTGGCATTTACCCGCACAGGTATAATGTTTGACATTCAAATATGTATCCGGAGTAATACCTAGAGTAGGGCAACGTACGGTATTTTAAAATGAAAAGAATTTAAGAGCATTTAAGATATATTTTTTGTGTAATGTTTAGCCGTAAGTATCGATATAGAACTATGTACCTAAAATAAGAAAAATAAAATATAATAATAAAAAAAAACTCTGTGAAGTCTTTACAACTAATTAAAAGTAACGTTTACAGTATAAGTGTACAGTATTCTCACCTCCATGCAGCCAACATTGTCAGGTAGTTCGTGGTTTGAGGATACGTGTAGGACTTGTTGACCCGCATTCACGGGGTTCATTATGACCTTGTCGCCAACTACTACGTTGTCTCCTGGAATACAGCAGAAATAACAGGGTCATAGTTAGTTAGATATAACAGGGTCATAGTCAGCTAGATATAACAGGATCATAGTCAGCTAGATATAACAGAGTCATAGTCAGCTAGATATAACAGGGGCATAGTCAGCTAGATATAACAGGGTCATAGTCAGCTAGATATAACAGGATCATAGTCAGCTAGATATAACAGGGTCATAGTCAGCTAGATATAACAGGATCATAGTCAGCTAGATATAACAGGGTCATAGTCAGCTAGATATAACAGGGTCCCGACAGCACGGTTGACGCAAGGGTTTTTTTATTCTTTCATTTTCTTTCATTCACTATCTCACCTGATGGTAAGCGATGATGTGGCCGACGATGAAACACGCTTGCCTTGAAGTAACCTATTCACTCTTGACTTAAATACTCAAAGACTCCAGCAGATAATTCCACTCCTTAGCTGTACGCATAATGAAAGTGCTCCTAAAACGCTTTCTACGTGTGGATGGGATCTTCACCGTGTACCGATGGCGCGGAATTAAATTGTGCAATTCCAATTCACACTCCCCGAAATGTAAATGGTTGATCAATTGCCGACTGTGGTTCGTTCTATGGTGAGGGAATATCGAAAGACGGTGCGCAGGGTTGGCGATCATTCTTACAGAAGTTCGATTCGAATCAAAGTCTAAAGGATCAAGTCAGTAATAAATCGAGATCTAAAATATCGATTTCCTAAAGATCAAGCCGTTAGTCAGTCCCGCAAAAAGGAAAGTATAGACATTGATATATTATAAGGGAAGATAAGTTACGCGCTACGCAATCAGAAAACCTGGACTCGAAACTTACACATCTACACTACCTATAGTCACTGATAGACAAGGACAGAGACAAGAGCCGGCTCAGTCATGCGAGCGAAAAATCGTTAGCCGCCGTATGTGTGTGATCGTCGCGGCAGAAATAACACCGATTGCGACTGAGTAAAATTAGGACAAACCATCGTGATTTTAGAGGTCCTCGCGCCAGAGACAGATCGCCTATCTTTTAGGCCGTGTTTACGGAGATGTGGCGCGTTCGATGTTTCGTCGTACATTGCAACAGCGGGCCGCGTCATCGCTCGCGCAAACACAAAAATATGGCAATGCACGACGGACCGTCCGACGCGCCGCGCAACGCGCCGCTTCTCCGTAATCAAGCAATTACTGTTTTGATTATATCAATAGGTACAGATGATCCTACAATGTACAAATGTGTTTCATGACTGCTCGCACTTGTTTAGCCCAATTTGCTCTTCTCTTTAACAATATTCAGTTTAATTAACCCCCGACGGAAAAGAGGGGTGTTATAAGTTTGACCTGTCTGTCTGTCTGTCTGTGTGTCTGTCCGTGGCATTGAAGCGCCCAAACGAATGGACCGATTTTGATGCGGTTCTTTTTGTTTGAAAGCTGGCTTAATCAAGATGGTTCTTAGCTACAATTTATGAAGATCTGTGCAGGAGTTCATGGTCATCTGCTCGTTTGTTAACTGCGGTTGGGTTTTTAAACACTTAATAGATGTTTTTGATTTATTTTTATTTAACATAATATTTGAAATACTCGTGTACAATCTGATGCCATTGAGCTGGTCTGATGATGGAGCTTGAAGGTAAGGATTGCTTATTAAAATAGTAAACCTATCGAGTTAGGGCTAATTAGATTCGTCTTGACCAGTTCTATAGATTTCTCATGATGACAAGGACCTGATGGTAGAACTGGTAGGTGGCTGAAAGAACTTTGAAACGCCTACTAGTAAACCCATCGAGTTTGGGCTCATTATATTCATTTTTACCCATGTTATTTACGTTTCATATTGATGACAAGGACTGTCGCGGTTTTTTCAAAATTTTCAATTTTATAGTTATTTTATTCTCAGTGGGCTAGAGAAGGCCCAGGCTACATACCTGTGGATCTCAGTTTGTAGAAAGGCATGACGTAGAACCAGGAGCCCTCGTTACCGTTCGCGTCCAGATGGACACGCATCGCGTTCTTTTCAAGCAACGCCGGCAGTCTTTTGTTTACCTGCATGAGTCAAACAGAAACGTTAAAAAACAAAGATTATAAAGTAAAACGTACCTTTAAAATTATAAAGTAAAAAAAAAGTGACGTTTGAAAGGATGGAATATATAGGGTGACTGGTAATTAGCGAACGATACTTAAACACGTGATTGTAGTCATGATAACAAACAACTTTTAATATTGGATCAAACCTGAAATCGCGAAAAGAATCAGCCAAGTTCAATACATTTTGACCAGTTAGGCGAACACAAATGTACTGACCAGAAGATTTTTTTTCGCGATTTCAGGTTTGCTCCCATAGTAAAAGTTGTTTGTTATCATGACTACAATCACATGTTTAAGTATCGTTCACTAATTACCAGTCACCCTATATATATGTGCATAATAATAGCGTATAGCATAATCAGATTTATTATGTGGCCACTGCTGATCTTCTATAGGAGAGGGAATGTGCCGGAATCCAGCATGAGTGCCCAGTCGAGTTGGTGGACATCACATGTCTTGAAATTTTTTGGTTCTAAGACGTGAAGGTTTCCTCACGATGTTTTCCTGCACCGTTTTGAGAGCAATGGTGATGAAATAAATTACACAAAGTAATGCGCCTGGGTGGGTTTGAACTCGCGACCTACAACTCGTAAGTAGGAGCCGTTACTACTCACTATACACCGTTGAATTTTGATCGTTTTAATCCAATGGAGGGTCGATCCGGTACATAAAACACTATCGATTTGTAAATATAAAATAAAATAAAGTACTTTTTTTCTAAAACTCGAATTAATATACGCATGTACGAAATTAATTTCTTAAGTAAACTAGTCGACGAGGTCATTCCTCGTAGGTAATTGTCGGTTGTTGCATATTAACTACCTACAGGTCATTGAACTCGCATTGTCACATTAGGTCATATCCTTTTTCGAAAACAACGTCACGGTCGCGTTATGGCGTCCAATGGGGCATTAACCACAGAGTAATTCTTTTTCTATTAGTTTTTTGTCACAGAGTAATGTCACGGGCGCGCCGTGGTGTTGCCAATTCATACACATTCTCCTTATTTTTATTCTATTTATGTATAATTCATTTATATTTTTTTTTTTTTTTTTAACTTTTTTGCACATTGCACCGTTCCGGCGTCTTTTTGTCAGCACTGGCCAACGCTGAAAACCAGCGCTGTGTGCTCATCACATTGTGCATGAGGGCGCAGCTTTATGCTGAGCGTTCGGCCGTTTTGCACGGATGTGGCGCATATTCTTCATATATAATTTTATGTTTTGTCTAGTTTTTAGTTGCGTCATTCTGTACAAATAAATGGATTTTCTTTCTTTCTTTCTTTCTTTCTGTACATGCGTAAATAAATTCGAGTTTTAAAAGAGGTCCTTATTTTTTTATTTTATCGTATCAAATCGATAGTTTCATGTACCGAATCGACCCTCCACGGGATGAAAACGATCAAAATTTAACGGTGTATATGGGTAAAGGAAGAATTCATCAAAACAGAAGTATGAAAGGGACAAAAAAGTAGGAGTAACGGAGGTACTATCGAAGACACTTCCGCCTGACTACCGCTAAGTTCATTTTTGCTTGCACTCGAAACGAAAACTTCCAAGAGTTTGGTTTGACGCCACGCCGCAGGATTCAAGCGATTTTTGTTTTAAGTGATTAGGAAGAAATGACCGCGATGGTACGGTGTTTATCATGTACTTACGGTGAGGTATTTGTTAGATTTGACGTGCAGTAGTTGCAATACGCTGCCGTACTGAACGACGGACCCCAACAACTTCCTGTTCTCCAACTCATTTTGCTTTTTTTCTATCTCAGCGGCATGCTGTGGGAAGAAAACACAACAAAATTACTTCATTTATTCCATAATATTTAATTAATAACACGCCTTTTTAAAGATCTTTTGTTAAAACATTACGGATGGACGTTTTCAGGAAAATTCACAACTGGCACCACTGATTCGAGAGTAGGGAATCCAATCCCGAAAATACGGTATCCCGCACCTTTTTTGCGGGATCAGAAATGCGGGATTACACTTGCAGGATGCTTGTAGTATTAAATATTTAATAAGAAATATGAGTTTAGCCTATCAGGAGTTTAGACTATCAGAAGTGCACCAAGTTCGGTACACCTCGGTACCTGCTAACTCAAACCTTATTTTTACGTAATAAGGTTTAAATTAGCTGGTATTCGGTGTACCATATTCGGTACACTGCTGCACTGGTGCCTGAGAGATTAAACGATGCACCGTTCTGATTAGGTACCTGTACCTCTACCATGAGTTTTAAGCAATAGTATATATAATTTTGCAGCGCCTCTAGCGGTCACTTGCAGAACCAAAATTTGCCATACAAAATATTTACGGCGTAGATATCGAGTAGCGACGAATACTATTGCTTAAAACTCCTGGTAGAGGTACTATTTACTAGACCCAGTAAAGCCTTCGGAACTCGAGAGTTTTCTGTAGAATTTCTACTTATGGAAAAAAAAATCGTTTTCAATTTTTTATCTTACCTCTGAAAATCTCCTATTATGCCTGGACTTTGGCCCTTCATAATGTACTCATAAATTTAAAAAGTCAAGAAAAACATATTACATAAAGAAATCGAAATGGTATCTACATTTAATGAAGATTCTTTTTCCAAAAACTTTTAAACCTCAAAAAAAACATATTCCCTGGAACAAGTTTTGTGAAATATTCGAGTGAATAACGGAATTACCGAATACTAAAAGTTCAGGTGTTATCTCTCGTTTTTCGCGTTGCCTCTTTATCAAACATTGCATTGGATAAACCAACAAGCTTTTAGACCGTGCTCAGGTTGACGATAGTCGGGACGTGTAGGACCCTCTTCAGTCTAATTTGTCAAAAAGGAGAAGGGTTGATTAGAGGCATTTTTCGCCCATCACACGCTCAATAAATAAGAGTTTCTGTTTCCGACTAATCAAAGTCAAAGTAAAAAACATTTTATTTCAAATAAACCATTTACAGGCACTTTTGAAAGGTAAAGAAGTCTGTTTGTCTGATAAAAATATGCTAATTGAATATTTCAAAGCGTAGATATCTATGGAGAAGATGTGCAAGAAACTCTCTCTTTTTTATGGTAGGTAAAATCACCTAATGACAAATCCCGCCCTTGGGTGGGGCGGGAAATAGTGTCAGACTCTTACTGACTAAAAACCTACCCTGTTCCATTCATTGCCTTTGTCCCTGGGTCCCGGGTAACATTTTCACATAACCTTTGGCCCTAGTAGGTTCGGCCCTGCTGGGCCCCTACAGTTTGCTGACAACTCCTTGAGGCGCGCGGGAACAGTGCGCTCCGTAGACAACTTGAGCTCGGACCGGTCTGTTACCGGACGGACGGACAGCGAGCTACCCATTGCCCGCCGTCCGCGAGCCCGCGCCTACGGTGGCCGGAAATCGGGATCGGAATCCCGGCGGCGGCGGCGGCGTGTGCGCCGTTGCCTGATGTGGTCGGCCTCCTCCTTTGCTAGCATTACTGCTTCGCAGAAGGAGACGACCGCCTGTCACTCCTCCTCGAAGAAACCCTCTGGACTCTCTTTTCCATGGAGTTTATATTTTAATGCTTCCTTATAGGACGGACGCCTACAGTGAACCAAAATAAATGAATACTTACAGGAATGAATAAA
Source organism: Leucania comma (assembly GCA_958295575.1). Classification (NCBI taxonomy): domain Eukaryota; kingdom Metazoa; phylum Arthropoda; class Insecta; order Lepidoptera; family Noctuidae; genus Leucania; species Leucania comma. The sequence goes on from OY282488.1 coordinate 3,360,466, forward strand.
CGGTTGGTTCATGGAGCGCTTGTTTAAAAAATAATCAATATTGCAAAAACGATAAAAAGTGCAAAAAAAAAAGCGAAACACTCTGTTTGTTCAATTATTTTAAGGCTTTTACTTACTTCTTATTTATCACGTAAATGTCACTGATTAAAAAACATAGGAATGCAATTAAAAAATCAGATACTTTTTTTGAGAACATGAGATGGGCGAAAAATGCTTTTTTATCAACTCTCCACCTTTGTGTGGATTTTAATGAAGTTAAAATGAATAATTAATTTTGGCTCTATAACTTTCTAATTTGTGAAGGCAATCACGTCGGATAGCGGAATTGGGTCAAACGAGGCAATTTATGTGCGGGTGTAGGAGTCTATGGCTGGATGAAAGGATTTTACTGGTATTATATTAATGCTAGTTTCTGTCATTAGTTTTCCTACGTTGAGGCAAATAGCAAGGCCACATGCTCCCAAGGATAAATAGCCTATGTGTTATTTTAAGACATGGTCTACCCGTGTGCCAAATTTCATTGTCAAACGGTAAGCCTTATGAGTGTTAAAAAGTACCTACCCGAAGCTTTCAAGTACAACTGACCAAGGTTTTAAAGTGTTCAATTTTTGTATGTGTCAATTTGCTTTATTTATGAATTAAAGAAAAAAAGTCGTGTAAAAGTGTTATTATATACAGCACTATTTTTTATTATGGCAAATACTTAAAGGGCTTATTAGAAAAGGTCTTGTTATTATTTAAGTAAAGTCTCTATGCATAATATTCATAAACAGCAAAGTTATGATCGTTTGTTTATATCCCAAAATCTCACTCAATTAAAAAAAAAACACTGCGCTTAGTATTTTCTATTAGTATTTGTGATGAATGATGATTCAATTATGAATTTACCAATAATGAAAAATTTTCGTGGACAATTTTGGGATTTCGTTTTTTGTACTTTTGACTACACAAATATGATCAGTAACGGGTACTGATTGAGCCCCATTTTTTTGTGCACTAATTAAAAAATAGGGGTGTATATATAACCTACTCGCGACCTGTTCCATTCATCTGATTCTCATGAATCACTCTGTCTAGTCGTGGAACCTGCATGAAAATATGTTCAGCAGTTTTGGAGTTTACCGCGTACATACAGACAGACATACACGATGACTTGTAGAGCAATACAACGTCGTTCTACGTACAAAGCAGGCGTGTTACACGTGTGCGTCGATCTTATATAGTTCTAGCTTTAATGAACACCGTGATATAATAATTTGCTCATTTTTTATTATTGCAAATGTCACACAAATGTTGATAAATGAAGAGGAAGACAAAGGCCAAAAAATGCTGAATGAATTGTGAGAATTGACAGGAAAGGGATTAATAGTGTGATGACGATATGACAGCAGATAATGGACAAAAAGTGTGTTGTGCCACCCCAAAGTAACCGGGGTATGGGTAGGGTTGCCATTCGTCTAGTTTTCCCCGGATTTGTCCTAGTTCGTTCGGGAACGTAATTAAACCCGGACTGGGTTAAAAAAATTCAAGCCATGGGACGCCTCCGGGTGTCAGCAAAACTCACGTGCAGCGCTGCGAATGTCGCGGTCAATCGACTAACTACGTATATATTTTTCTAAGGTATTGAAGTGTAACCTTTATGTGAATCTACTCAGTATTACCCTTAACAAAACGGTATCATATTAATGCTTAATATGTACTTTAGTTAATGCGCAATTTTAAAACCATTGTGTTTTAGCTAGTATTTGTGTCTCTAATTACGGTCTTCAAAAGGTTCAAGAAAAATAGTAAGAGTAGCCATGAATACACGCCAGTCATGCACACACAGCATGTGTTCCTTAACTGCAAAGCCCCTTTAGCCAAGTTACAATCGTTTCGTTTAGCGTGAGCGCTTAGAGTTGGTCACACCCCCATTTTTTTTGTTCTCACGGCATCTCAACGCTCAGTCACGTGGTCAAAACAAAGGAATTAGGGGCGTGGCCAACTCCAAGCGTTCACGTTATAAGAAAGGATTGTAACTTGGCTAGAGGGGCAAATGTCATTGATACACGCACATGAACTTTAGGATCGTCCTGAAAAACCTAAAAGACCTGATCAGTTTTTAAAGAGAGGTGGGCTGTTTGGAATAAGCCCGCCAAAGACTGACTGACCTGAGGGTCTAGTAGTTAGTGGCCCTGACTGCTAAGCCGGAGGTCGTGGGTTCGATTCCCACCCAGGAAAAATGTTTGTGAGCAACGATCATTTGTTCTGTGTCTGGGTGTAATTTATCTATAATATGTATGTATTTAGAAATATATAAGTATGTTTATCAGTTGTCTAGTACCCATAACACAAGCTCTGCTTAGCTTGGGACTAGTCGGCGTTGTGTGATAGTTGTAAAATACGAGTAAAGGTTCTGGCCACCATGGCCCACACACAATGGTCTGCATAGGACTGAGTACGGAATCCGTACTCTAACTGAACTCATACACGCCAGTTCATTAAATACAGCCTTTATTCGTAATGCCGAAATGTCAGGATATATCCCGCCATTTCAGGAATGATGCCACCTGAGTCATTGTGTAACTTTGCCCATTGTAGATGAAAGGTAACTTTATACTCGTATAATGTAATTTAGGTCCTACAAATGTTATCCCAATTTGTCCCAAATATGACCATCTGAGGTCGAAATGTTAGTTGCTGGAGTCAGATGTGTTTTTTGTTGAAATCACAGATTTAGTTATTATTTTTCAGGTGTAATGTTGAACCGAAAGATATTTAGCTGTCGGAAAAGTACCTACTAACATTGTTTTTTCTTTTAGCTCGTTCTTGATTACCGTTCCAATTTGGGAAAAACCACCAAAAAGAGTATTTACGGCGCACTGTTCCCGTGCGCCTCAAGGAGTTGTCAGCAAACCGTAGGGGCCCAGTAGGGTCGAGGCCTAGTCTGGGGCTCTGGGGAGGTATGAAAATGCTTACCAGGGCCCCATATCCAAGGCAGGGAAGGAACAGGGTAGGTTTTTAGTCAGTACGAGTCTGACACTATTTCCCGCTCCGCCCAAGGGCGGGAGATGTTATAGGACGATTTTACCTACCATAAAAAAACCATAGCATAGATTAGTTCTTATTTCTTAATATAGAATTAGGATTCGTTCTCTTACTCGTTACAAGCTGCATTTATTTATTTATTTATTTATTATATACTTTATTGTACACCTCATAATGAACATAGGATAAATATTACAAAAACTAAGTGTACAATGGGCGGTCTTATCGCACAGGGCAATCTCTTACAGACAACCTTAGGATGGACTGAAACAAGAGGAGATTGAATGTCTTTGAAATTCTGTAAAAAGTAGTAAGTCTGTACTTTAAAGTTTAATCCAATAAAGAATATTTGTATTTGTAAACCACAGACGGTAGGTTATAATAACCATAAGATTAACAAAAAGATATTAAACTAATATAAACAAATCCCCTGTCACATATAAATATATTTCCCTTCAATATCTTGAAAGCCAACTATCAATAGCTTGAAAAACGATAATAGCTTCTATTTACTTCTACATAAAGTGTATTTATCGATATTCAGCTGAACGAATAAAACCCTATATACGAGGTTTTTAGAACCACTTAATACACATGAAACATATTTTATATCCTCTCTTTTATTTTGTTAAACGATTATAGCCGTTATTATTGGAACATAAAAATAATAATTGCATATAAACAGTCCATTTGTCTTATTAATGTTGCTATCAGTTTATTTACTTTGATGATCATTTTTTCGAAGGTGGGAAATCGTCAAATATCTTCTCCCGCTTTGGGTGGAGCGAAAGGGCGTGTCAGGCTCTTACTGACTAAAAACCTACCCCGTTCCTTCGTTGCCTATCATAACGGGGCCGAGCCTTCTTTTCAGAAAGCGGCCCTTGGCCCCAGTAGGCTTCGACCCTGCCTGTCTGCAGCTAGCAGGTTAGGCTTCTACGGTTTACTGACAGCTCCTTGAGGCGCGCGGGAACAGTAAGTACGCGCCGTCGACGGTTTGGGCTCGGTCCAGTCGGTCAACAGGCGGTCGGACAGCGAGCTACCATTGCTCGCTGTCTGCAAGCCTGCGCCTACGGTGGCAGGTGAGGACGACGTGGTGCCTTTATCTGCTCATCAAAGAGTGGACTTAACACCACGACTGAGCGTGTCAACTGACTTATAGTTTCTGATCTACCCGAAACGACTGATTAAATCTATAAAATAGAACAATATTTATGAAATCCCATTTATATTTCATGTAGCTAGCTTTTTCTGGATTAAGATTAATGATCCAATTAATGTTATTAATATAAATACTTATATCCAAGATAGAATAACAGGTAGCTTTCTGCCAGTATTTTTTTTAATCAAAGACAAGGAAATTAGGTCGATTGCCATCATACATAAATCACAGATGAATGAGTTTCGTGAAGGAAACGAACTCATTAACCCATTTAGAATTCATTATTATTTTGATTTATAGATTTTTCCTCGCTTTAATGGTAACTATTCATAGTTATTTAGTTAGTAGGAGTTTTAGCTTATATCTCACTGGGATACCAGTGGCTGAGCAATTTGTCATATCAGTAACAAAATGCATTCTCTCTATGGAGGGTACCTCACCTTTTTTTTGAGGTTGAAAAACATCCTATGAATTACTTTCCCACTCTAGGTTATGTGTCTTTAGCGGATGAAGCCAAGCTACGAATATCAGGTAGTTAAAAATAAAAAGTAATGAATTGATGAAATTAAAAACAGTCAAAGAATGAATGAATTTAAGAATTTTCTTTAAAAGATTGCCGCCTCAATGAGTTTCCGATGCAGAAAGAAAATGGAGCATTCCCTCATCTCGTTTTCTAAAGATGAACTGTTCGTGACCATAAAAGTTTACGATAAGACCTACCGTTTCAAGTGAAAGATAAAACGAAACGAGACCAAAGAGCCTTTTTACAACGTTCAATTGTTTTAAAATTGGAATTTAAAAACAATTGAATTTTTAGAGGATAATATGGATATGCCTCCAAAATACCGGAACTTCATATTTATTGTGTTATTTGTTCCGGAATTTTGAAATGAGCACGAATTTGTGTTTAAGGTGAAAAACGTATTAATAATATCAATCTACGCTGCCTGTTTTATACAAAAATACCTTGGAATAGTTACACCGTATTTTGTCCCTTACTGTTGAATTAGAAATGACGCTTGACAGGATGACGCTTTATTTTATTTTAGTCCATAATTCCAATTCCGGAACTTTTTCCGGTACTTCCCGCACATTATGGATAAAATGGCATGTCCATATTATAATATCTTGACGCAAGTATATAAAATCCTACTCCGACCTCTGGTGATAAGCGATATTTTTTTTTTTGCGAAACGTTGCAAACAGATTGTCTACGTGATTTTCAGCAGATACTAGCTACCTATGATTAAATTCCAAGTGCTAAACTTCATAGGTCACGTCTACCTTGGACGTGCTTGTAATCTTACCGGCTTTCAGACCCTTTGGACCGGATATTAGCAATTCTACTTCCCCAACGAGCCTGTTCGCGAGTTTTAGTACCTCGTCCTCATTTAAGATGGCAGGTCTTTTGTATGCTTACTGTTAACTTTGGTGTTTCTTTGAGATTTTATAACACCAACTATTCGACGACTATACCTACATAACGTTATAGATAACTTTGATGAGTTATAAACTACTTGTAATAAGCACTTATATCTTTTTCTAGATGATGAAATGTTTGTTTTATTTTTAAGATTCATAACTCAGTCAACAAATGGACCCTTATAAGATAATTATGATGTCGCTGTGTCCGTCAATCAAAACCCCTTTTTCCTCAGGAACGAGTGCAGATATGAATCTGAAATTCATATCAAATACTCAGGTCTACAAGGGGTACATTGGAGCAGTGAAAAAATCGAACTTGTAAGTCAACGCAATCTAAAGATAAGGCCGTTCATGCTTCGCTGTTGATGCATATTTTGACACTCGCAAGGAAATCAAATCCTATACATACTCGTAGTATTTCCCATTGACCTAGAATCCTGAATTTTGGCAAGAAATAAAAGACCTCATAGCACAAGTAAAAGAAAAATCAGAAACACCATAAAGTACGTCACAAAATAATTACTTTATTGCGGAAAATAGATATCTTCGAGACGCAATTCAGGAACTGAACTATTATGTAAGCTTGTACGGAACTTAACGGTACCATCAGTGTTTTGTTTCTTTTGACGGAGGAAGCTGCGAGTACATAATGGTTACGTTAGCAAAAGAATTATGAAGAAATGGCTATCATTTCTGATTTTCCGACAAAATGTGCGCAGGACAAGCGCCTCGTCGTTCATATCGCGTACATCGAAGGACTGGAATAATTTGCCTGCTGCGGTATTCCAGTCCGATTATAATTTAGGTGTCTTCAAGGCTAGAGTGAATAGGCTCTTAATAAACTAGAGCGCCTCACCATCAACGATTGCATCACTGCTTACCATCAGGTGGGATCGCAGTGATGCAATTTGATGACTACTGCTCAAGAATGAGGGACACAATTACTAAAATTATGCTGACTTAATACTTGTATTACGTCAGCATAATTTTAGTACCAACTTGATTGATTATATTCGAAATAAGCTTTGTTACAACCTCCAACTGAAATTCAGAAAAAAATATGCCAACTCATTGGAAAACAGTCGCAAGATTTTGCTGTAGTCTGCAACCTGTGATTTTATGGTACGCATTTTTTTTATATCGATTCTCAAAGGCGAGCTTGATGAGTGCTTAGGTAATGATTTATGATATATTATCACTTTTTTATTACACGCAAAAATGATTTATTGTGATGTAACTTATTTATTTATTTTAGGAAATCTCTTAACTAATTACAACGGGTTAAAAACAAACTAAAATAAGGTGTGAAAAAATCTCCTCCAAATCGCTGTCAACTGGTGGTAATGTACTCAAAATATAGTGCATCGAAATCAGCGTTGCCATACGTCCCGATTGCGGCGGGACCGACGGGGTAAAGAACCTAG